>CM029642.1:18180559-19680559 GCA_017311315.1 Dendrocalamus latiflorus | reverse complement strand
TGCCGTTCTTGGCAACGTCTTTCTCCATGCTGCCGTTCATCTCCTCCTTAAAAAAAAGAGATCTTTCAGCTGGACGTAGAAAATTAATCCATATACACATGAGGATGTATGTATATACTCTTCTTCTCGTCGCCATCTTTCTTCTTCTCGTCGCCATCTTTCTTCTTCTCGTTGTCGTTTCTCTTCTGTGCATTTCCATCTTTGTTCTTCTCGTCACGTTGCCGCCGTCTTTCTTCTTCTCGTTGTTGTTCTTGGCAACGTCTTTCTCCATGCTGCCGTTCATCTCCTCCAAAAAAATAGATCTTTCAGCTGAATGCAGAAAATTAATCCATATACACATGAGGATATATGTATATACTCTTCTTCTCGTTGCCATCTTTCTTCTTTTCGTTGTCGTCTCTCTTCTGTGCGTTGCCGTCTTTGTTCTTCTCGTCACGTTGCCGCCGTCTTTCTTCTTCTCGTTGCCGTTCTTGGCAATGTCTTTCTCTATGCTGTCGTTCATCTCCTTAAAAAAAAGAGATCTTTCAGCTGGACGCAGAAAATTAATCCATATACACATGAGGATATATGTATATACTCTTCTCGTTGCCGTCTCTCTTCTGTGCGTTGCCGTCTTTGTTCTTCTCGTCACGCTGACGCCATCTTTCTTCTTCTCGTTGTCGTTCTTGGCAACGTCTTTCTCCATGCTGCCGTTCATCTCCTCCTTAAAAAAAAGAGATCTTTCAGCTGGACGTAGAAAATTAATCTATATACACATGAGGATGTATGTATATACTCTTCTTCTCGTCGCCATCTTTCTTCTTCTCGTTGTCGTTTCTCTTCTGTGCATTTCCATCTTTGTTCTTCTCGTCACGTTGCCGCCGTTTTTCTTCTTCTCGTTGTTGTTCTTGGCAACGTCTTTCTCCATGCTGCCGTTCATCTCCTCCAAAAAAATAGATCTTTCAGCTGAATGCAGAAAATTAATCCATATACACATGAGGATATATGTATATACTCTTCTTCTCGTTGCCATCTTTCTTGTTGTCGTTGTCGTCTTTCTTCTGTGCGTTGCCGTCTTTGTTCTTCTTGTCACGTTGCCGCCGTCTTTCTTCTTCTCGTTGCCGTTCTTGGCAACTTCTTTCTCCGTGTTGTTGTTCATCTCCTCCAAAAAAGAGATCTTTCAGCTGGACGTAGAAAATTAATCCATATACACATAAGGATATATACACACATATGTATATATATATACATATGTGTGTGTGTATATATACATGTGTGTGTATCGGACTTACTGAGCCGGTTGTGTTTTGTGCGGGGATGATCACGACCAGCGAGCTTGTCCATCCACTTCACGAGGTTGAAGCTGTTGGCCAACTCGAGGTCATGGATGCAGTTGTTGATCCTCTTCTCGGCGTCCTCGAACTCGCCGCCGTCCATGTTCGAGGACTCGACAAGCTTGAGCGCGTCGTCGAGGGCGTCCTTGAGGTTGAGCACCATCACCCTTATCGTGTCGTTGGCCGCCTTGGAGTCGCGCAGGAGGTTGCCGAGGGCCGACACGCGCTTGGCAAGCTCCACGCACCTTGTCTTGTTCCGGCGAGCCTTCTTTGCCTTCGTGCGGATAGCCCGAGCGACATTGATGATCCCGCTAATGATGCCTATCGTCGTGCTTAGTGGATCCACCATCTCGATGCACCAGACCTTGCGTGCTTTAAAATTGCTTCCTACTGGCAGCGGCAAATGATCAGTCACTGTGGCAGTTTAAATAGGCACAGTGCAGCATGTAAACTAGCCCGGCTGGAGGAATCATATGCTGTTCTGTGTGGCGCAGAGCAGAGACAAGTAATTAGGTCTAAGTTTTATATGATATAGGGCACAGTGCACCATGTAAATTAGCACAGCTGGAGGAACCATATGCTGTTCTGTGTTGGCGCAGAGCAGAGAAGTAATTAGGTCTAAGTTTTATATGATATAGGGCACAGCGCACCATGTAAATTAGCACAGCTGGAGGAATCATATGCTGTTCTGTGTGGCGCAGAGCAGAGAAGTGTTAATCATACCATGATTCGCGAACTTGCGGTTGTAGTGGACTGATTTCGTTGGCATTCGATTCGGAGGATTTGATGATGCCAAAAATTGGGGGGGGGGGGGGGGGGGGGGAATTATGCACATCCATGATATGCTCTATTCAAGCAGATCTTAGTAGCTTCTTCTGAACTGCTGTTAGAACTGGCAGGTATAGAAAGTCTTTCACCGCAAGCATTCGGTTGGCACTTGGCACAGATTTAACTCCGTAAATAGTGTATATATTGCTCATCATATATGGAGAATCATCCTGATTAAGAATGCATCAACGTTTGAATACAAAAGGCACAGCCCTCAATGCTGAGATTAATATCAGAATCCAGCCCTTGATCGAAACCTTTTGACATTTGGTAATATAGAAAGCGGTATCTGTATTTCAGTCAAGGCCAAAGCCTACAAGCAAAAAAGAGGCCTTAATAGGAGCATTAGGAAGTAAAGCACGTAAAAACAGATAATAGTACTTCATACTGAAGATTTTGTCAAGTACATGGGTCTACTTGTGTCATTGCTTTCAAGGAACTTGTCAGCTGTCAATGACGGGATTGGCATCTCGCTTTGATCTTTTTTCTTGACTGACTTGAAAGCATCCGCTTTGATCTTTTTTTCTTGACTGACTTGAAAGCATCCACTCAATCGATTATCTCTCTCTATCTCTCGAAAGGGAAGGCACATAACGGTCAGTTGGTGACAGCTGATCAGAACTAATCACATAAAGTGACATAGATTTGGTGCTGCTAAGTTGGGCTAAAATAAACTGACTTATGACTAAAATTATATTGTAACTAATTGAAATTATACTGTAATTAATGGTGGATTATTTGGTGTAACTAAATTAAAAAAATAAAACAGAAAAATCAGGTTAGCCCATCACAGGCAACACAAATGAATACGAAAAAAAAGAACTGGCAAAAAAGCTAAAAAGTCAAAAAGACGAAATTTAGAAATAGTAAAAAAATAAGCTAAAATCTAGAAGTTCAAGCCGAAATAAATGGAGCATCAATATGTAGTTTTCTAGAAAGCTGAAGCTCCTAAAGAAGGAAATAATAATTTGAGCATCTACAGCCTGTTTGATATCCAAATTGTATTGCAAAGCTTTCGTTTGGGCTTTCAGCTTTGTTGGTTTGTTTGGACTTCCAGGGGCCGAGTTGGCTGGATCCAAAAGTCCACCTCACCCGTCACGTTTCTTCCACACGCCGACCACACGAGCCAACGCCACCTCAGCACGGAGTCAATCGTGGGGAAAGAGCCATACGGCACCAGTAATTTTTTACCCTTTTCCTTTTCCTTTTATTTAGGATTTGTTAGAGATTTCTCATTTTCTTTTCTCACAGCATAAGGTTTTTTCTTGCAAGGGATCTCTCACAGCATAAGTTGAGTCTGAACATGTAATTTATACGGTTGTAGATAACTGTAAGGGCTACCTGATGTACAATTATTTTTCGAGAATTTCTTATGCTGGTTTACAGCCTTAATCGAAATAGGTCAGAAATGGCAACACCAGACGCATCCCAGGCAGGCATAAGATCCCCGCGTCCCCATCCAGTTAGCTGCCTCGGCCGAGCTTAGCCCATAGAAGCTGTGAATATGATTCGTGCGAACAACACACATGAATGAATGAATACGACTTGCGAGAGCGCGTAGTGTACCATGCGTATAACCATCTTCCGGTTGTTTTCGCACACGAGAACGGTCTGTTCTCTTACGCTATGGTTAATAGTTTTTTTTGCTACAGCTATTACCTTTTGTCTGTATTTTTTGAGACAATAATAACGGTAAAGACATCAACACAGATAATACATATATTTTTGAGCTCAAAAAGTTATTTTAAAAAATAGCTTCTCAAAACCGTTTAAACCACCTATTTATTTCAACTTATATACATACATACGTCGAATTCAAACACAAAAAAACAGAAAAGAACGGAACCACCGACACGTCGAATCTGATCGTACATGCATCCCCAAGCGAGCGTAATGTAGGGCCGTTGCTGACGCCGCAATAGCAGCTCATCAAGCTACACGTTTATTTATGCGGCATTAACCTCTCTCTCCCCTCTTCGCACTGCAGTCCTATCCTATGCAGCGTTAGCTCGTCTAAATCTCCCTCTCGATCTCTCCCCTTCGGATCATGGCAGAGAAGGTGACAGCGCTCTCTCTCTCTCTCTCTCTCTCTCTCTCACACACACACACAAACACAGGCACAACTTTGTAAGGGTTTCAAGATTTGCGAGTTACTAGTATCCTTGTACTGCATGTCAATCTCTTTGAATCAATGACCCTCACACGCATATAAGTTTTGGTTGCATTGGAAGCCTTATGGTTGTGTTGCTTTGTCGATCCATCTCTTTGAAAGACACTCACGCGCACATAATTTACACAAGGTTTGCAAGTTTTATGATCGTGTTGCTGTGTTGCATGATCTCTCTCTCTTCGAAAGAACTGTCTGTTAGGCAAATCTTTTTTAAAAAAAATGGCAAATCAGTTTTATTAGCAAATCTTTAAGCGAATCGTGAACTCATCAGTGTGATCGTTTTCAGAATTTGCAAGAAAAAATTGGGACAGAAAAGAATCTATGCTCCAAGCTCATACATATGGAGGAACACATGCTACATTCCACGTGTAATTTAATATAGAACATAGGTGCATGATTTACAAATCTTGTAGTATGCCTTTTTTTTCTTTTGGAGGATCAGTTTTGTAGGGTGCAAGAATAATTAGTATCAATCGACTTTGGAGTAGGTATATTAATCTGTTCAGAACGAGTGCCTGCTTGAAGCTGTTCAAAGTTTTAATGATTTTTTCCTAGGCATGTCGGAGATCGTGTGGTTTAGTTGGTGATGGACCTTTTTGCTTCCAGAATTAAAAAGCGCGAAAAATTACAATACGCTTTTTGACACGCGTAAGTTTCCCATTGCTTAATTTGTTACGGAAATCCGTCTGCAAATGACGTGTGAAAAATAAAAAAAATACATGCATTCTAAAACGTCGCATTTTTTTTAAGTAAATTGAATTTAGCACCGAATAACTTATCATATATTTCACTTTAAATTAGGATTAATTCATACTTTTATTTTGCACCAAGATAAAACAAGTGATAAATAACTCGTGTAAAGTGTAATTTACTCTTTTTTTTAACGGAAGGAGATGGTGGTATGGGTGCTAAACACACTATTTTTGTGATACCTCCGGTCACTGATTTTGTTGTCAACACAGAGCACCACGCTGATCGTAAAGGTTGACCTTGATTGCCCGCGGTGTAACAAACAGATCCGCAAGGTCCTCTCCAAGCTCCAAGGTAAACAAAAAAGAAAAAAAGAACTCGGCGCACGTCTCAAGAAATACGCGACTGATTCATTGTCCAGTCCAATGTACGCCTGCAAATCGTAACTGTTTCCCTCCATGATTTCTTCCAGCTACCGCCGATCAAGAGCGAATCAGGACGATCTCCTACGACGACAAGAGCCAGGCGATCTCCATCTCCGGACCTTTCGACCCGCGTCAGCTGTGCGGCAAGATCAGATGCATGGGAGGTAAGGTGATCAGGGACATCCAGATCAAGCAGCCGCCGCCTCCGCCGCCGCCACCGCCGCCGCCGCCGCCATGTACATGTAGCCGAGACATTGAGCATCTGGAACTGCAAGTGGCGAATCTCCAGAGACAGCAACAGATTTGTGCAGGTAAGAACCGGGACATCGATCAAATGAAACCGAGAGTGGCGGATCTCGAGAGGCAGCAGCGGATTTGTGTAGACCGGAACGGGGTCGTTGAGCAACTGAAGTCGGATGTGGCGGAGCTCAAGGAACGGGAGCAGATCTGCGCACGCCAGAGACGGCACGACGGAGGGCAATGCCATTGCCAGCCGACCGTGCATATCCCACCGATCTACTCGATGCGGTACGACGGGTGCAGGTGCGGCAGGGTGCACGGCGGCGCCGTCGTGCCCACTCTGGTTGGGTTCCACGGTGGCGCCCCTTACTGTGGCTGCTACAGGGGCTGCCAGTTCTTCAGCGAGGAGGACTCGTCGACTGGCTGCAGCGTCATGTGATTCGGCCGTTTCTCTCTTTGCAGTTCAGCATTACATGTGTGCACGTCCATTGGAGTTCAGCAACTCCTGCACAGGTAGAATGGATTGGACATGAATATTTTAGGCAAAGGAGAAATAAGGAAATTTCAGGTAACTGATAATTGTGTGTGTGCGCGCGCGCGCGAATGCGATGCATCATCAGCTTGAGCTCGAGTAATTTTGTGCAGGTTGGTTTGTACAACATGTTCACTGTCATGCAGCTCCCACTCGAAGCGGAACAACGCTATCTCGTCTAGATATGGAAAATAGATATCAATTAATTATATTATCTGATTATCATATTCGATAGGATACGAATATAGTAAAGATTTTTTCTATCTGATTAATAATTTCTCTCCTATTTATATTCGCTCAGAGCGAAACAATGCTATCTTGTCTATGGTGGTTATACCTCCTTAGTCCTTACATTGTCATCTGCGATACTAGTACAATAATACAGTAGTGTGATGAGTCTACGAGACGGGCAGAATCAGGTTCTGCTGCAACCAATCATAAAAGGGATGCTTGTGGAAAGTATTTTCTCCTGGGCCATTGGCATGCAGACTCCTCAGCCTGGCCTCATGCACACCTCACCGGTACAAAATCATATAATGTAAAAAACATCTGAAACATTTGGATTTGTCAAAGATGTCCTCCAGTTGAGAGAGTTCCACGATTAGTACGTCCTTCGTCAAGTGTCGTGCAGCTCTGCACGGTACTGACTCTGTGAAGGAGTATATGACTTGGCTCTACATATAGCCCTGTGATATATTCTGATTGGGCTTACAATTCACGTGATGTAGGACTTATTGCACCATATAAAATGGCTATGTTTTTTGATTTTTCAGTAGTTTTTTGTTTCTTTTAGAAATCATTATTTATTAAACTAATAAGTCGTGACTAAAAGCTATAAGTTGTAGTCTAAAAAAACAGGTCCAATGATGATATTTAGCTGAAGCAGAGTGACCGGACTACTAATTTCAGATCCTTGTAGTCAATCTGTACAAACTTGATGAGTTCCTAATCAACGTTGTTTGCCCCAGTTTTTGTTTGACCCATGCTTGTATGTTGTATCATGTCTATGTTTTCAAAAACACACTATTTAAAAACTAGCTACTTCCTAATCAAACCTGATGGACGGTCTGCTAAACGGCATGGGTTTTAATGCCATTGGTGTGGCCGTCCGTGTGCCGAAATGTCTGCATACACCGTTCTATGCCACTCAACGTCCTGGGCCAAATGTCAGCTTGGCCACACATTTATTCTAATATTAGCCGTCAATGGGCCTAAACATCTCGGATTTTCTCAATGGACCGAAAGTGGGCCCAAAAGTTTCGTACTTTCTAAACGGGCGTAAATGGCCCCGGAATAGAGTTATAAACAAGCTAAACTCGAAATAAACTTGATAACAGTTAAAATAATTTAATATGCACTAATTTTTAACAATAAGAAAATTTTGAGTCCAAACTCAGCTTGAGCAAGCTCGATAACAATAAAAAATAATTTAATATATACTAATTTTTAACAATAGAAAAACTCAAACTCGAACTCGACTGAGTACGCTCAATAAGAGTTAGTATATATATGGGCTGTAAAAAAGCTCGAAACTCACAAGGCATTCAAGCTCGGTTTATTGAAGCTCGCGAGCTCGGGATCAAGCTCGAACTTGGCTCGTTTGGAGTTCAAATTGAGGTCGAATCAAATTCAAAGTAAGTAGAGTTTAAACAGCTCACGAGTCTAAGTTTTTTTACAACTTTACCCGGAAGTTCCGGGCACCTTAATGGCTGTCCATGGCACCAAATGTTTTCGGACGTTTCGTGAATGGACCGTAAATGGGCCTAATAGTTTCATACTTCTAAACGGGCCGTCATAGGCCGTAATGATTGCGAATATTTTCTGAATGGGCCGTTTGTGGGCCCAAAATGTCCGCACTTTTCGTAGATGGACCTAAGTACTCAACTGCCCGTGAGTAGGCTGGGTCGTAAACGGGCGTAAAAATGTCACTCATTTACCAGTGGACCGCAAATGATTTGAGCCATCCATGGCCGAAATAATTTTCAAATTTCCTTAAATGGCCGTCTGTGGGCCCATATAGTTCCTAATATTTTCTTAATGGGTTTCTAATGGGCCCGAGATGGGCCAAATAACGTCAACCGAGCCACTTAAGGGTACAACATCATGGTCCTAGGTGAAGAAAAATACACTGGTTGACAGGCCATTAGCTTTTCGTAATTGTTAGATCACGTTGCCCAGTAGGCTGCCTGACTGGCCTTGTAACGTTGCCGTGATTGCTGCCGTGCTCATTTTTTTTGCTAGTTTCATTCTACGTGACGGCCTGCTGATATTAGACATTACGGAAATTGCGACGTTAATAGATAATGCAAATACTCCTCAGGACCGCGCTGCCGTTGAGGCTCTTGACGTGCTGGTAGTAGTCTGGTACTGCTGAGAACTACAACAGTTCACCTCGCACCACAAGAAATGCAAGTCCATCTATATTCCAAACACTAAATAATGAAGGGGAAAACAAATGTTTCAGGTGGCCATGCAATGGAAAACATTAGCAATTACCGTTCAACAGTAACATATAAAAATGCTAAGAAACATCTACAACATATAGTCGAATGATCATCTAACATTCCAGAAGAACATCATTCTCGGATGGAAAAAGGAATTTTTTTTGAAAACAAGGAGATCCTATTCTGAAGTCTGAAGGCAAAAAACAAAGGACTGAACTGGTAGTCTTCTTTTCATTCCATCATTCAGTTTTGCTTGCTAATTTGAGAGGTCATACCCGATTAACCTGATTTGACCCGGCCTTCTCGTGCTCCCGTCCCTCGTGGGTCACCTCATCAGTCACACGGCCCACGCCTCGCGGGCCAACCCGGACTTTTACTAATAGTTTTTAAATGTAGTTGGTGATTTTTAATTAAAAATAAATAGTAGTTACAAAAAAAGTAACTTTAAAAAAAGAAGATACGAGCGGTGCAGAAAATGAGAAAGAGATATATGTACGTGACAGGAACGAGAGGAACGAGATGCGTAATGCACCATTAACCTCCTACGTTAAGCAAGATGATGATTAATTGGGCTTTTTTTATGGCTTATGGCTGAAAAGTACTGTAACTGACAGAGCCTTATTTAGCATAATTAAATTTAAAAATTTAAAAATAGAAAAAATATGCTAGCTCATCTCGAACAACGTAAAGGAATATAGGAAAAAAAGAACAGACAAAAAAGCTAAAAAAAGCAAAAAAATCAGAAAAGACGAAATTTATGAATAGTGAAAAATAAGTCAGAAGCCAGAAGCTGAAGCTGAATTGATCAGGAAAGTCAGATATTTATATTAGCTTTTAATTTTTATAAGAGAAGCAGGAAGCAGAAACAAAACAAATAGAAATGAACTGGGCAGGCCTATCAACCCCATGCCACATAAAAATAGAGTAACAACGAATGGCTCAGATGTTTTCAGCTCCGCTAGATCGACGCTCTAGAACGCATTACAATTCACAAGTCTCATAGACAACAGAAGCCAGCAGCCAGGCATCGAATCCGATCTCCCGACATGACAGTTGATTGCCCACACTTAAAAATAAGTCTGATAATAGTTAAAATAATTTAATATGTATTAATTTTCAATAGTAAAAAAATAAGCTTGGCGGCAGGATACAGAACACGAGGGAGCGGGCATGACTTTATAGGCACGAACATAGAGGTGCCTGAGGCGAAGACGGCATAGAGTCCAGAGCGGCGGAGACACGGACGCCGAGGCATGTCCGAGGCAGATATGGTCGAGAGACCGTGGGGAAGACGACACGCGTGACGGCGACGCATGGACGGGTGGATACGGAGCACGGGTGAAGTCACGGCTTGGATGGCCAAAACATGTCGAGCGGCTAATACTAGAGACTGCTAACAGTAACACATCATGGTGGTCAAACCTTAAGGAGCGGAAGAAACAGACACAAAATAAACTATAATTTCGCATATGAATTCAAATACAAATCACAATGTGCTCTAAGATCATTCCAGAATAACTTATTATTACAAGTCACATACAATTCAAATTGAAACTGACTCCAACACATCCCACAAGGAGAAATATAGGTAGACAAATTAAAGTACATGCACTGAGATATCCATAATTAATTCAGAAACAAACACGACACGAATTGGGAGAACTCACATTCCTTCTTAGATATGAAGTTGTTCTTTTCTTTTCTTTTTTTACTTGTGAGGAAGTATTACATATCTTCATGTAGTTTGCACTGAGCCACTGAGCACGAATAATGCCAACAACACATAGACGGACTGTCAATTTGGCTCCATGTAGATACATTCATTGAACTATTATTCCCTGAAATATTGGAACATAGAGATGTTATGTAAATTCCTGCCAAACAACAGAAAGAAAAATAAAGAAGAATTCACTGAGTATTCCTATATTTGTACCGGTTTTCACCAAAGGTCCCTCTTTTGTGACAATCAAGTTCTGATATTTGTGAAGGGTTTGTAATTATGTCCTAATTAACACCTTGTCACTGGTTGCGTTGGCGACGTTGTATGTAACTCTAACCTTACCATCAGGTATAAATTTATGCATAAATGTTATGAGAATGGCTAATTTTTGTTGTTTTGCAGCACTTGTTGCAGCAGTTTTAAAACATGGTGTAGCTTAATGTCAGAGTTGCAGTATTATGTACTATTTTAATTGTTGACGTTATTATAACAAAATTTTAAAGTACATGTTATCTATATATCACAAACAACTGGTAGTATTAAATGTAACTCCTTTGTTTTAGAGGTCTAGAAAATCCTAGGATAATCTTAAACTCAGAAAAAAAAGCAAAAGTCCTAAAAAAAATCTCTTTTTAATTGGGAGAAAAGAGAAGTTCTATACCACACATATTTTGGTAGGACTAGATTATAACAGTGTAGATTAATCATATATAGGTATTGCAACTGTTACAATTTTTTAACAAATATAGCTATAGTTTTCAAAGGTGCTAGAGATATATAACAAATACAGTGCATTTCAATAACTAACCACGCAATTGCACGGGAAATTACTCTAGTTTTACCATCAAATTGCACCTGAACTACTGCATTAAGTAGCTGGTTTCAAGAGAAAAACATGGTTGTGGTGAGTTAGTTCTATCCAACTTAGAACATTTTACTGATTCAGTTCAACAAAAGTACTAGTTGACTCTAACAAAATTTAGTTCAAAGGATTTTACGGGAACCTCTTTATAATGTAGATTTTTCTAAAAGACTAGAAACTTTGTTGGATAATATAGAAAAACATGTACCCACTGAAAATTGATACGACTATGAAATCTGCGGTGATAATACGGAGATAAATTACATATAAAGTCAGCTCTCCATCTATACTAGTTTTTTCTGGCAAAACAATATATGTAGAATTTTTTACAGTAGCAAAGTTATTGGAGCGGAGCAAGGATATGACTTACATTAACCAGTGAAACATTTGGCGATGACTCTTGGTGCTCCCAAGACTCTTGCTAAATCTTTTTGACTTTGCTGGGATCAATGTGTGCATAAATTTCAGGGGGCAGGTCTGGCATGCCCACCAGCTCCAGCTGTTGAAGGGCTTCTAGGTGCAGCAACCCACGAATGGTCGTCAGCCAACGGCACGCCACAAGCGTCAGTTGGGTAAGTCTCGGCATTGCACTTTCCTGGAATGTCAGATCACGGATGGAACTCTGAAGCACCAGGCGTTGTAACCGCATGAAACCATCGGGAGAACATGTCAAGTTGCTGGGCCCATGTCCCTGTTCTTCCAAGGAAAGCGCTTCAAGTTTTGGAAGCGTCTTTAGGATTTGCATCAGGTGACCTAGGCCATCTTCAGAGGCAGACGAGATCCGCAGCGTGAGTTCCACAAGATTTGGTAGGAGGACATTGTCCATCCTACTCGGAATTATCACCACGCCCAGGTCAACGTTGAGGAGGAAACTGTGGGTCTGCAAACTTCTCAAGATATCCACAGGTAAGTTCAGCGCAGATATCTCCAGGACAGTCAGCCGGGTCATCTTTGCAAGAGCTTTGGCAACACTTCTCCAGATATAGTTATCAACATGGTTGTAGCTTTTCATCACTAAGGTCTGCAATCTCAGAATCTGGAGGCCATTCGGTGGCGTAAATGCTCTAACAACTCCAAGATAAACATGCCTCAGATTAGGAACATCCCACAAAGAACATGGCAGGATAGATATGGTGGTGTCGGATAAATCAATGGTCTGCAACTTCAGAAGATATCGCCCAATGTCATTGGGTAGCTCTACATCTCCACATTCTCTCAGACCAAGATATCTCAGATGAATCAATCCATTGATATCTCTGGATAAGTTAGCTACCTTAGACTTCTCCAAATAAAGAACTCTCAAATACCTGAACCTTCTTAAAGATACCATATCCAACTCAAAGCCTAGCAAGGAGCGCAAGTTTTGTACAAGACGGGACATGCCATCGGCCTCATGGCCAAAGAATCTTTCAGCTGCAACACGATAAAACACCATTTGGTTTGAAGAGGACGCTTCAGGATCTTCATCCCTGCAGCACAATTTGAGGAATCCATCTCTACTGGCTTCTTCTAGGCACCAGTCACGCAGTACATCGTGGATCCGAATCTTCTCGATCCACCCGTAAGGCCTGCTCCTGCTGACAACCTGAACCAGGCACCTTTGGCCCAACTCTTCCATGTACTCCTTCGCTGTTTCATCCAACGTGCGCCTATATTTGCGCGGCACGAAACATTCGCCTATCCATATCTTAATAAGATCAGAAGCTGAAATTGTGTGGCCCTCCGGGAAAGAAGCTATAGAGAGGAAACAAGCCTTCAAGCTTGGTTCTGACAAATCATAATAGCTGCGAGCAAGTATTTCATAAACATTTTTTTCGTTCTTGGTAGTTTCCCAGTGAAATAAATCTCTCATCCTTCTCCAAATATTGGTTTCCAGATTCTTTGACAGGTATCCTCCAAGAACCACGATGGCTAATGGTAGGCCTTTACATCTTTTCACAAGATCCTGGCCTATTGACTTGAGGTCTGCCTTAGTTAGGTCGTCACTTAAAGTTATATATGAGGGGAAAGCTTTCCTGCAAAACAGTTCCCAACTTTTTGCATCATCAAGGGGTTTCAATTCACGAACGCAAGTCCTCTTATTGATTTGCTTTCCAACCTCTAAACTGCGGGTTGTTAATATTATTCTACTTCCATTTAGTGTACCATGCAAAAATATGCTGCTTATTTGATGCCAAGGATTATTTTGCCATAAATCGTCGAGTACGATCAGGAATCTCTTCTTTCGCAGAAACCCAGTGAGCCCTGCCTTCAGTTCGTCCTCAGTCATGTTCTCAAGCTCTTGCGTGGTCCTATGCATTGTTTGCTTCATGATATCCTTCAGCAGATTCACTACACTATACCTCTGAGAAACTGTTACAAAAGCAGATGCTGCAAAATGTGTTCCAGCAGTGACGGAAGCATACACTTTCTTGGCAAGGGTGGTCTTGCCTGCCCCACCCATGGCAACTATGGAGACGACGCTAAGGTCCTTGCTATCGGTCGTCAGTTCAGTTTCTATGTTTTTCGACTCTTCCTCCAAGCCAACTACATCAGAATCTGCAGTCAGGTGACTCAGATCTGAATATTCTGGACTAGTATTCTCACCACTAGTCTGCCCCCCCGTCTGGTGGACATCAAGGTTTTGAATATTGTACGTGATGGCGCCCTCACGGATCTGTGTAATCCTCCTCCGCATACGAGAGATTTCGACACCTACGTTGCGGAGGCCTACTAGATCACAGGGAAGACAGGCGTACCTCGATATGACACCCAGAAATCCCCTCTTCATCTGATTTCGCAGTGCAAGGTAGTCTGCTTCTTCCACGGCGTTCTCCGCTTCATAGGCAATATCCCTGACCCGGCTGACCCAGGTTTTTGCGCCTTCATCTTGCCCACTCCTAAGCCTGTTATCAGCATCACGGAGAAAGCCATGCATCAGCAGCAACTCATCCTTCAAAAGGTCGACCTCCTGGCGTACTCCAAACAAGAATTGAGCCTCTTGCACGGCAACGTTGGCAAATACGTCGGCGAATCTTACAAGAAGCGACAGGACGACGGATTCGGCCATCTCAAGCTAGCAGTAGTAATGTAATTTGCACTCAAGAATGCATGAGGTGCATTCTCTCTCGCTAATCATCTACATCTGTGCTTAATATTGACAACGGCAAGTAGGAGTGCTAATTCGGGCCCCATGTGCACTGCACTACGTAGCTAGCTTTAAAAAGGTACTTCTCCCCCTCCACAATTTATCTATTGGAAAAAGAGAGAATCGAGCTTTACGTAATTACTTCCTGGCCGTCTAGGACGATCGGTACTAGCTTGCAACTTCTAGTTTTTTTGGCTTCTACTTCATTGTTCCTTAATTTCATCTTTTTCTAATATTTTTTTATTTTTTTTGTCTTTTCTTTTTTCATATTTATTTACATTATCCGTAATAGATTAACATGCTTTTTCTATTTTTATTTTTAAATTTAATTATACTAAAAAACCATCAGTAGTTACAATACAAAATTAGATATCTACAATCTAAAATAATCTAAAATAAGCCATAAGCAAAAAAGACAAAAAACTAAATGAGCCCGATCTGCGTAAAAGTTGCCATTTGAGTGCAGCCAGGCCCGGCTCTGGGGTAGGCCGGGGGGGGGGGGGGGGGGCGCCGGCCTAGGGCCCCGATTCTGGCTCTGTTTTTCTGTAAATATGGTGAGCAAGAAATTACAATTTAAGATTGTGTGCATGGATGCTACTCTCACACAAATTGAAGGGGTCATTTCATTTAAGAGGTACAGAAATGAAGGCTTCACTGCTAGTATTGATATTGCAAAAGATATGGCATCTGAAATGGATGTAGAGCCAGAATTTCCCATAAAACGTTAAAGTAAAAGAAAGAAGCATTTTGATGAACAAAATGACCAAAATGAAGAAATATAATCAGCTATAGAATCCTTCAGAGTTAATCACTTTACTGTCATGATTGATGTTGCAATTGCTTCATTGACTAGTCGATTTGAGCAGTTGAAGGCATTTGAAAATGTGTTTGGTTTCTTATTCAACTAAAAAAACTAAAGTCACTGGATGAAAATGATCTACGGAGGTGTTGCACTACTTTTGTACTAGCTTTTTCTCATGATGAGTCATCTGGTGTTGAGTTCAATGATTTTTTTCTCTGAATTAAAAGTGCTTCAAGTCACCTTGCCAAATGATAAGATGTCGGCATATGAGATTCTTCAGTTCGTTACAGCTGCAGATTGCTACCCAAATGTCTCTGTTGCATATCGAATTCTTCTAACTGTACCTGTGACTGTAGCCTCAGCTGAAAGGAGTTTCTCAAAATTGAAATTGCTGATAAACTATTTGCGGTCTACTATGTCACAAGAAAGATTGAATGGCTTGACTATGTGTTGCATTGAGAAGAATATCTTGGACAACATTGATCTCGATGTTATTATTAATGATTTTGCATCAAGAAGTGCTAGAAGAAGTTCATTTTTATGAAAGACATTGGATATTTGAGGTAAATTAATTCTTATTAGTTACATTTAGTTTATGAATTAGTTAATACCTAATTAGTTTATCATGTTAGAACTATTGATTTGTGTCACTTTAGACAATATAAAGTTTAAACTGCATATTTTATAAGTAGAAAAAAATTTATAGTAAAAGACCTATAGAGTCGAATTCGCCCTAGAGCCCTTGAAAACGTTGAGTCGACCCTGACTGCAGCCTTCTGCTGGCATGCGTGGGTTGGCGTCTTGGCGCCGGTCTCCGATGCACCGGAGTTGGCACAAATGGCTTTCAAGTTACTTGGGCAGCCATCCTCCGTCCTCATCATCATCTCGTTGGTGAAAGGAACCGGAGCATCTATAATTTCGTCTGCAGCATTAAGAGGAACAAGCTCGATCTAGCTCCAGAAATTCTTGGAGCCAAAAGTGTTTGGCCGGATGGCTCCGGCTTCTCCCCAGAAGCTGGGAGCCGAAGCTTGGCGTAACATGACGCTAAGCTTCAGATTCAGCTTGAGTACCAGTGTGCCACATTACCGCTCCTACTTGCTTAGATGTTCTATTTGGATTCTTTTGTAACTTGCGAGTCACCTGGAGAAATAGAGGCAGAGTTATGGTTGGTATAATTAAAAATGCTTTGCACTTAAATTGCACAAATTAAGAATGTTTGAGGGTAATTTGTGCCATTTAAGTGCAAAGCATTGTTAATTATACCATGTCTGCCTCAAAGCACAAGGAAGCGAAAAGGTGATGAAAAAAAAGAGCGGCGATATGATTGATAAAAGGGACCCCTTTTGTGCGAGGTCTCCTCGTTTCCATGTGCTTGCTTTCTTGCTTAACTGACCTCGAAATGCATCCAAAGAAAACTGCACGCTGCCAACTTGAGCACAAGCAAAGAAAGACAATGGAGGTGCGGCGCACTACTGAGCGCATCTCACAGCGGCACCGGGCGCCATGGGCTGGCTCAGTAATTGATGCAGGGGCCGGGAGAGATTCTTTCCCTTCCATTATCTAAAAAAGGTGCTTGCGTTTTTGTTTGACTGACCTCAAAATGCATCCAAAGAAAGCTACACGCTGCCAACTTGAGCACAAGCAAAGAAAGACAATGGAGGTGTGGCACTAGTGAGTGCATCTCACTGCCACTGGGCGCCATGGGCTCGCTCTGTAACATCCTAAGATCCAAACTGGCTTAGGTCTAATCTTATTCTGGATAAGCCACGCATATCTAACAACCTGCTTACGATTTCGTCCTCACTTCACGCAAAACGGTTAACCGGAGGTTGTTACCAATTGTGCCTATGGGTTTACATGCTGGTGCTTCACATGCTAAACTAGTAAGGTGTGACTAATCCACACACACATATGCACACACACATATAGGCCATCATGGCCTACTTTCACATAGGCTGGGGTGTCACATACACCACCTTAAAGAACCTGACGTCCTCATCGGTCCAATATATCCACACTGGGGCAAATGACCAGGAACTCCCCTCTTGGCACACATCCGTGCGTCCAGTGCAGGCACATATACCATGCCGTGTGTCCGCTACGGGTCTACACGCGCCATGTGTCATATGTCCACGCCCCTGACCCGTACGCGCCCATGTAACCGCAATGGTCGGCTCTGATACCATTTGTAACGCCCTAAGATCCAAACTGGTTTAGGCCTAACCACATTTTAGATAAGCCACGCACACGTAACAACCTGCTTGCGCTTTTGTCCTGGCTTCGCGCAAAATGGTTAACCAGAAGTTGTTACCAATAGTGCCTATGGGTTTATATGCTGGTGCTTCTCATGCTAAGCTAACAAGGTGGGATTAATCTACACCCTCATGTGCACACACACATGGGCTATTATGGCCTACTTTCACATGGGCCGGGGTGTCTGTAGCGCCCAGAAAAAAGGAAAAAATAATAACAATATTATCTCCCTAATTGATGATTGGAGGCTTTAAACGAGGAAGCGATCCCTTTCTTTCCATGCGCAACCTCCTCTCAATCAGGTCTCTTTTTCCAATCTACTATTTTCTCTCCCACCCCCATCTTTCTCTCTCTCTCTCCTTGGGGACTAGCGGCGGCCGGCGCTCGGCATGGCGTAGCGCGTGCGGGCAACGCGGCGGCGCGGGAGATGTGCGGCACATGGCGGCCGGCGGCCGGCGGCGTGGTTTCTAGTGGCCGACGACGAGGCTCACAGTAGCCGGTGGCGGGCGGGTGGTCAGTGGCTTCGGTGCACATGGCCGAACCCCCCGTTCGCACGGTCGAATCTTTGTTCGTGCGGCTGAACGCGTTCAAGTGGCCAAACCCTCATTCGCACGACTGAATCTTCATTCGCGCGACCGAATGCGGGTTCGCGCAACCAGGCGTCGTTTGGGCAGCCGAACAATGTTTCGCACGGATTCCTTTCATTCAAGCTTAACGTCTATCATTTTCCCCATTCCCACTCAGCTGAATCTAATGCACTCCTTTCCCATCTATCAGGTTTGCACGCGGCTGTTGAAGGAGTTGCCGAGCAGTCTCGTATTCCTGATCCGTCGTGCAGCGTGTTCGTTGAGCGTGCTCCAGGCAAGTACCTCGCGGTCGCAATCTCTCTGTTTGCGTATTACCTGTTTCACATTGGACTGTCATCCCCTTACTTGTGCATAATGATTACAATGTAGTGCTTGCTTGATCTCTTGTCGCTAATACTGTTTTTGTCATGATGTGCTAGACTAGTTGGTGTCGTATAACTCTAGGTTAATAAAATGCTCAATTATAACATTCTAGAGTTTCTGCCTTAAATTAATAACTAGGAAGGATGATTAGTTATCTGCGGGGATAGTGTATATGCATGATAAATTTAGGATTAAACATTAGTAATCTTTTAATATTGGACTGTTTTATTATCCTCTGTTTTTATGATCCTTAGTTAGGTATTATTGCTTGAGAGACATAACTGATTTATTCATGGTGCTTTTAACCGGACTAATAACCACTCATCACTTAATAAAACTTAGTTTGTTGACAACCTTGTGTGAGCTACCTTATAATACTCCTATTAGATTAATTCTTAGTCTCTATCATTAAATTCCAATCCCTCATCGCCTCATATCGAGAATCTGGTTTCCAATCTCCACCATAGCAATCCTTTTCACTTATCATAACTGTCTCCTAGTCTTTCCACCGTCAACTCAGTTCCTTAACATGTAAATTGCTAAATATAATGGTTACCTTGTAACACCCCGGCCCCTCCCTGAGCCCAAAGTGCTACCACCTACTCTATAATGTTACTAATTCCAACCTTTGCCGCTGGTTTTGCAGAATAAATCCTTTATTTAAATGTCCACCAAACGATAAAAGCCGGAACACTTGACACTAAACGCAGCAGAGATATAACTTTGCTAATTACCAAAAAGGTACTTAGATTATCCAAGACTAAATATGCCAACGGTACATAATCTGTGAATCACTGTGGTACGTGAACGACTGTGCTACTCCCGCCCATGCATGTCGTCTTCAACAGATTCCTATAAAAACAACATTAAAGCAAGAGTGAGTCCGAAGACTCAGCAAGCACACGATAAAACAGTAACATCACTTTAGCAATTCAATCAATTCCACGAACTGTAAGCTGTAAATTGTAAATTAATTCTGTAACTGTAAACTGTAAATCAACCATGTAATTGTAATCTGTACATCAACTCTATATATGTAATCTGTACCACTTTCTCTGTCACTTTCATGCAATGCATCTGTAATGCAATGCTATGCAACGCATCTGTAATGCGTCTGTAACCATCAAATCACGTTTACGAGCTGTGACCCAGAATCTCTGGGTTTCCTCTCTGTCATTTGTTCATTTCCTGTAAATGCAATGCAATGCGATGCAATGCATCTGTATGCACCTATAACTGTAGCTGATACCGGTATAGCGGAGCGTCCACCCGTCGATGGACCACTCAATTGCCTACCTCTGTAGGTCTTACTCCAGAGCACTCCGGAATAGTCACTTGACTTTCTCACCGACCTTGCTCTTATTCAAGAGCACTCCGGAATAGTCATGACTTTCTCACCGGCCTGGCTCTTATGCATTTGCATGATGCAATATGCTTCAAATGTGCATGTCTAATCATAGACGATACTCATCAAGATATGATCAGAACATATTCACAAGCATCATCTCATAAACCCTGTACTTCATGGCATGGAAACATGAATAACAAACATTCACTACAATTTACTGTTCTACCATGCACTTGCCTGTATCCCTGTGGACGATGCGTGGAGGAGCGTCCAACCCAAAACCTCCACCTGGGAGCATCATCCGAACACTCCACTCAATATTGTAATTTACACAAGTATAAATAACATCGACTTCATGCATATAAACAATCGACAACGTTTCTACGCGTAAATCCGATACCCACCATCTCTCTCACCGGACACCTTTCTGATGCCCCGGTACCCAAACGACCGTAATTTAATGACTGTCTACAATCGCAGGTAAATCTTATTTACGCATCTACCATTTTTTCCCTCTTTTCTTTTCTCCTCTCTCTTCTTTTTCTTTCTTTTCACTTTTCCGTTCGGCCGACGCCTTTGCTCTTTCTTTCCTTTTTCCTTTCGCCGTTGCTCCCTTCTCTTTCTTTCTTTTTTTTTCCACCGCCAGCCACTCCATCTCCCCGTCTCCGCTCGGATGCGCGCCTCCTTTGGTCTCTCCTCCGCTCGCCTCCTCTTCTACTCAATCGGCGCCACCCCATGGCCTCCCGGCCGCTCTACCGCGCCTCACTGCTTCGGCTCCCCCTTCCCTGGTCTTAGCGCCTCCCCTACCGGCTCCCCTCTACGCGCCTCCTCCCCTTGCGCCACCGGTTCCAGTCGCGCCGCGCCGCTCAGCGCCGCCTGGGCCGTCCCTACCGCGCTGCACGAGCTGCGCAAGGCGTGATGCCGCCGGATCCGTGGCCTAAGGCCTGGATCTGGCGCCTCGGCTCTCGATTCCAACCCGGATGATTTCGATTTATTTGCTATTTTGTTTCGGTTCTACCGAGTTTGCTTATGTGATGTAGGCAGGGAGGTGTGTTGCCCTGGTGTGGTCTCGGCCAGCTAACGTCGCCCGCACGCCGGGGAAGCGCGCGGCGGCGGTTTGGTGGGGCTACACCGGCGGTAGCACGCAGCCGCCTCTCCGGTAAGCCATTGCCCCTTTACTCTCCTCTACTTCCCTCTTCTATCTCCAGCGGCTACTCTGTGTGCTGGTTCATGGTGGGTAATTGTGCTACTCCATTATTACTGGTGATTTGTCATGTGTGGTAAGCTAGGTTTGGTATTGAATGAACCCTAAGTTCATGGTTGTGGGGATTACCTTTGCCGGTGGAGGGTTGGGATGCCGTGGAAATTATTCAGGGCTTCTTATGGTGGTCGTGCTCTCGGTGGTGTGGACGTCGCCTGGTGGTGACCTCCTCCCCCAGGCTGACTGTCGGGTTCACTCTCCTGTCGTCGCCGTCGCCGTGCCCTCGGTCGGCTCGCCTGGCCTTCGCCTTGCGGTCTGGCTTCTTGCTATTTTCTTACTGCGACTTGGTGCTTCCTGGTGCCTGTGGTGGTTGCTCTGTAGCCGGATGGTTTGAGAGTTTGGGGATGAGAACGAGAGACAGCGGGGCTGGCTCTGCTGTGGTGTTTCTTCTCTTCTCTGTTGGCTGCGCAATATATTTGGCTTGTGGCTGTGTAGTGCTTTCTCGATGTTGTGCTGTCCTCTGTGGCTTGGTGGCTGGGCTATCTGGAGGGATGAGCTGTCCCTTACTGTAGCATCACTGTAGCAACCTGATGATATTTTGGGTTTTATGGTAATTTGGTTTACCTTGATTGGTTATTATATCAAATCAGGTTTGTTTAAGCCGGATGATGACCCTACGGCTGTGAGAGGTGCCGACTGGCTTCCGGACGGTCTGGTATCTCAGTGAACGGACTGCCCTGCCCGAAATTATCCTCTAGGGTTCTGACGGCACTTTATTTGCTTTCTTTCACTTTCTTTCGTTTTCTTTCTCACGAGTATTACATTCTACCCCCCTTAATAGAATTCGACCCCGAATTCTGGTATGAAGCAACCCACATGAATATCACAACACCAGCTAACAAGAAACAACTCTTATTTCGTACCCCGCAAAGAACAACTCCGGGCACTTCTCGCGCATGCGAGACCCCTTAAATACTATCTCAGCATAGAAAAGGGAACACATTGTACCCTCCGCACCTATGTTCAATTCTTACATTATCCTATGTCTGGTCTAATACGACCAACACCTTAGCACACTTTAACATCTCATGTCTCGGCATAAGGAAATTATCAATCCTCCAAGAAAATCACTCTCATCGCTTGCACAAAAGAGACAACGCTACTTTTGTTCGCAACAATGAGAGCTCTTCTCTTTTACAAGAGAAGTATCACCTAACACTCATAAACCCGACTCGCTTTTACAAAGCAAAATCTTTTATAAATACAAACCCCCATCATGGAATTAATCCATTCATCCACAAATAATAACATTTCTTCTAAAATAATTGGGAATTCATTTCCCCACAACATATCACTTCATCACAACCCCTTCCCTCAAGAGATAAAAACTGGACAGGAAATCAATCCTCGTCTTGACAAACAATATGTCGTATACATCATGCGAAAAGGTTTCCATACTCGAAGTTAGCCCTTTTTCTTTTCAAGGAAAAGGAAGCACGCTCCTTAAAGTGTACAAATAACGCCTTAGCGAAAAATCATATCAATCACATTTCAAAATCCCGCAACTTCTCACTTGAGTCCATTTTCCCTCCAGGTGAACCTAAATGAATTCCCAAATCAAGGGAACCCAAAATAACCCATTAAACATCCATCAATTATTTCAAATACTCATTAGATTGCGATAGGACAATTCGTCCTTCCAACACCAATCTATGAGTTACAAAACCAATTCAATCATAGGGCAATATTCACATAAATTTGGGGATGCTTTAGTACACAACTTGCAACGTACTAAAACAAACCTTCATCAGCGACGTATTGTCGACAGTAATCCCATATGCTCCATCAAATCTGTATTGGATCCTATTAATTCAATCCCTCCAATACCCTTATTCTCTAGGGTTTCAACTCATGCTCTATTTGCACCACAATGGATTCCATCAATAGTCAACTTCAACTCATGAAATGAATCGTTACTTTGGCTAATTTTATCAGTTAATAATCACCGAACACGGTGAATATAAAAATCACCTATCTGTATTTAATTCCTCATATCCACAAAATGAGGTAAACTCCATTCAAGATTTCCTTTAACATCAGATAATTAAATCCTCTAATAGCTCCACTTCAACTTTACCTCAATCCTTTAGACTCCACTAGCCATCAACAGGTCTGAGGTTCAGAGATCCAAAACATAATTTGGGGAAACTCTTTCACCCAAAAATCTCACTCTTAACATTATCAATGATTCACCAACTTGTACGTGATATTAGTCACATTACTCCCCGTAGACGCTATCGATTGTAGCAACAAAATCAGTTTTGCCACTAAGGCCAATATTTTCTCAATCAATCTCCCACAAAGATTATAGCATAAAATCAACTCCAAATTCTACTAGCCACACAAGTCTTTTATTATTACCTCATTGCGAATATATCAACCATCCTCACTATAGATTTAAGTCTAACAGAGCTTCATGTTATGAATTTAGCATTCATCAACACAAACCTCCCAAGGCTCACCAAACTCCACTTTACTGCACACAATAACACAGTTATCATGACTATATCGTGTGCAACCACACAAGGTGTGGACATAATTCTATCATCAAAAGATCCACTACCAGTTAACAATCCCATGAGCATCTGATTCCAGGCACTAATTAAAATCCACCTGCTCAACACTTTAGAGATAATCAATCACCTGGATTTCAATATATAACATATGTACTCCCATGAACTGCTTTTACGTTTGTCGTAAACATAAGATCCATCTTTCTACCTCCAAAGGCGTACTCATAATTTCCCACAATTGCGGTGGTAACCTCACTAACTCATACCTTAGAGATTGCTGCCAAATCCCACTAGGACTTTATTAGCTCCATTCCTTCGAATTTGAATCACAAAGCTCTACAACAACCCTTCTCCATTCAACTTAGCTGGGAGATTTATCCAACATCAAGATCCCTATTCTTATCCTCCCAACTAATTCCAGTAGTTCTAATATTACAACTATCAGAACTTCCCAAAACATTGGTCTTGATTATAATAATCAATCATTCAATGTAGCTTACCAATCTATGCAACCATAATCACCGATTGGTTCATCAATAATTCAATTCCAACTATCAAGCAGAAATAAATCGGTCATACGCCGCTACTTCTTATGTAACTATTAAATCTCCATTGGATTCAAATCAACGTTAATACCACAAACATAACTACAATTAATTACTCTCCTGGGTTCTCATACTTTAGAATTCCCTGCCCTACCAGGCTGTTACTTTAACCATTATAAAACACTATTCATATTGGTAGATCAAGGTAAACACTTATTCCCATTTAAATACCACAAAAGATGTTTAGTTCTAAGTACAGGGTTCTTCCAAACATAACTATCACATAATATCAACATCGACCCATATTACTACTACCAAGCTTCAAACATCAAACACACAAAAGTACACACTTCAACTAAGAGTTACCAAACTCAGGGGTTTATACAAAACACACCACTGCTACAACTATAACGTCACCTAACTTCTAAACAGTAGGCGCGTGGTTTTCAGGTAGCGCCGAAACAGCAAGAGGTCCAGCCCTTTGCTGTGGCGGCACCGAAAATGTTGGCGCTGTAGCATGCTGAACTGGAACAATTGGTGTAGGACGCTAGGAATTCTCGGTAGGTGGCGCCCAAGCAGGAGGTTGCGATGCAGATATTGGCGGGTTCTGACGACAAACCAGTTGCTTGTGGCCTATTCGACCACAATGTCGACACTTTCCCGTCCAGGAACATTCGATAGCACGGTGCCCTTCACCGCACTTGAAACAGATCATCCCTTGCCCTGGGACAGGACGATATGGGTATGTTGGGGTCGTTGGGAAAGAATGAGGCATTGCGGAAGAAAACGGCCTCGGGTAGACAGGTTGAGTCAACGATGTAGAACATTGGCCTCCCTGAAATCTCTTGGGAACGGGTCGCTGAGAACACCTGCCTCTACCCTTAAAGTTCCTTCTCTTTAAAACATAGCGACACTCCTGTACTTGTTGACGAAGTGTTTGAACCTCTCTCTGGAGATTTCGCAACTCGGCTGCCGAATCTACTAGAACACCAGCGACTGGTGGAACAGCCGAAACAGCATCCTCACCCACATCACCAATACTCTCCTCAGATAGAGGTGGTGGCACTGCCGGACCGCGCCTGCGACCACGGCAACCACAACCACCACGACCTTGGCCTCTACCCTTAGGCATCTCTGTTCACAACAGAGAAGCAATCACACAATCAACTCACAATCATCAACTTTAGCAATATAAATCAGCATCACAATTAGGGAAAACGCATATGCAATGCAAAACCCATACCCAATCCTATTGTGCAACAATGTGTGTCAAGTTTTAACAATTGCATAACCTAGGCCAATTCTTAATTTAATAACCAATCCTGAGTCAAATTCTCGATTAAGACTACCTAGGTTACCAGATTATCCACCACGGACCTAACGCCCGCTCTGATACCAACTGTAACACCCCGGCCCCTCCCTGAGCCCAAAGTGCTACCACCTACTCTATAATGTTACTAATTCCAACCTTTGCCGCTGGTTTTGCAGAATAAATCCTTTATTTAAATGTCCACCAAACGATAAAAGCCGGAACACTTGACACTAAACGCAGCAGAGATATAACTTTGCTAATTACCAAAAAGGTACTTAGATTATCCAAGACTAAATATGCCAACGGTACATAATCTGTGAATCACTGTGGTACGTGAACGACTGTGCTACTCCCGCCCATGCATGTCGTCTTCAACAGATTCCTATAAAAACAACATTAAAGCAAGAGTGAGTCCGAAGACTCAGCAAGCACACGATAAAACAGTAACATCACTTTAGCAATTCAATCAATTCCACGAACTGTAAGCTGTAAATTGTAAATTAATTCTGTAACTGTAAACTGTAAATCAACCATGTAATTGTAATCTGTACATCAACTCTATATATGTAATCTGTACCACTTTCTCTGTCACTTTCATGCAATGCATCTGTAATGCAATGCTATGCAACGCATCTGTAATGCGTCTGTAACCATCAAATCACATTTACGAGCTGTGACCCAGAATCTCTGGGTTTCCTCTCTGTCATTTGTTCATTTCCTGTAAATGCAATGCAATGCGATGCAATGCATCTGTATGCACCTATAACTGTAGCTGATACCGGTATAGCGGAGCGTCCACCCGTCGATGGACCACTCAATTGCCTACCTCTGTAGGTCTTACTCCAGAGCACTCCGGAATAGTCACTTGACTTTCTCACCGACCTTGCTCTTATTCAAGAGCACTCCGGAATAGTCATGACTTTCTCACCGGCCTGGCTCTTATGCATTTGCATGATGCAATATGCTTCAAATGTGCATGTCTAATCATAGACGATACTCATCAAGATATGATCAGAACATATTCACAAGCATCATCTCATAAACCCTGTACTTCATGGCATGGAAACATGAATAACAAACATTCACTACAATTTACTGTTCTACCATGCACTTGCCTGTATCCCTGTGGACGATGCGTGGAGGAGCGTCCAACCCAAAACCTCCACCTGGGAGCATCATCCGAACACTCCACTCAATATTGTAATTTACACAAGTATAAATAACATCGACTTCATGCATATAAACAATCGACAACGTTTCTACGCGTAAATCCGATACCCACCATCTCTCTCACCGGACACCTTTCTGATGCCCCGGTACCCAAACGACCGTAATTTAATGACTGTCTACAATCGCAGGTAAATCTTATTTACGCATCTACCATTTTTTCCCTCTTTTCTTTTCTCCTCTCTCTTCTTTTTCTTTCTTTTCACTTTTCCGTTCGGCCGACGCCTTTGCTCTTTCTTTCCTTTTTCCTTTCGCCGTTGCTCCCTTCTCTTTCTTTCTTTTTTTTTTCCACCGCCAGCCACTCCATCTCCCCGTCTCCGCTCGGATGCGCGCCTCCTCTGGTCTCTCCTCCGCTCGCCTCCTCTTCTACTCAATCGGCGCCACCCCATGGCCTCCCGGCCGCTCTACCGCGCCTCACTGCTTCGGCTCCCCCTTCCCTGGTCTTAGCGCCTCCCCTACCGGCTCCCCTCTACGCGCCTCCTCCCCTTGCGCCACCGGTTCCAGTCGCGCCGCGCCGCTCAGCGCCGCCTGGGCCGTCCCTACCGCGCTGCACGAGCTGCGCAAGGCGTGATGCCGCCGGATCCGTGGCCTAAGGCCTGGATCTGGCGCCTCGGCTCTCGATTCCAACCCGGATGATTTCGATTTATTTGCTATTTTGTTTCGGTTCTACCGAGTTTGCTTATGTGATGTAGGCAGGGAGGTGTGTTGCCCTGGTGTGGTCTCGGCCAGCTAACGTCGCCCGCACGCCGGGGAAGCGCGCGGCGGCGGTTTGGTGGGGCTACACCGGCGGTAGCACGCAGCCGCCTCTCCGGTAAGCCATTGCCCCTTTACTCTCCTCTACTTCCCTCTTCTATCTCCAGCGGCTACTCTGTGTGCTGGTTCATGGTGGGTAATTGTGCTACTCCATTGTTACTGGTGATTTGTCATGTGTGGTAAGCTAGGTTTGGTATTGAATGAACCCTAAGTTCATGGTTGTGGGGATTACCTTTGCCGGTGGAGGGTTGGGATGCCGTGGAAATTATTCAGGGCTTCTTATGGTGGTCGTGCTCTCGGTGGTGTGGACGTCGCCTGGTGGTGACCTCCTCCCCCAGGCTGACTGTCGGGTTCACTCTCCTGTCGTCGCCGTCGCCGTGCCCTCGGTCGACTCGCCTGGCCTTCGCCTTGCGGTCTGGCTTCTTGCTATTTTCTTACTGCGACTTGGTGCTTCCTGGTGCCTGTGGTGGTTGCTCTGTAGCCGGATGGTTTGAGAGTTTGGGGATGAGAACGAGAGACAGCGGGGCTGGCTCTGCTGTGGTGTTTCTTCTCTTCTCTGTTGGCTGCGCAATATATTTGGCTTGTGGCTGTGTAGTGCTTTCTCGATGTTGTGCTGTCCTCTGTGGCTTGGTGGCTGGGCTATCTGGAGGGATGAGCTGTCCCTTACTGTAGCATCACTGTAGCAACCTGATGATATTTTGGGTTTTATGGTAATTTGGTTTACCTTGATTGGTTATTATATCAAATCAGGTTTGTTTAAGCCGGATGATGACCCTACGGCTGTGAGAGGTGCCGACTGGCCCCCGGACGGTCTGGTATCTCAGTGAACGGACTGCCCTGCCCGAAATTATCCTCTAGGGTTCTGACGGCACTTTATTTGCTTTCTTTCACTTTCTTTCGTTTTCTTTCTCACGAGTATTACATACCTGGCCTGGGTTCATCCACATATAGGAGTTTTTCCACCCACCTGGTAACGTACGGGGGCCGTACATTCTCGTTACGCAGTATATTACACCCCATCTGCGGTTATACAGTTGAGGACGGAGCCGTGCCTGACTATTCTCGTATAACCTGGTATGTGGGAAGTGATCGCCAGTGTCTTACCACAAAGTATTAAATAACAATTGTCGTAGTTCCACATCTCTGTTATTTCCATTCTAGTTTTTACCAAAGCTTTCCATAACACAATGTCATATCAATGCCGTGGGCCGTGTGTGTATGTATGTATGTATGTACGTATGTATGTTTGTGTGTGTGTATCGTCAGCTTGAGCTCTAGAGTGATTTTGTGCAGGTTGGTTTGTACAACATGTTCACTATCATGCAGCTCCCACTCTGAGCGGAACAACGCTATCTCGTCTAGATATGGGAAATAGATATCAATTAACCATATTATCTGATTATCATATTCGATAGGATATGAATATGGTAAAAAAAAATTTCTATCCGATTAATAATTTCTCTCCTATTTGTATTCGCTCAGAGCGAAACAATGCTTTCTCGTCTATGGTGGTTATACCTCCTTAGTCCTTACATTGTCATCTGTGATACTAGTACAATAATACAGTAGCGTGATAAGTCTATGAGATAGGCAGAATTAGGTTCTGCTGCAACCAAATCATAAAAGGGATGCTTGGGGAAAATATTTTCTCCTGGGCCATTGGCAGACTCCTTAGCCTACCTCATGCACACCTCACCGGTACAAAATCATATAATTAAAAAATATGAAATATTTGGATTTGTTCATGGTTGTTGAGGCATCGCCAAGACATCTTGGCGGTCAGAGAGGGACACCGTGGATGATCGCCTAACGCGTGACAAGTTAGGCGGTGCGGGACGATGCCTAGACGTCCAGGGCATCACCTAGCTCATTATGGTGGCCGCCTGGGGGCCGATCTGTAGCCGAAGGAGGGCGAAGGTGGCAAAAGGAGGCAGTCGGGGTAGCCAATGAGAACGGCAGGTCGAGGCGACGGCGGTCGGAGGAGAGGTGGAGCTGATCGGAGGCAGCGGCTGGAGACGGTCGGGGTGGTTGATGGTAGCAACGGGTTGAGGCAACGGTGGCGTCGGGTCGAGCCCAAGGCGGCAAAGAAGAGGCCACGACGCCCGAGCGGCCGCGGTGTCAAAGGCTGCGGAAAGAGGTGGAGCGAGAAAGGTGGCGGAATATGCGACGGACGATGCGGGCAAACTAAGAAGCAATCGCTGGTGGCTAGGTTAAAAGGATAGGGCAATTTTTGGTCTTTTTGTGATTTAGTCATCAAATTTCCTAAAAATTACAAATAGATCCCTTGCTTAATGGATTTCTTCTAATTTAGAGTTCTTGAATTACAAATAGACCCCTCCATCAATAGATTTCTTCTTATTTGGACCTCCTGAGCTCCGTTGCATGGTTATTTGGTTAATTTGTGTTATTATGTTGTATAATTATTTAATTTTTAATCATATAAGATATGACTTGTATTTATTACTATCGTCTAACTATCGTTATGGTAGGTGATTAGTCGACTAGGCGTTCAGACACCCTCTCGCCGTAACTTGTTGGAGCACCATGACAACCTTGGATTTGTCCAAAGATGTTCTCTAGTTGAGAGTTCCATGGTTAGTGCATCCTTCGTCAAGTGTCATGCAGCTCTGCACGGTACTGACTCTGTGAAGGAGTATATGACTTCTCTGCATAGCCTTGTGATACGTTCTGATTGGGCTTATAATTCACACGTTGTAGGGCTTATTGCACAGTATAAAGGCTTTGTTTTTTTACTTTTCAATTATTTTTGGCTTTTGACTTTTCTTAAAAATCACTATTTATTAAACTAATAAATTATAATAAAAACCATAAGTTGTAATAAAAAAACTACCAAGGACGATATTTAAACCCTATTCTTTTCAGCTTCTAAAAGCTGCTTTTCGGGTTTTCTACAGTAACTAACTTTTAAATAGAGTATTTTTTTAAAGATATGGTCTACTAGTAATTGTAGTACATACTTTACTGACTTCATTTATATCGACAAAAATCGTACGTGAGTTTCTATTATTCTGTAATCTCTCATACAAACAGCACAAAAGTCACAAATCGCAGCCAAAAGGCACAAGCCATAGCAAAAAAAAAAAAAAAACAGGTCCTTAGCCGTAGCAGAGTGACCGGACTATTAATTTCAGCTACATTCTTCTGGAAGCTCTAGTGACAGGGTGTCTCTACTCTCTAGATTCGCTTTGATCGGCTGGCCGTGAGATCGAAGTCTGTTTGCTTTGATCACTTCACTCCGGTTTCTCTCTGCATGATTTGCTTTTGAGCCTATTTTAGGCTGCCGTTTATGTCTTTTTTAACTATAATTTATTAGTGTAATAAACAATAATTACTGGAATAAATTAAAAGTCAAAAATTATTTAAAAGTAAAAAAAGAATATGGCTAAATTAGAATAGCTAGAGGAATCATAAGGTATTCTGTATTTCTGCGTGGTGCCGCAGAGCAGAGCCAAGTTGCTTTAAGCACACCATGATTGGTCTTCGATTCTGAATATCTCATGATGCCGAGATGAAGGAAAAAGCCATGTACATCCATGATATGCTTTACAAGCGAAACACACCATCCATACACTACTACAGAAAGGCTAATAGTAGACGCCAAATCACATACGGTTTTGTGAAACCGTCTGTGATGTACACTATTACAGACGGTTTTAATTTGAAGGCCGTATGTGGTATTTGTGGCGGGAAAAAGGAGTATCACAGACGGTTCTTACCTCTGAACCGTCTGTGATACTGGAATATCACAGACGGTTTTATAATAAAAACCGTCTGTGATAATCTGGAATATCATAGACGGTTTTTATTATAAAACCGTCTGTGATACTGGAATATCACAGACGGTTTTTTATTAAAAACCGTCTGTGATATGTTTCCCACCTTGCAATTTCCCAAAATTTCATAATTTCCCGCCTGAGTCCGAGTAGGATTCAGTTTTGACACACCTTCAGTAAAACGGGCATAACTTTTGCATACGGTGTCCGTTTTCGACGTTTTTGTACTCGTTGGAAAGCTAACGACGGGCCCGATCCAAAAATAACGACCCGCTTGCGCTAGTTGCCCTCCAAGACCCCGAAAATCGGCCATCTTTGGACCTAAACTTGCGTCGCAAGTTTTTGGTGTCTGTTTTTGCCCTTTTTCTTAATCTTCCTTTCGGAATTTGGATTTTGCTTCAACCGCAAAGTTGTAGATCTCGTCGAAACCTTTCAAATGAGTATATATAAGCTATATAAAACTTTGCTATTTTATCTTTTCATACTAGTTGTTTATATTGTATCGGTATATAAAATTCTGTGTTCTAATTCACAGACGGTTCTATATATAGAACCGTCTGTGATATTCATTCATCACAGACGGTTCTAGCCAATAGAACCGTCTGTGATAATCTGACCACTGGGCCCGTCAATCCTCCTCACCCCACGGATCGTAGCTCCGCCTCTCTTTTCCCGCGCCCAAAATTTCGAACTCCCGCCTCTCCCTCCCCTATAAATATTACCAAAACCCAGCCTCCTTGCTAGTTTCCTCCTCCTTGTTAGTTTCCTCCTGCTTGCTGTCCTTGTTCTCCCCCTCTTGTTGTTCTTCTCCTCCTTGCTATCCTCCTACTTGTTGTTCTCCTCCTCCTTGCAGACGACGCCCACGTCAACGGGAGGCAAGACACCGCAGAAGCAACTAGCTCGTGCCAAGGCAGCGCTCAATCAACACCGACGATGGTGGGCGTCAAAGACATCCAGCTCGCGCGCTGCATCAGGGGCGAGAAGGCCTAGGCATAGAGGACCTTTGCTTTTTTCTGTTCTTGTTGTGTTAGCTAGATGAGCAACCTGTTTGTTGTTCTCCTCCTCTTTATTGTTTGTTGTTTGTCTGTCTATTCTTGTAATGGTAGACTCTAATCTTAAAATGTGTACTGTGTTTCATACTGTATTTGCTTGTTCTCATTTCAATTAATTGATTTGCGAAATGGATGTTTTATGTTTATGAAATGAATTGAGATGTGAGGATGTATACATGTACATGTTGATCTGCTTGTTTCAGAGAGCATGTCTAGCATTTCCTGAGGCTAGCCAATAAACAGAAATAGATTTAGGGGTAGAAGAGAATAGCACAGACGATTTTTAGTTAAAAACCGTCTGTGATTATAGCTATCACAGACGGTTTTTACTCAAAAACCGTCTGTGATAGCTGATAATCACAGACGGTTCGAAAACCGTCTATGATGACCTTCGATTATCACTGACCCATAAATACAGACGGTTCACAAAACCGTCTGTGATGACGTTTTCGAACCGTCTATGATGACCTTTTCTGTAGTAGTGATAGTAGCTTCACCTGAACTGCTGTCAGCAGGACTAGTAGGTACGAAGTATTTCACAACACGTCACCATATATGTAAACACGAGGATTTGGCACAAATGTGTCTCAAAGGATAAAAAAAGAATTTCAGTATGTTAGAAACAGCCGGTTACAGTTTTTGACTAATAAAGTTAGTAAAAATAATTGATTCTTCTAATACACACTAATCCTTGATTGGGGTTTTTTTTTCTTAATGCAGTGAGATAGACATTTGTTAATGTAGTGGCATGAAAACTACACATCTCTACTACCAATAGATTATTCCAAATATTTGGTGGGTTATTAATCTCTGACAGCAGAAATATTTTAGCTTCTTATATATTACCCAATATTATGATCCAATTACTCATACTTTTGTTATAAAATTTGGATCACTCAAGCTTCAAATTTTGTGTAAATGCAACATGTTTTGACCTGGTCAAGAGTATTATGTTTTGATAGCATAATATATACATCTACAGGATGCTCTCAAGAGCATAAATATTATACTGCCACAGAAAATATGACCATTGATTAATTTGCATGGAATATAATATATTCTGCTAGAATATAATTCTAGTTTAACCTCCCAGATATAACACTTATTCGCTAGGAATATATGTGATTAATTGAAAGATAATTTATATGTCTGTTATAATTTATGATGCCAAATAAGTATGATAGATTTAGATCATTTGGGATCATTAAAATCCAATAGGTTATCTAGTATTTTGAGAGTTATATTTTCTTTTGGCAAATGGCTAGAGCTTCCAGTGGTATATGTGCGGTAACTTCATGCTACCGTGTAACCATGTATGTGATTGCATGCCGGCGACTAACATATTACTGGGGACAAATTAATTACCCTTCAAGGGTTATAATGATTTTCGCTTGCCAATAGTGTGGATAGCAGTTTTAATTATCTCTCAAATAAACTAGATTATTTATAGCTTCAATCTTATTTGCTTCTGGATTTGACCTAGGATATGTCACTACAATATTCATACAATTTCCTACATGCTTACTGCTGGTAAGTAATTTCAAGTGTATAAAATGAGTGCAAATAGTAAAGATTTTCTTTTATCTATTCAATAGACAATTTATCATTTCCCATATTTTTCCTAGCAATATTTGGGGTTTTTTATAATTATTAAGGCATTTAAGCAATTTTCAGAATTACTACCCCATTAAATAAATCCCCACGACACAATGCTAGGAAATAAACCATAAAAAAATATTATGCTTCCAAGGTATACTAAGTTTAAGGTTTCACAAATTTACGGAAACTCATATACCTAAAAACCATGTTTTTAGGATTTTCTAGAATTTTCTGGTATTTTTAATGAATCTCTTCTAATGAATAAGCAAATTTCAGAATTACTAAAAAGTAGAAATAATATACTAAATAAATCCAAAAAGCACATAATAATACCAAGAAGCTAACTAGATTATAAGCTCATATAATCTAAAAATTAATTTCTTTAGAAAGAAATCAAGTTGTCTAGACTTTTCCTCTATTTCGGCAAACTTCAGAGTCAAAATTATAAGATTACCCTATTTTTCAATAGGCCTCTCTAATTGACCCAAAATCCAAGGGCCAAAATGAAAAATAGCCGATTGGAATATTTTCTCCCCTCATTTTTTCTTTACACGTTATTGGGCCGTATTCGCCCCATTTGGCTGTGTGCCTCGTCGGCCCGAACGAAGGCCGATGGCTAAGTTAGGGCATGTCCAATAATAGAGTCAACTAGTTATCTATTAGCTAACTAATAGACAAGTTAAAGATAGCAAACACAATAGATTAACTATAAATAATCTCTTAGGATAATATACTTTTTATCCTACTCTCTCTTTCTCTTTCATCTACATTTATTTATTTTGCCTAGGAGCACGTGCAAGATTGACTCTTGCATGAGAGACAACCCCTCTTGCCTCTCTCCTCTATATATGCAAAAGTATTACATCATCTAGCTTATAGTTAACCATTGTGGATGCCCTTAAAACCCTAGCTACCAGCTCCCCGATTTTGGCGGCTGCGGACGGCGGTGGTCAAGGGGGCCAGTCGGTGGTGGCTTCAGAACGATGCGCGGAGGAGACGTCAAGCGACCGGGAGCGGAGACGGCTTCGGGCGTGAGTAAGCGGAGCCGGCTGCGGCTTCGGGCGGCCATGCGTGTCAACTGCCTTGGGCGGAGGAGAGAACGGAGGTGTCTACGGGGCTAGGCAGCAACGTCTTCAGGCACGAAGGCGAGCCATGGAGCCAGGTGGAGGTGGCCAGCGGGGCCGACGGCAGCGGCGGAGGCTTCATTCGAGCGCGCGACAATGGCGTCGTCGCGACATCAGCTCAGGCCGAGCACGCGTTCGGGCGTGCCGGCCAGAGGTAGAGACGACGACGTCGGTGGCCTTAACGGCGTGGCTACAACGGCGGTGGCAAAGGGCCGGGCGACATCGGCTTCAGACGTGGGCGCACGAATGGGTCAGGCACGGCAGCGCGACTTCGAGCGTGGCGGTGGACGTGGTCAGCGGCGGCTTTGGTGCTTTGGGCGGGTCGGCGCGGAGGCTCTTGATGTACTGCTAGTAGTATGGTGAGAACTACAACTCACCTGGCACCACAAGAAATGCAAGTCCATCTATATTCCAAAAATTAAGTAATGAAGGGGAAAACAAAATTTTCAGGTGATCATGCAATGGAAAACATTAACAATTTCCTTTCAACAGTAACATATAAGAATGCTAAGAAACACAAGGAGGTCCTATTTTGAAGTCTGAAGGCAAAAAACAAAGGACTGAACTAGTAGTCTTCTTTTCATCGAATCACTCAGTTTTGCTTGCTAATTTGAGGGGTCATACCCAACTAACCTGATTTGATCCGGCCTTCTCGTGCTCCTGTCCCTCGTGGGTCACCTCGTCAGTCACACGGCCCTCGCCTCGTGGGCCAACCCGAGCTACATCTATATTAACTTTTACTGATAGTTTTTTAACATGATTAATAATTTTTGGTTAAATAAAATAGTAGTTACTGAAAGAAGTAACTTTAAAAAAGAAGACGTAAGCGATGGAGAGTGAGGGAGAGATTGTTGTAAATATTGCGGTATAAGCATATTTAAATATTTAATTCCAGCAATAATTAGCATATAAACAATGTATTTCCAGCATAAGAAGAATAGCATAAATTGCATATAAACATGAAATTCTATCTTGCTATTCATCTCTATAAATATATTCAAAGAATATAACTTACATGCTGCTGAAAATAACATTATAGCCAGTCCTAAAAGCAGTAAAACAACTAATTCCAGCATATAACAAATTAATTGTTTCATTATTGCTCTCAGAACAGAGTTGCACAAAATCAAAGATTTTGGCCTTCTCATGCATATGTCCATTCTCTTCATATATGATCTTGTTACTAAATCTGGATTTGAGCTCTAAATCTAGAATTGAACCGACCAAATATACAGAGATATTCAACTACCAGTTGTAGATGTTTACATGCACAAATAACAAAACAGTATGCTTCCAGAATGCTGACCGAAGACAGCAAGGAGTGACTGCTAACACAAATTAATGAAATCAATCTAAAAGACACAATAGAAATCATTGTATACCAACAGATTGATATGACCAGAATATAGTAGAAACTACAGCATACTGAATCAACTCATAGGCATGTTAACAAATCTACAAGTTTATTAACTGATAGACAGCAGGCTATGGTTCAAACAGCAAGATCAACAAATAGAGCTCAAACCCGATTCCTCTAACAAGGTCACACTCAGTTATGGACTATAATCATCACAGAGCAAACAATAGAGCCCACAGACATTCACAGCAATCCTCCAATACTTGAGCAAGATAACAGATCAAGAAATACTGCTGTAAATGTGCAAAGTATCACAAAATACTCACTGAGCAGACAGTAGTCAAAACTGTCCAGAAGCCGGAAAGCTGCAAGAGAAAATAATCAACACGGCAAGGCACGATGAATCGCTCACCCAAAAAATCTATCAACCCGCTATCACACGCAGGTAGATGATTCACGGAGATACAATGCCGTTCTTCACTTCTCAATCAAAAACCAGAAGTGAAGCTGAGGTTCAGAGATGCCGCACAAGCCCAAAGGAAACACCCTGGCCGAGAGTGTCCCAAACACCGCAGGGATTCACTGTCGTCTCCTCCTCCCTCAGGTAGAGCCAAAGTCCCGAGTTCCCCAAAGACCCGATTAGGGTTCACACGGGAAACCGAAACCAGGTCCTCAAGCGAAGTCGGCCCAAAGACCAAAACTCCGCCCACCGAAGAACAAGAGGAAGAATCAATCAAGAGTAGCAGTCGGGATTAGAAGATCGGGATTCGTCTCACGGTCGGCCGAGCCCCCTTTTGAAGAGGAAGAAACGTGAGAAAGCATAGGGGTGGCGTGAGCGGCCGGCTCCGGAGAACGCGGGCCTGCCCACGCCTCCTCCGCCGCCTCTCCGCCCTCCATCCTCCCACGCTGCACCCGAAAAATCGGATCGAAGAAGGAGATCAAAAGCAATCGCTCGGGAGAAGCTCAACGGCCGCACAGAGCTCCCCTCGGGGAGGAGACAGAGTCTCCTCCCCCCTTATCTCTTGCGCCAATGACCGACAGGTGGGCCCCGCCCTAAAGTCCAACCGATGGCATTAAACCAATTGGGAAATTCCCAAAATGCCTCTCACATACAACAGAGATATGTGCGCACGACAGTAACAAGATGCGTGATACACCATTAACCTTTTGTCTTATATCTGAAACGAGATGATAAAGAGAAATAGAAAAATTACTTTAAAAAATAGATATATTAACATTTAGCTTTTATAGGAGAAGCGTGGAGCAGAAACAAATAAGATAGAATTGGGCAGGCCTGCCAACCCCACGCGTAAAAACAGAGTAACAACGGACGGTTCAGATGTTTTCAGCTCCGCTAGATCGACGCTCCAGAACGCATTACAATTCACAAGTCTCGTAGACACAGTAGAAGCCAGCAGCCAGGAGCCCAGGATCGAATCCGTTCCCCCGACCTGCAGTTGATGTCCAACTCGAAGCCCGTCTGAGACGCCGGCGATCTCCCCCTCCGGCGCCTTCGACCTTCCTCCGGGGACGCCCTCCGCCTCGCCCCCTGCTCCGACGCCGCCATGGTAATCTTCGCAAGCGCATCTGATCTTGACTACGTGCCTACTTTATTTATTCCCCTCCAACCTCCAAGTTGGCATCTTTACCGCCTTAGATTTTACTAGTATCCATCCATAGAGCTTTAGATCCCAGTCTGATTTCCACTGTTTTGGTCCAGAATTACATTATTGGCGCCTTCAAGCCGTCCTGAGACATCTTCGTCACCTTCGATGAGAGGACCCGGAAGCAGGTACGCGCCCCGCACATCCTTGATGTCACCTATTATTACCGGACAGACTGTTGTTAGGTTGTTTGACTCCTTGGTATTGTGATTCTTGCAGGTCTCGATCAAGAAGGACAACGGGAAGACGGTGATGGTGCCGGCCTTCCAGAGCCTGGAGACGATAGCCGGAGAGGTAGTGCCGGTGGTGTTTCTTGCTCTTTGTTTATTCTGGTATGTGAGGTGAGTGTGACATTAAGTTGTGATGAAATGGTGTACAGGTGTCAATTGCACCGGTTCCGGGTAAAAGAATCGAGCACATGGGTGTCAAGATCGAGCTGCTGGGTCAGATAGGTACAAGCTATGCTCCTCCCTCGAATGTTTCCTTGCTCTGATTGATTCTGAACATAGGTTCCCTAGAGCCTATGGTAACTGCATCTATAGAATGCTGTATTGCACTATTAGCGTGCTTATCGTTTCAGGTTGTTGAATGCACTACTTGTTTGTAGAAAAACCAATTTGAACAATCAGGTTTTGTTGTGCTGGAGATTCATTGCATTAATTCTCCCAGCCAATGTTATTGTGAATTTTCATTACCATGATAAAGTATAGGATTTCATTGCTGGAGAAACTGCAAAAATGTTTTTTTTTCTGATCACTGCTCCTTCTATTATTTATCTTTGTCCATTGATAGACTACCACTAGTCTCCTCTTCGATTCTTCAGGTCCTGCTAGGTCCTAACATTATTGTTTGTGACCACTTCTATTACAGAGCTATATTTGGACAGAGACAACTTCTCCGACTTCACTTCATTGGGTACGTTCTCTCTTGAAGTCATTTTGAACATACTATTGTACAATAGGCCTGTAGATACCCTCTGTTGAGATATTCGTGCAGCCTTTTGGAATTCTTGTTGTCTGTTCCTTTTTCCCTTTGTTTCCCTAGCACCCTTTAAATCTTGCTAAACTTTTGGCCTTTACATTGTCAACTAATCCTAAAAACACCATCTTGGAAGTTCCTCTGAAAATTGCGGCTTCTGGAAAATTGCAATGTTGTCATGGTGCTAGCTTATGTATAATCTATTCATTAAAGCGTTAGTGAAGTGCCCAGTGTTTATTCGTGTGACCCCTCTATTAAAAATGATGGCATGTAACTTGGAGCCTTTTGATTTAAGAGTTTATTGTTTATATGTAAGCCTATCTCATCACCTAAAGTGCCCTTTTGGTCTATGCAGTGCATGAATTAGATGTTCCTGGCGAAATCTATGAAAAAAGACATATCCATTTGAGTTTTCTACTGTTGAAATGCCATATTAGGTCCTGTTCTTTTCAGCTTCTAAAAGATATTTTTCGGTTTTTCTACAGTAACTAGCTTTTAAACAGAGTATTTTTTTTAAAATAAGGTCTACTAGTTAATTGTAGTATATACTTTATTGATTTTATTTATTCGGCAAAAACCGCACATGAGTTTCTGTTACTTTATAATCTCTCGTACAAACAGACCAAAGCCACAAACCGCAGCGAAAAACCACAAGCCGCAGCCAAAAAGAACAAGCCCATTAGTCATATAGTGGAATGAATGTCAGATTGAGGTAAGAAAGACATTTTAAAATGCTTGCATTATGCTTTGCACAGTTCATAACATGAATAGCTTGCATGATGTGGAGCATCAACAACTAAATTAACACTCTCTCTGAAGACTGAACTGCATGCTTGTTATGTGTGCAGGTACATCCTGAAAGTGACAATTGGTAGAAATTATGTTGGCAATATTGTGGAATGTTGGGATATTTGTGTAAATCAAAACTTCATCTCATTGACGTTCCATGCGTGACAGTCAGCATGACATTGGTAACTCCAACTTGGAACAAACAGAATAGTTGATCTTAGGCAAATTGAATGTCACATGATATATTTTTTTTTGCTATATTCCACCCTAAATGCTTTTGAATGGTTCCAAGGGAATGCATTTCATGTTTTATCAGTGATGTTTTTTTCTGGATTATTAAGTTATTATTATTATTTTTTTCAGGTAAGAAAATATTCTCCTGTTCCTACAATCAGCAACAGTATCAAGGTTAGTCCTAGTAACTAGATGTCTTAACTTACTCTAAAAGTTTACATTTTAACGTGTCTTGACTCTTGATAATGTTTTTTGGGCTAAGTGCTATTTGTAAAATAGGTCAGTTATGGGCTGACCATGGTCTACTTACTGATCCACAATGATGGTATTGCATGTTTGAAGTCTTGTTTAAATTTTTTTGAAGTACCATTTAGCCAAGTTCTCAAAAAATTGTAGTAACATTAATAGCTTAAAGAGGGAAGGAGAGCACATCTTAGTAGCTTACCTGGTGAGATGGTGATAGCACCAGGTCAACATCATTCTTGAAGTCACAGTGGTCAGTGGTCACTTGGCAAGTGAACACTGGTCTACTTGAAAACCAGGTGCTTCTAGGCAGTTGATGCCAAACAAGAAGGGGGCAAAAGGTTTCACTACTGTGCAATCACCGCTGTCCATTCGGATACTGTGCGATCACGATGTTCCGCCTTCCAGAAACTGCAGAGTCTTCATAGACTTATATTGCTGAGAGTTGTGGACCAGCCAAAGGCGTTTCAACTTTCTGGCCCAAAAGAGCGCCAGAGCTATAAATTTAGCATGATGTGCCTTCCTGTATATAACTCTCCAGAAGAGCAATGCCGTTCCTGTGTACCGTGTGCTGTTGCCTTTGTTCCTCCTCTCTCCTTCAACCTGCTTAGCATACAACCATGAAATTGTTTGTATTAATGCCCTTTCACCTTGTTCATTTCTCATTTCTTGTAAGACATGTTGGGGCAACCATATATGTTATATGCCCTTCATGGTTGTAGTTCATTTGAACAAACAGTTTCAGGATGTGATTTATGTCCCAAATATAAGCTTTTGCATTCAATACTCCTTGCCCATACTTTTTTGTTCCATTTGTTCCCGTGTTCAACCATGCAGTCGTAGTATCAAACTCGAGTGACATGCATGACAGCCATAACTATAATACTACTCTTGTATAGTTGTATGGTACTGTCACATGCTCTAGTTGAGTAAAGTTTCTGAATTCCCTTATTTTTCTCATCTCTGTATTCACTTTAATCTTAAGGTTCGCAACTGTTATAGTATGAACGGAACATGTAGCTAGTCATCGAATTAGAAAATTGGTAAGAAAAGAAAAAGAAAAGGAGGCAATTCTTGTGAATCATGGAGAAGCTGCTATATAGGGAGGGTTCTTTGTGGTAACAAAGGAGGGCATTGTGGGGCATCATCGTTAAACATGCACAATTAAGCAAAAAGGGCCATCAGGGCAAATGTAAATGGAGATATTATGGTCAGATGGTTACCACAATTTATTGGCATTCCACAAAATTGCATTCCAGAACAACATCATCCAGAACAAGCTTGCAATTACCCTACAAGTGACACACAGAGCATCATCCATAGCTTCCATCCAAAACATCATCCACTTCCAAGGCAAAATTGGCGTTCCAGGATATTGCATTCCACAACAATATCACCCAGAACAAGCTTACAATCTGCATTCAAACATTTCACATTGAAACTACGCAGCTACACAAGTCGTCTGTTACTAGCAAATGCACACTTAGCATCAGCGACTCAACTTAAACGACAGACTAGCAGCTAAAGATCTAATAGAATAAATAACATCCCCCAATTTATTCAGCTGCTAAAGCAGGCTTAATAATAAACTAGCAGCTAAAGTTATAAGGGAAGATATAACACCAGCAGCTAAAGCTTGTAGAGAAGTAAGAAATACAATCAATATGTCGATGTAACGGAGCATAGGAAGATGGAAGATGGAAAAGTCTGCAGAATGCACAATGTATGGAGTGAGAAGTAGGATTGGTCACATGCTTTGTTTCGATGCCCACGCTGATAATGGCTTGCTAGAGTATATGAATGCCTGCCGTAGATAAATAATTGCATGAACCCAAGAGATTGGGTGAAGCAGGTTATTGAGGGCAACGATCAGGTGCTAGCAAGTCAAATTTTACTAGCCTGCTGGGTTATTTTGAAGAACCATAATGACCTTACACATGGGTTACCCAGGAGCTCATCGCAATCAGTTTGCTATATCCAACACCTATTGTCAGAGTCACGACACTATGGTAAAAATTAACAATAGGAGTGCAGAAACAAAGAGTAAAGAAGTTGAACGCTATGCCCCTGCACCTGACAAAGTCTTTTTAAAGGACAAGATTCATATGAGTCAGTTTTCTTGTTTCTTAGCTAGGAATGTTCTAATATTGTATTCTGTCCTTAGCTTTTCTTTGTACCCTGTGGATCCTTCTCGCTTTTGTACATTCCCATAGGAAAAGGATAATACCAACAAAGCCATAAAAGCATGAGTTCCTTAAACAAAGAGACAAGGTCTACTGAAACGGTGTATTCTGGAAGACAGGTCCTTTCACCATTTAAGGGGTTTAAGAATAAACCACAAACTTGTTGTATGGCATCGACAAAATAATCAACCAATCACACAACTAAACATAATGAGGAACAAATACACAAAATTAATGAGAAACAAACTTATGTATGTAACACCTCGACCCTCCACAAGGCCCAAGGTGCTACCACCATACACCTACCCTTTCAAAGATGTGGTGCTAATCCAACTTTTAGCAGTACATCCTCTTTTGTTTTGATTACCCATAGGGAGAAAACAACAGATAAATATCGGATAATTGCAATAACCCAACTAACTTTATATTGCACAAACTATAACATAAACAGACTTTAGGTTCCACAACCATGTGAGACCCACCATCACGGCTCGCTAACAAACTAGTCCAAACGGCGAGCCACCAAAAACTTAATACTAGATTAAACATAAAAACTATGTAAAGCTAACTGTTATTGCATGTGTGCTGTGCCAAAAGGACTATTCCTATTCCATGCATCGCCATCATCAACCTAAAAACAACGACAAAGCAAGGGTGAGTCCACCGACTCAGCAAGTACAAAGCAAAACAATAAATAACAGGTTCGCAAATCAGTCCATAATCATCATAGGTTCAATCATCATTTACCATTCAAACTCTTTAAGCTCTTATCAATTAATCATTATGCATATGCACATGCTCCTCTCTCTAATCTCTTTAGCCTATACCGGTATAGCAGAGCGAGCACCCGTCGATGACCACCCAGGCCCACCTTGTTTCCATGTGGGGATCATAAGCCCGTCCTCTTTCATACGGGGACCACAACCTCCACTCCCGTGAAGTGCCTACCGAAGTAGGTCTTTTCCCACTCCCGTGGGATGCCTACCGAAGTAGGTCTTTCTCCACTCCCGTGAAGGGTCCACACCAAGTAGACCATAGATGCCACGAAGGCCATTTATTTCCATGACATGAATGCAATGCCAATTCCCCCATTTATGCATATCAACATGTCATGTCTCAACAATCGTCATTCATCATTTCTCATCATGCATCCAGAAATAGTTAACTTACCATCACATGATAAGCAATGCATCATCATTCATCTATCAATAAACATTACCGCTTTATTATGCACTTGCCTGTTAACCTGGCGGACGGTGCGTGGACGGCACCAGACTCGAACCGCCACCTGAGCAAGCATTAATCATCTCAATTCATCACTCATGCAATACATTCATGTACGAGCAAATGATATCGCTCTAACGTCCAACCCGACATAATCAAATCCTATACTACCGGGCAACTTCCCGTTGTCTCAGTGCTTAACTAATCTGTAAAACCAGCGATTTCATTATTTATACTTGCCAATCGAATTCTACACGCTTAATCTCACTTTAATCGACTACACTATTTAACTTCAATTTATTCTCTTCTCCTCCCTCTTCTGCCACGGACCGACCCGATCTACAATGGCAGTACCGATTTCGCCGTTTAGGCATTCATATTAATAAACGATGTCTAACTGCTCACATGCATCAATTCTAATTATCAACATATTAACTTATGCCCGACTCACAAATAAACAATAAACAGGGAGAAGGGTTTTTGAGGCGTTACCCTGGCCCCGAGCAACTGGATCGAGGCACTGCTTTCTTTTCCTTGGCCGGATCTGGCGGCGGGGCACACTTTTTCTCTCTCTTTTCTCTTTCTTCTTTTTTCAGCCGACCGGCTCTTTCTCTCTCCTAGCCTTCTCTTCTTTTTCTTACAGCCGACAACTCTCCTCTTTTCTTCTCTTCCTCTTTCCAGTCGGCTGGCGCTCCCCTCCTCTCTTTTCTTCACTCCGCCAACGACCCCCTCCTCCCTCACGGTCGGCTCTGCCTTATCCTCTCCCCTCACAGCTAGCCCCCGGCTCCCTTTGCCTCCTCGCGCGGCAAGCGGCCGAGCGGAGCAGGGAGCGACGGTGAGCGCGGGGCGAGGGAGGCGAGGCGTGTCCGCGGGGTGGAGCGGCTGTGGCAGAGGGCGACAAAGGCGGGACGCGGCCGAGGAGCGACGGTGCACCCAAGTGGCGGCAGCGGCGGTGGCAACGGCGCCGGGGCTGGCGAGCGGAGGCAGCAGGCGCAAGGGGGAGGCGCGTAGAGCGGCGACGGCAGGGAGAGCATGGGGAAAAGGTGGCAACAGCCGAGAATGCACGGGAAGGAGAAGAGCAAAGACGGGTTTGGCTTCTCCCTCTGGTTATCTCTCTCTCTTATACGGCTGTGGGATGGGACGGGCTGGGCTGGCTGGGCTGAGGTATTACAATGTATGTGTCGGATTTTAAGCCCCAATTGTCAGGTAGGATTTATTAACAACCCATTGAGCAGATAATATAACATATCCATTTGCACCCTAGAATTCCAGTATCAAGGACATTTGAAATATACTCCCTTTATCTTTCCTTCAGGGCTCAAGGTAAAGGGGACTACAATAGGATCCTCCAATCACATTATGGACGTGATTTGTGATCAATTACCTGCGGAGAGCGCGGGCGGGAGCTCCCATGAAAGCACAAAGCTGGCGCAGACCATGCCTCCCGGAGGTGCGTAGTCGGTGCACTCCACGACCACCTTCTCGCGGAGGTCGACAGCGAAGAGGCGCTCGTCCAGGAAGAAGTAGACCACGTGCGGGCTCCTGGGGTGGACGAGCGTGATCTTGGCGAAGCACACCTGGTACTATTATGAAATCTCATAGTTCACAGTCATAATAGTGTAGGAAAACCCTAAAAGATAATGAATAAAAAACGATTCGAAAAATCCAGTAAGCCAATGATAAGTTTCATTAAGTTTCATGTCATAGCACAATGACACGAGGAGGAATGTAAGCGGCCCTTCAGTTATTCAGGGCCTAGGTGGATGCACTTCATTCCAGCAGCAGCTGCGTTATCTCATCAAAGCCCTCGTTTTCATGATGAAATACTCCTGATTCGTCATTGTCAACCACCGCTAGTTCATTATGACGAGATACACCTGTTTTCTCATAGAATTCTTCCTTCTGGGCATCCCATTCTTTGACAATTTCCTCTACCTTGTCGCCCAACAGTTTGTCATTCTGAAGGATGTGCTTAGCATCTTCAACATCAACAGTTTGGCGTGCCTCTGTCAAGGTAAAAAAGGAAGGACAAAATGAAAGCGGTAGGGTCAAAAGCAGTGCTAAAGTTAATAAAATTTCCAGATAGTACACATAGAAGTTGAAAAAAAAATATAACAAGATGCTGACAACAGATGAGCACCTGCAAAGGCCAATTCTTTGGCTTTGGCGTAGTCCGTTGACAATTTCTTGATGTTATCAAGTTCAAACTCTGTGCCCTAGACGCAGATCAATGTGTCAGTAACAGAAGTGAATACGAGTAGTATGTCTACAAAATAAAAGAAAGGATCGCCATGCTGAGCTTGTTTTTATGTTGGTATCTTGCCAACCCAACGCAGCATAGTAGTTCTTTATTCAAACCTTAAAACTGGAAAGGTCAGAGGGCTGCCTCAACCACTAGCATTGACAAAATAAGTGGGGGGGTACATGGGCGGGGCAGGATTGGGGGGTGATGAAAGTAAATGATAACATTCATCCTATGTCCTGGAGTGTGTTAAAATGAAAAAGAAGAAAAAGAGAGAGAAGAGGCCATGAAAGGAAATATAAGCAGTGGAATATGTAAAGAGACTAAAACTTACCAAGTCCATATGCATGTAACTCTCTATTTGAGTATTTGCAAACAATCTGCAGCATAAACGCAGCAATCAGAATATGAGCAAGCAATATTTTATGTATTCTTGTTTGCATAAGAAAATAGCATGCAGAAAACAGCATACTGCAATGCAAGAAGAAAACAAAAACACTAATGATGAAGATCAGACAGGTGGTAGAAAAGAAAATCACACGTACTTGTCACAGGCAAATTTCACTCGTTTATTCTGGAATGCAGTTAATTCATCAACCTGCTTAGCCCCATGGTCACCAAGCAAATTGATGAACCCAAACAAAAACATGCCTCTGTCCAGCATCCTTTGGACAAGTGCTGGTACAAGAGCCACTCCATTTTGCTTAGCCTCAACGACAAAGTCTTTGAGTTTCTTGGACTCCTCTGTTGCAATCACATATTGAGCACATTAATCTTCACTTTCCAGCAAGCCTCAAATTAGTGCAAATATATATACCTTACCAAGAGACAGATAAATTTTGAAATGTGGCTTGTACGGTTGGCACTCATAAAGACAGTAAAGGCAGTAAAGCCCAGCCAATCTTTGAAGTAGAGAACTTTGTGAAGTCATATGGCCTACATACACAAGAAAGTGAAAATAGTTCAGCAGTGACTACACAAAGGATTACATGTGGGTACAGTGCCAATTTCCAGGAAGCCATAGCCTACCAATACAATGCAAAAAGAGGGACTGCATGAAAACACCCGAGTTTGTCTTGGGTCTGCCTTCATATATGTAAGAGAATTTCTTTGCCATCCACACTCTCTTGAAATCCGTGAATGCTGTGCAATTCTCCTACCGATCAGAAATGCAAAGATGTTATTTATAGAAAGTTAATATGCACATGACACACCTAGAGAAATTGCATAAGAGACAAAATTACCTTGACATAATCAGCTAGTAGCTCATCAATATCCAGCTTGAAAGGAGCAAGATCCATATTTACAGTCAAGGCCAAGCTTGAAGTTAAATCAAGAAACAACTGTTCACTTCAACAATAGTGAACAAGAGTTAAACATGAAACTCAGAAACGTGAATACCGAAACAGGCACCGTCTATTAGTGGATTATGCAGCGATAAATAAAGGGTCCAATGGAGCAATGATTTCTGCAGCTTGCTAGTTCTTCCTATCAGTGAATTTTCGTATTCTTAATGAGCTTTGTTTTCCAGCCCACCTTGCATTCTCTACTTACTACCAACTAGATGCATAAGCGCGGCGCACGCCGCGCTAGGTACCGTATGGACCAAAGTAAAAGAGACACTAATTCGCAGGGAGTTTCATAGAAAAAATCGAGGACACATGCGTAATTTCGGAAAAAACAAAGGTTTTTTTGTAAAAAATCGAGGACCTGTACGTAAGTAAATAAGGACCTATACGTAATTTCGGGAACCCGCGGGGCGCTATCTAGGTTTTTTTTAAAAAAATAAAATTTGCAGGGATCTTTTCGCGAGGAAAAAGGACCTATACGTAATTTTCGCAAAACCGGAGGAAAGCGCCTCCCCCGGCCGTACGGGAAAACCCCCGCCACGCGCCGGCCGGACGCGCGGGCGGGGGTGACGTGGGCGCGCGAGGGGGCGGAGAGTCCCCGGGTAATACAGGTTTTTTATACATCGCCTCCTAATTAATTCTGCAGCATTGTCCATTAAGCCTACAATAGCCACAGCACTGAGCAATTCTACTAGCACTACTAAGTAATAACACAGTACTAACAACTAAATTCGAAAAAAAATCTTTTTTTCTATCCTTTTGTCGGAGTTACTTGCATCCATGTGAGAATAGTTTGGACTAATATGCAGCTTCCAACTCGATGTACACATGCCAAATCGCTATGACTCAGTTTGCAAGACAATTTCAGATTTGTTTTAACTGACCATTTTTCTAGGAATCTTCACTGAACATAACAACAATTGGCAATTTTGTCACTGAATATAACCTAACACATGTGCGTGCATGACCAACAATTGTTTGGTGAATTGAACAACAAACTACCACAGAAATCGATATCATTGACCATAATCGTATAAGAGGAGGAGGAAGAGTGTAAGAGGGCGCCCAAAGCCGATGAACTCAGAGTACCAAGGGCAAGTTCCAGTCCTCCAGACAGGGGCTAGTGGCGACGGATGACAGCCGGCGACAGAAGAGACCTGTGGGGCGCCAGCTCCCCAAACCCAGGCACTCAAGTAGGTGCCGCGGAGGCAGATGTGGCTTCACCAAAGATAGTTGCGGCCGACGGCTCCGCAACCTCTCTCTCTCCCCCTTTGCTTCGGGGGCACTGTTATGAACTAAGGTTCATAACGGGTAAACACCACCAAGAAGATGGCCGGATGGCGTCGGCGTAGGGAGAGAGGAGAGACTATAGACTAGGAAGACTATTGTTATTATGCTTGCTTGATTACAATAGCATGCGGTAGCCCTCTTATATAGACGACTCTCCCTAACAGATGGAATCTAATCCCAATCCTATCTGTAATTAATATCATATCTCTAACTATATCTCTAATACAAGGAAACCAATCTCTAACTCAAATAGAAACCAATCTCTAATTCCTAATAATAACCCGACTGGGCCCAAGGCCCACGCCTATAACACTACACCCCTCCCGGACATGCAGCTCGTCCTCGAGCTGCTAGACGCGGCCAATGGACGACCTTCGACGTCAATGTAGAAGACGAACGGTGGCGGGGTGCTGCAGCGGATGGAGACGACCGGCCAAATCCAAACGGAACAAGGCGACGAAGTGTAGCGCCTTCGGTATATAATGCCTGCAAAATAAACTCTTTTTTTCTGTTTTTTTTGGGGATTTTTTTTACTCCGATCAGTTTTTTTTTGGTGGGTGCCTTAAATCGTCGGTCGGTTTAACCGACCCCAACCCACAACGCAGCCCACCCATCGGCCCATGGGCGACGCCACGGGCGACTGAAGGCGCCGCGGCGGCGACGAAGAGGCCGGCAAAGAACGGCGGCGGTGGCGGTGGCTCCGGCCGAGGTCGGCGTCGGGAAGCGGCGGTCGGTGCGGGGGCGGCCGACGGAGCGGCCGGTGGAACGGCCAGCCGGAGCAGCGGCTGCGGCGGAGGCGGACCCGGCGGCGGCTCGAGCGGATGCGGCGACGGCGGCCCGGGCGGCAGTGCTCTCGGCGGCGACAGCTTCGACACGGGCGGATCTGGCGGAGGCGGCCCGGGCGGAGGCGGGATCTGGCCGGCGGCGGTCGGAGACGGCCCGGGCGGCGGCGGGATCTGGCCGACGGCGGTCGGAGACGGCCCAGTCGGAGGCGGAGGCGGACCGGGCGGCTGCGGCTCGGCCGCAGACGGCCTCGGGCGGAGACAGCTGCTCGGCTTCGGCCGCCCGGGGAAATCGCGGCGACGACGACAAAAAGCGACGGTGACGGCCCGGGTGAGGCGGCCCGACCGGCGGCGGCTGCGCGGGCCGGAGGTGGCACCGGGCTTGGCAGCGATGGGGTTGGATCTGCGGCAACGGACGGAGACGCAGGTGGAGACGGTGCGGACGGCAGAAAAAATGCTGCGGACGACGCTGCGACCGAGGGAGGAGCGACGTGGTGGGATGGCGGTGCTTCTGGTGAGATGGCCGCGGTGGCGCAGAGCAGATGCAGACGAAGCGCTGGAGGAAGTTGTGATCCTTGGCCATTGTTGTGATCTTGTTTTTGTTGTTGTGAATCTGGTAACGTAGTGATCTGGAAATCCGGTGTTGGACGATGAAGTGCTGCAATCCTGGCGTTGGTTGCAATGCTTTGCCTCGTCAGATCTGCAAGTTGGGAGTTCATGTCGGCCATCTGTTGCATGAGCCCAGCCATCTGCTTCTTGATTGCTTTAAACGTTGCTCTCACGGAACTGTCCTCCTCGCTGGAAACCATGGTAGCAGAAGTCGTGGGAAGGGATCGACTGCTCTAATACCAAGTTGTTATGAACCTTAGTTCATAACGGGTAAACGCCACCAAGAAGATGGCCGGATGGCGTCGGCGTAGGGAGAGAGGAGAGACTATAGACTAGGAAGACTATTGTTATTATTCTTGCTTGATTACAATAGCATGCGGTAGCCCTCTTATATAGACGACTCTCCCTAACAGATGGAATCTAATCCCAATCCTATCTGTAATTAATATCATATCTCTAACTATATCTCTAATACAAGGAAACCAATCTCTAACTCAAATAGAAACCAATCTCTAATTCCTAATAATAACCCGACTGGGCCCAAGGCCCACGCCTATAACAGGCACCGAAGTGGAGGCCTAGAGGGGAGGACGGGGAAAGATAATAAAGAGCAAAATCGAGAAAAGGAATTTTAGCCTAACGGTCCTTATGGGCCGCCCACCATTCAATGGGCCGCGGCCCGTTTGAACGCGATCCAAATCTCGGAAGTCCTAAATTAGAGGGTTTATTTTGCAAAACATCCCTGCCCCACTATTCACTGATCAATCTAGGCTACAAGAATGTCATCGGACGGTGACACAATGCATGCGAAACGTTCACTGACATGTGGGGAGATTCAACAGCGGGTGCCGTGGGAGCCGGTTATATATATTATTGCATGCTTTGCCACATGGCCACATGGGTGTAATTACGTACACAGTGTAAATAATTTACATGTTTCATGCTTCTGCTCCTGCTCCACTGGTGAAGATGGCTGGCGGGGGAATGGCTAGGGGCGAACCTAGGGCCCAGGATAGGGGGGCTCTAGCCCGGGTCTTGGCCCAGCTAAATTAGGGTAATTTTACTGTTCATATGGGTCAAATAGTATCCGGTCTAGTCCAATAGCCCCCCTGGCGGTGTAGGCCCAATAGTTAGCCTCCCTCTTATGTCATTTCTGGGTCCACCACTGCGCACACCGGCGCTGGCCGCGTCGAGGACGTGCGGGAGACGAAGCCACGTTGCGGTAGGCGTTGTAATAGCGGGAGCCGGTAGCGCTAGGGGCTCGGGCGAGGAAGTGGAAGGCGCAATTAGGGTAGAAGCAGTGGCGGAGTGGCGGCAACAGTGACGACAGCGGAAGCGTGCACTGGCAGTGGAGGTCCTGGTCGCAGCCAGTGCCCACCTCGCGGCAGCCGTCGCACCGGAACGGCGTGTCCAGGTGCTCAGCCCAGTGGCGGACCAGAAATGACACAAGAGGGGGCTAACTTATAACAGAATAAAAACATGGACAGGATAAGTAGTATAACAACTTTCTAGCAAGAGTATTTGTTTTGAAACAAACCATGAAATAGGCAATACTTGTAATTCACACCCTCCCAGTCCCATCCTACAAATTGATCTTTCATTAAAAAAAACACAAACATCCAAGCAACCCACCAATCGCATGTTCTCAAAGGCCATACCATGACAAGAAAAAAAAACCTTGGGTTGTCAGGACCGGCAGATATGGCAAGGTTTACAGGAGAAGCCGTCCCAACCAACCAGCGGCCACAGCAGAGGAGGCGGTTTCCCCTACGGACTCCACATCAGGTTAGGGTTAGGTTCCCTAGTTAAGATTGCTAGACGAGTCGTATAGGACTCGGTTAGGGTTAACCAATAAGAGTTGTATTCGGTTTCTTATGAGATTAGGGCTGTATCCGGATTAGCCGGCCCTCCCTCACCTCTACTATATAAAGAGGAGGAGTTATCTTAATAAAGCAGAGAAGTATTACCTCAATCCTCCTCCCCTCTATCTCCAACTCTACCTTCCGTTCCTCTGTTTCCCGGCAACCCTGGCCGCCCTTGCTTCCATCCTGATCGCCGAACTTCAGCACGGCGCCGACTTCTTCCTCCAGTTCTCGCCCCCCTGCAGTGCACAACTACAACCTGAGATCGAGGCGTGACATGGGTCCATTCAAAAACAACAAAAACATAGCGGAGGATGCATTGGATGCATAATTCCAGGTCATAATGCAAGCTGTATAGTAGTAATTAAGAGGGTGGATCCTAAGTAGCATCACATTAGCATCGCTATAATAAGCACACTGCACTTGCACAACAAGATTCTTGAAGAACGGACTTAGTACCATTAAGCAATCTTAATTAATTTGTTCGAGATAAATTTGAGAAAGAAAGCAACATGCAGATCAGCTGAACTCAAGTCTTGCTGGTACCCAACTCTTCAAGTACCACCCCAGATGTACTCATCCCAATCAAGTACTCCGTGTTGTGGTAAATGCAATGTTACACCTAACGGCTATGCTACCTAATATTATCTCTGTTCAAAAATATACTACATTCTGAACTATCTCGAGCAAGTGATGGAGCATTATGGCATATGGCCTCGAAATGGAGGATTTCATGAAAAGCAACCAATTTTTTGTCTACTTGGTGAGCATTTGACTTGTTAAGTGTCCTGCAATGCGAACTTTTGGAGAGAGAAAGCAATGAAGTTACACTTTTCGTGAGCTAACTTTCTGATGCAGGCTAATAACAATGTATCCTATGAAGCTGCCAAATGAAGTAGCACTCCGCGCCGCTTTTTGTTAGATCCAACTAACTAAGCTTCGGCCGGATCTTGTGATGACATCGCATAAGACGACGGTCGAATGTTAATCAGTATTTCGCGGTAACAAAATGCTGATTCAGTAGTGTCCAAAAAATCGGTTGATCATACAGCTATGTCTACTATTTTAGGCTGTATTTTGAATGCAAGAATGTCACCTTGTTTTTGAAGAAAACCGGTGCAGGGGGGCCAGGGGCGGAGGGCCGGACCGCCGGAGGCCGGAGCCGGAGGACCGTTGGCAGAGCGCCGGAGGCGGAGGGCCTAGCTGCGGGCGCCGGGCGGACCGCCTTGCGCTTGCGCCGAGGCGGAGGGCGGAGGCCGGCGTGGCGCCGAGGCGGAAGCGGAGCCGCGGAGGGCGCTTCCGCGCGTGGCCGGAGCTGGCGGCCGGGCTGGGGGCGGCGCGCGCGGCGGCGGGATCGCAATCGGCACTGCGGGCTAGGGTTTGGGGCTTGGGGAACGAGGAGGGGGATTTGCGCCGTTGCGCTGGGGGCTACTGGGCCGTTGCCACGGGATGTTTGGGCCGGTAAAATTGCATGGATTTACTTGGTCCAGGAGCCGGGCTATTCAACTGAAAGTTCATTTGTTCACCCCCAAGACCGCTGCCCTACGACGGTCCTAGATTTCCCCCTCCTCAGCGTGACTGGTTTGTGTCGAGCCCTCAAGCCAATTTTTTTTTAAAATCACTTCTTCCAAATATTACTATTTATTTTTAGTAGTTTTTGAAAGTTATAGTTAAACATTATCAGCAGAAACTAACATAGATGCCCCCTAAAAGAGCGAGAATGAGGCCCTGTCTGGGAGCGTAAAATCCGACCCGATGGGCCGAGATTTTGCAAAATCCTAACTCATTCACGTGGCGTTGGGTCGGGATTTTAAGTTTTCCAGACATGTCCTGATTGGAAACGACGGGTTTTGGTAACTCGGCTCCACCCGTTTAGTTGAACTTACATATTCTTTTTTTTGTTTTTAGTGATTTTTCATTTTAGCTTCTCAAAAGCGAAAATAAATGAACAATTTTTTTAATCCACTTCTCTAAACCGCCCCTTCAAACGTTTTCTTAACTCTAAAACCATATGTTTCGACCGCATCAACATCTTTATTGTCCTTCGCCGTATTCAAAGAATAACAAAAAAAAATTACCAACCGTAGCGAAAAAAGCCCTTGGCTGGTGGTGTCATGCTGGGCCAAGTTCATTGTGAAAATAGTACTATTTTGTACCTTGTTTCGAACGAAAATGTTGCATGTACTCGTCAATTTCTTCTAGATGTAGAGTTCGAAACAAAAATGTTGTATGTCCTAGACGTAAATCATGTCAGGAAGAAAGGGTGGTGGGCTGGTGGTACGGACTCCTCATGGGCATTTATTTGCAATGGCTGGATCATACGTAGTCATACGAAAGCGATAGATTACGGTTTAAACGCCTTGGTTATATTACTTGTTGCCGGTAGGATTTGATCATGTACAAATTCTTTGTTGCTCGAGTAGAAACAGAAAAAAGAAATTAGGTTATCGATGGACAGTACTACGGGGTGCTCAAATGGTTTTTTTGAGTGGCTTATGGTTGAAAAGCATTATAACTAGCTGAAATTGTAATGCAACAGATAGTGGCTTATTTGACATAATTAAATTTTAAAAAATAAAAAATAGAAAAAATATGTTAGCCCATCACGGACAGTACAAACGAATACGGGAAAAAAACCAAGAAAAAAGCTCAAATAAAGCTAAAAAAATCAGAAAAAGACGAAATTGTTGAATAGTGAAAAATAAGCCAGAAGTCTAATAGGCCCTGCTAAAAAGGCCTTATTTTGAGTGGCTTTTGGCTGAAAATCACTGTAGCTGGATGAAAAAATACTGTACCTGACGGTGGCTTATTTGGCATAATTAAATTTAAAAAAATTTAAAAATAGAAAAAACAAGTTAACCCGTCACGGACAGTACAAACGAATACAGGAAAAATAGAACCGTAAAAAAAAGCTCAAAACAAAGTCAAAAAATTAGAAAAAGATAAAATTATTGAATAGTAAAAAATAAGCCAGGAGTTCAAGCCGAAACGTTTGAGCGGGCCTACATCAATATGAGAGATAATGAAGTGGCCGAATCTCCATCCTGTAGTCGAGTACGGAATAAAATGAAACGGCACGTACCTCAAATTCCCAGCTGCAGAACCTGTAGCTACTAGCTTGTGGTTGAAGAAAGCATCGTGACCAAAAAGCCAGGCAACAAGTTGTACAAAGGGATGCATTTTTTTTTAAAAAAAACGTTGTAGAAAGGGATGTGGCACTCGCTAGCATCGGTTGCGAGGCTACCAAGAACGGATGTAATTGCTAATTTGCTAGCATCTGCTGCGAGGCAACCAAGAACGGATGTAATTGCAAATTTGCAATCACGAGGAGGGTCTCAAGTTGGAGAGGTTGGGTATGTCTTTAGCAGCCTGCTTATTTCGGCTGAAAAAATAGTTTAGAATTAAAATTACACTGTATCTAACTAAAATTGTACTATATTAGCTGTTAGCCTTTTCTAAGTCAATCAAGTAAAAAAAATAAAAAATAGAAAACATTGTTATATTTTCATAGACAATACAAAGAAATAAGAGAACAAAAAGAAAAGGCAAAAAAGCCGAAATTAAGAAGCCGACATGTTCAGAAGTCAGAAGCAAAAACTCGTTGGAGCAGGCCCAGCCCCGCTCATTTTGATTTAAACTTGTGGATTCTGGCTTATTTTTTACTATTCCTAAATTTCGTCTTTCTCTTGACTTTTTTGGCTTTTTTTGGAGATTTGTTGCTGGTTCTTTTTTCGTATTCATTTGCATTGTCCATGATGGGCTAACCTGTTTTTTCATTTTTAAAATTTTTAAATTTAGTTACGCCAAATAAGCTACTATCAGCTACAGTGTAATTTCAACCAACTACAGTGCAATTTGAGCCATAAGCCAGCTTATTTCAGCCCAACCGAGCGGCCTCTTAAAGCCCCGATCGGTTGGGCTTCAGCTTCTGGCTTCCGGCTTATTTTTTACTATTCATAAATTTCATTTTTTTCTGAACTTTTGGCTTTTTGTTGAGCTTTTTTGCCGGTTCTTTTTTTCCCGTATGTGTTTGTATTATACGTAATGGGCTAACATATTTTTTTAATATTTTTTAATTTTTTTAAATTTAATTATGCTAAATAAGCATCTGTCAGTTACAGTGTTTTTTTAGCTAGCTACAGTGTTTTCAGCCATAAGCCACCAAAAAAAGCCCAACTAATCGCCAAAGCCTTCGGCTTCTGGCTTCTAAAAGCCATTTAGAATGCGCCAGCTTCTTAATTTCTGTTTTTTCCTTTTTTTTTTGTTTTTCTTTTTTCTTATTGTTTTGCATTATCCTAAAAAGATATAGCGGTGGTTTTCGATTTTTCCTTTTTATTATTTATTTTCTTATTTTCTGAATTAAAAAAACTAACAGCCACTATAATACATTTGTAGCCAGAAACAGAACCCAGATTTCCAAGTTGTTTAGAGCGGCATCTAAATGTGCATGCACTAGTTCAGCACTCATGCATCATTAAGGTTCTGCCTGTCGATCGTCGCGCTCCATTTTGCCACTGCTGCACATATATGGATGGCCTTGCACCCGTGAAAAAAATGCATTCTTCTTTCGTTACTACCAATTGCTAAACGGAACAGCACTGGTGATTCAACTTAGGGTGTGTTTGGTTGCCTGCACCAGCTCTCAGCCAGGCTCTGCTCGTGCGAGAACAGACGTTTGTTTGGTTCGCGTATCTGTCGGGCCAGGCTCTACGCATGCAAGGAGACCCCCGCAGCCAGGCTCTAGAGGAACGTAGAAATTGGCCGTTTCTGCCGGGCCAGGCTCGCGCGGTGCAGGTAATTAGCCATCTAATGACGTTATTAATGCATTATTAGCACATATTAAATGATATTAACATATTTCGATTAATATTAAGGAGTAATAAAATAAACTAAGAGCTATAAGATAATAGTTGTCCGTAATAAACGTCATGGTGATAATTATTTATATATTTTTATCCCATGCAATTCGTCCTCATGCAAGCAACCAAACAGATTCTCGGAACAGCCTGGCCCGTACAAACAGACAACCAAACGCCACGCTCTTGCATACATTGGGCCTGGCCACTGGGAGCCAGGCTCCTCCCATGCGAGCCAGGCTGAGTTCATCCGCGAACCAAACAGGCCCTTAGGCGCTGAGTTTGATGCATGCATGCATGCATGCATTGTGGAGGCCTCCATCTCTGTCTTTCTTTCTACTTGCTTGCTTATGCCACTGTGTCGGAGTGAAATGAGGTGAGGTGAGGTGTGGTACGGTGCCTGCGACTGCCGTGGAGGCTGCTACATATGGCAGCGGAAATTAAGGGCTAATGCAAGTGTGGACCTGTTGCTCGACAGCTTTCGAGGAACCACACCGTCCCATATAGAGGTGGGCATTGGTCTGGGCACGACTTGGGTTCACTGCGCTTTGTGTCACATCCTGTCATGCCGCCTTGGCCTAGTAATTCTGCTGTACCAGCCCACCTCGCCTTCAGTTAGACTCAGACATGACCTAAAGCCCATCGTACCAGTCCATGTCCAGCCCGAAGTAATAATACACAACGAATGCGATAGTGGCGGTGGCTGCCATATTCATTTCTCTTGTACCCGCCTCGTTAAAAATTAGTTAAAATTAAATTAGTTACGTAAAAACATAGGCACGTAATGACGTAAATATTTTGAAAAAAGTGGAATTTCCTTGATATTTTAAAGATACAATGTTACTATCTCGTTAAAAACCTCACGCCCTAAAGTGGATTCCCCGAGTAAGGAAAATAGTACAGTAACAATATATATACACATACTAACTATAACAACATACATACATAGTATCTACTCATCAATGTCTAAGTTATTCATACGTTTGAGGTCAGTGTACGCCTACGCAATTTCAGCACCTCCAGTTGATGCTAATGCCGCTCTTTAGCTAATTCTCAGTCTTTGGTGCATGTGATTACTTCCACTATCCTAAGCGTGAGGGATGATCTCCTTTCTTCGACTATTCTCTCTACCATGCTGAATATTGCTTATGAAGAGACGGTGGACACCGGCACTAGGAGAACATCCTGTGCGAAATGTAACAGCATAGGAAATATCCTTTTGTTGTTCTTCCACCACTCAAGCAAGTTTATCTTGCCTTCGCCAGTAAGATCAGGATCGATATTTGCAAAATTATGCTCCAAGTAGTGATTCAGCTTTGAGACAAAATTCCACTTGGAGGTCGCTTGAGGCTGAAAGGACGAACAAGTAGACTTGCCTTTTAACTTTTTCCATAAGTGTGATGTCAAACTTGTCTTTCCTTGTTGCGTCTGCTGCGAGGCATCCGATCTTGTATTGTTATCAAACTTGTCATGATACATACGAAAAATACGAAAAAGCACATCTTTGACATGTGCGAAAGCTTCTGATTAATCAAGGCTGAGGCATTTACCTATTCCCTCTATACCAATCTGCAAACCTGTCAATTTTTTCGTAGGATCGAAAATGATAGCAAAGCAATACAAGTGTGAAATAGAACTGAAATATTTGATAAACTTTTCCTCCATTGCTACGACAGCATGGCCTAAAAGAGGATTCCCCTAGATTTAGCAATCTTGTCTGCAATTAACTAAATAAATTATATAACTAAGCAAGAGATAAGATAATAAATACTAGATAGAACCTTTGTTGCTTTATAAAAAGGTCTTAAAAACTCTAAAAATGACTAGCAATCTGCCAATCTGAATTAGTAACTTTAATTCATTATTTTGAGAGTTAGCATTGACAAAAATAGATATGACATGTTCGTACCTTTATAACTTCTTTAACATGATGTATGTCGAGTTTCATCTTATTTTCATGTCAAGATCGAATTTTCTTGACTCTGCTTGAACATGATGGCCTCGTCCGGTGAGAAGCGGCCTCTGCCGCCAACCCCGGCCTCCGGTGGAGGAACGTTCACACGCTGTCGCTACTCTTCTGTGCCTTGTTTACGCTTATGTTTGGGCGGGTGGTTGATTTCTGTTTGTTCCTGTCGGTGATATGATCTGCGTGATTCGCTTCGGTTGCTTTCTTATTTCTTGGTTCGTGAGTGATCTTGCTCATCGTGGCATAGGAGGTAGTGGACGTGCTCATTGTGCTAGCCGTGCTCGTTGTGCCCGCCGTGCTAGGCCAACACGAGCACGTTACGCTTTATCATGATATGCTGTGCCACCTAATAGACCAGATTTCTAGACCTAGCATGGCCCATTATCCGTGCTGCGTCAGTACAGCCCGTTACATAGCGTGTTTGTGCCGTGTTTAGACCATGCTAGACCAACCAAGCCTTAGACTGGCCCGGAAAAGCCCAGCAGAACTCCCACCTCTAGTCCCATGTGAGCATTTCTTGGATCACACGAAAGCATCCCAAAATTTGTAGCCTTTCGTGCGTCGTACGTGCTACCGCTGTGCATAAATCTGTAGGATAAGATCGTATACGTTACAGCTAAGATTTCATATGTTTTTAAAAATTATTTTTTAGCTTGTGTATAGTAACTAGCTTTTAAGCGGAATGTCTTATTAAGATAGAGTTTATAAATTGATGGTAGTATACACTGTAGTGACTTTATTTATATCGGTTAAAACTGCACGCGAGTCTGTGTTATTTTGTGCTCTCTCTCACGAACAGCCAAAAAGTCATAAACCGCAACCAAAAGTCATAAATCGAAGCCAAAAAGAACAGGACTCCAATTTGTTCACGTTCAATAATTCAGCTAAAGATTAACTTAGGAAAAAGAAATGTGGACGCGTATGCTACTGCATAAGTCACTAAGAAAATGCAACGAAGCAAAATATAACACCAGAAAGGTCGATGTATGCTAAGAAGAACAAGAACATGCATGTTTAATATCAGTTCGGAGGCCTTTTGAGTCAGTCAAGCACTTTGGAATGGTGGCCCCTTAAATTAAGCGATCACAGTCCTCAATTATATGTCCATGGATCGCACTAGTTTTATCGTAGTACGTATACTCTGTAGCGAAGCATGGTATTATAAGATGATAACTTTTGTTAATCATATACTAGCTCTCGCTGATCAATATCTTCTAATGCGATCAATATCTTCTAATTCTAAAGTCGGAGAATGAGATGCTCTTTGCACGATGCCAAACAAAAGGTGAATAAAAGTAGATAGGTACGTATGGATTCAAGATAATCCTAAAGTCGTAATAATGTGGTATTCAAGCTAAAACTGAAGCTTAGCGTCATGTTTAGCCAAGCTCCGGCTCCCAGCTTCTGGGGAGAAGCCGGAGCCATCCGGCCAAACACTTTTGGCTCCAAGAATTTTTGGAGCTAGATCGAGCTAAAGAAACTGGAACCAAAATTGTATTAGGAGGATTGCTTAAAAAAATTGCATTAGGGGTAGCTCCACTGGCTCCAAGAGAATACCCACACGACTAGTAAAAAGACTCGATGTTAATTATCTCCAGCATCTCACGTCCTGGTCAGCCTACTGGGACACTTCCGATTTTTCATTGACGGAAGTCGTAAATTGTCAGGTTCAGGAGTCAGCTTGTTCCTCTTAATGCTGCGGATGAAATCATAGGTGCTCCAGTTCCTTCTCCAAGAGATGATGCTGAGGAAAGAAGATAGCCGGCCAAGTAAATTGAAAGCCAATTGTGCCAACTCCGGTGCATCGGAGACCGGCACCAGTACCCCAACCCACGCATGCCAGCAGAAGGCTGCAGTCAAACGGCAACTTTGAGGCAGATCTGACTGATCTCTCACGTCCTAGCCGGCCAGGAAGTAATTAAGTAAAGCTCGATTCTCTCTGCCTCCAATAGATAAATTCTCGAGGGGAAAAATATATATTTTTACGGCTAGCTTGTAGAATCGTATGGTACAATCAAAGAGGGGTGAATGGTTGTCTTCGCTTTTACCACTTGAAATCAAAACACAGCACAGAGGAACAAAAGAAAACCAATCTGAATTATCGAATGAAAGTAACGACCGCAGCTGCTTGCTTGTACGTGCTCGAAGAGCCTCTGTCGCTTGACTGCTCGTTATGACCACTAGTTACGATCACTTGTCCTGAACGCTCGCTCCGACCACTCGCTTACGACCGCTCACTTACGACCGCTCGCTTTGACTACTCGCTTACGACCACTCGTTTACGACCGCTTGCTTATGAGTGCTCGGATTGATCGCCCGCCCGTTCCGATCGCTCAGCATGACAACGACGCAATATGTGATCTCCTTCCACCCGTTCGTTCCGATTGTTTGGCCCAATCTCGGATCGACTGCTTGCTCGTTTCGATTGCTCGGTATGATGACAACGCACGAAGTCATGACCTCCTTCTACCTGAAATCCTCAGCCGTTCGACCACCGCCTGAACGAGTACACATTGAAGACAAAACAGAGCACGAAAAACAGAGAGAAACCAAGTTGCCGAAGAACTTTTTCTAGAAACAATTTGATCTATTATTTCTTCATCAATTTCTTGGCTATAAAGCGCCTCATGGCACCCCTAAAAACCTTCTCCACGAAAACCCTAAAATCCCATACGCTAACCCTAAAAACCCATACACTAATCTATAGCCTCCCCTGCTTTTATAGGCTAGCACACAAAGAGTGTTCCACTCGAACACTTCAAACCATGTCCTTATCCACCTGGACGCGAGATCCTATCTCTTCCTCAAATCAAGGGACCCAAAACTCTTCCTAATACGAGTTTTAACCACCTCGTACAAGTCATGGACTCCATCCGCAACTTCCCACGACGAAGCCTCCAGGATATACCCTCCTACATCTCCATCGTGCACCATCATTGTGTGCTCTCGCGTGAGTCCGATCATCTTGCGTGACATCCTGACCACCTGGACCTCAGATTACCCCCTCCTAGTCCCGGTCCTCCTTGTCACCGACCGCAACCATCTCCACACCTCTATGCATCATCCACCTTTGATTTCCACATGCTCCAGCATGAGCTCGACCACCTCACATGACATCCCGACTGCCTGGACCTCAGATTACCCCTTTCTTGTCCCAGTCCTCCTCGTCACCGACCATGGTCGCCTCCATGCCCACCTGCACATGCAAAGACCAAAGAAACCATCTCCTGATACAAGTTCTCCCTAACTTGACCATAATCAACACACATTAGCAAAACACACCCTTTTCTATCCCCAGATAAGAACCAAACCATCTATGACCATCCCTCAGAACGTTTACGACCGCATAGTCTATTGCTAACTGGAACAGACCCTCAGACCACTCAACACGACTACTAACTCAGAGTACTCGTAACCCACAAGTACTCGGAAACTACACGCACCACTACAGATCGACTATCGAGTACCAATTACCGAGTATCGATCAGAAATCACAGTTGCAACACATACCTAAAGCCTACGAGTACAGACACCACTTCGACACCCAACCGCTTACCACGATCGAAAAACCACTTCTATCGAGTACCGAGTCCTCTGACTATGAGTACTTCAATCCTTGAGTACCTGCCTGGTACTGCAGCATCGACCATTTGTCATCAACCACTACACACCGACCAGTCAACCATTAGCCCAACACGACTACTCGACGTATTTGAAGATCACAAGAGTGAAGCACTCGTATCGACCATGAAAGTTCATGAGTACCGATCGTGAAGCCTACGACAACCGATCGCTAAGCCTCTGACTACCGAAGATAGAACATCAGACTGTGAAGTCTACAATATCGACAAGACTGCCAAATCTATGACCATGAAAGCAGTCCACAAAACCTACGAACAACGACCGCAAAGCCCTTGACTATCGACTAGAAAAACCTTCGACTATCGAGAACGACCAGTAAAGTCTACAACTATTGAGTACTATAGTTTTGACCATGAAAAAGTACTGTAGCTATGATTACCTGTCATGGTCATAAGATCGTAGTCATACTGCCATGGTCGAAACTAGATGTGGTTGAAAACTTCTGTTGTCATAAGCCAGATGTTGTCGAAAGCTATCGTGGTCATAAGATTGAAGTCGTACTGCTGTGGTCAAAGCCAGCCATAGTCAAAAGCTGCCATGGTCGTAAGCCAGACATGGTCGAAAGCTATCGTGGTCATAAGATCCAAGTCGTACTGCCGTAGTCAAAGCCATACATGGTCGAAGCCAGCCGTAGTCGAAAGCTGCCGTGGTCGTAAGCCAGACGTGGTCGAAAGCTGCCATGGTCGTAAGCCAGACGTGGTTGAAAACTGTCGTAGTCGTAGTCGTAGTCGTGTTCATGTTGTTGTCAAAGTCTGCTATAGTCGTAGTCGTGTTCATGCCGTGGTCAAAGACTGCCATAGGCATAGTCGTGTTCAAAGTGCTATGGCCGGAGCATGCCATGGTCAAAGTCTGAAGTCTGTGATCATTTGAAGTCTGTGGTCGTAGTCTGAAGTCTGTAGTCTGTGGTCATAGTCTAAAGTCTAAAGTTTGAAGTCTGTAGTCTGTGGTCGTAGTTTGAAGTCTGAAATCTGAAGTCTGTAATCTGTGGTCGTAGTCTGAAGTCTAAAGTCTGAAATCACTTGTAACTGAGCAAAATCACTCGAAGGCAAAGTCTTCAACTGCAAATGACCACGTCTTTCACAAATGCAAAATTCAAAGCAAACCAAATGTCAATTATTCATAATCTCATTATTTACGACCATCCACATGGTCTAACATAGGTACGTAGTGCAGTGCACATAGGGCACGAATTACCACAAGGTCATCATAACGATCGCAAACAAAATCAATATAAAAGGTTAGTACTTTATCTTGATATTTATATCTTGAATTCTTGACTTTGGAATTTTCTATATTACTAATTTGTTAAGTGCATATAAAAAAAATTAACTTCATATACTTTGGAATATCTAGCTATTCATTCGTTGGGTTAAATTTTCCAAAAGAAAATATATAGGAAGCCAAATATCTATAAATTTGGGATTATGAATTCTAAAACAAAGTTGTATTCAAGAATATACTAAAGATTTAAAAAATGTGCTATCCAAATATAAAAAAATAGGAATTAAATTTAGAAATTTGATATATTGAAACCCTAAAGTTCAGAACTAAATCATACTTTTCTATCCAAATTAGGAATTGCATTCTACAAAATTTATTAGCACTAAAAAATTATATAGATATTTTGCCTTATGCACTCTAAGGAAATTCTCTCATTAATCGAGACAAAAAAAAGATATACCCATGCAACCTGTCTATAAAGTTGTGGTCTCTCTTTGAACCTTATGGTTTACATGTTTTTAATTTATAATCCACATGTGATTGATACTACTTAAGTGTTTTAGTTTAGGATTTTGATTGATCAGTTAATAGTTTTATTAATTACTATCGCAATATACCTTCTTATGGCTTATTGTGTAATCCTTCCTTACTTAATTTGTATTAATGATAATTAGATTGATAATTAAATTTAGAACCATGCAATACCCACTGTTATTCCCATATGGGGAAGATGGATTTACACTTGAAATTCCGTACAAACAGAAAGAAGGGGTTACAAATGGTAGGGAATATGTAACTATGCAGGAATACCATGCTTACTGCCTCCAACAACGCCCAGAGAAATCAATTGCTCTCCTGATGTCTAGACATTTATCATTGCAATGTTGGATTGACATAGAGACATGCATTGAGCAAAATAGACTAAACTGGATCAAGAACAATCAAGGGAAACTAAGAACAGAACTTTACAACAGATTGTATGATGCAATCGAGTGAGGGGACACCAGAACAGAGCAAGTTGGAAAGAGGATAATTCTACCTTCAAGTTTTACATAAAGTAGAAGAAACAAGGCATAGAACTTCTAGGACACAATGGCAATGTGTCATTGGGCTCGATACCTAGACATCTTTATCACATTGACATGCAACCCAAAGTGGCCCGAGATCAAATACATGCTAGATGAAGTAGGAGGTGACCAGAAACCAGCCGATCGACCTAATATTATAAATTGAGTCTATATGATAAAACTGAAGGAGCTAATAAGAGACATAAAAGAGAAAAAAACACTTCAGAGAAACTACATAAAGTAAGTGCCTTCGACTATAAATCATTACTCACACACGACTACGCAGTAGTCGAACACATGAGTACTCGACACACGACTACATAGTACTCGAACTTACAAGTACTCGATACCGACCACTACCAACAGCAAGATTCTATCGTGGGCGATACAATACTGCGAAGCAGAACTGCAAGGTGTCTTGGCCCATGAGGAGTCAATCACTATAAGTAATCTGTTTTGATCTATGGGCCTAAGGCCCTTCGAGGCTGGGACCAGCAGAAACTGATGCATGCGCAGCAGGTGGCATAGGCCCACCATGGCCTGCATCGGCATGGCCTATGCTACTAGCGTATGCTTTTTTGTCAAACTAGCAGGGTGGTACCTACTTGCCGAGTCATTTTCGTAGGCCTACTTGGTGTCCATGGGTAGGGTGAAGAAAGCTATGACACTAGAGCATGAGAGCAGAGGCAAAGCAACGAGAAGCAAAGCAATTTTATTGCTCCCAGATTTGAGCAAACCCAAACACAATTCCAAAGCTGTGTCAAGATAAAAGAAAGCAAATGGAGAACAAGCTACATATTGGAAAAGGCTAGAACAAAGGACACAATGCAACAGAAAAAGGCATCGGCTTGCTTTGTCCTAAAAGCATATTTTTCTGATATGTTTTATATTTAAACAATTGTTATTTTCCAAAACAAATCTTATACTAAAATTATATTTCCTCTACATGTAGTTTTCCTATTATATCACCATCCTGTATACAGAAAATATTAATTACAAAATACAATGTTACCAAGTAAAAATAAAATATGCACCATCCATCCTAGTGTGTCCAAAATATAAGGGTTAATATTCAAACAAAAAGTCCATGCCAGGTAAAATGAAAAAATAGAAAGAATCAACTTAATTTTAATACAATTTCCAAACCGAAATCCCTAAATAACTGAATAATAGTAATTTGGAATAAAAAACAACAGAATCGTAACTTGGAACCAATCAAGCCACACTTTTGTGTGGGCCACCCTGCTAGTTGAAATGTGCTTTACATGATATTGGATTACGTATAAGCAAATAGTTTGAAGGATATATACTATTACCCCATTTGGTCATAAATTCTTTTTATTATGGGAAGAGTACGGTCAAAATTTTTTGTTTTGGCCAATCGTAGGATAGGCTAACGGTGAGACATCTTGTATCTCTGGCTGATAACAAGAGTTTGATTCTTACCATTGTGGTGTGCATTATTTGTGTAGATTTTTCACTATGATTTTTTCCAGATTTGAACTAGTGACTTGTGTGGTTTGTGTGACTTAAGGTGATTGCACTAGCTAGGTTTTCTTACAATCTTAAAAACTTTTTTTTATTTTGACAAATAATATCTTTTTGAATATTTATGTTCAGTGTTCACACACACCGTGTACTTTCATAAGTTCCTCGTTGTTACCCACTGCTGGTCCAATGTGTAGGACCGATTGCAGAGATCAGAGGAAGTGAATGATCTTTGTCTCTTTTTTTTACTTCAACAAAATAATCCTCTTTTGGCTTCTTCACTCAATTAGCTACGAAAGCCAATAAGATTAGATGCACAGTGGAAACAAGTACAAAACAGAAACCAACAAGCCAAGAAAACGAAAGAAACAATGAATGGGACAAAATATCAAATGGCCGGTTTGACCGTAGGAATTACACCGATCTGACCACCACGGGCTTTCTGACCGTGGGCATCACACCGGTCCCTGGTCTAATCACAGTTCTAGGGCCGATCTGATCGATTCCATATTCCCAGACTGAAAACCTCTCTGTTCAAAACTCAAATATCGAGAACTTACTCAAATCTCATCCAAACATCCCCAAATTTTGTACAAGACTTGTTCAAGGCAATAGGAACCTAAATCAATCAAGAATTGTAAGGTTCTTGGGCTCAAGTTCACTAAATTGAAGAAAATCAAATCTATGTCTCAAGAACACCAAAAACTCTAAAATATAAATTAGTTCTTGCTCGATGAGTTTTTAATCAAGAGGATGATGTAGATCTACTCCTGTAAATCATAGTAAGCTAATCTAAGCATGAATTCAGGCTAAAACTTCTAGACCATAAAAACCTAAATTTGAGTCAAGAACAAGCAAAACCGCACTTGATCTCGAATCTTGTTATATGAATGATCTAGATGGGTGAAAATTGACCAACTAGACTAGTCTTCTGCCTTATTCATCATGGATTATAGCAAGACCAATAGGGAGGAAGTCCAAACAAGAAAACCAAGTAAATCAAAAGCACAAAGATAAATCTAGGGAAAAAATCACTTGAACAAAATTTGAATCTTTATTTCACTTGGAGATGAATATTTATAGCCACTCCACTCATTGAGACTAGAGCTCCCTCTTCATGGAGCATACACACAAAATTTCTCTCTTGGAAACCCTAAGCCCAACTCTCTCCAAACAAACATCTCTCAAGCCAACTCCTCTCCCTCCTTATATATTGTCGAAGCCTGCACGTCATCCTGAGGACTTTCGCAATAAACCCCACCTGTTGCCTCGAGGAATTCGAGGATGAGGCCCACCAGCTGGCTCTAGGATTACCAAGACGAGGTCTAACCACCGGCTCCAGGATTCACAAGACGAGGTCTAGCCATTGGCTCGAGGACTTTTGACATGAAGCTAGCCCATCAGCTTGATGATTTCTAAGATGAAGACTGGCCACCAGCCCAGTAGCAATAATGAAAGCATTGGTCTATCTGTCTGAGGGATTGCAACGGTGGGCCGAAGGGACAGAGGGGCAAAAGCGTGAAGAGCATGGTTTCGGCCTATCGGTTGCAAAGCCCTTACACATAAGAAGCTAATGTTGGGGGAGTGACCCCCACCATGGTCTAGTCGGCCCACCACACATAAGCCCAAGTACATGTGTGACCAAAAGGTAGACCCATATAGGGCATGTCAACGAAAAAACATATATACCCTATTAGTAAAGACCCCAAGATGGGCATTTATGTAAACATTCTCACCCATAGTTATAAATATGGACTATAGGGCACCATTGAGTGGGGCATAAAATATTAAAAGGAAAATACTATTTTTAGATTTGGTACAGTGTATCTATTCTACACCTCTCCTCCATTTCTTAAGTTTTAGGATTCGGATACACCTTTCAGATCTCTCGAAGCTCCATTACCCACGTAACCACGACAATGCACTTGCTTGTGTTTTGAGCTCCAATCCATTTTCAGATTGGCAGCATCTCGGTCAATGGCCAACAACACGTCAAAGTTTAGCTTTGCTCGAATATTATTTTAGTTGCACCGAAAGTATGGGCAATTAGCAAATTCGCGGGCCATATCATAGCAAGTGAAGAAACAAAAGCATATTGCTCTTCCTCCTTACGATTCTTCTGAGCCATGGCTTTTGGCTTATACATTTTGAATTCTGGTTAGTCGTGAGGGAGAGTACGAAGAGAGAGATAGTCGCATGCGATTTTGGTTGGTATAACTGAAGTTGGTATAGTGTCTACTATAATTAACTTGTAGACATAGTTTTGGAAAGACGCATCATTTAAAAGTTAATTACTGTAACAAAAGCCATAAGCCATAAACATTAAGCCAACAAGAACCAGCCATCTTTCTCCTTAGGTTTAGTGGATCCTGGATCTGTGAATTATTTGTTCTTGCCGACACCCAAGCTTCCCTCCTCTTTCTCTACCCAACTCCCCCTAAAATCTATCGCTGCACTATTGTTGTCCATTAGCCAGCGTGTGGCCATGGCCACGGGACAACAAGAGGTACGTACATACAACTATGGCACTAATTTGTCCTTGATTTTCCATGAACATAATTCATGAGTGAAATTTTCAGATATCTGAGATACTATCCTTGGCAGCAGCAACTAACATGTATTTCTTCACTCGCGCAGCCACGAATCACCTTGAGGTTCTGAGCTGGTCTATAGGCTTCGCCACACAAGGAAAGAGTAGTTGATGGACGGAATCATGGTGAGTGCTGCCACGGGGGTGATGAACTCCCTCCTCGCCAAGCTCACCACGCTGTTGGATGAGGAGTACAAGCTGCAGAAGGGCGTGAAGCGTAACATCACCTTCTTGCAGGATGAGCTGAGCAGCATGAATGCTCTCTTAGAGAAGCTGGCCGAGAGAGAGGTGCTTGATCCACAGCAGAAGGTGTGGAGGAACCAAGTGAGGGAGATGGCCTACGATATCGAGGACTGCATCGATGAGTATATGCATCGGCTCCACCAGGCTCCGGGCGAATCCAGCGGTATCAAGGGGTTGTTTCGCAAGATGGTCAAGAAAGTGAAGAAGCTGGGAGCTTGTCATGAGATCGCTGAGCAGATAAAAGAACTAAAGACTCGCATCGTCGAGGCAAGCCAGCGACGTGACAGGTACAAACTTGATGTGGGGGATAACTTAGATAGTACCTGTTACGAATATTGTGTGTATTGATATGAGACCCAAAGGGCCATATATATAGGAGAGTACAAGAGATATAAGGAAACAAATAAGAGTCATATTCTATCTCTAATACCTTATCTCTAATACCCTTAACACCCCCCACAAATGCAAGGCGTATGCAATAGCATTGCATTTGAAAAAGGGTTAATACTAAAACAAGAAATATCCAACGTCCGAGTCGTGATAACGTCGTCGTTGCGTGCAGTCGTCGAATAAACTGTCAAATCAAGCCGAAGAGGAATAGATAGAAGCATGACGGCACAGATCGAAGCCTGAGACGGCAGCGGCGCAGTGCACAAGAAGCGCAACGGAGGCGCAGTGCAGAAGAAGCGCGGCGGCGCAATGCACAAGAAGCGCAACGGAGGCGCGGTGCAAAAGAAACGCGGCGACGCAATGCACAATAAGCGCAACGGAGGCGCGGTGCATAAGAAGCGCGGCGGCCTCATAGAGACTTCTACAATCTGCAGCGGCTCAAGGAAAAGAGCAGCGGCTGCTGCCATGCAAAAGAGAATTCCTACACTTATATGACTGACAATAAATTTGTGGACTCGCACGGCTTGGACGAACGAAAGATTAGAGACTACGGACTTGGATGGACGCTACGAAAGCTCACGAAAAATATCTGAAGACTTAAAAACACTGACTAAAAGAAATCACGAGTAGAAAAACGTTAAAATTACCCTCTCCCCCTCCATCTCCCTCTTCACACCCGATCCCGCTCGCTCATCACGCGCGCGCGAGACACGGGAGGCGCGGAGGAGCGTGCGCGACAGTGGAGCGGGCGCGGCGAGTCGCCGAAGCAGAGAGGCGGGTGGAGTCGGCGGGGCCGGAGGCGAGGGAGCGTCGGATCTGGTCGGAGCGAGGCCGGATCCGAGGCGGCGAGACGCGGCGACGGCGCGGAGAGCCTGAAGCCGGCGGCGGAGAGGCCGGATCTGAGGCGGCGCCGGCCGGATCCGGGCGGGAGTCGGCCTGGCGACGACAGCGGCGCGGATCCGAGGCGGCATCGGCCGGATCTGGGCAGCGGTGCGTGGATGAGCCGGCGACGAAGAGGCGCGGTGTCGGTGGAGGCCGAGGCGGGCCGCCAGATCTGATGAGACGGCGACCAGACAGGCGGCGGCCCGGCGACGGCGACGGCCCGGCAGCAGAGCGGCGGCCAACGAGCTGCGGCGGCAAGGAAGGCCCCCGCGAAGGAGGTCGCGTGCGCCGGCGAAGAAGGCGGCAGCCCCGGCGAGGAAGGTGCGGGCCCGACGCCACGAAGAAGGCCGCGCGCGCGCCGGCGAACCCCGGCGGTAGATCTGAGCGGCGACGAGGCAGCGGCGTCTTCGTCGTCAGCAGCCCAACAAGATAGCCGCCCCCGGGAGAGGAGATCGATCCTCCCGGGGGCAGTGGTAGCGGAAGACGAACGGAGGCTAGGTTAGGGTTTCAACCTAAGCTCTGATACCATGTTACGAATATTGTGTGTATTGATATGAGACCCAAAGGGCCATATATATAGGAGAGTACAAGAGATATAAGGAAACAAATAAGAGTCATATTCTATCTCTAATACCTTATCTCTAATACCCTTAACAGTACCAACGTTGTGTCCATCGACCCTCGGTTGCCGGCGCTCTATGCTAAAGCATCCGACCTAGTTGGTATTGATGTTCCGAGGGAGGAGCTCATCAAGTTGGTGAATGATGGGGAGGAGCAGTTGAAGGTGATTTCAATTGTGGGGTTTGGAGGATTAGGCAAAACTACTCTTGCTAACCAAGTATATCAGAAAGTTGGTGAACAATTTAAATGCAAGGCTTTTGTATCATTATCCCAAAAACCCGATATGAGAAATATTTTACGGAACATACTCTCTCAGATCAACAAGCAAGTCTATGCATGTACTGAATCAGGGGATGAGGAACAACTTATTAATGCACTAAGTGGTTTCCTGAAGGACAAGAGGTATGCTCTCTGTTTCATATTGCAAGTCATCCTAGGATTCAAAATTTGTTTTTGTATAAGCGCCATAATTGGTTTAGAGGTATAAGCGCCATCTATCTCGTTCTTTATAAGATGTGGTCGATTGGATATAAATGTTTAAATATAATTTTATTTGGACTGGCATGATGAAATACTCAGCATTCTTTGCACGAACATACACATATGTAATTAGCTCCACACTGAAACATCACTTTTGGCTACCAGCTGTGTGATTTACTTTTCATATTATCTCCCGTACGTATTTAATCAACATGATTCAATTGAACCAAAGTCTCTCTCATTTGATAGGTACTTTATTGTAATTGATGACATTTGGAGTACCCAAGCATGGAATTTTATTAAATGTGCCTTGCCTGAGAATACTTGTGGTAGTAGGATACTAGTGACGACAAGAATTGCAAATATTGCCAAGTCATGTTGCTTCCCTCACCATGATCTTGTGTATGAACTAAGTCCACTAAGTGAAGCTGACTCAAAATGTTTATTCTTTAGAAGAATATTTAGCTCAGAAGACAAATGCCCTCTTCAACTGAAAGAAGTTTCTACTAAAATTATAAGAAAGTGTGGCGGTCTACCATTGGCAATCATTACAATGTCTAGTTTGTTGACAACTAAATCATCTGCAAGAGAAGAATGGGTAACAGTACTTAGTTCGATTGGTTCAGGACTAGAGAAAAATTCTGATGTGGTGGAAATGAAGGAGATACTATCTTTGAGTTACAACGACCTTCCTCTCCATTTAAGAACTTGCTTATTGTATCTAAGTATGTTTCCAGAAGATTATGAGATCCAAAGGCATCGTATAGTAAGTAGGTGGATAGCCGAAGGATTTGTCAAGGTTGATTGTGGGAGAAATTTAAGGAAGGAAGGGGAATGCTATTTTAATGAACTTATAAACAGAAGTATGGTCCAACCAGTCAATGTGAGGCATGATGGTCAAGCAATGGCATGCCGTGTGCATGATATGATTCTTGATCTCATTATATCCAAGGCAGTTGAAGAAAATTTTCTCACTTTCACTGGTGACCAAACACATATGTTGGTGTCGCAAAATAAAATCCGACGACTGTCACTGGACTACCGCACCCAAGAAGATGAGAGTGTGTCATCCATGGTTACTATTCATGTTCGATCCCTTGGCATATTTGGATATTCTGTAGAAATGCCTCCTATTTCAAACTGGCATGCTATGCGAGTGCTAGATATAGAGAGCAGTCGGATGTTGGAAAATTGTGATCTTAGAGATATTGGAAAGCTAATTCAGTTGAGGTACCTACGGATTGAAGCACTCGGCATTACAAATCTTCCAGAACAAATAGGTGAGCTACAACATTTAGAAACATTGGATCTACATCTTACTAATATAAAAGAATTGCCAGCAAGTATTGTTAAACTGCGAAGGTTGAAATGGTTACGTGCTTTTGGTGTGAAGTTGCCAGATGGGGTAGGGAACATGCAAGCTCTAGAGGAACTATCAGGAGTAAACGTGTACGCTGAAAGCTCAATAAATTCTTTGCAGGAGTTGGGCAGTCTGACCAAATTGAGTACTCTTGAGCTCTATTGGTGCATTAGTGACTCACACAGTGATAAAATGATGTACGCAGAAATCTTGGCTTCGTCACTTCGCAAACTCTGTTCAAACCTTAGATATTTGCATGTTTCTGGTTTTGCTGATATCCCTTTGGATGCATTGTCCCCACCTCCTCATCTCCTGCGAGAATTACAAATCCCAATTTGCTATCTCCAGAGGATTCCAGAGTGGATGGCCTCGCTATCTAGCCTCACCCTGCTAGTCGTCACGGTTAATCAAGTAACACAGGAAACCCTCCAGATCCTTGGAGACTTGCCCGCCTTGCTATGTCTGGAGTTACGATCAGGAGTTGACCCTAAGGAAAGGCTCATTGTATGCAACAACAGATTCGGATGCCTTAAGGCCTTCCACTTCTGGTGTTTGATCGTGGGCCTGATGTTCGAAGCTGAAGCCATGCCAAAGCTCGAAGAACTAAGGTTTAGAATCAGAGCACGTGAGGTGCAATCCGCATGTGTTGATCTCGGTCTTGGAATAGACCACCTCTCTGCCCTCAGGAAGCTCGATGTCAATATTGATTGTGAGGGTGCGAGGGTTGAAGAGGTGGAGGCGTTGGAGTCTGCCATCAGGAATGCAGCCAGCCTACTTCCCAACCGCCTGTATTTCGACAGATCGAACGAAAGAGAGATGGTAAAGGATGAAGCATGCCGGGAGGAAGAGGCCAATGAGGAGGACGACACGAAGCAACATGAAACCCAGCCCAGTTGTGCATCTACATCTGCTGCATCTAATTAAGGTATCATTAATTATATATGCCCATCCAATCCTATGAGATACTCATCTGTACTGTTAAATCAACTACAGGATGTTGTAGATGGGATTGTACTTATGTTTATTCCCCATCGCCTTAACCGAGTAAACAATATGATACTATGTGTTTAAGAAACTCCTAAAATCTTATAGGTTACACAAATACAGTACTGATTCTACTTGCTTACGTACACCCAGTCATGTTTTGAAGGGCTTTGCTAGCTTGCAGACGTACGATGGGAGCATTCTCATTGTCCAGTCTATCAGATCGACGCAACAATTCCATACAACATCTTCAATAATTTTAACACGTATATGCAATATTATAAAGTATAAGTGGCAACATGATCAATTATAAGTTTAGAAACATAGCCCAATTGTCTACATCTGCTGCATTTAATTAAGGTATTATCAATTATAAGCTCATCCAATCCTAGCCCAGTTGTTAACTCAATTAGAGAATGATGTATACGCATGAGATTTACCCTTTTCTTCCCAATCGCCTTAACCAAGCAAAAAGCAGATGCCATTTTAACTGGTTTGTGATGTTTGAAGAGGATGGTTGTCGCTGCTCATTGGAGAACACAAACTAAATTTTTGCTTGCCTAAATACTAGTTAAGAAATGTTTGTATAGTTGTTTGCTCCAACATTTAGTTTTGTTTCGGTGAACTAGCAATTAGACCATCTATGGTGCAAATGCGAAATATGTTCGTGTTGGTGCACAACTCCTTTGATCCTTTTATTTCGTTATGATAATATCCAGTATTGAGCAATGCCATGTCCAGGTCATCAAACAGTTATGATAATATGTGTTTAACAAACTCCTAAAAATTGTGTTACACTGCTACAGTACGGATTCTATTTATTTCGTTGCACCCAATCATACATGTTTCGAGACAGCAATACGAGATTTGCTACCCTTGACTTCTGGTTCAGTTTTCTCAGCTTTCATTTCCTTTACTTGGCGAAGCTGATCAACTGTTGCTCCTGCCAAGTTTCAAACCAAAATGGCTCTTGTGGTCATATGATAAGATCTCCATTTTTTCTTGTAGGATGAAATCTCATGTCAGGTCGTCAGGACAGCAGGCTGTTGTTGAAGCGAATCGAGTTACTGGACTATCCAAAGTTACTCATTGTGCTGTTGGCTCCAAATTTGTCTTCACTTTCTTTTGGCTGCATTGAGTGGACTTGAAACAATAAACTGTCTCTCTGTGCAAACAGAGTGGTCATCTGATTGCTATTTTGAAGTTTTTGTGTTCCATGTAGAAGGTTTCTATATTATTGTTTCTTTTTTGAGAACAAGCTTCTATATTGTTCCGAACATGCACTTGATTCCATGTAACGAGAACATATTAGAAACTTAAACCGCATTATGTTCTTGTTGTGGCTACAGACCAAACAGTAAGTAAGAGGACTAGTAGAGTGAGTATAGAGAATGGACGGCCTGTTTCTCTCCTTTGCCCAGGCTGTATATACACATGGCCATAAGGCCTGATTACAATAACATCCCCTACAGTGGTGTACCATGCTCAGGATATATGCGTCTTTTTACATGCCTTTTTGGGCCTTTTGGCCCAGCAAGCTGAATGGATTTAGGTGGGGGCTACCCCTACAACAGTACCTCTCATGGTAAAGGACTTCATCTCCTGCAGGCCAAAACCATGTCGCCAGGCCTTTTGGCCCCCTCCATCCCTTCGACCTGTTAGTTGGCCCACGGGCTGAATCATGGTGACCGTAGTCGCTTGTTTGTGTTGTAGCACGAGACATGTGTGCGACTACAATTGGCGCATCGTGCACTATCATTTTGTGTTTCATGGGTTCTTGAGAGATGGATAGAAAGGTGTGTGCCTTTAATGCCGACGTCCTTGGCGAGGTGCCACTCCACTTGGTCTTCTTCCTTGTCTTCTTGTGCATGCCAGTTGGTGCCATTACCCTTACTGCTCCCCATAGCTGTCGCTTTAGCTGCCACTATGCCTTCTGCCATGCCATCTACGTCGTGCCTCCAATTGTGCCTACAGTGGTCGCTCCGTTGACCTGTTCCGGTGTAAAGATGGTCCGTGGCGGTGACCAACATTCTTGGCACAGTGCTGTAGGCACTTCATCTAGTTGTGGCAGCCCGTCTAGTCATGGGAGCTTGTTGGTGACCGAGGTGGGGTTTGAGCTGGTGGAGCATGACGCGTCGACTGCTAATAAGCTATGGAAGGTGGTGAAGAAGCTGAACAGCATCTGCACAAATGTGCTGGGGCCGACTCTAGCGACCGAGGAGTTAATTCAGTCACTGGTATGTGACGAGAAGATTTTTGGGATGCAAGTCTGTTCGCCTACCCCCCCCCCCCCCCCCCCGCTGGTGAGATAGAGCCCCAGCCAATGGAGACAGAGACCATTGTCTTCGTCATGTACTTTGACACCAGGCTCTACATCCCCATGGCAGCTTTTGTTGGCGAGGTCCTTCAGTTGTATGGGTTAGAGCTTACATAGTTGAATCCCAACGTGATCGTCCTACTGGTCGTCTATAGTTGGGCCTCATGGGTAGAGACGGTGTGGCTGAGCCTCGCACTGTTCGGCTTCCATCATGATGCCTGGTGCCAGCCAAAGAAACTCACCAAGGGTGAGTACTCCAACCTGGGGTGCGTCAACTTTGTGCTTCAGTCCAGATGTATGAAGCTATTCTCAGTGAACTCGAGAGGATGAAATAGGAGTCAAGCTGGATGCGACGGTGGTTCTACCATTGGGTGGAGGAAGGCAGCACTCTAAAGTGGTTGGGGGCGCTTGATGGACTTTAATATGTCTCCGTTGGTGACACTCGACGGCAATGACGAGGGGCACGCATGGAGGCTATTTGAGGTCGCCCTCCGGTTCAATATGCAGGACCTCGCAAAGGAGTATTGCATATTTGGCGTGTCCCCCTGGCCTATTTGTGGCATGTTGAACTTGGCCCCGCCCACGATGACTGTTTGCGCCCCAATGTTGCCACACTGCTAAAGCCAACCAACCCAGGTAAGAACTCTGCTCCATCCCCATTGCTGTTGTTATGTGGTAGCTTGTTGGTGACCCCGTTGACTCATGGTAGCGCTGACCCTTGAGGGCACTGAGTGAGCTGCGGCCATCTTCCTTAGGCCGTATATTGTGAAGGAGCACAGCCTTTGGGCATCGTTGATGTTGAACCTCACTCAGGTGAACCGAGAGTGCAAAACCCTTGGTATTCTTGTGCCAGATCGTCCTGTGCCTAGTAGTGCTTGGCTACGTATGCACGATGTTGCTAGAGCGGAGGCATCCCCTTCACATCAAGGTGTTGGCTCTCCCCTCACGGTCGAGCCGTTGTGCTCGATGCCCCCTCGACCCAATGAATCGGGTGAGCCAAAGGAGACCGCCATGGCTAGCCAATTGGAGTCTACAGATTATGTGAACTCAGACCTCGAGGCTAAGCAGACCAATTGGGCGAGTAGCTTGGGTGCCCCTGGTGGCACGAGCCCCACGGAGGGCCTGGGTGACAATGGTGGCAAGGTCGGAGGCCCCGAGAATGCTATGGGAGATGAGGCCGTGGACGCCCTTGAGGGTGTGGCTCCACCCTCACCGATTCGCGAGGCATCTCCGCAGCATGAGCGGCAAAATGTGCTCGCGTGTGTCCTCCTCCCATGCTTGTGGGTGTGGGCCTCCAATTGGCTTGATGGCACGCATCGAGGAATCAAACTCCGATGTAGACCCTATTGTGCTTGAAGTGGGCTCCAGCACCAGGGCTGCTGGTGCTGCTCTAGTGAGCCCACATATGGGGTCCACAAGTGCTGCCGCTTTTCAACCGGCGTCTCCCATTTGGGCTACAGGTAGGAATAACTCATTCTCCTCTTGTGAATTTACGAAGCTTTCTCCGATTTGCTCCCTGACACTGTCCCCAGTGTCAGCGCCTCCTCGATCTTTGAGGCATGTGTAGGGCTCTAGCGATAGAGCTGGTAACGGCCCAGCTGGTGCTGCCGGTGCGGACGTGTCATTAAGTTTGGCTATCCCTGAGGCTGCTAGTTCAAAGTCCCAATGGATCTCTATGGTGGACTTCATCCCTTGTCTGGAGCTGCTGAGGGCATTCCAAGGAGTTGCGGACTACATGGACATGGCTGTGGATCCTGTGTGCTTTCTTCCTATGGTTTGAAGCTTCTGAAGAGTACCCTAGAGGCTATGGAGATGAAGGTACGTGCATGACAACATGCTGATTATGTGGCTGGTTTGGTTGCTAATGTCGGGGTGCCTTGTAGTCCCTCGCTCTTGCTCACGCTATGCATGCAATGAGGTACTGCAAACTGAGCGGCCTATAGGAGCGAGTAATCATGGCGGAGGCGAAGGCTGTTGCCACTCGACAATCCACCAAGGACGCCATTGTAGCAAGCACGACGAAGGATGAACGCATCTGCTTCCTTGAGACAGAGGGTGCGAAGGCCATCACTGACACACATGCTTTGGTGGAGTAGACCTGGTGCGTGGCCACTGAGGAGCACAAGGGGCTGTTACGGCAGATCATAGGCTAGAAGAGGAGAAGGCTCGGCTATCATCCGAGGTGGTGGTGAGGGATCGCGTATTGGGTGATGCCTCCTTATCGGAATGGAGGTCATGGAGGCCCTAGAGGTTACTCTAGCTGAGCTGGTAGTTGAAGTCTCTCCACGAGTGTTTGGACCAGAAGACCTCCTGTGCAGCCTTCGGAGGATTGGAGAGGCATCATCACTCACTCTCAATGCTTATTGGGTTACATCATCTTCGGGGCTGCTTGCATGTGGGTGAACCGGCCAATCCCCACCTGGACTTGCTTGCGGGGAGCAGAACAATGTCCGAGGCACTACATGCGATACGTCGGTCCACCCGTGTCTTCCACTAGTGAATATGGGGGTACATTGGTGAGGCTACAGTGAAGGTCACTATGAGGCATACTCTGGATGCAAGGATGGACGTCGGTACTTGGCTAGGCGATGTGCCCCAATGGAATGAAGACGGTGAACCTGGCTCTAATGCCCCAGTTGATCGGCAGGTGTGACATTGAGACCTTTTGCTCTCGTGTGTGGTCATTTGTGTGTGTATGGCCATCGGTGCCTGTGTGTATATGACATTGGGTGCTCACATGACATGTAATTATCATTTTGAAATGAAAAGTATGGGGTGCTTGTGTTGTGTCCTCATGTTGATGTTTGCCTGGCAAGCACGTACTTGAGAAAGACTATCTCTTAATTCTGGACCGCCCTTTTCGGTGCCAGCTACGACACTGGGGATGGACGGAAGCGTCGTTACATTCTGGGTGGAGCGGCGCGCAACGAGCGACGCCCCCATTAGAGAGTACATAAAGATAGAAGGCTTCGATGGAGAGTAGCCCAAGCAAAGGCCTCCTTCCGTGATTGTACACTTTGAGCACTGTATCATAGTAATGATTAATCCAAATGGTTATATTTAATGAGTATTATTTACTATGGCGACCCTGGCCACCTCGGCTTAGCATGAATAGGACGTAGTCTCAGAGGCATCCCTAGCATCGCGTGCGCCGAAGTAGCAGAATGCTGGGCAAGTATGGCACTTTTCACAGTGGTTGAGAACGATGTTGGGGGTGACTGAGAAGGCACACATGTAGTTATAGGGAAGTCGATAGTAGCTGTGCGTAGGTACACCAGCTAGACCCCTTATGCCACTAACTTCATTTGTACAGTACATTATTTTGTGAAGCCTAATAGCAAAAAGTGGACTATTTTGTCGCATCCCAACCAATATATAATCTATCGCATCAAAGCAAGCCTAACAGCATGAACCTGGCAAAAGGCAGGCTATCTGTAAGATTGCCATATTGGCAAGATTGTTAAAGTTGTGGTTACAGACTAAACAGAGAGATGGTAGTATGGGACAGTCCTGGCTGAATAATTTGCGAAGTCCCAACCTGAGTCAAGTCATAGGTTGAAAGTGGGCGTGGTTGGTGCCGTGAGAAGTCCCACTTGAGTGAGCGTGGTTGTAGCCATGTGAAGTCTCACTCAGGCTCAAGAGGGGGGCCCGGTCTGGTAGATTCCTTACTGGGGTGAAACCTTAGAGTTGGCTTGGCCAGGTTGAAGGCTTTGCACTGTAAAGGCCTTGTCACGACTCCTCGCCGCACATCTAAGGAAGTGTGTAACCCGGTGGCAATATGGGATGATCGTGTCCTGTGGGTAAAGCTGTACAACCTCTGTAGAGTGTATAATCTATCCTGGATAGCTGTGCCCATGGTCATGGGCATGCTGAGTAAAAGGTTTTCATGGATTAGACTTTGTTTTTCAAAAATGTTTTTGAAAACCTTGTGGATAGACGGAATCCACGAGAGATGAAAACCTTGCGGATGGATGGAATCCATGAGAGATTGAAACATGGTGGATGGATAGAATCCATCAGAGTTGCGCAGTGAAAGCGTGTGGATGGATGGAATCCATACGTGACTTTTTGAAAAGATGGTCCGGGTGGGATACCCGTGGATAGGTTGGTGTTTGGTCGGAGCCTGCACTGACGGTATTATTTTCAAATACAAGTACTGTTTTACTTACTGTATTAAATTCAGCAATTTCAATCTATTTACTATATTTCCTTAAAGAGTAAAGTCCATTACCGGTCCTTAAACTTTTTATGCTGTGTCATCCCGGTCCATAGACTTTTAAAGTATGTCATCCCGGTCCTTAAACTTTCAAAGTGTGGCAATATCCTATGTAGTTGTAGCAGTGAACTTTTTATGCTGTGTCATCCCGGTCCATAGACTTTCAAAAGAAATTGCCACACTTTGAAAGTTTAAGGACCGGGATGACATACTTTAAAAGTCTATGGACCGGGATGACACAGCATAAAAAGTTTAAGGACCGGTAATGGACTTTACTCTTCCTTAAATGTTGTTTTATGCAAACTAACCCTATAAGCCTTCCATTGTTGCCTTTATCATTATGATGCATTTCTGTGTGTGATTTGCGGAGTACAAGTTTGTACTCACCTTGCAATCTCCATACAGAGGAAGATGCCTTCGACAATGGTGAAGATCTGGACGAGTAGGCCACGTCTTACTGTCGTTTGCCTATGGGCAGGCTTGGGCTTCGCTTTTATCAGTTTGCTTCCGCAGTTATTAGCTTTATTTATCTTTGCCAATGGGCGTTGATGTAAGACTTGACCATAAGGCCATACTCTTTTATTTAATATAGTTGGTCATTCGTGCTTGATATGTATCTTTGTTGTACTGTGTGCACTAGCTGATCCAAGGGTGGGAATCGGCGGCCGGGAATGGAGAGCGGGGCGGATGGGCCGGGGCGCACGGGTGCAGCCGATCTAGGCCGCACGCGTGTCGGCCGAGGAGGAGGGGGAGTCGGGATGAAGCGGGCGACGTGGGTGGTATCTGGCCATCCACGTGGCGGCTGGAGGGAAGTGGAGGGGTTTTTATTTTTGATTTTCAAAAAACCCGAGAAATTACAATAAAGCTCAGAAAAATACGAAATAACTTCCAAAAATTCTAGAAAAATTTACAGAAGTTTCTAGCAATGTTTTGGACTTAATAAAATTATTTTCAACTAAAGTTGGTATTATATTTTTATATTCAAAATACCTTTTTAATTTCAAAATAGATTTTTGTACTCAGAAAAACTCAGAAAACCAAATAAAAGCCAAATAAATCCAAATAATTAATTTGAATTAGGATTTTTATAGAAAATCAAAATACCATTGGATTGTAACTTTATTGTTGAGGAAACAACCATTAGAGGAGATAATCAGTTCGGACACGCATGATAAAACAACACAAATTCAGAAATAGCTTGATGCTAAGACCCCGTCTAAAGGAAGGTATTAATCGTTGGGGCTTCTTTTGCTTTGCATCTTCTTGCCGTCATGTTATCAAAAGCAGAGTAAAGCTCTAAGTCAAAAGACATTCTTGCCGTGGTATGATGCCATTACTTTTCATCACTTCTGCTTTGCTTTGCACTAGCATTCAACCAAACAAGAACAAATACAAATTAAATAATAATTGCAACCCAAACTGTTATAAAATGTACCGTAGAAACACACATCAAAAGAGTAGAAGACATGAATTTAACGTGGAAAATTCTTGCGGAAAAACACAGATGCACGAAAATGGAAATCACTATATGATGAGAAATTACAAACACAAGATGCTTCGGCGTATCTCAACCGTACGACTACAGGGTACATATAGAGGCTAGTGAATAAGAGTCCTAGGAGATTATGAAACCGAGATGAGGCCGGTGTATGTGTCCACTTGGACGTGTATACGAATTCATATCATACTTTAACAATCTCTATCTTGAAACGAATTCTGATCATACATTCAACTATCTCCAACTTGAGGCGAATTCACTCCTGTAGCTAAAACAAATCAAATCTCCTTTAAATCATAATTCACCATCAATAATGCTTGTGTGTTGAAAGTGCATAGGACTAACCAATGAGTAAGACTGGATCAGTCTTCTCCATATGCTTCTTCTGTGGTGCTGGATAATTATAGTGAAGAATTTATCTCATAGACTTTTTACGTACTCCACCTGAAACACATACTTGGCAAACAATGCCTATTAAAGAGCAAGTTGTACGTGTAATCTTCATGTACATCAAATTGCCGACTACAAAAGTAACTGAATTTCATGACATGGTTGAATACTACTCGTGTAGAAGAACATGCAGATGAAAAGTAACTCTTATGTCGTCAATCGAGCGGAAACAATATCTGCAATAGACCTCTCATATTGAGTTGTGACTAGTCAATGGAGCGGAAACAATATCTGCAATAGACCTCTCATATTGAGCTGTGACAACTAGAATGTACTGCATTGCAATACCAAACGTTGTAGTTTCTATGCAGATAATTAACTTCTTGCACTTTAAATCCTTCATTTTGAACTCATATTTAGAGCATAACTTTCACTCATGAATAAAAATTTCTAGAGAATATTATGTTAGCTGCCATCAGTGTGGTATCAAATGCTGAATCAGTTATCCCCTCAACTAACATTGATTTTTTTTTTAAGATCAGGCCAGCGCGTGAAAAAGGAAATGAGCACCTACATGGAATCGGCATATTGCCTATCGGTTGGAAAAGAAAGGAGGATTTGGATAGCATTTCCAAGCCGAATGGAAAGGAAAGAGGGGAGAAACTGCGTGGGACGTGTGCGCACAAAACGGAAAGGCCAAGGAAGGAGCGTTATCAATTGAATTTCTATCCGCGTTCACATATTGATGAACATGCGAGGAAGCTACCCTGGTTGTTTTCTTTCGGTTGGCGACACAAGAAAAAAAGGAAATTTTGGCATGTGTGCCTTTTGATCGAACCTACTCGATCATGTATTTTCTTTCGTTATTTTGTTTTGAGTCCAAACTAATTAGAGATTCTGATATGTATAGGCATTGGGATCGTTCCTAAGGCTGAACCAAGAGGGGAGCCCGACCCTATATATTTTGTACACGCTTTTTTTTTTTTGGCATACCACGTTATTTAGATTAAAGTTTTTGCTCTTGATTCTAAGGCATATGCTACAACGTCCCTGATAGAATGGGGAGTTCCAATATAAATATTACTTCGTTCTTTATATTTTCTTGTGTTTTTTATGTCACCTCACTTCTGAGTGCTGGAAGTCTTGGTTTACGGTCCATACTTTCAGAAACATGCCATGAAAACTATTAGCACCCTTTCTATTTGAAGATTATTAGCACTCATTGAAAAACCTTTTGAGCATGTGGTGTCTCGTGTATGTCACCTACACATGCAGAAGATGGTCTGCACTTTTACACAGTAGATTAGTTAGGGACATTCAGAATACAGTGATCAGAAGAATGTGCTATGTCATTGTCAAAGTTTCCAATCTCAATAAAAGGAGCTAATTTTCTCCTGGCTGAACACAGTTTGATCAGGCTTTGTTATGAGCTATCCTGATTCTTGATAGAAACACATTCAGCAGTGGAGATTGTACAGTTTGTTGCTTTGTGCTGCCAATAATTTCGGGGTTAGCCAAGTGTGCAACGTTGGTAGTGGATCTGAAGGGCAGGGTACCTCACAGCTCACATTCTACAAACGCGATCTGATCAAAGAGAAGTTGGCTATGAAACAGCAGAAGCATGTAGTGATCCATTGGATTGTAACTTTATTGTTGAGCGATAAACCATTAGAACAGATAATCAGTACGGACACTGCCGAATGGTAAAGCAACACAAATTCAGAAAAAGCTCGGATGCTAAGACCCCGTCTAAAGGAAGGTATTAATCGTTGGGGCTTCTTTTGCTTTGCATCTTCTTGCCGTCATGTTATCATCGTTACAACAAGAACGGTAAAGTCCCAAGCCTCCTCAAAAGCAGTCGAGCTCTGAGTTTTCTATCACCGTTGTGTGATGCCTTTACTTTCCATCACATGTCCTTAGCTTTCCATGACACGTGCTTTCCATCACCAAACAAGAACAAGTACAAAATCAAACAATAATTGCAACCCAAACCAAACCATACCTTCCACAATCACAACTGCATTCAGATAACATCTCTGAGAGCAGAGACAAGAACGCCATGGCTGAGGTCACTGCCGTGGTTTCAAGTGTCAGCAGCCTTGCAGCCCAGGAGACCTCGTTGATATGTGGAGTCATGGATGAAGTAGGCTTCCTGAAGGATGAGCTTAAGCAGCTGCAGGGCTACGTTAACGACGCTGCGGCCAAGCGGAGGTCGGGAAACTCCAGCGTAGCCATCTGGGTGTCGCAGATCAGAGATGCTGCATATGACGCCGAGAATGTTATTGAAGCTGCAGAGTACATAGAGAAGCGAAACAGGCTCAAGAAGGGTTTCATGGGTGCCATTTCGAGGTATGCTCGTATACCAAGTGATTTGATAGCTCTACACAAAATTGGTGTTGAAATTAAGAGAATAAGAAGAAAGATCAGTGAGATATTTGATGGCGCAACCCATCTAAAACTTGTTGATTTGGGTCATGCTGAGCATGAGTCTCGGCAAGATTTTGATCATATCATGTATCAAAATTTTGAAGATGATGTTGTCGTTGTTGGTTTTGAGGATGAGTACAATGAAATAGTGGAAAAGTTAGTTGAGCAAGAGTGCAAGCTTAGTGTTGTCTCCGTAGTTGCTATGGGCGGGGCGGGAAAAACTACACTCGCCAAAAAAGTCTATAGTTCATCTAGAATTAAAGAGCGGTTTGATACGGTTGCTTGGGTGACTGTATCTCAAAAGTTCAAGGGCATTGATTTACTGAAGGATATTATGAAACAAATAATGGGGGTCAGGGATGAGTCCAAAGTAATTGATCAGATGCAGGAGTATGATATGGTAAAGAAGATCCAAGAATTTCTATTGCACAAAAGATTCTTAGTAGTGCTTGATGATGTGTGGACTACAGATACATCAAACCAGATAAATAGAAGAGTTAAAGTCTTTCTAGATGCAAATAATGGTAGTAGAGTACTGTTAACAACACGAAAGGGGAGACTCGACCCGAAAGGGGAGAATTTAGCTCAACCCTAGAGTGGAGACTCCACTCAACCCCAGAGGGGAGGACTAGCTCGACCGCGGAGGGGAGAATTAGCTCAACCACGAAGGGGAGACTCCACTCAACCCTGGAGGGGAGGACTAGCTCAACCCCGAAGGGGAGACTCCACTCAACCCTAGAGGGAGGACTAGCTCGACCCTAGAGGGGAGACGCGACCTGGAGGGGAGAATTTAGCTCAACCCCGGAGGTGAGGGTGATCACCAACTTTGCCCTGAAGGAAAATTGCCAACTTGACCCCAAGGGGAAATCACCAACTTGATATGGGCTGCAACTCAAGAGAAGAAAATATTCCACAAGAGCATGGCAAATGCATATATATTTCAGGGTGAGGGGCGTCATACTAGGCCAAATGTAAAAAGATGCAATGAAGGTGACAGGTCAAGCTCAATAGCTATATGTAATACTTACGAAAGCCCAGCCAAGGAGACACCGTTGAGGTGAAGTGAAGTTCAACTGAGGCAAAAGTCATCAAGGTCGAAGTGAACCATGCTAAGGCCAGGCCATCGAGGCACGTTTAGGCTTGCCAAGGTGAATCCATCGAGTTAGGGGGAGCCCCTAGTCGAGAAGGGAGAAGAGAGAAGCAGCACCCTATCCATTGGGCAATGCCAGCAAGGATTGGAGGTGACCTAATCTACTACCACCTGGTGATCTCAGAATCCAATGCTAGGTGTGATGTGTCATGTGTGACACTAGTAGTGAGTGTATCTCTAGCCTGGCTGTAATGTAGGCCAAAGTGCCCATCTGTGCTGTCTGTGACACTAGTAGTGAAGTATACCATGCTACGGCCTAGCCATCAAGGCATGTTCAAGCTCGCCGAGGTAAATCCATTGGGCTAGGGGAAGCCCTTAGTTGAGGAGACGCTGTTAAAGTGAAGCAAAGTTCAGCCAAGGCAAAAGTCACCATGGTTGAAGTGAACCACGCTGAGGTCAAGGTGAATCCATTGAGCTAGGGGGAGCCCCTAGTCGAGGAGACGTCGTCGAGGCAAAGTGAAGTTCAGCCGAGGTAAAAGCCATCGAGAATAGTGAACGATGCCAAGGCCAGGCCATTAAGGTGTGTTGAAGCTCACCGAGGTGAATCCACTGAGCTAGGGGAGCCCTTATTCGAGGAGACACTGTCGAGGTGAAGCGAAGTTCAGCCGAGGCAAAAGTTGTCAAGACCGAAGTGAACCACACCAAGGCTAGACCATCAAGTTGTGTTGAAGCTCACCAAGGTAAATCCATCGAGCTAGGGGTAGCACCTAGTCGAGGAGATGTAGTCGAGGTGAAGCGAAGTTTGGCTGAGGCAAAAGCCATCGAGGCCAAAGTGAACCACGCCGAGGCCAGGCCATCAAGACGTGTTGAGGCTCGTTGAGGTGAATCCATTGAGCTAGGGGGAGCCCTTAGTTGAGGAGACACCATCGAGGTGAAGCGAAGTTTGGCCGAGGCAAAAGCTGTCAAGGCCAAAGTGAACCACGCTGAGGCTAGGCCATCAAGGTGTGTTGAAGCTCGCTGAGATGAATCCATCGAGCTAGCAGAAGCCCCTAGTTGAGGAGATGCCATCGAGGCGAAGCGAAGTTCGGCCGAGACAAAAGCCGTCGAGGCCGAAGTGAACCACACTAAAGCTAAGCCATCGAGGTGTGTTGAAGCTTGCTAAGGTGAATCCATGAAGCTTAGGGGAGATCCTAGTCAAGGGACATCATCGAGGCGACACGAAGTTCGGCTGAGGCAAACTTCAACCATTTAACATGGGAGAGGCGAAGCAAAGTTCAGCCGGTGGTTTGAGTGCCCAGAGGCCAGGAGTGTCTTGGATGGCTGAGCTGTGGAGGCCACCGATGGACCAAATGGCCAAACTTTGGAAGTGCTAGGGAGCCAAGCCTCGAGGGCGGTTCGGATGGCCAAGTCTCAGGGGAGGCTGGGGGTGTCATTTCCCGGGGGAGGCCGGGTACGCCGAGGTAATGGCCTAGGTATAGCTTGCCATGGACCCTGTTCTTGACATGACTTAGGCCAGGCTAGGCAGTGACGCACATCCCAGGGAGGAGCATTGCTACCCAGGAATTGCCTTGTTTCATTGGTCTATGGTGGACTGCCTCTAGCATATACTAAGGCTTCTACCAGTCAGCTCAACCCACTAGTGCTCTTCCCCCAAACACATTCACCACCAATCCTCATTGTGATGCGGTTTGCCTAGCCGGCCTGAGTCTCCTTCCAGGAGGCCTGAATCCTGGTCGTCCCAACGTGTGCTCCAGCCGACTGCCTCCTCTCTCACCCGGTCTACCATCTAGGCTGCCCCCAGGACTCCAAGAACTCATCTACCTCTAGCCCATCCATGGGGAGCCCATCCGCTGCACGTGCTCCATCTGGCAGCCTCCTCCCTAGCTCAATCCCTGACGTTGATTGGCCCGCGATTAGGCTCCTTGCACAGCCTTGCTCTTGGTTGGACCTCCAGGAAGTCTTGCCCTCAGAATCACGGGTCTCTCCTAGGAAGCTTGGTCTTGGCTGGCCCGAACTCCCTGGGGACTCTTGCCGCCACTTGGGTCTTCCCCCCGGACACCTCGAGGCTTCACATCATGGCTCCCCTAAGCACCCTGGGGTCACATCACCTCTCCACCTGAGGGACTTCGGGGCCTCGCAACCCCTTTACTGGAGGAAGTCTAGGTCATTCTTAGCTTTGCCACTACGGAAAGCCCAAGGTGGTGTGGCTTTGCTGCTTAAAGGTGGCCCAACACTTCGCGGCTTCACCGCCTGGGAACGCCCGAGGTCACGCCGTGTCTCTACTCAAGAGGGCCTGGGGTCTCATGCCTTCTTCACCTGGGGGTGTCCTGAGGTCACACCGCCTCTCCGCTCGGAGACCACTAAGGCCTCATAGCCCCTTCTCCCTGGGGCATCTTGAAGCCACAATGGAGGGTCCAGGGGAGGCATGGTGTGAAGCCCTAGGGGAGTGCACCGAGTGTCCTAAGGGCGTATGATGGCACTAGAGGTGTCGGGGGAAGGGGAGAGCACTAGGGGCCTAGGAGCCAATGACAACATCGAAGGTGAAGGCGTACGGCCGGTGGCACTGGAGGTCCTAGGGCAAGTGTGCCAAGCATCCCGGGGGCAAACGATGGGGGCGGCAGCCAAAGGCGAGCACCGTGGTGGCGGCCAAAGGCCTACGCCAAGCGAAGGCATCAACGCGATGTGGTGGACACAGGTGGCAAAGTTGGTTCGATGCCCAGGATTGAGTGGTGTGCTGCTCAGAGGGGAAGAGCAAGTGACCAGGGTGGGGGTCATGTGGCTGTGGAGGCCATCGTTGGTAGCATCTCTGGGCGGTGGTGCCATTAGGAGTGGGTAGTTGAGCTGCGGCTCCAGTAGGTTGGCGTTGGGGAGCCACCGGGGTGGGGTGTAACTTGAGGCGGGGATTGCAAAACACCAGAGTGGCTAGAGCTGACGAATTTGGATGGTGCTCTAGGCGTCGGCACATGGAACAGGGAACTCTGAGGTGGACTTGCACATGGCTTATACTGGCTGGGCATGGGGAATCTTGAAAGGACACGCTCCTAGTCTTGGTGCGGGGGCCTTGAGGTGGAAGGTGGCAGTGCCCTCCTAGTGGCCCTAGATGGAGGAGAGTGGAGTCCCTAGGGTGGCCCGAGGAGGAAGAGGCGGTCAGCCGAAGGTGAACGCTAGGGGAGGAAGTAGCCGACCAGAGGCGGACACCACATGAAGGAGTTAGCCGGCCAGGATTCCACAGTGAGGCACCCCTGGGCAGGCCGGGACTCCATAGTGCAGGACACCTAGGGAAGCCGAGACACGCCATGGCGCAAGACCTCCAAGGAGACCGTCTCATGGCCCCAAGACGAAGCCGAATCGAGAAAATGTCAGACATCATGGGAAATGACTCTCGAGGGATCCCATGGTCAAGACTTAGTTGGTCAGGAACACACTGGGTGCAAAGAGAGATGACCCCCAAGGGCAACCAGGTCTCCAAAGAGGGCCACGACGAGAGTCCACCCGGCCAACACCTACAGCACCGAAGGTGAGGCCCAACCGAAAGCCAAGCGATGCCTGGAGTTGACCTAGGGGCGGCCTGGGCGGAATGTGGAGGTGACCTAAGGGAGTCCAGGGTGCAACGTTCCCCTTCATAGGCTACGTGATTCCTCGTTTATGCAGAGGGCAAGCCTGGGGCAAGATAGGGGTATGCACAAAGGACAAACCCAGGGAGGCCTGGGCACATGTGGAGGGTGAACCTTGAGGCCTAAGGCATGCCCAGGGGCGAGCCCGGGGTAAGGCCAGGGCACGCGCAGATGAACCCTAGAAGGCCCAATGCACGAGGCTGTCCATCCCTGAAGGGAGTCCAGGATGACCCGAACATCACCGAGTGACCTTCCATGCCTCCTTCCAAGCAACATGGCTTCTCACTCGATCTCCATGGACAGCGCCAACTGTCGTCAGTATGAGTCCGGACAATACATTTGTAAGCACCCTTGGTCGGATGCGAAGACCACCGAGGGTGCGAAGGGAACCAAGGAGAAGCCCACAACCCCCAAGTGTATTCAATATGAGTGTTCTAGGGTTACAAATGGCCTCGTTTCTTCCATTACAAGGGGTCCTATTTATAGGGGGAGAGGGGAGGCCAGTGTAGTTACAACTTTACCCTTAGGGTTTGGCTTACTCCTGGGACATTTAGGTCATTTGCTCTGCATGGCCCCACCAAGTCCGGGACCCTAGGGTCTGTCCGAGGTTGGCCTGGACCCTTCCAAGGTTGGCCTTGTTTATCTCATCCGAAGTTAGTTTTACGTACCTTGTCTAGGGTTGGCCCCAGACCCTCCTAGGGTCAGTCTCGCATACCTCGTCCGGGGCTAGCCCTGGACCTTCCTAGGGTTAGTCTCGCGTACCTCACCTAGGGTTGGTCTAGACCCTCCTAGGATCATCTTCACGTACTTCTCCCAGGGTTGGCCTCGGACCCTCCTAGGGTCAGCCCCTCATACCTCGCTCGGGAAAGACCCTGGAACCTCCTAGGGTTGGTCTCGTGTACTTCGTCCAAGGTTGGGGGACCCTGGGGTCATGCCGATCTAGTGCATCTCGCCTAGGGTTGGCCCCGTATGCCTCTAGGGCCGGTCTTGTGTGCTCCGCCGTGGGTTGACTTGTGGACTTAGCTCAGAGTAGGCCTTCTAACGGGTGTCATTGCTCCGAGGTGGTCGTGGGCCCGAGATAGCATAGGGACCCTCCCCCAACAAAAACACATTCAGCAGAGTGGAGATTGTACAGTTTGTGGCTTTGTGCTGCTAATAATTTTGGGGTTAAGTGCTAAGCATGCAACGATTGGTAGTGAATCTGAAGGGCTGGGTACATTACAACTCACATTCTACAAATGCGATCTGATCAAAGAAGAATTTGGCTATAAAACAGCAGAAGCATGTAGTGATCCATTGGATTGTAACTTTATTGGTGAGGAAACAACCATTAGAGGAGATAATCAGTACGGACACTGACACATGATAAAGCAACACAAATTCAGAAATAGCTCTGATGCTAAGGCCCCGTCTAAAGGAAGGTATTAATCGTTGGGGCTTCTTTTGCTTTGCATCTTCTTGCCGTCATGTTATCAAAAGCAGAGTAAAGCTCTAAGTCAAAAGACATTCTTGCCATGGTGTGATGCCATTACTTTTCATCACTTGTGCTTTGCTTTGCACTAGCATCAACCAAACAAGAACAAATACAAAATCAAATAATAATTGCAACCCAAACTGTTATAAAATGTACCATAGAAATACACATCAAAAGAGTAGATGACATGGATTTAACGTGGAAAATTCTTGTATAAAAATCACAGATGCACGAAAGTGGAAATCACTATATGATGAGAAATTACAAGCACAAGATACTTCGGCGTATCTCAACCATACAACTACGGGGTACATATATAGGCTAGGGAACAAGAGTCCTAGGAGATTACATAACCGAGATGAGGCCAGCGTATGTGTCCACTTGGACACGTATACGAATTCGTATCATACGTTAACAATCTCTATGAATTCTGATCATACATTCAACTATCTACAACTTGAGGCGAATTCATTCCTGTAGCTAGAACAAATCAAATCTCCTTCAAATCATAATTCACCATCAAAGATCCTTGTGTGTTAAAAGTGCATAGAACTAATCAATAAGTAAGACTGGATCAGTCTTCTCCATATGCTTCTTCTGTGGCGCTGGATAATTATAGTGAAGAATTCATCTCATGGACTTTTTACATGCTCCACCTGAAACACATACTCAGCAAACAATGCCCATTAAAGAGCAACTTGTATGTGTAATCATCATGTACATCAAATTGCCGACTACAAAAGTATCTGAATTTCATGACATGGTTGAAACTACTACTACAAAAGTATCTGAATTTCATGACATGGTTGAAACTACTCATGTAGAAGAACATGCGGATGAAAAGTGACTTGTGTCGTCAATTGAGCGGAAACAATATCTACAATAGACCTCTCATATTGAGCTGTGACAATTACAATGTATTGCACTGCAATACCAAACGTTGTAGTTTATATGTAGATAATTAACTTCTTGCACTTTAAATCCTTCATCTTGAACTCATATCTAGAGCATAACCTTCACTCATAAAGAAAAAATTCTGGAGAATATTATGTTAGCTGCCATCAGTGTTTTATCAAACGGTGAATCAGTTGTCCCCTCAACTGACATTGATTTTTTTTAAAAAAGTCTCCTCGATCAAATGTAGCCCAAATTAACTGATGTGGATATAAACATACTTAGCACTTTTCAGTTAAGCCGTATTAAAAATTATCAGGTGAACTAGGTCATAAGTAAAATTAAATTTTCTTTACTATTATAAAAGAACGAGTTGGTGGTTGTACGTCCATTCTTCTCCAACTGCTCTACTCCCTTAATTTCTCACCATTCTCCACTTTCTAACCGATTAGAGCAATTCTCTTCTATAGCACGATTCTCTATATATTCAATGAGATCTATTACAACGCACGGGTACGTAACTAGTATTTACATAAGACTTGGTTACTATTTAATACTTTATAGTTTGATTCAATGTCGGAGCATCGCTCGTGTACAAGAAATAAAGAGGCGTGGGCTGCATGGCAACAATAGTCTGCATGAATTAATGTTGGGCGCATGGCTGCTTGCATGTGTGACCGAGAAAGAAGGCAGACGCATGGGAGCAAGGGTGCATGCGAACAAGGAGAGAAGGAACTGTGCACTCACAAGATATAAGGAAAGAACTTGCATTCGCTTATACGGAAATCAGGCCAGCGCGTGGAAAGGAAATGAGCACCTACATAGAATCGGCATATTGCCTTAATGCATTTCCAAGCCGAAAGGAAAGGAAAGAGAGGAGAAACTGCGTGGGACGTGTGCACACAAAACGGAAAGGCCAAGGAAGGAGCGTTATCAATTGAATTTCTATCCGCATTCACATATTGATGACACGTCAATTGATTCACAGGGGACATATATGCCTGGTGCATACAAGGAAAGGTAAGCTGGTTGTTTTCTTTCGGTTGGCGACACAAGAAAAAGGAAATTTTGGCGTGTGTGCCTTTGGTCGAACCTACTCGGTCAAGTATTTTAATTTTTTTCGTTATTTTGTTTTGAGTCCAAACTAATTAGAGATTGAGTCTGATATGTATAGGCATTGGGATCGTTCCTAAGGCTGAACCAAGAGGGGAGCGCGACCCCATATATTTCGTACGCGCTTTTATTTTTTAGCATACAACATTGTTTAGATTAAAGTTTTTGCTCTTGATTCTGTAGGTTTTGCTCTTGAGCAGAGACAAGAACGCCATGGCTGAGGTCACAGCCGTGGTTTCAAGTGTCAGCAGCCTTGCAGCCCAGGAGACCTCGTTGCTATGTGGAGTCATGGATGAAGTGGGCTTCTTAAAGGATGAGCTTAAGCGGCTGCAGGGCTACGTTAACGACGCTGCGGCCAAGCGGAGGTCGGGAAACTCCAGCGTAGCCATCTGGGTGTCGCAGATCAGAGATGCTGCATACGACGCCGAGAATGTTATTGAAGCTGCAGAGTACATAGAGAAGCGAAACAGGCTCAAGAAGGGTTTCATGGGTGCCATTTCGAGGTATGCTCGTATACCAAGTGATTTGATAGCTCTACACAAAATTGGTGTTGAAATTAAGAGAATAAGAAGAAAGATCAGTGAGATATTTGATGGCGCAACCCATCTAAAACTTGTTGATTTGGGTCATGCTGAGCATGAGTCTCGGCAAGATTTTGATCATATCATGTATCAAAATTTTGAAGATGATGTTGTCGTTGTTGGTTTTGAGGATGAGTACAATGAAATAGTGGAAAAGTTAGTTGAGCAAGAGTGCAAGCTTAGTGTTGTCTCAGTAGTTGCTATGGGCGGGGCGGGAAAAACTACACTCGCCAAAAAACTCTATAGTTCATCTAGAATTAAAGAGCGGTTCGACACAGTTGCTTGGGTGACTGTATCTCAAAAGTTCAAGGGCATTGATTTACTGAAGGATATTATGAAACAAATAATGGGGGCCAGGGATGAGTGTAGAGCAATTGATCAGATGCAGGAGTGTGATGTGGGAAAGAAGATCCATGAATTTCTATTGCACAAAATATACTTAGTAGTGCTTGATGATGTCTGGACTACAGATACATGGAACCAAATAAATAGAAGCGTTAAAGTCTTTCCAGATGCAAATAACGGTAGTAGAGTACTGTTAACCACACGAAAGAAAGATGTTGCGAATCATATTCAAATGCCAACCCATGTTCATGACCTGAAGCTCTTGGATGAAGAGAAAAGTTGGGAACTTTTTAGTAGCAAAGCTTTGCCGTCATACAAAAGGTCCATGATTTGTAATCTGGATGAGTTTGAAGAACTGGGGAGAAAGCTTGCAAAGAAATGCAATGGCTTACCACTTGCGCTTGCAGTTCTGGGGGGTTATCTATCAAAGAATCTAAATATAGAACCATGGTCGGATGTGCTTTTGAGTTGGACATCAACAGAAGATGGACAGGCGATACGAGAGATCCTAGCTCGCAGTTATAGTGACTTGCCCAGTCATTATATAAAATCTTGTTTCCTCTATTTTGCTGCTTTCCCTGAGGATTATGTTATAGATGTGTCAAATCTTATCCAATTATGGATAGCTGAACGCTTCATTCCATATACAACAACGCACAAACTAGAAGAAACAGCACGTAAGTATGTAACTGAGTTAGTTCAAAGAAGCTTGGTCCAAGTTGTTAGCAAAAGTAGGACACATAGATGGATCAACCAAATAAGGATTCATGATATTTTACGTGACTGGTGCATAGAAGAAGCAAGACAAGATGGTGCCCTTGATGTCATCGACAAAGTTGCAGGTCAACCTTCATCTCCACTCTTTGTATATTGCAATGTATTTCCCAGTATGTTTATTCTTGCTGACATACGGATTTACTCCAAAAATATTGCAGGTCAAGCTGGTGTATCATCATCCAATACCATGACATCCTATCGTTCTTCTTTTCAGAACTTCTGCAATGATATGATTTCCCAGGCAACACCTAATTTCCGAACTCTGCTTGGCTTTGGACTTCCATCAATGTCCCTACCTAAGTTGAGGTTCCTGAGAGTTCTTCATGTAGAAAATTCGAGCCTAAAGAATTTCTCTATGGCAATTGGTGGCTGCACTCACCTAAGGTGTCTCAGGTTGAGAAACTGTACAGAGGTTACGCTCCCTTCTTCAATTGGACAACTCCTTTACTTGCAAACTATAGACCTGAGATACACCAAATTGGACACGTTAGTACCAAACTCCCTGTGGGCTATCCCTGCTCTAAGGCATGTTTACCTTGGTAGGGCGTTTTCTCCACCAAGGAGTGTCCAACAGAAAGAGCTCCAGACCTTATGGTTAAGTGCTCCAGGTGGTGATAGTAAATATTTCCAGAGTGACATGGTGACGTTTTTGGGCCAAATGACTGAATTAACTAGCTTGGAGTTGCACGTGACACCCATGCCAGAGGAGATGATTAAAATATTGGCAAAAAATATGCCTCACCTGGTCGATGTTTATCTTGATCAATTCGATGTGGTCGATAAGTTTCCTGAGAGCCATCTCCTCCCACAAAGTCTACGGAGCCTCCATCTTCGTGCTGTCATCATTAAAGAAGACCCGATGCCGATCCTAGAGAAGCTTCCCTGTCTTGTGGTACTGTTTTTGACTGGCTATGAAGGCCGGATTGTGTCCTGCTCCACCCAAGGGTTCCCTCGGCTGGAAGTGTTGGAATTTCAGCGCTTTTCCATTGAGGAGTGGAGGATAGAGGTCGGGGCAATGCCAAGGCTATCCAATATGTCATTTTATAGGTGCAACAAGATGAGTAAGCTCCCTGAGGGGTTGCTGCACCTGCCGTCCCTCAAGGAGCTACGTCTGTTGGGCATGTACCATATTGCTGGAGACGACAGCACTTGCGAAGAGTTGCAGCGGAAAGAATGCAAGGTTTGGTTACTATGTCCCCTCCCCTGCTTGTCATTCTTTCACTTTCTTTGATTTGACTGGTATTTGCATTCAGGACTTTTAAGTCTCTCATACAAATATTTGCAGTGCATGGAAACAAGCAGCAATTAATATGCTCAATAAATGACATTTAACTTATTTTTGACTTTCTCTACATTGCTACCTTGTTTGTTTGGCGAATTTACTGGTTGGGTTCATTTTTTTGTCATAACTGGGATCATTTTCTTTTGGCGAAATTTGCTCTATGTCATATATCTATCTACTATATACTAATTGGAAGCTCCTCTAGAATTCTTTATCACGTTAATCCTATGAGGTAAAATGGCTAGAAATTTCTACATTAACTAGAAAAATTCTTGAAATCCCCATATTACTAAAAAAAGAAAACATCCTGACCATCTATTGGTGTAATATACAGTGTAGATTAGTTATGGATATTACCGTGGTTTACCGAAACGCACACAACTCATGCAGTCAAAGCTATATCACGATGAAAAAGGTTAATGCATATGTCTCCTAGCCGTCTACATCACAGACTCATGTCTTCAAACCAAAACCAATCAAAATGGAAGAGTAATGCACATCTAGAAAAAAAAGTCAGACGACGAGGATCTGGGAAGCTTCACGCATCTAGGCAAGACACTCCTAACCCTGCCTAGTAGCATCTTCCCTTCCAATTAATGCTCTTTAATTTTGGAAATTCAACAGAAGTTAAAAAAAATCCTAAATTCCTAATAGTTCACATAAGCATATTGATCTCCCCATACCATAGTACGCTCAAATTAATCCATATTGCTTCCAGACTGAAAATTTTAGGACAATTAGATAAAAGGGAAAAAAATAGAAATTTGTACATTAATCAGAAGAAAAGAAAACATTTGCCCATCTATTCATTTTTTTAACAGGTATTATCTTGAGCTTAACAAACATGTTACGTCTAATGTCCTCGTATAGAAAGACATACTTAATCGGACATGAAAAATTGATGCAACACACAACCAAATCATAACTCGGAAAGAAGAGATGGCCAAACAAAACCATAATTATCAAGAACATAATGCGCATGGAGGAGAGGAAAAAAATGATGCCACACACAGCCTCCACAAATTTGTAAGATTGATGGGCTCTGAATTCTTGATGGAGTTGGATTTGGTGCTCATCATGTAACTTGCATGTATGTATGGCATGAAGTATATACTATCGGAGATCGATTCCTCCCCATAATTTTGGGAGAGATAAAAGCTAGAAATTCCCATATTAATCCATAAGAAGAAAAATAGCTAGGAATCATCCATCTATAACAAAGATCTGCTCAAATCAACATCAAGTGGCAGAATGCACGTGTGTACATACTGCTAATTAGCAAGTAGAAAGTAGGCCATTCCTGAGGTCAATAAAACATTTTTGTAGATTCACAAGAGAAAGTTCAGATACAAAGCTCATCATAATGTTAAAGATAAATTTCGAATTAAAGTTGAATCCTGGATTAAACTATATTTCGAAACAGAGTTAAGTCAAATTCAGAATTACTTTTAATAAACATAAATCCAGAATAAAAGTATAATTTGGTGTTATATAACTTCATATTTGGAACTTAAAGTATATCAAAATAAAGTTAATTAGAAATTAAATTTAATGTAAAATAAAAATATCTATTGGATTTACATAAAAATTACATGTGCTTTGTAAAATTACTAGTTTATGTAGGTGCGCGATTGGTTGATCCAGCAAGTCAACTTTAAAAATTCCAAAAAATATTTTCCATGTACTTCTCAATTTACTTATGTATAAGTTTTAAATTTCAATTTCACTCGGAGTCAAGAGTAATAAATATGAGAAAATTCTCACAAATGATAAATAAAAAGGAAAGGGGAAAAAGGAAAATAATGACAAAATGAAGTCTGAAGTTGAAATTTTGAAAGGCGCTACAATACTCCGTAGACTACATCATCTATTTTTTTAGAATTTGTATATTGATTTGATGCTTCAACCAATGATGGGTTGAATGGTTACACCCTAAGGTGGTTGCACTTAATGTGTTGTATACAGCCGATCTAACGTACAGGCTCGATATAAATTAGAATCTAGGGACGACGTGTCATTTTTAAAGTATAACTTTGAATTGAATTCGCATAGGCAAGAATTAAAGAATAAATTTGGAATATGTATATATATATATATAGAGAGAGAGAGAGAGAGAGAGAGAAATTCAGAGTATATATTACTATTGGAATAAATACCGAAACAAAGCTAAATTTTTCACTAAAATTATAAATTTAGTATAGTTCCATTTAAAAAATCAATATAGAAAACTTTCAAAGTTGTCTACTGAAATTCTACACATAAATATACGATAGTTCCATATTAACAGTAAATTAGAATTTCTATGTTTTTCAATATTCTATTTTACTCATGCATTCATTTTGTATTTCCATGTTTTCATGTTCCTATAGATTTTTTTGTTACTACGTTCCAAACATGTCACATCAAAGTAAGGCAATCAAAACACTATTTTACTAACATATAATGATTTTTAGACTTTAAAAAGAAAAAAATACACATCTTCTAATTTGCTTGCACGTGCAGGCACATGGGTTGAAGACTAGTTGGTCAAATCTAGAGTTCAAAACTACCTTATTGTGAATATGCCACTACTTTATGAGGGCTTTTTGTCTTAAAATGCCACTTCCGTCACATTCCGTTGGCCAGCCGGCTCATCAACGCTCTTGACCAGTACAAAATGACTATGCTACCCTTAGTGGTACAATTCATGAAAGGGAAATACCATTGGAGAGTGGAGGGAATAGTTGGTGCCAAAAATTTTAGTTGGCCAGCAGATTGGTCAGAAATTTGGAAAGGTTGGCACCAAAAAAATACCAAATAGCAAACTGCAATTAATCATCACTTGATTAGTAGCGCATAACCTTCAATAAACATGCCTTAGACATAACAAAATACTCCCAAGGATTCTAACATCACAAAGTACATCTCAAGTAGTACATCATCTAACTTAACATACACGTTCGTGGTTTGTACATCACAAAAGACTCCAAGGTTCCTGACATTACAAAGTAGATCTCCTTGTCAGATCTAACAGCACATAACACTAGGTGGCTTCCAGGTTTGACCAATGGCATATAACAAATTTTCCTATCAATTCCATAACTTGGTGTCATTCTTGTATGCTTTACGCAGGTGACGAGGGCTGGAATATGACAATCCTCTGGTTGTGGCTCAACCTTGATGCATGCACGAGTCGAAGATTTCTGCAGGATGCATGTGTCAGGGACTCCTCGATTATCCTTCATGCATGCCTTTGTCTTCATTTTAAACTAGGGTTTGATTATTTTAATCGAGTATCTCCGGTGTGTTTGCCTGTTGGCCATTGATATACTACATTCTGTTTGCTTTTATGTAATTATAATAAACACGGAGTGCAGAACCTGTGCTTCATGGTAATACTGTCAGTAATTCTTGTAGATTGAGATTTCCAAATACAAACGTTTGTTCTGTTAACCGCTGTATTAATTACACAATCTCTTTGCATGATTTTTGGTTGAAAAATTACTGGTTTGTCATCACCGAAAGAGTTATGTACTTATGTCCCTACGTATGAACCAAAGGATTGCTGTTGCCATTAGTGACCAATAATCTTGTAATACCCCAGCTTAACAAAATCCCAAGATATCACTCATCAACTCTACCACTATCAATTTTAAACAATAAGAGGTCAACATGTCATAAGATAACAAGAACGGTATACTATAATAATTTAAAGATAAGTTTCAGTAGCATCGAATAGCATAATTTTAAAACATAACATGGACCAAATGAATACCATGGCTATCAATAATAAGGACAACTAAGCATCGCAACATCTAGCAATATGGTGAATCGAAGATACTAAAGGTAACTACAAGTTAACCAATTACTTCAATAGTTGGAACTAAATTGTTCTTATCCAAACTTAACTAAGTGCAAAGTGAAGTGAAGGCTAAATAATGCAGGTATCCATGTGCTACTCCCTTCTTAGGCATGTCGTCATCATCACACACCTAACAACAACAAAGAGACAAGGGTGAGTCCATGACTCAGCAAGTACAAAACAGAATAATATACAAGATAGCAACATTTTAACATTTCAGCTCAACCATCATTACTCACTTTCAAATTCTCATTTCCATTCAGTTACATGTTGTAAGATCGAGAAGACTGACTAGAGGGGGTGAATAGGCTGTCTTAAAAATTCTCTTCTATTAATTATTTGGCTAAATCAAGTATATAATACAGAAACTTAACTCAATTTAGTTTAGCACAAATAAAGGATAAAGCAACTAGGTTCACCTAAGACTATGTCAAAGTTTGCAATTCTAGAATAACAGACAATCAATTTAACTCTATGAATGTAACTTACTTGAATGTAAATAAAGCACAAGGAAACAAACCACAATTGACACAGTTCCTTTTTACCATGGTGTTCGGAGACTTACCGGTCTCCCCTAGTCCATGTTGAGGTAAGCCCAAATGAATTGGGCCAGCTTCACGAATTAAGCCTTCCCGCTTCGGGTAGGTGTGCTCCAACCTTCACAATTCGTCGAGTCTTCTCACAACCTTCTTTGAGAAGATCACCGTGCACGACACCTCTAACGCAATCTAGGAGTTGGCAAGCTCGAAGAGTAATAAGTCAAGCCCCTCGCTTGACTCACACCACGTGCAACGAATGCATAAGCTGAAGTGGATACTCAATCCACATCTGAATGCAACACATACAATCTAGAGCCTCCTCCTTGCTCACAAGGTACAACACATGCACAATTGAGAGGAGAACCTCATACTATCTCAAGAGAGTGAAATGGAGTAACAAAAGTCTTACCACAACCGAAGGAGTATATATACCCCACACCTCGAAACTAGAAGTACCGCAGTTATAAGGCCAGTAGTTCCACTCCTCTTAGCCACGGTTAGAAAACTAGTCATTACTCAGCAAATCCAGTAGTTCTGACACACAAACTCCGGTACTACCAACCATCAGAAGTACCACTCTAACGTGCGGAACTACCAATATTTATTGATGTTGTATTATATATGTGATTTAGCCACTGATAATGGGATTAACTCGTAATATATAGAGGGTCCGTCTGCATGTAAATCCGGTCCCGACTACTCTCGTGTAGTTAGTTATATGCTTGGGGTTGTCGGGACTATATACGTTAGATGAAACCAACTTCTGCGTAAAGTGTATAACAATTATCCTAAGCAGTCAGCAGGTAATTAACCTACCTACAGTATCGTTCACTTGAAGAGACTGGAGAATTGGAAGTCGAACCCAGAATTCATGTTTTCATTTTGATCAGATGGTGTTTGTTTGTGGTGACACGGAGCAGCAGCCCATTGAGTCGCTCGTCCTGCAGATGGTTGTGTTGGCTGCAAAAACTAAATCGATCCTAGCCATGCTTTACTAGCAAATGTACTGTGGTACGCCTGAAAAATCATCCCGATGCAACGGGAGTGCAGCCATTCAAGAATAGCTCATGCAGACGCCAACTGATACTACTGGTACCAAGAGAGATATGTTTAGTACGACTAATTTTTATCCCTTCCCCGATCAAAGTAAGCGCATGCAATCCTGCAACACATTTGCAGAGTACTGTGTTAGGAGTTGTGTTCAGACTACTCTTGCTCATTGGCTTAGTGATCGGTGATTTTCTGCATGCATGTACAAGTTACCGTTGCATCGCCACTACTACAGAAAATCCGACAAATTCAAGATGATAATTACATGTTTCCTCCGACAATAGTACGATCCATGGATCCCCAATATGTGATTTAATTTCTTATTTTCCCAGATTAACAGATTAATTAAGCAGATTAACAGAAACAAATTAAGCGGATAATCCATGGAACTAGTACTCCAATGATAGATCAGATGAATATACAGAAAAAATAAGAAATAACCGAACTTCAATTTCATCTGACTGACTAAGTCCAAAGGTCAACAAGCTTGGCCATAAGCTCCTTGCAAACAGACGGGCAGCTTGCCATGAGATGCTCATAACCATCGGTTGCCATGACTGCTTTCATATTCCGAGGTAAGCCGAGGAACTTGAATATTGTCTTCTTGAGCCCATGGCAACGATGCTGCTCGGCCAAAGCCAATGTGGTCGCCGCCGTCTTCACGTCGAGGCACCTACATAGCTTGTCCTCGCAGATTAACTTGAGTCTCTCCAGATCGTACCTGCCCGCCGCTACAAGTAAATGTTGAGCGATTGCTACTGCATCTCCCTCGTTTATCTCTGGCAACTCATCCGTGTATATAAAGTGAAGCAGCACCTTGAACACAGTGGCGTCCATGTCGCTGATACATATGGATCTTGCAGTCTTCTCCCTCATGGAACCAAACAGCTCCGCCTTGAAGACCGGCGACCGAGCGGCGAGCACATACCGATGCGCAGCAAACGTCTTCCTGCCAACATCGAACATGACATCCGCCCCCTCCTGGGTCAGGAGGAGATCGCCAAGATGCCGGTGCATGTTAGACGGTGGCACCTCGACGAACGACTCCTCCATGGCCGGCTCCTCGACGCATAGCTCCTTAAGGACGGTGACGTCGCACCGGATGGTGAGGCGGTCGTTCTTGAGATGATCTGATTTCTCTAGCTCCTCCCTTCTGATGAACCTCAACCATCCACACACGCGTTCATGCTTCGTGAAGGTGTTCTTAGTTGTGCAGTGGTACGACGGCACTACCCTCCCGCCACCGTCGAGTAGATCGAACTGGAACTCGGCATCGACGTCCTCGTGATTGGCTGGACTGACATGGTGGAGGAAGACGGATATGCAATCGGCACACTCGCGCTTGATGCCGTTGGGAAAATATTTGATACGCCATGTGTAACCTCCTACCTCAAAAGTGCATGAGTGGGTGCAGCTGCCGGTGCTGATGGCCTCCTTGGTCCGGGAGTAGCTGTCGATGTTGAGCACGTGGTACCCTCTCGCCAAGGCGGCGACAACGATGGTGGACGCGGAACGTGACGGAACGGGGGCACCGTCTCCGGCAGCAGACGACGTCGAGGTCGCCATGACAAGGCCGGATCGAAGTGTTGCAAACCAGACCACGATGAACCGGGTACTAAATATTTTGTTAACGAGTAGTTTGTTGGGAAAACACCAGGATCAAAACCCAAAACAAGCTATCTGGATGCTCAGGAAGCACTCATGCCCTCTCGGCTGAAACCTGCATGCTTAATTGCCGAGAACAACGTTTTGCCTGAACGCTAGAACACATGCGAGCAGAGGATGGGAGAAAACAGAGCTTGCGGTGCAAAAAAACTCCCTGCACCTCTTCTGGGTTTTTTCCTTCTTATTAAAACAGCAAAACTGGAAACTGATTACGAGATCAGAACCGAATCCGACTCCTTCTAAATTTTCCTATCTGCTAACAATGGAAATCTATCTGCTAAAAACACGAAACCACAAAACAAACGGATTCTTATTCCACAGGGAAACAAGTCGGACTCAAAACAGAAACTATTCAACTCACCGAACAAGAATATTTTTCAACACAGTTGGATTCTGATGGAAACTTAAGGACGTAAGAAATCTGGTATGTTACGATACCATCCATCTCTTTTTTTTTTTTTTGAATTGGATACCATCCATCTCTAGCGACACAAATTCTGTTGCGGTGTTGTCTTCAGAACTCTCCGTGGATTGCTTTTGTTGGTGAGGGTTGTCCTGCTAGGTATGTGATCCAAGTTGGAACAAGTCCGTATCTAACTAGTCTAATATAATACGGCTTCATGTTCAGTGCAATGAAGTAGTTCTCATGCATGTCTGCCGTTGGAACCGGATTTTTTATTCGGATTTATGTATTACAAGTTCTTAGAGACGTAGATGGTTCTAGATGAAACAGGTAGAGGTGTAATTCGAGCAGATACAGATGGATATCACTTATCCTATATACTATTCTATATTTTTTCCCCTTGGAGTCGAAGTCAAACACAGATAATACTGGATACCAATTTCTCCATTCTGTATTCGTCCCATAAACCTTCGGACGGTCGGTTGAATGAAAATCATCTACTTATTTACACAAGACATTGGACAGTAGGGTATAATCAAAGTGAACACGTAGAGACTAATCGCCAATATGTCGAAGGAAGAGCACTCGGTATTACCCGCCTATTTAGATGTGACAATCCGTCTATATGTTATCTTGTTCGTAAGTGAAATCGCAACAGACTTCCCAATATCACTTCACATATGGATATATACAGCCATATACCACTCATCTCATATCTTATTCTATATTTTTTCTTTAGAGTCAGAGTCGGACACGGATAGTACCGGATACCCATTTGCCTCTTCTGTATTCGATAGTGTCGGATGGAAATTATCCGATCCGTTTGCACCTCAAGAAACAGGGCTACTATTTTAATTTTTTTTTAAAAAAAATCAAAAGGCAATAGTGCTAGTGCTACATATTTATCATGCGTGCGTCTACTTACATTGAATTTACAATGTAGTGCGGGGTGTAGTTGAACGCCCTTCGAAGGGGAGCCATCAACCATGTTTAATGGCAGTCGAAGATGCTATGTGCCATGTTTCACCTTTATATATTGGAGCTAAGAGATAACAGAACTGCAGAAATTTAGCGCTACCCTAGGCTGTACGTACTGCATGCAGGGAGGAAAACTCCACGGATATATAGGTTTTGCTGTTAGCAACTCATAAGCTATGTAGTAAGCATGACGAGCTGCTTGCGTTACTCTTATGTAGTTGCAGGCTTGCGAGGTATCGGGACTGCATACATTAGCCAGGTTGCTCCAACAGGTGGCAAGTAAAGTAAGGATTGTTGTGGATGGAGATCAAGAATGCTAAAGATTATCGAAGAACCAAGATACTAAAGATGAAAAATAGTGGTGTATAAAACAAAAAAATTGGAAAGGTTGAAAAATCTGCTCAGACGGAGAAAGTATCTTTGGATGTTTAAGAGTCGTATCAGTATCTCAGTTTGCCTTTGTCTATTAAGTTGGATAGCTTCAGGTGATTGGTGCACCCAGGCTGGTGGGATGCTTGAGTAGACTCAAGGGTGAGTGCAGGCTATTGTGCCTGTAATATGGGGTTTTTTTTTTTTTTTGCTTTGGAACCTTGTAGTTTTGGCTCCTGATAATAGAAATAGGAATTTCCAGCTCAAAAAAAAGTTCTTCGTACAGTAATTCTCCCAAGTACGTAACTGGTAATTTAGCACCTACTAAGACTGGAGAGGGATGTTTAACCCACCATGGATGTCTTAATTTGCGTTGGCCGGGCCTGCTGCAATCTATCGAAGCACATCCGATTGCAAGAGGCAACGGTTTGCAGGCAGTTGATGTGATGCAGGCTGGCAACACGTCAACACTTATTAGGCTCAATCATAACCAGGGCTCAATCATAACCATGCTTATTACGCCTAAGAAAAAATCCCGATGAGAAACCAAACACTGGCAACAAAAAATCTTGGTGAGAATATCAATTCATGTACATTCCTATTAATGTACACATTATTGGTCTCAACAACGATATGTCAGTGAGTAACTGCATGCAGTAATTTGCAACATTTGCAGTGTTGTGATACTCTGTTAGGAATGCTCTTCAGCGCTCTCGGTGAATAGGTTTAGTGATTAGTGATTTTCCTGCATGAACGCACTACATCTCATCATCTGCACTACTGTCGCAAATCCGTCAAATAGAAGTTTGTACCTAGTATTTTTCCTGTATATCTACTTAATGTGCTGATAGACATGAAGCTACGTTAACAGATAATATAAATAGATTGAGCAAATAACCGATGGAACTAGTACTCCATTAAAAGATCAGATGGATATACAGAAGAATGAGAAACAGCACTTCCACATGAAACACGCTACGACTGTTTACCGAAAAGAAATAATATCCTCTGGTTACCTTGTTTTTTCAAAAGACAACTGGGCTCTACTAATTCTTATGTATTATTATTAGTCCAGATGCGTGCGTACACCTGTACCATTGAATTTGCAATGAAAAATGTGGTGCAGAGGTAGTTGAACAAAACCCTTTTCAAAGAAGAACCATCAACCATGCAATGTGTCACATACTCATATAGCTCTCAACGATGATATCAGGTTTCACCTATTTATATTGCAGCCAAAAGGATGGGTTACTGCTAGCAAGCCCAACACTGGATGTGCTGTGGGGAACAGAAACACCATGGATCGGTTGCTACCTGCTAGCCAGCAAGCACGAAGAGCTGCTTGCAGTACACTCCTCATCTCTTGTAGTTCAGTAGTTGTATATAGGCTTGGGAGGTGTCAGGACTATACATGCTTTCATTTTTTCTTCTTATGATTTTCGGCAGTTTCTCTTTCTCCTTTCAGAACTAATTTGATCGAGTACTCTCATCATTTCTTGTAGTTCTCTCATCATCTCTTGTAGTTCTATATAGGCTTGGGAGGTGTCGGGACTATATATACTTTCTTTTTTTCTTTATGATTTTCTGCAGTTTCTCTCTCCCTTTTGGAACTAATTTGATTGACTCTAAAAGTTCCCAGCACGTTTGGCCATTATGGAGTTAGAATTGACATAGCCTGGTAGGAGCAATATTGAACCATGTGAAACTCTGTTCATAATTGTCTTGGGAACAAGCTCACAGTGATTTTCACCACACATTCAGAACGCAGGCCCGCATGGCAGCACTGTAATGCAGGAACGTGTAGAACCTGTAGTTTCTAATAATACAAATTGGATTCCTCTATTTCAATGGAAAAAGTCCGACAAATCAAATGCTAGATTCTTGTAGTTTTCCTCCAACATTGAGGTTCCATTTGCGCCTTCATTTTAGTAGAAAATGAACTGTTTCCAAGAAATCCCTGCATCCTAAACAGGCATTGATAGTACATGGTGGTCAACCTCTGATTTGACTAAGATTATCACTTTTAGACTAATTTAACTAAAATCTCATGGTTCATCCGCTATTTGGTTAAGTTTTCGCTGAGTAAGGACATAACAAAATACCGAGCATGTTATAAAACAAGCAATCAGTTTTAGTGTGCCTTGATCTGAGCTCCTTGCAAAGAAAGGGGCAGCTTGTCATCAGATGCTTATAGCCATCAGTCGAGCTTCCTGCTCGCATTTTCGAAGGTAAGCTGAGGAACCTGAAGACCGCCTCTTTAAGCTCATGACAATGATGCTACTCAGCCAAGGCCAATGTGGTCGCTGCCGTGCTCACATCAAGTCGCCTGCATAGTTTGTCCTCACAAATCAACTTTAGCCTCGGTATATCATACATGTCTGCTGCCACGTGCAGATGCTGGGCCATTATCGCCGCCACGTATTCCTCACCCGTCTCTGGTAATTCGTCGGTGTAGATGAAGTGGAGCAATGCCCTGAACACATCGGCGTGCATGTCGTCGATGGGTATGATGCATCTTTTATCCTTCTCCCTCATGGAACCCAGGAGCTGCGCCTTGAAGACGAGCGACCGAGCGGCGAGCACGTACCGGTGCGCGGCGAACGTCTCCCCGCCAACCTTGAACGTGACGTCCGCCCCCTCTGCGTTTCCGAGGAGGTTGCCGAGATGCCAATCCAGCTTTGGCGGCGGCGCCTTGACAAACGGCTCCTCCACGGAGTTCCCCCTGACGAAGGCGATGTCGCACCGGTGTGCGTGAACCGGCTGCTGTACACCGGCGCTGCTTGGCCGGCATGGTCGAGCAGATCGAACTGCGCGTCTATGTTCATCAGATCGAGCAGATCTATGTTCACGCCATCGTTGGGGCCGACATGCTCGAGGAATACGGATATGAAGTGGCGGTGCTCCGCGCGGCTGCCGTTGGGGTAATATTTGATACGCCATGTGTGGCCTCCGATGAGGAAGGTGCAGGAGTACAAGCACTGGCCGGTATTTACAGCTTTGGTGCCGGAGTAGCCGTCGACCCTTAGAACGTGATTCCCTCTCTCTCTCTCTCTTGGCAACGACGGTGGAGGACGAACGTGTCGGATCAGGCGCGTCCCCGTCCGGCGGCCGAAAGTGCGGGCGCGGAGGTGGACATGGTTGATTGGAATAACGTACGGGCAGGTGGTGCAGATCGAGCAGAAGATTACGATCGAGTCCCAAGTATTTGTTCGTCATATATCGGGAACCGCGACGATTTTCATAGCAAGTGAATTGCTGTCCAGCTAGGTAATTGACTAGTACATGTGATCCGAATTGGAGTCTACGTCCGTGAGCAGCTTGTCTGATATGATTACGGCTAATTCATGTTCAGTGCCACGAAGTAGTTCTCATGCATGGTGCGGTTGCACCCAGACTTTGATTCTGATTTTATATTTCAGATGAAAAAGGGTTACTAAACTTATTTTTGTTTATTTTTTGGAAAGGTGATAGTGCTACGTATTCGTCATGCGTGCGTCTACTTATGCCCTGATCAATTCGGCTTCGGCTTCTGGCTTCTGGCTTATTTTGTTATTATTCATAAGTTTCGTCTTTTTCTGAACTTTTGGCTTTTTGTTGAGCTTTTTTGCCGGTTCTTTTTTTTCTCGTATTTGTTTGTATTATACGTAATGGGCTAACATATTTTTTATATTTTTAAATTTTTTTAAATTTAATTATGCTAAATAAGCCTCTGTCAGCTACAGTGCTTTTTTCAGTCAGCTACAGTGTTTTCAGCCATAAGCCATGAGCTTTTCAGCCGAACCGATCACCACCTTAATCACATTGAATTCACAATAAAAAAACGTAGTGCAGAGGGTAGTTGAACGCTCTTCAAAGAGGAACATCAACCATGTGTAATGGCACTCAAAGATGCAGGCTACGTACCATGTTTCACCTATATATATTGGAGCTAAGAGATAGAAGAACTGTAGAAATTTAGTGCTAGCCCTAGGCTGTACGTACTTTATGCAGGGAGCAAAACTCCACGGATAGGTTTGCTGCTAGCAACCCATCAGGTAGCTAGTAAACGTGACTAAGCCGCTTGCATTCCTCTCGATCGTCTGGTTGTAAGCTTGGGAGGTATCGGGATACATACATTCCAAGGGATCCAGTGGTTCGTATAGTAATTCTCCTAAGCATATAACTGCTAATTTAGCTACCTAGTTCTCTCCACAGAAGACTGGAGACGAAAGTTCAACCCGCCATTCATGTCTTAATTTCCCGCTGGAGAGGCCTTCAAATGGAGAAATTATGATGCTAGTGGTGCTATCCACATATTCGTCCAGTGGTCCAAGAGGGATATCTCCCTAGACCCTTACATGTCACGACCTCCACACGATCATGCTATCAATCAGAACCCTCAATGACTCCACCTCAAGCTCCTCTTCAGAAGGCCAGCGCATCGGCTCCCATGGAGACACGTTAAAAGTGTATTGCAAGCGAGACACTAAGGCCCAATCGAAGAAGATTAAGGCACCTCCCGGAGAATAGAAGTACAATCTCAGAGTGTCGTTGGTCCCCGAATCACAATTGTAATAACTCAATTGTACTTAATCAAACAATTCATTCAAAAGTACTTCATTCAGTTGTTTAATTTATTTGTGAGATCTGTGTAATGATTGTTATGCGCTATATATGTGATTTGTTTGCTTATTTTTAGAGGGCATGGATAGCATTTCCTGAGGCTAGCCAAAAAATAGGATATAATTTAACTATTCAAATAGCTATCACAAACGGTTCCTGTAACAACACACTGTCTATGGTATATGACATATCACAGACTCACAGACGGTTTTTGGTTTTAGCCATCTGTGATATGTAATATATCACAGATGGCTATGTTTGAGAACCGTTTGTGGTATTTGACATATCACAAACGATTTTTAGTATTAGCCATCTGTAATATGTCAGATATCATAGACGGATATGTTTAAGAACCGTCTGTGATATATCATATATCACAGATAGTTTTTAGTATTAGTTGTCTGTGATATGTCAGATATCATAGACGGCTATTTTTAAGAATCGCCTGTGATAGCTTATATATCACAGATGATTTTTTTAAAAACCCATCTGTGTTGTAATTATCACGGACAGTTCAAAAATCGTCTGTGATAACCACCTACTATCATAGACACATGAAGTCAGACGGTTCAAAAACTATCTGTGATGACAGTTTTGAACCGTTTATGATGACCTTTTTTTGTAGTGGTGTCACCAACCACGATCAGATAGGTCAGTTTTATAAGTCTAAAAATATTAGTCCCAAGCACACATGTGTAAGTCATGCGTTATGATCAGATTGTTTATGAGATCAATTCCAACCTGATCATGTGGGTCAACAACCTGCAAAGCTGATCCTGCAAAACAAACCTAGCTATTTCGCCCTGTGCTATACCCGGGTTAAACAAATGCATGCATATTAAATTCGAATAGACTTGATCTCAATAAATATGTCTACCATATTTCAATACAGCCATCTTTGACACCTCGAATATTAATTCCTCGAGTTAAATTCCACATCAACATATTCCCTATTAATTGTATCAATAATATAAATAATTTTACATTGACTAAAATAGATAATAACATAATAAATATTAAAAACTACGTAAAAATCCCAACAGTAAAGCCGGTATGTACAGCTTTGGTGCCGGGGTAGCCGTCGACTCTTAGAATGTGATTCCCTCTCTCTCTCTCTCGGCAACGACGATGGAGGACGAACGTGTCGGATCAGGCGCGTCGCCGGCAGCCGAAAGTGCCGGCTCGGAGGTGGACATGGTTGACTGGAATACGTACGGCTAGGTGGTGCAGAACTGCAGATCAAGCAAAGTATTACAATTACGATCGAGCCCAAGTATTTGTCAGTCATATATCGGGAACCGTGACGGTTTTCATGGCGAGTGAAGTGCTGTCCTGCTAGGTAATTGACTAGCATATGCGCTCCGAATTGGAGGGCCTGTTTGGAACACAGGAATTTCGCAGGAATTTCGCAGGAATTTTACAGGAAACAGTTCAATTCCCGCAGGAATCGGAGGAAAATCCCGCATTCCAAACAGGGCCGGAGTCTACGTCCGTGAGTAGCTACTCTGATATGATTACGGCTAATTCATGTTCAGTGCCACGAAGTAGTTCTCATGCATGTTGCGGTTGCACCCAGGCTTTGATTCTGATTTTATTTTTCAGATGAAAAAGGGTTACTAATCTTATTTTTATTTATTTTTTGGAAAGGTAATAGGGCTACGTATTCGTCATGCGTGCATCTACTTAATCACATTGAATTCACAATAAAAAACGTAGTGCAGAGGGTGGTTGAACGCTCTTTAAAGAGGAACATCAACCATGTGTAATGGCACTCAAAGATGCAGGCTACATACCATGTTTCACCCAAGTACTTTTTAGTTGCAGTTTATAATTTTTGGCTAAAATTTTTAAATTTTAGCTGTTTGCAATAAAAATTATAAAGAGAGATACTCGTTTATGATTTTGGTTGATACAGATGTTAGACTTTTAATATGTATTACAATTAACTTGTAGATCACATCTTGAAAAAGTACTCTATTTAAAAGTTAGATGCTGTAACAAAAGCTACAAGCCACTTTAGACGCCATAAAGAATAGGCCCTACATATATTGGAGCTAAGAGATAGAAGAACTGTAGAAATTTAGTGCTAGCCCTAGGCTGTACGTACTGCATGCAGGGAGCAAAACTCCACGGATAGGTTTGCTGCTAGCAACCCATCAAGTAGCTAAGCCGTGATAAGCCGCTTGCATTTCGTCATCACCACTACTGTAGCAACCAGTCAAATAAAAGATGGTGATCGATTTAATGTGCTGATCGACGTGAAGCTGTGATAACAGAGGATAGAAACAGATTAATCAAATAACCCAGGTAACTAGCTAATACACCATTAAAAGATCAGATGAATATACAGAAGAACGAGATCGATACTCCACATGGAACAAATACTACAAGTTGTACGTACTGAGAGGTAGGCGATTCCTCATGGAAGTGGAACACGCTACGCCTATATCCGAAACGGAATCTGGCAACTATTTTTTTTTTTCAGAAGGCAACTGGGCTACTAGTATTATGGATTATTACTTTATTAGTCCACATGCGTGCGTCTACTTGTAGCATTGAATTTGCAATGAAAACCGTAGTGCAGAGGGTAGTGGAACCAAACCCTATTCAAAGAGGAACCGTCAACCATGCAATGTGTCATATAGCTCTCAACGAACAATATCAGGTTTCACCTATATATATTGAGGCCAAAATGAGGGGAGAACTGCAGGGATTTAGTGATTTTTTAGAATATAAAAGGCCGAAGCCTTTCTAATTTCTGATATTAGTATATTACAAACCAAACAGGTTCATTACAGTTTCTTACAGAAATGAAAAAACAAAACATAGCAGTCCTAGTTACCAAGGAAATCTTTTTTCCCTGCTCCCAGTGCTGCAACTAAAGCAAAAGATAGAAATGAAATAACAAGCTACAAGCAACAAGCTGGACTGAAAACTGTTAAATGCTGAACCAAGCACTAGTCTTCCAGCGTCTTCAAGCACCTATCATTCCACCTCCTCCAGTAATTCTTGGAACAGTTGGTCGCCATCCTCCTGTGGCAGAGAAAACTTCAGTTGCCACTTGTTCGAGCAGCCTGGGCCCCTCCTGCAGCTCCTCTCGGTTCCTCGCTTTTGTCTGAGAGTTCAACCAATGGTTAATACAATAACATACAGTGAGCATTACTGATATTGGGTTATTATGCAGAGATAAGGTGCTAGCTAGCCCAGCACTGGATGTACTGTGGGGGAGAAGAAACACCATGAATCGGTTGCTACTTGCTAGCAACTCAGCTCGTGTAGTTGCAGTACTCTCGTGTAGTTAGTTATATGTTTGGGGTTGTCGGAATTATATACATTAGATGAAACCAAGTTCTGCATAAAAGTGTATAACAATTGTCCTAAGCAATCAGCAGGCAATTAACCTACCTACAGTATTCTTCACTTGAAGAGACTGGAGAAGTGGAAGTCTTAACCCACAATGCTTGTTTTCTTTTTGATCAATTGGTGTTGGTTTGTGGAGACCGCTCCACGGGATCGGCGAGTCAGGCTCGGCGTGGCTTCTGCCCGTGGAGCAGCAGCCCCGGTAGATGGTTGTGTTGGCAGTGAATAACTTAATTTGTTTAATCTTTTTTTTTGATCCTGCAACAATTTTACAGAGTACTCTGTTAGGAGATGTATTCAGAACTACTCTTGGTCATTGGCTATACAAGTGATCAGTGATTTTCTGCATGCATATACAAGTTACCGTTGCATTGCCACTACTATAGCAAATCCGACGAATACAACATGCTAAATAGCATGCTTCCTCCGATATTAGTACAATCCATGTATCACCTATTTGACTATATCTGACTGAATTTTTTCAATTTTTCAAATATCGAGGGCAGAAACAAAGTAATGAAGCAGATTAACAGAAACATTTAGGCAGAAAATCCACGGAAGTAGTACTCCGTTTATGGAGAAGATGAAAATACAGAAAAATAAGAACTAACCAAACTTTAATTTCATCGGACTGACTAAATGCACAGGTCAACAAACTTGGCCATAAGCTCCTTGCAAACAGAGGGGCAGCTTGTCATGAGATGCTCATAACCATCGGTTGCCATGACTGCTTTCATATTCCGGGGTAAGCCGAGGAACTTGAATATCCCCTTCTTGAGCCCATGGCAATGATGCTGCTCGGCCAAGGCCAATGTGGTCGCCGCCGTCTTCACCTCGAGGCACTTGCACAGCTTGTCCTCACAGATCAACTTCAGCCTCTCCATCTCGTACCTGTCGGCCAATACAAGCAAATGTTGAGCAATTACTACTGCATCTTCCTCGTTTATCTCTGGCAACTCATCAGTGTATATAAAGTGAAGCAGCGCCTTGAACACAGTGGCGTCCATGTCGTCGATACATATGGATCTTGCAGTATTCTCCCTCATGGAACCAAACAGCTCCGCCTTGAAGACCGGCGACCGAGCGGCGAGCACATACCGATGAGCAGCAAACGTCTCCTCACCAACCTTGAACGTGACGTCCGCTCCCTCCTGGGTCACGAGGAGATCGCCGAGATGCCGGTGCATGTTAGACGGTGGCACCTCGACGAACGACTCCTCCACGGCCAACTCCTCGACGCATAGCTCCTTAAGGACGGTGACGTCGCACCGGATGGTGAGGCGGTCGTTCTTGAGATGATCTGATTTCTCTAGCTCCTCCCTTTTGATGAACCTCCTCCAGCCCCTGCGGCTTACATCCTTGTTGAAGGTGTGCTTGCTTGTGCGGCGGTGCGACGGCACTGCTTTCCCGCCGCCGCCGTCGAGCAGAGCGATCTGGAACTCGGCGTTGACGCCTTCGGCGGGGCTGACATGGTCGAGGTAGACGGATATGTAATCGGCATAGTGTTCCTTGCTGCCGTTGGGATAATATTGTATACGCCATGTGTGACCTCCTACCTCAAAAGTGCACGAGTGGGTGCAGCTGCAGGTGTCGATGATCTCCTTGATCCGGGAGTAACCGTCGATGTTGTGCACGTGGGAACCTTTCACCACGGTGGCGACAGTGGTGGACGCGGAACGTGACAGGACGGGGGCACCGTCGTCTCCGGCAGCGGTGGACGGCGAGGTCCCCATGACACCTATGGCAGGGCAGAAGCGCAGAACGCGATGATTAGAATTTGGCAACGAGTATACGAGAGTTGTATTCTTACGTCCGGACTCCCGATACAATATGATTTAAGTTGCTTCCTCACGGCTTGGTTTCGGTTAAGATTTGTGCTTCACGTCTTGTAATCGGTTACTACAAATTTTTACTAACGAGTAGTTGGATTCTGATGGAAACTTACGGACGTGAGGAAACTTACCATCTCTGCTAGCGACCAGGGTTTTGGTTACGGATTGCAAAAAACAAATTCTTTTGGAGAGTTGCCTTCAGAACTCTCCTTGACTGCTTTTGTGATCTTTGATTTGCTCATTTACCACATCTTTTATATGTATTTGATAAAATGCAATGTAAGATGGGGCAAATGAATGACCTGGCCAGATCCCACCGCCGGTCAGCTCCGCCCGCGCGCGGCTGCGCTCGCCTGCTACTGCCCGAGCTGCGCCTCCTCCAGCCGTCGCCGCTGACGGCCTTCACGCCGCCGTCCGGCTCCCACACCGCCTTTCGAACTACAGATGGCTCGCCCGGGCCTAGGCGCCGCCACCGCTCTACGCGCCGCTGCAGCATCCCGCTCAACGCCACGCCGTCGCTCGCATTCCACACCGCTGGGCTGCTGGTGCCTCACCCGGGCTCTGCCGCCGACGCTTCTCTACACGCCGTCTCTTGCCTCCCGCGACGCCCCGCCACGCCGACCTCGTGGTGCTCGTGCTCTGATGCGCGTCGTGTGCGCTAGCCTCGCCGCGTGCTGACCACGCCGCGCGTCAACGGCCTCTCGCCGAGCCGCCTCCACCTCGCCCGGTCGGCCGCATCGCTTGGCCATGTGCCGTGCCGTTGAGAACGCCATGCCGTGGGCCGTGGCTGCGTGGGCCTCGTCGTGCGCTCGCCCTCGCAAAGGCAGAGCTGCGCGCCACTGCTGGAACTCGCTAGCCCGACGTCCAGGGCCGCTGCTCCTCCTTCCCCCACTTTCTCAAAGAACTTGGATGGATGGAATGCTTAGGTGATGGGGAGTGCGATGGTGTGACATGACATGCAGGGCTAGATTCTTAAAAAATGGATGGGATTTGGAGGAGAGAAGGCATGAGTCTTTGCTTCTTGCTGGGAAGAAATGGCAGTAGGAAGAACAGAGGGCACAGGGCTTTTGGTTTCCTGCCTTCATCTTTTTTTTTATTTGGGCTGCTGTGGCGGTTAAGGTGTCATTTGTTTTTGGTTGTTGGGCTCCAAATGCAAAGTTTTGAGCTGGGTAGCAAATATGGTAAATATTTGGATAATTATGTAAAATAAAGTGGATGCAACTGCAGTGAAGTTCATGTCAGATAATTGACTTAGGCTCAGTTACTTATCAAATTTGCTCTAGAAATTTGTCGTGTAACACTTCTCCAAATTCGTCTTGTATTATTTGTTTGAAGGAAGTGAAGTACTTTGCCTAGAAAGTTATTGATAAGTGTTGGTGTTCTTGATTTGTTGGTTAATTAATCTTTTCTAATTTGGCTAGCTTCATATACATGTTACTTTTAATTTCTTGGGTAAAATATTTTTAGTTCCATCTTTGCTAATAGATCAATGTTCTGAATCGTATTGAACACAAAGCATCAATATTTCATATTCGTTGAATTAATGCAAGTACACCAAAAAGATAACAGTTCCGAATGCAACGCGTTAGGTTACATTATAATGAGGTATAGGTGTTCAAAGAGTAGTGTGCTCTGTTTAATTTTTCTGAGCTAAAGAGGACAGAGAACCATGTGACAAAGTGACAATTGAGTTATTCTGAAGCATCATACTTTATTACAAGATATACTTTCTTTCTCCCCTATAAATAGTACATGTAACGATTGAAGGCTAGCTAAAATATCTGTCTCCTGTACAGACACCATGGATGGGATAGTAGCCACTGAACAACTAGCAAGAACAATGAGTCGCTTGCTATCTTGCATGCATGTAGGTTTAGGAGGCATCAGGATCATGTAATGTACAACATACTCGAAGGTATATATCTACTACTTTTAATCTTGCAACATAGCATACGTTCTTCAATATTGAAATGAGAAAATAAAATGCTAATAACTGTCTACACTTGGACTTAGAGCGTTTATTGAGTCTTCTTTGTGATTTGTTGTGCCCTGCTTCAGATGGATTGGCCTTCTATTCCGACGAGAGGCGATGAATCTAAGGCATATTTCTTAAGCTTGCTGCACTCATGCTGATCTGCTAGCATCAATTTTGACAACACTGTGCTTACGTCGATGTGGTTGCACATGTTCTCGGTTACTGACTATAACCCTTTCAGATTGTACCGATCCACTACTACAACCAAATCCATAACCATCACTTCAACCTCCAACGTCTTCGTCTTTGTCTCTGGCAATGAGTCGGTGTATATGAAATGTAGCAGAGCCTCAAATGCTTCCGGGTGCATGTTGATGATGTGTATGTGGGCGGTGTCTTCTACCTCCATCTGGCCAAAGAAATCCACCTTAACAATAATGACCGGGAGGAGAGCACGGATCTGTGTGCAGCAAACACCATGCCACTGACCTTGAAATCAACGTCCACCCCCTCCTTTGTCTTGAGGAGGCAGGCAAGATCCACTTGCAGCCCAGACGGCTGAGACCTCACGGCAGGTGGTTCCTGCAGATCAGACGGCGGCACCCTCGTCCTCACGATGGATGGTTCCTGCTTTTGCAGACCAGAAGGCGGCGGCTCCCTCTTGACGGATGGTTCCGGTAGGCCAAACGACAGCGGCAGCCTCACGATGGATGGTTCTATGTCGGATCCCAATTTAATCAATCTAGAATCCTCTATAAAATTACTATACTATTCTCTATATCAACAGATAGTGCTTAGAGATACATCACTGAATCATTTTATACATGGCATAAACCATACCATACACTAATGTGTCATTTATCAGAGTTCAAATAGACCGCGTCAGGTCAAATTTACAATAAGGACCGATCAAACTAAATGAATATGTTACATAAATGCGGAAGTGAAGTGAAAGCAAAAGATGAGGGCACGTCTCATCATAGACAAGAGACTGGGGTAAGTTGTGTGCGACTGTTATTAACCAAATATGATAATATTGGGGCACGCAAACACCAACTTAGTCAGTATGACTAGGGTAAAACCTAGACTACTAGAGACTATCTTAATCTTCTCCATCTCCTTAAACATCAGCTCCTGGGTATCATAGTATGCGCATGTCCTTGATCTATAGGTTCTAAGGGATTTTGTGAGCGAGGATAAGCACAAGCAACAGTACTTCACAAGCAAATGCATAATATAAAATATTTATACATGCAACGTTTAACAAAGGTAAGCTCAGATTATTTTTTTTGTTAAAGGCAATATTTTAAAACTACAATTATTAGGAAATTTTATGACTTAGCATTTTTCTTAAACCATATTTTATTAAATAGAGTGAAAGTTTGCAATATTTATAACGGTGCAGATTCCATCTGCTTGTTACATGGTTCCATCCGTCAAATGTTGTTTTTTTATTACTAGGGTTACATCCACCCAATTATCAATATTGGGTTACATTCACGTAGGTGTCTCTACATGAGGCCCACGAGAGCTGCACACCTCAGCCCACCACAAATCCGTCTCTTCCAACAACTGCTAAGAGGCGAACAACACCTTCTCCTGGGAAGTGAGCTCCATGGTGTCAAATTTCTTGTTTATGTAATGAAGTCAGTCGTCTGCCTCCACTGGCTCCAATCCACTGAAAGTCCGCAAACCCAAGCGCGACCACTCCCTCATTGTCATACGAGGAGCAGGAGGGAGTGGTGCCTGGACAAGCGCAGCTGTAGCAGTCACCGCCATAGCCTGATTGGTGAGCATCACCGGAAGAGCGGTGTGCAGCAACGTGACCAGGTTTTGCACCTAAGCTGAAAGTTACTACACCTCGCTCTGAGAAGCAGCCACCACCGAACAGGAAGGGGCACCAGTTGTGCCTAGAGTAGGATCCACCGGTGGGGTAGAGTGGATGCATCAGAAGCTGAGTTCATCGGTGATTAGGTCTGACCTTGGTTGTCTAGATTATTAGTACGTCCATGTACCCAATCCACGTACTCCTGCACCCGAGCACTGACACGCCTAGCCGAAGGCATACTATTTGATGGAAATAGAAGATCGGAATAGTCACATAGAATAATGATAAGATAAAGGGAATGACATAGAATAATGATAAGATAAAGGGAATGGCAATTGGATATGGAATCAGGTAATATCCCAGTGGCTAGATATGCATGCATGAATGAATTAACCCGAAGCCCTGTGTAAGTGCAAAATATTTTTTTCCAAAAACTATAGCCTGGGCTCTCATACCTACTGTAGCACCCCACATATAGCCAATCTGGGATACTACTATGGAATGTCATCGCCAAAGTAAAAAATTAAAAAAAAGCAACAAAAGAAATTGCGAGAAAATTAAACTTTAAGAATACTTTATTAGAAAACTAGCAAAAGCTGAAATAAAGGTTTTAACATGGGACCGGTCCACTTCTAATTAAATATAGAATAAATAAAATGGCATAATTAGTGGCAAGCCATGGTACTGAAAACTCAAGTGCTCCCACCCATGCATGATGTTATCACTCCACTGGCCTTTTACCTGAGAATGGTAAGAGCAAACATGAGATTTGAAAATCTCAGCAAGTACCCAACAACAGTCACAAGCAAAATGTGAAATGGACAAGTAATTTAAGTAAGTAATTGACACTCGTCAAGGCAATGCTAATTAGATTACCAAAAATACTGATAGGAAATTGAATAGAGGTAACAGGAATTGTGAAATTAAGGATAATTGTTATTTAGCAAGTTATGGTAAAGGCATCAGCGATTGCCTCCCACATACTTGGTTATGTGGGAGTAGTCAGGCACATCCTTATCCTCGACTTTATAACTGCAGACGGGGTGTAATATCCTAAGTAACGAGAGTGTACGGCCCCTCGTACGTTACCAGGTGGGTGGAAATCTTCCCTATATGTGGGTAACCCTTGGACAGGTAACTGTTATTTCCTTTATTAGTGAGTTATCTGGAGTGTAATTAAGGAATCGAGGGTAAACTAAGGTAAAGTTATGAGGGTGAAAATGTTTATTACAGTTGAGAACGGAAATGCGTAATTTCCAATACGAGGCGATGGGGAATGATGAGGTGGTGATAGTGAACTAGCAATTATGTTATGAAGAGTATTAACCATAGCACATCTTATTATGAGGGTGAAAGGTTTACTACGGTTACAAAGAGTATTATTTTATGATGAGGCGTAATTTTATTATGTGACAAGTAATTACTAATCAGATTAACATATGTCATAAATATGATTCAACATGGTTCACATGCACATCTTACAAATAACAGATCATGCTATCATGAACTAAAACAGGACAACCCTAATATTAACAAAGTGTAATGGCTAAACCTAAATTAAATGTGTTCATGTGCTACCCCTCATTAATGATTGATGCGTTAATTATAAATCACTATTAAAAACACGAATACTAGAACATCATAACAGAGCATTAAATAAGTCTAAAGCATATCATACCAGTTAACCTAAGTCATCATGAGGTAAATACTACATTAGCAAAATATGGTCAGGCAAGCATTACGATGTGATGATTGTAACCCAAGCAAGTCGCGACAGTTAATTATGGAACATGTGACATGCAGAATGGAGAAATTATAGCCACAAGGTATTTGCCTTGAGTATGCTTGATGGACACGCTGCACGAAGGATCTGGAATGCATAATCACCTAGCCGCTCCTTCAACAGTTGCGTGCGAACCTACACAATGGAACGGAGGTGCATTAGGTCTGGCTCAGAATTAATAAAAATGACAAGCGATATGCTTGATCGAAGAGAATCTATGCAAAATGCTATTCAGCTGCGCGAACCGTTGTTCACTGCGCGAACACCGTTCGACCACACGAAACACCATTCGACCGCGTGAACGGCGTTCGGCCACCGTCGCCGCCGGCCACCACGCGTCACTGCCGCCGCGCCATGCCTCCGGCCGCGCCTCTGCCACCGTCGCCACCTCCGCCACCGCGTGCTGCTACCATTGGCCACCGTTGCCATCGCGTGCCACCACCGGCCACCGTCACCATTGCACGCAGCTCGGCCGCCGTGCCATCGCTGCCAGTTCCAGCCCCATTAAGATGCACCTAAGGAGAGAGGGAGAGAGAGAATAGCAGATTGGAATTCAAAATAAAAGGAGAAGGAGACATGTTTGGGAGAGGGCTGCCCACGGGGTAAGGAGAGATGTCCCCCTTAATTTATAGCCCTAACCCAGCTTAAGGCTAATTAGGTTTTTTTAGTGTTACACGATGCCGAACACGCGGCGCCATGCGCAAATCAACTGGAGATGTCGATCAACAAATATATCGGTACATGGCCTGGAATGTGGTGAAGAAGTTGCCTGTGAACGGCTCGTCAGTCGATTCGATCTACCGCAGCTTGTCGAGTGTGCACGCATATCGGTCGGCCACGACGGCGAGGGGTTCTTGGACATCGTGGGCGTCAGTGTTGGCTTCGTGGTGGTGGAGGCACTGGAGCACGAGGTGGAGGATGAGTAGGGAGTGGCGAGCATGGTGGACAAGGTGGTGGCGGAGTGGGGTGGGGAGGGAGCATCGCACGTGTACGGAGGACGGTGGACGGCTGTGGAGAGTTGAGGGAGATTGAACGACTGCGAAGAGCTGAGAGCGAATGTTTTGCTAAAAGGAGGGGAAAGAACGTGCCACTACCAAATCCTCTTTTTAAGTAGTATAATTGATATAATTGATAAGTAACAGCCCAAAGAATGGTCTTACTTAACCTGGCATCCGTTGCGATTGCGAATTTGCGATGCATGCATGAGTTTGATTGGCATAATACTCGTATTGGTCCTTTCCAATTGCACGTACGTCACCATAGAATTCTCATCTACCCTACTCTATAATACACCAAAATTATCTTTACTAAATCCACCCCGCTCAACCACCCCACAGTCATGCCTAATCTAAGTCCATCCAGATTTGTGTACCAAAGTAATCCAACTTTATACAAATGAATGGCCTGGATCGCTCCTCAAGCCTTCTTCTCTTACTCATTGAAGATCCTAAGGCCAAAATCATCCGGATCATGCACATCATTGAACCTCTCCTCTCTCTGATATCCCCCACCTCGCGAAATCCCCCCCGGCGCCGCACTCCTCCCGCTCCGCCCTCGCTCCTCCTCCACCGCCGCCTCCCCCACTCCTCCTCCTCCGCCTCCTCCCCCGCTCCGCCGCCGCCTCCTCCTCCCCCCACCCCCTGCGCCACCACCTCCTCCTCCTCCCCGCGCCGGTGAGAGAGGCCTCACATACGGACGGCAGAGCTAGGGTTTGGCGCGGCGCGGCATGGAGAGCCTGGTCCTCGCCTCCTGCTCCGCCTCTCCCCGCCTCCTCTCCGCCGCCCGCTGCCGCCTCCTTCCCCAAGAAGACAAGAGAAACAACGCAGCAAACCTCTCAAGAAAAAGAGAGAAAAGGAGAGAGAGAAAAAAAATTCATTCCCCTCCTCCTCCTCCTCCTCTTCTCCGCCGATGTCGCCTGCGACCTCCACCTCCCCCATGACGTTGCCTACCGCGACCACCGATCCTGTTCCCTGGCAGCGTTCATCGGCAATGGCGCCGGACCTCCCCACTGGGACCTTTGCCTCCGGCCCTCCCGAGCCCCAAGCCCTACCCTTCTTCCTATCCCCTCCCCCGCCTACGCCGCCTCTTCCCGCGGGGCACCCTCTCCTTCAGCCGCTGCCTCCTCCCCCGGGTCCGATCATCTTCCGGCTCCACCCAGCCTTCATCGCCGAAATGGACTACCACCGGAGCCAATCCCTCGCCCGGGTGAGCCCCCAAGAGTTTAATCTCGATTGGACTGATGTAATATTCTGATCGCGTTTGACTAATTTGTGTGCTCTGAACCATGTACGCTTGTGAGGATACAGTTCTTGAAGGATGAGGGGGCCGTCCCGCCGCCGGAGGAGGACAAGAAGAGAGAGCAGGTGATCCGCAAGCTCAAGAAGGTAACGGGCCGGGGATTTTATCTTAAAGGTTGAATTTTGCAGCGTGTGGTTTCTGATCTTGTATTGTTTTCGCTACTGTTGCAGATAGTGACGGATTGGGCCAAGGTGGTGGCGTATGAGCAGGGGGTGCCCCCAAGGCGAGCCACGGCCACGGTCTTGACCTATGGATCTTACACGTTAGGGGTAAGCGAGATACATGCAAATTTAGAGTTATGATTTGTTCGAATTGTTGCATTGTGATGTGCGGTTTATGCTGCCTAGCATATGGTGTTGGTTGGGTTATCCCCAATTTCATGTGGCGAATTCGGGTTGTGTAATATGTTTTGGTAATGCCTTAGGTTCAATGCTTCACACGTTTTGCCAATTAAGCATGCCTATATCCTAAGGGAGGCGGATTTCGTAGTTATTACTGAGACAATACAGGAGCAGAAATGGTCTGTTGTTTAGAGTGTCTCCTCTGAGGAAACTATGTCCAAACAGTTTTCCTGTATCGTTAATAATTGTGGGTGTTGCATTGTAAAGTTCACTGCCCTGTTGCATTTATTTTTAGCCTTTTATTTTAACCTAGCTGCCACTTACGATGCAAATAAATTCCATGACAATATTTGGTTGAAGATATGGAAAGCGTGAAGCCCCTTTGCTTTCTCCCGCATTGATATTGCCCTTTATCATACTCGTGTGGTAATTCTTGTGGAGGAGATGAGTTGCCCCCTTTGATCTTCAAGGCCAATGCCTGGAGAGGCTGTTAGAGAGATTAGGGTGTGTTATGCTCGTCGCCATTGCCGAGATTTCGTGACTTTAAGTACCTAAGTCCTGGTGTACACAAAAAGTGCTAAGATCAAAACCCCTTATTTTCTATTTAAGTGCTTAAAGTATTGATATCTGCTAAGTCATATGATGTTGGTTCTTATGGCCATCTTTCTGTATATGTTGAACACACCTTGCTCTAAAATGCAGCCCGGCTGGAAGCCCTGCTGTTTGAAGCAAAGGGTGAATGGGTTGAAGCTGAAAGAGCATATGCGCTTATCCTGGAAAACAATCCATTTGATCAGGTACGATAATTTGTTGGTTTGGCTTCTTTTGGAACTAGAGGCTGGAGGGTGGATGGTTCCTCCTTGTGGTTCTGATGATGATACTGGTTTTCATGTTGTGAACTTGGTGCGCAAGAGGAATCTGATATCCTTGGTATCTAGAACTGTTCAGATGCTAAGAGTGATAGTTCTGCAAACCTTAATATTATGCCATTTTACACTATATTGAATATTTTCCTTGTGTATTTGGCAGATTGTCCACAAGAGAAAAATTGCTATTGCAAAGGCACGAGGCGACATGTCATTAGCTGTCGATTATCTCAAAAAGTATTTGGAATTGTAAGTTTCTGCATCCACTTTGTGTTATGAACTAGATATTGTTATCTCAATTGTCCTTTTGGTGTCAAATAATAACTCTTTCCCTGTGTTAGATTTATGGCAGATCACGATGCCTGGAGAGAACTTGCTGAAATATATGTCTACCATAGTTCTTGAGGAGGTCAGATTTTGCTGACGGGTGTTTATGTTTCATATTAAGCTTTTGCTTGCCACTAACTAAACCATTGCCCTGCTACTGGCAACCAGGAACTACCATTGTGACGGATAGTGTGACTTCAGATGGGCTGACTATTTATTGAAGAGAAACTTGGTAGGTACTAGCTATATATTGGTGCTTTGTTTGATTAAAAGTTTATTTGCTTTTTTCTTTTTCTTTTTTACTTAAGAAGGGAACCACCATCGTTTCAAGTGAGGGTACAAGAATGTAATAGAGGAGGCTATTCATCTGGTTAGTTTGCACTTTCTGTGTAAGTCAGATAGTCCTGTGTAATTCAGATAGTCCTGAAGCAGGACGGAATGTAAGTTATTGACAGCCTTTCAGAATTCTGTTGGTGAGGAGTCACATTTCGCCATGGAAACAAGTGGCCATGGAGCACTGAAAGAGAATCGCTGGCTCGATGATGGAGCATATCTTATGGTAAGGGCCCTTGTTCTGCTTCATTCATTGAACTTTTCAAACCGTGCAATTATACGGGAACTGGACAACCCATATTGGCATTTCATGCATAAGGCAAGTGCCCTTTTGTTACCTGATCAAGATGGTTACATACAGCAGATTTGCATGCACCGGTTACATTTGATCTAAAAAATCTATCTATCCCTATTCTGAGGATAACTTCTCCTTGTTAGAATAACTTCAAGGTAACATAGTGTCTTAATTTCTGATGTGCTGTATTTCATTTGACCTGGTTTTATGGAAAATTGGAACATCTTAATTCTTTACAAGACTACCTTCAGACTTATCTATTTTGTTGATCGAAAGATAAATGTTTATTCTTTGTTAGTCAGGATGATTTTGTCTATCGTCATAGCTTATATATTGCCCAGAAATGAAAATTCTCGAAATATTGCGGTTCATAGATAGATCCTATATTTTTTCCAGGTTATGGATTGGTAGGTCTTACGTGTACAAAATAAAGTGAGATGGTTGCAGAGCTACACTCCGGTGTTTGGTTTACCTGTACGAAGATTCCATGAGCCACAAAAAACAGGTGATTCTCTGCCAATTTTTCTTTCATTGTTATGTTCTATTGTTTCTACTCCTTTTATATCTACTAATACATTCAAACTCTTATATGTAATTTTAGATAGAGCTTGACCACAACTAATTTATGCTTTACCCTTTTATCAACTGATTTCTGAAATGGAATTGTTATCTGTATGGTTTCCGCCCCCTTGATTCTGAGCCCTGCTCTGCATTGACGGTCTGTACCGGTTTCATTCCTATCTAATGCTAATGGCGATTTGGCTTCGCGGCCTGTGTTTCTCGGTCGTTTTGGGTGTTCCTATTGTTTGATTGTTCCTTTGCCTTGTCGGTCCGTGCTTACTACATCTGCATCTTGAGTCAAGGCCAGATTGGTTCATTGCGTTCTTTCATCGCCTATTTGGTTCCATTTGGATTTGGTTCTGCTTTGTGTTGTTCGATTGTTGCTTTGTTTTGTCGGGCCGTGTTTACTGATTCCGTATGGTCAGACGAGGCCACATTGGTCCCTCTATGTGTTCTTTATTTGCCTTGGTTTCATTTCGATTGGGTCCTGGTTTGTACTGTGTGTTCACGGCCTATGCTTTCTCGCTGATTTCCTTGCTCCTGTTGCTCGGTACGTGCTTTCCTCAGCCAACATGAAATTGCAGCCGGGCTAGCCCCATGCTTTCTACCCTCGAATCATGCTATCTGATTTTATCTGCTCTGCGCATTCATCTTTGTTGGACAAGCTGATCAGGGATGTGAGGACCAAGGAGCTGTTCGCCATCAAGTTAATCGAGAGGGAGCACAAGGTGAGTTGGAATGAATTTCCCTCCGTTTATCCTTCTGCCGTCAAGTTTGATCTTAGAGTATGTTTCGTTGGTTAGGTTGATGCTTAGACCCAATTTTGGCAGGCGGATTATGATCGGCATCTTAATTTGTGAACTTCCTAGGTTTCGTTTGGGTTTGGGTTGGTGCATAAAAATAGCTCATTTCTTTGGGTTGTTAGTTGTTACTATTTAGCTGGTACTTGGGTGGTTTTTCTAATTTGATCAGTTCCTCCCTCGATATAGTTTACTCGAGACATCGGAAGAGTTCATAAACCAAATGTACCAAACCACAGGACAGACTTACACACACATCTGGAGCTACAGGACCAATAAATATAACAGCCCTGCAATACATCTGCGCTTACAAGATAACGACATCAAGGTGATTATGAGGAAGTTCGTCGGCTATTGAAAGTTATGGAACATCCATATAATGAGCATCCTGGAATGGAGAAATACGCACGGTTGCCACCAGCCTGGGCATACAGGCTTGAAGTGGGCATGCTGTCCTGCTCGTCATGAACCCAACACTAGCTATGACCAATATGCTACGTTGTATTTTTTTCTTTTGGCTGTATAGGAGGTTTACCTTTAAGCTATAGTGTTTGAAGCATCACCTGTTATTTTACTGGTGTGCCAGGAACATAGTTGTGATATTATCCTCTTGTTGACAGTGGCAGAGTTCAGCAGCAGTTGGGAATTGCAGCGTCCGACCACACCCAATTTTCTGAGATGGTGACTTGTCAGTGGAAGCCACTTGTTTTCATATTTTCACACGCATATGAACACGAGACGTTTTCAGCTGTCAAACTGATGTGTCCAGCAACATGAGAGGTGGTTTCTTCAAATTCTTTTGTTTTATTTTTTACAAATTTTATCTTGTTTTATATTTTACCGTAGCGTTAGCACGGGTACACTACTAGTCTCTGTTGGACCGAAATGGCGACAGAGGGGGGTGAATGTCGCTCGCTTCAAAATCGCCCCCGAGAAATCGAACACTGATTTTTCATAAGATGCAAAACAACGCAACTCACAGAAAACTTAAAATTAATTTTGCTGAAAACTGGGACCCATGCGATACTAAAAAATTCAGCATAAATCAGAGAGTAATCAGTAAAAATTTCAGCTGAAAATACTGCCGTTTGATCTGCATGCAAAATGGAGGAAAATCCGAAAAAGAATAAAAAGAAAAGGGCACTAGAAGATTGGATTGCTGTTTGGCCGAATGACTCAAGGAGCTAGCAACGAAAATTCAGTTCGGCTGAAGACTGAATACAGGGAGAATAGAAAATACATGAGAGACCATGTGGTCGTGCTCCATGAGAGTGATGAGTAATTGACAAGGGTTTAGGTCAGTCGAGTTTGGTTTGAGTGGTTCGGAGTCGAGTCGTTGCGTGGCGCAATCGGGCTCGGTCGGACTTTGGTCAAACCTGGTCATTTGGGCTTAGGATGCATATTCTAATGTTTTGACAGGTTTGGACTTCATATGTGGTAAGTGTAATGGTATTTATGCTTTCATGTATCGAGCGGTGCTATTTGACGTGGTTCTTGTCTGTGTGATTGCAGGATGTCGAAGCGGAGTCGTGGTGAGACACGAGGTGACCGGACTAGACGCAGGTGGCGTTGAGGTCAGAACAGTCGGATGTGTCGAAGACGACGGAGATTCGATATGGTTGCGAGGCATGCGAGGCAAGGAGCGTCGGAAGCTTCCCGGAAGGTGCAGGAAGGGCGAATCGGGAAATTCGCAAGGCTGCACAAGCGGGAGCGGGCTCCGTTGGATATAGCGGGTGTAACGGGGCGGAGACCCGTTAGTCAAGCGCTATAAAAGGAGAGGAGGGGCTGCATGCCCTCCTTGAGCACTTGGATGGAATTAGGGTTTGCTAGAGTCAAAAGAGTCTTTAGTGGTTGCTTTAGGCTTTAGTTGGTGAGTTGGTGGAGAATACAGAGTAGTGCTCCCTGTGTCCACCATCGATGCTTTCCATGTGACTCCTCTCATGTGTGTTCTTCCTCCCAAGAAGTTGTATGATTCTTGGTGTTCTTGAGGATTGAGAGGAGAGGGATTGAGTGGAGAGTCTTGTAATCTTTCCTTTTGTATCAAGTCGGGGTATCGGGACTCCTCTCTATTCCTTGTGAATCAATGAATGAAATCTGAAGTTTCTGTCTCGTGCTCCTCTCTGTTCTTCGTTTCTCTTTTGGTGAATTTATTGAGATTTTGATTTTCAAGTTCTTGCTTGCTGGGATTAGCCAAAATGGGTTGCTCCATGATGGGATAGTGCAACAAGATCATTTGATCAAGTTCCCATGAGCAAACCTTGTTTTGATCTCAGATTTCTTGTTTGGAGTTCCCCTGTTCAAGTTTTCCATTTCTAGGGTTTAGGTGCTCTCGGTGTTCCCCTTGTTGTAATGGCTTGAAATTTGGCATGGAGGATCCAGAAGCTATCTTATAGCTATCCTCAAAATTTCATAGCCAAAGGATCAACCGTTTGGGAGCAATTTGATTTTTGAGTTGGCTCGGGTAAAAGTTTCAGATTTTTGCATAATCTGAAATTCTTGTGTTTAGGGCTGATTTTCTTGTTCCCAAAGGCCTCCATCCTATTTGTAATATAGATGTGTTGCTTTGGGTTCAAAAGGTTGGAAGAAATCCTCCCCTTTCATTGATTTGTGTAAGTCTGATCATCTTCTCAAGGTTCAGGTTTTCAGAGGGCCTCTCGGGCTGCCAGGAACCAAGGGGCGGTCAGACCGGCCCGTAGCTGGCGGTCAGACCGGCCAGGGCGGTCAGACCGGCCGAGCTAGAGCGGTCAGACCGGCCCTAACCAGGCGGTCAGACCGGCCACCAGGGTTTTTGGCGGCAGCTTCGTGTATTTGTTTGCCTTCTTAGCTTGGTCCCTCTTCTGTGCTTTCCTTGTTAGTTTTGTTTCCAGTAGGCTCTTTAGACTCCTGTTTGGCACTAGTTGCTAAAATAGAAGTCTCATCGAGTATTGGAGAGGGGACGAATTTTTAAGGGATCGACATTCACCCCCCTCTGTCGCCATTTCGGTCCAACAATTGGTATCAGAGCCGGTTAGCTCTAATTCATAGATCTTAACCGGTCTCAAGAGCCATGGCGACGGACAAGTACTCCACCAAGCCGCCCATTTTCGATGGCATGGATTACCCCTTCTGGAAGAGCCGAATGGAGACATACATCCAGGCTCAGGGGTACGCTATCTGGCGGAAGGTGAAAGTACGGTTTGCTGTTCCTGCCGATGAGAACATCAATGCCGGGAACATGGCTGATGTTGAGGCGAATGCAAAGGCAAGGAACATCATAATCCAGGGCTTGAGTAGAAGCGAATTCGATCGCATCTCTCACCTGCTGTCCGCCTACGATATCTGGGTGACCCTCGACGCATACCATGAGGGCACCACCCAGATCAAGACGGTACGACAGGACCAGTTCAAGCGAGAATATAACAAATTCGAGATGCTTGCTGGTGAGTCCCTAGATGAGTGCTTCACTCGCTTCCACAAGATCTTGAGCAACCTCCGAGCGGTCGGTCTCACATACCCCGACTCGGACAACGCTCGTCAGATGCTTGCGGCACTCGATCTGCGTGTGTGGGAGATGAAAGTGACCACCATCAAAGACACGACAGACCTCTCGACCTTGACTCTTGACGCGCTGTACTCGTGCCTCAAGACTCACGAGATTGACGTTGTCTCTCGTAGGTCGAAGTCACAGTCGATGGCTTTGGTCACTGATCCCAGTTCGGCTTCCGGTCTCTCTTCTGATTCTTCTTGTGGTTTCTCCCTGGCTGCTCTCTGTGACATAACTGAGGATCAGTTAGAGCAGCTTGCGGATGAGCAACTGGCCCTCCTTGCTCGAAGATTCTCCCATGCTTACAAGGGGAGGAGGGACAGAAAGAGAGGCGGACCCATGATTTGTTACGAGTGTGGTGGCCCCAACCACATTCGGGCAAACTGCCCCAAACTGGAGAAGGGCAAAGCTGATTTCGGCGGTTCGGGCAAGATCGACTACTCCGACAAGAACCGCAACAAGAAGCCTCCAGTTCAGACGCCGGGAAAGAAGAAGTTCCGCAACTTCGGGAAGGCCAAGAAGCTCTTCCACCGCGTCCTCACCGCCTTCGACGATCTCGACCTCAGCGAGGTGGAGGGATGGAGCGACGACGACGGGACGGGTGACCAAGAGCCCAAGGATGGCGGCGACGACTTCTCCGGCATGTGCTTCATGGCCCTCGAGGGCGAACTCAGCGACAGCGAGCTGTACTCCGACTCGGACGAGGTATGTCCCTCCTATGACCAACTTAATGAAGCTTTCCTTAAGCTAGGAGGATTCCATGCTAGATCTAGAGCTAGATGTAGCGAGTTGGAGAAGGAAGTAGATAGACTGTCACGGGAGCTTACTTCACTTACATCTGCTCCCTCCCGTGACGACTGTGATACATGCTCTGCTTTGCTGGTTGATATGGAGAAATTAAGGACCTCGCATGATAGTGTGTCCTCTGAGCTTGATTCTATTAAGGTGGAGAATGTTAGTCTGCTTGCTGAGTTAGAGTTGAGTAGGATGGCTGTTACCCTACTTACTACTGATGAGACTACTTCTTCCACCTCATGTGAGGTTAAGGACATTGCTGTTAGAGGACCTTATGCCATGCTCCTTGATCTGCCTGATTCTTGTAAAAATTGCAATAACTTGAAGATGAACTTAAAACGGGCAGATCATAAAATTGCTGAGTTGCGTGCTTCATTGCTTGAGCCCATTGATTCATGTTTGAATTGTCCTAGATTAACTGCTGAACTTGAATCTGTCTCAAAACAGTTTCAAGATATGATTGATCATGATAGGAAAATGGCTCAGTATGCTTCTAAGGACCCTGTTAGCTCACCATGCAAAAACTGTGATAAACTAAAAATTGACTTAATTGCATTGGATGAAAAATGTGTGAAGCTAACTAAGGACCTAGTAGAGAAGCAACCTTCAGCTTGTATTGTCTGTGCTGAGAAGGGGGAGAAGCTCCAGGGTAAGGTTGAGACGCTTAGCAACGTGAACCAACCTGCTAGCAGTAGAACTGTCCATTCAGAGTCGGCTGTGCGTGCACAAGCCATTCTTCCCTCTGCTGTTGGTTCTTCATCTGCTCCCTTATCTCCTGCTGTTCCCTCTTCCCCCTGCTCTTCTTGCACATCTCTCTTTCGGGAGTGTCAGTACCTTATGAACACTCTCGAGAGATTTGTAGGCGGCAAGAAGAAGCTTAATCTTATTCTGGACCAGTCTAAAATTTGCAAATTTAATCAGGGTCTAGGATATGATTATTATGAGGACATGAGGAAGCATCCACCTGCCGTGCTCAGACCCATAGCACCAGGTGTGATCGAGACCGAGCCCAGGACCGAGAGAGTCCAATTTAAGTCAGCGGGCTATGTCCAGGGGATTTCTGACAGCAAGGTGATTGCACCTGCTGCTTCGGCCTCTCAGAAGGCGAAGCCCGACCGTGCTACTTCTACCTCTCCGAGGATGAAGTATCACCGCACCTTCTGTCAGAAGGATGGACACACGGTTGATCGATGCTTCAGGCGCGTCAAGATCGCGTGTAGAGACCGTGTTGAGTCTCTTAGGGGTATTCAGGGTCAGCCCCAGATCCTGAGTGCACTTAAGACCAACACGAGGTCTAGGTTTGCTCCTGTTACGGAGTTTGGGCAGCATCGAGGACTTGGTTTTTTTGAGTCTTCTGTTTTTCGTCCTCATGCTGCCTCTGGTCGTGACTTCCGCCGTCTTGAGGGTAGATCTCGTTTTCCCCATCGAGATAGCTACCCGCGGCGTGATCAGCGTGTTGCTGGTGTTCCGACTCGCTCTCCCGTAGCAGTCGGACCCCGCAACAGCTTCAGGTCTGCTCACAGACCTTCTGCTTCTTTGAGTCTCAGAGAGCGTAGGGTAGATAGAGGTCAGTCATGCTTGACGACTTCATCTGCTCGACGTGTTGTTCAGTATTGGGTGCCAAAATCACTCTTGATTTACCCCAGTACTGATACTTTACTCTCTGCTTGACTCAGGTTCGCCGGGCAGGGAAGGGAAAGGTTTGGCTCATAGACTCCGGGTGTTCACGACACATGACCGGAGATTCTCGATGGTTTTCTCCCCTTGCCCGTGCTCCAGGTGATGAGACGATCACCTTCGGAGATGCTTCATCTGGGCGCGTCATCGCCAAAGGTACTGTGCGCATTAATGACTCTTTCATTTTGAAAGATGTAGCCTTGGTTAGTAAGCTGCAGTACAATTTGCTTTCAGTCTCTCAGCTTACCGATGACGGTTTCGAGGTGAGCTTTAAGAAAAATGCTTGTAAAATTCTTGATTCTTCGGGTAGTCTGGTTTGCGGGTTTTCTCGTTATGGGAGGATCTTTCGTGCTGATTTTTCTGAGTCTTCTGGCGATCCTCTTAGGTGTTTAGTTGCTTCTGAGTCCCGCGACCTTTCCTTCTGGCATAGGAGACTTGGTCATATAGGTTTTGACCATTTGACCCGAGTTAGCGACCACGATCTCATTCGTGGTCTGCCGAAACTCAAGATGGTCAAAGATCTTGTTTGCTCTCCATGCCGGCACGGCAAGATGGTTGCCGCTTCTCACCCTCCGGTCACAGTTACTATGACCGATGCACCGGGACAGCTGCTCCACATGGACACAGTTGGACCAGCTCGAGTGCAGTCAGCAGGAGGGAAGTGGTATGTTCTTGTCGTGGTCGATGACTTCTCGAGGTATTATTGGGTGTTTTTCTTAGCCTCGAAGGATGAGACGTTTTCGCATTTCCGAGGTCTTTTCAGTAGGCTTTCTGTAGAGCTCCCAGGTGCCTTACGAGCGATCCGCAGTGACAATGGCACGGAGTTCAAGAATTCCTACTTTGAGAGTTTCTGTGGTGAGACAGGTGTAGAGCACCAGTTCTCTTCTCCATACGTCCCTCAGCAGAATGGCGTTGTGGAGAGGAAGAACCGTACCTTGGTCGAGATGGCCAGGACGATGCTTGATGAGTACTCTACACCGCGGAAGTTTTGGGCTGAGGCTATAGCCACCGCGTGCCATGTCTCAAATTGAGTTTTTCTTCGGGCACACTTGCATCGCACTTCTTATGAGCTGAGATATGGGCGAAAGCCTAGCGTCTCTCATTTTCGTGTGTTTGGTTGCAAGTGCTTTGTTTTGAAGTCCGGGAACCAAGATAAGTTCGAGTCACGTTCTTGTGACGGAATCTTTCTAGGTTACTCGCCTTCTTTGCGGGCTTATAGGGTCTGGAACTGCGAGTCTAGCAAAATGGTAGAGACCTGTGAGGTAACCTTCGATGAGGCCAGTCCGGGGATTAGGCCTGATATCTCAGGTTCTTTAGAGCAGTCCGAGACCATCTTCGTGGATGATGAGGATGATGGAGACGACGGTTGTCTACCTGATCCTGTCCCTCATCCACCCCTTGAGGTTTCGTCTTCCACCGCACCTCGAGGTGATCAGCCCTTGCCTTCTGCTTCTTCTGGAGCTGGTGGCTCTGTTCCTACCTCGTCTGCTCACGAGGTAGAGGCCACTTCTTCATCTCATCCTGGACCTCCTAGACATATTCAGAAAGCTCATCCTTCAGAGCAGATCATTGGAGACCTGTTCGAGCGTGTTACCCGCTCAAAATCTGGCTTATCTCAATTCTATCTCCATTCTGCTTTCATTGCCTCCTTTGAGCCCAAAGATGTTTCTCATGCTTTATCTGATGAGTCTTGGGTCAATGCCATGCATGAGGAGCTAGAAAATTTCGAGAGAAACAAGGTCTGGTCGCTTGTCAAGCCCCCGCGAGGTCACAATATTATTGGGACTAAGTGGGTGTTCAAGAACAAGCAGAGCGAGGATGGAGTGGTTATTCGAAACAAGGCTAGACTGGTTGCTCAGGGGTTCTCCCAGGTTGAAGGTCTAGATTTCGAGGAGACCTTTGCCCCTGTAGCTAGACTTGAAGCCATTAGAATCCTGCTTGCCTTTGCAGCTTCTAAGGGATTCAAGCTCTACCAGATGGACGTCAAGAGTGCCTTTCTCAATGGCCTTATTGAGGAAGAGGTCTACGTCCGACAGCCTCCTGGTTTCGAAAACCCCAAATATCCAAACCATGTCTTCAAGCTTTCTAAAGCGTTGTATGGACTTAAGCAGGCCCCCAGGGCTTGGTATGAGAGGCTTAAGTCCTACTTGTTAAGTTATGGTTTTGATATGGGTAAAGTTGATAAGACCTTGTTCATCCGCCGGCATGGCAATGACCATCTGCTCGTCCAAATCTATGTCGATGACATTATCTTTGGCGGCTCTTCTCATACTCTGGTTTCTCAGTTCTCGGATGTCATGAGCACCGAGTTTGAAATGAGTATGATGGGTGAGTTGACCTTCTTCCTTGGCTTCCAAATTAAGCAGACTCGGGAGGGTACATTTCTTCATCAAGGAAAGTACACTCGTGACCTCCTGAAGCACTTCGATATGAGTGATGGTAAGCCGGTGTCAACTCCGATGGCTTCTACAGCCTATCTTGACCCAGATGAGGATGGCGAGCCAGTTGATCAGAAAGAGTTCAGAAGTATGATCGGCTCCCTTCTTTACCTCACTGCCTCGAGACCAGACATACACTTCTCCGTGTGTCTGTGTGCTCGTTTTCAGGCTTCTCCTCGCGTATCTCACTGCCAATTAGCGGTGAAGCGCATATTCCGGTACCTTCGAGCTACCATTGACTATGGTATCTGGTACTCTTCCTCATCCTGTCTTTCCTTGAAAGCCTTTTCGGATGTAGACTTTGCTGGCTGTAGGATAGATAGGAAGAGCACCTCCGGCACCTGCCAATTCATTGGCAGTTCTCTCGTTTCCTGGTCTTCGAGGAAGCAGTCCGGTGTTGCAAAGTCCACTGCAGAGGCCGAGTACGTTGCTGCAGCCAGTTGCTGTAGCCAGGTACTTTGGATGGTTTCGACACTACGGGACTTTGGGTTAGCTTTAGATAGTGTTCCACTCTTTTGTGATAACACTTCTGCGATTAGCATCGCTAAGAACCCAGTGCAGCACTCTCGGACCAAGCATATCGATATTCGTTTCCACTTCCTTAGAGACCATGTAGAGAAGGGTGACATAGTGCTCCATTTTGTGGAGAGTGACCACCAGTTGGCAGATATTTTCACCAAGCCTTTGGACAGCTCGAGGTTTTCAGCTCTGCGGGGAGAGCTTGGGGTGGTTTGTCCTTATGGACTGATGTGAGGGGGAGCTTATGCTTTACTGCTTTACTATAATGATTATGCTTCTGTCTCATTTCTGTTGCATTGCATTTGTGGGTGCTTTGGGTTTAGTCCTTCCAGCATAGGTTAGAGTGGTCTTCTCGTCTAGCTGTTTAGACTCCTTGCTCTTATCTTGTGACCTAGGATTCTGCTCTATTAGCCGCTTCTCTTCTCTCACTAGGTTGAGCCCACTCACTGCTTTCAGGTTCTAGCAAGGGCCGGGCTGCCCTTGGGTAGACAGGGTTCGTGTTTGCTCCCTAGTGAGGTAGATTACCGGTCTAATAGTCCTAGTGTCATATGGGGTAGATGAGAGTCAGTCTAAGCCATAGTTGCCTCTATATCTTATCTATGCTTTAAGGACTGCCTGTTTGCTGTTTTCCTTCCCAGCTTCTCGATTTATTGCTTTAGTTCAGGGGGAGTTCAATTGGGAGCTTCTGGAGCTTAATTGTGACATAACTCAACTTGAACTAAAAGTTGCATCTAATGTTGAAGGGAAGCTGATCTTTCTTGCATTTTCAGCATTTCATATTATAATCAATCTGCATTGAGCCTTGATTATTATCCTGTTATGACATGCTACAATGCTTTTTACACCTTGCCATGACTTGTGCTTAGCTTGCTAAATTTTTCATGACTTCATATGTGTAGACTAGCGTTTGCCATGATAAGTTAAGTAAAATTGATCAACTTAAATTAAAACTTGTCATGCTAGCATTTGAGTTTAGTCTTTCTTGAGCTATCCCTTTATGATTAATGCCATGTCAAATAGGCTGAGTAGAGCGTTGAATCTATATTGAGCCATAGTTTGAGCTATTTTAGACTCTTGATAATACATGAGTTAGTACAACTTGTTAAAAATGCAAAAGATCTCTTTTTATGTGCGAAAAAACTGATCTCACCAATTCTCTCCTATGAGACGGCTTGCCATTGCACTTGGCATGAACTTAGGGGGAGTTTTGGATGACCTAGACTATCTTCTTAAGCTCATTGCTTGGAGTAGTCGCATAAGGCTTGAGGTCTAGCACATGGTAAAACAAAAATCTGGTTGTCAACAACCTTGAGTTTCAAGAGAAAATATATCATTTGTGCTCATTTTGCTTAAGCTACAAAAGAATCAAAGTACTTTAACCAATGTTTTAATCTTGAGCTTCTAGCACTCTATTTGGTCTCAATATTAGCTTCTTAGTTACGCTTAGCTTATTGACATGGCCTGCATCATCCTTGGATATCTCTAGTTAGACTTTGCTCATTGATGACTTGACTTGCTCACTAAATGCATTACATTTTCAGATTGTCATCTATGTGCTTTAGCTGGCTTATATATATGTTGTCATGATCTAGGTAGCCTTTATTGAGTTATGGCTTGGTGTATTACATGTTGGTCATTATGGATAATTCTCATGGCTCTAAATGCTTAATAAAAACAAACTTCAGCCATATTCATCCATTAACACGTCATATTCTATCTATTGCATCTTGATGCGTTTATTGCCAAAAGGGGGAGAATAGAGAAGAAAAAGTCTGTTGGGAGCAGTTTAGAGCTTTGGAGATCAATTTGCTCTTTCAGTAGTTGCTCTAGTGTTCCTTCTGTCGACATGGTCATTAGCTTCATTTCATTCCTTGAACCATGTTGGACTCCTCAAATCAAACTCTTCTTAAATGCTTTTTCTGAGTTTGTCAATACACTCATCAAGGGGGAGATTGAGAGACCATGTGGTCGTGCTCCATGAGAGTGATGAATAATTGACAAGGGTTTAGGTCAGTCGAGTTTGGTTTGAGTGGTTCGGAGTCGAGTCGTTGCGTGGCGCAATCGGGCTCGGTCGGACTTTGGTCAAACCTGGTCATTTGGGCTTAGGATGCATATTCTAATGTTTTGACAGGTTTGGACTTCATATGTGGTAAGTGTAATGGTATTTATGCTTTCATGTATCGAGCGGTGCTATTTGACGTGGTTCTTGTCTGTGTGATTGCAGGATGTCAAAGTGGAGTCGTGGTGAGACACGAGGTGACCGGACTAGACGCAGGTGGCGTTGAGGTCAGAACGGTCGGATGTGTCGAAGACGGCGGAGATTCGATATGGTTGCGAGGCGTGCGAGGCAAGGAGCGTCGGAAGCTTCCCGGAAGGTGCAGGAAGGGCGAATCGGGAAATTCGCAAGGCTGCACAAGCGGGAGCGGGCTCCGTTGGATATAGCGGGCGTAACGGGGTGGAGACCCGTTAGTCAAGCGCTATAAAAGGAGAGGAGGGGCTGCATGCCCTCCTTGAGCACTTGGATGGAATTAGGGTTTGCTAGAGTCAAAAGAGTCTTTAGTGGTTGCTTTAGGCTTTAGGCTTTAGTTGGTGAGTTGGTGGAGAATACAGAGTAGTGCTCCCTGTGTCCACCATCGATGCTTTCCATGTGACTCCTCTCATGTGTGTTCTTCCTCCCAAGAAGTTGTATGATTCTTGGTGTTCTTGAGGATTGAGAGGAGAGGGATTGAGTGGAGAGTCTTGTAATCTTTCCTTTTGTATCAAGTCGGGGTATCGGGACTCTTCTCTATTCCTTGTGAATCAATGAATGAAATCTGAAGTTTCTGTCTCGTGCTCCTCTCTGTTCTTCATTTCTCTTTTGGTGAATTTATTGAGATTTTGATTTTCGAGTTCTTGCTTGCTGGGATTAGCCAAAATGGGTTGCTCCATGATGGGATAGTGCAACAAGATCATTTGATCAAGTTCCCATGAGCAAACCTTGTTTTGATCTCAGATTTCTTGTTTGGAGTTCCCCTGTTCAAGTTTTGCATTTCTAGGGTTTAGGTGCTCTCGGTGTTCCCCTTGTTGTAATGGCTTGAAATTTGGCATGGAGGATCCAGAAGCTATCTTATAGCTATCCTCAAAATTTCATAGCCAAAGGATCAACCGTTTGGGAGCAATTTGATTTTTGAGTTGGCTCGGGTAAAAGTTTCAGATTTTTGCATAATCTGAAATTCTTGTGTTTAGGGTTGATTTTCTTGTTCCCAAAGGCCTCCATCCTATTTGTAATATAGATGTGTTGCTTTGGGTTCAAAAGGTTGGAAGAAATCCTCCCCTTTCATTGATTTGTGTAAGTCTGATCATCTTCTCAAGGTTCAGGTTTTCAGAGGGCCTCTCGGGCTGCCAGGAACCAAGGGGCGGTCAGACCGGCCCGTAGCTGGCGGTCAGGCCGGCCAGGGCGGTCAGATTGGCCGCTAGCCGGCGGTCAGACCGGCCGAGCTAGGGCGGTCAGACCGGCCCTAACCAGGCGGTCAGACCGGCCAGCAGGGTTTTTGGCGGCGGCTTCGTGTATTTGTTTGCCTTCTTAGCTTGGTCCCTCTTCTGTGCTTTCCTTGTTAGTTTTGTTTCCAGTAGGCTCTTTAGACTCCTGTTTGGCACTAGTTGCTAAAAGAGAAGTCTCATCGAGTATTGGAGAGGGGACGAATTTTTAAGGGATGGACATTCACCCCCCCTCTGTCGCCATTTCGGTTCAACAATACAACACACCTTCAAGAACTTGGGAAATTTAAAAGATTGCTCTCAAACTTTTGGATCCAGAGCATCAAGACACTAAACCAAATAACATGAGAAGCCTGGAAACCAAAAGAATTCACCTTAGAAAATAGAATTTCAGATTTGAGGCCAAAATCTGAAATTACAGAGAGCAGTCATGAAAACTTCAATTCCCTTTAAACCTTTGATCCTTTGGAGCTGAAACTTTGCAGAAATATTGGCAATAGTCAAGAGCCTCTACAAGCCAAATTTGAAGTGATCTCACAAAGGGAATCACAGATTTGAATCAAACCCTAGAAAAATTGAAAGTACACAGGAGAAGCATAAAAACTCAAATTCCCAATAAACCTTAGATCCCTTGGCAATGAGACTTTGCATACATGATATCAATAAGGCAAAGACTCTCCAGATCAGGGATTAAGCCAAACCAAGAAGGGAACAAGCTTTAACTCAAAACCCTAGAAATATCTTGAACTGAACAGGGGAGGTCCAAAAAGGAAAACTGAAATTAAACCAAGGTTTGCTTTAGGGAAACTCGATCAAATGATCTTATGGCACTACCCCATCATCAAGCAACCCATTTTGGCACTCTCCAGCAACAAACAACAGGAAACTCAAAAAGCAAGAAATCTTGCAAAAATGAAAAACGATGAACAGAGGCTACGAACAGAGAAAGCAAACTTCAGTTTTTCATTTCTTGAATCACAGGGAATACAGAGGAGTCCCGATACCCCGACTTGATACAAAAAGAAAGATTACAAGCTCTCAACTCAATCCCTCTCCTCTCAATCCTTAAGAACACCAAGAATCACACAACTTCTTGGGAGGAAGAACACAAAGAGAGGAGTCTCACATGGAACACATCGATGAAGCTACAGAGGGAGCACTACTCTGCCTCCACCAACTCACACCAACTAAAGTCTAAAGCCAAAGCAAGCCACCAAAGCTTCTTTTGACTCTAAAACCCTAATCTTCACCCAAGTGCTCAAGGAGGGCATGCAGCCCCTCCTCTCCTTTTATAGCGCTTGGCTAACGGGTCTCCACCCCGTTACGCCCGCTATATCCAACGGAGCCCGCTCCCGCTTGTGCAGCCTTGCGAATTTCCCGATTCGCCCCTCCTGCACCTTCCGGGAAGCTTCCGACGCTCCTTGCCTCGCACGCCTCGTAACCATATCGAATCTCCGCCGTCTTCGACACATCCGACCGTTCTGACCTCAACGCCACCTGCGTCTAGTCCGGTCACCTCGTGTCTCACCACGACTCCGCTTCGACATCCTGCAGTCACACAGACAAGAACCACGTCAAATAGCACCGCTCGACACATGAAAGCGTAAATACCATTACACTTACCACAGATGAAGTCCAAACCTGTCAAAACATTAGAATATGCATCCTAAGCCCAAATGACCAAGTCTGACCAAAGTCCGACCGAGCCCGTTGCACCACGCAACGTCAAGGTCTGAACCACCCAAACCAAACTCGACTAACCTAAACCCTTGTCAATTACTCATCACTCTCATGGAGTCACGACCACATGGTCTCTCATTCTCCCCCTTGATGAGTATATTGACAAACTCAGAAAAAGCATTAAGAAGAGTTTGATTTTGAGGAATCCAACATGGTCCAAAGAGGGGAATGAAGCTAATGACCATGTCGACAGAAGGAACACTAGAGCAACAACTGAAAGAGCAAATTGATCTCTAAAGCTCTAAACTGTTCCCAACAGACTTTTTCTTCTCTATTCTCCCCCTTTTGGCAATAAACGCATCAAGATGCAATGGAGAGAATATGATATGTCAATGGATGAATATGGCTGAAGTTTGTTTTTATTAAGCATTTGGAGCCATGAGAATTATCCATAATGACCAAAATGTAATACACCAAGCCATAACTCAATAAAGGCTATCTAGATCATGACAACATATATATAAGCCAGCTAAAGCACATAGACGACAATCTGAAAATGTAATGCATTTAGTGAGCAAGTCAAGTCATCAATGAGCAAAGTCTAACTAGAGATATCCAAGGATGATGCAGGCCATGTCAATAAGCTAAGCGTAACTAAGAAGCTAATATTGAGACCAAATAGAGTGCTAGAAGCTCAAGATTAAAACATTGGTTAAAGTACTTTGATTCTTTTGTAGCTTAAGCAAAATGAGCACAAATGATATATTTTCTCTTGAAACTCGAGGTTGTTGACAACCAAATTTTTGTTTTATCATGTGCTAGACCTCAAGCCTTATGCGACTACTCCAAGCAACGAGCTTAAGAAGATAGTCTAGGTCATCCAAAACTCCCCCTAAGTTCATGCCAAGTGCAATGGCAAGCCGTCTCATAGGAGAGAATTGGTGAGATCAGTTTTTTTCGCACATAAAAAGAGATCTTTTGCATTTTGACAAGTTGTACTAACTCATGTATCATCAAGAGTCTAAAATAGCTCAAACTATGGCTCAATATAGATTCAACGCTCTACTCAGCCTATTTGACATGGCATGAATCATAAAGGGATAGCTCAAGAAAGACTAATCTCGAGTGCTAACATGACAAGTTTTAATTCAAGTTGAGCAATTTTACTTAACTTATCATGGCAAATGCTAGACTACACATATGAAGTCATGATCGATCTAGCAAGATAAGCACAAGTCATGGCAAGGGTAAAGCAGTTAAGCATGTCATAACAGGATAATAATCAAGGCTCAATGCAGATTGATTATAATATGAAATGCTGAAAATGCAAGAAAGATCAGCTTCCCTTCAACATTAGATGCAACTTTTAGTTCAAGTTGAGTTATGACACAATTAAGCTCCAGAAGCTCCCAATTGAACTCCCCCTGAACCAAAGCAATAAAATTGAGAAGCTGGGAAAGAAAACAGCAAACAGGCAGTCCTTAAAGCATAGAGAAGATATAGAAGCAACTATGGCTCAGACTGACTCTCATCTTCCCCATATGACACTAGGACTATTAGACCGGTAATCTACCTCACTAGGGAGCAAACACGAACCCTGTCTACCCAAGGGCGGCCCGGCCCTTGCTAGAACCTGAAAGCAGTGAGTGGGCTCAACCTAGTGAGAGAAGAGAAGCGGCTAATAGAGCAGAATCCTAGGTCACAAGATAAGAGCAAGGAGTCTAAACAGCTAGACGAGAAGACCACTCTAACCTATGCTGGAAGGACTAAACCCAAAGCACCCACAAATGCAATGCAACAGAAATGAGACAGAAGCATAATCATTAAAGTAAAGCAGTAAAGCATAAGCTCCCCCTCACATCAGTCCATAAGGACAAACCACCCCAAGCTCTCCCCGCAGAGCTGAAAACCTCGAGCTGTCCAAAGGCTTGGTGAAGATATCTGCCAACTGGTGGTCACTCTCCACAAAATGGAGCACTATGTCACCCTTCTCTACATGGTCTCTAAGGAAGTGGAAACGAATATCGATATGCTTGGTCCGAGAGTGCTGCACTGGGTTCTTAGCGATGTTAATCGCAGAAGTGTTATCACAAAAGAGTGGAACACTTTCTAAGGCTAACCCAAAGTCCCGCAGGGTCGAAACCATCCAAAGTACCTGGCTACAGCAACTGGCTGCAGCAACGTACTCGGCCTCTGCAGTGGACTGTGCAACACCGGACTGCTTCCTCGAAGACCAGGAAACGAGAGATGTGCCAATGAATTGGCAGGTGCCGGAGGTGCTCTTCCTATCTATCCTACAGCCAGCAAAGTCTGCATCCGAAAAGGCTCTCAAGGAAAGACAGGATGAGGAAGAGTACCAGATACCATAGTCAATGGTAGCTCGAAGGTACCGGAAGATGCGCTTCTCCGCCTGGCGGTGAGATACGCGAGGAGAAGCCTGAAACCGAGCGCACAGACACACGGAGAAGTGTATGTCTGGTCTCGAGGCAGTGAGGTAAAGAAGGGAGCCGATCATACTTCTGAACTCTTTCTGATCAACTGGCTCGCCATCCTCATCTGGGTCAAGATAGGCTGTAGAAGCCATCGGAGTTCACACCGGCTTACCATCACCCATATCGAAGCGCTTCAGGAGGTCACGAGTGTACTTTCCTTGATGAAGAAATGTACCCTCCCGAGTCTGCTTAATTTGGAAGCCAAGGAAGAAGGTCAACTCACCCATCATACGCATTTCAAACTCGGTCCTCATGACATTCGAGAACTGGGAAACCAGAGTATGGGAAGAGCCGCCAAAGATAATGTCATCGACATAGATTTGGACGAGCAGAAGGTCATTGCCAAGCCGGCGGATGAACAAGGTCTTATCAACTTTACCCATATCAAAACCATGACTTAACAAGTAGGACTTAAGCCTCTCATACCAAGCCCTGGGGGCCTGCTTAAGTCCATACAACGCTTTAGAAAGCTTGAAGACATGGTTTGGATATTTGGGGTTTTCGAAACCAGGAGGCTGTCGGACGTAGACCTCTTCCTCAATAAGGCCATTGAGAAAGGCACTCTTGACGTCCATCTGGTAGAGCTTGAATCCCTTAGAAGCTGCAAAGGCAAGCAGGATTCTAATGGCTTCAAGTCGAGCTACAAGGGCAAAGGTCTCCTCGAAATCTAGACCTTCAACCTGGGAGAACCCCTGAGCAACCAGTCTAGCCTTGTTTCGAATAACCACTCCATCCTCGCTCTGCTTGTTCTTGAACACCCACTTAGTCCCAATAATATTGTGACCTCGCGGGGGCTCGACAAGCGACCAGACCTTGTTCCTCTCGAAATTTTCTAGCTCCTCATGCATGGCATTGACCCAAGACTCATCAGATAAACCATGAGAAACATCTTTGGGCTCAAAGGAGGCAATGAAAGCAGAATGGAGACAGAATTGAGATAAGCCAGATTTTGAGCGGGTAACATGCTCGAAGAGGTCTCCAATGATCTGCTCTGAAGGATGAGCTTTCTGGATATGACTAGGAGGTCCAGGATGAGATGAAGAAGTGGCCTCTACCTCGTGAGCAGACGAGGTAGGAACAGAGCCACCAGCTCCAGAAGAAGCAGAAGGCATGGGCTGATCACCTCGAGGTGCGGTGGAAGACGGCACCTCAAGGGGTGGATAAGGGACAGGATCAGGTAGACAACCGTCGTCTCCATCGTCCCCATCATCCACAAAGATGGTCTCGGACTGCTCTAACGAACCTGAGATATCCGGCCTAGTCCCCGGACTGGCCTCGTCGAAGGTCACCTCACAGGTCTCCACCATTTTACTAGACTCGCAGTTCCAGACCCTTTAAGCCCGCGAAGAAGGCGAGTAACCTAGAAAGATACCATCACAAGAGCGTGACTCGAACTTGTCTAGGTTCCCGGACTTCAGAATAAAACACTTGCAACCAAAAACATGAAAATGAGAGACGCTGGGTTTTCGCCCGTATCTCAACTCATAAGATGTGCGGTGCAAGTGTGCCCGAAGAAAAACTCGATTTGAGACATGGCACGCGGTGGCTATAGTCTCAGCCCAAAACTTCCGCGGTGTAGAGTACTCATCAAGCATCGTCCTGGCCATCTCGACCATGGTACGGTTCTTCCTCTCCACTACGCCATTCTGCTGAGGGACGTATGAAGAAGAGAACTGGTGCTCTATACCTGTCTCACCACAGAAACTCTCAAAGTAGGAGTTCTTGAACTCTGTGCCATTGTCACTGCGGATCGCTCGTAAGGCACCCGGGAGCTCAACAGAAAGCCTACTGAAAAGACCTCGAAAATGTGAAAACGTCTCATCCTTCGAGGCTAAGAAAAACACCCAAGAATACCTCGAGAAGTCATCGACCACGACAAGAACATACCACTTCCCTCCTGCTGACTGCACTCGAGCTGGTCCAATTGTGTCCATGTGGAGCAGCTGTCCCGGTGCATCGGTCATAGTAATTGTGACCGGAGGATGAGAAGCGGCAACCATCTTGCCGTGCCGGCATGGAGAGCAAACAAGATCTTTGACCATCTTGAGTTTAGGCAGACCACGAATGAGATCGTGGCCGCTAACTCGGGTCAAATCCAATATGACCAAGTCTCCTATGCCAGAAAGAAAGGTCGCGGGACTCAGAAGCAACTAAACACCTGAGAGGATCGCCAGAAGACTCAGAAAAATCAGCACGAAAGATCCTCCCATAGCGAGAAATCCCGCAAACCAGACTACCCGAAGAATCAAGAATTTTACAAGCATTTTTCTTAAAGCTCACCTCGAAACCGTCATCGGTAAGCTGAGAAACTGAAAGCAAATTATACTGCAGCTTACTAACCAAAGCTACATCTTTCAAAATGAAAGAATCATTAATGCGCACTATACCTTTGGCGATGACGCGCCCAGATGAAGCATCTCCGAAGGTGATCGTCTCATCACCTGGAGCACGGGCAAGGGAAGAAAACCAACGGGAATCTCCGGTCATGTGTCGTGAACACCCGGAGTCTACGAGCCAAACCTTTCCCTTCCCTGCCCGGCGAACCTGAGTCAAGTAGAGAGTAAAGTATCAGTATTGGGGTAAATCAAGAGAGATTTTAGCACCCAATACTGAACAACACGTCGAGCAGATGAAGTCGTCAAGCACGACTGACCTCTATCTACCCTACGCTCTCTGAGACTCAAAGAAGCAGAAGGTCTGTGAGTAGACCTGAAGCTGTTGCGGGGTCCGACTGCTACGGGAGAGCGAGTCGGAACACCGGCAACACGCTGATCACGCCGCGGGTAGCTATCTCGATGGGGAAAATGAGATCTACCCTCAGGACGGCGGAAGACACGATCAGAGGCAGCATGAGGACGAAAAACAGAAGACTCAGAAAAACCAAGTCCTCGATGCTGCCCAAACTCCGTAACAGGAGCAAACCTAGACCTCGTGTTGGTCTTAGGTGTACTCAGGATCTGGGGCTGACCCTGAATACCCCTAAGAGACTCAACACGGTCTCTACGCGCGATCTTGACGCGCCTGAAGCATCGATCAACCGTGTGTCCATCCTTCTGACAGAAGGTGAGAGACCATGTGGTCTAAATCCCGTGTTGGTGATGAGTAATTGACTCGTGGTTTGGTTAGAGTGAGTTTAGTTTGAGTGATTCGTGCCTTTTTGGCATTTGGCGAGGTCGGGTCGTGACTAGACAAATTTGACGCGTGGGTTTCGTCCCGGTTGGCCATGTGGGTCATTTCTCGCTTGAGTAGGATTTGTAGGTGCTAACCATGTTTACATATTTTGTACCGTGCTATGCGACGTGTTTCTTGTCTGTGTGACTGCAGGACATCGAGTGGAGTCGTGGCGAGACACGGAGGATCGGACTAGGCGTAGGTGGCGCTGAGGTCAGAACGGTCGGGATGTGTCGAAGACGACGTGGACTCGAGGTGGAGTCGTGGCGAGGCACGGTGGACCGGACTAGGCGCAGGTGGCGCTGAGGTCAGAACGGTCGAGGTGTGCCGAAGACGGCGAAGCTGCGTGGCTTGCAGGGCAAGGAATGAGGAAGCTTCCTGGAAGGTGCGCGAGGGGCGTTTCGGTAAAAACGCAGGGCTGCACTAAAGGAAGCGGGTTTGGATAAAGCATCGAGTAGGTGGTGCCCTAATGGGTAAAGTGGTTTGTGAACCCATTAGTGGAGGCTATAAATAGAGAGGGAGATGGTGTGCTGAAATTGGAGAGAGTGGGTGTAAAAGTTAGGGTTTCATTTGGGTCTCTCCATGTGTGTATGTGTGTGTTCCTCCCAAGAAGCATGTGTAGCTCTTGGTGTTCTTGAGTATTGAGAGGGAGAGGATGGATTGAGAATTCTTGTAATCATTCCTCCGAATGTCCAGGCGTATCGGGACTCTTCTGTATTCCTTGTTTTCCTTGAAATGGAAATCTGAAGTTTGGTTCTCTGTTTATTAGTTCTTGCTGCTCTTGATTTCTCTTGTTTGAGTTTTTGTGCTTGTCTTGGCCAATCTGCAAGTGAATCTTTTCCCAAGTGTTTGCCGCAAGTCTCTGTTTACTTGAGTTTCTTCTCAGTTTTCAAGTGCAAGCAAACCGAACATGTGTTTGGATCAAAACCAAAATCTGTGTTCCAGCATGCAGTAGGCTATTTGGTTTGACATTGATCCATTCATTTTGTTTGGTTCGGACAGCAGGAGTACTTTTTGTTTGCTGCTAGTAGTAATTAAAAGGTTTTGATCATTAAGGGCATTAACTGCAGTCCTAAATGCTCAAAATTAACTACTATTTCACTGCAGTAAACTACTCACGTTCTGGCCATTAGTAATTAGAATTTTATTCACTGCTTTTCCCATTTCCTTTAGCTTTCGGCCAGCAGCCCTGCTCTCTTTCTTTTTCTTGCTTTCGGCCAGGTTTTGCTCCCTGTTGTTGCAGCAGTCTTAGTACCTCTTTGTGCTTCCAGATTGCTGCAGCAGAGACTCCTTTTTGGCCAGCTTTTATTCAGTTTTGCTCTGTTGCAGTTGGTGCAGTTTTCAGCAGCTTATTGTGCCATTTTATGCATTAAAGAGCAGGCTCTTTGTGCAGTGTTTAGCTGCTGGACAGCAAGTTCATGCAGTCCTGTTTGGTAGCATGTTTGTGCTCTTTTCAGGACCATTAAGCTGCTTGCTTTAGCTCTTTAACTCACTCTCTCTCTCTCGGCCAGCACTTTGCACCTTCTTCTCATTACTGCAGTTTTGAGTCTTTTTGAATCAAGTCATTTGGTTGGCCAGCAGTAGTTTCTCTTCTTCATAGCTTTAGTAGCTATCGGAGAAGTGTTCTCTCTTGTGGATACTTGTGCGGGGACAAATATTTAGAAGACGACATTCACCCCCCCTCTGTCGCCATTTCGGTCCTACAATTGGTATCAGAGCCGGTTAGCTCTAATTCATAGATCTTAACCGGTCTCAAGAGCCATGGCGACGGACAAGTACTCGACCAAGCCGCCTGTTTTCGATGGCATGGATTACCCCTTCTGGAAGAGCCGAATGGAGACATACATCCAAGCTCAGGGGTATGCCATCTGGCGCAAGGTCAAGGTCCGGTTTGCTGTTCCTGCCGATGAGAACATCAATGTCAATAACATGACTGATGTTGAGGCAAACGCTAAGGCAAGGAACATCATTATCCAGGGCCTGAGTCGTAGCGAGTTTGACCGCATCTCTCATCTTTCGTCCGCCTTCGATATTTGGGAGACCCTCGATGCTTACCATGAGGGCACCACCCAAATAAAGACGGTGCGACAGGACCAGTTCAAGCGTGAGTACAACAAGTTCGAAATGCACGCTGGCGAGTCCTTAGATGAGTGCTTTGCGCGATTTCACAAGATCTTGAGCAACCTCCGAGCGGTCGGTCTCACATACCCCGACTCGGACAACGCTCGTCAGATGCTCGCTGCACTCGATCTTCGTGTCTGGGAGATGAAAGTGACCACCATCAAAGACACGACAGACCTCTCGACCCTGACTCTTGACGCGCTGTACTCGCGCCTCAAGACTCACGAGATTGACGTTGTCTCTCGTCGGTCGAAGTCACAGTCGATGGCTTTGGTCACCGATCCCAGTTCTGCTTCTGGTCTCTCTTCTGATTCTTCTTGCGGTTTTTCCCTCGCTGCTCTCTGTGACATAACTGATGATCAGTTAGAGCAGCTTGCGGATGATCAGCTGGCCCTCCTAGCCCGAAGGTTTTCACATGCCTACAAGGGTAGGAGAGACAGAAAGAGAGGAGGACCCGTGATTTGCTTCGAGTGTGGTGGCCCCAACCACATTCGGGCAAACTGCCCCAAGCTGGAGAAGGGCAAGAACGACTACGGCGGTTCGAGCAAGATCGACTACACCGACAAGAACCGCAACAAGAAGCCTCCAGCTCCGACGCTGGGAAAGAAGAAGTTCCGCAACTTCGGGAAGGCCAAGAAGCTCTTCCACCGTGTCCTCACCGCCTTCGACGACCTCGACCTCAGCGAGGTGGAGGGATGGAGCGACGACGACGGGACGGGTGACCAAGAGCCCAAGGATGGCGGCGACGACTTCTCCGGCATGTGCTTCATGGCCCTCGAGGGCGAACTCAGCGACAGCGAGCTGTACTCCGACTCGGACGAGGTATGCCCCACCTACGACCAGCTCAATCATGCTTTTCTTAAGCTAGGTGGTTTTCATGCTAGAGCTAGGGCTAGGTGTACCGAGTTAGAGAAGGAAGTAGATAGACTATCACGGGAGCTTACTTCACTTACATCTGCTCCCTCCCGTGATGATTGTGATACTTGCTGTGCTCTGTTGGGTGACATGGAGAAACTAAGGACCTCGCATGATAGTGTGTCCTCCGAGCTTGATATTGTTAAGGTGGAGAATGTTAGTCTGCTTGCTGAGTTAGAGTTGAGTAGGATGGCTGTTACCCTACTTACTACTGATGAGACTACTTCTCCCACCTCATGTGAGGTTAAGGACATTGCTGCTAGAGGACCTTATGCCATGCTCATTGATTTGCCCGAGTCTTGTGAAACTTGCTATAACCTGAAGATTAATTTAAAACGGGCAGATCATAAAATTGCTGAACTACAAGCTTCTTTACTTGAGCCGATTGATTCATGCTTGAACTGTCCTAAGTTAACTGCTGAACTTGAAGCTGTCTCCAAACAGTTTCAAGATGTGATTAATCATGATAGGAAGTTGGCTCAGTTTGCTTCTAAGGACCCTGTTAGCTCACCATGCATTAATTGTAACAAACTAAAATCTGACTTGATTGCATTGGATGAAAAATGTGTGAAGCTAACTAAGGACCTTCTAGAGAAGCAACCTTTTGCTTGTATTGTCTGTGCTGAGAAGGGGGAGAAGCCCCAGGGTAAGGTGGAGACGCCTAGGAACGTAAACCAACTGACTAGTAGTAGGATTGTTTCCTCAGAGTCGGCTGTGCGTGCACAAGCCATTCGTTCCTCTGCTATTGGTTCTTCATTTGCTTCCTTACCTCCTGCTGTTTCCTCTTCCCCCTGCTCTTCTTGCACCTCTCTCTTCCGGGAGTGTCAGTATCTTATGAACACTCTCGAGAGATTTGTAGGCGGCAAGAAGAAGCTCAATCTTATTCTAGACCAATCCAAGATTTGCAAGTTCAATCAGGGTCTAGGATATGATTTCTATGAGGACATGAGGAAGCATCCACCTGCTATTCTTAGACCCATAGTAGGAGGTGTGATCGAGGTTGAGCCCAGATCCGATGAGGTTAAGTTTAAGTCAGCGGGCTTTGTCCAAGGGATCTCTGACAGAAAGGTGACTTCACCCGCAGCTTCGGCCTCTCAGAAGGCGAAGCCATATCATGCTACTTCTGCCTCTCAGAAGGCGAAGTATCATTGCACCTTCTGTCAAAAGGAAGGACACTCGATCGAGAGATGCTTCAGGCGCGCCAAGATCGCGCGTAGAGACCGTGTTGAGTCTCTTAGGGGTATTCAGGGTCAGCCCCAGATCCTGAGTGCACCTAAGACCAACACGAGGTCTAAGTTTGCTCCTGTTGCGGAGTTTGGGCAGCATAGAGGACTTGGTTTTTCCGAGTTTTCTGTTTTCCGTCCTCATGCTGCCTCTGGTCGTGTCTTCCGTCGTCCTGAGGGTAGATCTCGGTTTCCCCATCGAGATAGCTACCCGCGGCGTGATCAGCGTGTTGCCGGTGTTCTGACTCGTTCTCCCATAGCAGTCGGACCCCGCAACAGCTTCAGGTCTGCTCACAGACCTTCTGCTTCTTTGAGTCATGGAGAGCGTAGGGTAGATAGAGGTCAGTCGTGTTTGACTACTTCATCTGCTCCACGTGTTACTCAGTATTGGGTGCCAAAATCACTCTTGATTTATCCCAGTACTGAGACTTTACTCTCTGTTTGACTCAGGTTCGCCGGGCAGGGAAGGGAAAGGTTTGGCTCGTAGACTCCGGGTGTTCACGACACATGACCGGAGATTCCCGTTGGTTTTCTTCCCTTGCCCGTGCCCCAGGTGATGAGACGATCACCTTCGGAGATGCTTCATCTGGGCGCGTCATCGCCAAAGGTACTGTGCGCATTAATGATTCTTTCATTTTGAAAGATGTAGCCTTGGTTAGTAAGCTGCAGTACAATTTGCTTTCAGTTTCTCAGCTTACTGATGACGGTTTTGAGGTGAGCTTTAAGAAAAATGCTTGTAAAATTCTTGATTCTTCGGGTAGTCTGGTTTGCGGGATTTCTCGTTATGGGAGGATCTTTCGTGCTGATTTTTCTGAGTCTTCTGGTGATCCTCTCAGGTGTTTAGTTGCTTCTGAGTCCCGCGACCTTTCGTTCTGGCATAGGAGACTTGGTCATATTGGATTTGACCATTTGACCCGAGTTAGCGGCCACGACCTCATTCGTGGTCTGCCGAAGCTCAAAATGGTCAAAGATCTAGTTTGTGCTCCTTGCCGGCACGGCAAGATGGTTGCCGCCTCCCATCCTCCGGTCACAGTCACTATGACCGATGCACCAGGACAGCTGCTCCATATGGACACAGTTGGACCAGCTCGAGTGCAGTCAGCAGGAGGGAAGTGGTATGTTCTTGTCGTGGTCGATGACTTCTCGAGGTATTCTTGGGTGTTTTTCTTAGCCTCGAAGGATGAGACGTTTTCGCATTTCCGAGGTCTTTTCAGTAGGCTTTCTGTAGAGCTCCCAGGTGCCTTACGAGCGATCCGCAGTGACAATGGCACGGAGTTCAAGAATTCCTACTTTGAGAGTTTCTGTGGTGAGACAGGTGTAGAGCACCAGTTCTCTTCTCCATACGTCCCTCAGCAGAATGGCGTTGTGGAGAGGAAGAACCGTACCTTGGTCGAGATGGCCAGGACGATGCTTGATGAGTACTCTACACCGAGAAAGTTTTGGGCTGAAGCCATTGCGACCGCGTGCCATGTTTCGAATCGAGTTTTTCTTCGGGCACACTTGCACCGCACTTCTTATGAGCTGAGATATGGGCGAAAGCCTAGCGTCTCTCATTTTCGTGTGTTTGGTTGCAAGTGCTTTGTTTTGAAGTCCGGGAACCTAGACAAGTTCGAGTCACGTTCTTGTGATGGAATCTTTCTAGGTTACTCGCCTTCTTCGCGGGCTTATAGGGTCTGGAACTGCGAGTCTAGTAAAATGGTAGAGACCTGTGAGGTGACCTTTGACGAGGCCAGTCCGGGGACTAGGCCCGATATATCAGGTTCTTTAGAGCAGTCCGAGACCATCTTTGTGGATGATGAGGATGATGGAGACGACGGTTGTCTACCTGATCCTGTCCCTCATCCACCCCTTGAGGTGCCGTCTTCCACCGCACCTCGAGGTGATCAGCCCATGCCTTCTGCTTCTTCTGGAGCGGGTGGCTCTATTCCTACCTCGTCAGCTCACGAGGTAGAGGCCACTTCTTCATCTCATCCTGGACCTCCTAGACATATCCAGAAAGCTCATCCTTCAGAGCAGATCATTGAAGACCTTTTCGAGCGTGTTACCCGCTCAAAATCTGGCTTATCTCAATTCTGTCTCCATTCTGCTTTCATTGCCTCCTTCGAGCCCAAAGATGTCTCTCATGCTTTATCTGATGAGTCTTGGGTCAATGCCATGCATGAGGAGCTAGAAAATTTCGAGAGGAACGAGGTCTGGTCGCTTGTCGAGCCCCCGCGAGGTCACAATATTATTGGGACTAAGTGGGTGTTCAAGAACAAGCAGAGCGAGGATGGAGTGGTTATTCGAAACAAGGCTAGACTGGTTGCTCAGGGGTTCTCCCAGGTTGAAGGTCTAGATTTCGAGGAGACCTTTGCCCCTGTAGCTAGACTTGAAGCCATTAGAATCCTGCTTGCCTTTGCAGCTTCTAAGGGTTTCAAGCTTTACCAGATGGACGTCAAGAGTGCCTTTCTCAATGGCCTTATTGAGGAAGAGGTCTATGTCCGACAGCCTCCTGGTTTCGAAAACCCCAAATACCCAAACCATGTCTTCAAGCTTTCCAAAGCGTTGTATGGACTTAAGCAGGCCCCCAGGGCTTGGTATGAGAGGCTTAAGTCCTACTTGTTGAGTCATGGGTTTGAAATGGGTAAAGTTGATAAGACCTTGTTCATCCGCCGGCTTGGCGCTGACCTTCTGCTCGTCCAGATCTATGTCGATGACATTATCTTTGGCGGCTCTTCCCATACTCTGGTTTCCCAGTTCTCGGATGTCATGAGCACCGAGTTTGAAATGAGTATGATGGGTGAGTTGACCTTCTTTCTTGGCTTCCAAATTAAGCAGACTCGGGAGGGTACATTTCTTCATCAAGGAAAGTACACTCGTGACCTCCTGAAGCGCTTCGATATGAGTGATGGTAAGCCGGTGTCAACTCCCATGGCTTCGACAGCCTATCTTGACCCAGATGAGGATGGTGAGCCAGTTGATCAGAAAGAGTTCAGAAGTATGATCGGCTCCCTTCTTTACCTCACTGCCTCGAGACCAGACATACACTTCTCTGTGTGTCTGTGTGCCCGTTTTCAGGCTTCTCCTCGCGTATCTCACCGCCAGGCGGTGAAGCGCATCTTTCGATACCTTCGAGCTACCATTGACTATGGTATCTGGTACTCTTCCTCATCCTGTCTTTCCTTGAGAGCCTTTTCGGATGCAGACTTTGCCGGCTGTAGGATAGATAGGAAGAGCACTTCTGGCACTTGCCAATTCATTGGCACTTCTCTCGTTTCTTGGTCTTCGAGGAAGCAGTCCAGTGTTGCGCAGTCCACCGCAGAGGCCGAGTATGTTGCTGCAGCCAGCTGCTGCAGTCAGGTACTCTGGATGGCTTCGACCCTGCGGGACTTTGGGTTAGTTATCGACAGTGTTCCACTCTTTTGTGATAACACTTCTGCGATTAACATTGCTAAGAACCCAGTGCAACACTCTCGGACCAAGCACATCGATATCCGTTTTCACTTCCTTAGAGACCATGTAGAGAAGGGCGATATAGTGCTCCAGTTTGTGGAGAGTGACCACCAGTTGGCTGACATCTTCACCAAGCCATTGGATAGTTCGAGGTTTTCAGCTCTGCGGGGAGAGCTTGGGGTGGTTTGTCCTTATGGACTGTAGTGAGGGGGAGCTTTGGGCTTTACTGCTTTACTATATTGATTATGCTTCTGTCTCATTTCTGTTGCTTTGCACTCGGGGTGCATCGGGCTTAGTCCTTCTAGCATAGGTTAGAGTGTTTCTCTTGTCTAGTTGATTAGACTCCTTACTCTTATCTTGTGCTTCCAGGGTGCTTCTTATTAGCTATTTCTTATCTCACTAGATTGAGCTCACTCACTTCTTGTAGGTTCTAGCGAGGGTCGGGCCACCCTCGGGTAGGCAGGGTACGTGTTTGCTCTCTAGTGTGTGATTTACTGTCAGCTGATTGTCCTGGAGTCATATGGGGCAGATGAGAGTCTGTCTGAGCCATAGTTATCTCTATATCTTATCTATGCTTTAAGGACTGCCTGTTTGCTGTTTTCTTTGCCAGTTTCTCGATTTTATTGCTTTGGTTCAGGGGGAGTTCATTTGGGAGCTTCTGGAGCTTAATATTGACTTAACTCAACTTGAACTAAAAGTTGCATCTAATGTTGAGGGGGAACTGGTCTTTCGTGCATTTTCAGCATTCTAGTATTATAATCAATCTGCATTGAGCCTTGATTATTATCCTGTTATGACATGCTTCAGTACTTTACACCTTGCCATGACTTGTGCTTAGCTTGCTAAATTTATCATGACTTCATATGTGTAGACTAGCGTTTGCCATAATAAGTTAAGTAAAATTGATCAACTTAAATTAAACTTGTCATGCTAGCATTTGAGTTTAGTCTTTCTTGAGCTATCCTTTTATGATTCATGCCATGTCAAATAGGCTGAGTAGAGCGTTGAATCTATATTGAGCCTTAGTTTGAGCTGTTTTAGTCTCCTGATGATACATGAGTTAGTACAATGTGTTAAAAAGCAAAAAGATCTCTTTTGTGCGAAAAAAACTGATCTCACCAATTCTTTCCTATAAGACGGCTTGCCATTGCACTTGGCATGAACTTAGGGGGAGTTTTGGATGACCTAGACTATCTTCTTAAGCTTCTTGCTTGGAGTAGTCGCATAAGGCTTGAGATCTAGCACATAAACAAAAATTGGGTTGAAAACAACCATATGCTTTCAAAAGACAATGTTTAATGTGCTCAATTTGCTTAATCTACAATCAGAACCAAGTACTTTAAACAATGTTTCAATCTTGAGCTTATAGCACTCTATTTGGACTCAATGTTAGCTTCTTTGTTCCACTTAGCTTATTGACATGGCCTGCATCATCCTTGGATGTCTCTAGCTAGACTTTACTCATTGATGACGTGACTTGCTCACAAAATGTATTACATTTCAGATTGTCATCTATGTGCTCAAGCTGGCTTATATATATGTTGTCATGATCTAGATAGCGTTTTATTGAGTTATGGCTTGGTGTATTACATTATGGTCATTATGGATAATTCTCATGGCTCTAAATGCTTAAATAAACAAACTTCAGCCATATTCATCCATTGACATGTCATATTCTCCCTATTGCATCTTGATGTGTTTATTGCCAAAAGGGGGAGAATAGAGAAGAAAAAGTCTGTTGGGATCATTTTAGAGCTTTGGAGATCAATTTGCTCTTTCAGTTGTTGCTCTAGTGGTTCCTTCTGTCGACATGGTCATAAGCTTCATTCCCTTCTTTGGACCATGTTGGATTCTTCAAACTCAAACTCAACTTTGTGCTTTTTCTGAGTTTGTCAATATACTCATCAAGGGGGAGATTGAGAGACCATGTGGTCTAAATCCCGTGTTGGTGATGAGTAATTGACTCGTGGTTTGGTTAGAGTGAGTTTAGTTTGAGTGATTCGTGCCTTTTTGGCATTTGGCGAGGTCGGGTCGTGACTAGACAAATTTGACGCGTGGGTTTCGTCCCGGTTGGCCATGTGGGTCATTTCTCGCTTGAGTAGGATTTGTAGGTGCTAACCATGTTTACATATTTTGTACCGTGCTATGCGACGTGTTTCTTGTCTGTGTGACTGCAGGACATCGAGTGGAGTCGTGGCGAGACACGGAGGATCGGACTAGGCGTAGGTGGCGCTGAGGTCAGAACGGTCGGGATGTGTCGAAGACGACGTGGACTCGAGGTGGAGTCGTGGCGAGGCACGGTGGACCGGACTAGGCGCAGGTGGCGCTGAGGTCAGAACGGTCGAGGTGTGCCGAAGACGGCGAAGCTGCGTGGCTTGCAGGGCAAGGAATGAGGAAGCTTCCTGGAAGGTGCGCGAGGGGCGTTTCGGTAAAAACGCAGGGCTGCACTAAAGGAAGCGGGTTTGGATAAAGCATCGAGTAGGTGGTGCCCTAATGGGTAAAGTGGTTTGTGAACCCATTAGTGGAGGCTATAAATAGAGAGGGAGATGGTGTGCTGAAATTGGAGAGAGTGGGTGTAAAAGTTAGGGTTTCATTTGGGTCTCTCCATGTGTGTATGTGTGTGTTCCTCCCAAGAAGCATGTGTAGCTCTTGGTGTTCTTGAGGATTGAGAGGGAGAGGATGGATTGAGAATTCTTGTAATCATTCCTCCGAATGTCCAGGCGTATCGGGACTCTTCTGTATTCCTTGTTTTCCTTGAAATGGAAATCTGAAGTTTGGTTCTCTGTTTATTAGTTCTTGCTGCTCTTGATTTCTCTTGTTTGAGTTTTTGTGCTTGTCTTGGCCAATCTGCAAGTGAATCTTTTCCCAAGTGTTTGCCGCAAGTCTCTGTTTACTTGAGTTTCTTCTCAGTTTTCAAGTGCAAGCAAACCGAACATGTGTTTGGATCAAAACCAAAATCTGTGTTCCAGCATGCAGTAGGCTATTTGGTTTGACATTGATCCATTCATTTTGTTTGGTTCGGACAGCAGGAGTACTTTTTGTTTGCTGCTAGTAGTAATTAAAAGGTTTTGATCATTAAGGGCATTAACTGCAGTCCTAAATGCTCAAAATTAACTACTATTTCACTGCAGTAAACTACTCACGTTCTGGCCATTAGTAATTAGAATTTTATTCACTGCTTTTCCCATTTCCTTTAGCTTTCGGCCAGCAGCCCTGCTCTCTTTCTTTTTCTTGCTTTCGGCCAGGTTTTGCTCCCTGTTGTTGCAGCAGTCTTAGTACCTCTTTGTGCTTCCAGATTGCTGCAGCAGAGACTCCTTTTTGGCCAGCTTTTATTCAGTTTTGCTCTGTTGCAGTTGGTGCAGTTTTCAGCAGCTTATTGTGCCATTTTATGCATTAAAGAGCAGGCTCTTTGTGCAGTGTTTAGCTGCTGGACAGCAAGTTCATGCAGTCCTGTTTGGTAGCATGTTTGTGCTCTTTTCAGGACCATTAAGCTGCTTGCTTTAGCTCTTTAACTCACTCTCTCTCTCTCGGCCAGCACTTTGCACCTTCTTCTCATTACTGCAGTTTTGAGTCTTTTTGAATCAAGTCATTTGGTTGGCCAGCAGTAGTTTCTCTTCTTCATAGCTTTAGTAGCTATCGGAGAAGTGTTCTCTCTTGTGGATACTTGTGCGGGGACAAATATTTAGAAGACGACATTCACCCCCCCTCTGTCGCCATTTCGGTCCTACAATTGGTATCAGAGCCGGTTAGCTCTAATTCATAGATCTTAACCGGTCTCAAGAGCCATGGCGACGGACAAGTACTCGACCAAGCCGCCTGTTTTCGATGGCATGGATTACCCCTTCTGGAAGAGCCGAATGGAGACATACATCCAAGCTCAGGGGTATGCCATCTGGCGCAAGGTCAAGGTCCGGTTTGCTGTTCCTGCCGATGAGAACATCAATGTCAATAACATGACTGATGTTGAGGCAAACGCTAAGGCAAGGAACATCATTATCCAGGGCCTGAGTCGTAGCGAGTTTGACCGCATCTCTCATCTTTCGTCCGCCTTCGATATTTGGGAGACCCTCGATGCTTACCATGAGGGCACCACCCAAATAAAGACGGTGCGACAGGACCAGTTCAAGCGTGAGTACAACAAGTTCGAAATGCACGCTGGCGAGTCCTTAGATGAGTGCTTTGCGCGATTTCACAAGATCTTGAGCAACCTCCGAGCGGTCGGTCTCACATACCCCGACTCGGACAACGCTCGTCAGATGCTCGCTGCACTCGATCTTCGTGTCTGGGAGATGAAAGTGACCACCATCAAAGACACGACAGACCTCTCGACCCTGACTCTTGACGCGCTGTACTCGCGCCTCAAGACTCACGAGATTGACGTTGTCTCTCGTCGGTCGAAGTCACAGTCGATGGCTTTGGTCACCGATCCCAGTTCTGCTTCTGGTCTCTCTTCTGATTCTTCTTGCGGTTTTTCCCTCGCTGCTCTCTGTGACATAACTGATGATCAGTTAGAGCAGCTTGCGGATGATCAGCTGGCCCTCCTAGCCCGAAGGTTTTCACATGCCTACAAGGGTAGGAGAGACAGAAAGAGAGGAGGACCCGTGATTTGCTTCGAGTGTGGTGGCCCCAACCACATTCGGGCAAACTGCCCCAAGCTGGAGAAGGGCAAGAACGACTACGGCGGTTCGAGCAAGATCGACTACACCGACAAGAACCGCAACAAGAAGCCTCCAGCTCCGACGCTGGGAAAGAAGAAGTTCCGCAACTTCGGGAAGGCCAAGAAGCTCTTCCACCGTGTCCTCACCGCCTTCGACGACCTCGACCTCAGCGAGGTGGAGGGATGGAGCGACGACGACGGGACGGGTGACCAAGAGCCCAAGGATGGCGGCGACGACTTCTCCGGCATGTGCTTCATGGCCCTCGAGGGCGAACTCAGCGACAGCGAGCTGTACTCCGACTCGGACGAGGTATGCCCCACCTACGACCAGCTCAATCATGCTTTTCTTAAGCTAGGTGGTTTTCATGCTAGAGCTAGGGCTAGGTGTACCGAGTTAGAGAAGGAAGTAGATAGACTATCACGGGAGCTTACTTCACTTACATCTGCTCCCTCCCGTGATGATTGTGATACTTGCTGTGCTCTGTTGGGTGACATGGAGAAACTAAGGACCTCGCATGATAGTGTGTCCTCCGAGCTTGATATTGTTAAGGTGGAGAATGTTAGTCTGCTTGCTGAGTTAGAGTTGAGTAGGATGGCTGTTACCCTACTTACTACTGATGAGACTACTTCTCCCACCTCATGTGAGGTTAAGGACATTGCTGCTAGAGGACCTTATGCCATGCTCATTGATTTGCCCGAGTCTTGTGAAACTTGCTATAACCTGAAGATTAATTTAAAACGGGCAGATCATAAAATTGCTGAACTACAAGCTTCTTTACTTGAGCCGATTGATTCATGCTTGAACTGTCCTAAGTTAACTGCTGAACTTGAAGCTGTCTCCAAACAGTTTCAAGATGTGATTAATCATGATAGGAAGTTGGCTCAGTTTGCTTCTAAGGACCCTGTTAGCTCACCATGCATTAATTGTAACAAACTAAAATCTGACTTGATTGCATTGGATGAAAAATGTGTGAAGCTAACTAAGGACCTTCTAGAGAAGCAACCTTTTGCTTGTATTGTCTGTGCTGAGAAGGGGGAGAAGCCCCAGGGTAAGGTGGAGACGCCTAGGAACGTAAACCAACTGACTAGTAGTAGGATTGTTTCCTCAGAGTCGGCTGTGCGTGCACAAGCCATTCGTTCCTCTGCTATTGGTTCTTCATTTGCTTCCTTACCTCCTGCTGTTTCCTCTTCCCCCTGCTCTTCTTGCACCTCTCTCTTCCGGGAGTGTCAGTATCTTATGAACACTCTCGAGAGATTTGTAGGCGGCAAGAAGAAGCTCAATCTTATTCTAGACCAATCCAAGATTTGCAAGTTCAATCAGGGTCTAGGATATGATTTCTATGAGGACATGAGGAAGCATCCACCTGCTATTCTTAGACCCATAGTAGGAGGTGTGATCGAGGTTGAGCCCAGATCCGATGAGGTTAAGTTTAAGTCAGCGGGCTTTGTCCAAGGGATCTCTGACAGAAAGGTGACTTCACCCGCAGCTTCGGCCTCTCAGAAGGCGAAGCCATATCATGCTACTTCTGCCTCTCAGAAGGCGAAGTATCATTGCACCTTCTGTCAAAAGGAAGGACACTCGATCGAGAGATGCTTCAGGCGCGCCAAGATCGCGCGTAGAGACCGTGTTGAGTCTCTTAGGGGTATTCAGGGTCAGCCCCAGATCCTGAGTGCACCTAAGACCAACACGAGGTCTAAGTTTGCTCCTGTTGCGGAGTTTGGGCAGCATAGAGGACTTGGTTTTTCCGAGTTTTCTGTTTTCCGTCCTCATGCTGCCTCTGGTCGTGTCTTCCGTCGTCCTGAGGGTAGATCTCGGTTTCCCCATCGAGATAGCTACCCGCGGCGTGATCAGCGTGTTGCCGGTGTTCTGACTCGTTCTCCCATAGCAGTCGGACCCCGCAACAGCTTCAGGTCTGCTCACAGACCTTCTGCTTCTTTGAGTCATGGAGAGCGTAGGGTAGATAGAGGTCAGTCGTGTTTGACTACTTCATCTGCTCCACGTGTTACTCAGTATTGGGTGCCAAAATCACTCTTGATTTATCCCAGTACTGAGACTTTACTCTCTGTTTGACTCAGGTTCGCCGGGCAGGGAAGGGAAAGGTTTGGCTCGTAGACTCCGGGTGTTCACGACACATGACCGGAGATTCCCGTTGGTTTTCTTCCCTTGCCCGTGCCCCAGGTGATGAGACGATCACCTTCGGAGATGCTTCATCTGGGCGCGTCATCGCCAAAGGTACTGTGCGCATTAATGATTCTTTCATTTTGAAAGATGTAGCCTTGGTTAGTAAGCTGCAGTACAATTTGCTTTCAGTTTCTCAGCTTACTGATGACGGTTTTGAGGTGAGCTTTAAGAAAAATGCTTGTAAAATTCTTGATTCTTCGGGTAGTCTGGTTTGCGGGATTTCTCGTTATGGGAGGATCTTTCGTGCTGATTTTTCTGAGTCTTCTGGTGATCCTCTCAGGTGTTTAGTTGCTTCTGAGTCCCGCGACCTTTCGTTCTGGCATAGGAGACTTGGTCATATTGGATTTGACCATTTGACCCGAGTTAGCGGCCACGACCTCATTCGTGGTCTGCCGAAGCTCAAAATGGTCAAAGATCTAGTTTGTGCTCCTTGCCGGCACGGCAAGATGGTTGCCGCCTCCCATCCTCCGGTCACAGTCACTATGACCGATGCACCAGGACAGCTGCTCCATATGGACACAGTTGGACCAGCTCGAGTGCAGTCAGCAGGAGGGAAGTGGTATGTTCTTGTCGTGGTCGATGACTTCTCGAGGTATTCTTGGGTGTTTTTCTTAGCCTCGAAGGATGAGACGTTTTCGCATTTCCGAGGTCTTTTCAGTAGGCTTTCTGTAGAGCTCCCAGGTGCCTTACGAGCGATCCGCAGTGACAATGGCACGGAGTTCAAGAATTCCTACTTTGAGAGTTTCTGTGGTGAGACAGGTGTAGAGCACCAGTTCTCTTCTCCATACGTCCCTCAGCAGAATGGCGTTGTGGAGAGGAAGAACCGTACCTTGGTCGAGATGGCCAGGACGATGCTTGATGAGTACTCTACACCGAGAAAGTTTTGGGCTGAAGCCATTGCGACCGCGTGCCATGTTTCGAATCGAGTTTTTCTTCGGGCACACTTGCACCGCACTTCTTATGAGCTGAGATATGGGCGAAAGCCTAGCGTCTCTCATTTTCGTGTGTTTGGTTGCAAGTGCTTTGTTTTGAAGTCCGGGAACCTAGACAAGTTCGAGTCACGTTCTTGTGATGGAATCTTTCTAGGTTACTCGCCTTCTTCGCGGGCTTATAGGGTCTGGAACTGCGAGTCTAGTAAAATGGTAGAGACCTGTGAGGTGACCTTTGACGAGGCCAGTCCGGGGACTAGGCCCGATATATCAGGTTCTTTAGAGCAGTCCGAGACCATCTTTGTGGATGATGAGGATGATGGAGACGACGGTTGTCTACCTGATCCTGTCCCTCATCCACCCCTTGAGGTGCCGTCTTCCACCGCACCTCGAGGTGATCAGCCCATGCCTTCTGCTTCTTCTGGAGCGGGTGGCTCTATTCCTACCTCGTCAGCTCACGAGGTAGAGGCCACTTCTTCATCTCATCCTGGACCTCCTAGACATATCCAGAAAGCTCATCCTTCAGAGCAGATCATTGAAGACCTTTTCGAGCGTGTTACCCGCTCAAAATCTGGCTTATCTCAATTCTGTCTCCATTCTGCTTTCATTGCCTCCTTCGAGCCCAAAGATGTCTCTCATGCTTTATCTGATGAGTCTTGGGTCAATGCCATGCATGAGGAGCTAGAAAATTTCGAGAGGAACGAGGTCTGGTCGCTTGTCGAGCCCCCGCGAGGTCACAATATTATTGGGACTAAGTGGGTGTTCAAGAACAAGCAGAGCGAGGATGGAGTGGTTATTCGAAACAAGGCTAGACTGGTTGCTCAGGGGTTCTCCCAGGTTGAAGGTCTAGATTTCGAGGAGACCTTTGCCCCTGTAGCTAGACTTGAAGCCATTAGAATCCTGCTTGCCTTTGCAGCTTCTAAGGGTTTCAAGCTTTACCAGATGGACGTCAAGAGTGCCTTTCTCAATGGCCTTATTGAGGAAGAGGTCTATGTCCGACAGCCTCCTGGTTTCGAAAACCCCAAATACCCAAACCATGTCTTCAAGCTTTCCAAAGCGTTGTATGGACTTAAGCAGGCCCCCAGGGCTTGGTATGAGAGGCTTAAGTCCTACTTGTTGAGTCATGGGTTTGAAATGGGTAAAGTTGATAAGACCTTGTTCATCCGCCGGCTTGGCGCTGACCTTCTGCTCGTCCAGATCTATGTCGATGACATTATCTTTGGCGGCTCTTCCCATACTCTGGTTTCCCAGTTCTCGGATGTCATGAGCACCGAGTTTGAAATGAGTATGATGGGTGAGTTGACCTTCTTTCTTGGCTTCCAAATTAAGCAGACTCGGGAGGGTACATTTCTTCATCAAGGAAAGTACACTCGTGACCTCCTGAAGCGCTTCGATATGAGTGATGGTAAGCCGGTGTCAACTCCCATGGCTTCGACAGCCTATCTTGACCCAGATGAGGATGGTGAGCCAGTTGATCAGAAAGAGTTCAGAAGTATGATCGGCTCCCTTCTTTACCTCACTGCCTCGAGACCAGACATACACTTCTCTGTGTGTCTGTGTGCCCGTTTTCAGGCTTCTCCTCGCGTATCTCACCGCCAGGCGGTGAAGCGCATCTTTCGATACCTTCGAGCTACCATTGACTATGGTATCTGGTACTCTTCCTCATCCTGTCTTTCCTTGAGAGCCTTTTCGGATGCAGACTTTGCCGGCTGTAGGATAGATAGGAAGAGCACTTCTGGCACTTGCCAATTCATTGGCACTTCTCTCGTTTCTTGGTCTTCGAGGAAGCAGTCCAGTGTTGCGCAGTCCACCGCAGAGGCCGAGTATGTTGCTGCAGCCAGCTGCTGCAGTCAGGTACTCTGGATGGCTTCGACCCTGCGGGACTTTGGGTTAGTTATCGACAGTGTTCCACTCTTTTGTGATAACACTTCTGCGATTAACATTGCTAAGAACCCAGTGCAACACTCTCGGACCAAGCACATCGATATCCGTTTTCACTTCCTTAGAGACCATGTAGAGAAGGGCGATATAGTGCTCCAGTTTGTGGAGAGTGACCACCAGTTGGCTGACATCTTCACCAAGCCATTGGATAGTTCGAGGTTTTCAGCTCTGCGGGGAGAGCTTGGGGTGGTTTGTCCTTATGGACTGTAGTGAGGGGGAGCTTTGGGCTTTACTGCTTTACTATATTGATTATGCTTCTGTCTCATTTCTGTTGCTTTGCACTCGGGGTGCATCGGGCTTAGTCCTTCTAGCATAGGTTAGAGTGTTTCTCTTGTCTAGTTGATTAGACTCCTTACTCTTATCTTGTGCTTCCAGGGTGCTTCTTATTAGCTATTTCTTATCTCACTAGATTGAGCTCACTCACTTCTTGTAGGTTCTAGCGAGGGTCGGGCCACCCTCGGGTAGGCAGGGTACGTGTTTGCTCTCTAGTGTGTGATTTACTGTCAGCTGATTGTCCTGGAGTCATATGGGGCAGATGAGAGTCTGTCTGAGCCATAGTTATCTCTATATCTTATCTATGCTTTAAGGACTGCCTGTTTGCTGTTTTCTTTGCCAGTTTCTCGATTTTATTGCTTTGGTTCAGGGGGAGTTCATTTGGGAGCTTCTGGAGCTTAATATTGACTTAACTCAACTTGAACTAAAAGTTGCATCTAATGTTGAGGGGGAACTGGTCTTTCGTGCATTTTCAGCATTCTAGTATTATAATCAATCTGCATTGAGCCTTGATTATTATCCTGTTATGACATGCTTCAGTACTTTACACCTTGCCATGACTTGTGCTTAGCTTGCTAAATTTATCATGACTTCATATGTGTAGACTAGCGTTTGCCATAATAAGTTAAGTAAAATTGATCAACTTAAATTAAACTTGTCATGCTAGCATTTGAGTTTAGTCTTTCTTGAGCTATCCTTTTATGATTCATGCCATGTCAAATAGGCTGAGTAGAGCGTTGAATCTATATTGAGCCTTAGTTTGAGCTGTTTTAGTCTCCTGATGATACATGAGTTAGTACAATGTGTTAAAAAGCAAAAAGATCTCTTTTGTGCGAAAAAACTGATCTCACCAATTCTTTCCTATAAGACGGCTTGCCATTGCACTTGGCATGAACTTAGGGGGAGTTTTGGATGACCTAGACTATCTTCTTAAGCTTCTTGCTTGGAGTAGTCGCATAAGGCTTGAGATCTAGCACATAAACAAAAATTGGGTTGAAAACAACCATATGCTTTCAAAAGACAATGTTTAATGTGCTCAATTTGCTTAATCTACAATCAGAACCAAGTACTTTAAACAATGTTTCAATCTTGAGCTTATAGCACTCTATTTGGACTCAATGTTAGCTTCTTTGTTCCACTTAGCTTATTGACATGGCCTGCATCATCCTTGGATGTCTCTAGCTAGACTTTACTCATTGATGACGTGACTTGCTCACAAAATGTATTACATTTCAGATTGTCATCTATGTGCTCAAGCTGGCTTATATATATGTTGTCATGATCTAGATAGCGTTTTATTGAGTTATGGCTTGGTGTATTACATTATGGTCATTATGGATAATTCTCATGGCTCTAAATGCTTAAATAAACAAACTTCAGCCATATTCATCCATTGACATGTCATATTCTCCCTATTGCATCTTGATGTGTTTATTGCCAAAAGGGGGAGAATAGAGAAGAAAAAGTCTGTTGGGATCATTTTAGAGCTTTGGAGATCAATTTGCTCTTTCAGTTGTTGCTCTAGTGGTTCCTTCTGTCGACATGGTCATAAGCTTCATTCCCTTCTTTGGACCATGTTGGATTCTTCAAACTCAAACTCAACTTTGTGCTTTTTCTGAGTTTGTCAATATACTCATCAAGGGGGAGATTGAGAGACCATGTGGTCTAAATCCCGTGTTGGTGATGAGTAATTGACTCGTGGTTTGGTTAGAGTGAGTTTAGTTTGAGTGATTCGTGCCTTTTTGGCATTTGGCGAGGTCGGGTCGTGACTAGACAAATTTGACGCGTGGGTTTCGTCCCGGTTGGCCATGTGGGTCATTTCTCGCTTGAGTAGGATTTGTAGGTGCTAACCATGTTTACATATTTTGTACCGTGCTATGCGACGTGTTTCTTGTCTGTGTGACTGCAGGACATCGAGTGGAGTCGTGGCGAGACACGGAGGATCGGACTAGGCGTAGGTGGCGCTGAGGTCAGAACGGTCGGGATGTGTCGAAGACGACGTGGACTCGAGGTGGAGTCGTGGCGAGGCACGGTGGACCGGACTAGGCGCAGGTGGCGCTGAGGTCAGAACGGTCGAGGTGTGCCGAAGACGGCGAAGCTGCGTGGCTTGCAGGGCAAGGAATGAGGAAGCTTCCTGGAAGGTGCGCGAGGGGCGTTTCGGTAAAAACGCAGGGCTGCACTAAAGGAAGCGGGTTTGGATAAAGCATCGAGTAGGTGGTGCCCTAATGGGTAAAGTGGTTTGTGAACCCATTAGTGGAGGCTATAAATAGAGAGGGAGATGGTGTGCTGAAATTGGAGAGAGTGGGTGTAAAAGTTAGGGTTTCATTTGGGTCTCTCCATGTGTGTATGTGTGTGTTCCTCCCAAGAAGCATGTGTAGCTCTTGGTGTTCTTGAGGATTGAGAGGGAGAGGATGGATTGAGAATTCTTGTAATCATTCCTCCGAATGTCCAGGCGTATCGGGACTCTTCTGTATTCCTTGTTTTCCTTGAAATGGAAATCTGAAGTTTGGTTCTCTGTTTATTAGTTCTTGCTGCTCTTGATTTCTCTTGTTTGAGTTTTTGTGCTTGTCTTGGCCAATCTGCAAGTGAATCTTTTCCCAAGTGTTTGCCGCAAGTCTCTGTTTACTTGAGTTTCTTCTCAGTTTTCAAGTGCAAGCAAACCGAACATGTGTTTGGATCAAAACCAAAATCTGTGTTCCAGCATGCAGTAGGCTATTTGGTTTGACATTGATCCATTCATTTTGTTTGGTTCGGACAGCAGGAGTACTTTTTGTTTGCTGCTAGTAGTAATTAAAAGGTTTTGATCATTAAGGGCATTAACTGCAGTCCTAAATGCTCAAAATTAACTACTATTTCACTGCAGTAAACTACTCACGTTCTGGCCATTAGTAATTAGAATTTTATTCACTGCTTTTCCCATTTCCTTTAGCTTTCGGCCAGCAGCCCTGCTCTCTTTCTTTTTCTTGCTTTCGGCCAGGTTTTGCTCCCTGTTGTTGCAGCAGTCTTAGTACCTCTTTGTGCTTCCAGATTGCTGCAGCAGAGACTCCTTTTTGGCCAGCTTTTATTCAGTTTTGCTCTGTTGCAGTTGGTGCAGTTTTCAGCAGCTTATTGTGCCATTTTATGCATTAAAGAGCAGGCTCTTTGTGCAGTGTTTAGCTGCTGGACAGCAAGTTCATGCAGTCCTGTTTGGTAGCATGTTTGTGCTCTTTTCAGGACCATTAAGCTGCTTGCTTTAGCTCTTTAACTCACTCTCTCTCTCTCGGCCAGCACTTTGCACCTTCTTCTCATTACTGCAGTTTTGAGTCTTTTTGAATCAAGTCATTTGGTTGGCCAGCAGTAGTTTCTCTTCTTCATAGCTTTAGTAGCTATCGGAGAAGTGTTCTCTCTTGTGGATACTTGTGCGGGGACAAATATTTAGAAGACGACATTCACCCCCCCTCTGTCGCCATTTCGGTCCTACAGAAGGTGCAGTGATACTTCATCCTCGGAGAGGTAGAAGTAGCACGATCAGGCTTCGCCTTCTGAGAGGCCGAAGCAGCAGGTGCAACCACCTTGCTGTCAGAAATCCCCTGGACATAGCCCGCTGACTTAAATTGGACTTTCTCGGTCCTGGGCTCGGTCTCGATCACACCTGGTGCTATGGGTCTGAGCACGGCAGGTGGATGCTTCCTCATGTCCTCATAATAATCATATCCTAGACCCTGATTAAATTTGCAAATTTTAGACTGGTCCAGAATAAGATTAAGCTTCTTCTTGCCACCTACAAATCTCTCGAGAGTGTTCATAAGGTACTGACACTCCCGAAAGAGAGAGGTGCAAGAAGAGCAGGGGGAAGAGGGTACAGCAGGAGATAAGGGAGCAGATGAAGAACCAACAGCAAAGGGAAGAATGGCTTGTGCACGCACAGCCGACTCTGAATGGACAGTCCTACTGCTAGCAGGTTGGTTCACGTTGCTAAGCGTCTCAACCTTACCCTGGGGCTTCTCCCCCTTCTCAGCACAGACAATACAAGCTGAAGGTTGCTTCTCTACTAGGTCCTTAGTTAGCTTCACACATTTTTCATCCAATGCAATTAAGTCAATTTTTAGTTTATCACAGTTTTTGCATGGTGAGCTAACAGGGTCCTTAGAAGCATACTGAGCCATTTTCCTATCATGATCAATCATATCTTGAAACTGTTTTGAGACAGATTCAAGTTCAGCAGTTAATCTAGGACAATTCAAACATGAATCAATGGGCTTAAGTAAAGAAGCACGCAACTCAGCAATTTTGTGATCTGCCCATTTTAGATTCATCTTTAAATTATTGCAGTTTTTACATGACTCGGGCAGATCAAGGAGCATGGCATAAGGTCCTCTAGCAGCAATGTCCTTATCCTCACATGAGGTGAGAGAAGTAGTCTCATCAGTAGTAAGTAGGGTAACAGCCATCCTACTCAACTCTAACTCAGCAAGCAGACTAACATTCTCCACCTTAATAGAATCAAGCTCGGAGGACACACTATCATGAGAGGTCCTTAATTTCTCCAAATCACCCAGCAAAGCACAGCATGTATCACAGTCGTCACGGGAGGGAGCAGATGTAAGAGAAGTAAGCTCCCGTGACAGTCTATCTACTTCTTTCTCTAACTCGGAACACTTAGCCCTAGCTCTAGCATGAAAACCACCTAGCTTAAGAAAAGCATGATTAAGCTGGTCGTATGTGGGGCATACCTCATCCGAGTCGGAGTACAGCTCGCTGTCGCTGAGTTCGCCCTCGAGGGCCATGAAGCACATGCCGGAGAGGTCGTCGCCGCCATCCTTGGGCTCTTGGTCACCCGTCCCGTCGTCGTCGCTCCATCCCTCCACCTCGCTGAGGTCGAGGTCGTCGAAGGCGGTGAGGACGCGGTGGAAGAGCTTCTTGGCCTTCCCGAAGTTGCGGAACTTCTTCTTTCCCGGCGTCTGAACTGGAGGCTTCTTGTTGCGGTTCTTGTCGGAGTAGTCGATCTTGCCCGAACCGCCGAAATCAGCTTTGCCCTTCTCCAGTTTGGGGCAGTTTGCCCGAATGTGGTTGGGGCCACCACACTCGAAGCAAATCACGGGTCCTCCCCTCTTTCTGTCCCTCCTCCCCTTGTAAGCATGGGAGAATCTCCGAGCAAGGAGGGCAGTTGCTCATCCGCAAGCTGCTCTAACTGATCATCAGTTACGTCACAGAGAGCAGCAAGGGAGAAACCGCAAAGAGAACCAGCAGAAGAGGAACCAGCAGCCAACGTGGGATCTGTGACCAAAGCCATCGACTGTGACTTCGACCTACGAGAGACAACGTCAATCTCGTGAGTCTTGAGGCGCGAGTACAGCGCGTCAAGAGTCAAGGTCGAGAGGTCTGTCGTGTCTTTGATGGTGGTCACTTTCATTTCCCAAACACGCAGATCGAGTGCCGCGAGCATCTGTCGAGCATTATCCGAGTCGGGGTATGTGAGACCGACCGCTCGGAGGCTGCTCAAGATCTTATGGAAGCGCGCAAAGCACTCATCAAGGGACTCACCAGCGTGCATTTCGAACTTGTTGTAATCACGCTTGAATTGGTCCTGTCGGACTGTCTTGATCTGGGTGGTGCCCTCATGGTATGCATCGAGGGTCACCCAGATGTCGAAAGCCGACGAAAGATGAGAGATGCGATCAAACTCGCTTCGGCTCAACCCCTGGATTATGATGTTCCTTGCCTTAGCATTTGCCTCGACATCAGCCATGTTGCCGACATTGATGTCCTCATCGGCAGGAACAACATACTGTACTTTGACTTTTTGCCAGATGGCGTACCCCTGAGCCTGGATATATGTTTCCATTCGGCTCATCCAGAAGGGGTAATCGACGCCATCGAACACGGGCGGCTTGGTCGAGTACTTGTCTGTCGCCATGGCTCTTGAGACCGGTTAAGATCTATGAATTAGAGCTAACCGGCTCTGATACCAATTGTTGGACCGAAATGGCGACAGAGGGGGTGAATGTCGCTCGCTTCAAAATCGCCCCCGAGAAATCGAACACTGATTTTTCATAAGATGCAAAACAACGCAACTCACAGAAAACTTAAAATTAATTTTGCTGAAAACTGGGACGCATGCGATACTAAAAAATCAGCATAAATCAGAGAGTAATCAGTAAAAATTTTAGCTGAAAATACTGCCATTTGATCTGCATGCAAAATGGAGGAAAATCCGAAAAAGAATAAAAAGAAAAGGGCACTAGAAGATTGGATTGCTGTTTGGCCGAATGACTCAAGGAGCTAGCAATGAAAATTCAGTTCGGCTGAAGACTGAATACAGGGAGAATAGAAAATACAGCACACCTTCAAGAACTTGGGAAATTTAAAAGATTGCTCTCAAACTTTTGGATCCAGAGCATCAAGACACTAAACCAAATAACATGAGAAGCCTGGAAACCAAAAGAATTCACCTTAGAAAATAGAATTTCAGATTTGAGGCCAAAATCTGAAATTACAGAGAGCTGTCATGAAAACTTCAATTCCCTTTAAACCTTTGATCCTTTGGAGCTGAAACTTTGCAGAAATATTGGCAATAGTCAAGAGCCTCTACAAGCCAAATTTGAAGTGATCTCACAAAGGGAATCACAGATTTGAATCAAACCCTAGAAAAATTGAAAGTACACACGAGAAGCATAAAAACTCAAATTCCCAATAAACCTTAGATCCCTTGGCAATGAGACTTTGCATACATGATATCAATAAGGCAAAGACTCTCCAGATCAGGGATTAAGCCAAACCAAGAAGGGAACAAGCTTTAACTCAAAACCCTAGAAATATCTTGAACTGAACAGGGGAGGTCCAAAAAGGAAAACTGAAATTAAACCAAGGTTTGCTTTAGGGAAACTCGATCAAATGATCTTATGGCACTACCCCATCATCAAGCAACCCATTTTGGCACTCTCCAGCAACAAACAACAGGAAACTCAAAAAGCAAGAAATCTTGCAAAAATGAAAAACGATGAACAGAGGCTACGAACAGAGAAAGCAAACTTCAGTTTTTCATTTCTTGAATCACAGGAAATACAGAGGAGTCCCGATACCCCGACTTGATACAAAAAGAAAGATTACAAGCTCTCAACTCAATCCCTCTCCTCTCAATCCTCAATAACACCAAGAATCACACATCTTCTTGGGAGGAAGAACACAAAGAGAGGAGTCTCACATGGAACACATCGATGAAGCTACAGAGGGAGCACTACTCTGCCTCCACCAACTCACACCAACTAAAGTCTAAAGCCAAAGCAAGCCACCAAAGCTTCTTTTGACTCTAAAACCCTAATCTTCACCCAAGTGCTCAAGGAGGGCATGCAGCCCCTCCTCTCCTTTTATAGCGCTTGGCTAACGGGTCTCCGCCCCGTTACGCCCGCTATATCCAACGGAGCCCACTCCCGCTTGTGCAGCCTTGCGAATTTCCCGATTCGCCCCTCCTGCACCTTCCGGGAAGCTTCCGACGCTCCTTGCCTCGCACGCCTCGCAACCATATCGAATCTCCGCCGTCTTCGACACATCCGACCGTTCTGACCTCAACGCCACCTGCGTCTAGTCCGGTCACCTCGTGTCTCACCACGACTCCGCTTCGACATCCTGCAGTCACACAGACAAGAACCACGTCAAATAGCACCGCTCGACACATGAAAGCATAAATACCATTACACTTACCACAGATGAAGTCCAAACCTGTCAAAACATTAGAATATGCATCCTAAGCCCAAATGACCAGGTTTGACCAAAGTCCGACCGAGCCCGTTGCACCACGCAACGTGAAGGTCCGAACCACCCAAACCAAACTCGACTAACCTAAACCCTTGTCAATTACTCATCACTCTCATGGAGTCACGACCACATGGTCTCTCAGTCTCGTTAATTGACGAACCGGGTGCATGCATGCATACATGCCAATGACTCTTTGGAAGAAAAAAAATGTCGGTGTGCTTTTAGTAGTTGATCTACGCCGTCCAGATTCAATACGATGGCTAAGATTGCTTCTCCATGTTACCCCTTACGATTTTAAGACTACGTGCACTTCTCATGGGTTATGTTTCCCTATATGGACCAGATACAGGTTAGTAACAGTTTGTGTACGACGTGTTGTAGTGTTGTACTCATTCATATAAGTACGGCCCCATGTCCTCATCGGATTTCAACTCGACGTCGCATACTGGGTACATATCTTTATATTCATCAAAACCTAGCCAATTACAGAGTTGAGAAGCATCCTAGCATATGTAAAACAGTACAACCACTAGTCTATAATAAATACAATCTAACTAAATAATTTATATCTACCAGTGCGAGTTGTACTATTAGAGTGACCCACAAGTCGAGTCGCTGGTTTTAGCTTTTAAGCCATCGTAGACATGGGTCGTGTCACTGGTGTAAACCATCATGTGGCACAAGAGAGGGTCTAGGAGTGGTGGATGTAACCTCATTCAAATCAAACTTTAGTGGGTGTAACTTACACTGGAGGATACATTATAAAGGCTTTGTGGTGATCTTCTTGATTCATATGTCTAAGAAAATATCTGAAATATAGCAAGTATATTAACTCTTATAGGCAAAGTGTATAATCTCTACAGAGTTTAAATTGTTTGATCAGCCGTACCAACAGTCAAGGCGAGTATGGGAACTTACTTGAATTAGTTTCTATTTCAAAAAAAACTTTGTGGGTAGGATAAAAAACTTGTCACGTGGATGTATGTCGAGACCCGAATATGGAAATCCAGACTCCCTGTGTATACTGCACTAGTCTAGGATCACGCTAGTGCACACAGTGTAAATATAGATGGAATATCGACCATACGGACGATAAATGAAGGAAAAGACTCAAATATTATTAATTATCAGAGTATGACCTTATAGCCAAGGTTACAATTAATTAGCCTGAAGGGTCTAAAGAAACTAGCAGCAAAAACAAGAAATAAGTGTAGTAGCCACTCGACATGCCCACAGGCAATCGACTGTGGAGCGAAGTCCTAATCCGCAAAGTCGTCAAAGTATCCTCCTCCTAGTACCTCTTGTTGATCTAGTCCTTCCTCAACTGAGCGAGTGTGGATATAGCAGTGAATACATAAAGTACTCAGCAAGTCATTTGTAACAAAGAATGCAATATAATAGACAAGGCTTATTAAGGGATGATTGAATGGTTACTTTGCAGAAAGTAACAATTTAAAATAAATACAATAAATACATCAAAAGTGCATTTAAAAGAAAATGACAATAAATAAATATATAACCAAAGGAAATGAATAAACTGCTCATGAACTAACCATTCATGTATTGAACCACCAGTGAACTAACCTTTCATTTTTCAACTTATTCCAACCAGCTTTTATGAAAACTCTACCTCCAATGTAAAATCACCGAGCATTGTCCATAACTGGGAATACGGCTGTTCAAATAGTTTTACACTCTGCGGAGGTTGCACAACTTTACCTACATGATGTGATCATCCTCACATTAAAGAAAATCACAACAAGGCCTTTATAATGCTCAACCTCAACCCAATTCCATTTCGCATCACACCCCATTGCGCCTCATGGAAATCAGCAACCATGTTCATGACAATGGCGGAATCAAAATTGAAATATCACAAATTAATCAGCCAGATCTATCACATACTAGATATGTGGTTGCATGGTAAGGCTCAGATCAATAGTGCACAAAGTTAAGTCCTTAACATTACCCAGGCCAGACATCCACATCTCTCGAAGTGAATCCACACTTCCCCCTTTACTATATGATCACTCGCTTAAGTGAAAACTAATTTTGTATAACCAACACCAATGACACTACCCATGTTATGGTACTCAAATTTTATAACTGTGGCTACAACTATGATTCAATATCTCATTAAGTCAAAATTAATTTTTTGAACACATGTAATGATGAACCCAACGTAACTATAAGCATAGCTAAGCAATTTAAACGTACAACCATGTGACAACTAGTATTGCATCACTAGATAATTATCCATCCTATAGTGACAATGGAATCATGGCATTCAAATTACCAAAGTGGAACTAATCAAGTAGGTTATTAACTACTAATATAAAGGTTTGTAATGAATTAGCGTTGCATGATAATTTAAAACAAAATAATACATAATAGATTCAAATCAATAGTTTCAATATGATCAAAGGATATGACTTGCCTTGGCCTTACTTAATTATGAATTCTTGATCTTCTGGTGGTGCTCCCACTCCTTCGAAGACGTGATCTAACGAGAGAGAAAACGAAACAAACACAAAATAAATTCAAATGAACCCCAAAACCATCAAAACTAGAACCAAAATATAAAGCTTGATTTTAGATGAATTTAGAAAAAAAAGAACTGGGTCAATCGGAGCTAGGACGGAGGAGAACGGGTTCTCAGAAGATTTAAATCTAAATAAAAAGGAAAAATAGGATTTACTGGATTTATTTTTCTAAAATAAATCCTAATTATGTCATCAGCATTTGATTTCTATTTTTGGTTAAATTATTTTTCTAAAGAAAATTCAGAATTGTGATGTCATTTGTTGACATGGCAGACACATGGCACGATAGGTGCCTCCAAGAGCTGACGTGGTATGACAGGTGGTTTGCTAACGTGGCATCAGAATGGCTTCAGGTGCTGACCTGGCACCCACGTAGACTGACACGTGGCATGACACATCGGCTAGGGCTGACATGGCAGCTTGCATGGCTGCTGAGGTGGATAGCTGACATGGTTCGGCTCATGGTCCACAGAAGAGTGAATCTGACATGTGGGCCCTAGCTATCAGAGACACCACTCATGGTGGAGTCGGTGCAGGGAGAAGGCAAAGGGGCGTCGTCGAAGGGGCTCGAGCTGGTGTGGGTGGGCGCGTGGTTCGAGGTTTCAGAACGCATACTAAGGCTGTGGTAGAGGTCGGTTGGCCACTAGATGGTGGTGGACTGGCCGACGGTGAGGATGGGGTGGTGGAACGCAGCAGGGTGCTCACTGATGGGCAACGAACGGTAGTGGAGGTGGCTGGACAAAGCTGTGATGAAGGGCTCATCAGCGGCGAAGAAGAAGATGGCGAGAAAAATGATGGTCGTTCATGACGGCGAGATTTTGAACTCCGACAAGGAAGAGGATGGCAAAACCAACATACAGTGGCTCGAGGAACAAGGAGATCGAGGGGGCAACGCGCCTTTTATGCACAGACATCGAGAAACTCTGAGATGCATACAAGCAAGACTCTGTGACAGAGATGGCGCAGACGCTGAGGCGAACACTGTGGCTGGAGTCTTGGATGAATACGGTGATGAAGTCCACGAGGACGATGACTAACTGGTGGGCGCCACCTGTCAGCGGCACGAAGGCAGTGAGTCAGTGGTGGATCCAGGAATTTCGGAATGGGTATTCGAAGTTACAAAAATATTGTAACCAAGCATGAACATTGACAAACAATGAAACATGACCAAATATCTCGTGCATCAACAGTCAAAACAGACCACACTGAACTTTCTCAATTAGTTTGACCCCCCACAAGCCCACAATCATGTTGCATAATATTGTGTAAATACAATATGTGTAATTAGTCCTCTACCTACCTTCACAAATTAAATAGCACAAAGAACCCCACCAAGAAAAACCGTCATGGAGTTGGATCAACTGCAATCTGTTTTGCATCTTAACATGACAAAACAAAATTTGATCATTACTGGGAGTTTGTTCAATATCAGATACGTATGGCCATTCCATTACTAACCCAGTCCCCGATCAAAACATTCCGATGCTGCCTAACAAAATCTAACCAACTGAACAGAACGTTCAGACTTGGGGAAAAACATCACTGTTCTAAATGGGCAGAGGCTTCTCAAATGTTCAGAGTAAACCAGAAACAATCCAAAAGATTCCACAATTATCGATCCATGAACAATAGCAAAAGGGGTAACTGCAAAACATTAATTCATAATATGGTAAACATGAATTTAGCACAGAACATCAAGGCAATAGAACATACTAGTACTACACATCCACAGAGCAAGCAGAGACAAAACTAGCAAGATATGAAAGGTGCAACCAGATCGATAACAAGAACAGACTTGGCAATTTCCAAAACAAAGCAGCATCTCCATTGAAGTTCTAAGAAGATTTCGTTCATTCAACTAGTTCTCGATAAGGCATGAACCATGCAAATGCTGATTGAAGGAGATTTGCATAAAAGCAATACAAAGTTTCATGACAATCTGGGCTAAAATAAGTAATCAACAGACAACAGTTCAACACTAACATTTGAGCAGCTGGAATATCCAAAGAAAAAAAAGCAAACAAAGCACCATCAGTGACCTCTGGGCTTCTGGGCAAAGATCCCCAACAAAAAATTGAACTAACCTATCAGGTCGGGCGCCGCCGCGCCGGGCGGAGTCACGGAGGGTCGAAAGGAGATGAGCTGACCGCTGACGAGACGACAGACGAGCTGACGAGCCGGACGAGGAACTGTGCTGCCGCTGCGGCCGCTCCCGATTGCAGCCGGATCTGAGTGACAGAGCGAGTAGGGATTGGGGATATGAGCGAGTTGAGTTGGCGAAGACGGCCGTTGCGAGCGAGAAGGGGAATTAGGGATTGCCGAAGACGGCGCACGGGCGCAGGCGTCCGAGTGGCGAGTGGTTCAGCGAGGCGTGGGCGCATGTGCGTGGGAGCAAATGGGCTGCCAGGCCATTTGGGCGTGGCATTGTGGCCTCGTGGGAGCGACGCGACCGACTGGGCCGCGTGGGAATTGGTCGGTCGGCGTCGGCCAGGGCTCATTTTCACTTCATATTCTTTTTTTAAACCCAATTACTAATATATATGTATACTATACCTAATATATAGTAGATTTTTTGCAAAAAATTTTGGGTATTCAGCTGAATACCCATGAATTACTGTAGATCCGCCCCTGCGGTGAGTGTGGAGACAATGAAGAGTGCTTGGTGTCCCCGATTGATGACACGTGATGGAAGGAGGAAATGAACGACCAACATTAGACCGCACGGATGAATAGTGCTTAGGTGCATGGATGGTTGACACGTGTCCATCGAATAGCTAAGGGAGAGGACGGCTTGAACGGCTTGGATGAGGCGGCGTACGACGGATGGCCCTCACGTGGCACATGCGAAAACGGGCTGGGCTGAGGCGCGGGTTGGGTCGGGTTGGGCCGAGGTGCGAGTTGGGTCAGGCCGGCTGGTGGTCTTTAGCCCACTTTTCTTTTAGGGATTTTTAGGGATTTTATTTTTTTATATATTCAAATAAATTCATTTGAGCTCTAATAGCAATAAATTCAGAAAAATCACAGAAAATTCCAGAAAAATCCTTGAGACATAAGGAATCCAAATAAAATACTTTTCACTAAATGTTAATGTTTAATTTAATCATATTAAATCCTTTTAATTAATGAAAATTCATTTCAAGCTTGAATTAATTCCAAAAAAATCTAAATGGTAAATTTTATTTTAAAAGGCCTAAAAAACATATGACAAATAGGATGTTACAATGTAACCCTGATTTTGGTTTTCTCTGGGTAGATGTAACCTAATGTTGATAGTTGGGTAGATGCAAAACTAGTAATAAAAACTAACATATGGTGGATCGAACCATATAACAGGAAGATGGAATCTGCATCGTTATAAATATTCCACTTTCACTCTCTTTCATAAAAATATGTTTTGTTAAAATGCTAAGTCATAAGAATTTCTAATTATTATAGTTTCAAAATGTTGACTTTAGCGAATAAAATAATCCGAGCCTACTTTTGTTGAACCTTGCATAGATATAAATATTGCGTTCTGTGTGTTGACTGGTGGAGCAACTATTGCTTGTGTTCACCCTCACACACAAAATTCGTCAGAGCTTGTGGACCAAGGACATTACGTGTAATACAACGCCTCAGAAGCTGATGGTGAGAAAGATGGAGGAAATTAGATTAATCTCTAGTAGTCTAGGTCTCATCCCTGTCTTACTAACTAAATTGGTGTTTACGTGCACCAATATTATCCAAACCCTTAGTTAACATTTGTAGCACACAACCTACCCAATCGTTTGCTTGTGGCGAGATGTGCCCCTTCCTTTGCTTTCGCTTCCGCTTTTGTAGTTATGTAATGTATCATTTGATATGATCAGCCCTTATTATAAACTCAACTTGATGCGGTATATTTAAACTCTGATGAATAAAATATTAATGTATGGTATGATTTACATCATGTATGAAATGATTCAGTGATGTATTCTATTAGTACTATTGTCAGACCCCAGAGCAACAACTCCTGTATCCTCTGTGTAAATCACATTAGTCCTGGATCAGCTAATGCACACACTGGACAACAAAGATAAATATCAAGCATAATGATATTTATTAACTAAATATGGGCATGATTGCCAAAGTTTACATCCACGGCCAATAGGCCAAATTTAAACATAAGTAACAAAATAAAAACACTGAAGCGGAAGAAGCCCAATAAGCCTGCCCACAGGCAAACAACAGTAAAATGCGACCTGCTCGTCCAAGTCTTCACCGTAGTCGAAATCATCTTCCTTTGTGTGGAGATAGCAAAGTGAGTACAAACTTGTACTCTGCAAGTCACACGAAGAAATACAACATAATGATAAAGGCAACAAAGGAAGGTATATAGGGTTATTTGAGCACAAAACAGCATTTAAAGAAATACAATTAATAGATTGAAAATGCTGAATTTAATACAGTAAATAAAAACAATAATAATAAATAAAATTAATACCATTAATGCAGGTCCATCCCCCACACTAACGTAACCACGGGCATCCCACCTGGACCATCTTTTTCAAAAGATCTCATATGGATTCCATCCATACGCTTTCAATCTCTCATGGATTCCATCCATCCATAAACTTTTCATAAACCATTTTGAAAAATAAAGTCTAATCTATGAAAAACTTTACTCAGCTTGCCCATGACCGTGGGCATGGCTATCCAGGATAGATTATACACTCTGCGGAGGTTGTACAACTTTACCCACAAGACATGATCAACTCATATTGCCACACAATTAACACACTTCCTTAGGTGTGCGGCGGAGAGATCATGACAAGGACTTTACAATGCAAAGCCTTCCACCTGGCCAAGCCCACACTAAGGTTTCATCACAGCAAGGAATCCACTAGACCGGGACCCTCTCTTAAACCGAGTGAGACTTCTCATAGCCTACGCCACGCTCACTCTCAACCTACGACATGGCTCAGGTTGGGACCCGCAAATTAATCAGCTAGGACTGTCCCAAACCAGTTTTGTGGTAGTACGATAGGGCTTTCCGATAGTAACTCATAGACTGGTCCTTAATTTTACCTAGGCTCAACCACATACCCCTTGTGCCCGACAATCAACACTGTGTCTCCGAACAATAGTGCATGCCTGCACCCACCACCTAACCATTATCATAAGTCTAAACCATATTTTACATTTTATTTTGAAATATTTTATAATCCTTCTTGACTCACCGAAGTCAAGAATACATTTGAAAATCTCATCATTTTATGTGAAAAGGTATCCCAAAACAAATATTATGTCTAAACAGGTCTAAGCATTTGATATAAAATTCTCTAACCAATATTTGTGTACTAACTAGAGTTTTATTCTAGGGTGACAAGGTATCGGAGATTCAATATCAGTGGAGGAGTTAATAAGTATGCATTAATTAAATTTAAAATTAAATTGAAATACATTGAATAAAAATATGCATGCAAAATAATTTAAAACAAGATAATTTTATTTTAAATTGGGATCAACATGAACAAGGTGTATGACTTGCCTTGCTTTTCAGTTGGGTGTAAATCGTCGTCGAAGAATTCTTCCGAATCGTCGTAGTCTACACGTGAAAATACCAAAGAAACTCAAATAAAATCCAAGTAAATTAAAATAAACTCCAAATAAATAAGAGGAGGGCATAAATGGATAGATTAAAATTTTTAATAATTTTAAAATTTTGAACGGGCTCAATCAGAGTTAGGTGAAGGAGAACGGGCTCTCAGAAGATTAAAATCAGAGAAAAAGAATACACTAAAATTTCTAGAATTATTTTTCTATTGAAAAAGGGATTTATCACCTCAACAGGAAATTTCATTTTTGGCTGAATTATTTTCTACAGAAAATTCAGGTTTATGACATCAGCATGACTTCAGCCCTGGGGTGGATTGACTGACAAGTGGACCCTGGTCTATCGTGGACCAGGTCCACAGACCCGAGGGGAAGGCTGTGGTGGCACGGGTGGTGCTTGCGTTGCACCCGCATGGCAACCACGTTGGCAGCTACCTCACCCCATCGCTGACGTGGCGAGACGCCGGCAGGGAGGTGCTCGGGCACGGCGCCAGCGGTGCTCCAGCGGCCAGCGGGGAGTGTAAAGGGGAGAGGAGAGCGCGGGGATTCATTTTCACCTTGGCTCGGGGCTCGGCGATGCTCGGAGATGGCCGATGATGAGGAAGGCAGTGGTGGCGCTTGGGAGAGGGAAGAGGAGGGCGGAGAGTTGTGGGGCGGAGAGGGATGGAGCCAGGAGGGGGCAATTGGCAAGGATTGCTCGCTGGAAATCTCGACGACTGGCAGCGATTGCAGGAGATTGAGGGGAGCGGATATGGGAACAGGGGATTGCGACACACGTGCGGTGGAAGGGAAGGCGGTCGGGAATGGTGGAGCAGGCCAACGATCATGGCGGTGACGCTCGCGTAGGGAAGGAGGAGGGGAAGGTTACGGATGACAGGTGGGACCCACCTGTCGGTGAAAGAGAGGGGGAAAAGGAGTGGGTGGCGGGGATTTTGGGCCGGCGCGAGGTGGCGTGATCCAAGCCGGCCACTTGTCGGCCCAGGAGGGAGATTTAAAATTTTATTTTTCAGTTTGATTTCCCAGAAAAGCCTAGAAAATCAAAAAGGCTCAGAAAAATGCCAAATAAATTCCAAAAATTCCAGAAAAATTCACAAAATTTTCTGGAGATGTTTTTGGCATAGATAAAATATTTTTAACTTAATTTGTTATTATATTTTTATACTTGATAAAAACAAATAAATCCAGAAAATAAACTCCAGAAAAATCCAAAAAACCTTATAAAAACCAAATAAATCCAAATAACTAATTTAAAATAGGATTTTTGCAAACAAAATCAAAATATCATTTTATTTAATAATATTTTTAGGTTTTTACTTAAATTACTTTTCAAATCCAGCTTTTTAAAAAAAGAAAATCATGGCTAAGCAAAATTAAAACTTAGGCAATCAAAACACTTATTTTTTATTTAAATTATTATATTTTTCATCTTAATTTTTTTAATAACAACCTGGGCTATTACAACTATCTACTAATCTAGAGAATAATGTAGTTGTTTCACAGAGTATTCTAGATTGGTAAATCCGAATCTGACATCTACCTTCATAAAAGATTTAACAGGATCATCCTCATATGAATAAAAATGATCATGGTAATTTAGTTCTACTGAACCTCGGCTATCATTATGTGAGCCGATGTTGCTAGCTATGACAATTCGTTTCTCATTAATAATTGCATTAGATTTAATAAACTAATAAGTATGAGGCGAAACCTGTGTTGTTGGCGAGTTGGGGAGGCGATAATAACGCTGTTGCAATTCTGTTGACGTCGGAGTCCATTGATGACTTGGGGCTGGGGAAAGCTTGAACCCAAGTCCTATTCAAGGAGACAATGGAACTATGGACAGAAAGGTTAAGCGTAAGTCTATTGAAAGGACATGATGTTTGAAGACAGGTTCTGGAAGAGGGTTGAGTAGTTGACTATGCGCTCTCGAGTCACGAGATTGCTCATAATGAATTTGTTTAATTTCCCCCCTTCAGAAGCAGTTGTGTGTATTGTCTAAAAAATTTTGAAAAACTATTTTTGATATCTCTACTCCTTAAAAATGTGAGTTGATGGTCGTCGGTCCGTTCTCCCTCATCTCTTCTCAGCCATCCGATTAAAGATCAGCCATCCAAATCCGTATGTAGGTAGTTATTCCACTCCTCGTAGAAAAGGTCGAGTCGATGCGTGGGCCACGCTCGTCCTCTTTTCTTCCCCTACATCCTCTGTCTCCCACAACCACTCCACCTCCCGCAACTGCCACCTCCTTTTCTCCCCCAAACCCTTGTGTCGCACCTCCTCCTCCTCAACGTCGTCACCAATTCCTTTCTCGCGCGGCAGCATGTGGCCCCAGCAGCGCCGCATCCCCCCGTCGCCGCCTCCCCAACGCCTTCTTTCTCCATCTGCCCGCCACCGCGACCGCCTCCCCACCTCCACCTCCCATAACTACCGCCGCCTTCCCTCCCCCGAACCCTCGTGTCGCGCCTCCTCCTCCTCGATGCCGCCACCAATTCCATCTCCCATCGCCCCTTCAACCAGCGGCACGACGCTCGGCGACAGCGGCCGGTGGATGCGATTGGTGGATCAGAGAGAATGGTGCTTGACGACAGCGGCCGGTGGATTAGAGAGAAGGGTGCTCGGAGATGGTGATGGCAGCTTCCCCGCCTAGCGGTCGCTCGCTTGGTGAGGCTCTCTACCTCCTCCTACTCTTTACATGGATTTTGGTCTCCCAAGCTGGTCGTTGAAGTCTGTGTTGTAATCAAATAGGACCGTGGTTGAGGGCCAATGGCCGAAGTTGAGGGGTCGTGGTCGAAGTCGAAGCCGTGGTTGAAGGGGTGGTGATCGAAGTCAAAGGGCCATGGTCGAAGTGAGGCTGTGGTCGAAGTCAAAGAGCCATGGTCAAAGTCCAAACTGTGGTCGAAGGGGAAAGTGGTCGAAGGGGTAAGTGGTCGACGTCGAAGGGCTGTGGTCATCGAAGGGGACAGTGGTCAAAGTCGAAGCCATGGTTGGTGTCAAAGGGCCGTGGTCGAAGGAGACAGTGGTCGGCGTCGAAGGGTTGTGGTCGAAGAGGACAATGGTCGAAGGGGTTGAGTGGTCGAAGTCGAAGATCCATGGTCAAAGTCGAAGATCTATGGTCGAAGGGGGCCGTGGTCGAAAGGTGAAGTAGTCGACGTCGAAGGGTCGTGGTCGAAGTGGATAGTGGTCGAAGGGGGCGGTGGTCAAAGGGGGAAGTGGTCGATGTCGAAGGACCGTGGTCGTCGAAGGGCCATGGTTGAAGGAGATAGTGGTCAACGGAGACAGTGGTCGAAGTCATAGATCCATGGTTGAAGTCGAAGATCTGTGGTCGAAGTCGAAACCATGGTCGATGGGGGCTATGGTCGAAGGGGGAACTAGTTGATGTTGAAGGGCCATGGTCGAAGGGGACAGTGGTCGAAGGGAACAGTGGTCGAAGTCGAAGATCCATGGTCAAAGTCAAAGATCCTTGGTCAAAGCCGAAGCCATGGTCGAAGGCGGAAGTGGTTGGCATCGAAGGACTGTGGTTATTGAAGGGCCATGGTCGAAGGGGATGGTGTTTAGGGGGGCAGTGGTCGAAGTAGAAGATCTGTGGTCGTCGTCGAAGCCATGGTCGAAGGAAAAAGTGGTCGACGTCGACGGGCCGTGGTCAAAGGGTACAGTGGTTGAAGGGGGTAGTGGTCGAAGTCGAAGGGGACAATGCTCAAAGTCGAATGGGGCAGTGGTCGAAGTTGCAGTCATGGTTGTAGTCATAGCGCCCATGGATGTGGTTGTAGCGGTCATGGTCATAGTCATAGCGCCAACCCGGAGGGCACATGCTGGTTCGTCCACAACCTCCACCGCTACGAGTTCCTCCTCTAGTTGGACATCCCTGTTGCCTACCCCCAAGGCACCCTCGAGATCAAGCTCCCCACCCTCGACAACAAGACCCACAAGGTCTCGTACTCTCCATGGATTGTAACATGCTTTTGACCACGAGGTGTGATCGACGGCTTCCGATTTATGACCGTGAGTGCTGGTTGATGTGTTTCGAGTTATGACCACGAGGTGTGGTCGATGTCTTCAACTTACAACCATGAGTGATGGTCGAAGTCGAAGATCCGTGGTCGAAGTCGAAGCCATGGTCAAAGGGGGCCATGGTCGAAGGAGGAAGTGGTCGACGTCGAAGAGCCGTGGTCGAAGGGGATAGTAGTTGAAGGGGGCAGTGGTCGAAGTCGAAGAGGGCAATGGTCGAAGTCGTGGCCGTGGTCGAAGTCGAGGCTGTGGTCGAAGTCGGGGTCGAGCAGGCTAGCACCAACAGTCCGGCAACAGGGCACAGTGCACCGGAGGCCTGCCAATGTACGACCACCAACGATGGTCGACCACTCCTGACCTACGATCACGCGTGATGGTCGACGGCTTCTAACTTACGACCACGAGGTGTGATCGACGGCTTCCGATTTACGACCATGAGCACTGATCGATGTGTTTCGACTTACGACCACGTGGTGTGGTCGATGTGTTCCGACTTACGACCATGAGGTATCCTCGATGGCTTTCGATTTACAACCATGAACGATGGTCATCAGCTTCTGATGTACGACCATGAGCCATTGTCGAAGGCTCCCGATTTAGGACCACGATCGATCGTCGACCGCTACCAACTTACGATAACCAGCGATGGTCAACCGCTCCTGACTTATGATAACACGCGATGGTCGATGGCTTCCGACTTACGATGAAGAGATGTGCTCGAGGGCTCCTGACCTACGACCACGAGGTGTGGTCGATATTTTCCGACTTATAACCACGAGGTGTGCTCGACGGCTTTCGACTTACTTGATGGATTTAAAAACTTTTAGAACATGTTTGTTTGTATATTCTAAAAATTTTTACACCTGTGAGTTTTAAAACATGTAGTATAATAAATTTTAAAAATTCGTAGTAATGCACGGGTATTTAGCTAGTAGTGCTTAATGCTTTACTGCAATGGGTGGCATCTCCAACCACCTGTGGGGGTTCTAAAAAAATGAACTTGCAGCTGCTGAAGCCTGAGGTTAACAATTTGACATACAACTACTCTGTTTTTTTTTTGAAACTACAGCCACTCTGGTTTTGCCGCACTGCTGAGTCTCATTTTCTTTCTTTCTCCATAAAAAAACTAATTTGTTGCTGACAATGCAGGCCCTTGCTATGCTCTGTACCTCGCTGCCAACATCGGTGAGCAACCTCAGGTGGTCAGGTGGATCTAATTGCTGCAGAGGAACTGTTGACTAGTTTGCAAATATTGCCACATCAAAAGAATGCAATGCCTTTGCGGCTTCTCAGCTTAAGGTGCAGGGCAGGAATATTTGAAGGGAAAGCCCTATGATCTCAAGCGAAGAACCTGGGTTTGAAGCTTGGGAGGAGCCTGCGTCCTTTCCTTTTTCTGGGCTGCGACTAGTCGACTACTACACTTATATTGCTATCGTTCTAGTATATTGTGCTACAATTCTGGTTGTTTATGTCACTGTAGTATATGTTGCATTTCATTGGTTGATGTTGCTTAAGCTGTCACATGCACATTTGTACTACATCAGAAACTGTCTGAGAATGCACCTGCTTGTCTGCTGCAAAAATCTTAAGGTAGGTACTAAATAATTAAACCATGTCATGCTTCATGCTCTTAATAGGAATGAGATGCATTGCTCTCTTCTTTTTTGCTTTTTGAATGCCAAATTCTCGTAGCCAGGTATTTTGTGCATGTATAATCAAGTAGCATTAGGAACAAGATGTATATAACTGAAGAATATGCAAACAGCCAATGGCATGTGCATCTGAATTTAACACTTCACAGCAGAGCAGGCGTTCGTCTACTGCCAATAGCCACAGCCTACTGCAGTGACATCAAAAGATTTCATCCAGCGGATAACATCGTCGAGCACTCCAAATCCAAAGCACTGCCTCCGCCAAATGCTGGACGCCGACGGCCCAGGCCGGCGCACGTCGTCGGCACGGGCGTTGCACCTCCCGGAACGCGTCAACTGTGAAGGAACCGGACACCCCCATGATTCTGCTGATCAGGATCGAGTTCTCCAGGTTCGGGTCGTCGGTGACGACGGTCGGTATCTCCGATCTGTCGTCGAGGAAGCAGATGGGGCTTCCCTTCACCCTGTTGCTCTCGGTCACCAGGAAAGCCCCGCAGCACGTGTCTCCGAGGAAGAGGGCGCGGCCGTCGAGCCGCTTTACTGGCGACCAGTGCCGGAAGCCCGAGGCGTTGCACTCCAGTAACTACCGTGCCTATTCACCACGAGCAGCCTCCCGTCGCACTCCATCAAGGAGCGTCTCACGTCCTTGTAGTCCTTGGTCCTGGTGAGCTGCATTTCAAATCTGAACGGATGCAGCTCATCGCCGGCGTGGTCACGGACTGAGATTATTTACAAACTTCTGTTGCAATACCATCAACAATTAAACAACTCTATTCAATTTAGTGCAAGTATTACTCTTTGAACTTAATTTGACATATTACGATGGTCTATCACGTCTCGATCATGTATGTGCATATGGTTTGATCACTATCCAATTCCAACTCTGATAACTTTGCGTTTGCAAACATAGGATTTTGTTTGGCTATGCCTTCAATGTAAAGGCATGTGTACATCTTGTGTTAAGAATACATCATCGTTCATTGGCATGGCGCACATGCACCAAACTCCCAAATCGTGGCCTGACCTCCCCCCCTCGACTTCGCCCACCTCGTCCTCCGCCATCTCGGTTAACCTCGCCGACAAAGGTGCCTTCGCCACCGCTTGCCGCGACTGTGCGCACTGCCTCGCGGAGATAACAGATGCTCCCTCGGCTCGCCCTCCCTAACGACGGCTTCTTTAGCCTCCCCGACAAATGCTGTCAAGCGCCTCCCGCTCGCCCTCGACGCAGCCGCCGCACGCTGCTGGGGCTCCATCGGCGCTTGGCTCGTCCTCGTGCGCGCCTAGCTCTATAGTCTATACATTACAATAACACAAGTGTCAACTCATCAACTGTCAACTATGAACTATCACATTTTCCTATTTTTCTATCCTCGTCTAATCATTGCCTAGGCGCCTTCGGAGCGCCTCACCTCGCCTTGTCGCCGTGACAACAATAGATATGAGGAAATCTATTGTGACTTCACTTAAGATCAAGATAATAGATAGGTGGATTGCTGTATCTAAATAGACGAAGAATATTGAGTGCTCTTCCTTCGACATCTCGATAATTAGTCTCTCCGTGTTCACTCAGATTGTACGCTTACTATCCAATGTCTTGTGTATGGGTGTAAAAGAAGCAGATGTTTTTTATCCAACCGACCGTTCGAAGACTTGTGAAACGAATATGGAATGAAGAAATGGATATCCTATACTATCCATGTCTAACTCCGAGAAAAAAATACGGAATAGGATATAGGATGAGCAATACCCGTCCTTATCCACTCCGATTGCACCCCGACACCAAAGGGAAAAATCTCCAACTCCGTTCCCCTACTTCTCCCAGCCACCGCCGCAGCCTAAGGTACTCCAAAGCCACAACTATACACTCTGTGCCTACCTACTGATTCGTTTGTCTCACTACAGTGTCTTGGTTTCCTAGTGACCCCCCTGATCCGAGTAGTGCGATTAGGAGATGTTGGACTCGGAGAAGCATCGGCGCCTCCAAGACGGACGCGTAGCAGGCCGGCACCATTTGCAAAAACGGCTACATTGTCATCAAGGACCACCCCTGCAAGGTGAACAACGGCTAGATTGATCTACCTGAGCCCTTTCTTTTTGATTGGTTTGATTCTTTGATCGTATGGTATGGTGCATTGCTACCTACGCATGTGGTGGAGGTCTCGACCTCCAAAACTGGGAAGCATGGCCTCGCCAAGTGCCACTTCGTCGGCATTGACGTCTTCACCGGCAAGAAGCTCGAGGACATCGTGCCCTCCTCCCACAACTGTGATGTTAGTGACTAACCGATCTGTCTCTCTGCAAATTTCTAGTATTTAATTTTCCATTAATTAACATCAAAATCTCACCTTTTGTTTTGGTTTTGGTGTTTTTTGTAGGTTCCGCATGTGAACCGTACTGAGTACCAGCTCATCGACATCTCTGACGATGATTTTGTAAGTTCTTATTGCTGCTGAAAGCATCTTTTAGTGTTCATTCTGTTTATGGGAATATGAATTTGTCGTTGTCTCTAACAGGTGAGCTTACTGACTGAGAATGGCAACACCAAGGATGATCTGAAGCTCCCGTCCGATGAGGCCCTGCTCTCTCAGGTCTGCCCGTTTGACCATGAGTATCAAATTTTGGTTTCAAACAAATAAACAGATGCATTGTTCTAGTTCAGGTTATTACTAGGTGTGTCATTAGCTTATGCTGTACCTTTGATCAACTGCATATTAAAAGTATGTGTTTTGTTGCCATATTTTCATATTTAGGAACATATAGTGGAATATGTTAGTAAGGTTGAGATTCAACAACAACAATAACAAAGCCTTTTATCCCAAACAAGTTAGGGTATATTAGAAATGAAACATTCTCAAGATCAAAGAGATAAGAGTCTTAAATAAAAACCTATAAAGCTAAAACCCTAAGTCGTACATTCTACTATCTAAGTCGAGAGCCTAAAACACTGCCGCTAACTTTCTTATGGTTCTGGTGCGTGGATCGCTAACTTTCATACGCTCCTATCAATAGTTAATTCTTTAGATACATTCTAATTCCTCAAGTCTCTTTTAACTGCTTCCTTCCACGTCGGTCTTGGTCGACTTCTGCCTTTTCTTACGTTTTCAGTACGTCTTAAAATTCCACTATGTACTGGTGCCTCAAGAAGCTTTCATTGGAGATATCCAAACCATTTCAAGTGATGTTGGACAAGCCATACTACTTTTGGTAAAACTATCACAAAACCATACTTCGAAGCAACAATTTTAGAGTACCGCACTTCTCTTTGTATAATATTTCAGAAAACCACACTTTCGAGCATTACCGTCATATCCAAACGGACCGGACCCATTTGTCAATCTCACAAACCTATCAATATTAGCAAATGGAAACAGGATAGGCTTGTGAGACCGACGAGTGGGCCTAACCCGTTGGATACTTAAAACGTGTGGTTTGTATGAAATGTAAAGGGAAGCATTGTTTTCTGAAATTGTTCCTTAAAAGTATGATTTTATAATAGTTTTATCGGTAGTGTGGTTTTGTGAAATTTACTCAATGCATAAAACATTTTATTCAGTAGTTTTTTTGTATGACTAAGTGTATCAAAACTATTGTTCTACTTGTCTGGTAGTTTAGTTCAATGGCATTCAAGTATGTTTAGTTGTTGCCATGTATTGCAGCAATGCCATTCCATGTAGTGTATTTTGTGTGGTGTAAGGCATCCCGAGCAGTTAAATTGACACATTATAGTATTTTTTTTGGGTGATGATCATTCTTAAGTAATTGTTGTTTTGGTTGGAGTAAAATCACTGCAATAGGTGTCATGTTAGGGCATGGGGCAGGTCTATGGAAAATCACCACTGAAATATGATAGCGGAAAATTTTCTTTACTGATTGATTGCTTTTTTTAATAACTAAGTAGTTATAATGGTTCAGTGCAAAGTTTTCAGTGAAGTATCCTCGGTAAAATTTCAGTTGCTATTAAAAGAAAGAAAAAAGAATTATGTTCCCTCAGCATTTTCTACGTCTTGGTCATTTCGCCTTCACATGTATGTCCTCAAAGAAATGACAACTTGAATTAAGCAGGCCAGCTCCATAATACTCACCCCACAACCTTTTTATGTAATTTTCTTTGGGCAAATTAATGGTGAGGTAGACCATTTTGTTAGAGTATAATATATTTGGTAGGATAGAGTCCATTGGGATTACAATCCCTTGTACCGTCTTGCCCCCCAAGTCTTGTACCTCCATATATACCGCCTGAGAGGCTCAATGCAATACATCTAATTCCACCCAATTCTATCTTCCTTCATGGTATCAGAGCGTCTAGGTTTAGATCCTAACCCTAGCCGCCGCCCGCTTCCATACCGCGCGCCCCCGGGGAGATCTATCTCCGCCGGGGGCAGCGCCACCGTTTAGGTAGTGGATCCTATTGATCTGGCCACCATCGTCGTCGCCGTCATCAAGCAGCAAATCGGGCCTACCTCCTCGCGATCGTCCTCATCGCGGTCGGACTGCCGTTGCCCCGTTTCCCAGGCTCATCGCTGGGCCGTCGCCGTCACCCCCTTCCAGATCTTCGCCGCCCCGTCCCGCGCCGCCGTGGTGGCGGCCGGGCTAGGCCACGCTCCGTCCCTGAGCCGCCATGGTGGCGGCCGGGCCAGTTGGAGCATCACCGCTGGTGGGCGGATCTGGCCGTCTCCACCACGCCGCCCCCATCCTTGCGAGACCGGACCCCTCCGCCTCGCCGAACCGCACCGCCGCCGTCGCCGCCGCTCGGCTCCGAGCCGTGCCTCGCCAGCCTCCTCGCGGCCGCCGGGGGTGGTGTCGGGCCGCGCCGCCGCCGGCCGGGGGCCGCCTGCCACATCGTTGTTCGGCCCCGAGCCATGCCTCGCCCCGACCCCGGCAGCATCCGCGCTGCCGCCGGGGGTGGTGCCCAGCCGGGCCATGCCGAACCCGCCCTACCGCCGCCTGGCGCTCACTCACGGACGCCCCACCGCCCAAAGCTTGCTCCGTCGGCCGGAGATCCTTCCCCGATCGATCGGCGCCTGAGGCGGACGGAGATCCGGTGTCGGTGAGACTCGCCCTTTTACCCGACTATGTCTTGTGAGCGGCTCTCCTCCTTTGGTTCTATCGACGCCCGAGGCCTATGTTTCGCCCGTGAGTTCTTTTTTGACCAAGACGCTGGACTTTTGATCGGCTCTAGGTGTACTCGGTGAGTTGCACATGGAGGGTCCCACTGCTGCTGTTATATCTTTTTTTCCCGATCACTGATTGGGGTTGAGTTGCCCATCGCCCATCGATCTCACACGTATCTACTCCGACATCGGCCTCGACTACACCGGCCTCTACGTCTTTGACTGTGCGGGCAGGCCGGGCACGCGTACTCGGTCTGATCAGCCGATTGTGCGCGATCCACCCAGCTCCCGTGATGTCCGTCATCAAGTACTACACGCATCTTCTCCGAGCAACAGGGTTGCTCCTGTGTTGCCTCCTCGGGCCACAGCACTGCCGCACGTGTGTCCCCTCGCCGTTGCATCTACATCGTCGTCCCTTGTGCATCGACGACTATGCTGCGCAACCTCTTGTGTACCATCTATCTGCACCTGGTCTTCGTCATGCTGATCGGGCCTTCATCGTCGACATCGAGCGCTACCGCCGCCGCCGTACGTTGCATCAGGACTGCTTGCCTTCGCACAAGAGCGTCCGCCCGGACTGCTCGCCTTCGGGTAGGAGCGTCCGCTCCCGCACTGCTCCTTCGTCCAGCACAACCACGCCTGGTTGGGGCCCTCTCCCTTGTATGTCCGGTACTAGCAACACCGGTGCGTGCTTTCGTCCCTGACGCGTTGTCAGGTCTGGCAAACCTGGCACACACCTCGGCTCTGGCGGCTTGACTGCATCGACTTCGGCATTGACCCTCCTGTTCTCGTCCCGTCTGCCTCGATTACATCGCCATTTTCATCTACATCCTCGACGGCCCTGACTGCGTCGACCTCGGCATCACCCCCTTCCACGACGATTGCCTCGACGCGTCTCCGTCATCACCATGGCGCCTCTTTTGCGCCCACGGCTTCATGAGCGACCGCCTCGACATCGGTAACCCGACCACGACTATGTCGACCACGACCATCTCCAGCACAACATCCACGACTACTCTACCCTCGCGCTCGGCTACCTCGACATCGGCATAAAGGGCTACCGCCTTGCTTGAGCTACTCGTCGGTTCCTGTTCCAGTCATAGCATACGCGCCGCATCGACGGTAATGACTGCGGGGGATGTTAGTGTTAGATGTGTATTACATAGCTGTGTATTTACCCCATTGTATAAGGGGTTTCTTGCATATATGCCACCTGTACATGTATATATATTGGCCATTTGGCCACATGATGAATACAAGCGTTATTGAACATGGTATCAGAGCCAGTTTCGTCATACCTAGGGTTTCATTATACCTAGGGTTTTGCCGCTCGTCGCCTGTCATCTTCCTGTTGCCTGTCATCTTCCCATTGCCCTTCACCAAAACTGAACGGATCAGGCGTTGCTGCCGACTCTGCCCAGCCACCGTCGCCCAACTGTCGCCGCCGGGTCGTCCTTCATCAGATCTGCCGGATCGGGCTCTTCTGTAGCTGGCCCCGCCGTCACTGTCGGCTCTTCTTGGTCACCACCGGCCACTGCAGCCGGCCCCGTCGCGCTGGCCTCGCTGTCGCTGTCGGCCCTTCTTGGTCGTCACCGGCCGCTGTAGCTGACACCGCCGCGCTGTAGTCGGCCCCGCCGCGCCGTCGCCGGCCCCGTCTGTGCCGACCTCACCGTTGGCACCGATTCTGCTGCCGCTGTCGAGACCACTGCCCGAGACCGCTTTTTGCTTTGGGCAATGGTGGCCGAGTCGGTTGGTTTGTAAACCGACCAGAAAAAGAAAGAAAAAGAGCAAAAAAAAGAGAAAAAAGAGAAAAAAGGGGGGAAAAAGAAAAAAAGAGATGTCTTCTTCTGCAGGCGCTGTTTATGTTCCTCGTTGCCCGATGATCTTTGATGGTCTCAATTATCGGTACTGGTTTCAGCACATGCGCATCCACATGCGTGGTCAGCGCCTTTGGGAGTTTCTTACGGGCGAGTTGCCTTACCCGTCTCGTCCTACTCCACCTGTTGCGTCTGTACTCCCAAAGGATGCTCCCGAAGACACTCGTACAAAGGCTTCTGAGGCTTTTGAGGATGCCATGGAGACTTTTCAGACTCGGTATGCTGCTTACAAGACATGGATTGATGAAGATACTCGTGCCTCTGCTATTTTGGTTGCTAGCAAGGAGGTGCATCTCACTGGTGATGTTGTTGGACTAGCTTCCGCACATGCGATGTGGACGCATCTACGTAGCCGCTACGAGCCATCTGGTGATTCCTTATACCTTGTTGTTGTGCGACAGGAGCAGTCGCTGCAACAAGGTGATGCTACTGTGGATGAGTTCTATGCTCAGTTGTTTGCGATATGGCGTCAGATCGACTCTTTGGGGCTAGATGTTTGCCGCACCTGTCAGTGTTGTTAGCGTCAGCAGTTTCACATGGAGCTTCTCCGCATCTATGACTTTTTGACACGCCTCCGGTCTGAGTTTGAGCAGACTCGTGCTCAGTTGCTGGCTCATCATCCTCGTGTGACTTTGTTGGAGGCCCTTGCAGCTGTTCGTACTGAGGAGATTCGACTTCGTGGAGCGGGTCTGCTATCATCATCATCATCACTTCCTTCAGTTTTGGTGGCTTCTCCGGCTTCTACACCCGCCGTGCCTTTGGTTACTCCTTCCTCAGTTGTGCCTCCACCAGTGACAGCTGCTGTTGGTAAGGGTCTTCACTGCACCTATTGCAACAAGGATGGACATGTGGAACAGTTTTGCTACAAGAAGAAGAAGGATCTTTGTCGTGGTGCTCGTCCTCCGAGGGGCATTGGTGGTTCCTTCTCTCAGCAGAGTTCTGGTACTCCTGACACTCAGCAGCTTCTCACATTGCTAGGCCGCATGGTTGCTTCTGCATCGTCTGGTTCTGCTGCTCAGTCTTCTGGTGAGAGACCACCTTCTACTTCTCCTTCCTCAGGTACATCTCCTTGGATTCTTGATTCTGGTGCTTCTTTTCATATGACATCTGATTCCACTAGTCTCACTTCCATTAGTCCTTTATCTGCTCCTATCATTGTCCACACGGTATATGGTACCTCTCTTTCTGTCACAGGACGAGGCACTCTTTCAAATTCCTCTTTTCATGTTCTTGCTATTTCCCATGTTCCAAAACTATCCATGCAGCTCATATCTGCTGGCCAGCTCACTGATCATGGTTGTCGTGTTATTTTCGATTCTGATTCTTGTTGTGTTCAGGATCGTTGCACGGGGACTCTGATTGGTACTGGCCCTCGCCGCCGTGACTCCCAACGGCTCTGGGAGCTTGACTGGCTTTGCCTTCCTTCCGCTGCTCCAGCCAGTCTTCTTGCCTCCACTACTGCCTCTGCAGCTGCTACAGCCTCCACCGCATCGTTTGCTCAGTGGCATCATCGCTTAGGACATCTTTGTGGTTTCCGTATGTCTTTCTTACTTCGGTGAGGTCTTTTAGGGTCTGTCTGGTGATGCTTCTCTGAATTGTCAGGGTTGTAAGCTTGGCAAACAGCTTCAACTCCCGTATCCTTCTAGTGAGTCAGTGTCTCAGCGTCCTTTTGATCTTGTTCATTCTGATGTATGGGGATTAACTCCTTTTGTTTTGAAAGGAGGTCATCGATATTATATCATTTTTATTGATGATTTTTCTCGACATACATGGATATACTTTATGTCATCTCGTAGTGAGGTTTTACCTATCTACAAGACCTTTGCCACCATGATTCGCACTCAGTTTGACTCTCCTATTCGTGTTTTTCGCGTCGATTCCGCTGGAGAGTACTTGTCGGGAGCCCTTCGTGGTTTTCTTGCTGAGCAGGGCACTCTCTCTTAGTTTTCTTGTCCAGGTGCTCATGCTCAGAATGGTGTGGCTGAACGCAAGCATCGTCATCTTCTTGAGATAGCTCGTGCTCTCATGATTGCTTCTGTTGTTCCACCACATTTCTGGGCTGAGGCTGTTTCTACTACCACTTTCTTGATCAACATTCAGCCCTCCTCTGCTCTTCAGGGTGGGATCCCAGTTGAGTGTCTCTCTGGCCAGACTCCTGATTATTCCAGTCTTCGCCTCTTCGGGTGTGTGTGCTATGTTCTTCTTGCACCTCGTGAGTGCACCAAACTGACCGCTCAGTCAGTTGAGTGCATTTTTCTGGGCTACAGTGCTGAGCACAAGGGATATCGTTGTTGGGATCCTGTAGGCCGACGGATGCGGATTTCTCGGGATGTTACCTTTGATGAGTCTCGTCCTTTCTATCCTCGTCCTTCTCCTTCCTCCACTTCAGCATCTGTTGTCGAGCCGCTTTCGTTTCTAACTTTTCCTTCTAGTCCTATAGTCCCCACTCCACCACAGCCTTTGGTCTCTCCGGTGCCTCCTTCTCCGTCAGCACCTTCCTTACCTGTAACAGCCCAGCTGTTTATTTCAAAATGTTTAGTAAAAAAATTTAAAAGTTATTTTAATTTAAAATAAAATCAAGTGTGCTTTGGTTGCTTGAATTTTTGGAGTTTTTGAATTTATTGGATTAAATTAAAGCTTAGAAAGTAAAAATGTTTAAATGGTTAAAATATACCTCAATTAAATCCGAAATTTTTTTATTTGATATTTTCGGGTTCCAAGGATATTTGTAGAATTTTCTTGAATTTTTTTTTTGAATTTATTTTATTTTATTATTTTTTTTGGGAAAAATATATTATTTTAAATTATTTTTTTTCTCTCTCCTGCTTTCTTCTCCATTCCAGTGCGTGCGTCCGTTCGTCTCCAGAACGTGGCCGCCATGGCCATTTCTTTGAGCTTCCATTCCTCTTGAATTTCTCCACCGTTTTTCATGAAATCAAGTGCATTCACTTGCTCTCTTCAAGACTCCTTTATTCCCAACCGTTTCCCTCCACCTTTATGCTCATTTACACGAAAATGAAACCGTTGCTCTAAAAGACATCGTCGTTCGATCTCCCTCTCCCGTCCACCTCCGCCCCTATAAAAGGGAGCACCGGGTGCCCCTCCTCACCCTCAGTCATCCCTAAAAATCTCAATTCCTCTCTTCCTTTGTTTTCTCCGCAATCGCTATTTTTGTTTTGTTAACCGAACGGCGTTCATCGGCCGTTTGCGCCTTCTACAGTGGAGTTCCACCACTTTTGACCATACCATCGGCTTTGTCTCCGCACGTTCTACGCGATGCTTGCATCGCCTTCACCGGAGCTTCGCCGGAGCATCGCCGGACCACCGTGGCCAAACCGCACCGTCGCATCTCTCCTCGCTGCGAGCCGACCATGAATGTTCCATCATAACCGAGGTGAGCACTGCGTTCCTTGTGTTCTCTTCTTCGTTTCGCCGCAAACCCCAAATGCTAACTCCTCTCCATTTGCCCGGAACGCCGATGTCAACCCGACGGTCGCAAAATGTCTTCTCCACCGTGTTCCGCCACCATCCGATGTCCTTTGGCTGAGCCGTTTGCACCGTTGAGTTTGCCTCGACGCGTTCTACATCGTGCTTCCATCGCCATCGCCTAAAGATTCCCCGAGTCCTCGTCGACCTTGTCAGGCCCAGACACCAAAACTGTACCTTCGCGCGTACCCACTTTTTCGGTGAGCGCTTTAATTTTTATTCACGTCATATTGTGTCCTAGTCTCTAAGGAATTTTTCTACCATTTTGTTTAATTTTTCGTGGAGCCAATTGTCAGGAATTGAGCTTTCCGCGAGAATGGCCGTTTTTGACTCCCGACGTCGATTCGTCGCCTCCGGTAAGCCTTAGCCCATGCCGTAATTTTTCGTAGACTTACCTCGGCATGTTTTACGCCATGCTTCCTTCCTTTTCCCCAAAAAGCCTCCACAAATTTTCGCCTCCGACACCTTGCCATGGCCGCCAATGACATCTCGTGTCCCCATCTATCCGTTGGTGTTTTCCCAATCCGTTCACGTCATAACGTGCCAAACCATCCCATTTAGCTACCTTCCAAATGGTTTTAGATTTGCTTCACCGAGCACTAAGATATTAAGTTTTTCCTTTCTCTCTACCGTCGCCGTTCAAACGTCGATGGTATCGTTTCCGTTCCTCGTCGCCGTATCCATGTCACCACCTTCATCTCATCACCAGGATTCCATTTTGCCCATTCGCTAGCCACCTCGCAGCCTACCGACACCATACTGTTCAAAAAGTAATTCTCAGATGTCGTTATCATTTCATGTGATGTCCAAAACCTCCAGATATTTGTTCTCCCTCATACAAACTCCGAATCCGTTGATTCTTTCTCCTAAATTCATCTAAGATCATTATATCTATCTCCCAGTATATATTTTATAATTTTCAGATTTTATTTGGATTTTATTTGAGTTTATTTTGTTTGGTTCTTCGCGTGTAGACTACGACGAATCCGGAGAGTTCGATTTCGACGATTCGTAGCATCAAGTCTTTGAGCAAGGCAAGTTACACCTTTGATCATGTTGCTCCCACTAATTTAAATTATTTATGTTGTTTTTAAAATTATTATTGCATGCGTACTTTTATTAAAATTAGTTCAAATGTGCTTAAAACTTTAGTTACACCCAATTTCCTTTGTATGGCCAATCTTGATATTGAACAATCATACCTTGTCACCTTAGATGAAAACCTAGTTGGTACATTAGTATTAAGTAGAACAATTTATGGAATTGCTTAGCCATGCTTAGAATAATTCGGGTGGGAAGAATTGTTTCACATAAAATGATAAGCTTTTCAACTGTATTCTTGACTTCGGTGAGTCAAGAAGGTTTATGAATTATTTTGAAAACAAATATAAAACTGGTTTAGACTTAGGCAATTGGTTAGAGTGGTGGGTGCAGGCATGCCCTGTTGGTTGGAGCCACAGTGGTTGATTGTCGTGCACAGGGGTTTGTGGATGGGCCTAAGTCAGATTAAGGACCGGTCTATGAGCTACTGTTGCAAAGCCCTATCGTACTACCACAAGGCTGGTATGGGACAGCCCTGGCTGAATAATTTGCGGGTCCCAACCTGAGCCATTTCGTAGGATGAAAGTGAGCGTGGCGTAGGCCATAAGAAGTCTCACTCGGCTCAAGAGGGGGTCCCGGTCTGGTGGATTCCTTACCGGGGTGAAACCTTAGAGTTGGCTTGGCCAGGTTGAAGGCTTTGCATTGTAAAGGCCTTGTCACGACTCCTAACCGCACACCTAAGGAAGTGTGTAATCTAGTGGTAAAACGGGATGATCGTGTCTTGTGGGTAAAGCTGTACAACCTCTGCAGAGTGTATAACCTATCCTGGATAGCCGTGCCCACGGTCATGGGCATGCCGAGTAAAAGTTTTTCATGGATTAGACTTTGTTTTTCAAAAATGGTTTCGAAAACCTTGTGGATGGATGGAATCCACGAGAGATGAAAACCTTGCGGATGGATGGAATCCGTGAGAGATTGAAATCTGGTGAATGGATGGAATTCATCAGAGTTGCGCAGTGAAAGCGTGTGGATGGATGGAATCCATACGTGAGCTTTTGGAAAAGATGGTCCGGGTGGGATGCCCGTGGTTAGGTTGGTGTGGGGGATGGACCTGCACTAACGGTATCTATTTTGTTTACAACATTGTTTTACTTAATGTATCAAATTCAGCTTTTGCACTTACTTATGATATTTACTCCAATGTCGCCTTTTATGCAAATAAACCATATTATGCCTTCCTTTGATATTCCATATGCATGCATCTATTCTGTTAAATCTCCTGGTGTAACTTGTGGAGTACTTTTTGTACTCATGTTGCTATATCTAACTCTTTCCAAAGGAAGCCTTCGACGACTTCGGTGAGGATTGCGACTAGGCCACGTCTTACAGTCATTCGCCTTGTGGGAAGGCTGGATGGGCTGCTGCTTTATGTATTTCTTCCGCTGTCTTCTTTTGCTATTATTGTAAACTTTGGCCATCAGGCTCATATTAGTTAAATAAAGTTTGTCATTACGCATGATAATTGTCTTTGTGATACTGTGTGCACTAGCTTTTCCTGGGATAGTGCGATTAACACAGAGGGTTCTGGAGTTGTTGCTCCGGGTCCCGACATCACCACCGGCATCCTCTCCCGAGGTTGCTTCTGATATTGTTCCTTCTTATCCTCTCTACTATACTCGTCGCCCGCGAGTTGAGGTTCCTTCTGATATGCCCTCTCGTTCTAACGGGTCATCCTCTTTGGTCCCTCCTCGTTATACACTTCGCGATCGCCAGTCTATTTGGCCTCCTGAGCGTTTTGGTTTTGCTGCCGCTGCTCTTGCCAAGCTGACTTCTTATCGTGATGCTGTTGTTCATCAGGAGTGGCAGCATGCGATGGCGGAGGAGATCGCTGCCCTTGAGCGTACTAGCACGTGGGATCTTGTTCCTCTTCCTGCGCGAGTTACTCCTATCATGTGCAAGTGGGTCTATAAGGTTAAGACTCGCCCTGATGGTTCTCTTGAGCGTTACAAGGCTCGTCTTGTAGCGCGTGGTTTCCAGCAGGAGTATGGCCGTGATTATGATGAGACTTTTGCTCCTGTCGCTCACATGACCACCGTTCGCACTCTTCTTGCTGTGGCCTCTGTTCGACAGTGGTCTATCTCTCAGTTGGACGTCAAGAATGCCTTTCTCAATGGTGAGTTGCGTGAGGAGGTTTACATGCAGCCACTCCCTGGGTATTCTGTTCCTGAGGGTATGGTTTGTCGTCTTCGCCGATCTCTCTATGGCCTCAAGCAAGCTCCTCGTGCTTGGTTTGATCGTTTCTCCTCTGTTGTCACTGTAGCTGGTTTTTCGGCGAGTGCTCATGATCCTGCTCTTTTTATCCACACGTCATCTCGTGGTCGGACGCTTCTCCTTTTGTATGTTGATGATATGATCATTACTGGAGATGATCCTCAGTATATCACTTTTATCAAGGAGCGGCTTCATGAGCAGTTTCTTATGTCTGATCTAGGTCCTCTTCGCTACTTTCTTGGTATTGAGGTTATTTCTACTCCTAAGGGTTTCTATCTGTCCCAAGAAAAGTATATCTAGGATCTTCTTGATCGTGCCTCTCTTACGGATCAGCGGACAGCTGAGACTCCCCTGGAGCTTAATGTTCATCTTCGTCCCACGGATGGTGAGCCTCTTGCTGATCCCACTCGCTATCGTCATCTTATTGGGAGCCTTGTTTATCTTGGTGTCACTCGTCCTGACATTTCGTACCGTCCATATCTTGAGTCAGTTTGTTTCCGCTCCTACTCAGCTCCACTATAGTCATCTTCTTCATGTTCTACGATATCTTCGTGGAACTATCTCTCGTCGTCTCGTTTCTCCTCGTTCCAGCTCTTTACAACTCCAGGCATATTCTGATGCCACATGGGCTAGTGATCCCTCTGATCGCCGGTCTCTCTCTGCTTATTGCATTTTTCTTGGTGGTTCTCTCATTGCTTGGAAGAATAAAAAGCAGACAACAGTTTCTCGTTCGAGTGCTGAGGGTGAGTTGCGAGCTATGGCGTGACTGCAGAGGTTACTTGGCTACGGTGCTTACTTGAGGACTTTGGTGTTTCTGTTTCTGCACCGACTCCTCTTTTGTCTGACAGTACAGGTGCTATTAGCATTGCTAAAGATCCGGTGAAGCATGAGCTTACAAAGCATATTGGTGTTGATGCGTCCTACATGCGGATACAGGTGCAGGACCAGATTGTTGCTCTTCAGTATGTGCCTTCCGAGCTTCGGTTGGCAGATTTTTTCACAAAGGCACAAACCAGGGCTCAGCACAGTTTTCATCTCTCCAAACTTCATGTTGTTGATCCACCATAAGTTTGAGGGGGTGTTAGATGTGTATTACATAGCTGTGTATTTACCCTATTGTATAAGGGGTTTCCTGCATATATGCCACCTGTACATGTATATATATTGGCCCTTTGGCCACATGATGAATACAAGCGTTATTCAACAGTTAGCTCTTCGCCTTCTTCTATAGTCTCACCGTCTGCGACACTCCCGTTGTGACTGCGGGGGATGTTAGAGTACAATATATTTGGTAGGATAGAGTCCATTGGGATTACAATCTTTTGTACCGTCTTGCCCCCAAGTCTTGTACCTCCATATATACCGCCCGAGAGGCTCAATGCAATACATCTAATTCCACCCAATTCTATCTTCCTTCACATTTCATACGTCGGTATGTCATAATAGATATTTCATTCGTGTTAGAGTAAGATTTTTGTGTGTAAACCTTTACAGTCCATCTCTTCAAGCCTATGAAATGTTCATGTTCTACACTTTCAAACTGCCCGTAGCTGTGAAGGATCGCATTTGTTGTTTCGTAAGAAAATGAAATCGTAAGATGTAATTGTTAACAAGGCCGGTAATATAAACCGGACCATGAAATGGACGTACACAAATGTCCTTTTTGTTCATTAGATTATTTATGGTTTCTATAATCAAGTTAACCATATGCAGTGATCACTGTCCGGTTTTTTTTTTTTTGTGCACTCATATATAATAGGTTGCCACTGAACTTACATTTCTTATTTGAGATCAATTCACGTAAGACATAGGAGAAATTCCATATTGTATATATATTCTATCCACTATCTTGACAGTGTCTAGTAATTTTTCAAAGCTTGAATCTTGGAATTGAAATAACGGTTTTAATAATCAACATTTTTTTTAGGTGCAGCTGTCAAAAATGATAATTGTTATTGTATATATTGAAGGCGAAATTCGTGTTGAAGCTACAGGTGTATATGTCAAAAATGATAATTGTTATTGTACAATATTCCTCCCAAAATCACTTCGGTATATAACTCAAACCTTTTCAAGTGGAGGTCAAACTGAACCGAGCATACAGCCTGCACAAAACGCACAGAAAAAAATAAGAATGGTTTTCTGGAAAAAAAAAAGAACATAGCTATACCGAAGAACCTGAATGTGTAATTTCTCCAAATGCACACATCCTCAGGAACTTTGAGCATTCAATTCTATAAACCAACACGCACCAGACACTATCCATACGACTCAATCTGCAAAACATACATGCTCGATTAACAAGAGAAACGATAGCACTCCACACTGCCTGGAAATTAATAAATTTCAGTTTTAAACAGGTGAGTGACCTCTGGATTAAATCAACCCATGCCCCATCAGCTAAGCCAACAATTGGTTTACCACAAGTAGCTCACGTCCTGCAGCGTAACTTAATCTCGCCTACTGGTAGGTGAAAATTATTCGTCTCAGACCGCCCACGCTCCATTAATGCTGATATTCTTGAGAGCCGACCGGCCCAAAGGATCATAAGGAATGATGCCGTCCACCAAGTCTATCTGAACATACACAATAATCGACAATATAAAGCAAATTAAACAAATAGTCACATTATCCCAATTTTTGGGTACTTTTGTGTTGATTATGAGGCATCCGTAACAAATCACTGAAGCGATCATTGTTAGCCATTTTATCAACCTGCAAAGAACGTTCATTATCAGCAAGTTTCGTCATCAGTTGTATTTAAAATGAGCAAAGTTGGTAAATTACTTTGATGGCACAAATTATCAAGCTTCAATAAAACTACCTGTTGTACAGAAAAATTTCTAGAGTTCATTCACATCTCTTGAATTTGTATACAAAAGACCCCGGATCAGAGCTCAATATAACAACTTTGAATTTGTATACACAATAGTCTGTTAAAAAAATTCTAAGTTCTTCATATTTGGAACAGTAAACACCATTCTCTTCAAAATACCTTAATCGAGATGTCCTTCGATCAAGGAAATACAAACAAACAATACTCTAAACACCAATGAATAAAATTATCATCCAGTTCGCTTACTGTCTTTCTCTGGAGCAGAGGGTAGAAACAACGAACACAATAAAATTACTTCGATGGCAAAAATTATCAGGCTTCAATAAAACTACCTGTTGTACACAAAAATTCCCAGAATTCATTCACATTTCTTGAATTTGTATAGAGAAATTACCCCTGATTGGAACTCAATATAACTTGAATTTGTACACACAATAGTTTTTTTTTAAATTCTCAGTTCTTCATATTTGGAACACTAAACACCATCTCAAGTACCTTAATCGAGATGTCCTTCGATCAAGGAAATACGAACACACAACACTCTAATCGCCAAGTAATAAAATTATCATCCAGTTCGCTTACTGTCTTTCTCTGGAGCAGAGAGGACAAACAACGAACAGGCACAAGTTGGAGTGGTAATTCGAGCCCCATCACCCTTCTACGTAGCTAGGACGCGAGGGATCATTATTATTAGCCAAATCTGCCTCGAAATTGCCGTTTGACTGCAGCCTTCTGCTGGCATGCGTGGGTTGGTATCTTGGGAATTGTTTATATAAATAGTATTAAAGTTATTTTTTAAAATTTAGTGTAGAGATGTCTATTTTTGTAAATCTAGTTTTCTCAGTGAGTTCAACAACCACAACAGGTGACACGTACCATCTGCACACTATAGGAGCTTAGCAGGTGCTACCAACAGGAGTTAACTTAAGTCACACAACTCACACAAGTCATGAATTCAATCCTGGATAAATCATAGTGAAAAATCCATAAAATAATGCACCCCAACCTCAATAGTAGGAATCGAACTTTATTTTTCAGATAGAGACATAAGGTGCCTCACTGTTAGCCTATCATGCTATTGACCAAAACAAAAATTTTTTGATTGTACTCTTCCCACAATAAGAAGAATTTGTGACCGAAAGAGTAAGGCCCTGTTTGGTATAGCTTCTACTTCCAGCTTCTCCTTTGAATTTTTCTGGAGCTGTGCCAAACACCTAACTTCCCAAAATAACTTGATTATGCTTCTTGCGAGAGCAGAGTCCAAAATAAACTAGCCAGGAGAAGTCTTGGGATGGATTCTAGTGGGGAGCTAGCACACTCAAAACCAAAGTACCCATTGAAGTTTAATTTATTTACCTGCAATTGCAATCGAAATACCCTCACAACCTCTCGCCCCCACACCCTCCTCTCGCCGACCTAGACTCCCCCCTCCCCCGATGCTTCTCTCTGCCGCCTCCTGGTCATGACGCCACCCCTCTTCCTGACTGCCAACCCGACCTCCTCCCTACACCATCATCTTGCTTCCCTCGGCCTTCCCCGCCCCTCCCTCAGTCGACGATCCCATTCGTAGGCCGACGGATGTGCTCCCCTACGTCTAGATCTAGAGGATGGGAGGTTAGGCGGCGGTGGATCATATCCAAATTGGCGACAGTAAGGTTGACAACAGCTCGACGGCTAGGGTGGCCTGCCGACGAGGGCAACCTCCACCCTCTCGTTTGCGACCTTCGCCTGCCCGCTCACAACCTCCTCCCCTTACGACGCCTCTCCCTGAGATCCATGCTATCCAGCACTTAGTGTCGCCACCGCCGAGGTCAGTTTAAAAATATCCCCTTGGCTGAGGTGTATTGGATTCTTGCATGTTGAGGAAACAATCTTTGATTGATCTTGAGGCATGTGCATCGATCCAAGAACATGTTAATGGAACTTTCTTATGCTTGTACTGATGGAACTTTTTGATGCTTGTACAATCTTTTTCCTTTTGTTATTTGCAATACATTTGATGAACTAGTTTGTTCAAAGAGCTTTGCTGTACTCTTTTTGCTGTAGGGAATCTTCCCATTGTCAATCTGGTGAACTTGTTCTCTCGTCACCTACTTTCTTGATGTTTCTATTCATGTGTCTTGGTGGGCAATTAAGGTAGCTTGTCACCAATTCCTGACTGTCAATCTGGTTAATCTCCTTTGATTCCTTGAGGTGAATTTGTTATGAACTAGCACATGGTCTTGTAGTCCTGAACTAGCATCAGTTTGTCTGCATTTTTGAGAGTTGGAATTAGGCTCATGCTAACTGATGTACATGTACATTTTTTCAGGTGCTTTGATTGACCAAGGTTTGGCCTAGAGAAATGTCCCATCTGTGGCAAGATTTTCATTCATTTAAGGCAAATTGCAGAGTTGATTAGAAATATGCAGATTTGTTCTGAAATCTTGACTATGTGTAATTTTGCCCAATTTGATTCATAAATTTGTACAAATAGGTCCATCTTTATTGCGGCATCTTGCCTTGCAGAATGATTGACAAGAACTTGGAAAGATGATCTGTATGTAGATTTCTTTATGTGCGTCCATGCACAAAATCTGTGTGTAGTTTTGTACCTTCACGAATAATCAGTCAAAACAATTGTGCAGTTTGGGGTCTTTCTAATTGATGCTTATCAATTGGCTAGGTCAAAATAATTGAAATTTTGTAGTAAATTTCTCCCTTTCTTTTTTCCTTCAAAACTTGCATTTCTTATACAAAAAATACAAAGAAGTAAGACACAGATATAAATAAAGTGGTATAACCAGAGGTCACATGATCTACTTGCCTTCAATCCTCCCTTTTATGATTTTTAGAGCCAACTTATTAGCCAAATGTCAGAGGTAGCTTTAGATTCTCAGAGAATCAGGAGTATAATCTAGAAAATAAGAATTTGGAACTCTATCAAGCTGGCCCTAATAGTATACATTGTGCTTATACGTAATCCATTATCATGTAAAAGACATTTCAATTAAAATATAAATATTTAAATTCTAAACCACAATTAGAATAGATATTTAAACATGATATTTAAATTCTAAACCACAATTAGGAGTGGGTGAGATGGGGCTTGCACGCGGTGCTCTTGCATCGAATCAGTAAAATAATTTGACCCACTTCCCTGGCTAAGAACCCAGTACAGTTCATTAGATTTAATCATCTACATCTGTGCTTAATATTAACAACGGCAAGTAGGAGTGGCAATTCGTGCCCCATGTGCACTGCACTACGTGCTAATTTATCGAGCCTGCCTTAATTACTTCCAGGCTGGGTTCACGCGAGGTATCATTATATTAGCCAGATCTGCCTGAAATTTGCCGTTGGACTGCAGCCATCTGCTGGCATGCGTGAGTTGGCGTCCTGGAACTGTTTATATAAATAGGGCCGTAGCTATTTTTATTATAAATTTGATCTATAAACGGCTACTTTTGGGCCTGTTCTTTTTGGCTGCGGCTTATGGTTTTTGGCTGAAATTTTTGAATTTTGGTTGTTTACGGTACAGATTACGGAGAGATCGATATTCACTTGCGATTTTGGCTGGTACAGAAGTTGGGCTTTTAACGTGCACTACGTTTAACTTGTAGACCCCGTCTTGAGAAAATACCCCGTTTAAAAGTTAGGTACTGTAGTGGCTGCGAAAAGCCGGCCGGCTTCCTCCCTGCCGAACAGGCCCAATTTATAGATCTAACTCTCTTTCTAAACTTGGCAACTGCGGCCTGTCATATTTTAGGAGCTCGGAAGATGCTACTGGTTGATTCACACAACACACACAAGTGACGAGTTCAAATCCAGAAAAATCATAGTGAAAAATTCACACAAATATTGCACCCCAATTATAATAGTAGAAGCCGAACTCTAGTTATTAGGTGCCTCACCGTTAGCCTATACTTCTATTTGCCAAAGCAAAAAAACCAGCTCAAAAATGTATTCCCCTTAGTCCCCTGAGTCCATCCATGCCATCGGTTACCCTCCAAAACCATTGCAGCCCCACCAATTGCTGTTGCAAAAACCATCTCGGTTCAGACGCTACAGTAACCGTGAGATGAAGAAGATGAATAGTGTTGGGCTGGGCCGAACACTATTCACCCCAGTCGCTACAGTAACCGTGAGATGAAGAAGATGAACAGTGTTGGGCTGGGCCAAACACTATTCACCACTATTCATTTTGATTTATCTGTAGCAAAACCCAACCCGGATGAGTAGTAAAACCTAGATACTGTTCACACCTAACCCATCATGAACAGTAGCCAGCCCACAGTGAATAGTAAAACCCATTAATATTCAAGTAAAAATCTGAAATACATATTTACATCTGTTTCAACCTCACGAAGCCTATTTTCAACTCCGTTTAGTCTAAAGAGGCTCCGATAAAATCCTAGCCAACCCAGATGACCTGTCTAGTACTGTTTTCACCATTATTGTTCATCCCAAAATCCAAAATTCATATACGTAGTCATTTTGATTGTCTTGAATCTATCTACAACATTCCCAACTCTGTTTCATCATCATAAACTATGATAAAGCTCAAAACGACCCAGAAAATATTTTGACCCCAAACCCAATATTGTTCATGCCCGCAGCTATTCGCAGAAACCCATGTAACATCTATATACTTTTTCGACCGTCTCAAGCTCACCTAGCCTAATTTGTAACTCCGTCTGGCCAAACCAAGTATCGCCTTTAATTATTTAATTATTAGTATCTTCATATCTCTTATTTACACACTGTTATTTCATGTACAATAAATGTTTAGAATGACATGATCTTTAACTATGTCCTACCACTGAAAAAGCTATATTTTATTTGATGGTCATATTCACCTTGACAAGCTTTAGTAATAGTAAATATACTAATTAAATATCTATGGTAGATTAGGAACTCAATTATTTCATACCACTAAGTGACATGGCACTTTGCCGGTAGAATTGCAAAAGTGGTTCTAGGGTAAGGAGGCATCATGGGAAGCCACTAGATGGTCGGGTTCCATGACCTTGCCCTAGGGAGGAGGCTTGGACCAGATGGGTGGTAGGCAGTGTTGTAGAGCACTGAGGATTTGGGTTGTGGATGGAAGTTGCCTCGGTGAAAAGTAAGGACTAGAACCTTATACTAAGTAAAGAACATAGTGATCACTCAATCACAAGTTTTGATTCGTCAAACCTAGTCTAGTAGCTGTTCAATTCAATTGAATATCCACGGGGGGTAGGAGTGAAGTGGCATGGTATTGGAATGGTAAAACCACACTCAACAACGGTAGGTCCTCTCAAATTGAGCGGGAGCGTTTGAATTAGCTAGTGGATACCCGAGTTTGTTTGGTACATAATCTACTGGGTAGAAGCTATATAAAGAGATGAGCAGTGAAAAAACCTTGTTTTCTTAACTCAGTTATAAGGGTTAAAAAATCTTGTGGGTAAAGCTACACAATTCTACAGAATCAATTATAAATGGGTGATTCTAGTAACAAGGCATAAGTAGCTTTGGTGAGATTTTAAGTTGGTAATTGAAATATTTGAACCCATTTTTCATTAAGAAGTCAGGCTCTTGTCTTTTTGTGTTCAAAATGTTTACAAATAAAATTTCATCCACAAATACCATAATAAAACCATTTTATCCCCATCTCTTGAAAATATCTGCAAGTAGTTATATAGCGTTTCTCCATGTGACTTGTTGACTATGGTTGGTTGTACTCAATCTTGCTATATTTTCCACCACAACTGATATCAGAAGAAGAAAGGATATTTCAAGGCTTCGTGTTAGGGTTACAACCGCACTCAAGTAGTCATGTGGAAATTTTCTTCGGTTTTTCTGAATGTAAGTTAAAGTTTTGGGCTGGATGCCCTTATAGTTTCTAAAGTTGATCGACAGGCCATATTTTAACCAACTTAACCCTTTTAAAATGTTCGTGAGTGGGCATGATACTCCTTTTGTCGGCAACTAGACTCCTGGGCTATTGCGACACATACGGCTACCCTGTTCCCAAAAAATGGGGCTGTTACAAAAATCATATGCTTGAACTAAGCAGGATATATTACACATCACATTCGCTTACAACTTACAACCCTCTCAGATTTCAAAGATACATCGATGTTATCTAAAATTGTGCCCCATTCTTCCAAAAAAATACTAATATCTTTCCTCTAATATAGCCCCAAAGCAATCGCACTTCAAAAAGAAGATAACACAAGAGAATGCACCCATCAACAAATGGGGCTACGTAAAAAGATAAAATATTGCACCTAACACAAGAGAATGCATCCATCTGATCTCCGACAAAAGAAAAGATTCCCACACAAGCAAGAAGAGATCGGTTACCCTAAATCTTAGCGAGCAGAGGAGGAGCGCAATCCAAGAATTTCACCCAAAAAATTCGAGATTTGACGCGACTTGGGATTTTTGGGATTTTCCTCCCTTTGGGATGCGGGTGGGGATGCAGTGGCAGCACGTGGGAGTCAGAGGAGGAGGCGGACGCAATGGTGGAGCTACAGGGAAGGAGATCTGGGGAGGTGGGAACACAGCGACAGATGGTGATGGAGATCGAGGAGGAGGGGAACATGACAACAGACGTCGAGGGTGGGGGCGATGGACATGCTGACGTACACTACAGACTACTCAACCCAAATGGCCAAACCACACAGAACTTGTAGTTTCAACCCTTATGAAACCGAAAATACTCCACCCAAACCAACCTGGTTCACAAGCAAACCTAACCCAGATCAAACCATTTTGCCCCTCAACCCATATGAATCTTACACCCATTCCTTAAACCCAACTCACTGAACCTATTTGAACCCAACCCATTACCAGGCCTAATGACACATGTGGATAGCAATAGCAGCCAGGATCATGATGAGAGGCGGCAGGCACATGGGCGGCATCTATGGCCTCGTGGTCAGCTGAGACAAACCAAAAACTTATGAAATTTTGGAATTTCCTTGAATTACAGTTGAATTCAAATTATTTTCCAATTTGGAAGTCTCTAACCAAAATGCACATTCCTCTTTCAAATTTCCACTTTCTTTAGTTACTGGTGCCCCTCTGAAATGATGCCTTCACCCTCGTTTTTGACACCATAGGGCATGCTCCCGTTCGCTCACCGCTGTTCACACCACTACTGCCAGTGCCATCAACTTTGTACCACGTATCACCGAGCCACTAACAACCCCACTACAAACCATAGACCCGTCCATCCATGTGCTCTGGGCAATTTGAACTTGCCCTGCCACCATCGCGCTACTCCCTCTCATGGCTGACATGCCGCCCTGCATCTTTGACCACTGCAACTCGTTGGTCGAGGAGACTCAAAGCCTAAGGCACCACATTACTTGCCGACCTTCCCCTGCCACAGCCAAACCCTATTAAAATCCCTCACACCATACCTCATTGGCCACGTGCCAGCACCAAAGCCACAACTCCACTACTTCCACCACCTCTCCCATCCTATAAAGACTGACTAGCTCCTCTGCTAGCTCCTAAAGCTACCACATTGACCATCATACACTTCCTCTTTGTCTCCGATCAGTGCATGCTGCCATCATGGAAAGAGTAGAGGTAAAGCCTTGAATTCAATTCACCTCATGCTTTGATTAGAACTCGATTTCTCCCGTTTGTAGCACCACTAGCACACCACGAACACGAAGACGAACTCACCGTAGCACTCCTAAACCCTTTGAACCCGATCGGCAGATGCCACCACCACTTAATCCACCTCACCACAAATAGCCAAGCACAGGTCACAAGAACCAAAATTGTTGCTGCCCCTAGCTTCCACAATTAGCATAGAAGCCTCAACACTCACGCTATTGTCTAGGGCATATCGAAGCCGTTGTTGTGCCATCGTAGAAGCCCGTGAAGCTCTTATTGTCACCAACCCAAACCACAGCCTCCCAAACCTCGATAATGCCCAAAATGGAAACCCGTGGCCACTAGAAACCCAATGGTGCACGCAATCACCATCGGCGCCCTTCGCCAGCGTGTAATCGCTCTCAATTTTATAAATTGTCACTAGGTGCCCTGTAGCATTCCGAGGTTGAAGACGACCTAGAGTAGGCCTTGGGCCAGGCAATCCTAAGCCACAGGCCAAAGCCTACTAGGCCAAGCCGCCAGCCGAGCACCACTGTAGCAGCCACTGTTCGTGACCCGACCCGTTACTATTCATAAACCCAATCCATTACTGTTTAGAAATCAAATCCATTTACTATTTCAGACTTGATACTGTTAAAGATCTGATCCGTTATGAACAGTACAACCCGTTACTATTCACCCAAAATCCAATAAACATATATATATATATATATATAGTCATTTCGAGCATTTCAAACCTATTTAAACCATTTCTAGATCTGTTTCACCATCTCAGACACCAATAAAACCCTAACCAGCCCAAATGCTATTCTTACTTAGGCCCAATATAGTTTAGACCTATTACTATTCACGAAAAGCCCATGAGCACCTATATATCCATTTCGACTGTCTCGATCCCATCTAATCCATTTCCAACTCCGTTCAGCTAAACCAAGCACTGTTTAAACCCTAACCATCTAAACCCATTTTCTTTGTCTTTTCTAGCTAATTTATTGCATTTTGTTCCCTTCTTGCATTTTACAAAGCAAAAGCTTATTTGCATTCGTTTTTCTGTGCTAGTATCCAAATTCAACAAGCTAGTTAATGGAAGAATTACATGAGCAAGTAAAGTAGTCGGTATATAACCTAAAGCCTACAGTAAAATAATAAGAGACTATGCATAAAGAGGTAAGTCACATATTTTTTTATCATATTGAACCTACATTCTTTAATTATTTAATTATTAGTACTTTCATTATCCCTCATTTACGCGCTATTATTTATTTAAAATAAATGTTTGAAATGATATGATAATTTAGCTATGTCCTACCACTAGAGAAGCCCCATTTTATTCAATGGGCATATTCACCTTAACAAGCCTTAGTACTAGTAAATTACTATAAAATATATTATTGTTGGATAGAAATTCAAATGTTTCATACTACTAAGAGATTTGGCATCTTGCTGGTAGAATTACAAACTGATACTAGGGTAAAGGATGAAGCGTGGAAAGCCATGAGATGGTTGGAGTCGACGACCTTACCCCCAAGGAAGAGGCTTGGATTGAAGTGGTTGTAGTGCCGCGGTGCACTGTATTATTGGTTTGTGGATAGCTATCTCATTGGTAAAAAGTAAGGACTAGAACTTTGTGCCGAGTAAAGAACATGTGACCGCTCAACCATAAGTTTTTGACTTTTCAAACCTAGTCTAATAGCTACTCAAATCAATTGAATATCTACAGGGTGTTGGCGTTCCAGAAGTGAAAAATGCCCACATATAAGGGGGTGGTATGAAAGTGGTAAAACCATACTTAACAACAGTAGGAGCACACAGAGTTGGGAGGCACTTCTCCATTGGCCAGTGGAATGTCGGTTGTGTGTGGCCACAGCCCTACCAGGTAAAAGCTATATAAAGAGTAGAGCAATGAAAAGTCTTGTTTTCTCAGCTCAGTCATGAGGGTTAAAGAATCTTGTGGGTAAAGCTAGACAACTCTGTAGAGTCAAAATAAGAAATGGTAGTTGAATATGACATGCTTCTGATAAATGAAGCTGTGTTTTATAAGTGATTCCAATAATAAGGCATAAGTTGCTTTAATAATGCTTCAACCAAGCAATTAACTTGTTTCAACCCCATTTCCCTTAAAAAGATAAAGTTTTTGTGTTCAAAATTGTGTACAAATAAAACCACACGCAAATTTCTTAGTGAAACTATTATATCCCCATCTTTTGAGAATCCTGCCAAGTAGTTAAATAATATTTCCCTGTGTGACTTGTTGAGTACAATTGGTTGTACTCAATATTGTTTTATTTCCCACCAGAATAGATACCAGAAGAAGAATGGGTGTTTTAAGTTTTTATGTTAGGGTTACGACCGCACTCAAGCATTCATGTGGGAATTTTCTTTGATTCTTCTTAATATAAGTTAAGCTTTGGGCTTGAATACCCGTTAAATTTCTAAAGTTAACCGTTAGGTAATATTATAGTCAAGTTAACTCTTTTAAAATATTCATAAGCAAGCACGATATTCCGTCTGTCCGCAACTGATCTCTTAGGCTGTTGTGGGACGTACGACGACCCTATTCTTAAAAATGGGACTATTACACGAGCGACGCCGGGATGAGGAGCCAAGGGTGGTTGACAGCGTGCGAAAAGAGGGCAGCGGCATCCTCGCAGTGAGTGATGCCGAGGACAAGGAGCCAAGGGGCACTAACGATATGTTTGGGCTTGTGATTTAGGTTTTGTTCGTTGCGTCATTGGCTTGAGTTCTAGTTTGGATCACAATATGGATGTTGAGCCAAAGTGGTTGGCGAGAGCATCCTTCCTAGTTTCCTAATTCCTAGTCTACATTTCCTACATTTTTAATTTCTAAATATTAATTATTATTAATAAAAAATTAGTTTTGTAGGCTACATCAACATTTATGTATTTCCAGTTAACTCTTGCATATATCCTCTGAAACTTACTCTTTATTCTAAGTCTTTGTTACTTCATTCCGAAGATACTAGGAAAAAGTTGGGACCCACATTGTACTGTGGTGCCTGAGTCCTAATTATGATTTGTTTTGTAATGGTGCTCCAAACTAGCTTATGACTTATGATTTATGGCTTACGACTTCCCTCAAACAAATAAACATGATAGTTTCTCTGCTATCATTTCGAAGTAGCTTATCGGGACAACCTTTTTTAGATGATTTATCAGCTTATCGTCATTTGGATCGTTCACACAAGTGCTCATGTTAGGGCCAAAAACCATAAGCTGCAGCAATAAGTCATGAGCTACAGATGAAAATGAACCCACCTAAGTTTAGGGTCCATACTTTCAGAAATAGGACATAGTAATAGTACCATGAAAACTATTGCCTAATAGGACTTATCAATATGTCTCACAAGAAGACGAGAGTCGGTGTGTATGAGGACCATCGTGCCTCAAGGGCCCTTGCCTTTCAAAGTCTGAATAGCAACACCTCATATTCCTCCTGTTGTTGGTTGTCGAGAAGTCGAGGCATGCTGCATATGCCAAACTTCGGCCTTTGGGTATTGTTACAATGGCCCCTACGCCTACGCCCACTGCATAGTACACTCCATTCATGTGCAGGGTCCACACTAGCTCTAGAGATAGCTAACAGGCCTGGTGGCCTACGGGGGTCCATTTGGTGACAAAGTCCTCTAGTATTTACAATTTCATCATGGTACACGCGATGTAGGTGATAGGGAAGGGGGCCAGGTCAGTTGCCTACTTGCCGATGCGACCTTTGGATTCCTTGTTTAGTAGCATCTCCCCGAGGGGGAACGATGAAAGCACGGTGATGCTGTGGACCATGAAGTAATGGCGCTGCTTGCACGAAGCCATGAGCAAGGCATAAGCCAGCTTCTCTAGCTTGGTATATAGTGTCTTTGCTCCTTGGAGGTCTTTGGAGACATAGTAAACCGACTGTTGAGCAGATCCCTCCTCTAGTACGAGCACCGCGTTGACCGCTTGGGGCATTGTGGAGAGGTATAATAGTATTAGAGCCTCTAGTGTTAGACACATGAGCCTAGGAGGCTCGACAAGGTACTCCTTCAAGTCCTAGAAGGCCTATGTGCACTCGTCAGTCCACTAAAAATTGCCTGAGCTGTGATGCATCTTGAAGAAGGGTAGTGCTCACTCCAACGCCCTTGAAATGAAACAACTAAGGGCAGTTAGATGATTCGCAAGACTTTGGACCTCCTAAACAGTCTTGGGAGTCTCCATGGATAGTACAGCGTCGATCTTGTCGGGGTTAGCTTAGATTTCTCTTCCCAATACAAGGAAATTGAGCAACTTGCTAGCTCAAACTCCGAAGATGCACTTTCTCTGGGGTAAGCTTTAAGCCCAACTATCAGAGGTTGTCGAATGTTTTCTTGAGGTCTGCGTCATGGATGTCGCCCGAAGGCTCTTAATGACCATGTCTTTGATGTAGGCCTCGATGTTGGAACCTAGCTATGACATTAGGGTGAGCGCGACGAGTCTGGTGAAGGTGGGCACAGGCATTTTTTAGCCTGAAGGGCATCTTGACAAAGTAGTACATAGCTTGTCTTTGCCACGTCCTCCTTTGCCATGTGTATCTGGTGATAGTAGGAGTATGCATTGAGAAAGCTCATTATCTCGCATCCCGTTGTCGCATCCTCTAGCTGATCAATACACGGCAGCAGGTAGTTGTCCTTAGGGAAGCTTTGTTGAGGTTGGTGAAATCGATGCACATACGTCAAGTTCCGTTGGCCTTTTTCACCAGCACTAAGTTGGCGAGCCAGTCAGGGTGGACCACTCCTCTGATGATGCCAGAGGCCCTTAGCTTGGCCACCTCCACCTTGGCAGCCTCTTGTCTATCGAGCGACATTCACCGCATCTGTTATTTGACTAGCTTCGTGTTAGGGCGCAACGCTAACTTTTGTTTGATGATGGAGCGGTCTACCCCAGTGATTCCATCAGGTGACCATGTGAAGACGTCTACATTCTTGTAAGCATGGCTATCAGGTTTTGCTCAACTTCGGAGGTAAGGCCGCCTCTGACCGATATCTGCTTCAACGGGTCCTCTAGGTGAAGTAGCACCCTCTTCACCTCGCCGTCTAACTTTGACTTCAACATCCATCCTAGGGCGGAGGGAGTTGGTGCCACAGAGGGAGGCACGGTGCCTTCACTTATGGTGTGTACCTTCCGGTGTGCACTTTGGATGCCCACTTCGATTTGTCATGTGAATTGCCAAGCACTGTGATGACTCCGCAGGAGCCCAAGAGCTTCATGCATAGATAGTTGTGGTGTTGAATCACGCCAAATGTGTTGAGGGTAGCCTTTCCTAGAATGGCGTTGTAGGGATACTGGAGGTCTACTACATCGAAGTTGATGACTCCATGTCTGATTTGCCCTCCTTATCAAAGGCTACCTCGAGCGCTATTTGTCATAGCGCATTGACTAGCTGTCCGCCTAAGCCCTACAGGGGTATGCCTGGTGACTCCAACCTGCTTCACGAGAGGCCCATCTGATCAAAGGCATCGATGAACAAGAGGTTTGTGGAGCCACCTCTGTCGACTAGGACTCACCGGACATCATAGCCCACAATGTTGGCTGTGTTTACCAGGGGGTCTTGATGGGGGAAGTATACTCCGAACGCATCGTCTACCTTAAAAGTGATGTCTACTTGGGCCCATTCTGGGACCACTTGTGCGGGGTATGCGTCAATGTGATGGATCTAGCGCGCGTAGGACCTTTGTAGTCTCTCGAAGGGGAATTCGAGGGATGACCTACCCGTGATGACATTAATCACCCTGTGGGGGCTAACTTTGGAGCCCTAGATTCATAGCATGGCTAGAGGCGGTTGAACGAGGGGTGCCTCCAGGAGCTACTTTACATACACCACCACCTATGTCCTTGTGTCTTGGGCACGCTCCCTAGTTATGCATTCGTGAAACACCATGATGGAAGGGCAATCATGAGTGAGGTGATCTTCTCGATCATGCACTTCGCACCATGGTCCTTACTGGCGCTAGTCTTCGCAGCCCTAGCCCTTTCCATGCCCGTGGCCCCTCTAACCACGACCGCAACCTCCAGGGGCAATGCTTTCCTTAGCTCCTCCTTCAATGCTGATGACGTATCTGGACCACGTTACCCTTCACTTCTTGTGGTTTTATTCCTCTTTTTGAGCCATGGGGTGATCTTGGCTCCGGAGGCGGTCGGCACGACATCTATCTCACATCGCATCGCATCTTCTTCTGCCCTAGCATACTCTTTCATCTTATCTAAGAGCTTGGCCACCATTTTTATATGCTTTCGTGCATTGTACTCCATGAGTGGGCCCTTTTAGAGGCCTCAAATGGTCATGTCATTGACGTCCTTCACCTGGCAGTGAACCTTCACAAAGCGTCGAAAGTAGGCCCACAACTTCTCTCCCAGTGCCTATCTCATCGTGAAGATATGCTCGACGTTGACCCGCTCTATGTAGTTGCCTTGGAAGTTGTTATGCATGAGGTCCTTGATCTGCTCCCATGCATAAATGTAGCTGGGGATGATGATAAAAAATTAGAAGAGCACAACTCCCTAAAGTGTAAGTGGCAAACCTTTTGCCTTCATCGAGTCATCTCCTCCCGTCGCCTCGATGGCTATCTTGTAAACACGCAAAAATTCATGAGGGTCGATGTCGCCCTTGTATGGCTCCACTGTGGGCATCTTGAAATCTTTCGACCTATGAAGAGGGGGACTCGGGGTCCACTCGCTGAGGTGCGCTAAGACTCTAGCGCTAGCTTTGTAGTTCTCTGTCTCCTCGGTAGCCACCTCTGCTGTCGCTACGATGGGCATCGGCTGACTTTGATTTTCCTGCATCTCACACATGGCCCTCCACAGATCTGCTAGTTCCCACTGTAGTGTTCCATAGATTGCTTCGAGGGTGCCTCTGCCCACATTTAGCATGAGGGGAGGGATGCCCTCCACCCCTATGTGGTGACGGCGATGGTATCGATGCCAGCAGAGGTCCCCACTTGGGCAGTGCGAGCCCCATCATCCTGGTTGGTCGCCATAGCCGGATCCTCCATTGGTGATGCCTCCTGCCCCGTTGTTGGCACTGTTGCCGAAGGACCTCCCTTACCTATTGTGGATCCACTCGCCATTGTGCTAGTGTGTCGCCATCATGGGACGGGGGGCCTTCGTGGACCGATTCCCTTGCTCTTGCCATGGTGGTTTCAGCGATAGTGCTTCTATTTTGCTTCAGGGTCGATGTCGCCGCATTTTTTGGGGTCGATGTCGTCACCTTCAGTGTTATTGCGTCTGAACGCTCTTACCTCAGCTCACAACTTCTACGCCAATCTTGAAGGACAACGCCAACTATTGTGGTTACAAACCAAACAGTAAGCAAGGGGCTATAGGGAGGCCACAAAGGAGCTACCCAAAGCCTTATAAGCTATGGAGAGCATATGTAAGATCACGAATAGGGCATAGGGATATCTTCTTGGAAAAATGAGTTCCTCCCCCCTCATGGTGCAGAGGCACATATTTATAGCCATGAGGAAGTTATGTACATAAATGCCCCTATCTGTCCCTACACTTGTAGGGGTAAATATGCTATTTTCCTAGCTTATAGGTACATAAATGCCCCTATCTGAGTCTATACTTGCAGAGGTAAATATGTCATTTTCTTAGCTTATAGGCCCTTTTTGGGATAGCTAGATGTTCTCTTGGTGCATATGGGTCAACTGGGCCAAGGTGGGGGTTATTCCCCCAACATTTCTCTCTCTTGGCCATTCCCCCCAACACCACCTTTTGTCCTCCTAGCATCTTGATTTGTTCTTGTAGTATATAATGTATATTTCACATGTTCTGGTCTCATCTTTGCTTCGTTGCAATAACTTTTTCACTCGAGGCATGAACGAATATATTTTTCATTTTAGTTTGTGTGTTTAACAGGCTGCTAACTCTATTTAAGTTTTAAACAGCTTTCAGTTTGCCTGATTGTTCGGCCCATCTCTGTAATGCAACATGTGAGCTTGCAGAAAAAATTACATGGTCTGCTTTTACAGGAGGCATTGGTGAAAACTGCATGTCTGCTTTACAATTATTGGTGGGCTTCATAATTAGATGTTGTTTATATTGACTTGTAAAACCTGCTTTTCTATAGTAAATAATTTTTTATAGTATCTAACTTTTAAATGGAGTATCTTTTCAATGTAGAATTTACTAATCGATTGTAGTACACACTACAACAACTTTATTTATATCGGTCTAAATTGCATACAATTGTCTCTTTATAAACTTCTCTATAAATTGTTATTATTTAAAAGTTAAAACTAAAAAGCCTAAACTTCCCTATAAATTATTATTATTTATAAGTTAAAACTAAAATACTACAGCAAAGTTGAATGGATCCATCTGACGTGACCTGGAGAGAGAAGGCAGCCACATGACTCTACCACCTATGTATTGTTGACTGGTTATGGAGGGCAAGGCCCCTGTTCATCCTTGTGAGCATCGCACGGAAAACCTGTTTCCTGTCTCAGGCGGCAGCTCCGACTCCGACGCCGGAGGGAAATTGTGCTAGAGGATCACGGCTGATGCTAATACGCCGCGCAAACTTAAGTTAGCACCGCTTGGAGCTTCTTCCTTTGCATCTTCAATCTTGCATCGTGTGACATTATCTATTTGTAGTAACATGTGGTTTCTTTTGCTTTGTTCTAGCATCAAGGAGAAAAGAGACATCTTCGACCTTGCTGTGCACCCATTGCAATAAGCCCCATCTTCTCCGGGAGCAGACAGAGCAGAGACATTCCATAGGAAACAGGGAGCAATGGCTCAGAATGCTGTTTCTGCCGTGGTTGGGAACATCAGCAACCTTGCTGTTCAGGAGACCACATTGTTATGTGGAGTGACCGTTGAAGTGGGGCTTTTGAAAGAAGAGCTCAAGCAGTTGCAGTCCTTCCTTAGGGACGCTGATGACAAGAGGAGGTCAGGAAATGAAAGTGTGGCTACCTGGGTCAGCCAGATCAGAGATGCAGCATATAAGGCTGAGAATGTCATCGAAGTTGCAGAGTACATGGAGAAGAGAAACAGGTTGAAGAAGGGCTTCCTGGGTGCCATTTCAAGGTATGCTCGCTTACCGAGTGACTTGATTACACTTCATAAAGTCGGTGGTGAAATTCAACGTATCAGAAGGAATATTAGTGAGATATTTGACAGGGCAAACCGTTTGAAAATTGATTTGGATAACACTGTTATAGAGAAGGATCATGTTGAGGATGAGTTTCCACAAAATTTTGAAGATGATGTCTTCATTGTCGGTTTTGAGGATGAGTATAAGGAAATAGTGGAAAAATTAGTTGAGCAGGAGAGCAAGCTTAGTGTTGTCTCTATAGTTGCCATGGGTGGGGCAGGAAAAACTACACTCGCTAGAAAAGTCTATACTTCATCTAGAATCAAAGATCACTTTGGCACAATAGCTTGGGTTACTGTATCTCAAAAGTTTAAGGGCATTGATTTACTAAGGGATATTATGAAACAAATAATGGGGGCCAGAGATGAGACTAATCAGATGCAGGAGTATGATGTGGGAAAGAAGATCCATGATTTTCTATTGGACAAAAGATATTTAGTCGTGCTTGATGATGTGTGGGAAACAGATACGTGGAACCAAATAAATAGAAGGGTTAAAGTATTTCCAGATGCAAATAATGGTAGTAGAGTACTGTTAACCACACGAAAGGAAGATGTTGCAAATCATATTCAAATGCCAACCCATGTTCATGATCTGAAGCTCTTGGATGAAGAGAGAAGTTGGGAACTTTTTAGTAGCAAAGCTTTACCATCATATAAAAGGTCCACAATATGTAATCTGGATGAGTTTGAAGAACTAGGGAGAAAACTTGCAACGAAATGTAATTGCCTGCCACTTGCACTTGCAGTTCTGGGGGGTTATTTATCAAAGAATCTAAATACAGAAGCATGGTCGGATGTGCTTTTGAGTTGGACATCAACAAAAGATGGGCAGATGATGCGAGAGATCCTAGCTCGCAGTTACAATGACTTGCCGAGTCATTATTTAAAATCATGTTTCCTCTATCTTGCTGCTTTCCCTGAGGATTATAATATACCAGTGCAAGATCTTATCAAATTATGGATAGCTGAGTGCTTCATTCCACATACACCAAAGCACAAACTGGAACAGACAGCACGTAAGTATGTAACTGAGTTAGCTCAAAGAAGTTTGGTCCAAGTTGTTAGGAAAAGTAGGGCACATAGATGGATTGACGAAATAAGGATTCACGATATTTTACGTGACTGGTGCATAGAAGAAGCAAGACAAGATGGTGCTCTTGATGTCATTGACAAAATTGCAGGTCAAGCTTCATCTCCGCTCTTTGTATATCGCAATGTATTTCCCAGTATGTTGATTTCTTGCTGACATACGGATTTACTCCGAAAAAAAAATGCAGGTCAAGCCGGTGCATCATCATCTCATACCATGACATTCTATCGTTCTTCTTTTCAGAACTACAGCAATGATATGATTTTCCAGGAAACACCTAATCTCCGAACTTTGCTTAGCTTTGGACTTCCATCAATGTCCCTACCTAAGCTGAGGTTCCTGAGAGTTCTTCATGTAGAAAAGTCAAGGCTCAAAAATTTCTCTAGGGTAATTGGTGGCTGCACTCACCTAAGGTGTCTCATCTTGAGAGAGTGTAACGAGGTCACGCTCCCTTCTTCAATTGGACAATTCCTTTACTTGCAAACTATAGATCTGAGAGGCACAGAATTGGACACGTTAGTACCGAACTCCCTGTGGGCTATCCCTTCTCTAAGGCATGTTTACCTTGAAAGGGCATTTTCTCCACCAAGGAGTGTCCAACAGAAAGAGCTCCGGACCTTAAGTATAAATCTTTCAGATGGTCGTGTCATGGTGACATTTTTGGGTCAAATGACCGAACTAACTTACTTGTACTTGTTCGTGAGACACCTGCCAGCGGAGATGATTAAAATATTGGCAAAAAACATGCCTCACCTGATTGATGTTTGTCTTAATAAATTTGATGTGCTCGATAAGTTTCCTGAGAGCCATCTCCTCCCACAAAGTCTACGGCGCCTCATTCTGCAAGCTGATGTCATTAAAGAAGACCCGATGCCGATCCTGGAGAAGCTTCCCTGTCTTGTGGTACTGTTCTTGTCTGGCTATGAAGGCCGGATTGTGTCCTGCTCCACCCAAGGGTTCCCTCGGCTGGAAAAGTTGACACTTTTTAGGTTTTCCATTGAGGAGTGGAGGATAGAGGTCGGGGCAATGCCAAGGCTCTCCGAACTGAGATTTTCTGTGTGCAAGAAGATGAGTAAGCTCCCCGAGGGGTTGCTGCACCTGCCGTCCCTCAAGGAGCTAGAGCTGTCGTGCATGCCCCAGATTTCTAGAGATGACGGCAGCACTTACGAAGAGCTGCAGCGGAAAGGATGCAAGGTTGGTTACTATGTCCCCTCCCCTGCTTGTCATTCTTTCATTTTCTTTTATTTGACTAGTATTTGCGTTCAGGACTTTTAAGTCTCTCATACAAATATTTGCAGTGCATGGAAACAAGCAGCAATATGCTCAATAAATGACATTTAACTTATTTTTGACTTTCTCTACGTTGCTACCTTGTTTGTTTGGTGCATTTACTGGTTGGGTTCATTTTTTTGTCATAACAGGGATCGTTTTCTTTTGGCGAAATTTGCTCTATGTCATATATCTATCTACTATATACTAATTTGAAGCTCCTCTAGAATTCTTGATCACGTTAATCCTATGAGGTAAAATGGCTAGAAATTTCTACATTAACCAGAAAATTCTTGAAATTCCCATATTACTAAAAAAGAAAACATCCTGACCATCTATTGGTGTAATATACGGTGTAGATTAGTTATGGATATTACCATGGTTTACCGAAACGCGCACAACTCATGTAGTCAAAGCTATATCGCGATGAAAAAGGTTAATGCATATGTCTCCTAGCCGTCTACATCACGGACTCGTGTCTTCAAACCAAAACCAATCAAAATGAAAGAGTAATGCACGTCTAGAAAAAAAAGGACGGACAACGAGGACCTGGGAAGCTTCACGCAGCATCTTCCCTTCCAATTAATTTTGGAAATCCAACAGAAGCATATTGATCACAGGAGTTAATTTTGGAAATTCAACAGAAGTTAAAAAAATCCTAAATTCCTAATAGTTCACAGGAGCATATTGATCTCCCCACACCACAATACGCTCAAATTATCCATATTGCTTCTAGACTGAAAAATTTAGGACAATTAGATAAAAGGGAAAACAATAGAAATTCGTATGTTAATCAGAATAAAAGAAAACATTTGCCCATCTATTCATTTTTAACAGGTATAATCTTGAGCTTAACAAACATGTTACGCCTAATGTCCTCGTATAGAAAGACATACCTAATCGGACATGAAAAAATGATGCAACACACAACCAAATCACAACTCGGAAAGAAGACATGGCCAAACAAAACCATAATTACCAAGAACATAATACGCTTGGAGGAGAGGAAAAAATGATGCCACACACGGCCTCCACAAATTTATAAGATTGATGGGCTCTGAATTCTTGATGGAGCTGGATTTGGTGCTCGTTATATAACTTGCATGTATGTATGGCATGAAGTATATACTATCGGAGATCGATTCCTCCCCATAATTTTGGGAGAGATAAAAGGTAGAAATTCTCACATTAATCCATTAGAAGAAAAATAGCTAGGATGTCATCCATCTATAACAAAGATCGGCTCAAATCAACATCAAGTGACAGAATGCACGTGTGTACAAACTACTACATTAGAAAGTAGAAAGTAGGCTGTTCCCTTGGTCACTAAAACATTTTTGCAGATTCACACCAGAAAGTTCAGATACAAAGCTCATCATAATGTTAAAGATAAATTTCGAATTAAAGGTGAATCCAGGATTAAACTATATTTGGAAACAAAGTTAAGTCAAATTCGGAATTACTTTTAATAAACATAAATTCAGAATAAAAGTATAATTTGGTGTTATATAACTTCATATTTGGAACTTAAAGTATATCCAAATAAAGTTAATTATAAATTAAATTTAATGTAAAATAAAAATATCTGTTGGATTTACATAAAAATTACATGTGTTTTGTAAAATTACTAGTGTATGTAGGTGCACGATCAGTTGATGCAGCAAGTCAACTTTAAAAATTCCAAAAATATTCTCCATGTTCTTCTCAATTTACTTATGTCTAAAATTTTAATTTCAATTTCACTCGGAGTCAAGAGTAAACAAAAATGAGAAAATTATCACAAATGATAAATATAAAGGAAAGGGAAAAAAAGGAAAATAATGACAAAATGAAGTCTGAAGTTGAAATTTTAAAGGGCGCTACAATACTCCATAGACTACATCATCAATTTTTTTCAGAATTTTTCATATTTATTTGATGCTTCAGCCAATGATGGGTTGCATGATTGCACCCTAAGGTGGTTGCACTTAATGTGTTGTATATAGCTGATCTACTGTACAGGTTCGATACAAATTAGAATCTAGGGACGACCTGTCATTTTTAAAGTATAACTCTGAATTGAAGTCGCATAGGCAAAAATTAAAGAATAAATTTGGAATATATATATATATATATATATAGAGAGAGAGAGAGAGAAATTCAAAGTATATATTAATGTTGGAATAAATACCAAAACAAAGCTAAATTTTTCACTAAAATTATAAATTCAATACAGTTCCATTTAAAAAATCAATATAGAAAACTTTCAAAGTTGTCTACTTAAATTCTATACATAAATATAGAATAGCTCCATATTAACAGTAAAATAGAATTTCTATGTTTTCCAATATTCCTTTTTACTCATGCATTCATTTAGTATTTCCATGTTTTCATGTTCCTATAGATTTTTTTGTTACTGCATTCCAAACATGTCACATCAAAGTAAGGCAATCAAAACACTATTTTACTAACATATAATGATTTTTAGACTTTTTAAAAAATACACATCTTCTAATTTTTAGACTAGTTGGTCAAATCTAGAATTCAAAACTACCTTATTGTGAATATGCCTCTGCTTTATGGGGTTTTTGTCTTAAAATGCCACTCCGTCACATTCCGTTGGCCAGCCAGCTCATCAAGGCCCTTGACCAATACAAAATGACTATGCTACCATCGGTGGTACAATTCATGAGAGGGAGATGCCATTGGACAGTGGAGGGAATAGTTGGCGCCAAAAATTTTAGCTGGCCAGCAGATTAGTCGAAAACTTGGAAAGGTTGGCACCAAAAAAAATACCAGATAGCGAACTGCAATCATCACTTGATTAGTAGTGCATAACCTTCAATAAACATGCCTTAGACATAAGAAAAATACTCCCAAGGATTCTGATATCACAAAGTACGTACATCTCAAGTAGTACATCATCTAACTTAACATACACGTTTGTGGTTTGTAATTTGACGTCACAAAATACTCCAAGTTTCCTAACATTACAAAGTAGATCACATTGTCTGATGTAACAGCACATAACACATAAATTCAAGCTGTTGCTGGTGGTTGGACAGATTTCTTAGTAACTCTAGATGGCTTCCAGGGTTGAATAATAGATGCAGCTGTTGATGGTGTGGCTGCACTGTTGCTTGGCGTGGCTCCATCTGTACGTATCTTGAGCATCAGTATATCGCCTGTTCTTTTTAGCTGTGGCTTGTGGCTTTTGACTGTAGCTTGTGGCTTTTGAGCTGTTTATACGAAAGATTACAGAGTAACAGAAACTTGCGTGCTGTTTTTGCCGATATAAATGAAGTCAATAAAGTATGTACTACAATTAACTAGTAGACTCTATCTTGAAAAAATACTTCATTTAAAAGCTAGTTACTGTAGAAAAATCGAAAAGCAGTTTTTAAAAGCTGAAAAGAACAGGACCATATGAAACACTAAGCAGTTCAAAGTTCACCCTTGGACCAGATTTTCGAGCAGTACAACATAAATAAATCAGAACATTTCAACATTTTCAAAGTGCATGTGCTGGAGGCTTGGAGTTGGGAGGCTTTGCCTCAGAATCTGATGAAAGTGAGTTGGAGAGGAGTGAGAGAGAGAGAGAGACAGCCAGGGGCATTTACCGTCATTTTGAAAACAATCTGACGTGGCTTTCTAATGGTTGGCAAACGGAGTGGAGTGGCATTTTTTTGAGAAGAAAACTCACAAAATAGTGGCATATTCACATTAAGGCAGTTTTGGATGGCATTTTTAGAATTCTAGGTTTGAGTGACCGATGGCATACAACAAATTTTCCTATCAATTCCATAACTTGGTGCTATTCTCTTGTATGCTTTACGCAGGTGACATGGGAGCGGGAATGATAATCCTCTGGCTGTGGATGCACGAGTCGAAGATTTCTGCAGGATGTGTCAGGGACTCTCGATTATCCTGCTTGCATGCATTTGTCTTCCTTTGTAAAGTATGGTTTGTTTTTTTTAATCGAGTATCTTCGGTGTGTTTGTGTGTTGGCCATTAATTATGCTGCATTCTGGTTGCTTTTATGTAATAATAATGAACACGAAGTTTGAACCTGTGCTTCATGGTAATACTGTCAATATTTTGTGTAGATTGAGATTTCCAAATACAAACATTTGTGCTGTCAACCTCTGTATTAATTACATATATAAGCTCTTTCCATAATTTTTGGTTGAAAAATAACTGGTTTGTCATCACCGAAATAGTTATGTAATTATGTTACGTATGAACCAAAGGGATTGCTGTTACCGTTAGAGACCAGCAATCCCATTCCCATATCGTCCTTTGCCATAGAGATCGCCCTAAGAACAAGCTATCTTACTGTGACTACAGCTGATTGCAACAAAGCAACACAAATGTTCCAATAAGTATGGGAGGTTCTTCTCTGCATCACTATTTTAAAGTTACACAAATATTAAAGCATTAATAAATAGTGAGGTGGATAATAATTACTTACCTCTTCCCTCGCTTTAAATTTTATACAAGTTGTATTGAGTGGATGATGCATAAAAACATTATTCAATAACCTTCCATGCACAACTGCACCGACCCACCCCCATCTCTCCGACGAAAGTACTTTACCAAGAGCTGCCTGCTGAGCCCGTTCAAAAAAAAAAAAAAAGAGCTGCCTGCTGCGGAGGAAAGGGTGCGACGTCAGTAACTAGGTTTCCCCCCTCCTTTTGTGTTGTTTTAGAAATCCTTGTACACACTAGAAGAAACTGGGCGCGGCTATTTGGAGGTGTCAAAAGGATCATTAGTTTCTTCTTTAAAAAATGGTTATATGTTTTCTTCTTTGAATAAAACACATGCTCCACTTATAAACAATGTAGTTCCTTACTTCTTTTTTCTTCTTTTCATGTAAATCTTTTTTTACTTTGCTATATTAGTATAATATATGTACTGTAGGAACCTCTCCTACTGTTTTCATAAAAAACAGTGAACTTGAAATTTTTTGTTGTCCTATATTGATATCTCTTTCAACCTTTGAATACCCTTCACACTTTGTTCAGTCATGAAAAAACGGTCGCCTAGGGTGCTAACTTTCAGTCGGCTGGCACATGGCTCTACACTACCGCAATGTTTCTATTTTTTTAGTTTATATCTTATAACTTATGGTTTATAGTTTTTCGAATAAAAATAAAAGTATAGTTTTTTCGAATAAAAATAAAAGTATCTTATCAAAACAGTTTTTTTTATAATGATTTATTGGTATTTAATTTATTCGTACAAGCGTTCGTACTAAGGAAAAATGTAACACAAGATGATCAGAGTTATATTGTGGGCCATGAAGTGCAGCGCGATGTGGTTGTCGCATGCTGCCACTGCCCGACCCATCTTCCTATCTGGGCCTTTGAAGACCATGCTGTCATCATTTGGTCTCGCATTCTTATTTCAGTTCAATTAAGTACCAGTGTACCACTTGCTGCTCAGGAGTAACGCATTTGATCCAGTACTTTATGCAAAAGATTTTGCAGTTTGCTTCCTCTGGAAACAATTTTCATTAAATATCAGTGGGCAGCCACAACGAGGCAGAATCACGTTACTTCTGTGCTTCAAGTTCAAGATATATCTATCTTGGTTCAAGGATCCATGACAAATTTTCAATTGGCATCCAGGGTTTTTTTTTTACTCACCTCTATGGCTCTATTACCAACAACATTCATTGTTGGCATTTGCCAGTCTAACAAGATTGACAGAGCGTCTCCACACCTTACCTCCCACAGAGAGCTTGGTCGAGAGAGGCCAAAGGTATGGCCGAAACTGCTGTTTCTACCGTGGTCGGTAGGATTGGTAACCTTGCCGTCCAGGAGACATCGCTGCTATGCACGGTCACCGGTGAAGTAGAGTTCTTGAAGGATGAGCTCGAGCGGCTGCAGGGCTTCCTTAAAGATGCCGACAACAAGTGTGGAGGTCCGGGAATGCAAGTATATCTGTCTGGATCCGCCAGATCAGAGTTGCAACTGGTGGGGCGGGAAAGACTACACTAGCAAGAAAAGTGTACAGTTCAATACACAGTAGAGTTCTTGAAGGATGAGCTCGAGCGGCAGCAGGGCTTCTTTAAATATGCCGACAAAAATTGGAGGTCCGGGAATGCAAGTATAGCTGTTTACACTACTGCAAAAAAAAGTTATCACAGTCGATTCAAAAACGTCATCATAGATGGTTTCATAAGCCGTCTGAATTTATAATTCAGTAATGATATGAGATCATCACAGACAGTTTTCAAACCGTCTGTGATACAGACTATCATAGATGATTTCTTCTAAAAACTATCATAAGTTTTTAGTAGAAACCATATGTGATAAGCGCTTTATCACAGATGGTTACAAACTGTATGTGATAAAGCACTTATCACAGATGGTTTCTACTAAAAACCGTGTATGATAGTTGACTATCACAGATGGTTACGAGTTAATAACCCTCTATGATATTATTTTCTATTCTTAAATCTATCTCTGGTTGTTGGCTAGCCTTAGTAAATACTAGCCATACTCTCTGAAACAAGCAGATCAACACGGTATATATATATATATATATATATATATATATATATATATATATATATATATATATATTCAATTCATATTCATTTATTTCAGAAATAAGAATATTTATTTCACAAATCAATTAACTTAAATGAAATAAATTATCCATCCATGAATAAATACACACATGAATAATTAAGTACAATCCTATCCCAGTAAAATTTATTCTACATTGTGAAACTCCCCATCTTCTTTTATGACTTTAGATACCAAGAAGTATGCACACTGTTCTCGAATTTGTTTGAGGTCAGCCTATTTCAACAGAGGTGTAGCGATGGACGGAACCTGTCGGTAGGAAGATCAATGTCGTGCATACATATATAAATTGATAAGTATAAAATAATTACCGCAAGATTGACAAACCTGAGGATCATTGGTCTTCATGGAACCGATGAGTAGTTGCATGTTGTGACAAACATAGAATCCATAGGTATTGCCCGGCGGCTACTGGTGGCACTGCAAAAATAGAATTTGTTAGTTCAAAAAATATTACTATGAAGTGTTATATAGGAAACCTTCCAGATACTTGGGGACATACCCGCATTGCTACTTCTGGAGCTGCAGATAAACTCCCACGAAGCAGGCTCCAAAGAAAGGCTTACTGTACGCTGCGGTAAATTCCGATATTTGCAAAGCTTACGTTTGCGGGATAGGATCATGGGTCTGAGGTTCGAAGTTGGAGCCATGCCAATGCTCGTATCTTTGTCATTTTCAGTCACAACACGTGAGGTGAAATTTGTATGCGGTCTTCCCGATCTCAGCATGGGCAACCTCTCTGCTCTCAGGACTATCGTTGTCCATGTTAATTGTGGAGGTGTGAGGGTTGAAGAGGTGGAGGCGTTGGAGGCTGCCATCAGGAAAGCAGTCGGTCTACTTCCCAACCGTCCCTCACCACATTTTTTCCGACGCGATGATGTGCCCACGTGGAAGGAAGGGGATGGTGCCACATCGCCTGATGTGCCTACGTGGAAGGAAGGGGATGCTGCCACGTCACCTGATGTGCCCACGTGGAGGCCCTCCCCCCGTAGGATTTGCTTCCTATAGGAAGGCAGGGAGAAAGAGGGCCACACGATGGAGGACCCGAAGCAACAAGAGATCTCCACGGGTAACTTAAAAACCAAACCCAGTTATTTCTACTTACGTACGCACTAGACTTCACCTAGAAATTTCGGTTTATTCTGGGCAAAAACAGATGCATTGATTAGTTCGTGATGTTTGCAGAGGATGGTGGTCACAACATTTAACTAGACAAATTAAATTTCTCAATATGCCCTAATTAATGTTTGTACTAGCTTTCGTCTCGGTGAAATTAAATTTCTCAATATGAGAGTCTGGACTGAAAGATGTCACACGAAACATAGATCACATAATTGTGTAAGGCTGTAAGTCCTGTAAGCTACAATATCAATTGTATTTTTTACAATTTAGTTGTGTTTTGGGATTGTACTGGTTTGCCCCGACTTGAATTTATTCTTCTCATATTTTTCTTTCCCTTTTTCTGGCAAAGCTCCCTTGTTATTTCTACTGAGTTCGAGGTGGTAAAAACTGGCTCTTATGTCGTATCTCGATCACTTACAGAGTCAGACTGTCAGTGAGGAGAGGAGGCTAGTTGGCCTCAGATCAAATTGGCTTCTTCACTTTGGCTTGATCACTTGTTTCAGATTACAATGCTGGTGATTTAAGTTTGGATGGTTCTTTGATCTACGCCGCACAGTACCACACTGGAACATCTGAAGAGTGAAGCTACTCATTTAAATGTTGGTTGAATTCCAAGACAGTACTGAAAGGATTGCATTTTTGGGTGTGTTTGACTGGCGTGACCATTTTGTTCCTGTAATTTGAGAGGTAGAAGACAATAATGAACAAAAACCCCAGGAATTATGCTATATATTGTATCGAGTTTGCCTTCATATATACACGCACACGTACGTACCTTCCATCTTACCGGGATACGATGAGAACACATTCCATATCTGTATTCATGATCTCTGTCCTGGCTGAGCGCTTTGAGCCATGGCCCATGGGGTGCCCAGGCATAGACAGCCATAAGGGTTTTTTTTTTTGGGTTGAATCATGACAGGTTGTTTGACAGTGTTTCTTTGGTTAGGTTGGGTAGATGCTCTACGTTATGAAATGCCCAAGATGCCCCTAATGTAAATGATGAGTTTTGCTAATCTGCTTAATCAGATTACTAGATTATCTATAATATTCTTTTGCTAATTAGAAAATTTTCACAATAGGAAGGGAGAAAAACTGCAATATAAAATGAACAAGATTATTCACCAATCCAATATGATTACACAAGTAATCAATCCCTTGGTTAAAAATCAGGGGAAATGGAAACAGAAAAGGAAAATAAAAAAAATAGAATTGCAGAGCAGTCTGGTGGATGCCGCCTAGCCATGCTGGCATGTTTCCCTCGGCCTCCCGCCTCCGTCGTCGGCGGCGCTTCTAGATCTGGATCCCGGGGCGGCGAGGAGGTCAGAGTCGACAACAGTGAGGTTGGAGGGGGAGTCGAGGAGATCGCGACCGACAGTGGCGAGGTCAAAGGGGGCGGGGATGAGGTTGAGCGTAGCAGTAGTTGGTCGGAGTCGAGCCAAGTAGGTGGGGTGGAGGCGGCGAGGAGGTTAGGGCAGACGGTGGCGAGGTCCGAGGGGTCGGGGAGGAGGTCGAGGCGGCGACGTCCTTCAAGAATTTGGATCTCGCGGGCGGCGGCTGCCTAGCCGTGCCGACGTGCTACCCTTGGCTTCCGACGGTGGCGGCACTTCCAGATCTGGATCCCGAGGCAGCGAGGATCAGAATCGACAGAAGCGAGGTCAGAGGGGGCGGCGAGGTCGGGACCGACGCCGTCGAGGTCGGAGGGGGCTGGGATGAGGTCGAGGGTGGCGACAGTCAGTCCGAGTCAATCCAGGGAGGTAGGGTGGAGGCGGCGAGGTGGTTAGGGCCGACAGCTACGAGGTCCGAGGGGGTGGGGGAGGAGTTCGAGGTGGCTCTTAGGGACGCAGACGACGGTGGGGCAGCGCTTGGGGACAATGATGACGGAGGTCGGCGTCGGAAGGGGAAGAAAGGAGGCAGATAGTGAACCCTAGTGCCAGGGGAGGAGAGGAGAGGAGAAATGAGGGGAGCAAGCATGGAATTCAAGATTTTATACAGTGGTACGGGCGGGTAATTTCTCCCAACTTTAATGGCATTCTCTCTTCTTCCATCCGAAACAGCCATGAAAGCACCTATTAACCAGTTTTTGGATTTTAATTATACGCTGGACTTGGTTTTCTCAGTAAGCTGCTTTAAAGCTAGCCTATTTGAAGGGGCTTTGGCTTTAAGCCCCAAACTGTAACGTCCTGATTCTCGTAATGCAAATTCAATTGCATGGAAATGTGTAAATTTTAAAAACCTTTTATGTGTTTCAGTGTTAGTTGAATTTTTTGGATTTCGTTCAAGAATTTTGACTAGATTTTGTGATTAACCAAATAAATAAATCAAAAGTAAAATCAAAACCTATGACTAAGAGCCATGCAATTGGAAAGCAAATTAAATGAAAATTTGAATTGAACCGCTAAGTTTTGATTGAATTTAAAATCAAAAAGGAAAAATAGAAAGCAAAATAAAAATAGAAAATTTGAATATGAAAAGATGGTCCAAATTGAATTCAAATTAAATAATGGAAGAGAAAAATAACAAAATAGAAAGGAAAAATCCAAAACCCGTGTTGGGTCGGCCCATTTCTTTCTCCCTTATTTTCTTGTCCAGCCCGACCCAGTCCCTCCTCTTTTCCTTCTTTCTTCCCCAGCCCAAGCAGCCAAGCTGCTTCCTCTGCTTTTGCCGAAAGACATAGTGACGTCGTCCACTCGTTGCCCTATGCACACTGTCGCCGCCGCCCGGCCCCATCATTGCCAGTGTGGCCACACAGCGTTCCTCACTCTCTCTCTCCCCCCTTGCACGACAGCCGCACCAGAGCCATACCCCGACCGCACCTCCGATATTGCTGTTTAATTTGCACAACAAAATATCATAAATTGTTAGAAAGGTGGCTCATACAATACTAAGAGAAACACTTTCGGTAACCGGAGAGGTGAGACTAGGGGTTTTCTATACTAATCTAAAAATTCGTACTTCTTTTTGGAGTAGAACATGGGACTATATAAAAACATGAATCATGGCCATAACAAAACCCAATCCAAGTCAAGAGAAACCCATCCAACACAGAGTGGTTGAGAGGAGAGAGGATAGCTAATTATTTAGCAAAATATTTTTTGTATAGGGTAAGGATTCAAGCAAATGTCTAAGAGGGTTGTGAGTGGACAACAACCCTTTTTATTATTTTTGAGGTTGTGTTTAAAGAATTCATGGTTAGTTTTGCCAAAAATCTTTTCCTTTCTATCGTAGACGTTATTTTGATTTCCTTTATGAAATTTATTTAATTTGTTTTTAATACCGTGTAAGCTTGTGCCGTGCCTTTCAATATCTCATCTAATCCATGTGCTTTTGCGCAAAAGGAAGGGTGATGTGACGACAACGTATCGGAAAGCTCAAACTGTAATATGATACCGGGTACCAGCTTCAAAAGTTTTATTTAATCAGTTCCCTTTCGATAGTATGCCTGTAAGCGACATTATAGCCATATAGTCTTGTCGCATCCATTCAGAACATGGGCCTGCTTCGGTGTATTCTTCTTCTGTCTTTTCTGGGCTGAAGTTGACTGCGATCAGCTCGACAAGCATGCAAGGCACGAGCTCTTGGGCTGGCCCGTCCACTGGCTTCCCCTCTTCTTCGTGTTGTCGTCTACGATTCTACACCAGGCAAATACCATTTGCAAACCATCTTTTTCATGTAAACTCCATAAAAACCACATGTAAATTTTTTAAAAAGTTCTCAGAAAATAAGGTAGGGTAGATGATGTTATATAACACTGTAAAATTTCAAGGTTAACCACAATCGCATTTGCAGCATATAAAACTGACAAACAGAGAAATGAATAGTGATGAACAGTGGAACCACTATTCCTGCTGAAATTGTTTTTTCATATCTTGCAAACGTGATTAAGTTTAATATTGAAATTTTCATAGGGTTCTAAAATATCATCTTTCTTACATATGATATTTTTCAAATTTTTAAAAAAATTAATATCATCTTTCTTACATATGATATTTTTTCAAAAATTTAAAAAAATTACACATGGTTTCCAATTTTTCATGGAATTTACATGGAAAGAGTGGTTTCTACCTGGTATTTACCCAAAACCCTCCACTTCTGACGCCCCGAGGCCCATACTGGCGGCGTCGCCACCACGAGAGAGCAGAAACAGGACATGCGAGCGCTATATATAGTACGTGTCCCTATGATTATTCACTACATTTGTCGGACAGATTAAATTGTGTTCACAATGGCCGGCGGACGACCATCAGACGACGGTACAACCGTACAAAGAACCAGGACAATGCTGACGACGAACCACGGGACAAGCGAAGTAAGCGCTACGAACTTACCAGAAGAAATTGTGCGATTTGGTGTTTGCATGATTATAGAATCTGTGCTGCATTTCAATCACTACATGCTAGATCAGAGCTCTTGCCTGTGGGTTATGACTTAAGATCATAGGCCTAGTATTGCTTTCCAGATGCGTGTTCACTCTGCCCGCAAGCTGTTCGGTAAATGTCCTGACCCAAACAAGGTTGGTGTGTATGCACCATTTCTGAATTACTTGTGGTGGGAGTCGCCATTACGCATGCAGCTGAGATAGATTAGCAGTGACTCCTTTGGCAGGAAGGCGCGCTATTGATCAATCCGCAGTGATGCCCATACTAAACAAACAGCAGTCATGCGACCTTTGTTCTTCACAGTTCCCAGTTTATACATACTGGTATACATTTGCTTAGTTAAATATCACGCAAGTATGGCCATCTTGACGAGAGGTAGAATAAGGATGGATGTAAAATCTAGCTGACTGTTGTTGGAAGAAGAAAGACGCGATGGGACCAAACATACAGTACCATGGACAGGTGGAGCTCAAAGACGATACAAACCTATGGAATGAAAGAATATAGGAACAGAAGGTATTGCTAACCAAACTACACAATGAAGTAGCTCTTAGTCAAAGGTTTAGGTAGGCTAGCGTGGATACTGACACGTGGTGATATGCATGAGCCCTTGTGGTGGGGACACTCCCAAAAGTGGGATGAAAAACACAAAAAAAGTGAAAACAACAAAAAGGTAGAGCCGATTTAGTGCGAGTTATTGAAGCAGCACAGTGACTAACGAATAAGAGTCAAGGTGAAAATTATTGAGTTAGAGTGATTCATATTAGTCTTTTAGGATTTGAAAAGATTTTCTATAAAGAGTTATAGATGAATCCTTTTAGGATTATGATTTCTACTACTATTTGAATTAAGATTGCTACTCTAAATTAGAGAATGGCTAGGATGGACTATATAAATCATGGAAATGACCATGGAGAGGAACCAAGCAACAAAACAGTCAAGCCTACTCTTCCATAGTAGAGGGCATACGAGAGGATTAAAAGCTAGGATATTCTTTAGCACTAGATTTTTGTGTAGGGCAAAGATCCGAAGGTCCTAAAAGATTCGAGAGGGTTGTGAGTGAGCAACATTCCCTTATACTCCTTTGAGGTTGTGTTTAAAGAATTTGCAGTTAGCTTCGTCAAATTTTTCTCTCTCATCATGATTGCTACAACATCGTTATTTTGATTCTCTCTACAAGATTCACCTTCTTTCTTCTTGATATCGTCTACGCTTGTGCTATATCTCACAAACTCTTATTCAGACGCTACTACGTATAAAAAAGGGCATCGGAGTGTAACATTTTCTGTTATTGCTTCAGACATTTTTGTAATCATGTTTGATCGGTATGCCATCGAATAAGGGATCCCGAATCACCCGACGTCTATTTCTTCGAGGGCGATAGGTTGCCTGCAAGGTGCTCAGCCTCACTCATGGATGCATCATCTCTCTTTTTCATGTTGAGCGTAGTACGAGTGAGCTAGACCCAGCTAATGACATGATTATTATCAAGTGGTTAGCATGCATTAAGGTTCTTTAGCATAAATGTACAGCCCTAATATACTAAAATGATGTGTGTATCAAGAGCAAATGAGGCTTCACAATGCTCCTATTTTACCGTTTCTAAAATCAAAGAATTTCAACCAAATGCCACTCCATCGTTTTGCTCTGTAGAGTATTCCGTCCAGCATTATCTGAGAGACCATGTGGTGGTGATCCCATGTGTATGATGAGTGATTGACATCAGTTTATGAGAGTCGAGTTTGGTTTGAGTGGTTCGGAGTCGAGTCGTTGCATGGTGCGACGGGCTCGGTCGGACTTGGTCATTCCTGGTCAAACGGGTTAGGATGCATATTCTGATATGTTGACAGGTTTGGACTTCAGTGTGTGTAAGTATGGTGTGTTTATACCATTTACGCTTTCATGTATCGAGCGGTGCTATTTGATGTGTTTCTTGTCTGTGTGGCTGCAGGACATCGGGTGGAGTCGTGGCGAGACACGGTGGACCGGACTAGGCGCAGGTGGCGCTGAGGTCAGAACGGTCGGGATGTGTCGAAGACGACGTGGACTCGAGGTGGTTGCGAGGCGTGCGAGACAAGGAGCGCGGAAGCTTCCCGGAAGGTGCAGGAGGGGCGAAACGGGAATTTCGCAAGACTGCACAAGCGGGAGCGGGCTCCGTTGGACTTAGCGGGCGTAACGGGGTGGAGACCCGTTAGTCGTGGGCTATAAATAGGTTGGAGGGGCTGCACGCCCACTTGAGCACTTCAAGGGTTGTTAGGGTTTCCTTTAGTCAAAATGAGCTTTAGGGTTTGCTTTGGCTTTGAGCTTTAGTTGGTGAGAGTGGGTGGAGAGGCAGAGTGTGCTCCGTCTGTGTCCTCCTTCGATGTCTCCAATGTGAGTGCCTGAGAGTTCATTCCCCCTCTCTTAAGCATGTATGGTTGAGGGATTGAGAGGGAGAGGGAGAGGATTGAGAGAAGAATCTTGTAATCATTCCTCTTGTTCTAATGTCCATGCGTATGGTGACTCCTCTGTAATCTTTGTGATTTGGAATGGAAAATCTGAAGTTTCTTCCTGTTCCTGCTTCTGTTTCTTCGTTGCTCTTTTTGGTGATTTTGTGAGATTTCGTGTTTTGAGTTCTTGCTTGCTGAGGAGTAGCAAAATGGGTTGCTATGACATGGGAGATGCTCAAAAGCCATTTGGCTAGTTGATCCAAGGAGCAAACCAAGTTTAATTTCAGTTTTCCTGTTTGGAGCTCCTCTGTTCTTGTATTTCCTCTTCTAGGGTTTTGGTGAAATCTTGATTCCTTTGGAGAAATGGCATGAAATTTGATCTGGATTATCCCATGGCTATTGCTAACATATCCTCAAAGTTTCATGGCCAAAGGATCAAAGGTTGCGAAGTAATTTGGATTTTGGTTCTGCTCTAGCAGAAATTTCAGATTTGTCATAATCTGAATTTTTCGGCTTTGGATTGGTTTCTTTTGTTCTCTAGAGTCTCAATCTTATCTAGAACATTTCCCTGCTCTCTAGGCCTCAAGTGAACTGCTAATTTTCTTCTTTTCACTTGTTTTTTAAGTTGGTCTAAATCTCTTCTACGGAGGAGTGAGTTTCGGTCTGCTACAGTACCTGGGTTCAGATGCTTCAGTCTGCAGCTTGATATTCCTTCCGGCCAACTGAAAAAGCCTTCTTCTTTTGATTGATTTTCAGCAGGGAATCTATCTAAGCATGGTGTAGCCGATAAGCCTTTCTTGTTTTATTCTCTCGGCAAGAATTTCTTCTCCTATTATGTTTCCTTCTTTCGGCTTCCTTTTGTTTGGCTACCTGTGAGCTGCTTTTGGTTGATCTTCTTCTAGCAAAAATCTGCAATTAGTTCACCCGAACCTCAGTCATTGAAGCAGTAATTGTTGCTTTGGTTTCCTGCTACCCGTATGCAGCAGTTTACAGAGCACTCGAACGGCAATATGCAACTGAACTTCATGTATTCGATTTAGGCTGAGTGGTTCTCTGAAATGCATCTCACGGGAAGAAATGAAAGCATGCTTTAGTTGCTTCTTTCTCTTTCTTTTTGCTGTTTCATCCTTTTTGCATGCTATTCAGACGGAGTTATTTTCAGCTGAAATTTTTACTGGTTAATCTCTGATTTATGCTGAATTGTTTAGTATCGCATGCGTTCCAGATTTCAGCAAAATTAATTTTCTGTAAGTTGCTTTGTTTTGCATCTTTTTGGAAATACAGTGTTCGATTTCTCGGAGGCGATTTTTAAGCGAACGATATTCACCCCCTCTCTGTCGTCATTTCGGTCCTACATTATCCTAGGCAAGGTCTGGCAAGATGGATGCATAAGATGCAATGGGATCAGGAGAAAATTGATACTTTGCCATCCTATTCGGTGGGCTTCGACAAAATATCACTCCCTAGAATGACCACTATAAAATACCACTCTTAACATTGACACTTTGATTATTTGCCATTTTGAGAGGGTTTTAGGATTCGTAATTATTTTTTAACCATTTTCGGATTATTTGCCATGGGAAAAGACACATTTGCCCTTGGGCCATTTGCTTGTTCTCATCTTTACATTTGCCATGGGAAAAGACACATTATTGTTCGGTCGCTCCTCACTCGATCCATTATGTAGCTGACTTAATATGCCATGGCAGGCAGGCAAGCACGGGCTTATTCTTCCTGCGTCTCTTTTGATCTTTCTACCAGTTTGACACACAAAACACGCACGAGCCATATCAAAGTTCAGACTTCAGACTTGTGCTATGGCCCTGCGCCGGGAGAGAAGGCAGCCGAATGGCAGCTGGGACGAGACGTGCCGTTCCCTGCCGCGCCCGTGAGCCGTGTCGTGCGCGCGCGCGCGCTCGTGCGGCTCGTGAGCCAGAAAGGGAAGGCGACACGAGCCCGCGCTTCGCCGGCCCTCCTTTCCAACGGCAAACAGTTGGTCAGACGACGATGGATGCTGCCGCGCCGTCCGTCCAATCAGCCGCGTCCATGCAGAAGCAGTGGAGAGGAGGCGTGTGCTTCTTGTCAAGGCGTTCTTGAGAGGATCTGTATAGAGGATCGGAGCAGCAGAATGATACCGCTGAAGAATTGGGCCATTTTCAGATGAGAACAAGCAAATGGCCCAAGGGTAAATGTGTCTTTTTCCATAGCAAATTATCTGAAAATGGTTAAAAAATAATTAAGAATCCTAAAACCCCCTCAAAATGGCAAATAATCAAAATGTCAATGTTAAGAGTGGCATTTTATAGTGGTCATTCTATGGAGTGATATTTTGTCGAAGCCCACCGAATAGGATGGCAAAGTATCAATTTTCTCATGGGATCAGTGGTGTTGGCGACAACCGGTACGTGTGGCAGCAGTGACGCGGTTGGTTGGAAGGAGGACGAGGCGGTGTGCGACGGTGGAGCGTGCAGTATTCATCCCGCCAAACCCCACCCCCCCGGGTATCCACTCTAATTGTGGTTTAGCATTTAAATATTGGTGTTTTAGTTGGTATGCCTTTTACATGATAATGGATTACGTACATAATTTGAAGGATATCTGCTATTACTTCTTTCGATCACAAATTCTTCTTGTTACGGGAATAGCACAGCCAAACTATTTTATTTTGGCTAACCGTATGCTATACTAGCAATAAGGCAACTTGTCTCTCTAGCTGGTGACTAGAGAACTCATGATTTGTGTGGGTTGTGTGCCTTAAGTTAATTTCACTATCCACGTGTTCCCACCATTTAAAAAACTTTTTATTTTGACAAATAATTTTTTTGAATATTTATGTTCAATGTGCATACGCGCCTCGCAGTTTCATCGATTCCTTGTTACGGGAATTATTTGGTTTTTCGGCCCACTAGCGCCATGTTTTTGGAAATCTGGCTCCCATGACATTTTTTTGCATATCTAGCTCTCTCTCCGAGCACAGAAGAAACAGTGACCGAAGCATGCTCCTCCGATGCCCCTGGAGCACGGAACGTGCCTCTTGCGCCACCGGGCTGTGGAACACATGTGCACGTACCAATTTCTAGCCAGCCACATGCAAGTTTCTAGTCAACCACATGCACAGCCACATGTGAGTTTCTAGTCAGCCATACGCGTGCGCGTCTGTTTCTAGTCTGCATGCACGCACGTTTTGCGGCCCAGTGGCATGCCGCACTCCAGGTGCGCGGGAGGAGCACGCATCGCACCCTGCTTCCTCCGCGCTTCGAGAGGGGACTAGAAGTGAAAAAAAACTGGTATATAAGCGAGATTTGCAAAAATACAGTGCTAGGGGGCCAAACCAAATAATTCATTGTTACCCACTGTTAGTGGTCCGATGCATGGACACACGATGAACATCTTCTTTCTATACCTCTTTGCGTTTCATGTTTCTTCTAGTTGAGAATTTTTCCTCAAAGCTAAGGAAATATGTTCAACCTAACTGGTTCTTATTATGACACACAGACCAAAAATATAATACTCCCTCAGTCCTCTAATATAAGTAAAATTCACTGTACACATAGAAACAAGAATACTCTCTTCCATATACAAATCTCCTTTACTATTCCCAATAACTATCAAATCAACCAAAGCACTATACTCCCTCCATTCTATAGTATAAATAAAGTTCATCCTACACGCAGACCAAAAAAACATCTCATATATGAATCCCTTTTATTGTCCCAACAACCACCAAACAAACCAAAACAATGTATAAATCTCCTTTATTGCCCTCAACAACCAGCATGCACATGGACTAAGAGCAAGTATTATAAGAGGCTGTAAGCTGCCTGTATGCTGAGGTGGAGGAGAGAGAGGAGGAGAGAGAAGAGAGGTGGGCTGTAAGCTTACAGCCAGCTGAAGCACAAGAACCAAAAAACTTTGTGAGAGGAAGGGGTAGGTCATACAGCATTCAGCTGGCTGTAACTACTATATGAGTAGGCTGAAAAGTGAGCTGTAAGTATAGCCAGTTGAAGGCTGTATTATAAGACTTGCTCTAAGGAGATATTGAATTTAATGAAAAATTAATATCATTAGACTATGTAGTGTATCTCTATTAAATGACATGCTATAACTATTTATTTATTTTTCAGCATTAAAGCATAAATATATGCTAAAAATATTGCAATAACTACCCATTTAATATGTGCAATGAAGTTATACTATAAAAAACGTCTCCCAACAAGAAAGATTTGTTGTGGAACGGAGGTAGTGGAAAAGTGACCGCTTTCCCACCTCTTCTTCTCCCCTTGTAGTTTCCTTCCCCCAAAGCGGCAGAGCAAGAATCCTTCACTGCGAAACCCCATTAGTCCGTTTCCCAATTTAAAGATTATGTTTCAACACCTACCAGCTCTTGCAGCAGTGCGATCGGCTGGGACTTGGGAGAGCTCTATGAACATTTACCAGGGAACAACAGGTGATTTTTTTTTTGCTTTCTTGATTTCTGATGAACATTTGGCACATCTGGGTTTTTTGCAATCTTTAGGAATCTAAGCTTGCAGTATCTATGTTGCAGTTGAGAGCTGTACTATGTAAATGGTGGAGATCCTTGGCATCAAACAAGGGGCATTGCTGTGTTACCAAGTACTAGCTCTACTAAGCCCCATTCCACTTGAGGCAACAAACTGGTTGAGAAGTTGCGGCACGTGCAAGAACGGAGCAAGGGATGGATGGAATCATGGTGAGCGCTGCCACGGGGGTGATGAACTCCCTCCTCGACAAGCTCACCACACTGCTGAGTGAGGAGTACAAGCTGCAGAAGGGCATGAAGTGCGACATCACCTTCCTGAAGGACGAGCTGAGCAGCATGAACGCTCTGTTACAGAAGCTGGCTGAGAAGGAGGAGCTTGACCCGCAGATGAAGGAATGGAGGAACCAGGTGAGAGAGATGGCCTATGATATCGAGGATTGCATCGATGACTACATGCGCAGGCTCCACCACGAGCCGAACAAAGTAGGTGGCATCAAGGGCTTCATCCTCGAGAGCATCAATAGATTGAAAAATCTGGGAGCTCACCATGGGATTTCTGACCAAATTGAAGAACTAAAGGTCCGCATCACCGAGACAAACAAACGACGGGAGAGGTACAAGGTTGATGAAGTGGTCAGTGCTGGTAGTGCCAATGTGGTACCCATCGACCCTCGGGTGCATGTCCTCTATGAAGAGGCCACTAATCTTGTTGGAATTGATGGTCCAAGGGATAAACTTATCAAGTTCATGGTTGATGATAGGGAGATGCAGTTGAAGGTGGTGTCCATTGTTGGGCTTGGAGGATTAGGAAAGACCACTCTTGCTAACCAGGTGTACCAAAACCTTAGCGGCCACTTTGAACATCGGGCTTTTGTGTCAATGTCCAGAATTCCTGATATGACAAAAATATTACAGACTATACTCTTTCAGATTAAGAAGCAAGAGTGCGATGACATCAAATCATGGGATGAGGCACGGCTCATCAATGAACTCAGGCAATTCCTTGAAGATAAGAGGTACCTATAGCTGAAGATAACCTAATCCAAAATTAAAATTTCTTAATTAACTATCTTGAAATTATCTACATAGATTCATGTTTCATCAATGTTCATATTTATTAGTACAGAGATAGGTTTGATCTGCTAGCTACAAGAATTGCTTTTCACAATTATTTTTGTTGTGAACATTCAACCTGCTGAAGATAATGGCCTAGGCCAATTGGATCCTAACCCTCTTTCATTCGATAGGTACTTTGTTGTAATTGATGACATATGGGATGCTCGAGCATGGAGGAACATCAAATGTGCTTTACCTGATAGCAATTGTAGTAGTAGAATAATGACAACAACAAGAATTATTAGTGTTGCCCAGTCATGCTGCCTCCATAGCCATGATCATGTGCACGAAATAAGTCCGCTCAGCAAAGCTGATTCTGAAGGTTTATTTTTTAAAAGAACTTTTAAATCTGAAGATGGATGTCCTCCTCAGCTTAAAGATGTTTCCATTGAGATCGTGAGAAGGTGCGGTGGTCTACCATTGGCAATCATTACTATGGCCAGTTTATTGAGTAATAGATCATAATGAGTGACTCCGGCGATTCCGCGGGCGACGCGGAGGGCGATTCCGCGGGCGACGCGGAGGGCGATCTCGATCGGCTCCCATCCGCGATCCCTCGGTCATCCCCTCCACCGGTCCCGTCAGCAACGTCGTCTCCGGCGCATTCTACATGGAGGCTGTTGGATCCGGAGCGTCCTCTCCCAGCAACATTCGGGGAATCTGCTCGGATCACAGAGCTCGATGTGCAGGAGGCTGTGCAGGAGGTATGTGAGTCTACCGAAGAAAAGTGCAATCGGCAAGGACAATCAGCAAGCTCGCAACGGCAGGAGGAGCGACCTCGATGTTCGTCGTCTCCGGCAAAGGGATCACTCTCTGGTCGAGGCAACGATCTTCGGGGATTCTCCTCTCAGCGTGAGGTAAACTCAGATTCGGTTCTTACGCGTCTTCAATTTTTTGGATCTGGATTCAATCCTGTTTCCAGGGAGGAGAACGGCGATTGTGATTCCGCTGGTTCCCTGGTTACTGTCTCCGATCCGGTTCCCAGTAAGGGGATTGGAACCAGTGGCGGCGCTAGTTCTGTGAAAGTCGATGAACAGATCGCCGCCACCATTACTGGCTCTTCAAAGCATTTGATCAGGTCAAAGTGCTTCTTTCCCGGTCGTGGCTGTCAAATTCGACCGTGGAAAGGGCCTTTGCCGAAGAGGAAACCATCGGAAATCACGCTCGATGCGTATTTGCCATCGTGTTTCGTGAACCGAGGGGCTACCTCAGAGGAGGCGGTATCAGCTAAAAGCCTGGACTCTCCGTTTGGGCGTGGGCCATCGGCTGAATACAGCCGGGCTGCGCTAATTGCCAGGGCCCGAGTTTACGGAGCCTCAAGGGACTTCACGCCAAGGCTGGGTCCTAGGGTACATCGACATTTAGTTGAACCCAGGACGCTAGACGGCGGCGCATATCACCCAACCAAACCTTCCTATGCAGCCATGGCTTCCCGGCCACCTGCTCCTGATCGTCAACTGGCAAATCGCCGCCCACCATCGCAATTCCAAGCGCGCCCACCAATGCAGAGGCATGTTCCACCACCAGCAAGACAGCGACCAACTTACAATAGACAGCCGCCTTTCCGGCCGCCGACAGGACAAGGGTTCGGACCTGGACGGGGCTTCGGCAGGGAAGGGCTTGGTGGTCCACCACGGCGAAATCTGCCACAAGGTCGGGGGCGCTGCGAAGATAACATGAGCGGCCAGGGGGTTCCGGCTCCGGGCGTCCCTGCGGAGACACAACAGGGGCAAGACGGCTCTGCACCCGCCGAGACAGCAAAAGCAAAAAAGCCTCGTCCACCGCATTGTTTTCGATGCAAGACTAATGGTCATCTCGCGGAAGGGTGTAAGGCCAATCTAGACTGTATAATCTGTAACAAGAAGAATTCTCACCTTGCAGCTAAGTGCCCAATTCTCAAAATGCCGAGGCCGGGGGCGTCGATGTTTGGGTTTGCAAAGTCAGGCTTGTGTTTTTATCGCCTACCGGATTTTGATTTTAAGTTGGAAGAACCTGAGCAGGCTCCAACTGCATTAGTTAAAATTTCGGGTGGTACTTTACCTGCAGCTGTGGTACAAGAAGAGTTAGCGAAGTTGTCACGGTTGGACTGGAATTGGGAGGCATTGACACATGATGATGATTCATTTTTGGTTGCTTTCCCCTCTGAAGAGGAGCTACTCAGAATGGCTGATGTGGAATTCCATTTAAAAAATCATGGAGTCACTTTGCTCATCTCGACCTGGCGTGCTGATGGAGATGCAGTTCCAGCATATCAGCTTGATGAAGTCTGGGTACATATCTCAGGAGTACCGCATGCCTGGAGACACTTTCTTGGTTTTTGGGGTCTTGGCGCGGCCATTGGGGTGACTCTAGAAGTGGATATGTTGACATACCGGAGAAAGGGTGTTATTAGGATTTTGGTTGGGATGTTGGATAAATCACATCTTCCTTTAAAACCTGACATAGTTTTTGGAAAGTTTGGATATGATATCACTTTTACTTTGGAGAATGACGATTTTGAGCCTGCAGTCCCCGATCCGGTGGATTTTGATTCCCTAGACCGTAATGGTAATGGTGCTGAGGACCAAAATGCAGAAAGACAAGGAGGAAATCAGTTGGCAAAAAAGCAAAAGCAAACTGATGAGCCGGCCAGTTCTTTGGGCACGGCAATGGATGGAGGTCCGACGCCTATGCAATTGTGTGGCCATATTGCAGTTACACCGTTTGGACCTCGACCGGTTCCCAGGAAGAAAATTTCAACGATGGATGATGTACGTAGGAGCACAGTTAGTCGGAATATTTCAGATGCTCCCTTGAATACGGGCTCCAATAGTTTGGACTTGACAACACAGGCTCGGAAATTGACATTCGGTTCAGGTACTGAAAATCTGCCTGATCTGGATAACATGACGCCAGTGCAAGATCGGTGCCAATCAACAGAGGAGGCTTCGGCTGATAGCAACATGTCGCAAGGATGGACTAATACATCGGCACAGTGCGGCGATACATATGTCCCCTATGCACCTGGTAACTCGGCAACATGGGCTGGACAGGTTGACATGGGTGAGGACAACAAGATACAAGCGGCAAGCCGGATGTCAGGTAACAAAAATCATCTAACTTATTCCAATTTGCATCCCATTGAGAATTATCATTCTGTGGACGGATTTCGTCGCAGTTTGCGTAATAACTCCTTTTCTGATGATGGGGTATCAAAAGCAGATGAAGATATGATGACCAAGGCCATGAAAAGGGTTGCAGTTCGGAACCTGGATAATCCAAAGGCGAACCAGTTGGGTAACAAGACGGTGGCTACCAACTTCGGTCGGCCACACTCGATTGCATCCCCGGCTTCTTCGATGAACGGTAACCCTATCCCATTATCTCCTGTCTCTTTTGTTTCTTTGCCTCAAGATGTTTGTGCCTCCAAATTACATAATATAGGAATTAAGTTAGGAGACAATTGTGATGATAGTATTAAACTGTCTATCAATGCCTTAAAAAGATTTGAGAATGATAAGGTGGGGGTACAACCAGCAATAAACACAAAGGTTATAAATAAGAAGAGTACTGTGCCTGGAGAGCATTTTCTCTTAGAGGAAAGTGATGACGTGGTCCAAACACCTATTTGTGACTTACTCACGCACTTGATGAAAGAGGTTTCTGAAGTAGATCTAGATGATGGGGACTTGGACACAACGATTTGTGATCTGAAAGCCTCCTGTCGTAAATCTAAGGTGGCCACCAAAGAACGGAAAACTCGTTCTGGAGGGAAAGTTAAAACTTCAAAAAATACAAAGTTTGCCAAATGAAAGGTTTTTTCTGGAATAGCAGAGGTCTGTCAGACTTGGCTAAATATCGATACATAGCGGACGCTGTTAAAGAATATAAACTTGATTTTATTGCGATCATGGAAACAGGCAAACAGGATATGTCAAAAGCGAATCTGTTACGACTCTCGGGAGGTTCAGATTTCGTTTGGCATTGTCTACCTCCAAGAGGCAGATCTGGAGGCATCCTCCTTGGGATTAATGCTTCCTCGCTTGATCTGTCGTTAATTAGTGAAGGTGAATTTTATATAAAATTTAACCTGACTAATAAATCTGATAAGTTCCGATGGGTTCTTATGGCAGTGTATGGCCCTGCTCAGGATGATTTTAAATCACCCTTTCTAGCAGAGTTGGCTCGCGCTTGCCAGGAAAATCCTTTGCCAACCTTAATTGGAGGGGACTTCAATATTTTGAGAAGAAGTACAGAGAAAAACAACGCGAGATTCAATAATCGATGGCCTTTCCTGTTTAATGCTGTCATTGATAGCTTTGATCTACGGGAAATAGAGCTAACTGGTCGACAATTTACATGGGCCAACTCTCTGCCTAATCCGACGTATGAAAAGCTGGATAGGGTTCTCATGTCAACTGAGTGGGAATTCAAATATCCGCTGGTGTCGGTACAAGCTTTGGATAGAGGGGTTTCGGACCACACCCCTTTACTCCTAGACACGGGTGAACCAGCATACACAGGCCTTATAAAACCCTTCAGATTCGAACTTAGTTGGTTTACGCATGATGACTTCCATGATAGAGTTGCTAATATTTGGCATAAGTCGGTGAAAGGGCAAAACTCAGTCCAACGCTGGAATAATAAGCTAAGCGCGTTGCGACGACACTTACGGGGTTGGGCGGCCCATTCGAAGGGTGTCTACAAACGGAAAAAATCGGAATTACAATCTACTGTTACACTTTTGGATACCACAGCCGAGGTTCGTGGGTTGACTGATTTTGAGCATGATCTGTTAGTTCAATCTCGGGATCAACTAACCAATCTCCTTAGGGAAGAGGAGATCAAATGGGCACAGCGTGCTAAAGTTAAGAATGTGGTTCTGGGGGATAATAACACTAGTTACTTTCATCTGATTGCTAACGGCAAACAAAGGAAAAAACAGATTTTCTCCCTTGACCATGACAACGGCACAATCGAGGGGCAAGAGAATCTAAAATCCTACATTACTAATTTCTATAAGGATCTCTTTGGCGAGCCTGAGGAAAATTCCTTTAGTCTGTTTGAGGATCGGATTACAGATATTCCTCAGGTAACGCAAGAGGAGAATAATGTCTTAATATCCCCTTTCTCCGAGGAAGAAGTAAAATGTGCCATTTTCAGTATGGAACATAATAAAGCCCCTGGTCCAGACGGCTTCCCAGCAGAATTCTATCAGAAATTCTGGGAAGTTTTAAAGGGAGACTTAATGACAATGTTTCATGATTTCTTTTTGGGAAAGTTACCGTTGTTCAGTCTAAATTTTGGGGTGATCACTTTAGTGCCTAAAGTAGAAGATGCAAATATTATCCAGCAGTATAGGCCTATTTGCCTCCTTAATGTGAGTTTCAAAATCTTTACTAAGGTTGCTACAACAAGGATGAATGCTGTGGCAGATCGTGTCATAAGTCCAACCCAGACAGCTTTCATGCGTGGGCGGAATATCCTGGAAGGTGTCGTCATATTGCATGAAACTATACATGAGATGCATAGGAAAAATCTAAGTGGTGTGATCCTTAAACTAGACTTTGAAAAGGCATATGACAAAGTTAGATGGCCCTTCTTAATGCAAGCTCTACGGATGAAAGGATTTGCACCAAAGTGGATTACTTGGGTTAAGTCTTTCATCTCGGGAGGAAGTGTCGCGGTCTCTGTTAACAATGATGTAGGGCGTTTCTTTCAAACAAAGAAAGGTCTTCGACAGGGAGATCCCCTCTCCCCATTGTTATTTAACATTGTCGCAGATATGCTTGCAATTTTGATTCAAAGGGCTAAAGAGGATGGGCAGGTTAGGGGAGTAGTTCCTCATCTAGTAGAGGATGGCCTCTCTATCCTCCAATATGCTGATGATACTATCCTCTTCTTGGATCATGATCTAGGTAAGGCAATAAATTTGAAACTCCTTCTATGTGCTTTTGAACAACTATCCGGTCTCAAAATAAATTTCCACAAAAGTGAAATTTTTTGCTTCGGGGAAGCACAGTCGGCTATAGGTCAATATGTTGATCTATTTGGTTGTAAAGCTGGGGATCTCCCATTAAGATATCTTGGAATTCCCATACATTACAAAAAGCTCAAAAACTCGGATTGGAGGATAATTGAGGAGCGGTTCGAGAAAAGACTCAGTAGTTGGAAGAGCAAACACCTTTCGATAGGTGGTAGACTGACACTTATTAACTCAGTCTTGAGTAGCCTTCCAATGTATATGATGTCCTTTTTCGCTGTACCTAAGGGGGTGTTAAAAAAGCTAAATTACTACCGATCAAGGTTTTATTGGCAAAGTGATGAGCAAAAAAGGAAATATCGTTTAGTTAAATGGAACATTTTATGCCAGCCCAAATATCTAGGTGGCCTTGGGATCCATGATTTGAATTTGAAAAATATCGCCCTCTTAGGTAAATGGCTTTTTAAGCTTCTCACGACAGACGGTACCTGGCAACAAATCTTGCGGAACAAATACCTAGGCACTAAACCACTTGTTCAAGTTGAAAGAAAGCAAGGGGATTCCCAATTCTGGTCTAGTCTAATGAAGATTAAACAAGACTTCTTTCGTTTTGGATCATTCATTATTAAGGATGGGTCACAAGTGAGGTTCTGGGAGGACAAATGGTTAGGTAACTCTACTTTAAAAGATCAGTATCCTGGTCTTTATAATATTGCACGACCAAAATTTATAACCATTTCGGAAGTGCTCAACTCCGATCCTCCAAATCTATCATGGCGCCGTGACCCTATTGGCGCCAAGTTAGTGGCGTGGAATAACCTTCTTCCTCGTTTGACTACTATACAGTTGTCTCAAGGACAGGATGTGTTTCGCTGGTCTTTGCACCCAAATGGACAGTTCTCGGTGAAATCATTCTATCAAGCCATGTTCCTTACAGATGTACCCAATTTGAATAAGATATTATGGAAACTAAAGGCACCACTGAAACTGAAAGTTTTTCTGTGGTATTTACGGAGAGGTGTTGTGTTGACTAAAGATAATCTAGCTAAGCGTAACTGGACAGGAAGCAAAACATGTTGCTTTTGTCACGAAGACGAGACAATTAGGCACTTGTTTTTTGATTGTCGTTTTGCTAGAGTGGTCTGGAGTGTCCCCCAAATATCCCTCAACATAACGAAACCCCAAAGCGTATCACATATGTTTGGAAGTTGGCTTACGGGTGTCACCAAAAACTTGAAACCACTAGTTCTGCTTGGGGCAGCAGTTATCTGTTGGTCTATTTGGTTACACAGAAATGACACTATTTTTGAAAAGAAACAAACTTTTTCTCCCTTGCAGGTTATCTTCGCAGCTTCTCATCGACTCCGTTCATGGGCTATCCTTCACAAAATGGATTTGCAGGGTTTACTTGTGGCGGCCTCACAACATCTGGACCGTGTGGCCAAGGATATCTACTCCCGGGCATATGGGTGGCGATCTAGTTTTCGGATTGATAGTCATTAGATTATGCTTTGATTTTGATTGGTTTAGCTATGTGCCTCCTTCGAGGCAGAGGCTGGAATTTTTATTCCAAGACTGTGTATCACCTTGATGTACTGCTCTTGGTTTATTAATAAAGATTTCCGTTATCAAAAAAAAAGATCATACAGAAGAGAAGAGTGGATGACTGTTCGGGATTCTATTGGTTTAGGACTTGAGAAACATCATAGTGTGGAAGACATGAACATGATATTATCTTTGAGTTATGTTGATCTTCCTTACTATCTAAGGACTTGTTTGTTGTACCTTAGCATTTTTCCAGAGGACTATGTGATTAATAGGGACCGATTAATAAAGAGGTGGATAGCAGAAGGATTCATCAAAGCTGCAGGTGGGATAACTTTAGAGGAAGAAGGAGAATGCTATTTTAATGAACTTATAAATAGAAGTATGATCCAACCAGTTGGCATCAAGTACAATGGTCAAGTGAGGGCATGCCGAGTGCATGATATGATTCTTGATCTTATTATATATAAGGCGAAGGAAGAAAACTTTGTCACTTTGATCAACCAAAAGGATGTAAGGGTACCCGAATATAAGGTTCGCCGACTCTCGCTCGACTATTGTTACCAAAAATGCTCTACAGTATCATCAATGGATAAGTTTTGTGAGGAGAAATCATCCATGGTTTTTTCTCAAACTCGATCCCTTAATATCTTTGGATACTCTCAACAGATACCTCTTCTTTCGAACTTCAGAGCTCTAAGAGTGCTTGACATAGAAGGCCTGTTAACCAGGGATTATCTGATGAATATTGGAGAACTACTACAATTGAGATACCTACGACTTTCAACAGGATCTATTACAGAGCTTCCGGAAAAGATTGGGCAGCTACAACTTTTGGAGACATTGGATGTAAAAGAAACTGATATAAGAGAACTGCCAGCAAGAATTGTTCAGTTGCAAAAGTTGAAACATTTACTTGTTCGTGATGTAAAGTTGCCTGCTGGAATTGGCAACATGCGATCTCTCGAGAAACTGTCACAATTACGTGTTGATGATAGTTGTTCATTTACTTCTTTGCTGGAGTTGGGCAGTTCAACCAATCTGAGATTTCTTGGTCTGTTTTGGCGCATCAGTAATTCTCACAATGACAAAAGAATATACACAGACAATTTGGTCTCGTCCCTGTGCAAAATTGGCAGATCCAACCTTCGCTTTTTAAGTGTTCGTAGTGAATATGACGGTGGTTCCTGTGAATTTACATTTGATTCTTGGTCCCCACCTCCTCAACGCCTTCAGGAATTGACCTTGTACCCAAACTGCTATGTCTGCAAAATTCCAAGGTGGATGGCCTCACTGGCTAACCTCGCCTACATAGAAATTGAGATTAATCCAGTGGAACAGGAGGCTCTTGACATCTTTGGGAGATTGCCTGCCCTGCTATTTCTTGAGTTGTCCTCAAAAAGGATGGTTCCCAAAGGACTTACAATTGGCAGAGGTATGTTCCAATGTCTAAAGGTGTTCCACTTGTACTGTCAGGATATTGAGACAGGGCTGATGTTCGAAGCTGGAGCTATGCTGAACATTGAAAGGCTTGAACTTCCGTTCAGAGCACAATCTACATGTGGCGCTTATGATCTCAGCATTCACCACCTCTCTACTCTGCAACATCTCAATGTCAGGATTAGTTGCAAGGGAGCAGATGCAGCGGGGGTGGCAGCATTGGAGGCAGCCATTAGGGATGCAGCCAGTCTGCTTCCCAACCATCCCTTACCATATTTCAGTAGATATTATGAGAACGAGATGGTATATGATGACAGGGAGCAGCAGAGCAAAGAGCAGGCTCCGCTGTATGCATGTATGCCTGGTGATATGGAGTGGCATCGTCTAGAATCCAGTTGCACCATCTGCTAATGGGCCCAATGCTGCTTCATATCACATCCTCCTCAAAGTACTGAATCATGCCACTATCACCTGATTATTTACTGCATTAGAATGAGTAGCAAATTTCCTAGCCATACTTCATTATTGGGGAATTCGCTTATGAATCATCATTCTGGCAACCATGTTGGGCCTATGGGTACTCATCCTTGTTTAATATATGCCATGTGATGTCTATCTAATTCCAAAATGAAAATTTTTCAGTCAAACGCTTTTCTACCATGTTTGAAGCTGCAATAGTTTACTGAAACATTTGTTTTTGTATTTTGGGAACCTGCAAACTGATACTTATAACTGACGAAGTAAATATGTGTATCTTTGTGTGCAACGGTCCGTTGTTACATGCAATAAATGACATTGACATGTTATTATGTTGAAATATTGTCCAGTACAGATTCGTTTTTCAACCGGATGAATTTACAAATTCTCCAGTCCAATGTGGTGAACAATGTCAATCGAGAGGACTTTTTCCTAACTCATTTACAAAGATTACATTTGCTTGCAGGTCCTGACTTCCTTTACAGATAACACTGAAGTGAATCAAGTTTGGACAGTTTCTTTTCTAACCCGGTAGTACCACACCGGGACATCCAAAGTTACCTCACTCGGTGACTGGTTCCAAACTTCTCAGCACTTTGTTCCTGCAATACTAGAGGGAACGGCCACAGGTCTGACTTTATTCTGTGGAATGGAAGCCGTCAGCAGCCTCTCGGTAGTAACTTGTAGTCATAGATTAGCATCTTAGCGGTATGTTTTGATTCTTTTTCAATGTTAATTTTTGTATGTTATATGATTGTGACACTGATCAACATATTTTTATCTTATAGTGTAATTTGGGTGTGAATTGTACTTTTATCATCGTAAAATGTCTACATAAGCTTCGGTAGAGAGGTATTGCCATGGTTTTATGCATTTAATTTTTATCTATACACAATTATATGTGTATTGGACTTTAAGATTACTTTTGGTTTTAAATTAGTGTGATTGTCAATTTCATACGTACATATTGACTTGTCAATGGCATGTTAGATATAGTCGATTTTGCTCAGGCTAGATTTTTTTCCCTAGCTCTGTGCCTGTCTATATATGTATTGTGTGTAGTTGAAATCTTTAGTGTCTCTATGCAGAATAATGCTTAATTTACTACACCGTCGAATGGAATGATCGAACAGCATGGGGTCTTCGTCTTGTGGTCCTCTTGTTACTGGCCACATTATTGTAGTGGCCAACCATGCACCTTTATATGAAATTTTTAGGAGGCTCGTAAATTTCCGTGCTTCTAAGCCTCCAAACCAAGCTTTCTTTGAATTTTTTAAATAAACTATTTTAATTCAATTTGCAGAAATATACCACGCATTAATTCTTTTGCGGATATAACTCACAGTTGCGCTATGGAGGCGCGACTAGATCCAGTCACAGCGCAGTAACACGAATTGTTAACACTAGGATATATCTTTCTGCCACTAACTTCATTTGTACAGTACATTATTTTGTGAAGCCTAATAGCAAAAATTGGACTAATTTGTCGTATCCCAACCGATATATAATCTGTCGCATCAAAGCAAGCCTAATAGCACGAACCTGCTATCTCATCAACATCATTCGGATTCCTGCGTTATATATCGATCACTCAGCACAACCCTTTCACAACTCTAAATACTTACGGTCTATGTCCAAGTTCTGAACACTGCCTAACAAACTCAACCATCTTCACTGGTCGACCAGGTTTACATATTGAGCCAAACTAATATGCCATGACTAACCAACACGACACAAATTTGGAAAGAAAAATTACGACTACGATATAAACATGCCTTTTAGAAAGAAAAATTCACGAGGGATGGAAATCAACTCAGGCTTCCAGGCATATGCCCTACTACCCATTGCGGGCTCTCCTCTTTTCTTCAAGGTATTGTTCACGGTTCTTCCATGACCTCTCATATTCATGCTATGGTGTAGGCCTGCGAGGCATCGAATTTCTCGTGTAACAATTGCAAATGATATTGCAAGCCATGAACACTCATTTGGGTCCATTCAGGTTTATCTAGCCTGATCGACATTTTTTTTTGCATACGGAACGGTAGCTATCGAGCTATGGACCTATGGTTGGCCTGCGAGGCATCACGGTGAACGTGGTAAGGCGTTACATCTGCTGGAGATATAGCAAGGGCGGCTGCAATACGAAGCCGGAGGTGTCTTTCGCGTTACAAGTTTGCAAATATTGCACTGATCATAAGACTCCAGATTTTTGCTGCCACTTTAGTCTAGTCACAAAATACTAGTAAAAGCAGACTTCGGTTGACAATATCTCATCGCAAATACATGATTGTACAATGGTTAGTTTAACTTAGTTAATTATGTCTAGCTATTTCGCTTATAAGTGAGCATGGCACGTCTCTTGAGATGCTTGCTCCGTTGTACTTGTACGGTCGTACCTCAAAATAAACTCCAAACAAATGAAAGAACGAACCACGTGAGATGACTTGATATGATCTTTCAAAAAGAGATAACTCCAATCTCCAGACCCATTCTCGCCGCACGAACTACTAATTAAGCTCGACATTACGCAGAAACTTTGTTAAAGGAAAAAAAAGACACTGCATAATATCTCCGTAAGTCATGCGTGATGGACTGATTAATGAACATGAGTAAAGAGGGGGTACAAGACGGTAGGTCTGCTTGTTTCAACTAATTTTGTGAGTCAAGAATCAAGATGGTAGGGGAACCACGTGCCAAGTTATTTCGCAAAAAATGAATCGCACCGACACAGCGATATGGCGAAAGTTCAGGGAGAAAGGTTGGCGCATAAGTGAAGGGATAAGTACTTTAGCTGTTGTAGAAGGCGATGCAGTGCATCAAGCGCAAAAGGCTTTTCTATTGAAGCATGCTTGGAGTACTGAGTCTGAATGGGATTGCATGAGTGTTTTCTCTGCAAGATGACTACTAGCCCTGTCGTATTTCTGCGTTAAAACATCAGTCATGTCGTTTTGCAAATAGCGTTTTTCGGTCAATCAATTCTATTACTCTGGAGTTTATCGGTGCCATTGCAACGATATCCATATGAACGTATCAGAATCACCAACTGCAATTTGTTTGATACTGTTAGTTTCCAAGATCTTTACACAAGCATTTTCACTTCCACTAATCAATGTGCACGTAAGTGGACATACTTTAATTAGATAAGGCTTGCATCATACTACTAGTTCGTGTTCCCAGAGAGTTTAACTGCCCAAATTAACTATCCAAATTACCTCTGAATCACAACGTCATACCCATTTTCCATAATACTAATCCTCCTAGCTAATTTGTAATTTCTATTTTATTTCTTCAATTTTTCGGTTATAAATTAAAGATTGTGGAAAATACTACAGCGGTAGGCGCAGTCCGAACTGGAATACATGCGGTGAATAAATTGCATTGAATCAAACAGTACATATTTGGCAGGATGTGGTCCCCATTGGCCCATACAGAGCTGATGGGGGGCACACAAGGAGAAATTTTGTTATATCATGGCGGCACAAATTAGTTTGTGTCACCAACCAATCTAGCGCTGACACGTGATATGTGTTACTGTAGCAATTAATAAAAAAATTATTTTTTAGTGTTTTGTACTGTAGACGGTATGAGAAAAATATTTTTTATCTATTTGCTACAGTACAAAACAGTAAAAAATTTTATGGTTGCTACAGTACTGCATACCACGTCTTAAGGCGGAGCTCTCTGGCTTGACGGAGGACAAGACCGCCATGCTGCGCATCAATGGCATGGATTCCGGAGTGTTCAAGCCTCTGCTCCACTTCATCTACACCGACATGTTGCCTCAGATGAAACACAAAGAGGCAGCAATGATGGCGCAAAGCTTACTTGCAGCGGCGGATAAATATAAATTGGAGAGGCTGAAGCTCATCTGCGAGGACATGCTATGCAAGCACATTGACATGAACACCGTGGCCGCTACGCTGGTGTTGGTAGAGCAGCATCGTTGTCGCGCGCTTAAGCATGCGTGTGTGGAGTTCCTCGTTTCTCCTGGAAATCTGAAGTCGGCCATGGAAACTGATGGCTTTGAGCAGCTGAAAGTATGTTGCCCTTCTGTCATCATGGAACTCATCATGAAGCACGTGGTAGTATCCAAACTAGCTTAGTGGTAATGTCAAAGTAATTATGTTCATTGCACGTAGTAGAAACGATTAGTATGAAACAAAATATCCTTTTCTATTTTTTTAGCTGTTCGTTGCCCAAGTTCTTACAGTTGAAATATCTTGTGTGCATTGCCTTATTTGTTGGCGCTGTGGTGGATGTCTATTCTTTTACTTGTGTCCAATAATATCTATTTGGTCTGTACGACTAAAGGCACGTATAAACAGAGTTTTATGGAGAGAAGTGAAAACAAAGTTGAGTAGGTGTGTCTATCTGACAATAATTGTAAGTGTCGTGTAATTGTAAGTGTCGCGTAGGGGGAACAGAACGCTGGCTGAAAATGTATTTCTGGAACAGCCGCTTGATAGGCCAAAGTTGCGAACTACGACATTGAGCGTTATCGGAGAGCTTGCTTCCTGGCATGCATGCATATGTGATAACCGCCGTTAGCCAGCAGCTTGATAGGCCGAAAGCAGCGAACCTCCTTAATTAAGTGAATGATTACGATTTATTCACTTAATAAAAAAAGTTCAAGACATACACTTAATTATATAAGACTATTTGCACAAGTTTACATCTGGCATGTATCTCTAACAAACATTTCCGCGCTCGTTAGGAAGAACTAATATTGGTACAGCTTCAGATCCAATTTATGTGGCACAAACTATTTACCTCAACATTACACAAACACTCGGTAAAAAAAAAGTCTGCATAATATCTCCTCCTATGAGTCATGCATCGATGACTGATGAATGAACATGGGTAAAGAGAGGATACAAAGATTACCTCAACTTTTATGAGTTAAAGGATTGTAGAGGAGCCATGTGGCTATTTATTTCACAAAATGAAATCTTACTGACACAACGATGCGGTCAAGTTCAGACCAATAAATTACAGATTTGGGATATATCAAAGGTGAGCACGCAAGAGAAGTGAGCTAACTTTGGCTGCTGTACAGGGGAAGGCACTACGGATCAATTGCAGAAGGCTTTTTCTCTCGGAGCCATGCCGATTTTGAGCAAAGGATTGCATGAAACCATTTGTGCATGTTGGCTTGGGAGGCATAGGGAATATATGTGAAACCATCGTGCCCATGTGTTTTGCAACGGTATGTGCCTTATTAAAACTCTTAGACTTCCATTTTTTTAATGGAAAATTAAAAGAGCATATGCCTGATTTGAGCCTCTCTTTTACTAGTGTAAGAGCAACTCCAGCAGGGCCCCTACTTGAGGCAAAAATAGAGGTCCAGCAGGGCCCCTACTAGAGCCCTCAAATTTGAGGAGCCCCTCAAATCTCCCCTCCAGCCCTCATTCCTAGGGGCCCCCTACTCCGGCTCTCATTTTTCAGCTTTCCTCGTTTTTCGTGGAACATTTGTGCTTTCAATTTAAATTCGGAACAAATTTGAATTTAAATTTGAATATTCATATTTGAATATTCGTATTTGAATTCATATTTGAATTCGGAACAAATTTGAATTTAAATTTGAATGTTATGTGATGAACTTTGTGCTTTCAATTTAAATTCGGAACAAATTTGAATATTCGTATTTGAATATTCATATTTGAATTCGGAACAAATTTGAATGTTATGTGATGAACTTTGTGCTTTCAATTTAAATTCGGAACAAATATGAATTTAAATTTGAATATTCGTATTTGATTTTGTATTTGAATATTTGTATTTGAATTCGGAACAAATTTGAATTTAAATTTGAATGTTATGTGATGAACTTTGTGCTTTCAATTTAAATACGGAACAAATTTGAATTTAAATTTGAATATTCGTATTTGAATTCATATTTGTGCTTTCAATTTAAATTCAGAATAAATTTGAATTTAAATTTGAATATTCGTATTTGAATTCATATTTGAATTCGGAACAAATTTGAATGTTATGTGATGAACTTTGTGCTTTTAATTTAAATTTGGAACAAATTTGAATTTAAATTTGAATATTCGTATTTGAATTCATATATTTAAATATTGTCCCTCATTGTGAAATCATAAATATTTTATTATGTATTGTGCTTTTGTCCCATACATATGCATATAGTGTGTAAGGAAATAGAGAGAATTGAGAAGTAGGGGCCCTGTTTTGAGGGCTCCTGCTGAAGTGCAACCCAGAAAATAGGGCCCTCAAAAGTAGGGGGAGCCCTCAAATGAAAAGTAGGGGCCCTGTTTTGAGGGCTACTGCTGGAGTTGCTCTAATGCCCTATGGAGTGCCAAAAATTGAGCATTGCAACTGGAGGTACAGAAGCGCCGTCCAACAAAGTATCAGAGGGGTGCAATTTCAGTAACCTGCCACTTACATCACAAAATTTCAAGCATTTAGTTCAACTTGTTTTAAACAGTGGAGAGATATAGAGCAGCATAAGAAGCTCACTCTTGAAGAAATAGTCCTAATATCAATCCTCCTAATTTGAATGTCCCTAAAATACTCGCATATGTGATAACCATATGCATAATAGGCAGTGCACGTGAAGTTCCTGGCTTCTCATGGAAACTGATGGTGCGAAGCAGTTAAAAGCAAGTTGCCCTTCTGTTACAATGGAACTCATCAATTGGCATCAGAGAAAGGAAAGGGCTCCATACGTGATAGTCTCCTGACTTGGCCCTGATCACTCGGCTTCGGCTTCTGGCTTCTGGCTTATTTTTCACTATTCATAAGTTTTGTCTTTTTCTGAACTTTTGGCTTTTTGTTGAGCTTTTTTGCCGGTTCTTTTTTTCCCGTATTTGGTTTGTATTATACGTAATGGGCTAACATATTTTTTATATTTTTATATTTTTTTAAATTTAATTATGCTAAATAAGCTTCTGTCAGCTACAGTGCTTTTTTCAGCCAGCTACATTGTTTTCAGCTATAAGCCATGAGCTTTTCAGCTCCGTAAGAGATTTTTAGTTCAAATATCCAATCCATCCGAAGGGCTTAGGTCATATCCTTATTTGTTAGTCACTGTAGATTCCTTTTCTTTTACTTGTGTCCAATAATATCTATTTGTTCTGTACGACTAAAGACACGTATAACCAGAGTTTTATGGAGAAGTGAAAACAGAGTTGAGTACGTGGCGTGTATTTTAGCTACTGAAGCTGATAGGACGGTCCCAGTGTCATGCATGACCGACTGATCGTGAATAAACGTGAGTAAAAGAGAGGGTATGAAGAGTAGATTGAGTTGTTTCATGTTTCAACATTTTGTGGACGAGCTAAGATGTCAGAGGAATCATGTGTGTAACGAAATCACAGGATTGAACCGTACTGACATGTCGACATGTTTAAATAAGTGATGGCCAATGTTTATTTAGGTGGTATATTAGAGGTGGGAGTAATTACACCCGAGAGTAAAAAGTATTTTTTCTATATATATATATAGGAAAATTACATAATGCACCTAGGTGAATAGGCACCCACATCAAAAAGGAAAATTACATAATTCAGCATGCTATAGTGTTTATATATATAAGGGGCACTATAGTGTTCAGATTTCATGATTGAGGCTTTTTATTTATGATGATTCAGTATGCTAAATCAATGACTTCTTTTTTAAATCGATTATTTTTGAATTAATGAATGTTAACAGGTTTGCCTGATTATTGCACTTGCACATATCTAAAAACAATCGAAAGACAAAAGTTTGGCACCCAAGCACTATGATGCCCCATTTAGGCATTCTCCCTCTCTCTCTATATATATATAAGAGATAAGGTAGAAGGTAGGCATTCAGTTGTAGGCATGTAAGCAGAAGGCACCATATATGTAACACCCCGGGCCCTCCCTGAGCCCAAAGTGCTACCACCCACTCTATAATGTTACCAACTCCATCCTTTGTCGCTGGTCTTGCGAAGCAATTTTTTTATTTAAATAACCACCAAACGACAAAAGCCAGTCCACTTGATATTAAACGCAGCAGAGATATAAATTTGCTAATTACCAAAAGGTCCTTAGACTATCCAAGACTAAATATGACAACGCTAGATGATTTGTGAATCACTGTGGCACATGAATGACTGTGCTACTCCCGCACATGCATGTCGCCTTCAACAGACTCCTAAAAAACAACAATAAAGCAAGGGTGAGTCCAAAGACTCAGCAAGCACACGATAAAACAGTGATATCACTTTAGCACTCAATCAATTTCACAAACTGTAAGCTGTAGATCAGTTCTATAACTGTAATCATGAAATCACATTTATGAACTATAATCCAAAGTTTCTGGGTTCCTCCCTGTCTCTTGTTCATTTCCTGTAAATGCCACGTCATGCAATGCAATGCACTTCTGTATGCAGCTTATACCGGTATAGTGGAGTGTTTCACCCGTCGATGAAACCCCTCTGCCTTGTCGAAGGGAGCTCCTCGTAGAAGCTATGGTTCACCCTTTCGATAGGACTTTCTGTAGATACCTTGCCGAAGGGAGCTCCTTGTAGAAGCTATAGTTCACCCTCTCGGTAGGACTTTCTTTATGCACATGCTTCTCGCCTACCTCTGTAGGACTTTCATGATGCTCATGGTGCAATGCAAATGCATGTCTCATTAAGCCACAAAATTCATGAATAACACCTCATGAATACTATAAATCATAGCATAGCATACGAGTACCAGACATTCAACTCAATTCACTATTCTACCATACACTTGCCTGTTAACCAAACGGAGCAGAACGACGTGCGGACGACGTCGACTCGGGGCCTCCACCTGGACAAGCAATTAATTCGACTTAATGCTTCAAAACGAAACCAGATATTAAATAGGAGACGACGATACTACACGCATAAACTGGTTCTAGCATAAAAACGCACGGGTTTCAGGGACCTGTCGCGCAAGTACCGAAACCCCCATCTCTTTTTTTTTTATCTTTTTTCCTCTTTTCTTCCATTTTCTTTTCTTTTTTTCCTCTTTTCTTCCCTTTTCTTTTCTTCTTCTCCTCTTTTCTTTTCTCTTCTCCTCCTTTCTCTCTCTTCATTTTCTTTCCTTTCTTTCCCTTTTCTTTTCTTTCTTTTCCTCCCTTTCTTACCCAGCCGGCCTCTTCTTCTTTTCTTTCTCCACCGACTCTCTCTCTCCTCTTCTTGTTTCTCTCGGCCGAGCGGCCCCACGCGGCCCGGCTTGGCGACGCCGGCAACTCCTCCGCCGCCTCCCCCCGCCTGCCTCTCCTTCCCCCTCTCTCCATCCCTCTTTTTCTTGCGCAAGATGGCGCCCAGGCGCTCCTCCTGCGGCGCGCGACCCGGCGCGGCGTCGCCGACCCGAGGCCTGCTTCCGGCGGCATCCCCTGCTCGCCCCTTCACGGTTTGCTTCGGATCCGGCCAGCCCCAACCGGATTCTGCTGGGCCCCTTGCACGCGCGGTGAGTATATATTAGGTATAGTATATATATATATATATTAGTAATTGGGTTTAAAATACAGAATTTAAAGTAAAAACGGAGCTCAGGCGGACTGAATCCTCCCAAGCGCCGAACGGCCCACTGCGTGGTGTGCCTCCGGCCTCTACGCCCAAACGGCCCAGTGGCCCACTTCGCCACTCGTGTCTCGCATGATTTCTCACCGCGACGCCATCTTGAGTCGACTCAGAGTTAGGGTTGAGTCCCCTCGCGTTGATTCCTCATGCCCGCGCCGTCTTTGGCTCCTCAACCCTAACCCTCTCTGTCTCTCAGATCCGGCGCCGACGGCTGGCGCGCTGGGCGGCTGGCGGCACCGCGGCAGGTCGCCTGCCAGCTCCTCACTCCTCAGTGGCCTACGGTTGCCGCTCCTTCCTCAGGCTCAGTCCAGGTCCGGCAATCGGTAGCGGCCGCACCACCGCAGGCCTGCAGCGCAGTCCCTCTCCGGCTCTCCCTCGTCTCGTCAGCTCGTCTCCCACCTCCGTGACTCCGCCCGGCCGGCGGCCGCAGAGCAGGTTGGTTAAATGTTTTGTTGGGGATGTTTGCCCAGAGGTCACTGATGTCTGAATCTGATGGAGTGATGGTGCTTTGTTTGCTTTTTTCTTTGGATGTTCTAGCTGCTCAAGTGTGAAATGTTTCATAGCTCTGTGCAATTGTGCCCAAAGATCGCCAAATGATTCAAGACCGTATAAAAGAGCTTCGTGAAATAGTACCTAACAGCGCAAAGGTAACAGCTCTCAACCTAGAGAGATCTACATTGAGTCCTTGACTTTTAGATGAAACCTATGCAAATTTTAATCCATTTAATTTCAGTACTTATTTTTTCTGTTTGATTGAACAGTGTAGCATTGATGCACTATTGGAGAAAACCATTAGGCATATGCTCTTCTTGCAAAGTGTTGCAAGGCATGGTGACAAGCTGAAGGAATCTGGGGAGCCAAAGGTATGCTTGATTTCATGTTAGTACCCATTCTTAGTTTCATCAGCATGTACCTACTGCTCGTATGCACAAGGAACATCTGTTGATGAGAAACATCATCGGAACATTTAATAGGTGCAAGAAGACATTTTCAGCAATCAACTACTTATTTCTTTTTCCAGTGTTGGGGGGTTAAGATGATGAATTAGCTTTTTATGTGTTTTGATGATTAATTTGCTTAGGTTGAACTTATACAAGCTCTTAATTCAAACAAGTTGTAGCATTTGACTTGGTTCAAGCTGTAATCATGCCTTTTTTGGTTCAATTTTCTGCATTAGTTTACTACTGCTGACAATTGATGTTAGTAAACAAGTTTTGGCAGAAGTGTAGGGTGTAGGACACATCTGTAAAGTGTAAACATAGGTAGTAAATTTGTGATATGAGCTACCAAGGAATTCTAACAAAATTCAGACATCGAAGGAGACAGAACATGATTGACATATCTACTATAAAAGAGATATCAACACTAGCTGCGAGCAAATCTCCTAGAGCCTTTTGCAGATGTACTAGGGCTAGAGGTTCAGAAAACAGCATAGGCTCAATGAATTACGTGAATTTTTTTTTGTAACTTCGAATACCCATTCCAAAATTTCTGGATCCGCCACTGTACTAATGGGATGATTTCTGGAACTGCCGCTTGATAGGACAAAGTTGCCAGTACCATCTGCCTACGAACTACAACGTTGAGCCATATCGGAGAGCTTGGTTCAGGTAACTCCTACCTGAAGTCTTCGCTACGAGATCAACAATTAACTTCTTCATGGCATGCATGCAGATGTGATAACCGCTAGCCAGCAGCTTGATAGACCGAAAACAGCAAACCTCCTTAAGTGCATGGTTAGGATCTATTCACTTAATAATGAGTAACTCGATTAATTCAGGCGTATATTTTTCAGAAAAAATCTCAGACTTATACACCGCGTTTATCATGCCTGAACGCATACAACTATAAATGGTGAGCTAACTTAATTATATAAGGCTATTAAGTTTACATCTGGCATGTATCTCTAACAAAAATTTCCGCGCTCATATGGTCTCTTACAAAAAAACTGATATTGGTGAAACTTCAGAGCCAATTTCTGTGGCACAAACTAGTAATCTCAACATTACACAAAATCTTGGAAAAAAAATTCCCTGCATAATATCTCCTCCTATGAGTGATGCATCGAGGACTGATTATTGAACTTGTGTAAAGAGAGGATACAAAGAGTAGTTCGACTTGTTTTTCTCAACTTTTGTGAGTTAAGGATACTAGAGGAGCCATGTGCCTATTTATTTCACAAAATGAAATCGTACTGACACGACGATGCGGTCAAGTTTAGACCAATAAATTAGAGATGGGATATACCAAAGGTGCGCACACAAGAGATGTGAGCTAACTCTGCTATAAAGGGGAAGGCACCACGGATCAATTGCAGAAGGCATTTTATCTCGGAGCCATGCCTATTTGGAGGAAAGGATTGCATGAAACCATTCGTGCATGTTGGCTTGGGAGGCATAGGGAATATATGTGAAACTGTCATGCCGATGGGTTTTGCAACGGTATGTGACTCATTATAACTCTTAGACTTGCATTTTTAATGGAAAATTAAAACAGCATTGGCCTGATTTGAGCCTCTCATTTACTAGTGTAATGCCCTGCGGAGTGCCAAAAACTGATCATGATAACTGGAGGTATAGAAGCGCCGTCCTGCAAAGTATTAGAGTGGTGCAATTTCAGTAACCTGCCACTTACATCATGAAATTTCAAGTGTTCAATGCAACTTGTTTTAAAGAGTAGAGAGATATAGAGTAGCTTGAGAAAGAAATCCTTCTAAATTAAATGTCCATGAAATGCTTGCGAATGTGAACAATATGTATAATAGGCAGTGCGCATGAAGTTACTCACTTCTCCTGTGAGTCGGACAGCGGCCATGGAAATTGATAGTGGTCACAGTTTTTCAGTCCAACTGAGCGGGGCCAAAAGCTAAAGCTAAGTTGCCCTTCTGTTATGATGGAAACTGATGGTGCTGAGCTGTTAAAAGCTAAGTTGCCCTTTTCTTATAATGGAACTCATCAATTGGCATGAGAGAAAAGAAAGGGCTCCGTACGTGGTAGTCTCCTAACTAGCTTAGGCTTTTTTATTAAACTCAAACCTTCTTATTAAAAGTGATTTTTTTAGTTCGAATATCCTATCCATCCGAAGGGTTTTTTTAGTGTTAATGTTAAAGTAATTGTGTTCATTGCGTTTAGCGGAAAACAACTATATGCAAAAAGATAATTTTCGTTTCTTTTCTAAATTGTTCGGTGCCCAAGTTCTTCCAGTTGAGATATCTTGTGTGCATTGTCTTATTTGCTAAGCACAGTGGATATCTTTTCTTTTACTTGTGTAGGATCGTTGATAGCAATCAGAGAGGGGTGAATAATTGCAACACACAGCAGAAGCCTTTTTTAAAAAAAAATTCTGTCTTTTTAATTTTTTAATCTGCAAAAAAATAGAAATAGAAAAAAACAAAAAACAGTTTTTTCTGATTTTACTGTAGCAGTACTGTAGCACGATACTGTAGCAGTTATTGTAGCGACTAGAAAATTTCCGAAGGATCGCTAAACGTGCATATTTTTTCTTAATCTTCTAATCAATTTTTTAATTAAAACTAATTCATGTATGTAAGCAACAAAAATACCTAGATGTAGATCAATGCATGGAGAATTTATAGGAATCAAAAAATCAAGAAAAATGATAATAGATGCGAAATAAAAAACTCACAAACTTTATTCAAAAACGGCGGACACTATTCATCCATCAACCTCCTCAACTTCATATGCGTGAATCTGCCGGCCGCAAATTTTTTCCTCTTCTATTCGCTCGTACCGCGCCGTCTCCAAAACAACACCTTCTCCTTTTGTTCTCCGATCGCTCCGTGCCTCCTCGCCCCAAAAACACGCCTCCTTTTTCGATCAGATACCGATCCAACCGGCGGCTGCATGTATATATATGCAGCCCCCTAAGACACCTCTTCAAACTCTAAAACCTAATCCAACTCCAACTAAGCCTTAAAATCCTAATCCAACTCCAACTAGACTTGGGCCCTTTTTTTTTACCTCAACTAGACTTTTGGCCCACTAATTTTCAAGGGACTCGAAACCCTTCCTAACACGGGTTTTTCACACTCACGACTTTTCTAACGCGTCACGTGTCGAATCCTCCAGGACAGCACCTCCCGTAGCTTCTCCACGTATCATCCACCTTTGATCTCCATGCGCCCCAAGCATTAGCCCGATCATCTCGTGACCTCCTTGACCGTCTGAACCTCGGATCTCCCCATCCTAGTTCCGGTCCACCTCGTCACCGACCACGATCACCTCCATGCTCAACCTGCACATGCAAAGACCAAAGAATATTTTTTCGGCACAAGTTCGTCCCAACTTGACCAACATCAATTCACGCACGCACCACACACCTCGCATAACATCGCTAAACAAAATCACCAATTATTCATCATAACAAATTAACCATTGTCAATTATTCATCACCAAAATATCCTAAACCTAGCCACATGGTCTAACAACTTGTGTCCAATAATATCTGTTTGGTCTGTACGACTAAAGTTGAGTTTTTATGGAGACAAGTGAAAACATAGTTGAGTACGTGACATGTATTTTAAATGTTGAACCTTGCACTGATTTTCCTTTTTGCGAGGACGAACCTTGCACTGTTGCACATAGTTACCAAATATTTTTTTGTTCATCTTGCGCTACTCCAAGTCAAGTATAAATGTACAACACCAATTCATTTATAAATGTATATATTGTAGCATCTAGCCGTGCAATTCCACGAGTGAAGGGTGGGTACGACGAGTAGCTCTGGTTGTTCCAACATTTGTGAGCTAAGGTGGCGGAGAAACCATGTGTAAAATGAAATAACAAAAGTGAATCTAACTGACATGATGACGTGGTTAATTAAGTGCAGGCCAATGTATAGTTTGGAGATAAGATAGAAGACGACGCGCGCGTACATACATGTACATGAGTAGAGTCATTCGGTTGTAGTTATGTAACTATGTAAGGAGAAGACAAACAATGATGTAAAAGACTGGAACCCAATCTAGCTCACGTTCTCCATTATTGTCAGTTGTTCTTACATCACAGGAAACATTGGTCTCACAATACTGGGGTTAGTGAAATAAGATCTAGGAATCCAGTACTGAGACACACGACGAACAGGAGCAACAAAGCTAGAACCAAAGTCACGTGGATGTGAATGATCAGAATGCCGGAAAAAGTGTGAATTGTTTGGATTACATCCAAATCTAGCATGTGAAGCATATTTAAAGCCGTCATGAAAGTTCTCAAAAAACATAGCTTTCACATTAGTTCTAGGAACAAAAGACATTGCATGTTTTTGTTTCAAAGCATTCAATCTTTCCTTCCTCTCTTTCTTAGCACATCTAAAGCAAAATTCATTCAAGTGTCCATCTCTTCTACAGTAGGTGCAATGAAATTTAACATAACTAGAATTCTTTTGAGATGATGAGCTAGCACCTACATTATTATTCGATGAACTTTGTACAAAGCCAGCAGATTTAAACATAGTTTGTTTTGGTTCAAATTTCACTTCAATTTTTCCAGATTCAAGAGACTTAATAACCTTAGGAGGATTATTCTTGGCATGCTCAACAAAATTAAATCCTAGACCACGATTTTTCACACTTGTTTTTGACTTGTCTAGAATCATATTCAAATTTTTCTTGCCAAAAGAAAATCTCTCTAAAGTGTTTTTCAGGTACTCATTCTCTTTAGCTAGAGTGGGACAAGTTGTGCATTTATTTGATTCATTCACAAGATTTTTAGAAGCACTAGACTGAGCCAATCTTTCTTTTTTCAGCAAAATCATTAAGTTGTATAGTCAAAACTTCTATTTCAGTGTTAAGCTTAGGACAATTTGAGCAAGAAGAAATCTCATGATAAAGCATCTGTTGAATTGTTTCCTGAGATGAGTTAAGTCTAGCTTCTAATAATTCACATTTAGAACAGGTTTTAGAATGAACATTTGAAATACTTGATTCTAAACATGAAGAAGAGCTAAACTTGAGCTTTCCAATTTCATCATTAGCACATTTCAATTTTTCATCACAAGAGTCATATGCTAATCTTAATTAATCAAATTTAGTAGTTATATCTCTAAGTTGATCCATGTTTAAAGCATTCAGTGACCTAGCATTCTCTAACTCAAAATGTAAAATTTGACAAGACCCACAAGATTCATCATCAGGAATTAAAACTCTAAGTCTTGCAATTTCAGAATTTAGAGATTCAATCAAGGTATCGGATTTCTTAATCTTTTTATCTTTCTTTTCTAGCAAAGTACCAAGTTTAGCAATAGCTTTGGCTAAATCATCATAAGAAGGTTCTATCTCATTGTAGTTGTCGCTGTCAAGATCATCATTGTCAGTGGAGTTTTTGCTACTTGCCAGTAGACACAACCCAGTTAAATCTTTCTTGCCTTTGGGAGTATCATCCTCGCTGTCCGTGTCCACATCACTCAAATTAATTTGCCCAAGAGCGGCAAGAACACGATGCACCACCTTGCGATTCATATAGCCCTTCTTTTTATTCTTCCTTTTTTTCTTTCTCCATCTCTTCTTCCTTCTCATTCTCTTCCCTTGCAAATCTTGCTAGAAACTTTGGACATTTGAGACGAATATGATTGAGATCACCACACTCATAGCACCTTTGAGGACCAAAATTCCCTCTCTTTCTTGATCTCACATTCTGCAAATCTCTTGTGAAGCGTGTAGAGAGGAGTGCCAAATGATCTTCCGGAAGTTGCTCTAGCTGTTCATCGGTTAGTGAAGACAAAGAAGACAAAGCATAGCTAATAAAAGAATTATCACCATTAGACTTGCTAGATTGTGAAGCTAAAGCAATTGATTTATTACCATTATTTTTTCTAGCAAAAACATCTAATTCATGAGTTTCAATTTAGAATAAAGGACATCTAATGTAAGCGTACTCATGACAATAGATTCTCTAATGGATGTAACCTTCATCTCCCATATAGACATATCTAATGCTCCAAGTAATTGACGTGCATTTTCAGCATCAGTATAAGTAACATTAACAGCACGTAGGTTACTAAGAATTTTATTAAAGCGGGCAAAGCAATCATCTATTGATTCACCAGGTTTCATCTCAAAACGCATGTAATCCTTTTTGTACATATCTTGACGTACTTCTTTAATAGTAGATGAACCCTCATAATAATCACATAGTGCTTTCCATACCTCATATGCGGATTTAGGATGCACAACACGATCAAAATCACTCCTTCCTAGTCCTTGAATTATCAGGTTCCTTGTCTTGCTATTTGCCTCCACTTGCGCTAAATTTGCTGCTGACACAGCATCGTTCTGGGGCACTTGATAAGGCTTGTAGACCTTCTCCCATATTGCAAAGCCTTGAGCTTGAATATATGCCTCCATCTTCGCTTTCCAATACTGAAAATCAACACCATCGAAAACACAAGGTTTTGTGGAATCCTATCCGTCGACATGTTTTCTAATCACCGGTTAAGATCAATTAGAAAAAAAACCTGCTCTGATACCACTTGTAGGATCGTTGATAGCAATCAGAGGAGGGTGAATGATTGCAACACACAGCGGAAACCTTTTTTTAAAAAAAATTATGTCTTTTTAATTTTTTTAATCTGCAAAAAACAGAAATAGAAAAAAAACAAAAAATAGATTTTTTCTGATTTTACTGTAGCAGTACTGTAGCAATACTGTAGCAGTTACTGTAGCGACTAGAAAAATTTCCGTTCGATCGCTAAACGTGCACGTTTTTTTTCTTAATCTTCTAATCAATTTTTTAATTAAAACTAATTCATGTATATAAGCAACAAATATACCTAGATGTAGATCAATGCATGGAGAATTTATAGGAATCAAAAAATCAAGAAAAAGGATAATAGATGCGAAATAAAAAACTCACAAACTTTATTAAAAAAAGGCGGACACTATTCATCCATCAACCTCCTCAACTTCAACTTCATATGCGTGAATCTGCCGGCCGCAAATTTTTTTCCTCTTCTATTCGCTCGTACCGCGCCGTCTCCAAAACAACGCCTTCTCCTTTTTTTCTCCGATCGCTCCGTGCCTCCTCGCCGCAAAAACACGCCTCCTTTTTCGATCAGATATCGATCCAACCGGCGGCTGCATGTATATATATGCAGCCCCCTAAAACACCTCTTCAAACTCTAAAATCTAATTCAACTCCAACTAAGCCTTAAAATCCTAATCCAACTCCAACTAGGCCTTAAAATCCTAATCCAACTCCAACTAGACTTGGACCCTTTTTTTTTACCTCAACTAGACTTTTGGCTCACTAATTTTCAAGGGACTCGAAACCCTTCCTAACACGGGGTTTTCACACTTATGACTTTTCTAACGCATCACGTGTCGAAGCCTCCAGGACAGCACCTCCCGTAGCTTCTCCACGTATCATCCACCTTTGATCTCCATGCGCCCCAAGCATTAGCCCGATCATCTCGTGACCTCCTTGACCGTCTGAACCTCGGATCTCCCCATCCTAGTTCCGGTCCACCTCGTCACCGACCACGATCACCTCCATGCTCAACCTGCACATGCAAAGACCAAAGAATATTTTTTCGGCACAAGTTCGTCCCAACTTGACCAACATCAGTTCACGCACGCACCACACACCTCGCATAACATCGCTAAACAAAATCACCAATTATTCATCATAACAAATTAACCATTGTCAATTATTCATCACCAAAATATCCTAAATCTAGCCACATGGTCTAACAACTTGTGTCCAATAATATCTGTTTGGTCTGTACGACTAAAGTTGAGTTTTATGGAGACAAGTGAAAACAGAGTTGAGTACGTGACATGTATTTTAAATGTTGAACCTTGCACTGATTTTCCTTTTTGCGAGGACGAACCTTGCACTGTTGCACATAGTTACCAAATATTTTTTTGTTCATCTTGCGCTACTCCAAGTCAAGTATAAATGTACAACACCAATTCATTTATAAATGCATATATTGTAGCATCTAGCCGTGCAATTCCACGAGTGAAGGGTGGGTACGACGAGTAGCTCTGGTTGTTCCAACATTTGTGAGCTAAGGTGGCGGAGAAACCATGTGTAAAATGAAATAACAGAAGTGAATCTAACTGACATGATGACGTGGTTAATTACGTGCAGGCCAATGTATAGTTTGGAGATAAGATAGAAGACGACGCGTGCGTACATACATGTACATGAGTAGAGTCATTCGGTTGTAGTTATGTAACTATGTAAGGAGAAGACACCATGTATAAGTGCAGAAGGTACTTCTTGGAGATTCCAAGAGATCGTGCGAGCTAGGAAATTGCGTGAAACCTGTAGGCTTGGGAAGCATAGGGAATGTATGCGAAGCTGTCAAACCTCTTCCTGCTGCAACAGTACGTGCCGTATATGAAACTTTTTCCATGAATTTCAATTAAAAACTGCACAACCTGTCTTATGATTCAAGCTCAATGATGTTATAGATGCTGACAATTTTGAGACGTCGTGGACTGATGAAAGTTGTGCCATTCATGAAGGATCCTGGTGGGGTGATTTCTAGTGCGGGAGTGAGGAGGAGAAAAAGATCAAACAAACCCCTGAGTAAAGAAACACTTATTGAGATGACCGATGCACCTGGTGTTAGTGCCAACTTCTTAAGTGTACAGTAGAAATCTATGAGCAAAGCGATCAAAGAAACTCCGGAGTAAATAAATCCTTGATCAACCGATCCATCTGGCCACCTTCTTAAGGGCACGGTAGGAATCTATGACCGACTATGAGTACCCTGTAACGAAATAAATCACGATCCATAGCGATCCATGGCTTAAATCAGTGCAGAATTCTGAGCCATGTCGATCAGATCTGGAGGCAAAAGGCAAAGCCATCCGTATGGGTAACCAAATTAGTACTACTATCTGTGTGTATTCAGGCTTGTACACTGGGTTGCAGCATTCTTGGCTTCGAAGAGACTTCTGAGTTTGGATCGTAGAATTGTGCTCTGCAGGTCCTCATTAGGACTGCTTATCTCAGAGACTGGTGTTTACTGTAGTCCAATACTCCAATAGTATCAGACTATCAGGTTTGTGACATTGGTCCTTAGTAAGATCTCACTTAAAATACACCATTGTAAATGGTGACCTTGACTTGGTTATAAAAGCCTATTTCTACTCAAGTGAATCTGGCGCAACTCCAACAAAGATTTTCGTACTAACTAGTAATCTCAACATTACACAGAAAAATCTGAAAAAGACATTACACGGAAACTCGGTAAAGAAAAAACTCTGCATAGTATCTCATGTCGGTCCATGCATGGACGACTCATCACATCAATGAACACGAGTAAAGAGAGGGTACGAAGAGTAGTTCCACTAGTTTTTGTTTCAACTTTTGTGAGTCAAGATGGCAGAGGACCCATACGCCGAATTATTTCACAAAATTGAATCGTACTGACATAACGATGCGGGATTGCGGGTCATGTTCAGATCAATAAATAGGAAGTGTGATATCTCAATGGCGCGCGCGCGTACACACGAGGGAAGCAAGCCGACTTTTCAACATGGATCAAGTGCAAAAGGTTTTTCCTCTTGGAGCCATGGAGAGTTCGGGCAAAGCGTTGCATGAAATCAAGCGTGCATGTAGGCTCGGGAGGTCCTGGGAATGTATGCGAAACCGCCATGCAGCCTTGAGGTACGCAACTCATTATAAGTCTTTATCTCTCATTTTTATGGAAAATTAAACAGCATAGGCCTGATTCGATCGGGCTTTTTGTTCACAAGTGCAAGGCAATAGGACTCATGTCTTGACCTTGCATTTTTATGGAAAATTAAATAGCATAGGCCTGATTCGATCGGATTTCTTGTTTTCGATCGTGCAAGTCAACAAAGGCATGGATGTACAGAGGACCCGAGTGGGATAATTTTAAAGACCTGCCACATGATATCACTAAAATTAATGTAACAGCGAGTTACAATAATAGGCAGTGTTGGATCGGGGATTGCGAATCAATGGAGAGGGGGATGAATCGGTGACAAAAATTAATTCCATCTACTGAAAACAGCAATACCGAACACCTAAAACACTAATACTATTCAATCCAGAGTAAACAACAGAAAAAAAACAAACAAATAAAAGTAGATTCCGACGGCAGTGGCGGAGCCAGAATTTAGTTACGTCCCTGACTCAGTGATAGAATGACCTAATCTATCTGGGCTGCACCATGAAAATATTACCCAGGCTGGATTGAATTTAACCGGCCTATACACTAGCTATTTTCCATACCCCAGACTAAAGCCTACCCTACCCTACCCAGGGTGTGGCTCCGCCCCTACCGACGGCAAGAGAAATAAAACAAATCAATCTGAATTCAGATAAACAACAGCAAAAATTCACGAATAGAACATCACAAATTTTCACGCCTCAAACACAAAATTTCTATTCAGGCATGTTTAGTAGAGTTCTTGCTTCTATATTCTCCTTCAAATCCAGTGGAGCTGTGCCAAATACCTACCTTTTAAAAATAACTAGTATATTGCCCGTACGTTGCAACGGAATCCAAAAAAAATGATTTATAAATATAAGAATCCTAAACCATACAATAATATCAATATCAGCAAAACAATCATGTGCATTTTCACTCACTGCATTTTCTCAGTGCTACCCTTAACAAAATTTCAGAATATTCTCTACAACACAAAAGAGGGCGTTTGTGAGGAGGGTGGGGGCCCACATATCAGCTAGTTTTTTTCTTCTAAAAAGGAGTAAAAGAGGACGGATCAACCACCAATTCCTTCTTTTATAACAGTAAAAATTGGATTCTAATTCTTTTGAGTAGCGGGATAAAAAATAAACTGAAAAGGAAAAGCAAGCATTGAGCAGCTCCTCACAAAAATCTGTCCGCTAGTTACCTATTTGCCCTTGGGATTGAGATGAAATTATCCACCAATTGCCATTAGACAAAACCAGCGCTCACCTCTCCCGTTCGGCTCACTCCGCATTTCTCACGCGTTGCCCCTCTCCTCTCCCTCACCCGCATGGCCGTCTCCATGCCCTAGCCGCTGCCGCTTCGGGAGGCAGCCGCCACCGGCCGGGAGCCCTTTGCTGCTGGTCCCCTCCATGCCACAGCCAATCCTGCTCCATCTCACCACTGCACACAGCCCAACTCAGGTCGACTCCCTTCCTCCTCACAGATTCCGTCGGTTCCTCTCCTCCGGCCGCCGCACGGAGAAGCAGCCACCATGCAGGCCGCCTCCGCGTGCGCCCGCCGCGTCCTCACAACCCCGGGGGACTCCGGCTTCCCCGGCATCCTCTCCGCCCCTCACCGCGGGTGAGCCATAGGCGCCACGCTCATCCTCCTGCCACATCTCAATGTCCTCCCCGCCTCGCCCTCCTCTCCACATCAGACCATGGGCTCCTCCTCCTCGTCCCACCTGCCCCGTGAGTTCTCTAACCTCGAATCCATCCGTTTTTCCACATCTGCTTGTGGTGATCTCGGTGCGCTGCTTGCCTGTTTGCCCAACGTGGCATTTCGTCGAGCTGGTGGTGGGCGTGCCGAGTGGCGTGCTAACCGTGTGGTCTTGAGGGTTATTTGATGTTGTTAAGCCTGTTCCTGTTATAAATGCAAGCGGTGAAGTTCGAGGATCAAGGGATCCGAATGGATCATGAGGTTTCAAGGGTTTAAATCGATGTAAATGTCAGCCAGTGCGTCGTGCTCTGGAACATGCTGTGAGCGCCTGACGTGTGATAGTTTTTACGCAATGTGTCAGGTGAGGGTTCTGAGGTCGTTTGCGATCGATTACCCTTAGATTTGATGATTCATTTAGAGTTTGTTTCTCTGTGAGGCATGAAACAAAACTTGATTTTAGCAAAGTTTCAAAATCTGAAAATTGAATTCAATTTCGATTTTTGCTTTGATCCCTCAAATCCTAACCATAATCTCAACAAATCTCAAACAATTGCTGCCCAAATTCACTGCCATCTCATTCGGGTTGGGAGGAGGGAGTATGTGCACTGTGTATATCTGAAAATACACCGCCGTCTCCCTCTGTTGCCGCCGCCGCTCACGCATCTCGCGTGACCTCCCCGCGCCCGCGTCACTCCCCGCCATTCCCGCTGGGTGGAGTCGCCACCTCAACCCTGCCCGGCCCCGTGGCATGCCACGCCACCCCGCCGCCCTGCCGCCGCCGCAGCCTTTGCCGCCGCCCGCCCCATCCGCGCGCGCCACCGCCATCCCGCGCCAACGGACATCGCCACCTCCCCGCACGGACAAAGTCCCTTTCCACCTCCCCCTCTGTCGCCTGACATCTCTGCGCCGGCCAACGAGCGTGGCAGCACCGCCGTCCGCCCACGCACCACTGCCGCCCCGGGAGCATATCCGCGCCGAACCGCCTTCGCCGTGCTTTATAAGCGGCCGAGCCCCCCTAGCCATCACCACCACTCCCACAACCCACCCGACGCCCCACCGCCTCCATTGCCGCCCCCTTTGTTGGTAATATCCGAAAATCCCAATTCCTAAGCCCTAACTCAAAGTCCCTTCTTCGATCCATTATTTCTCAATTAGTCTCGTATATAGCATCATTAACATCTTATAAATATACTCCCATCACCGCCCTAGCCCCCCAAGGCCCCATCTTCCCCAGCGCCGATCACCTCCACCGTCACTACCCACCTCACCGTGGCTAGACTTGTGCGGCCTCTTATAGCCCAAACCGTCGCTTTAATTAGCCTCCTCTACTTCCACAGATGCTCCAACACCAACCAATTTACCCGATTAAACCCTAAATATCCCGCAACAACCGAAATGGCCGATGTAGGAAAGAACCTCGTCGCCGGCGAACGCCGCCCCCGTTGGAACCCTAACCACCAAAAATGAAATCCTCACGCCGTCCCGAATCCATTCATGCCCTCCACCACCGTCGCAAATCACTGCTCCGCCGCCGATAGTCGCCGCCATCCTCCTCTGTTCTCCGATGCGCGCGCGCTTGCGGGAGGTTGAAGACGACCGCCCCGAGCCGGCTGGGTCCGCCCGCACCGCGTCGATTCGCACCCGACGCGTCCGACCGCCTGCACCGCAACCCCGACCGAGCCCCGACCGCGCGCCTGACGCGCCCGCGCCCGAGTCCGACCGCGCCCGCCCGCGCCTGCTCCCGCCCGACCGCGTCGCACGCGTCCAACCGCGCGCGCGCCCATGCCCGACGCGCCACGCGTCGGCTCCTGGCTGCTCCCGCGCGCGTCCGACCGCGCCGCCTGCCGGTTGGGTCGAATCAAGTCGCCCACCCGCGCCTGTTCCAGCCAACCGAGCCCGAGGAACAGTGCCCGACCGGACCCGTTGAACAGTACCCGACCCAAAAGTCTAAAATACATATTTATACTACCCGGATTCGTCTCGAGCCCAATAACCCATATCCAAAGCCCATTTCCCCATATGACCTTCCTATAAACCCAAATCTCAATTTAATTGAATTTTATCGGATTTTATTTCCTTATTTCATTTCTTTATTCCTAGCTCATTTTTTCGGGCATGGAATTGATTTATTTTATTTGATTTACGCTAGCTTCCGGAGTCGGAGATTCGCAGGACCAGGGGAGAAGCTCAAGCCCAGATCCAGCCCACCGAAGAATTTGAACTCGTTGAAATTATAGACTCGCAAGGCAAGTTGCACATACCTCGATCATACTGAACCTACCATGCCTTGATCTATGTATTTACATAGCAGTATCTTCATTATGATATTTTGAGTCATTATTTTATGTGAAAGTAATATTAGAATGACATGAAATGATAGATATGTCCTACCACCCGAAAAGCCCCATTTAAATTTGATGGCCATATTCATATTGACAAACTTAGTAGTATTAAATATATAATAATGATATAAACATGGTAGTTAGGAATTCATTAAATGTTTATACTGTTAAGGCTTTTGATTATTTGCTTAGAGATTTAGAAAAACTGGATCTAGGGTAAGCGAGGATCACAGATGGAGATCCGAAGACCTTATCCTAGGGTAGAGGCATGGGTGTGGAATGGTGGCAGTACAGGAAGGTACGGTATATGGGTTTGTGTATGATTGATGCCTCAAAGAAAAATATAAGGACTAGACCCTTATGCTGAGTAAAGAACATAGAATCTGCCCAACCACAAGTGTTGATTTTGTCACACCTGGTTTAATAACTGCTCAAATTCAATTGAACCTCTGCAATTGGCTGGGGGAGTTCGAGGGTGAGATTGTATGAGAGGGGGTTAACCATACAACAGTAGGACTATTATAAATCGGATGTGATCCGTGGGGTCATCCGAGTTTATGGGGATCAAGGACCTACTGGGTGGAGGCTATATAAAGAATTGAGCAGTGAACAACCTTGTTTTCTTAACTCTGTCGCGGGAGTTAGGAGATCTTGTGGGTAAAGCAGGGCAACTCTGCAGAGTGAAATAAATGGTATTCGAATACGCCGCGCTTCCGGTTAATGAAGCTGTGTTTAATGGGTGATTCCAATAGCAAGGCATAAGTAGGATTGAGAATGGTTTGGAAATGTTGGATATTAATCACGCTTGAAAACCCCTTTACTTAATGGAGTTGCTTTCCAAATTTTATTAAATAAAACTGCATCTACCCAATTAAAGAACTGTTATCCCCTTTATTTGATATTCCATGCATATAGTTAACGTTAAGCTCTGTGTGACTTGCTGAGTACGGAAGTTGTACTCATACTTGCTTAAAAACATAAACAGAAGCTGTTAACCTTGAGGAGCCCGGTGAAGATGAAGAAGTGGTGTACTACGAATTGGAAGAAGCTTGGGATTAGGGTCGTTCTTCGCTCAAGTTTTCCTGTGGTGTTTCTTTTTGTGTAATATATCTGCTGGCCGTGGGCCCTACTGTTAAACTTGGCTTTAAGCCGTTATTGTAATAAAGTCGACTTTTGTTTGTAAGCTTGCGATGGCAATGGTAATCACTAGATGAATGTAACTCGCAATTGAACTATCCTGGGCAATTGCGAGGAATTCATAACACTCCCAAAAATGGGGGTGTTACAGAGTGGTATCAGAGCGCGCTTGCTTGACCGTAGGATGACCCTAGGTGTGTTAGGGAAATGTTTACAAAAACTATTTTGATTATAAAATAAGTTACTCAAAATTCTGGTAATATTCTTATAATCTTCTTTTTCTTGTCCGTATTATTCTTGTATTAATTAAGTTGATTTCTAAAAATATTTATGTCAATTCTCGTCTAATCTCAAAATTTATCGATTTGAACAGATGATGAGGACGCGTCATGACTATGCTGATCCAGTGCTTCTGTGTGCATGGGCATCGCGATTATGGAGGATGCAGAGGTACCTGCATGCAACCTTGCAGCATCGCCCAGCGTTTCACACGAGAGCACTTATGATTCATGGGAGGATCCGTCAGTGGAAGGCATGGGTATATCTTGAACCACTACCTTGGAGACCAGATGCTCGAAGGAAATTCACGGGATATCGCCGCAGAGAGTCTGATGCCATCCAGGATGCGGCTAGAAAGGCTGTAGAGTACCTTCGCAAATACTACAATGCAGAATTTGATGAATCTCCACATCACCTCACTCCACAGATCGATGATGGAGGATGTAGCTACTCACTTCCACCTTTGGATCCAGAAGAGGACCCCAGAATTGCGGAAGCTTCATTTTTGATCCTCACCCAGGAGACCCAGTACCACAGAATGACAGAAGAAAACAAGAAGATGCGACAGCAACTTATAACAGTTCAGCAGGAGAATTGGCTTCTGAAGCAGCACCTACTACACTACCAGCAGAAGGAGCAAGCTGAAGCGTCGAAGCATGATGAGTCTCCCGAAGGTTCCAACACGCGTAGAAGAATGACGGCGCCCCAGTACCGTTCACTCTTCGAGCCAGCACCGCCAGTCCCGGAGGGACCTACAGCGGATGATGTTGGGTCTAAGGGTAAGGAACCCAACGTTGAGGATGAGGAGGAACCGGAAGAGGAGTGGTGCTCTGGTGACAATGCAGATAAGGAGGAGAGCAAGGAGAAGGAACCGATGATCGATGACGACGAGGAGGAAGAACCGGAGGAGGAGGAGTGGCTTTCTTCTGGAGCCTCTACGTCAGATCAGGGGTTTTAGATTTGAGTTTAGTTACGATAAAATAGTCTGTGTCCCTTTTTGGTAGTAGCAGTTTTTGTAATGTAAGATAAGTTGTGGTATGAACTTTTGTAAGATAGTGTGTACCCAGCTTATAATATGCATGAATAAAGGCTACTTTGTTTTGTGTAACTGATAATTTGTTTGATTAGTAATATCTTTAATCTATCTCTTCAAATTCTAACTCTCTCATTTCATTCTAGTATCTTTACCTAATTCGTTCTGATCTCATCTTAAAGTCTAAATTCTTACTTATCCTTCTAATTTCATAAAAACTCGCTGCAGATCTGTACTCCTAACCTCATTAAGACAGTCAAAATGTCAGGAAGTGGAGAAGGATCTCAGGGACAGGACAGTCCTCGTCAAAGGGAAGTGCCACAACTCAGCTTAGCAGATATCTTGGCCAAAATGGAAGAAAATAGATTTCAAGCAGAGCTAAATCAATCTCGCATGATGGATCAACATTCCAGACTGTTAGAACAAATTGCTCTAAGAAACGGAGGGAATAATCAACAAGGGATGCCAGTGCAGTCAAAGTGGACAGATTTTCAAAAGACTAGACCTCCAGTCTTCTCTTCATCACCTGATCCAATGGTAGCTGAGGATTGGCTCAAAGATGTAGAAAGAAAGTTGAATACCATCCAATGCAATGATAAGGAAAAAGTATTATACGCCTCTCACCAGCTGCAAGGCCCAGCTGCAGCATGGTGGGTAAACTATCAGAATATGAATGAGGATCGAGAAATCACTTGGAAGGAATTTGAAGACTCGTTCTGTCAAGCTCATGTACCCACAGGAGTCATTGAAGCCAAGCGTCGAGAATTTCTTGCGCTCAAACAAGGAGGACGAACTGTCACAGAATATCTTCATCAATTCAATGCACTGGCCAGATATGCTCCTGATGATGCAAAGACCGAAGAGAAAAAGATGGAGCGATTCAAAGAAGGGTTACAGAAATCCTTGAAATATCATATTTCAATGGTGGACTATAAAGACTTACCCACAATGGTAAATAAACTCATCGTGTCTGAAGAAGCAAGGAATGAATTAGAAGATACTCGGAAGAGGAAGATAATACAGAAAACATCATCGTTAGAAGGATCTCGAAAGCAAATGATGCTAACACCCCAGTTTAGAGGACAACAGGGAAGGAAATTTGTTTACATGCCTAAATCACAGCTTAAGACTAACCAAAGTCCTATGACATCTCAGCAGAATGTCAGGCAAATTTCTATGCTGAAGTGCTATAACTACGGAGGGAATCACTTACAGAGGCAATGCCCGCAGTTACATATTGTCTGTTATCACTGTGGCCAAGCGGGCCATTACAAGAATCAGTGTCCACGAGGAGGATTACCTTCAGAAGTAGCAAAAGCTCAAGTTAGGGCACAGGCATCTTCGCCACGTCAATTCATTGCCGTGCCAAAGCAAGAAGAAGGAGGACAGACTAGACAATTTGCAATGAAGCCAGCAGGAACTCAGACGACAAACCTGATGTCAGCAGCGGACAAGGGAAAAGGGATACTGAAACCAGTCCAAGGACGGATAACTCATATTTCCACGGAAGAAGCAGCGGGAGCCAACGACGTCATCGTTGGTACGTATCTTATTAACTCAAAGCCTTGTGTGGTTTTGTTTGATCCCGGAGCAACACATTCATTCATCTCCTTGGCTTTTGCTATGAAAAATCAATTGTCATTTTCTCCTTTGCAAAAGTATTATTCCTTTCAAACTGCTGGGAATAAAGTGGAATCTCGCTTTGGATGCAAAGACCTAGATTTAGAAATCCAAGGAGTCAAATTTAAGACAGACTTGCTATTATTGGAGATGAAGGGATTGGATGTTATATTAGGAATGGATTGGTTAACTAAGTATAAAGCCAATGTGAGTTGTGAAAAGAAGCTAGTAACCATGGTAAGTCCAGAAGGACAGAAGATATTAGTAAAGACAGATCCAGTGTTAGTAGAGAAAATGAAGGCGAGTACTCAAAGTATAATGGTAGAAGAGGGAGTGTCCCAAATACCCATAATTCGGGAATATCCAGATGGTTTTCCAAAAGAGCTACCTGGAAAGCCACCGGATAGACCCATAGAACTTGCTATTGAGTTGATACCAGGGACTAAACCTATCACAAAGCGTCAGTACCGGATGTCAACCCAAGAGCTAAAGGAACTTAAGAAGCAGATGGATGAATTAATGGAAAAAGAATTTATACAACCTAGTATATCTCCTTGGTCAGCCCCAGTACTATTCGCGAAGAAAAAGGATGGTAGTTTGAGAATGTGTGTGGATTATCGAGGACTGAATGCAGTGACTATCAAAAATAAATATCCTTTGCCAAGAATAGATGACTTATGTGATTAGCCCAAAGGAGCTAAGGTGTTCTCAAAAATTGATCTAAGATCTGGATATCACCAGCTTAAGATCCGAGAGCAAGATCATGAGAAGACTGCCTTCACCACAAGATATGGATTATTTGAATTCACAGTAGTGCCATTTGGCTTGACAAATGCACCTGCATATTTTATGAATCTGATGAATATGGTTTATATGGAGCAGTTAGACCATTTTGTGATAGTATTCATTGATGATATATTAATATATTCCAAGACAGAAGAAGAACATCGACAACATCTGCATATCGCTTTGAGTAAGCTAAGAGAACATCAGTTATACGCCAAGTTCTCTAAATGTGAGTTCTGGATGAAAGAAGTAGCTTTTCTTGGACATATTATCACAGAAGGAGGAGTAAAAGTAGATCCTGAGAAAGTGAAAGCAGTAATGGAATGGAAACAACCAACCACTGTAACAGAGGTCCGAAGTTTCCTTGGTTTGGCTGGATATTATCGTCGTTTCATTGAAGGATTTTCGAAGATAACAAGACCCCTCACCCAGCTACTTAAGAAAGATAGTCCGTTTACATGGACGAGTAAATGTGAAGAGAGTTTTCAGGAGTTGAAAACGAAATTAACCTCAGCCCCAGTGCTTATACTTCCTAACCCTGAGAAAGACTTTCAAATCTATTGCGATGCCTCAAAACAAGGATTAGGCTGTGTATTAATGCAAGAAGGGAAAGTAGTGGCGTATGCTTCAAGACAGCTACGGCCACACGAGATAAATTATCCAACGCATGACTTGGAATTGGCAGCAGTGGTGCATGCGTTAAAGATTTGGAGGCACTACCTATTGGGAAATCGATGTGAAGTCTTTTCTGACCACAAGAGTCTGAAATATATATTTACTCAGCCAGATTTAAACCTTCGACAACGAAGATGGTTAGAGTTAATCAAAGATTATGATCTGGACCTCCAGTATCATCCCGGGAAGGCAAACGTGGTCGCAGACGCACTAAGTCGAAAGAAGTACCCTAATATAGCGTCTATATTGGAATGCTCTAGTTCGTTACAAGAAGAAATTCAGCATTTGAACCTATGTGTTGTTGAACAAGGTCAGATAGCAGCGTTGGAAATTCAGCAGACTTTAACGGATCAAATCAAATCAGCACAAGAAAAAGATGAAGAAATACAACATATTATAAAAAGAAATCAAGAAGCAAACTCGACTGAATTCGTTAAAGATGATCAGGGAATCTTGAAATTTAGAGATCGTTACTGCATACCTGATGACAAGGATTTGAAATATTTGATATTACGAGAAGCTCACTCATCTCAACTCTCTATTCACCCAGGAGGTACGAAGATGTATCAAGACTTGAAAAAGAGGTATTGGTGGAGTAAAATGAAAAGAGAAATAGCGGAATACATTGCACGATGTGATACCTGTCAGAAAATAAAAATAGATCACCGAAATCCCTCAGGATTGCTAAACCCTTTACCAATCCCAGAATGGAAATGGGACGACATTGGTATGGATTTTATTACAGGGTTCCCAAAAGGTCGAGACGGTTACGATGCTATTTGGGTAATCGTAGATCGACTAACCAAAGTGGCTCACTTCATACCGATCAAACAAACCTATGGTAAGAATAAGCTGGCAGAGCTATACTTAACAAAAATAGTGGTATTACACGGAGTTCCAAAAAGAATAGTGTCTGATAGAGGAGCACAGTTCACGTCTACATTTTGGGAGAAACTGCATGAAGCCATGGGAACTGACTTAGCATTCAGTACAGCATACCACCCACAAACCGGAGGACAAACGGAGCGAGTGAATCAAATCTTGGAAGATATGCTTCGAGCATGTGCATTGGTCTATGGAGTAGCTTGGGATATGTGTTTACCGTTTGCAGAATTCTCTTATAATAACAGTTACCAGGCAAGTATTAAAATGGCACCATTTGAAGCCCTGTATGGAAGAGAATGTAGAACCCCATTAAATTGGACTGAAACTGGAGAACGACAGTTCTTAGGGCCACAAATCGTCCAAGATGCAGAAGTCCATGTCAAGATTGTCCGAGATAAAATGAGGATAGCCCAGAGTCGACAAAAGAGCTATGCTGATAACCGTCGAAAAGATTTATGCTTTGAAATCGGAGATTGGGTATATCTCAAGGTTACACCATTCAAATCAGTAAAGAGATTTCAAGTTAAAGGGAAATTAGCCCCGAGATATATAGGACCTTTTGAGATTCTCGAGAGAATCGGAGAAGTGGCCTATAGACTACAGTTAACACCAAATCTGACCAGAGTGCACAATGTATTTCATATATCCCAGTTACGTAAATGCCTTCGCCAACCAACAGATCAGATAACCGTTGATGATATAGATCTGCAAGATGATCTGTCATATGAAGAGGAACCTATACAGATCTTGGAAACTACAGAGAGAAAGTTAAGAAACAAGAATATCAGATTTCATAAAGTTCAATGGCGAAATCATACAGCAGATGAGGCAACATGGGAAAAAGAGTCTGACCTACAGCGAGAATTTCCCAACCTACTCCTTGGCCCGAGTTGATCTCGAGGTCGAGATCCTTTTTAAGGGGGGTAGGTTGAAACAAAACTTGGTTTTAGCAAAGTTTCAAAATCTGAAAATTGAATTCAATTTCGATTTTTGCTTTGATCCCTCAAATCCTAACAATAATCTCCACAAATCTCAAACAATTGCTGCCCAAATTCACTGCCATCTCATTCGGGTTGGGAGGAGGGAGTATGTGCACTGTGTATATATGAAAATACACCACCGCCTCCCTCTGTTGCCACCGCCGCTCACGCATCTCGCGTGACCTCCCCGCGCCCGCGTCACTCCCCGCCATTCCCGCTGGGTGGAGTCGCCACCTCACCCCTGCCCGGCCCCGTGGCATGCCACGCCACCCCGCCGCCCTGCCGCCGCCGACCCCATCCGCGCGCGCCACCGCCATCTCGCGCCAACGGACATCGCCACCTCCCCGCGCGGACAAAGTCCCTTTCCACCTCCCCCTCTGTCGCCTGACATCTCTGCGCCGGCCAACGAGCGTGGCAGCACCGCCGTCCGCCCATGCACCACTGCCGCCCCGGGAGCATATCCGCACCGAACCGCCTTCACCGTGCTTTATAAGCGGCCGAGCCCCCCTAGCCATCACCACCACTCCCACAACCCACCCGACGCCCCACCGCCTCCATTGCCGCCCCTTTGTTGGTAATATCCGAAAATCCCAATTCCTAAGCCCTAACTCAAAGTCCCTTCTCCGATCCATCATTTCTCAATTAGTCTCGTATATAGCATCATTAACATCTTATAAATATACTCCCATCACCGCCCTAGCCCCCCAAGGCCCCATCTTCCCCGGCGCCGATCACCTCCGCCGTCACTACCCACCTCACCGTGGCTAGACTTGTGCGGCCTCTTATAGCCCAAACCGTCGCTTCAATTAGCCTCCTCTACTTCCACAGATGCTCCAACACCAACCAATTTACCCGATTAAACCCTAAATATCCCGCAACAACCAAAATGGCCGATGTAGGAAAGAACCTCGTCGCCGGCGAACGCCGCCCCCGTTGGAACCCTAACCACCAAAAATGAAATCCTCACGCCGTCCCGAATCCATTCATGCCCTCCACCACCGTCGCAAATCACTGCTCCGCCGCCGATAGCCGCCGCCATCCTCCTCTGTTCTCCGATGCGCGCGCTTGCGGGAGGTTGAAGATGACCGCCCCGAGCCGGCTGCGTCCGCCCGCACCGCGTCGATTCGCACCCGACGCGTCCGACCGCCCGCACCGCAACCCCGACCGAGCCCCGACCGCGCGCCTGACGCGCCCGCGCCCGAGTCTGACCGCGCCCGCCCGCGCCTGCTCCCGCCCGACCGCGTCGCACGCGTCCGACCGCGCGCGCGCCCGTGCCCGACGCGCCACGCGTCCGCTCCTGGCTGCGCCCGCGCGCGTCCGACCGCGCCGCCCGCCGGTTGGGTCGAATCAAGTCGCCCACCCGCGCCCATTCCAGCCGACCGAGCCCGAGGAACAGTGCCCGACCAGACCCGATGAACAGTACCCGACCCAAAAGTCCAAAATACATATTTATACTCCCCGGATTCGTCTCGAGCCCAATAACCCATATCCAAATCCTATTTCCCCATATGACCTTCCTATAAACCCAAATCTCAATTTAATTGAATTTTATCGGATTTTATTTCCTTATTTCATTTCTTTATTCCTAGCTCATTTCTTCGGGCATGGAATTGATTTATTTTATTTGATTTACGCTAGCTTCCGGAGTCGGAGATTCGCAGGACCAGGGGGGAGAAGCTCAAGCCCAGATCCAGCCCACCGAAGAATTTGAACTCGTTGAAATTATAGACTCGCAAGGCAAGTTGCACATACCTCGATCATACTGAACCTACCATGCCTTGATCTATGTATTTACATAGCAGTATCTTCATTATGATATTTTGAGTCATTATTTTATGTGAAAGTAATATTAGAATGACATGAAATGATAGATATGTCCTACCACCCGAAAAGCCCCATTTAAATTTGATGGCCATATTCATATTGACAAACTTAGTAGTATTAAATATATAATAATGATATAAACATGATAGTTAGGAATTCATTAAATGTTTATACTGTTAAGGCTTTTGATTATTTGCTTAGAGATTTAGAAAAACTGGATCTAGGGTAAGCGAGGATCACAGATGGAGATCCGAAGACCTTATCCTAGGGTGGAGGCATGGGTGTGGAATGGTGGCAGTACAGGAAGGTACTGAATATGGGTTTGTGTATGATTGATGCCTCAAAGAAAAATATAAGGACTAGACCCTTATGCTGAGTAAAGAACATAGAATCCGCCCAACCACAAGTGTTGATTTTGTCACACCTGGTTTAATAACTGCTCAAATTCAATTGAACCTCTGCAATTGGCTGGGGGAGTTCGAGGGTGAGATTGTATGAGAGGGGGTTAACCATACAACAGTAGGACTACTATAAATCGGATGTGATCCGTGGGGTCATCCGAGTTTATGGGGATCAAGGACCTACTGGGTGGAGGCTATATAAAGAATTGAGCAGTGAACAACCTTGTTTTCTTAACTCTGTCGCGGGAGTTAGGAGATCTTGTGGGTAAAGCAGGGCAACTCTGCAGAGTGAAATAAATGGTATTCGAATACGTCGTGCTTCCGGTTAATGAAGCTGTGTTTAATGGGTGATTCCAATAGCAAGGCATAAGTAGGATTGAGAATGGTTTGGAAATGTTGGATATTAATCACGCTTGAAAACCCCTTTACTTAATGGAGTTGCTTTCCAAATTTTATTAAATAAAACTGCATCTACCCAATTAAAGAACTGTTATCCCCTTTATTTGATATTCCATGCATATAGTTAACGTTAAGCTCCGTGTGACTTGCTGAGTACGGAAGTTGTACTCATACTTGCTTAAAAACATAAACAGAAGCTGTTAACCTTGAGGAGCCCGGTGAAGATGAAGAAGTGGTGTACTACGAATTGGAAGAAGCTTGGGATTAGGGTCGTTCTTCGCTCAAGTTTTCCTGTGGTGTTTCTTTTTGTGTAATATATCTGCTGGCCGTGGGCCCTACTGTTAAACTTGGCTTTAAGCCGTTATTGTAATAAAGTCGACTTTTGTTTGTAAGCTTGCGATGGCAATGGTAATCACTAGATGAATGTAACTCGCAATTGAACTATCCTGGGCAATTGCGAGGAATTCATAACGCTCCCAAAAATGGGGGTGTTACAAGGCACTTGGATTATGCGCTGGATTATTAGTTGAGACTTGAGAGTGACTCTGCAGTTCAGCAGTTGCCTTGTGGTGCACTGTTTTGTTTCATGTTCTTACAATGGTTTAAGTTTGCCTTACCGTCTGATCTTAGTGAGGCCACCAAATATATTTGCTTGAATATTTCATCTGTAGTTGTTGACTTGCCCCCCCCCCCCACCCCACTGAGTATTGGATCTATAGTGCATTGAGCATTGAATTCATAGGACTACATGTGTTTAGACTTGAAAGTTATGATCCATTGTCACTAGACAGTTCAAATTGCTAGTAAAATAAAATGGCAATATGAGTGTAGCTCGGGACTGCATAGTTGCATTGGTCATCATAGAAGATACTCTATATTTATAAAAAGTTTCCACTTAGTTGTGTGGCCATTTAGTGCACATAGTAGTCTCTATCGATTGTATGGAATTGTGTTTCTACATTTATCATTCTGTTGATTCTGATCCTTCTTGAGCATTTGTTGCTCCTACGAATTTGGTATAGTATTTTCTTTGAGACATGAGCTAAGTGCCTAAGTGACCTTTGACTGTTGCAGTGAAACAGTTTTCTATAAACCAATCCATTCCATTAAAGTAGTATGAATTGATTAAACTGCTCTAACTAAGTTAATTTTGGATAAATTAGGTAACTTGCTATTGCGTACCATAACTTCTCAATGGTGGAGTGAGAAATCAGTGTGCTATCACATGGCAAGAGCTTACTTATCGACAGAAGCGACATTCGTTTACTTATTCAATTTGAATGTTTAGCTCCCGTGTGATCCTTATCAGTCAAGCTGCAACATTTGGAGTATTTCACTATTTCAATGATGCATGCATGTATAAGTTCCAGTACCAGTCAGACATTTTAAGTGTGGTATTAGTAAAAAATTCTCTTTTCCCTTGTAAAATCCTTGAGACCATGACCAGATGTTGAAATTAATATTAATAGATGATTGAAAGTTATTGATATGTGCGCGATGATGCCTTCAGAACCAGTACTGACTACTGAAATTTGCAAAAAAAAAAATCAGAATTTTGTGTAGAAATACAAATGAATATATTACGAATAGACTTGAAGTGTTAAAACTAGGGATAGCATGGTCTTATTGCTACCTATCCTTTCTTCCAGAGTTTTAAGAGACAACCTACCACCAAACGCTTATCTCCGCCAGCTCCAGATTCTTCGTAGAGTGGATTCTCAGAGAATCTAAAGCAGAAGCTAAAAAAAATGAGAATATGGAGTTTTACCAAACAGGCCCTCAATCTCTTCAAAAAATCTTCCTAGAACAATCACTACTATACAAAGGGTTACCATAGATGGTTTTAACCCCTATCACAGACGGTTTCAAATTTTATGTCTATGATAACAGGCGATCATCACAGATGGTTTGCGTACCGTCTGTAAAGGCCAACCCAGAAAGCTGCGACTAAAACCCTGTCTGTAATATATCAACTGTCATAGACAGTTATATGTATCAACTGTCTGTGATAGTCAATATATCACAGATAGTTGGTACATATAACAGTCCGTGATGTCCAACATATTATAGGCAGGTTTTGATTACAGCCGTCTGTGATAGTAAATGTCTTTACAGACGGTTTATACTATAAAACTATCTGTGATAGTTCATTCTATACCTAAAATTTATTAGAATCGTTTATGATAATTTACAAAGAATCGTCTGTGATAGTTATGTATTATAGACAGTTCTATCTATCGCTACTAACATAGACGGTCATATATGTAAAATTGTCTGTAATAATTGTAAACATCCAATACAACATTCTCTATAGCAGTGAATCCCTTCTGTGTACTACAAAAATCTAGCCTCTCAAGAATTTTTGCCTTCCGCAACGCAGGGCTGTCTAATTAGCACTCCTTAATCTCCAGCCACAAGGGCTAATACATGTGCTTTACATACACGCACATAGTAGTCACACTAGACCACGGGATCTCAACCAAATAGACTAGTTCTGATGGGATAGCACTAACTCGACTAAAACTAGCCAAGTTGTACACGGAAACTATTTCCGGTACAAACTCTTTGTTTGCACACGCTGCATGCACTCCTTGCAGCTGCGCCCGCTGCCTCGCGCTGTGGCTTCCGCAGCTGGTCGCCCGCCGCAGCTGGCTTCCGTGTACGTACGCAACGCACTGGTCGCTCCCATGCTAATCTCTCCACGCTCGTCCCAGCGTTGCACTGCAGTCACTGGTTGCTGGTCGAGCGTCCGCGCTGGTCAAATGCATCGAACTGGTCATCGCTGCACCCACGCCTGGTCGCTTCCTACTGCGTGCACGTGCTCCAGACGTGCACTCGCTCTATCGATCTGGCCTCTGTCTTTTCCGGCGAGTCTTTTTGGTCTCTCAATCACGTCCTCGCCCACGGTGTGTAGAAGGTATATCCTAGATTTTTATCTATGAAGAGGGATATGATGAATTTTGCCTCCTCTGGAACATGCTGTGAGCGCCTGACGTGTGATAGGTTTTACACAAGGCGTTAGGTGAGGGTTCTGAGGTCGTTTACGATCGATTGCCCTTCGATTTGATGATTCGTTTAGAGTTTGTCTCTATGAGGTACTGTGGATTATGCGCTGGATTATTAGTTGAGACTTGAGAGTGAGACTGCAGTTCAGCAGTTGCCTTGTGGTGCACTGTTTTGTTTCATGTTCTTACACTGGTTTAAGTTTGCCTTACTGTCTGATCTCAGTTAGGCCACCAAATGCAGCATATGTTTGCTTGAATATTTCATCTGTAGTTGTTGACTTGCCCCCCCCCCCCCACCCCCAACTGAGTATTGGATCTATATTGCATTGAGCATTGAATTCATAGCACTACATGTGTTTAGACTTGAAACTTATGATCCATTGTCACTAGACAGTTCCAATTGCTAGTAAAATAAAATGGCAATATGAGTGTAGCTAGGAACTGCATAATTGCATTGGTCATCATAGAAGATACTCTGTATTTCTAAAAAGTTTCCACTTGGTTGTGTGGCCATTTAGTGCACATAGTAGTCTCTATCGATTGTATGGAATTGTGTTTCTACATTTATCATTCTGTTGATTCTGATCCTTCTTGAGCATTTGTTGCTCCTACGAATTTGGTATAGTATTTTTTTTTGAGACATGAGCTAAGTGCCTAAGTGACCTTTGACTGTTACAGTGAAACAGTTTTCTATAAACCAATCCATTCCATTAAAGTAGTATGAATTGATTAAACTACTCTAACTACGTTAATTTTGGATAAATTAGGTAACTTGCTATTGCGTACCATAACTTCTCAATGGTGGAGTGAGAAATCAATGTGCTATCACATCGCAAGAGCTCACTTATCGACAGAAGCGACATTCGTTACTTATTCAGTTTGAATGTTTAGCTCCCGTGTGATCCTTATCAGTCAAGCTGCAACATTTGGAGTATTTCATTATTTCAATGATGCATGCATGTATAAGTTCCAGTACCAGTCAGATATTTTAAGTGTGATATTAGTAAGAAATTCTCTTTTTTCCCCTGTAATATCGTTGAGACCTTGACTAGATGTTGAAATTAATATTAACAGATGATCGAAAGTTACTGAGGGCTTGTTCTTTTTGGCTGCGGCTTTTTGCTTTTGGCTGCGGCTTGTGGCTTTTGGGCTGTTTGTACGAGAGATTACAGAGTAACAGAAACTTACGTGCGGTTTTTACCAATATAAATGAAGTCAGTAAAGTATGTACTACAATTAACTAGTAGACCCTATCTTAAAAATACTCCGTTTAAAAGCTAGTTACTGTAGAAAGCCGAAAAGTAGCTTTTAGAAGCTGAAAAGAACAGGGCTTGATATGTGCGCGATGATGCCTTCAGAACCAGTACTGACTACTGAAATTTGCAAAAAAAAAAAAGAATTTTGTGTAGAAATACAAATGAATATATTACAAATAGACTTGAAGTGTTAAAACGAGGGGTAGCATGGTCTTATTGCTACCTATCCTTTCTTTCAGAGTTTTAAGAGATAACCTACTACCAAACACTTATCTCCACCAACTCCAGATTCTCCGTGGAGTGGATTCTCAGAGAATATAAAGCAGAAGCTAAAAAATGAGAATCTGGAGCTCTACTAAACAGGCCCTCAATCTCTTCAAAAAATCTTCCTAGAACAATCACTACTATACAAAGGGTACCATAGACGGTTTTAAACCCCCATCACAGACAGCTTCTAAACCATCTTTTTCTTTGTGTTTGTGATAATAGACGATTATCATAGACAGTTTGTATACCATCTGTAAAGGCCGACTACCACAGAAAGCTGCGACCAAAACTCCATCTGTAATATATTGACTATCACAGATGGTTATATGTACTAACTGTATGTGATAGTTGACATATCACAGACAGTTGGTACATATAACCGTCCATGATGTCCAACATATCACAAGCAGGTTTTAGTTATAGTCGTCTGTGATAGCAAATGCTGTACAGACGGTTTATACCACAAAACCATCTGTAATAGTTCGTTCTATACCTAAAATTTATTAGAATCGTCTGTGATAGTTATGTATTATAGACAGTTTTAACATAGACGGTAATATATGTAAAAACGTCTGCATAATTGTAAACATGTAATATGACATTCTCTGTAGTAGTGAATCCCTCAATTCTAGCTCTAGATGAATTTTTCTCTGTACTACAAAAATCTAGCCTCTCAAGAATTTTTGCCTTCCGTAACGCAGGGCTCTGTCTAATTAGCACTCCTTAATCTCCAGCCATAAGGGCTAATACATGTGCATATATACAACGCACATAGTAGTCAAACTAGACCACGGGATCTCAACCAAATAGACTAGTTCTGATGGGATAGCATTAACTCGACTAAGGTGCCACTTAGTTAGATTAAAAGAAGTGATTTATGGTTGAAATTTTACTGTTGTTGACTGAAATTACATTGTAGCTGATGATGGCTTATTTGGCTTAACTAAATTTTAAAAAAAATAAAAATAGAAAAACAGGTTAGCCCATCATGGATAATGTAAATGAATACGGGAAAAAAGAACGGGCAAAAAAGCTAAAAAAGCCAAAAAATCAGAAAAGATGAAATATAAATAGTAAAAATAAACTAAAATTCAGAAGATCAAGCTGAAATGAACAGGGACTAATAGACGGACTCACCTAGCCAACTTGCACACGGGAACTATTTCCGATACAATCTTTGTTTGCACACGAGCTGCATGCACTTCTTCCGCAACCGGTCGCCCGCCGCGCTTTACACTCGCCTCCAGTCGCTGGCTTCCGCGCACGTACGCAACGCACTGGTCGCAGCGTTGCAGTGCGCTGGTCACTGGTTGCTGGTCGAGCGTCAGCGCTGGTCAAATGCATCGAACTGGTTGGTCATCGCTGCACCCACGCCTGGTCGCTTCCTACTGCGTGCATGTGCTCCAGAGGTGCACTCGCTCTATCGATCTGGTCTCTGACTTTTCCAGAAAGTCTCTCTAGCCTCTCATCACGTACTCGATATCCACTAGACTCCACGGCACGATACATGCCTCTATGGCTATCTTCTATCTTCATGACGTTTCTATCCGTCAAACTAACTTGCACACATCCAGACAAAGCATCCCATCGCGTAGCAATACATCTTGACATAAAAAACTAGTTTATTTACTCAACACAACATGAAGCTACACCGATGTTCTAACAGGCAGTGCGTGCGTGGAGTTCTCCGCTTCTCCTGAAATCTGAATGTGGTCATGGAAATTGATGGCTTGTAGTAACTGAAAACAAGTTTACTGTTCTTTGCCCAAGTTCTGACAAGTAAAAAATGTTGCATACATGGTCTTATTTGTTAGGCGTTGTGGATTTATTTTTGCTTGTGTCCAATAATACCAAACTTGTCCACACAAGACAGGCATAAACCTTTGTTTAAAAAAAAGACAGGTATAAACGGAATTTTTTAGACTTGAAAACAGAGTTGAGTTGGTGAGTTTAACATGCATGTATTTTCACTACCATGTACCAACTGAACCTTGTGCACATCTTCCGCAAAGATTTTTGCAGTCAATCCAGTAAGTTAGCTTATTGTTTTGTAAACAAAAGAAAATTTAAACATATGAAAAGCGCAAGCTAATATAAGATGTCAGAGGAGCCATGTGCCAAAATTATTTCACAGAAACGAATTATACTGGTAAGAGATGGACCTCAAATTATTTCACCGTCACTACCACAGAAGCGACCAAGGAGGACACCGACGACTGCGCTGCGCCCCCTGCCGTGGTGCTGCTGACGTCTGGCCTGTGAAAAGGATCTCGCCAACCTTCTAGCGGACGAGACGATGGAAATCGGAGGGGAGACGTGCGACGCGCACCGGTGGTTGGTGGTGGGACGGTCTCCGGATTTCATGGAGAAGTTCTTAACCCTGCAAAAAAAGAGGAGGTCATTTGGCTCGTCGACGGAGAAGACGGCGATTCTCATCCAGACCGATGACATGGAGCCCAAAGTGTTGGATGCTCTGCTCCACTTCTTGTACACCGACACGTTGCCTAAGATGGATGAGGAAGCCATACCTGCGACGGCAAAGGGTTTACTTGCCCCGGCGGATATGTACAAGCTCGAGGGGCTGAAGGAGACATGTGAGGAGACGTTGTGCAACCGCATCAATTTGAGCACAGTGGCAGACACTTCCGTGTTAGCAGACTGTTGAGTTGCATACACCAATCAGTTTGTTTAAAAATTTAAGCCTTAGGTATAATATGTATTGCACCAACCAGATCTTGAACTGAAAATCTTTTGACTCCAATATTGTATTGAATTATATACCAACTAGTTTATCTAAAAACTTAAGCTGATAAAAAAGATGGATAATTCACTTATACGTCAACACACAGCAGCATCGTACCATTGCGAAGCACTAAAAGTGGCCTGAATGTAGGGATGGAAAACGGTAACGGATAATTCGTTTTATCCGATATTCGTATCCGAGAAAACATAAATATGGTAAGCAAAATCCGTATTCGAAAATATTCGTATTCGTATTCGAGAATATTCGTATCCGTATTTGAGAGTATTCGTATTCACATTCATATTCGAGAATATTCGTATCCGTATTCGTATTCGAGACTATTCGATTCGTATTCGATCTGTTTATAGAACCCGTGAAAAATCCGTACAAATTTTGTGATTCAAAATTTGAATTTAGGCGGTTTAAAACCGGTAACCGATGAAAAATCGGTAAAACCGCTAGAAATCCGTTTTATCCGATATTCCTATCCGAGAAAATCCGTATTCGAAAATATCCGTATTCGTATTCAAGAACATTTGTATCTGTATTTGAGAATATTCGAATTCATATTCGTATTCATTTTAAAAATACGGATTCGTATTCGTATTTGAGACTATTCGATCGTATCTGATCCGTTTCCATCCCTACCTGTATGTTCTTCCTCACTGCTCCTGGGAACCTGAAAGCAGTCATGGCAACCGGTGGTTTCAAGCAGATGAAAACAAGCTGTCCCGATGTTTTCATGTTGAAGCACTTGGCCTAAGAGAACCAATGGAGGAAGACAAACTAGCTAGGGATTGTGCCACGTAATGTTAACTAGTAGTGTTTCAGTGGCGGTAATACTAATTTTATTGTTCCTACATATTAGAAGGTATCACTATATCATTAATACAGAAAACAGTATTTCAGACGGTTCAGAAACGTCATCACAGACGGTTTTCTGAACCGTCTGAATTTATGGGTCAATGATAATGGAAGGTTATTACAGATGGTTTTCGAACCGTCTGTGATTATTAGATATCACAGACGGTTTTTACTTAAAAACCGTCTGTGATATTCCTTTCAACCCCTAAATCTATTTCTGTTTATTGGCTAGCCTCAGGAAATGCTAGCCATGTCCTCTGAAACAGCAGATATACATACAATTTCTCACAAACATACAACATCCAATTCACATCGCACTTCATTTGACAAACATAAAACATCCATTTGACAAACATAAAGCATCATTTCGCAAATCAATTAATTGAAATGAAATAAAATATCCATTAACAAATATACAATTACAAAAGATCAATTAACAAAAATCATTGTGCGCAGTGGAACTCTCCATCTGATCTTATGACTTTAGTCCACAAAAACCAAGCGAACTCTTCTCGAATTTTTGCAAAGTCCGGCTGTTTCAATGCAGATGTAGAGATGGGCGCAGCCTGTCGATAGGAATATCAAGCGCGTACATATATAACTTGACAAGTATGAAATAAATGTGGGAAGATTGACAAACCTTAGAATTGGTGATCTTCGAGGAATCGAGGAGTAGTCTCATATGGTGGCACACGTAGAATCCACACGTGTTGCCCGGCTGCTGCTGGTGGCACTGCAAAAAAAAGATTGTGTTAAATCAAAAGGCATTACTGCTAAGTGTTGTATAGGATTAATTAATGTGTAGCTAGCGAATACCCAAAAATTGCGAGCATGTTTCAAGGGCTTGGCCCCTGTCGTCGAGCCATGTGTTTGTTGAACGTACGTGGCGAACGACCTTCGTTATTCAAAACGTTAGATTAGTCATTCAGAAGGAAAGAAAGAGTACAATGTACAATGTACTTACCTATCGAGTATTTGGGCGATAGCTGTGTACTTGGATTTGTTCTTACTTAGAGAATCAAGGTATATAGCCTTGTTCCATTTTGGTATAATTACAATTAAAATCCAATGGAAGTGCTCATTGTATGGCATAAGAACAAATTCCTTATCGCGGTGAGCCAGCAGTGTTGTTGTAATATAGTTCTCGACGAAGGATGCATCCTCGTTGATGGTATCAATAGCGACCAAGCGTGGGTCCAGGAAACCAATTGGTGATTTCGATGATCTAGCTTCGATCAGCATGAATCTATATATATACACAGAAAAGTAACAAATTGTGACATATATCGGTATTACGTGAACAGAGACTGTGATTGTACAGACTTACAGCGTCCAGCATCGAACGAGTGAGAGGTCGAGAGCGTTGAGCGTGAAAAGACCAAATATATCATCAAAGGTCACCGCGAAGACACATTCCTGAACTCCGTGCTGGAAATGTTCCCGCTTGAATTTGACAGTGATACCTGAGCACCGTTCTGCCTCTGGCCTATTGGACTGTTCTATATACCAAGCGTGTAATCTTTGGCAACCAAGTCCTAGGGTTAAGAGGTGCTCTTCCAGGAATATCATCGGCTCGCCTAGCACGAATTTGCGGGCCAATGGCAGGTACGGGATATCGTCATCATCTTTCGTCTTTGATTTGCCATGGCCACTGCCTTGACTGTAGGTCGACTTTATGGTAGTCGACTGTAATGGTACAGACGGTGCAAGTTGCTTTGCGAGAATAGCACCCGTGGAGATAGCACCGGTTCAGGTAGCTCTGCTTCGCACTGCCCTTGTGGAGATAGCACCAGTGCATTTAGCTCTGGTTCACGCTGCCCTTCTGGTCCGGCCACCAGTGAAGAAGCCTCCAGGGAGATGTCGTATTTGGGCCACTGGATGAATGTTCCAATGGCTTACCCTAGAGTCACGATCTCCTCGTTGGGGGCCTTCGGTAGCGGGACGACCTCAAAATTGGCATGCACACCATCCACATTAACTTTTGTGTAGCCTGGCACTAAAGGTTGACCGTGCACCATGGCCCCGATAGCAGACTGATATGCCTGGCCCCAAGCAGCGTACAAGGGAACGGAGGCACATCTCACTTGGAGCCTGCACTTCGTAGGCTCCTACATAACGATACAAAATTAGCTACTCCAATAGGCCTATCAATGGAGCAAGCATTCGAGAGATAATAATTATTACCTGGATGTTGTCCACAGGAAATCTGGCCTCGCTTTCCGTCGGATTGGACGCGCAACTACTCGGACTGTTGTGCGGGCTAGCTAGAACAGGAGCGGCGGCCTGCTGACTTTCTGTATGTTTCCGCACCTCATTTCTGACTACATCAGCCAGCTTACCCATTAGCTCCTCTCTAAGAGATGCCTTGATCTCTTCTCGTAGCCGCTCCTCACGCTCGGCTTTGGTTCTCTTCCTACGCCGATACATTTCGGAGTCATCTTGGAAACCATGTTTCCAAGCAACGTAAAGCCCAAGGCCTCTCGTACGGCCCGGGTGCTCCTTGTTTCCCAGGGCCACGGAGAGCATTTCATTATCCCTTGTTCCCTGGAATGATCCCAGGGTAGATTCAAAACTCAACTCTTCCTGCAGGAGCACGACATGTCATTTCAATTCGTACGAAGTTGTGGAGTAATTACAAGCTATGTAGTTCGATCGATATCTTACCAAGCGTTGGGACACTTGCTGGTCTTCAGGGTTTCGAAAGGAGACATCCCCCGATGTCGTTGTAGATGACCTTGCTCTAATCCAATTTCGAGCGCGGTCATCTGGGATATTGCTAAATGGCGGGGCGATATCCTGCATGGCTGCCAGATCATCCTCCTGCCTCCACTGCGGGATTTTACCCGCATACCCAGCTGTGCCAAGTCTGTGGAGGTGTCTGTTTTTTGCCTGGAGGGCCTTGTGCGCCGTACTTGTACTTTTGAAATCTTCGGACGTCTTCATCGCCTTGAACTCTTCCCATTGTGGTTCCAGGAATAGGTATATATGAAAAGGCGTTTCGTCCGTCTCCACGTATTTCTTGACAAGCGTGCTCTTGAAGTTCTTCTATACTTTGCACACCGCTAGGTAGGTTTGTCGTTGCACAACGTCTTGGTGTTCTTCTGGGATCTCGAACGATGCCAAAATTTTGGTCCACAGCTCATGTTTCCGAGTCTCAGGCACGTTCTTTCACGAATTGAATGTGATCTCAATTCGTTCTCGTGCAACTATTCCGATCAATGTTCGGAATGCGCTTACTGCTTTGCAAGGAAGGAGAAGGACCCCAGATGCATCGACCGCTGTGATGGTAAATCGGCCATCAGGCTTCTTCGATAGCCCTCTTCCTTGGCGTCTTGATGTTGGAGCGAACGCCTCCGGCGATGGTGTTGAAGAATGCACGGATGACATGTTGCTCAATTTGTGGGTCTATTAGGATAAGATAAGAAAGTGAAGCATGATGCTCAATGTTAGGAAGAGAGGAGAGGAGTAGAGGGGAGGGGGAGAAGGGAGGGGGTGATGTGGACAGAGAGGGGGTGATGTGGACAGAGAGGGGATGACATCCAAGCTAATGTAAAATAGTAGTTAAGGAAGAGATGATAATAGTATCTTATGGAAGATATTGCCTATTTAAAAGAATCAGAAAAGCTAGTCTAGGGATTGGTATAAATGAGATAGATGAGGTGAGGTAAGAGGAAACAAATTAATTGAGTTACGTGGTTGCTAAATACTATGCATTAGAAGGAATTGATTATATGCCATTGCAATCGTGTTCCTTTGAAAAATACCATTCCAATCGTGAAATACTCCTAGTAATGTCATTATACTCAATAAAAGCCCATTTTATATTAATACACCTCTCTTATGTCGATATATATTCCATCAATGCAAAAACAAAGGCAAACTAGCATGTGGTGAGCATGGACGCACACATTAAAACAAAGGCATAAATCTACAAACACATCATGAAAATAGCTACATACTGACAGAACATGAAAATAGCTACATAGTGTGCAGTGCAACATGTCCTCATTTTCACTTTCTTATCCATAGTGAGAGAACTAATTTCATCTTGTGCAGTACAACATGTGCAGTGCAACATTTCCATTATTCATATAGGAAATAATGTTTAACACTACATCAATACAGTGCGGAAATGAACAGAGCTTACCAAAAAAACTCGGGGAGGTGGCGACGGGCTCGGGGAGGCGGCGACGGGCTCGGGGAGGCGGCCGGCGAGGGCTCGGGGAGGCGGCCGGCAAGGGCTCGGGGAGGCGGCGACGGGCTCGGGGTATCTAGATCGAATAACTGCAGCACACACGGAAAACCCTAGCCAGAGGGTATATATAAGCGGGGCTTATTACAGACGGTTCTAAACATAGAACCGTCTGTGATATAAATATCACAGATATCACAGATGGTTCTAAGTTTAGAACCTTCTGTGATACTGTATCATAGACGGTTCTAAGTTTAGAACCGTCAACCGTCTGTGATAAGCCTTTACCCGACTGTAGTTATTAAGACAAACACCAACCAGCTGCATTCATGATCAACCACCAAACAGCTGCATTCATATACAGCACCAACCAGCTGCATTCACACAGTGTATTTCTTTACACATTTTCTCATTCTCAAAATTGACTACATCACACATTTCACATATACATAAATGCAAATTCACAAATACATCACACTGCAGCATTGTTCTATACATAAATGCCAATTCACATATACATCACACATATACATCACATATACATAAATGCCAATTCACAAACACATCACACTGCAGCATTGTTCTGTGCATAAATGCCAATTCACATGTACATCACACATATACATCACATATACACATGTTCATTCTACTTGCTTATTTCCTTTAAAAATTAGCCCTTCATCATGATCAATGCGTACATAACAAGTTTCGTCACGTTGTTCGTCGTCGACCCTTATGCCATTTCCAAAAGGAGGTAACTCGTCAAATTGATTGTATTCTTCCTCGTCCACTACATTCTCTACTCCGACAATTCTCCTTTTTCCATGAAGAACTACATGGCGTTTCTTATTTGCCGGGTCGGTTACATAGAAAACTTGAACAACTTGGTTGGCGAGTACGAATGGTTCGTCTTTGTACCCGACACGTTGGAGGTCCACGGTAGTGACACCGTACTTGTTAACCTTCACCTGTGGGAGATGCATCCAACGGCAGCGAAATAAGGGGATCTTAAAAACCACGTAGTCAAGCTCCCAAATCTCTTCTATGAACCCATAGTATGACTTTCTCAACCCATCGGTACTGAACGCATCTATGCGGACACCGCTGTTCTGATTAGTGCTCTTTACATCCTGAGACTGTGTATAGAATGTGTACCCATTTATATCATATCCTGTAACAGCCCAGGTTTTTATTAAAATAAAATAAATAAAGAAATAAATAAAAATCAATTAAAATTAAAATGTAATCTAAATTAACTAGTTTTGTTGCCTAAAGTTTAAATTTGGATTTGCCCTGAATTTCTGTTTTTGAAAAAGCTGGATTTGAAAAGCAATTTCAGAAAAACCTAAAATTATTATTAATAAAAGGATATTTTGATTTTATATGAAAGCCCTAGTTCAAAATAATTATTTGGCTTTTATTTGGTTTCCTGGATTTTCTGGAGTTTAAAAATGTATTTTTGAAATTAAAAAGTATTTTAAGTATGAAAACTAAATACCAACATTAGTTGGAAATGTTTTTATTAAGTCCAAAATGTGTCCAGGAGGTTCTATGAATTTTTCTGGAATTTTTGGAGTTTATTTTGTATTTTTCTGAGCCTTTGTGAATTTATTGTGCTTTTCTGAAAATCTGAAAATCCAGAAATAAACTTAAAACCCCTCCCCTCTCCCTCCGGCCGCCACGTGGACGGCCAGGATCAGCCCACGCCACCCGCCGGATCCCGCCTACCCTCCTCCCTCGCTCGCCACGTGGGCGGCCGGGATTCTCCCGCCCCCACGCGCCCGGCCCATCCCGCCGCCGCCCCACCCCTTCACGCCAGCCGCCCGATTCCCCCACCCCGCCATGCGTCACCATCTCACCCACGCCCGTGCCGCCGCTCTCTCTCTCTCTCCGGCCCCACCCGCCAGCCAACCCCTCCTCTCTCTCTCTCTCGCTGCCACCCGGGCCCGCTTGTCAGCCGCCCCTTCTTCCTCCCCGCCCCCTTCTTCCTCCTCCCGCACAGCCGCGCCTTCACCGCCGCCATTCCCGCTGCCTCCCCGTTCGCCCAGATCTGGCCCCTTCTCCCTCTCTCCTCTTCCTCGACCCGACTCCGCCATCCCGCACCCAAATCCCCCTCTCTCCGCGCCGTGTCCCCTCCCCTAATTCCGCCGCGACCGCCGCCCCCACGCCCCTCCGCCACTATAAATACCTCCCCCGGCCTCCCCTCACTCCGCCCCACCTCCCTCCGCTCCTCCCTTCCCCTCCCGGCCGCTCCACCGCCGCCGCACCGAAACGCCCGAGCCGCCGCCGCTCCAAGCTCGCCGCCGGCCTTCTCCCGGCCATCTCCGGTGAGCCCGCGCCCCTCCCCGTGCTCCCCATCTCCCCCTCTCCCTGTCTCCACCCTCGCCGCCGCCCGCCGCCCGCCGGAGCGCCGGCGAGCTTCCCGGGCCCGAGCCTCTCCCCAGCCGGTCGGCCAGGCCCGCGCGTCGAGCCTACGTGGCCGCCCAGGTGGCGCCCGGTGGCCGCCACATCGGTGCCGTCCCGCCCTGTCAGCGCCACCTCAAACCCCCGCCACCTCAGTGCCTCCCCCCTCTCAGTGGACCTGGTCCATGGACCATGGGCCCGCTGTCAGTTGGCCCTTCCCCTGGCTGACGTCATGCTGACGCAGTTAATTCGAATTTTCAGTTGAAAAATAATACGGCTGAAAAATAAAATCAGTGCTGACGCAATAATTCAGATTTTCCTTTAGAAAAATAATTCCAGAAAATCTCTTTTTCCATTTTCTCTCTTTTCAAACTTCCCGGAGCCCGTTCTTCTTCGTCCTAACTCCGATTGAGCCCATTCAAATTTCTAAATTCATCAAAAATTCCCCTCTATCCATTTCTAGCATCAATTCAAATATTTGAAGTTAATTTGAATTATTTTGAATTTATTTGAATTTGGTGGGTTATTTTCACGTGTAGATTTCGACGATTCGGGAAATTTCAACGACGAAGATTCAAACCAAGTTGAAGAGCAAGGCAAGTCACACTCCTTGATCATGTTGATCCCAGTTTTCAAAATAAAATTATGTTGATTTAAATTATATTGCATTCTTAATTTTATTCAATGTATTTCAATTCAGTTTTAACTTTAGTTAATACCTGTTTGTTAATACCTTCTTTAACATTGCAAATCCTTATCCCTTGTCACCTTAGAATCAAACTCTAGTTAGTACACTAGTATTGGCTAGAGAATTTAAATCAAATGCTTAGACCTGCTTAGACATAATTTTGATTTTGGGGTCCCTTTTCACATAAAATGATAAGCTTTTGAACTGTATTCTTGACTTCGGTGAGTCAAGAAGGATTATGAAACATTTTCAAAATAAAATATAAAATCTGGTTTAGACTTAGGCTAATGGTTAGGTGGTGGGTGCGGGCATGCACTGTTGTTCGGATACACAGTGTTGATTGTCGTGCACAGGGGGTATGTGGTTGAGCCTAAGTCAAATTAAGGACCGGACTGTGAGCTACTGTTGCAAAGCCCTAGCGTACTACCACAAGACTGGTATGGGACAGCCCTGGCTGAACAATTTGCGGGTCCCAACCTGGGTCATGCCGTAGGATGAAAGTGAGCGTGGCGTAGGCCATGAGAAGTCTCACTCGGCTCAAGAGGGGGTCCCGGTCTGGTAGAGTCCTTACTGGGATAAAACCTTAGAGTTGGCTTGGCCAGGTTGACGGCTTTGCATTGTAAAGGCCTTGTCACGACTCCTAACCGCACACCTAAGGAAGTGTGTAATCTAGTGGTAAAACGGGATGATCGTGTCTTGTGGGTAAAGCTGTACAACCTCTGCAGAGTGTATAATCTATCCTGGATAGCCGTGCCCACGGTCACGGGCATGCTGAGTAAAGTTTTTCATGGATTAGACTTTATTTTTCAAAAATGTTTTTGAAAACCTTGTGGATGGATGGAATCTACGAGAGATGAAAACCTTGCGGATGGATGCAATCCATGAGAGATTGAAACCTGGTGGATGGATGGAATCCATCAGAGTTGCGCAGTGGAAGCGTGTGGATGGATGGAATCCATATGTGAACTTTTGGAAAAGATGGTCCGGGTGGGATGCCCGTGAATAGGTTGGTGTTTGGTCGGAGCCTGCACTGACGGTAATATTTTCAATTACAAGTACTGTCTTTACGTATTGTATTAAATTCAGTATTTTCAATCTATTTACTGCATTTCTTAAATGTTGTCTTATGCAACTAACCCTATAAGTCTTCCATTGATGCCTTTATCATTATATTGCATTTCTCCATGTGACTTGCGGAGTACAAGTTTGTACTCACCTTGCTATCTCCACACAGAGGACTACGACGACTACGGTGAAGACCAGAACGAGTAGGCCACGTCTTGCAGTTGTTTGCCTGTGGGCAGGCTTGGGCTTCGCCTTTTCAGCTTTGCTTCCGCAGTTTCTTTTGCAGTTATTTTTGCCAATGTGCGCTGATGTAAACGCTGGCCATAAGGCCGTACTCTTTAAATTAAATAAATGTCATTATGCTTGGTATTTATCTTTGTTGTTCACTGTGTGCACTAGCTAATCCTGGACTAGTGCGATTTACACAGAGGATCCAGGAGTCGTTGCTCCGGGTTCCGACATATCCTTGCCATGTCACAACTGTAAATGTTGGCCCTTTTGCCAACCATGTCAGCATCTCACTTGGCGAGCTCCTAGCGATTTGCTTCTTCAACCATTGGTTGAACCGACTGTTGTGTTGCCTCATGATCCAAACATCCGGTCGCCCTTGATTTTGTTGCCGAAGCACATCCTTGTGCTGGTCGACATAAGACGCCACTTCAGTCATGTGTTGCAAGACCGTGAAATGGGCTTGAGTATACGTGTCAATATCTGCAGTGATTGTTTTCCTTCCGATAGTTCCCATACCCTTCAGCCTCCCCTCATGACGAGATTGAGGCACACCTATCGGTTGAATTGGAGCCATATAATCGACACAAAACTCAATGACCTCTTCGCTTGCATAACCTTCGACGATGCTGCCCTCCGGCCGAGATCGATTCCGTACATAGGACTTGAGAATTCCCATAAACCTCTCAAATGGGTACATGCTACGTAGGAATACGGGCCCGCACATTTTTATCTCCCACACAACGTGAACAATGAGATGGACCATGATATCGAAAAACGAAGGAGGGAAATACATTTCAAGGTGACAGAGAGTCATCACCACCTCGTCCTGCAGAGCATCTAGTCCTTCGGGATCGATGACCTTCTGAGCAATTGTGTTAAATGAATAACATAGCCTCATGATTGTCTCTCGAACTTTGATTGGCAAAATATTTCTAATTGCAATAGGGAGCATCTGTGTCATCAGCACATGACAATCATGAGACTTCATGCCATTTAACTTCAAATCTTGCATCGAAACAAGTTTCTTCACGTTGCCGGAGTAACCAGACGGAACTTTGACACCATGCAAGCACTGGCACAGTTCTGTTTTCTCAGCCTTGGACAGAGTGTAACACGCAGGGGGAAGGTACGTTCGTCCATTATCAGTGCATGTCGGTGCTAACTCAGGCCTGATGTCCATATCAGCCAAGTCAAGCCGTGCGTTGACGCCGTCCTTTGTTTTATCACGAATGTTTAGTAAGAGACCAATCAAGCTATCGCATACATTCTTTTCTACGTGCATGACGTCGATGCAGTGTCGAACATCTACGTACTCCCAATAAGGTAAGTCCCAAAATATTGATCTCTTCTTACAGGTGTTCTTCTCATGAGCCCTCAATTTACGTCCTTTTTCGAGGACAACATCTAAATCCTTAACCATATCATAAACCTCGTGTCCTCTTAAATGCCTTGGAGCTGAACCGTCTTCCTTCTCTCCGTCAAATTGTTTCTTCATCTTGCGGTATGGGTGAGCCCTTCGAAGGAACCAGTGGTCACGTATGTAGATGATTTTGCGTGAGTGTTTCAGCCACACACTCTGGGTACCATCTAAACAGTGAGTACAAGCTTTGGCACCTTTTGTACTATGGCCCGATAGGTTACTAAGGGCAGGATAATCATTTATGGTGCAGAGCAATAAGAACGCAGAGTGAAGTTCTCTCGTTTGTATTTATCCCATACCTGTACCCCTTCGTTTCACAGTACTTTTAGATCTTCCACCAACGGTGCTAGGAACACATCAATATCATTCCCAGGTTGTTTTGGCCCTTGGATAAGTATCGACAACAAAATATACTTTCGCTTCATACACAACCAAGGAGGAAGGTTATAGATGCAGAGAGTCACGGGCCATGTACTATGTCAGCTGCTCATGCTACTGAAAGGATTCATTCCATCTGTACTCAGTCTAAACCTTATATTCCTTGGTTCTGCACCGAAGTCTGCAAAACTCCTATCGATGTTTCTCCACTGCGCGGAATCAGCAAGGTGTCTTATCATTCCATCTTTCTTGCGCTCCTCCGAGTGCCAACGCAGCAGTTTTGCCTCCTTTAGATTTGCAAAAAACCTTTTCAAACGGGGAATTATAGGAAAATACCATGCCACCTTAGCAGGAGGTCCTTTCTTCGCCTCTGTACCCTCGCCATCATCTGATTGATTGTTACATTTGTATCGGGATGCGTTGCACACCGGACATACATTCATGTTTGCATACTCTTTACGGTAGGATACAGTCGTTCGGACATGCATGTTTTCTTTCTACTTCCATTCCCAACGGACAAAGAACCTTCTTGGCTTTATACGTGGTTTTAGGCAACTCATTTCCCTCCGGAAGCATGTCCGCTAAAAGATCTAGCAGCGTCGTGAAACTCTTGTCGGACCAACCGTTGCTTGCCTTCAATTTCAACAGTTCAAGCACGGCCGACAACAACTTAGTATTAAAAATTAAATTAACTAATTATTACTACATATATACCGGCCACATGTATTATATTGAGGCTTAATTTGCTAGCTCAATTCATATTACAAACACAACAGCTATTATATAATCAACAATTTAGCAAACCATCTTCAATTAATAACACTCACCAATTACTTAAATCTAAATTGTAATGCATGCAAAGAAAAAAATAAAATTCATTACTAACCATATCTAGAGCAACCAGGAAAGTATGAATATTCAAAGCTCAATATCTGCCTCCTCCCACCAAATTAACTGACCTGAAATCGCCTAGCTTGCCTTCTGGGCGAAAGAGTGCGTAGCAGCGGCTAGATCTGGATCATGAAGACAGATGCGGTCTGAGCAGCACAATAAATGCTTAGTGAGCATTATCACAGACGGTTTTTAATGAAAAACCATCTGTGAATTATCATAGACGGTTTTTTGTTCAAAACCGTCTGTGATAACCAGCTTATCACAGACGGTTTTTAATACAGACCGTCTGTGATACTATAGTATCACAGACGGTTCATCGGTAAGAACCGTCTGTGATACTCGTTTTCTCCGACGCCGCCAACACAGACGGTGTCCAAATTAAAACCGTCTGTGTTAGTGTTGGTCACAGACGGTTTTGTCAAGCTGTCTGTGATTGGCCGTCTAGTATTAGGCTTTCTGTAGTAGTGTGATCAAAGAAGATTTTGCAATGCAGATTCCAGAGGATTACCAACCAAAAACTCAAAGTGGATTAGGTCGTTAACGGGTTTAGGTGACGTCCCGGCCAGACCATAGTATCACAGTATCACCGAAATCACAATATTAGATGTCCCTCGAGAATGTTAGCTTTCAACCAGGATGAGAACAAATGTACGACGGCAAAAAATCAAACACAAGAACTCACGAACAAAGAGAAGAATATTTGTGATGCGCCGCAACTAACACCATTTCTTGCTCACCTTTTCTTCTACAAAAACAGAGTACATGCATCCATACTATGTAGGCTTAGTACACAACGACTCAAACTTAGACTCGAATTCGTGTGTCAATCGGACTCAGCTTTCACTCCTACACGTACTCAGTTTGCTCCAAGTTGGTCTTAACTTCAACCTGAGCTGTACGCACACAGACAGAGATGAACTCAAACTACATCTCGAACTCTACTTAAACACGTCAACTAAACATAGAAACTAAAACTACAAGATTAAAACTCATATTCACCCCCTTAATCTTGACTCACCATGCTTGCTTCATGCATCATCACAACAGGGCCAGTTCATAATCATTGAGAGCTTTAGCAAGAGGTGATTTCTCCCCTCAGTTCGTGGCATTCTAAAGCGAAGTGCCTATAATCGTTACAATTATAGCACCTCACTTTTACCTTATCAAATTTTCGATTCCTACATTTCAATGATCTGGACTCCCACTTGGTGTGGGTCAACGGGACCCTTTCGTAGATATTGTCACTGTTGTTATGCGTGCGTTCCTTATATACCTTAAGACGACTAATGATCTCCTCCATAGTCATTGTTTTGAGGTCTCCAAATTGTTTGATTGTTGACACGATTGGCAAGAACTTCCATGAGGCTACGTGCAGGAACTACTTTGCCGTGTACAACTCCTCCACCTTTTTGCCAAGGGCTCAAATCTTGTTGACGATGGTCATCAACAATGGCGAAGTCATCAATCAACTCCGACTCCATGTAGACGACCTTGAACTCAGCCTAGAGGGTTTGCACCTTCGCCTCCTTCCCATGATTAGCACTTAATACATCATCTTTAACATCTCCCACATATCTTTTGATGTCTCCTTATCAGTCAGTAGGAAGAGCATCTCCTCTGGGATTCCTTGATTGATGGTCGCTGTAATATCCTGATTTTTGGTGGTACAATTTAAATACATGAAAATGTGAAATTTTAAAACATTTGATTTCGCCATTGCCCACCCCGAGCTCAAGTCGAGCCCAGGATTTCGCCGTCGTGTACCGGCCATGAAGCTCTGCCGAGGGCCATTGCTTCTTCCGTGAGCTTCCGTTGCCCCTAACCGTGTCAAAATGTGTGCCGGGATCCCTTTTGCTCCTTCCCTTAATTGCATTTTCTTCCCAAACTGCAGCCGAAACCACCGCCCGCACCACTGTCTCTCGCTCGGTGCGTCCCACTCTCTCTCTCTCTCTCTCTCTCTCTCTCTCTCTGAGAGCATCTCCGCACCTCACTTAATCCTTTCACACCTTTAATTTTGTCTTCCATCTTCTCTAGCTCGCTGCTGCCGCTGGCCCTCCTCAGATCACCTCAGACCTCGTCGACCCCTCCGATGAGATCCCCTTGCCACCTATATGCTCACTGTAATTCCTTCCTTTTGCTCGTCGCAACATTGCCGGCCCAGTGCCATGGCGGCAGTACCACCGCCATCCATGCGTTGTCGCACCGCCACCGTGGTTCGCCGTTCACCGCGTCATCGCCATGTATAGTTCTACCATGACGCCGGCAACCCATTTTGGGTGTCGCCGCCTGCCGTCGCATGTCTCGTTGGCGACCAAACACACGTACAAATGTGTGCGCACATATTCGTGTACTGTCAAGGCAACTGAAAACGGCAAGCCGGCACACTCGAAACGATCTGAAAACTCGCACGGGGTTCACGCACGGGATTGCACGCCGTGCAGCTCTCCTTTAGTTACGTACGTAGTATATGGGACTTCCGTTTGGCTTTATCTCCCAACGTGTTGTTTAGAGACCTGGTAACACAACGGTTGCTACTAATACTATGTTTCGCAGTCGTAAACAAACACGGTCATGCATCACAACCGCATGGAGCAGTAGTAGAAACAACGGAGAGTACACCAACTGCTTGCGCGTGCAATGATCGATCTTTGTGCACCAACGGTCGGGGGCACCTTGGAAGCGAATCGATTCTCTTTTGTATGCAGCCATGTTACTACTACTCAGGGGTGGAAAATGGTAACGAATAATTCGTTTTATCCGATATTCGTATCCGAGAGAAATCCGAATATGATAAGCAAAATCCGTATTCGAAAATATTCGTATCCGTATTTGAGAGTATTCGTATTCGAGAATATTCGTATCCGTATCCGTATTTGAGACTATTCGATTCGTATTCGATCCGTTTCTAGAGCCCATGAAAAATCCGTACAAATTTTGTGATTCAAGACTTGAATTTAGGCAGTTTAAAACTGGTAACCGGTCAAAAACCGATGAAAAATCGGCAAAACCGTTAGGAATCCGTTTTATCCGATATTCGTATCCGAGAAAATCCGTATTCAAAAATATCCGTATTCGTATTCGAGAATATTCGTATCCGTATTTGAAAATATTCGAATTCGTATTCGTATTCGTATTCGTTTTAAAAATATAGATCCGTATTCGTATTTGAGACTATTCGACCGTATCCGATCCGTTTCCACCCCTACTACTACTGCCGCGCCGTCTTAGGAGACCAACTAACATATACTACTCGTCAAACTTTATCGTTGTAGATCGTATAATAAATAGCGCACTATTTTTCTTACCACCACGTTGTCTCCTCCACACTGTTGGCCAACCTGCAAAGTGCAAACGATCCGATCCATCGCGCGCCGTCACGTCGACCTCCGCGACGGTCGACGTTGCTCGGCCGTCAGGCTCCACCTCCACCATCGTCGCCAGGGTGAAGGCGGCCGGGCACCACGTCCTGAAGATCGACGGCTACTCACAGACCAAGGCGATGGTCGCCACCGGCGACCACATCAAGTCCTGCGATTTCCACGTCGGAGGCCACATATGGCGCATCAACTACTACCCCAACGGACACAAGGAGGCATGGGCGGAGCCACAACATGGGGCCCGGTGTCACAGGACACCGGGTCCAAAAATCTTTTCTATAGGTATTAATATCTCTATTTCATGCGTGAACCCTCTAACCTAAACTCGGTGCACCCGGTATCTTCTTTGAAGCCAAACGAAGGGAATACTAGCAGCCTAAATTTTCAGTAACTAGCAGTAATCCACGAGGAATCTCCACTGTCCCTCAGCACACGAGGTCGCTGCAGCACCTGCCCAAGAGGGAGGACCGCAACAGGTCATGTTGTCTATTTGATCGATCCTGAAGCGTGTCACTTCACACAGCCCTCTACGCATGTTCATCACGCAAGGTCGTGCAGAAGATGCGCATCACGCCCGCTACAGCCACACCCAGCCAAGCAGCAAATATTCACAAGAAAACAAGAGAAATCGATGCCATCAGTGGCTCTCGTTTGCCATCTGGCTACAGTGCCGCATGGTCCCTATTGCCTCGTGCTCTCGTCGGTCGAAGGAATTTATACCTACCTAGTGAATATGTATTTTGCTCTAAATTTTTGTCAATTATTCCAATTTATTTTAAGAATAGGGGCTACATTTGTGAGCTGGGGTTTCAATGTGATGATTGTTGATTGTTTTGTCAAATTATAAGTTTAAGACTTAGTGTTTCAATTTTGATTTGTGCAGTATTGTCCTGGCTCATTGCAAATTAGATGAAAATGTAGAATTTGATCACAGTTAAGTAAGTAAACCACTTAACGTATTTTCTATTATATTATTCTTGAATTGTTGAACATACAAATATCTAATTGACCTTTTCCAATTTTTTGATGATGTTTCGATGAATGATAGACTTATTTGTTATGTAGAGAAATAAGAATTATAAAAAAATTATCAATGATATTGTAGTTCATTGCTTTATGAATTTGAAAGAACACAAATATTAAAAAGTAATGCTTTTATTTATATTTGATCATTCTATTTTTTAGTTAAAAACTTTAAGTAATTTTATTTTTATAGGCCAATGAGATCGGATGATGTATTTTACTAATGCCGAACAACTTTTTTGTCTAAGATTTCACACTTAGTTACTTTAGTTTGTTGCAACTAACAAATATTATTATCGGGTTTATTTATTTTGGTAAGTATTTTGATCATTACTTCTTTATTATCATATACGGGTATCGGTCGTATTGAAGTATTGATGCTAAAAATTACCGGACATATTACTATTAGGCACAAAATTGATTGAAAATTATATATGTTGTTATATATATGATGAAGTGGTGAACCCCGGTTATTTTTTGTCTAGTTCCGCCCCTGCAAGGAGGAGTACGCCGACTCGATATCCGTCATGCTCGAGCTTGACGGTGCCGGCAAAGTCGGCTCCGCCGTCGTGAAGGCACAGTTGTGTTGCACCTTACTCGATCATGCCAGCGGGCCGGTGCAGTCGCACAGCTTCTACGGCCAGATATGCAGCTTCCCGTCCCCGGAAGGTTGTACTTCATGGGGTTCTCAAGATTGATCAAGAGGGAAGACCTCGAGAAGTCGGAGCACCTAAAGAACAATTGCTTCGCCATCTGGTGCGACGTCAACGTCATGATAGACCTCTACCTGGTCGTGGAAGAGACGTTCCTCAACGTGCCGAAGTCCGACTTGCACACGCACGGCCACCTCCTCTCCACCAAGGAAGGCACGGACGTGGTGTTCAACGTCGGCGAGGAGACGTTCGACGCACATAGGTGCGTCCTCGCAGCTCGGTCCCCGGTCTTCAAGGCGGAGCTCTTTGGCCTCATGAAGCCCGCAGGTAGCAGTGTCAAGATCGACAACATGGACGCTCGAGCGTTCATGGCTCTCCTTCACTTCATATACACGGACACGTTGCCGGAGATGGCCGTGCAAGACGTGCCGGCCGTGACTCGGCAGCTACTTGCCGCGGCTGATAAATACCAAGTGGAGAGGCTAAAGTTGGTCTGCGAGGACAGGCTGAGCAGGCACGTCGACAAGAGAACGCCGTCGACTGACTCGATGGGAGCTGATCAGCAGCAGCTCCACCACCGTTATGGGGACATGCTTGGAGTTTCTCAGTTGTCTTTTTGCTGATTGATTTTCTTAATTGCTTTTGAAATTTTAGCAGATGAACCTGCGGAATGCATGGATAAATGGATATGATCATCTTGCTCTTTCTACTGCAGAACATATATCTCAATCTTACGTGTGCTAGTTCTTTATATTAAACATCTTAATTGTATTAGTACTTGCTCACAGAAATGGAGGTCGTGGCTAAGAGCATCTCCAAGAGATACTCTATATGGCTCTTAATATTTAAATTTTAGAGTTGAAGGGTAAAAAGTAGCTCCAACAGATTCCCAAATAGACTCCCAAAAATAGAACACACCCAAAAAATGGGCTCTCGTTCTCTACTTATAGAGGATGATCTAGGCTCTCAATACTGTTTTTCTGGTTTAGGGTATCTGTTGGAGGGAATGATTATTTTGGAACCTTATATCGTGATTAGGATCTGTAAAAAGATATTTAGGGTGTGAATTTATTAGGCATCTCTTGGAGATGCTCTAAGTTCTGTTCTTAGCTCCCAGTTATCTTGTGTGTGCGTGGTGTGTATTGCCTGCAGAACAATATTTTTGCTTACATGAAATCTATTCTCTCTATAAAAAAAAGCCTAAAAAAGAGCACAACGTAAAGCATGCATGAACCATGTGCAAATTTTATATTCAGAATCGATGCAATTTTTGGGCACCGAAATTGCGTCCGCCGACGGTGCCAACCGCTTCTGGCGCCTCGCAGATGTTGGCATGGATCCTTGTAAACACACACGATCACCTGGACACAACGCACACGTTCACAGGAAGACGACGACACACAGAAGCACACGATAGTTTCTGTGATGCGAACTCAATGCGTTATACCTACATGCTTCACACGCCACCCACGGCCGAGTAACAAAAATATCTCAACTCACACGCACCCACGGCCGAGTAACAGCTCTGACTGCTTCTAACAACAACCTGCATACTACACGTTACACCTACATCTACATGCAGTGGCGGATCCAGGAAAAATTTTTAGAGGGGCTGAAATACCTTCAACTCGACCTCAGCCCCTTCTACATTATACATCTATGGCTAAAAATTTAGAGGGGCCTCCAGGAGCTCTAAGGGTCCGGTAATGATAGGGGGGCTCGAGCCCCCCCGCCCCACCGTTGGATCCGCCCCTGCCTACATGCAAGGACATGCAGCACGTCCAGCATTTGATGTGACAGACTCAAAACACAATACAAACACACATTAACAACTTTGACGTGGAACCAAAATCGTGCAACGAGATTATTATCAACAGCAGACAACTCAATTAAAGTCACCGAAATCACCGTCGGCGGCAAGGTCACCGGAGTCGGCTCTGCCCGAGTTGGAGGAGAAATTTTGTTGTACAACGGGTACACAGATTGGTTAGTGCCACAAACCAATCAAGCGTTGACATGTGTCATGTATTACTATAGCAACTAATAAAAATTTATTTTTACTGTTTTGTACTGTAGCAAATAGATAAAAAAACATATTTTTTACGTACCATATACAGTATAAAACAGTGAAAAATATTTTTTAGATAGTTGCTACAGTAGTGCATGCCACGTGTCAGCGTTGAATTGATTTGTGACACAAACTGATCTGTGTCCCGTTGTATAACAAAATTTCTCCAGTTGGAGGCTGAGACGTCACTGGCGCACGATTCAAGAAACAAATCTAACTATGAGAGAGTTCGGCTGAAATCCTAACAAAAATGTAGTCGAGTGTTGTATAGTAAATCCATTGTTTAAAGTGCGAAGGTGGAATCCAATACGAAAAATCTGAAATTATATTGTGTTAGGATCTAGGACACACCAGCAAACTAGTTTTCTCGCACGCGTACGGGAATACAATTCTAGTGATTCTCGACTCGACCTAATTCGTTACGTTGGAAGCAACTAAGAACCTGAACATCTGACATTTGGAGATTTAGAATCCATCTTATATATTTGCTGGTGTCGTTGTAACAACAAAATCATTTAATTTCCGATACATACTTGGTTAGCCGTTGTCTTTCTACAAGCATCAAGCCTTAATTGATCGATCTTGTTCCCTCCTCTCGGCGGCTTTGCCATGTCGACCTCCGCGCCTCCCACCGTCAACAAAGCCGGCGACGCGCCGCCGGGTCCCTCAGCCTCGACCATCGTTGTCTCCGAGGCGAGTCGGTACCACGTGCTGAAGGTCGAAGGCTACTCGCGAACGAAGATGATGATCGCAACAGGTGATCACGTCAACTCCGGCGAGTTCCACGTCGGTGGCCACACCTGGCGCATCAACTACTACCCCAGCGGCAACCGTTCGGAGTTCGCTGACTCCATATCCCTATTTCTAGAGATGACCAGTGCCGCCACGGCCATCGACGACGTCCATGCAGGACTCAAGCTCAGCTTGATCGATCACGCCGGGGAGCCAGTGCAATCATGTAGCTATGTCGATAAGTGCACTTTCACAAAGAAACAGCATTGACGTGGCTTCGCTAGTTTCATCAAGAGGGAGGATCTGGAGAAGTCGGATCATCTCAAGGACGACTGCTTCGCCGTCCGGTGCGACCTCACCGTCATCATAAAGGAGCTACGTGTGGAAGAGGCCGTCAAGGTGCCGCCGCCTGTCCTGCAACGGCACCTCGGCGAGCTTCTTTCGGGCAGGGATCGGACAGACGTGACGTTCAAGGTCGGCAAGGAGACGTTCGTTGCACACCGGTGCATCCTGGCCGCTCGGTCTTCAAAGCGGAGCTCTTTGGTTCCATGAGAGAGTACACTGCAAGATGCATTGATATCGATGACATGGAGGCCGAAGTATTCACAGCGTTGCTGCAATTCATCTACACCGACGAACTGCCAGAGATGAACAAGGAAGAAGTGGCAGTGATGGCACAGCACCTGCTTGTCGTGGCGGACAGGTACAACATGGAGAGGCTGAAGATGATCTGCGAGGACATGTTGTACAGGCACCTTGACATATGCACGGCGGCGATAACCTTGGCGTTGGCCAAGCAGCATCATTGCCCACGGCTTAAGGAGGCGATCTTTGGGTTCCTGAATTCGCCAGCCAAGTTGAGAGCAGTCGTGGCAAGCGATGGGTATGAGCATCTAACGACAAGCTGCCCATCTATAACCACGGAACTTGTTGCCAAGATAGCAGCGCTTTGGACATAGAAGAAATTAAAGACGTAGGATACGGCATCCTGCTATTTGATCCACTATTTTTTCTGGTTTTATGAATTTTCCCAGTTATATATGTTTTTGGAAGAAACATCAGTAATTTGTTGAACAGCATGTATACCAATGCATGCCGCAACATCTTGGCAGTATGCTCACGTACGAGCTTGCTTAATCTATCTTGCTGATAGAAAGAAGGTTAACATATATGTTCGTGTTCTTCTTCCTGTGTTAATTCATTAACGGATTTGCTACACCAATATTGAACCAGACGCGACCTGTCCTCTGGCTGCGTACCACGCGGGGGAGAGTGGCGCGTGCAGGAGCCGCGCCGGTGAGGCAAGACGCGGCCGGGATTGTGGCCGCGTGCGTGGGGGTCCGCGAGCGCGAGCGCGAGGCCATGCACGGCAATGTGGGATGCGCTTGTGGGTGAGCGTGGAGGACGTACGCGGGCCGCGCGGCGCGTGGCTCGTTGGCTATCAGGTGGGTGTGACGGGGAAGCTGGCCTTTTACTTGGCCAAGGATTACGCCCATATAGCCCCACACGGGAGCAAATTCTATGGGAGATCGCCCTGCACCAGATTTTGCCACGTGCTATTAGCACAAATCTTGAAGCACAGCAAGCCTATCTCTCCCCCTGCTCTTCTCTCGCCTCCTGCGTAGCGCGTCAGCCGCCAACGTGCCCCCATCCAACTCCCCGCCGCCGGGCTCCACTACTCCTGCCATCAACTCGCCTCCGGCGCCCACCACGCCTATGGCCGGCAACCCGTCTTCCACGCCCACCCTTCGGTAAAGCACATTTCCAATCCCTGTGATCAATCTCTTCCAGTGCCGTATCAAGCCAATCATTCTCATTCAATTTCACTACCTAGTTAGCCGATTTCCTTCAACCCAATCAAATCAATCCCATGTATTGTGTACTACTTCCCTCTATCGCTTTGTAGTATTAATCATTTGAAGCAAATTTCTGATCCAAGTGATCAGTCTCCTCCAATTCAATAAATGTGTTGCTATTGTGGTAAAGACAATACAAGGAGGCGGAATGAACCATGAGAGGAGCCCGATGGCCTCTTTCCATGAATCCATGATTTCTTCTAGCAGCAGCAGTAGGGGTGGTGAGTCCAGGGAATAAGGTGGCAGCATAGCTACCCAAAGGAAGTTGAGCCTGAGGAGTTCCACCACCGCTTCCTGTCCCCTCTCCGCGCCGTCGTGCCCTTCTCTTGGGAGCACCGTCTGGAGGCACAACAACTCTCCCATCGAGTCATAGCAGTATAGCACTCGCCAGTCCATGCCACTACTGTGCTCACTGGACGCTGCTGCCTCCTCCGCGCTCCTTGCCGGACGCCGCCGCGCTCGACGAACGCCGCTGCCGCCATGCGCTAGCCGGCCGCCGCCGCCGCCTCCGCAGGCTCCATAGTCCATGCCACTACTGCCACACGCTCGTCGGACGCCGCCGTCTCCGCGCTTCCTGGCCACCAACGCCTCGCGCTCACCGGACGTCGTCCGTGCTTGGCGAACGCCACCACCGCCATGCGTTCGCCGCACACTGTCACATCCGCGCTCCCTGGTCCACGCTACCACCGCCTCGCGCTCACCGAACGCCACCGCGCTTGCTCAACGCCGTCGCCTCCACGCGTTCGCCAACCCAGGGAGCCGCATGTGCTCGGTCCGGCGCTCAACCGATACAAGGGCGACGCGGCGGAACTAGCTCCTCGGTGTCCATCGCCTATCTGAGGTTCGCCGGTGCTTGAGCTGCTGGCCTAGACGGTGGTGGCGCGGTGGGGAGGCAGAGGAGGGCGGAGAAGATAAGGAGGGGAACTGCTCCTACGATGGGTTGTTGTGCTTCAAGATTTGTGCTAATAGCACGTGGCAAAATCTAGTGCAGGTCCTCAAAAAGGAGGAGTTGGGGCCCTCTCCCTCTCATATTGAATTTGCTCCCGCCCCACACAGTATGACGTGTTCTAGTGATCAATCACGTCATGCATGCAGGTACCAAAAGCAGGCTAACTTGCGAAACTGGGTTATGGAAATCGGTGGTACAAAGTTGTTTTCGAAATGATTACTCCGATTTCCATTTAAACAAAATGGAAACATATTACAGACTTAGGTTCAGTAACTATTTTCGACGTGACAGCTGATGTGAGTAGATTGCATGAAGCAAAAGCCGACCTAACCTGTGTAATGCCAACTAAAACAGAGACTAAACTAAGCTACAGAAGAACCAAATATTTAAGTACCAAGCATTTGATTAGTTTTAAGCTATTACAAGCTCTTTTGTTTGAGCCCAAAGCCAAGCAAACTTTTTTTTTGAACCTCCGTCACTTGTAGCTAGTGACGCCTTCTGTAGAGCAGGCTCCCTCCTCAGATGTGCCATGACCCTTGTTATCATTGCCTCCTCCTAGATTAGCAGCGTCAGGTTCTGCACTTCTTTTGTTTTCCCAGTAACATAATTTTTGTCGGAAGTGCTAAAGCATACTTGACTGTTTTTTAAGTCCAAATCAATAGATATTTTTGCAATGTATATAACATTTTTTGCCATTTTTTGCCGGGCACATCTTGGAGTCAGCTTCGTGAGGGAAGCACAATCGTGGTACACCTGATGGCTTTGCATTTGCAGACATCAGGATCGAGCGAGCTACCGTGCTTAGTCGCGTACCAAGTTGGCCAAATCAGGAACCTCTCAATGCAAAGACCAACCAAGTATTGAGTTAGTGCAGTTGTCAATGAATATTAATTACCTACCCCAAGAGAGAAATACGTGTGTAGTAAAGTGAAAAACTGGGTACATTCAGTACCTTGCTTCCCTTAAGTTCCAGCTTGATTGCATTTGTGATCGTCTTGTACTGAACAAGTGGTAGTTTAGTTCCTCGGCTCTAAAATTAACGGAACTTGTCTGTTCTCAAATTACGTACAATGCCCTGCTTCCTGAAAGACACATACACTACTACAGAAAACAGTATTACAGACGGTTCAGAAACGTCATCACAGATGGTTTTCTGAACCGTCTGAAATTATGGGTCAGTGATAATCCAAGTTATCACAGACGGTTTTCGAACTATCTGTGATTATCCGATATCACAGACGGTTTTTAATGAAAAACCGTCTGTGATATCGGATAATCACAGACGGTTTTTAATGAAAAACCGTCTGTGATATCGGATAATCACATACGGTTTTTAATGAAAAACCGTCTGTGATATCGGATAATCACAGACGGTTTTTAATGAAAAACCGTCTGTGATATTCCTCCCCCCATAACAGAATCTATTTCTGTTTATTGGCTAGCCTCAGGAAATACTAGCCATGCCCTCTGAAACAAGCAGATAATCACAGACAAAAAACATACAATTCACACATCTCATTTCCTTTCAGATACATTTCACAGACATAAAACATCCAAATGACATCGCACTTCATTTCACAAACATAAAGCATGCATCCATTTCGCAAATCGATTAATTGAATTGAAATGAAATATGCATTAACAAATGCACAGTTACAAAAGATCTACACTACATTTGCACTTAGTGATAGACCAATAAGAAATCATGGTGCGCAGTGGAACCGTCCTCCTGGCTTTATGACTTGAGTCAGCAAAAAGAACGCCAACTCTCCTCGAATCCCTCCAAGATCAGACTGTTGCAATGCAGTTGACGGGATGGACGCAGCCTGTCGATAGGAATATCAATGTGCATATATATGTCACGTGATAAGTTTGAAGTAATTATGGGAAGAGTGATAAACCTTGCGATTGGTGAGCCTCGAGGAATCGAGGAGTAGTTCCAGATGTTGGCAAACGTAGTATCCACATGTATTGCCCGGCTTCTGCTGGTGGCACTGCAAAAAATGGAATGTGTTAGTTCAAAAGGCATTAGTACCAACTGTTGCATAGGATTAATTAATGTGAAATAGCGAATACCTTAAAATCTCGAACATAGAGAGGAGTAGAGGGGAGGGGGAGAAGGGAGGGGGTGATATGGACATAGAGAGGGGGTGATGTGCCTATTTTGCACCTACTTTAGTTGCTAATACTATAAACCAAATAGCAAAGTCCCTAAACAAAGTTCTATGAAGCAAATGACACAAACCAATGTATCAAGTCCTTTTTCCCGCAAAATTCAAGGCACTTTCACTACAAAAGTGCAAAAAAAGACATTCAGATTCTTCGTTGAGCAGCCGACATAGCCGACTTCTTTGCTGAGCGACTATCCATCTGCTTCTTCCCACTCCTCTTCATCTCTGGTCTCTGGATCACGTACGCCAGTAGCGATGATTCAGTTAGATGAATCATCGCTACTGGCGTACGTGATTCAGAGACAGAGATGAAGAGGAGTGGGAAGAAGCAGATGGATAGTCGCTCACCGAAGAAGTCGGCTATGTCGGCTGCTCACCTTAGAATCTGGGAATGCCTTTTTTTGAACTTTTGTAATAAAATTGCCTTGAATTTTTTGCCTGGAGTGTGTTACTTGCTTCATGCCCCCTGAAGGCCTATGTGGCATATACTATTACTACAAGGTCTCTAAACAAAGGTCTATGAAACAATTAGAGCTCAAACACCGAATGAACCAATCTCAGTATATGAATTTATCATCATCGAGCAACTATAAATCCCACAGGCAATCTCAGTATATGGAAGATTAACAAACTTGAATATACATGAATGCCATTTCCAACTAACCATAACAGTAAGCATAACAAACTTGAATATACAGTAAGCATATACCATAACAGTAAGCATATAACAGTAAGCAACTAACCATATACATAACAGTAAGCAACTAACAGTAAGCCCTAAACCCTAACACTCAGTATGAAGCATCAAGCATCAATCCTAAACCCTAACAGTAAGCATGAAGCTCGGGGAGGGATTTGATGACCTTAGGGTTTTGGTGACGGAGGAGGAGGCGGCGACGCAGGAGGACGGGCTCGGGGAGGCGGCCGGCGACGGCTCGGGGAGGCGGCGACGACGGGCTCGGGGAGGCGACGGCGACGACGGGCTCGAGTGAGGCGGCCGACGAGGGCTCGAGTGAGGCGGCCGGCGAGGGCTCGAGGGAGGCGGCCGGCGACGGCTCGGGGAGGCGGCGGCGATGACGGGCTCGGGGAGGCGGCGGCGACGACGGGCTCGAGTGAGGCCACCGGGGAGGGCTCGAGTGAGGCGGCCGGCGAGGGCTCGAGGGAGGCGGCGGCGAGGGCTCGGGGGAGGCAGATCGGGATTTAGATATAGAATAACTGCAGAATACACGGAAAACCCTAGATACGGGAATATATAGGGGATTATTACAGACGGTTATAAACTTAGAACCGTCTGTGATATCAATATCACAGACGGTTCTAAGTTTAGAACCGTCTGCGATAAGCCTACTATCACAGACGGTTCTACGTTTAGAACCGTCTGAGATAGTAGGCTTATCACAGACGGTTCTCCACTTATAACCGTCTGTGATATTGATATCACAGACGGTTGTATGTGTAGAACCGTCTGTGATAAGCCTATGCTTGACTGTAGTCATTCATGATCAACCGCCAACCATCTGCATTCATGATCAACTACCTACCAGCTGCATTCATTTACACATTTTCGCAATCTGCATTCATATATACAACACCAACCACCCACACAGTGTATTCTCAAATACATCACACATTTTGTCACACATTTTCACATATACATCTCAAAATTGACATTTTATCACACATTTTCACATATACATCTCAAAATTGACATTTTGTCACATATTTTCACATATACATCTCAAAATTGACATTTTGTCACACATTTTCACATATACATCTCAAAATTGACATTTTGTCACATATTTTCACATATACATCTCAAAATTGTCACACATTTTCACATATACATTCTTATTGTACTTGCTTATTTCCTTTAAAAATTAGCCCTTCATCATGATCAATGCGTACGTAACTAGTTTCGTCACATTGTTCATCGTCGACCCTTATGCCATTTCCAAAAGGAGGTAACTCGTCAAATTGATTGTATTCCTCCTCGTCCACTACATTCTCCACTCCGACAATTCTGCTTTTTCCATGAAGAACTACATGGCGTTTCTTATTTGCCGGGTCGGTTACATAGAAAACTTGAACAACTTGATTGGCGAGTACGAATGGTTCGTCTTTGTACCCGACACGTTGGAGGTCCACGGTCGTGACACCGTACTTGTCAACCTTCACCTGTGGGAGATGCACCCAACGGCAGCGAAATAAGGGGATCTTGAAAACCACATAGTCGAGCTCCCAAATCTCTTCTATGAAGCCATAGTACGAGTTTCTCGACCCATCGGTACTGAATGCATCTATGCGGACACCGCTGTTCTGGTTAGTGCTCTTGACATCCTGAGACTGCGTATAGAATGTGTACCCATTTATGTCATATCCTTGCCATGTCACAACTGTAAATGTCGGCCCTTTTGCCAACCATGTCAGCGTCTCACTCGGCGAGCTCCTAGTGATTTGCTCCTTCAACCATTGGTTGAACCAACGGTTGTGTTGCCTCATGATCCAAACATCTGACCGCTCTGGATTCTGTTGCCGAAGCACATCCTTGTGCTGGTCCACATAAGGCGCCACTTCAGTCATGTGTTGCAACATCGTGAAATGGGCTTGAGTATACGTGTCCATATCTGGAGTGATTGCTTTCCTTCCGATAGTTCCGAGACCCTTCAGCCTCCCTTCATGACGAGATTGAGGGACACCTATCGGTTGAATCTAAGCCATATAATCGACACAAAACTCAATGACCCCTTCGCTTGCATAACCTTCGACGATGCTGCCCTCCGGCCGAGAACGATTCCGTACGTAGGACTTGAGAATTCCCATGAACCTCTCAAATGGGTACATGCTACGTAGGAATACGGGCCCGCACATTTTTATCTCCCACACAATGTGAACAATGAGATGGACCATGATATCGAAAAACGAAGGAGGGAAATACATTTCAAGGTGACATAGAGTCATCACCACCTCGTCCTGCAGAGCATCTAGTCCTTCGGGATCGATGACCTTCTGAGCAATTGTGTTAAAGAAATAACATAGCCTCATGATTGTCTCTCGGACTTTGATCGGCAAAATATTTCTAATTGCAATAGGGAGCATCTGTGTCATCAGCACATGACAATCATGAGACTTCATGCCATTTAACTTCAAATCTTGCATCGAAACAAGTTTCATCACGTTGCCGGAGTAACCAGACGGAACTTTGACACCATGCAAGCACTGGCACAGTTTTGTTTTCTCAGCCTTGGACAGAGTGTAACATGTAGGGGGAAGGTACGTTCGTCCATTATCAGTGCATGTCGGTGCTAACTCAGGCATGATGTCCATGTCAGCCAAGTCAAGCCGTGCGTTGACACCGTCCTTTGTTTTATCACGGATGTTCAGTAAGAGACCAATCAAGCTGTTGCACACATTCTTTTCTACGTGCATGACGTCGATGCAGTGCCGAACATCTAAGTACTCCCAATAAGGTAAGTCCCAAAATATTGATCTCTTCTTCCAGGTGTTCTTCTCATGAGCCCTCAATTTACGTCCCTTTCCGAGGACAACATCTAAATCCTTAACCGGCGGCATGTCATTCACTTCACCGGCGATGTCATCCAGGGGCATATCATTCACTTCACCGGCGATGTCATCCGGGGGCATATCATTCACTTCACCGGCGATGTCATCCGGCGGCATATGATCATTCACTTCGCCATGACTGGTCCAACACGTATAATCCTTTTTGAAACCCCTCCGAATCAAGTGCGCTACAATTTGCCCTCGGTTCTTAAACATCTTCAAATTCTCGCAGTCAGTGCATGGACAGCACATATATTCCACCCCCTTATTCAACATATCCTCCTCGGCGGCTCTTATAAAAGCAGAAACGCCATTAATGTACTCTTCACTCACACGGCTCGCGGCATACATCCAGCTTCGGTCCTACGTTACGTACATATATATAACAACTTAGTATTCAAATCTAGATTAACTAATTATAACTACATATATACCGGCCACATTTATTATATTGAGACTAAATTTGCTAGCTCAATTCATATTACAAACACAACAGCTATTATATAACCAACAATTTTGCAAATTAACCATCTTCAATAACCACTCATGGATTACTTAGACCTAAATTGTAATGCAATTAAAGAAAAAATAAATTTCATTACTAACCATATCTAGAGCAACCAGGAAAGTCTGAATCTTCAAGCTCAATCTCTGCCTCTTCCCACCAAATTAACTGGCCTGAAATCGCCTAGCTTCCTCCCGAGTGAAAAAGTGTGCAGCAGTGGCTAGATCTGGATCGAAATGAAGACAGATGCGGTCTGAGCAGCGCAATAAATGCCTTAGAGCCATTATCACAGACGGTTTTTTACTAAAAACCGTATGTGATAATCTTGCATTATCACAGACGGTTCTTAATATCGACCGACCGTCTGTGATAATCCATTTTCCCGCCACAAATACCACAGACGGCCTCCAAATTACAACCGTCTGTAATAGTGTTCATCAGAGACGGTTTCACAAAACCGTCTGTGATGAGGCGTCTACTATGAGGCTTTCTGTAGTAGTGATAATACTACTAATGGAAGGTACTTCGCCTCGTTCTGCATGGGTTTCTACCGGCTACTCGTTCAGATTCTGCGTTTTTCCATTTGTTCATTTTTTTCATATGAAAAATACTTCTTCAAAAGCGGAACAACGACATTGATTAATTTGTCTTTCCCGTATTGGATTTGCTTGAGATCTTAATATACCATTTGAAAGACATAATTAGATCCACTAGAAAACTGTCAGGGTTTGGACAAGGGCTCTTTTATGGTGTTTTAAAATGAATATGAGCTGTTCAATCTTTACGATCCAATAGTTCAGATTAGTTAGAATTAAGTATATACTACCACTCATACTACTAACAGTAGAATATCTAAAATAGTAAAATTGTAAACAAAATAAGCTGGCGCATGGATTGGAGATGCAACGCCATGGATTGAAGACGCAACGCCGGTTTACAAACATATATCCATGTCAATGGTCGAAAATACCCTAAAAAACAGGTTTAACAACAAAAGTCTAGAATACCCTCATAAATCAACGTTTAGATTTATTTCTACTACCAGTATAATAAATTATAAAATTTCCCCTGAACAAAGCTAGTAATAGGCTATACCCAGTAATGTCATCACACTTTTCACATGCTAACGAAACCAATATTTTGTCGCAATTTTTTGTTGACCAATATGTGACCAAACACTTCACTCCTGTATATGAAACAGTCTACTACATTTAGTATTCGACAACCAAGAGTTTACTTTCCATTAATTCACAGTGCAGTGTAGTGCAAAGTGTAGTGCAGAGGGTAGTTGAATCCTCTTCAAAATTTGGAGCTAAAGATGCAGAGGAACCATGCACCACAACGTCAAATTATTGTACTCAAAAGGTATGTGCGGCCTAGTTTCACCAGTATATATTGGAGAAGAATGAGAGAAGAGCTTAAAAAACGTTCTAGTGCTAGCCCAAGACTTTCTGTTGTGGCGGCGAGAAAATTACCATGGATCGGTTGCTACTCGTTCACGGGCTATTGAGTATATATGATCTACCTATGCATGCTTATATAGTTATATATAGGTTTGGGAGGCATCTGGACTAATATACACTGCAGTCTCATTCCTGGACTTGCCATGTCATTCCTGGACTTGCCATATCCTCATGTTTACTGCAGTGATGATGTTCGGCGCATGGCCTGTTGTATCTTGTTCGGCTTTGCGCCGTTGCTTGTTACTACCACTTGGGACAGTCCACGAGGCCGTCTATGCCATGGCCGGCCAGTTGCAATTTCCGGCATGCTTCGTGATTTTGCGAAGACAACCGAATGAGCATCTGACACAAGCTCATATAGAATCAACATTTCAGCTAACATATGAGACTGCTAGTAATCGTACTCAGAGCGAGTTCACCGCGTGCACTTGCATGCCTGCCACTACATGTGTTGCGTAGTAATTCTCCTTGTCACTATAGGAAATCCTGACAAAAGACAGATGCTAGTATTTGTTTCCTCCATAGTTGATACTACGTCGTGGTAAACCTCATCTTGACTGAAAATTTCATGATCGATGTCATGGTTAATTTGCTTGTATTTGTTTCCTCTATGGTTGATATTGTGTACTGGTAAACCCCTAACTAGATTAAATATTTCATAATCGTTATGATGTTAATTACTCGTAAAGGGCTCAAACAAATAATATCTACTAAGAACGACTCTGTTAAATTAACAAGAATCCCATTTCTCAGCACACACAAATTACTGAGCGTGCACGTTGTCGATGCGTATGATGCATCTTTTATCCTTCTCCTTCATGGAACCCAAGAGCTGCGCCTTGAAGACGAGCGACCGAGAGGCGAGCACGTACCGGTGCGCGACGAACGTCTCCCTGCCAACCTTGAACGTGACGTCTGCCCCCTCTGCGTTTTCGACGAGGTCGCCAAGATGCCAGTCCAGCTTTGGCGGTGGCGCCTTGACAGACGGCTCTTCCACCGGATGACGAGCAGTCGTTCTTGAGATATACCGACCTCTCTAGTACTTGCCTGCTGATGAACTGCGGGAATCCTCAGTTGTCACGTGACAAGGTGTGCGTGAACCTGCTGCTGTACGGCGGTGCTGCTTGGCTGGCAAGGTCGAGCAGATCGAACTGCATATCGGCGTCCACGCCGGGGCCGACATGCTCGACGAATATGGATATGAAACCGTCGTACTCCGCGCGGTTGTCGTGGGGGTAATATCTGATACGCCATGTGTGGCCTACGACGAGGAAGGTGCAGGAGCACAACTACAAACCACAGGCCGGTTTTTACCGCCTTGGTTTCAGAGTAGCCGTCGACCCTTAGCACGTACGTGATTCCCTATCCCTATGTTGGCGACGACGGTGGAGGACGAACGTGTCGGCTCAGGCGCGTCCCTTCGCCAGCGGTCGACAGTGCCGGCGCGGAGGTGGACATGGTTTGGAACACGTACGGTCAGGTGGTGCAGATCGAGCAGAAGATTACGGTCCTGATCAACTTGGCTTCGGCTTCTGGCTTATTTTTCACTATTCATAAGTTTCGTCTTTTTCTGAACTTTTGGCTTTTTGTTGAGCTTTTTTGCCGGTTCTTTTTTCCCGTATTTATTTGTATTATACGTAATGGACTAACATATTTTTTATATTTTTAAAATTTTTTAAATTTAATTATGCTAAATAAGCCTCTGTCAGCTACAGTGCTTTTTTCAGCCAGCTACAGTGTTTTCAGCCATAAGCCATGAGCTTTTCAGCCGAACCGATCACCACCTACGATCGAGCCTAAGTATTTGTCAGTAAAATAGCATGAAAGAATTGGTAACCTGCTAGGTAATCGACTAGTATGTGATCCGAATTGGACTACCTCCTTGAGCAGCTAGTCTGACATCATGATATGATACGGCTTCATGTACAGTGCCATAAACTTAAGTAGTTCCCATGCATGTTTCCGTTGCACCCGGATTTTGACTCTGATTTCTATATTACAAGTTCTTCTTAGAGACATAAATGTTTCCAGACGAAACAAGGCTACTAATTTTATTTTTATTTATTTTTTGGGCCTTTTTGGAAAGGTGACAGGGCTACATATTCATCTGCATGCGTGCGTCTACTTGCATTGAGTTTACAATGAACTCTAGTGCAGAGGGTAGTTGAACGCTCCTCAAAGAGAAACGTAATCATCAACCATACTGCATGCACTCGAAGATGCTACGCACCATGTTTCACCTATATATATTGGAGCTAAGAGAGCTAAAAGAACTCTAGAAATTTTATGCTATCCCTAGGCTGTACATACTGCATGCAGGGATCCGTGCAAGACTCCACGGACAAGTTGCCACTTAAAGTGCTCTCGTGTAGTAGGCTTGGCAGGTATCGGGAGAGCGAGAGTTGTTCGGCTGGTGGGCATGCGAGACGTGCAGCCCATCTGCTCGGGATCGACGCCGGGGCATCGTATTTTCGAGGTAATATTCATATGAATAGTGACTCTAAGAGTATCTATGTATATGGGTATATTGTCAAAGCATATATCTGTTCGCACTTTGTCTCTACCTTGTATACGACGCACCCACATGGATGTGTGTGGAGTATGTGTATGCATCCGGATTGTACTAAAAAAAGTATCGGTCTAAGAATATTAATCCATAAACATTCCAATTAACGTATGCTATTGGTCTCAAGAGATATGCATCTAAGCGAGTGGCTTTTCTTCAAAACCAAATTGAGTAACCGCATGGCAATAAGTTGCAACATTTGCAGGGTGTTGTGACACTGTTAGGAATACTCTTCAGAGCGCTCTTAGTGGTTGGTTTAGTGATCAGTCGCTTTCCTGCATAAACGCTAGCACTACATCTCATCATCAGCACTACTGTAGCAAATCCGTCGAATAGAAGATGCTACCTAGTAACTAGTATTTTAATATGCCAAACTGCTGATTGACATGAAGCTACGCAAACAGAGGATAGAAACAGATTACGCAAATAACCCATGGAACTAGCTAATACTCATTAGAAAATCAGGATGAATATACAGAAAAACGAGAGAGAGCGATTCCACATGGTCCTGATCAACTTGGCTTCGGCTTTTGGCTTCTGGCTTATTTTTCACTATTCATAAGTTTCGTCTTTTTCTGAACTTTTAGCTTTTTGTTGAGTTTTTTTGCCGGTTCTTTTTTTCCCGTATTTGTTTGTATTATACGTAATGAGCTAACATATTTTTTTATTTTTAATTTTTTTAAATTTAATTATGCTAAATAAGTCTCTGTCAGGTACAGTGTTTTTTTCAGCCAGCTACAGTGTTTTCAGCCATAAGCCACGAGCTTTTCAGCCGAACCGATCACCACCTATAGCCGGCAGACTCTCCGGCCGGGGAGGTGTGCCACGTCAGCCATTATGCAAAAAAACCCCATGTATTTTGCGAAATCGCATAGAAATCCTTCGTTCTCGCAAACAGGTCCTTACCAGGTTTTTCAGAAAACACCCTCCACTTCACCGATAGCACCCTGCGGTTTCCAAAATTACGTATAGATCCTTATTTAGTTACGTACAGGTCCTTGATTTTTTGCAAAAAAACATTTTGTTTTTTCGAAAATACGCATGCATCCTTGATTTTTTTTAAGAAATTCTGTACGGATTATCGTCTCTTTTACTTTAGTCCACATGATAGCTAGCAAGGCGTCACACCGCGCTTACGTAGCTAGTTACACCGAGAGAAGGGCCAGTGAGTCGTCATGCGTCACGTCGGTCCTCGTCTGTCTCGTCGGGGCAAAAAACAGGCAGCCATCACGTGTACCATTAGAGTGCAGAGGCGTTGCATCTCGCGTGTACTGTGCTAAAGTACTATGCAGGATTGTAGCTACAGTGTCGAACAAAAAAATTTCCCTTCTTTCTTTGCTGTCTTTCCGTTTTGTTTTTTCTTTTGCTGTGCAGTAGATTTGAGAAAAAGAAAGGTTTCCTATATGAATTACAATCATCATTCTCTTTTAATTGCCATCGATAATCTTATAATTATTTTATTTTATAAGGTGGAGACTAAGTACTTTAACTCCCTTGTTTTAGACTTATGGCTTATCTTTCTATAATAATTAGCTATCAAATACAACATCTTTTTAAGGCAAGATCTGCAATCAATTATAGTAGACATTGTTCCGACTTCATATATATCATCCCAAATTGTACGCGAGTATATTTCTCTATACTCTCTCTTGGGCGAACAACAAAAATTCAAAATTTTTAGCCAAAGAACATAAGCCATAATCTAAAAAAACCTACCCTTAGAAGCTAGCTAGCTTGAATGCACGGTATGCCGACTGGAATAATCCAAGGTATATGCTTCAGTTGCAAATGGATGCTTAATATAATAGAATAGAAACAACGTCGCAATCCACCGTATGTATTATAATAAATTGATAACGACCGATAGAGAGAATGGCAATGTCACCATATATATGATATGGATTAGGGGTGAAAAGTGGATATAAATTATCTGTATTATCCGATCATCGTATTTGATAGGATGTGAATATGATATATATTTTTTCATCTGATTAATAATTTTTATCTTATTCGTATTCGAATTCGCACAAAAAAATATGGATGCGAATATGGTATATATGGACTTTACCATCTAAAATATTATTTTATCTAGACTATCTGTATCTGTATTCGTATTTGATGAAACAATATACATATTTTATTAGAATATGGCTAATTAGTTAGACAAGCTTTTTTAATTGAATGTGAATTCGTGTTTCTCAGTAAATGAAATAGAATGATTAAGTGTGATTGTATGAGGATAAAATATCATTATGTCTTTATACTATATAAGTTATGAGAATATCTCGATCCAACCAAATTGAATAGATATTCTATTCAAATTCGTATCCGACATTTATCCGATCCGTATTCATATGCGACGTTTGTTTGATTCGTATTTAAATTTGAGAGAGAAAATATAGATGCGAATATAATTTAAGCACTATCTATATTTGATCTGTTTTCACCATTAGTAAGGGTGAGATGATGATGTGTTTGTGAACCAAACTGCTCTATATACTACACTCAGAATATTAGGAATCTGCCCTAATCAAAGGAGCCGTACTAGGAGCACGGATGGGTTGGCCACGTCGTCAATTATTTTGGATCGTTGGATCGGGGTGGCAATTCGTACTTTCTTTTCTCAATATATATAACTTTACTTCATTAAGTACTATTTTCTAATATAAAATATAAATTTGATTATTTTATTTTTGAGATGAAGACTACATACTTTATCTTAGAAGCTAGATCGTGCGGATGCACGGTATGCCGACTAGAATAATTAAAGGTACACTCCATGGATTACTAATCAAAGGTATTGGCTTGAGTTGCAAATGGATGATTAATATAATAGAATAGAAACAAAGGTACACTCCATGGATCAACTAATCAATTTGCATAGGGAACACGAGGTCTTGCGTGCACCCAGAGCTTGGACTTCCTTCTTACAGTGATACCAAAGGCCTCTGTCATGTCAAGCTCTTCAGACTTGATGCCACTGGGCAGGTCCCAGTCGAAGTGGTAAAGAAGGCTAGCGAGTGCCAGCTCCATGTTGGCCATCCCGAGCGTCATGCCGGGGCAGATCCGCCGCCCAGCGCCGAACGGGATGTACTCGAAGTCGGCGCCTTTGAAATCAACGTTGCTGTTCTCAAATCTCTCCGGCCTGAACACTTCGGCGTCCTCCCAATACGCGTTGTCCCTTCCCATCGCCCATACATTGACAAACACTTTGGTGCCCTTCGGCACGTCGTAACCCATCACCCGACACGTCTCGCGGCACTCCCGGGGGAGCAAGAGGGGTGCCGGAGCGTGCAGCCTCAGGGTCTCCTTGATCACCAGCTGCAGGTAGCTCAGCTTGTCGATGTCGTCCTCGGTTAGCCTGTCTTGTCCCTCGAAGGTTTCCCTCACCTCTGACTGGGCCTTGTGCAAGACTCGCGGGTTCTTCATGAGCTCCGACATGGCCCACTCTAGCGTCGTGGACGATGTCTCGCTCCCAGCAGCGAAAATGTCCTGCAATTACCACGTTAAAGGATATTGCAAATTGAACCACTGATGAACTGAAACATTTGTAGCAGTGTAGTGTCGTATGCATGCATTTGAAGGACAGTTAGGAAGATCTTACGAAAATGACTGTGCTGATGATCTCGGTGGTGAGTTCAAACTGCAGCCCGCCATCCTTCTGCAGCCTCAGGAGGACGCCTAGCAGGTCTTCCTCTCGCTCCGGCGTAGGTGCACCGGCGCGCTCTCGGATGATGCTCTGTACGATGCGGTAGATGTTCCCCTGGCACCTCCCCATGTCCCGGGCGGCGGCGCTGAGCCTGCGCACGAGCCGCGACGACGGGTAGAGGTCGGCCAAGTTGAACCCGCCGGTGAGCCGCACTGCCTCGTCCAGCTCATGCAAGAAGTCATCCCGGTGCTCGCACCGCCCGCCAATGGCCGAGCGCACCACGACGTCGTTCATCATGCGGCAGATCTTCTCGCTGAGGTTGACGGGGCAACCGTCCACGCACTCGCCGGAGACGGAGCGGAGGAGGCGAGCTACCTCGTCCGCCCGGACGGGCCTGAAGGAGAGCACGCGGCGCTGGTTGAAGAGCTCGAGCACGCAGACCTTGCGGAGCTCGCGCCACCGGTCGTTGTAGGGGGAGAAGATGATGTCCTGGCCGCCGCAGCTGATGATGTCGAGCGTGGCGCTCAGGTGGCGGCTGGCGAAGGCGGAGTCGTGGGTCTTCATGACCTCCCTTGCGGCCTCGGCGGAGGAGACAACCAACGTGGGCACGGCACCGAGGCGGAGCAGCATGAGCGGGCCATAGGTCCGGGAGAGCTCGCGCATGGCCTGGTGGGGCAGGTGGCCGAAGCGAGACAGCAGGAGGTGGTGCAGGCTGCCGACGAGCGGCAGCTGCGATGGGCCGGGGGGCAGCCGCAGCGCGAGGGTCGGCGAGGTGTAGCGGCCGATGAGCTTTAGGAGGAGGAGGAGGAGGAAGGCTAGCAGTAGGAAAGTCAAGTCCATTTGCGTTAGCTTGGAAGGTTAGCTGCAGCTGATATAATGGAGCCGGACTGCCGGAGTAGCTACTGGTCTCTTCTAGATTAAGATATGTCCAAAAATTTTGGACCAAAAAATTAATTATTTGTGTTAAAAAACCTAGGCCTGGGCTTGAAGTCTTGGCTCATGGTGGACATATCACTATTAGGCTATAAACAGGGAGCACTATTGGCAATTTTGTATACGAAAATAAGAAAGAAAGCAATAAGAAAGATCAGGAGTTCTCTCTATCTCTCTGTGTTTTCAATCTACTATTTCTGTCTTTTGTGATTGATCTTATTTTGCATAAGCAGAGGAATCTATCGGACTGATCGCCAGCGACGATTTCTCAACACGTTATCAGCACGAATCGCTCCAATGAATCGAAGGTAATCATCGAAGCACTAGTAGATTGAATTGCCTATATCTAGATCGTTCTAAATTCACAAAGTTGAAAGTTGGCCGCCCTGTGAATTTGTAAGGACTAGACCCTTACGCCGAGTAAATGACATATCGGCAGCTCAACCATAGGTGTTACTTGTAATAATTACAAGTTACGCATACCCAGAGACGTAGGCGATTCCACATGGAACACGCTACGCCTATTTACCAAAACGAAACAATATCCTCTGGATACTATGGTAGTGATCGGTTCGGCTGAAAAGCTCATGGCTGAAAACACTGTAGCTGGCTGAAAAAAACACTGTAGCTGACAGAGGCTTATTTAGCATAATTAAATTTAAAAAATTTAAAAATATAAAAAATATGTTAGCCCATTACGTATAATACAAACAAATACGGGAAAAAAAAGAACCGACAAAAAAGCTCAACAAAAAGTCAAAAGTTCAGAAAAGACGAAATTTATGAATAGTGAAAAATAAGTCAGAAGCCGAAGCCGAGTTGATCGGGGCCAATATATCCTTTTTGAAAGGCAACAAGGCTACTACTCATTATTATGTATTATTATTAGTCCACATGCGTACGTGCACTTGTACCACTGAATCTGCACTGAGAAACGTAGTGGCAAAGGGTAGTTGAACAGAACCCTATTCAAGGAAGAACCATCAACCATGCATTGTGTCGTATAGCTCTCAACGATAATATCAGGTTTCACCAATTGAAGCCAAACACTACCCTTGTAACATCGCGGATTTTTATCCATTTTCACTGTGGGGAGAGAAAGGTCATGGATCGGTTGCTACTTGCTAGCAACTCATCTTCTATCCAGCAAGCACGACAAGCTGCTTGCACTACCCTTGTAACATCGCGGATTTTTATCCATTTTCAAACTGCATAATTATCATAATTTTCAAAAACCTATGTTGCATATTTGGATCGGTCAAGCATTTTGTGGGAATTAAAAAAAGGGAATTTGATTTTGAATTGAAATTAGCAATACACATAAAGTTTGAAAATATTTTTCCTCACTCCCTTGCAGCTTGGGCCTAAACGCAGCCGCCGGTCTTCTCTCCTTCCCTTCCCAGTCAACCACCTGTCAGGCTAATCAGCCAGTCCACTTTCTCTCCCCTTCTCTCCTTCCCTTCCTAGCAGTGGCGTAGCTAGCTTTTTTCTGTAGGGTCAATTGACTCATAGACTTTTTTGCAAAAAAAAAAAAAACTTAATTAGTACTAATATTTATCTATAAGTTCATAAAACTCTAAAGATTTTATAATAGTTAACCCCATAGGTTTTAAGACGTGACTACGCCACTGCTTCCTGGCCGACCACATGCCACCTACTCCTCCCTTCTCTCCTTCCATTCCCCGCCGATCCAACTCGGCCTAGCCAACCACCTGCCAGGCTGACCAGGAGGGAGATGTTGTTCGTCTTCTCTGCCATGTCTTGTCTCTCTCCACCCTCACTGACCGCAGGCCCTGGCCTCACCTGTCAGGCCGACCAGGAGGGAAACAATGTTCGTCTTCTCCCCCACATCATCTCTCTCTCATCCGCTCGCTGCTGCGCCCGTACGCACGCGTGCCGCGCGCATGCAGAGCTGACTTGATGCCACCATCCCTCTGCTGCCTCAAGAACTGCAGCACACCACACCATTGACAATCACAGGCGTGTCCCGTCGAGCTGAGTTCGTGCCTGACACTTGCGAGATATTGCGCCCAAGACTGCCTTCGCATCTCCGCACTCGTACTTCTTCTCTTCTCTATTTAAACACCACCTGAATGTGTCATCTTCCTTGGCTGTTCCCTCTCTCCATTTCCGCCAACTTTTTCTCCTCTCCACCCTGGGTGGAGGTGAATTTGACCTGCTCCCATTGTCTTCTCCAAATCTGGTTGCTAATTCTACCCGTTAATTTTGACCGTTGGGGTGAGCTTTTGTCCTCACCTTCTGGCGTATTGAGGTCGCCTCAAACCCTCTTCTTAATGCTTATCTTGCCCCTGCTTGTTTCCCCATGGGGAGGACAGAATGCTGCCTCCATCTGCAGAGCAATCCGAAACATGCCCACACCATTGCCGCCCTGTTCCGCTTGTTCTGTTGAGCTTCGACCTCGGAGCCTAATGCCGGTTTCCTTCTGTGCTATCATGCCCATAGATGCCGGAAACTAATTTGATCGACTCTAAAACTTCCCCCACACGTTTGGCCAGGGTAGGAGCAATATTGCACCATGTGAAACTCTGTTCATAATCGTCTTGGGAACAAGCTCACAGTGATTTTAACCACACATTCAGAACGCAGGCCCGCATGGCAGCACTGTAATGCAGGCGAAAAGCAACGTGTAGAACCTGTATAGTTTCTAATAATACAAAGTGGATTCCTCTGTTTCAATGAAAAAAGTCCGACTATTCAAATGCTAGATTCTTGTAGTTTTCCTCCAACATTGAGGTTCCATTTGCGTCTTCATTTTTCTACGCATAGACCGACTCCTCGTGACAACCATCCTGCCGGAATCAGCTCCTCTGACGTAACTTCCCTCTGACGTGAGTCACTGCGCGTGGGCCCCCTCGCCGTGTGGCCCCACGCGTCAGTGACAGGAAGTTACGTAAGAGGATCTCATTTGCATCCTGCCACGTCTTCTCTCCCGAAACCGACTAAAAATCCAATTTTTGCAGCGGTTAACCAAAGATGGCCCATCTATATGAAGAGGGAAAAGCAGGGGCATCTCTTTCTCATCTTGCTCTCTCGCGTGCTGAGGCAGTTCCAAATAACTTTTGCTTTCACTTTCTCTTTCTTCCTCTTTCTTGTTAACATATCCTCTCCCACCGTTGTAGATGGATCTGGGGCAGGCGATGGAGGAGATAGGGCGCCGGACCCCTCCCTTCCCGGTGGGCACCGCATCCAGTCCTGGTCGTCCTCGCTGTCCTCGCCTCGTCCAGGAGTCGCCGCCTCCGTCCCCGCCTACCTCGATGTGCACCGCGTCGTCACCAACCTCATCCCGCTCCGTCATAGCTGCGTGCAAGCAAGGAGGGGCACGGTAATGCAGGACACCATCGTTTCAGCGCCGCTGTGCCTGATGGCGCCGTGTCCCCGCTCTGCGCCCACGTGTTCCTCCTCACGGCGGGTGGCTCCGCGCCGACATGTTCCTCCTCGTGGTGGGTATGGCACAGGACAAGATGGGCGGCAGCCACTCCCAGAAATGTGGGCTGAAGTGGGAGACGACGGAGTCGCACACATCAGCAGCGGTGAGGGATGAGGTGGGTGACTGGAAATGGCGGCGTCGCACGCATCGGCAGCAACACAGGACGAGGTGGGCGACGACGAAGGTTGCCAGGGACGGCCGGTAAGAATGGGCGATGATGGAGGTGCCTGAGGATGGCGGGATGAGTTGGATCTGGATCGGTTTGAGAGGAAGAAATGTAGAGATAGAATCGGAAGAAGTTCATTGTCAATGTGGCATCTTGTTTAATATTTTTTGTTTTCTTGATTTTGACCAAGGAGAGTTCAACGTATTTCAATTGTTATCAATTAGATCTTCTCAGATTTTGCAACTTCTTCTCTTGTTTGTATTTTCCTTGAATCGGTCGAATTGGTGTTCTCTTTTCTTCCCAATTTTGCTTGAAGCAGTAGCAACTTCTTCTCTTCTCTCATTTTCCTCAGACAGAGGGAAGCACTACGTGTTAATTTGTGTATCGGCATCCTAATTTGGGCCGCTAATGATTTGTGATACTGTGGTTGGCAGCAACATGTTCTATTTTGTTCCTCTTATTGATCTTTTTTTTTCTTTTTCCAATATGGCGAGCTCGGTGTGCCGGACGGCTCCAACTTGGCGATGCAGGCTGCGCAGATCTACGGCGAGAGTGTTCTGAGTGTTCATTGCTATTGTGTTTATGCTCCAGTGATTTGGAGGTCGTTGAGATTTTTTTTTCTTCCCTGTTTGTGTCCTAAAATGATAGTTTGTCGAAACCTTGATGTCCAAATTCTTCGTTTTTTCCTACCTGAATTAAACGAGGAAATGAGGTAATGTTGCTGTTGTTTTGATTTCTTTCAAGTAGAAAATTTCAATTTTCTCATTTGTGTTGGGACTTGAGAGGTCTTGCAGAAGACGGAATTTTTCTAAATGGACAGCTGGTGCATTTCCACTTTCTTGTTTTTGGCTTTGAAATATTTTTTTTGGGTGTTGAATCATCTTATGATGTTATCGAATCATTGTGCTACGAGTCGCATGTCGTGACCTTTCCTGAATTTTTTCCTTGAATCAGATAAAGAGAGTCCATAAAAACATTGTGCTACGGTTGTGCTTGTATGCAGACGGTAGATTTATAATCTCTATATCTTATGAAATCCATTGTAAAGTACGGACACTTTATCTCATAAGATTCGCCGCAAAGCACACAGGTACTTTACAAGTTAGTAGAAAATGAACTGTTTCCTAGAAATCCCTGCATCCTAAACAGCATTGGGTGTGTATAGGTATCACCTAGATATTTTCTTCTTAACTATTATCCAGATTTGAGACCGTTGGATTAGAGATGCAACGACCTCTTTTTTTGGAGGGGGGGGGATTTTTATTAGAGGAGAGGGAGATTTTTTTTGGAAGGGGTAGGGGAGAATTCATGACGATTGGATCTCTAATCCAATGGTCATAAATTTGGATGATAGTTAAGAAGAAAACATCCGGATGATATTTATCAATACCCAACAGCATTAATAGTACATGGTGGTCAACCTCTGAATTGATTAAAATTATCACTTTTAGACCAATTTAACTAAAATCTCATGGCCCATCCGCTATTTGGTTAAGTTTTCGCTAAAGGACATAACAAAATACCGAGCATGTTATGAAACAAGCAATCAGTTTTCCTAGTATAACAGTAAAATGTACCAAAAAGATAAAAATCCAAAAGTTACTTCTCGAACACTACTGAGATTATAGGACTAAGTGTGCCTTGATCTGAGCTCCTTGCAAAGAGAGGGGCAGCTTGTCATCAGATGCTTATACCCATCAGTCGCGCTGACTGCTCGCCTGCATAGTTTGTCCTCACAAATCAACTTTAGCCTCGGTATATCATACATGTCTGCTGCCACAAACAGATGCTGGGCCATTATCGCTGCTGTGTATTCCTCCTCACCCATCTCTGGTAATTCGTCGGTGTAGATGAAGTGGAGCAATGCCCTGAACACATCGGCGTGCATGTCGTCGATGGGTATGAACTGCGGGAATCCCCAGGTACTACGTGACAAGGTGTGTGTGAACCTGCTGTTGTACGTACGCCGGCGTGCTTGGCTGGCATGGTCGAGCAGATAGAACCGCTCGAGGTATACGGATATGAAGCGGTGGTGCTCCGCGCAGTTGCCATTGGGGTAATATTTGATACGCCATGTGTGTCCTCCGATGAAGAAGGTGCAGAGTACATGTTGGTTTTCTTAAACCCTACATTAATTTTATGAGAGCTTTTCGGTCCACGCTCTATTTCTCTGTCTTATATGTGGCACCGCTCATAATGTATAATGAGGCTAGAGGGTAGGGATCTATTTATAGACTTCACTTCGAGGTATTACGAAGTGACCCACCTATTTCCGGTATCTCGTGAGGCCTCTGAATCATGCCACTAATCATGATCAGACATGTCAGTTTTATAAGCCTAAAAAATATTAGTCCCAAGCACACATGTTCGAGTCATACGCCATGATTATATTGTTTATGAGATCAATTTCAATCTGATCATATGAGTCAATAGCCTGCAAAGCCGATCCTGCAAAACAAATCCAGTTATTCCGCTCTATGCTATACCCAATGCATGCATATTAAATTCCAGTAGACTTGATCTCAATAAATATGTCCTACCATATTCTAGTACAGCCGTCCTAGGCACCTTGAGCATTAATTCCTCGAGTTAAAATTCCACATTAAAATATTCCTTATCGCTTATATCAATAATATGAATAATTTTATATTGAGTAAAATACATAATAACCACAATAAATATTGAAATCCACATAAAAATCCCAACATCTCCCACTTGGCTAAAATATTTCAATCAATAAACTAAAATCCCATGACTAAATCATGCTTAGAAAATAATGCTTAACTAACTGACTTAGTCAGTGGATCTTCCTTAAATGTGTTTACTTTTACTTTGAAATAAGTGACAGATTGTGATGTACTTTCTATGAGCTTAAATGATACAAGATATTCTTTTAGCCATACAACTTTCTTTGCTACTTCATATGCAGCAATATATTCAGCTTCCATAGAAGAATGAGCAATTGTATTCTGTTTACTGCTACACTAAAAAATAACACCTCCTGCCAAAATAAATAAATAATCAGAAGTCATTTACCAATCAGCATCAGAATAACCTTACAATTGAGAATTATGACCATTAAAATATAATGAATAATCCATATATTTCTTTGACATAACGTAGTACATATTTGATTTGTTTCTAGTACTCTTTCCCAGGTTTCTTTTGATATCCACTAAGAATTCCAACGACATGGCCACGGTCAGATCGTGTGTAGCATACATAAGACATTCCAAAACTGAAGAAAAAGAAATTTCATTCATTTTAAATGTTTTAAACCGTAAAATTTAAGCCATCTAATTTATAAGATATAAACTGAGCAGATAGAGTAGCCGCGACAGCCTGCCCCTGACAAAGGCCGGCGCGATTCCAGGCGTCATTAAAGCGCACTCCCAGGCCACGCAGCCACCTCTCCGCGCTGGCGCTACATCACGCGGAGCACCTCCCGAGACTCGGCTGCCCGGGGCAACCGACCAAGTTTTAATTCGCGTTCACAAACATCCGGAGCGCGAAGCATGGCACACCCGGACTTCAGCCCCATCGAGGCCTTCGACCTGCCTGGTGTCTTCGACCTCGAGGCCGCGCAGCTCCGGGAGCGGAAGACACATCTCTTGCACCATAAGCACGAACGAAAGTGTATCTAGGTCATCGAGGGTCACAGGCCGATAGGACGGAGGGGCCAAAGGGCTCAGCGGCATAGCTTCGGCCCGTGAAGCCCTTCACCATGAGAGGCTCCTGTTGTAGGGGTGGCCCCCACCTAAGCCCAGTAGACCTGTTAGAAGGATGTAAGGCCCAAAATGGGACATGTGTAATGACATGAGTACCCCTGAGGGGAATACTCACGTGTAAGGGTATAATTGTAAAAGCGCTCCTCATTTGGATATATATGTATAACACAGGCCATGGGGAGAGACTCGAAACCATTACTCACCTAACTCTCCACTACCATACTCTCTCTCTGTTTGGTCTGTAACCACAACAGATCTATTTATAGACTCCACTTCTAGGTGTTACAAAGTGACCCACCTGTTTCCAGTATCCCGTGAGACTCGTGAATCATATCACACTACTACAAAAAGAGTATCCTGGACGTCTCATCACAGACGATTTCCTCGAACCGTCTGTGCTGTAATTATCACAAACGGTTTTACATACGTGACCCATGTACCGTCTGTGATACGCAACTATCATAGACGGTTCGTAGTTCATAGACGGTTATTAATATGAACTGTCTGTAATAATTGCAACATCATAGACAATTTTTAATTAGAACTGTATGTGATAGTTCACAAACGGGCATTAATATGAACCGTATGTGGTAGTTGAGTATCACACACGGCTTATGGTTGGAATCATTTTTGGCTGGCTATCTTCCTGATGTGTGTCTTCAATCATTTCGGCTCCCCGATATGAGTCTCTTCGTCTCATGTGCCGGGTGTATTCCTTGTTATATAAAAATGAAAACCGCCACCAGAGATTAATCCCCACACCGCTGATATATCCTATACGAGCACCTCACTGGCTGGCTATCTTCCTTGTCTCTCAAACACAAATAAATGACTCCATATTCTTCCTTATCGTCAGCATTAATAGCCAACCTGGCTATTCTGGATGAGCACCTTGCTAGCTGTACGCTAGCGAATACTACAGAAGGACACTGTTGCAGAGTGTCCTCCCTCCTATATATGAGGATTTGTCAAAGCAGTTGAATGCCACCTTCTGTCGTCTTGACATCCCCCTTCGTCGTGTCTTCCAGTTGGTCTCCCGCTTCCGGCGAGCTAACCTCGCCATCGATGTGGCCCTCCACAATGATATTGCATGTCTCCATGAGGCTTGCCATCACTTGGAGTGCTTAGTCGAGGTAGCGGGTGACCGAGTCAACCTTGCCAAGACCCCTCAAGAAAGGGAAGAGGGCCTATAGGCTCAGTTTGACTTGATTGTTCAGTTGGAGGGTGTTCAGGAGACACTCGAATGAGCGCGTCAGCGATTCGACACATTTTGGGCTTCGTTTGCTGATGATCCCAAACCATCTGATGCCGACCATGTCGCCTACAAAGTTTTGAAGACGGAGATTGCATGCTACCTTCGGCACTAGAAAAAACTTTGAAGCAGTTACCTATAGGTTTCTACTTTTTTGTTATCTTTTGTAAGAAGTGATTGGGCCATGCTGTTAGGGCACCATATATATGTAAAATCAAGCAGTTGAATTTGTATTTACTCTTATATATATATATATATATATATATATATATATATATATATATATATATATATATATATATATATATGCGCGTAAATGGTCTCAGTATAACGACATGACGGTATTACTGACCGGTAAAAAGCAAGTAAATAATACATATTTACTCCTGAGTCATTATAGAATTTGCATGTATGTATATGAGAATGAATTTAGATTTTGGAACCGTATTTATCACAGACGGTTCTAATTTAGAACCGTCTGTGATGTTTATTCACATATAGTTATTAATACGAACCGACTGTGATAATTAATTATCATAGACGGTTCGTAATAACAACCGTTTGTGAAATCTCCAATTATCACAGATAGATATTAATGAGAATCGTCTGTAATAATGGGAGATCACTAACGGTTCGAGCTCGGACGTGTCTGGGATATGCCGCATTATTAAATGCCTAGCCAACGAGGGACCCGATAGGTCTATCTTCATTTTGCTGCATTGAAGGAGGCGGCCAGCTTTGGGGAGTTTGGTGAAAGCATCCCGCTTGCAGATCAAACTTGTAGGTCTATTTGTTCTTGGTGATTAGAGATTAGTATTTACTTCTAATTATATATCTTGTAATTAAGATGGTTGATAGCTGGGTTTAGATCTAGATTAATTGGTAATTTGCTCCAATTTAAAAATGGGTCACTACTCCTAGTTTACTTCAACATATTCTTGGTGTGTGTGTGTATATATATATTACTTCATGACAGTAATTTATTACATGCATAGCGTAGATAGACCAAATTTGGATGTATGTTGAGAACCGTGTGAGTGAATAGTACATTAATAGCGTGTCTGCTTTTAGAAGAACGGCCGAGCAGGATATGTTGAAGAAGGGGATGGGATATATGTATTGTCCATGCATTGATTGCGATAATATGAAGATGTTTACCAACTCAGTGCAGATCAAAGCTCATTTGATTCAAATGGGTTTTAAAAAGGGGTATACATGTTGGACCAGTCACGGTGAAGACAAGATTATACAGAAAAGTAATATCGTCGAGGGAGACAACGATATGCCAGCTGTGGACTGTGCTTTCGATGAGGATAGGTCGTATGATGATAATCTATATCAAATGCTACGTGATGCAGAAGGGAATTATAGTGAGAGAGAGTTTAGTAAATTCGAGGGCTTAATGGAGAACCTAGAGAAACCTTTGTTCCCGAACTGCAAGCCACAATACATAAGGTTATTATCTATTCTTGAACTACTAAAATTGAAGGCAAGCAATAGTTGGTCCGACAAGCGTTTCATGGCATAGTTAGGTCTTCTAGTGAAATTCCTTCCAAAGGGAAATGTGTTGCCGAGAACCACCTAACAAGCCAAGAATGTTCTTTGTCTATTGGGAATGAAAATAGAAAGAATACATGCATATATGAATGATTTTATCCTCTACCATAAAGAGTATGCAAAATTACATGTTTGTCTGGTATACAAAACATCTCGATACAAGCATAAGAATTACTCCGATGACAGCGAGGGCATCGAGGTGAAGCAAGGACCTCCTACTAAGATGATATATTATCTGCCTATAATTCCCCATTTGAAGCATTTATTTGCAAATCAAAAGGATGCAAGATTGTTGCGTTGGCACTCGGTGGAGTGTAAGAAAGATGGAATGATAAGACACGTTACTGATTCTACACAGTGGAGGAATATCGATAGGATGTTTGTAGACTTCGGTGTAGAACAGAGGAATATAAGGTTTGGGTTGAGTACAGATGAAATGAATCCTTTCGGTAACATGAGTAGCCAACATAGCATCTGGCCCATGAATGTATGCATGTACAATCTTCCTCTTTTGCTATGTATAAAGCGGAAGTACATTTTAATGTTACTACTTATCCAAGGGTCGAAGCAACTTAGGAACGATATTGATGTGTACCTAGCACCATTAGTGGAAGATCTTGTGACACTGTGGAACGAAAGGGTACAGGTATGGGATGCGGACAAACGAGTGAACTTCACTCTGCACGCCATGTTGTTCTACACCATCAATGATTTTTCTGCCCTTGGTAACTGTTAGGGTTGAGTACAAAAAGAGCCAAAGCATGTCTATGCTGCTTAGATTATACTGAGTGTGTGTGGTTGAACAATTTGCGCAAAACTATATACATGTGTCACTGTAGGTTCCTTTCAAAGTATCACCCATACCGCAAGATGAAGAAACAATTTGACGAAAAAGATGATAACTCATCACCAAGGCCTTTTAGTGGAAAAGAGGTCTACGATGTGGTCACGAATATCGATGTTGTTCTTGCAAGGGATGTAAGTTGAGGACCCATCAGAAGAACATGTGGGAGAAGAGATCAGTATTTTAGGACTTGCCTTACTGGGAGCAATTAGAAGTTCACAATTGCATCAATGTCATACATGTAGAGAAGAATGCATGTGATAGATTGATTGGTCTCTTACTGAACATTCGTGATAAAACAAAGGATAGTGTTAACACATAGCGTGACTTGGTCGCTATGAACATTAGAACCGAGTTAGCACCAATAGAGACCGATAAAGGCTAGACGTACCTTCCCCCCAGCTTGCTACACTCTGTCTAAGTCTGAAAGAACTAAACTGTGTCAGTGCTTGCATGGTGTAAAAGTTTTGTCAGGTTACTCAGCTAGCATAAAGAAACTTGTTTTCATGCAAGATTTGAAATTAATTGGCATATAGTCTCATAACTATCATGTGCTAATGACACATTTGCTTCCTATTGCAATTAGAAGTATTTTGCTGAACAAGGTTCGAGCGACAATCGTGAGGCTATGTTATTTCTTTAACACAATTGCTCAGAAGGTCAAGGATCTCGATGGACTAGATGCTCTGCAGACCAAGGTGATGATGACTCTATGTCATCTTGAGATGTATTTCCCTCCATCATTTTTTGATATCATGGCCCATCTCATTGTCCACCTTGTGAAAGAGATAAAGATATGCGGCGCTGTATTTCTACGTCATATGTACCTATTTGAGAGGTACATGTGAATTCTTAAGTCCTATGTATGCAATCGATCTCGACCAAATGGCAGCATCATCGAAAATTATGCGACCAAAGTGGTCATTGAGTTCTGCATCGATTACATGGCTCAGGTCGAACCGATAGGTATGCCTATATCTCATCATGAGGGGAGGCTGGAGGGTATCGGGACCATCGGAAGGAAAACAATAACCCCCAATTTGAATACGTACACACAAGCCTATTTCACGGTCATGCAATACATGACTAAAGTGTCCCCATATATTGAAGAGCACAAGGACATGCTACGCCAAAAGAATCCATGCCAATCGGAGGTTTGGATCACAAGACAGCACAACCGTTGGTTCAACAAATGGTTAAGGGAGCGATTCACTGGGAGGTCATCAAGTGAAACACTGCAATGGTTGGCAAAAGGGCCAACATTTACAATTGTGATATGGAAAGGATATGACATTAATGGGTACAAATTTTATACAACAGATCAAGACAAAAAGAGCACAGTCTAGAACTCAGGTGTCCACATATATGCATTTCGTGATGAGCAGTTCAGTACCACAGGCCCAAGTTCCTACTATGGGCTTGTAGAGGAGATTTGAGAGCTCGACTATGTAATTTTCAAGATCCATTTATTGCGATGCCGTTCGGTTCAACTCCCACAGAGTGTAAAGGTCGACAAGTACGGCATCACTACTGTGGACCTTGAACGCATAGGATACAAAGATGAATCATTTATACTCACAAGGTAAGTTGTTCAAGTTTTTTTATGTAACTGACCCAACAAATAAGAATCACCAAATAGTTCTTCCTGGAAAAAGAAGGATTGTCGGAGTTGAGAATGCATGGATGAGGAAGAGTACAATCAATTTGACGAGTTGTCTCCATTCAGAGACATCATTAGGCTCGCGGAAGAACCAATCCATGAAGCAAGCTATATGTGTGTCGACCATCATGAAGGGATTTATTTAAAAGAAAATAGCCAAGTGTAATGATCCAATGTAATTATAAGAAAATCGACATGTAATTAAGGAATTATTCTATTGTAATTGATTTAGTAATTAAGAAATAATTACATCTGTGATTATATATGCTTACTTTTTTCATAGGGCATGGCTAGCACTTTCTAAGGCTAGCCAAAAAATATGATTTGTTGTAGCTAATGAAAAAACTATCATAGGCAGTTTTTTAAAAGAACTAACTATGAAACATACATCACAGATGGTTATATGATGGAACCGTCTATGATGTTGTTTATGGGTGGGCTACTAGTTCAAGTAAGAAAAGGCATGAAACACTATGAGTCGGATCAGTAGTTGTATAAGAGGAACATTACAGCACTATACACTTGAGTTTCGAATGGCATGAAGAAAATTGATTTGCTTCATGCCGTTTCAAGCCTAAGTGTATGATGCTTTATTGTTCGTCTTGTAGTGGTCTGCTGGTTCAAGTAAAAAATAGCATGAAACACTGTGAGTCGAAATAGTAGTTGTACAAGAGGAACATTATAGCACTATGCATTTGTGCTTATCAGGATGGGAAAAGCGTGGAAAACCTTCAAGAGCATGCTTGTCATGCAGTATGTCAGTATGGATTGCACGCCCTTCACAAAGTATCCTTTCGTGTCGCCGAAAACATGGCAAGCCTTTGTGCGGATGAAGATAATGACCGAATTTCAATAGCAAAGTGTGGCGCACAAGTCTCTCCAGGCACAAAACACACATCTCCACAGACTCGGCACCACTGGGTACGCGGGTAAAATCCCGCAACGGAGGATGGAGGACGAGGTCGCAATTTGATCGGAGGCCTTCTCGCCATTTGCTAGGATTACAAACGAGCGCGCCCAAAATGGGTCAAGAGCGAGGTCATCAACCACGTCTTTAGGCATCATCTCTTTCAAAATCCCTACAAACGAGGAAGTGTCCCAATGCCTGGTAAAATATGTTAAACTAGCTAGTTGTCAATAGGTCTATAACTTCATGGGGGTCTAAATAACATGATTGCCTCTTACAGCAAACATTGACTATTGAATCTTCTGAATGCTCCTTCCAAGTAGTCAGAGAGAGGGATATACTATCCATAGCCTTGGGAAACAATGAGCACCCAAGTTGCATGCGAGGCCTAGGGGTTTATGTATCTTGGAGGCACGGATTCCCAAACGACTCCGAGGCACATGGGAGTAGGAAAAGATTTAAGACCAAGCGTGAGGAATGTATGAAACATGACTTTGATGCAAAACTTCAGGAGAAACCCGCTTTACTTCGAGGAGAGATAGATTTATTAAAGGAAGAACTAAGAGAAATCCGTAACCACATGCAAGCCACACCCGTTATTGCGGTACATTCCCTTTCAACGTCGGAGTAACTGCACATCCGCGCCACTTTCTAAACATAGTGATACCCACTTACCTATCGACGACATCCAAGTAATGTACATCTCTCAAATGTTACATAAATAGACTTGGTGGATACCTTAGCTCATCGTGTATCGTTATGTAGAGGCCCACGCCACGCATCCTCAAAGTCAGCCTTGTTGGCTCCATTCCCGTTGACGCTGGGCAGGGGATGGCATATCAATGCTTGCTAGGGACGTTGGTGCACGGTGCCCAGTTAGAGATCGGTTTCGCGAAGGTCTAAGTGGATATGAGTAATGACGTTTTCAGGGCCGTTCCACTGGAGAGGCCCCTAAACGAAGAAATCATGACACTAGATGTCGTCCACACATTCGTCCAGTAGCCCAAGAGGGATACACCCTGGACCCTTCTGTGCTGCGATCTCTACACGACCATGCTTATCAAACAGAACCCTCAATGAATCCACCTCAAGCTCCTCTTCAAAAGGCCAGCGCATCGGCTCTCCTAGAGATGACGCCAAAAGTGTATCGCAAGTGAGGCGCTAAGGCCCAATCGAAGAAGACTAAGGTACCTCCCGGGGAATGAAAGTACAACCTTGGAGTGTCGTTGGTCCCTGAATCACAATTGTAATTCCTCAATTGTGCTTATCAAATAATTCATTCAAATGTACTTCATTCAGTTGTTTAATTCATTTGTGAGATATGTGTAATGATTATCGTGCTCTATATATGTGTTCTGCTTGCTTGTTTTTAGAGGACATGGCTAGCATTTTCTGAAACTAGCTGAAAAACAAAATGTAATTTAGCTATTCAAATAACTATCACAGACGGTTTGTAGCAATAAACCGTTTGTGATATATGACATATGACAGATGATTTTTTGTATTAGCTGTCTGTGATATATAATATATCACATAAGGCTATGTTTCAGAACCGTCTGTTATATTTGACATATCACAAATGATTTTTAGTATTCGCCATCTGTGATATGTCAGATATCACAGACGGTTATGTTTAAGAACTGTCTATGATATGTTATATATCACATATGGTTTTGGTATTAGTTGTCTATGATATGTCAGATATCACAGATGGCTATTTTTAAGAACCGTCTGTGATAGCTCATATATCACAAATAATTTTTAAAAAACTATATGTATTGTAATTATCACGGATGGTTCAAAAACCATCTGTGATAACCACCTACTATTATAGACATATGAAGTCAAATGGTTCCAAAACCGTTTGTGATGACGGTTTTGAACCATTTGTTATGACCTTTTTTTTTGTAGAGGTGTCACCAACCATGAGCAGACAGGTCAATTTTATGAGTTTAAAAATATTAATCCTAAGCACACATGTGTGAGTCATGAACTATAATCAGACTGTTTATGAGATCAATTCCAATCTGATCATGTAGGTCAATAACCTGCAGAGCTGATCCTGCAAAACAAACCCAGCTATTTCGCCATTTGTTGTACCTGAGTTAAACAAATGTATGTATATTAAATTTCAGAAGACTTGTTTTTAATAAATATGTATACCATATTGCAGCACAGTCGTCCTCGTCACCTTGAGTATTAATTCCTCCAGTTAAAATTCCACATCAATATATTCCCTATCAATTGTATCAATAATGTAAATAATTTTACATTAAGTAAAATAGATAATAACTATAATAAATATTGAAAACCACGTAAAAAAATTCCAATTGTACAAGCCGGTATTTACAGCATTGGTGCCGCAGTAGCCGTCGACTCTTAGAACGTGATTCCCTCTCTCTCTCTCTCTCTCTCTTGGCAACGACGGTGGAGGACAAACGTGTCGGATCAGGCACGTCACCGTCGCCGGCAGCCGAAAGTGCACGCTCGGAGGTGGACATGGTTGATTGGAATACGTACGGCCAGGTGGCGCAGAACTGCAGATCGAGCAGAAGATTACGATCGAGCCCAAGTATTTGTCAGTCATATATTGGGAACCGTGACGGTTTCCAGGGCGAGTGAAGTGCTGTCCTGCTAGGTAATTGACTAGCATATGCGCTCCGAATTGGAGTATACGTCCGTGAGTAGCTAGTCTGATATGATTACGGCTAATTCATGTTCAGTGCCATGAAGTAGTTCTCATGCATGTTGCGGTTGCACCCAGGCTTTGATTCTGATTTTATTTTTCAGATGAAAAAGGGTTACTAATCTTATTTTTTTTATTTTTTGGAAAGGTAATAGGGCTACGTATTCGTCATGCGTGCATCTACTTATTCACATTGAATTCACAATAAAAAAAACGTAGTGCAGAGGGTGGTTGAACGCTCTTTAAAGAGGAACATCAACCATGTGTAATGGCACTCAAAGGTGCAGGCTACATACCATGGTTCACCTATGGGCTGTTCTTTTTAGTTGTGGTTTATGATTTTTGGTTGAAATTTTTAAATTTTGACTATTTGCAATAAAAATTATGGAGAGAGATACTCGCTTGTGATTTTGGTTGATACAGATGTTAGACTTTTAATATGTATTACAATTAACTTGTAGATCTCATCTTAAAAAATACTTCATTTGAAAATTAGGTACTGTACCAAAAGCCAAAAACTACTTTTAGAAGCCGTAAAGAATAGACCCTACATATATTAGAGCTAAGAGATAGAAGAACTGTAGAAATTTAGTGCTAGCCCTAGGCTGTACATACTTTATGCAGGGAGCAAAACTCCACGGATAGGTTTGCTGCTAGCAACCCGTCAGGTAGCTAGTAAACGTGACAAGCCGCTTGCATTCCTCTCGAATCTCGATCGTCTGGTTGTAGGCTTGGGAGGTATCGGGACTACATACATTCCAAGGGATCCAGTGATTCGTATAGTAATTCTTGTAAGCATATAACTGCTAATTTAGCTACTTAGTTCTCTCCACAGAAGACTGGAGACGAAAGTTCAACCCACCATTCATGTCTTAATTTCCCGCTTTGCTCGGCCTCCTGATTTTGAAGCCCATCCGCTGCAATTCGTCCAGAATGAAGCCCATCCGCTGCATTCGTCCAGAGAGGCAGCGGCTTTCAGTGGGGCGACGCGATGCCTGCTGGCTAGCATCATAAACAACTTTATTACGCCTAAGAAAAAATATTGATGAGAAAACCAAACAGATCCAAGGAAGGGTATTAATTGATGTACATTCTGATTAATGTGTGTATATATATGTCTTAACCATGGTGTCTTTGTTATTTATACTATAAATATATATAGAACATTTTTCCACGATCGAAGGGAATAATCGCATGCAATAAGTTGCAACATTTGCAGTGTGTTGTGACACTCTGTTAGAACTCTTGGGGATTGGTTTAGTGATCAGCGATTTTGCGTTGGGATTAATTGCATTTCAGCATCACCACTACTGTAGCAATCAGTCAAATGAAACATGGTGATCGATTTAATGTGCTGATCGACATGAAGCTGCGATAACAGAGGATAGAAACAGATTAATCAAATAACCCAGGTAACTAGCTAATACTCCATTAAAAGATTAGATGAATATACAGAAGAATGAGAAATAGAGATTCCACATGGAACAATTACTACAACTTGTACGTACTGAGGTAGGCGATTCCTCATGGAAGTGGAACACGCTACGCCTATACCCGAAACGGCATCTGGCTACTATTTTTTTTTCCAGAAGGCAACAGGGCTACTAGTATTATGTATTATTACTTTATAAGTCTACATGCGTGTCTAATTGTAGCATTGAATTTGCAATGGAAAACGTAGTGCAGAGGGTATGTTGAACCAAACCCTATTCAAAGAGGAACCGTCAACCATGCAATGTGTCACACAGCTCTCAACGAACAATATCAGGTTTCACCTATATATATTGAGGCCAAAATGAGGGGAGAACTGCAGAGATATAGTGATTTTTTAGAATATAAAAGGCCGAAGCCTTTCTAATTTCTGATATTAGTATATTACAAACCAAACAGGTTCATTACAGTTTCTTACAGAAATGAAAAAACAAAACATAGCAGTCCTAGTTACCAAGGAAATCTTTTTTCCCTGCTCCCAGTGCTGCAACTAAAGCAAAAGATAGACATGAAATAACAAGCTACAAGCAACAAGCTGGACTGAAAACTGTTAAATGCTGAACCAAGCACTAGTCTTCCAGCGTCTGCAAGCACCTATCATTCCACCTCCTCCCGTAATTCTTGGAGCAGCTTGCCACTTGTTCGAGAAACCTGGCCCCCTCTTGCAGCTCCTCTCGGTTCCTCACTTTTGTCTTTCAACCAATGGTTAATCCAATAACATACAGTGAGCATTACTGATATTGGGTTATTAGGCAGAGATAAGGTGCTAGCTAGCCCAACACTGGATGTACTGTGGGGGAGAAGAAACACCATGAATCGGTTGCTACTTGCTAGCAACTCAGCTCGTGTAGTTGCAGTACTCTCGTGTAGTTAGTTATATGTTTGGGGTTGTCGGAACTATATACATTAGATGAAACCAAGTTCTGCATAAAAGTGTATAACAATTATCCTAAGCAATCAGCAGGCAATTAACCTACCTACAGTATTCTTCACTTGAAGAGATTGGAGAAGTGGAAGTCTTAACCCACAATGCTTGTTTTCTTTTTGATCAATTGGTGTTGGTTTGTGGAGACCGCTCCACGGGATCGGCGTGGCTTCTGCCCGTGGAGCAGCAGCCCATTGAGTCGCTTGTCCGGTAGATGGTTGTGTTGGCAGCGAATAACTTAATATGTTTAATCTTTTTTTTGGATCCTGCAACAATTTTACAGAGTACTCTGTTAGGAGATGTGTTCAGAACTACTCTTGGTCATTGGCTATACAAGTGATTAGTGATTTTCTGCATGCATATACAAGTTACCGTTGTATTGCCACTACTATAGCAAATCCGACGAATACAACATGATAAATAGCATGCTTCCTCTGATATTAGTACAATCCGTGTATCACCTATTTGACTATATCTGACTGAATTTTCTCAAATTTTCAAATATCGAGGGCAGAAACAAAGTAATGAAGCAGATTAACAGAAACATTTAGGCAGAAAATCCACGGAAGTAGTACTCCGTTTATGGAGAAGATGAAAATACAGAAAAATAAGAACTAACCAAACTTTAATTTCATCGGACTGACTAAATGCACAGGTCAACAAACCTGGCCATAAGCTCCTTGCAAACAGAGGGGCAGCTTGTCATGAGATGCTCATAATCATCGGTTGCCATGACCGCTTTCATATTCCGGGGTAAGCCGAGGAACTTGAATATCCCCTTCTTGAGCCCATGGCAACGATGCTGCTCAGCCAAGGCCAATGTGGTCGCCGTCGTCTTCACCTCAAGGCACTTGCACAGCTTGTCCTCGCAGATTAACTTGAGCCTCTCCATCTCGTACCTGTCGGCCGCTACAAGCAAATGTTGAGCAATTACTACTGCATCTTCCTCGTTTATCTCTGGCAACTCGTCAGTGTATATAAAGTGAAGCAGCACCTTGAACACAGTGGCGTCCATGTCGTTGATACATATGGATCTTGCAGTCTTCTCCCTCATGGAACCAAACAGCTCCGCCTTGAAGACCGGTGACCGAGCGGCGAGCACACACCGATGCGCAGCAAACGTCTCCTCACCAACCTTGAACGTGACGTCCGCCCCCTCCTCGGTCAGGAGGAGATCGCCGAGATGCCGGTGCATGTTAGACGGTGGCACCTCGACGACGGACTCCTCCACGGCCAGCTCCTCGACGCATAGGACGGTGACGTCGCACCGGATGGTGAGGCGGTCGTTCTTGAGATGATCTGATTTTTCTAGCTCCTCCCTTTTGATGAACCTCCCCCAGCCCCAGCTGCTTACATACTTGCTGAAGGTGTGCTTGCTTGTGCGGCGGTGCGACGACACTGCCTTCCCGCCGCCGCCGTCTAGCAGAGCGATCTGGAACTCGGCGTTGACGCCTTCGGCGGGGCTGACATGGTCGAGGTAGACGGATATGTAATCGGCATAGTTTTCGTTGCTACCGTTGGGATAATATTCTATACGCCATGTGTGACCTCCTACCTCAAAAGTGCACGAGTGGGTGCAGCTGCAGATGTCGATGGTCTCCTTGATACGGGAGTAACCGTCGATGTTGAGCACGTGGGAACCTTTCGCCACGGTGGCGACAGTGGTGGACGCGGAACGTGACAGGACGGGGGCACCGTCGTCTCCGGCAGCGGCGGACGGCGAGGTCTCCATGACACGTATGGCAGGGCAGAAGCGCAGAATGCGATGAATTGAACGAGGTATTAGAATTTTTTTTAGGGAGAGGTATTAGAATTTGGCAACGAGTATACGGTACGATATGATTTTATTTAAGTTGCTTCCTCACGGCTTGGTTTCGGTTAAGACTAGCCTCATGGGCGCGGCGCCACGCCGCGCCAGCCACCGTGTGTACCGTGTGTACCGAAGTAAAAGAGACGATAATCCGTGATAATCCGTGAGGAGTTTGTAAAAAAAAAATTTAAAAAATCGAGGGCACATGTGTATTTTCGAAAAAGGCAAAGGGTTTTTTCGTAAAAAACCGAGGGCCTGTACGTAATAAATGAGAAAGGTAAAGGGTTTTTTCGGGAAAAATCGAGGGCCTGTACGTAATAAACAAGGACCCCTGCGTAATTTAGAAAAACCGCGGGGCGCTATCCTGCAAAAATTCCGGTGGAAAAAAACTTGCAGGGACTTATTCGCGAGGAAAAAGGACCTTTACGTAATTTTAAAAAAATATGAGGGAAGTGGCTCGGCCGGCCGTACGCAAATTCCTGCGCCACGCGCCGGCCGGCCGAGCGCTCGGGCGTGACGTGGCCTCGCGAGGAGGCCGGGACTCCGCGGGTCATTGGGGGTTCGGGACTAGCCTCATAGGCGCGGCGCCACGCCGCGCCAGCCACCGTGTGTACCGAAGTAAAAGAGGCGATAATCCGTGAGGAGTTTGCAAAAAAAAATTTAAAAAAAATCGAGGGCACGTGTGTATTTTCGAAAAAGGCAAAGGTCTTTTTCGTAAAAAAACCGAGGGCCTGTACGTAATAAATGGGAAAGTGAAAGGATTTTTTTGTAAAAAACCGAGGGTCTGTATGTAATAAACAAGGACCCGTACGTAATTTAGAAAACTGCGGGGCGCTATCCTGCAAAAATTTGGGTGAAAAAAAACTGTCAGGGACCTTTTTGCGAGGAAAAAGGACCTGTACGTAATTTCCGGAAAACTGAAGGAAAAGCCTTCTCCTGACCGTACAGAAATCCCCCCGCCACGCGGCGGCCAACGCGCGGGCGGGGGACGTGGACGCGCTGGGGGGGGCGGAATCCCCCCAGCTTTAATGTTGGTATTATTTGTGCTTCACGTCTTGTAATCGGTTACTGCAAATTTTATTAACGAGTAGTTGGATTCTGATGGAAACTTACGGACGTGAGGAAACAAAAAACACTCCTAACCGAACTCACCGAGATTTCCGAACTGCAGATGGCTCGCCCGGGCCTAGGCTTCGCCACCGCTCTACGCGCCGCTGCATCATCCTGCTCGACGCCACGCCGTCGCTCGCATTCCACACCGCTGGGCTGCTGGTGCCTCACCCGGGCTCTGGCGCCGCCGCTTCTCTACACGCCGTCGCTCGCCTCCCACGACGCCCCGCCACGTCGACCACGTGGTGCTCGTGCTCCGATGCGCGTCGTGCGCGCCCGCCTCGCCGCGTGCTGACCACGCCGCACGTCCACGGCCTCTCGCCGAGCCACCTCCACCTCGCTCGGTCGGCCGCACCGCTTGGCCATGTGCCTTGCCGCTGAGAACGTCATGCCGTGGCTGCGTGGGCCTCGTCGTGAGCTCGCCCTCGCACGCAAAGGCAGAGCCGCGCGCCGCTGCTGGAACTCGCAACTCGCAAGCCCGACGTGAAGGGCCGCTGCTCCTCCTTCCCCCACTTTCTCCACTTGCCCAAACGACCATGCATGTGCAAAGAACTTGGATGGATGGAATGCTTAGGTGATGGGGAATGCGATGGTGTGACATGCAGGGCTAGATTCCTCAAAAATGGATGGGATTTGGAGGAGAGGAAAAGGCATGAGGCTTTGCTTCTTGCTGGGAAGAAATGGCAATAGGGAGGGGAAGAACAGAGGGCACAGGGCTTTTCGTCTCCTGCCTTCGTCCTTTTTTTCTTTTTTATTTGGGCAAGATTATTGACTGGAGGAGAGCGGCTGTGGAGGTTAGGCTGTGGATGAGGTCCTTTCTTTCAAAATGCAAAATTTTGTGTTGGTAGCAAATATGGTAAATATTTAGATAATTGTGTAAAATAAAATGGTTGCGACTGCAGTGAAATTCATGTCAGATAATTGCCTTAGGCTCAGTTACTTATCAAATTTGTGGTGTTACACTTCCCCAACTTCCTCGTCTTATTTGTTTGAAGGAAGTGAAGTACTCTGCCTAGAATGTTATTGATAAGTGTTGGTGTTCTTGATTTGTTGGTTAATTAATCTTTTCTAATTTGGCTACCTTCACATATATGTTACTCTATAATTTCTTGGGTAAAGCATTTTCGGTTCCATCTTTGCTAATCGATCAATGTTCTGAATTGTATTGAACACAAAGCATCAATATTTCGTATTCGTTAAAGTAATGCTAATAGACCGAAAATATAACAGTTCCGGATGCAACGCGTTAGGTTACCATTATAATTCAGAGGTATAGTGGTGTGCAAAGAGTAGTAGTGCTCTGTTTAATTTTTCTGAGCTAAAGAGGACAGAGAACCACGTGACAAAGTGACAACTGAGTTATTATGATTTCTGAAGCATCATACTTCATTACAAGATATGCTTTCTTTCTCCTATAAATAGTACATGTAACGATTGAAGGCTAGCTGAAATATGTGTCTCCTGTAATCCAAGACTTGATTTTTTTTGGAGACAAACACCATGGATGGGATAGTAGCCACTGAACAACTAGCAAGAACCATGAGTCGCATGCTATCTTGCATGCTTGTAGGTTTAGGAGTCACCAGGACCGTATCCTGTACAACATCCCTAAAGGTATGCATCTACTCCTTTTAATCTTGCAACCTGGTATACACTCTTCATTATTGAGAAGAGAAAATAAAATGCTAACAACTGTCTAAACTTGGATTTAAAGCTTTTTATCAAGTGTCCTTTGTTAGTCGTCACTATTGATTTGTTGCGCCCTGCTTCAGATGGACTGCCACTCCAGTACATCAGGTTAGACAGGGATCTGTCTGTCGTTTGCATTCTCCTTTAATGGATCTCTCTTCGTTGTTTGCATTTTCTTTTGGTCTGATTGAGATAAAGAGTTGATCAGTACATTACTGTTAGTCTTGCTTCTACTCTAGTGCCTTCTATTTATTTCCGAATGCACTGTTTGCATGGTTACATAATATATAAGAAAACTTTGGCATTGAAAATATATTATAGTACAAAAACTATACAGTTTTTAATTCCAAAATTAGGGTTCTAGAATATTATTGTGTTTTCAAATAAAAAAATATGATAACTCCCCTTACAATTGACAAGATGATCTTCTTTGCCAGTGATGAAAAATCTAAGTTAATATAGCAAATCATGTCGTACCGTAGGTGTAGGCTATATGTCTTTGATGAAACTAACAAACGCAACGAATTGAACCATACATTAGGCCAGATTGTGGTGCCATGGTAACGTGCTTTGTCTCATGGATGTGGTGCAGTGTCTCTTCCGAGCTGATGCATTGTGCACGTTAACCATGACGCTTCTTCTTCTCCTCCTCCAAAGTTGTTTTTTTTCTCTGAAGGCGTCACGTTAACCATGACGGTTCTTCTTCTCCTCCTCCAAAGTTATTTTTTTTCTGAAGGCGTGAGGCTCGAAGTCTAACTACTACTTGGTGCTTTAGCTTCACGAGAGCTTTGTATGCAAATACAATCTTTGTTAGATTCAACAAATCCATTCGTGTATATGCTATGTGGAAACAATCTGCCTATCTCTACTTTACATCACATTTTTCGTTTTCTAAGTTAACGCAAGAAGAAAATGCGGCATTGCTGAAGTAAAACTAAAAAAGTGCTCTAAAAAATTAATAAAACCAATAAACTAGTACATAGGGATGGCATGATTTCGCCAACCTTGTAAAATTGTTCTAATACTGCAAAATAACCCAGAATTGAGCTTGTTTGGAATAACACAGTGAAATGGTTTCTAAGAAGAGTGTAGAAGATCATGACTACAAGTGATAAACCACAACTCTTGAGAACATCGACAGAACCAAAATGACCTTGAGGATACCGACAGAATTGAGATTGAGGATGCAAATACAAGTAGCAACGTAAAGTAAGACCTTTGCGGGGTCTAAGATTCTTGCATGATTTCGCCAACCTTGTATCCAGCAAAATCTTATATCGGTCACCATGTCTGCCCTTGAATTCCGACAGGAAGCAATGAACTCAAAGCGCATCTTCTTAAGCTTGCAGCACTGATGCTACTCCAATAGCGCCAACGTGGTCAACACCGTGTGCCTACGCCGATGTGACTGCACCATTTTTTTCTAAGAAGAAAGGCTCAGAAAAATTATACACAGTACTTTTCACGAAAATGCAGACTGCGTCTGCTGCTCATTAAATTATGTTATGTGCTGAGGATGAAAAGAACCATGTGCCAAGTGACAGCTGTCGGAGGTGCAACGCACCGCTCCATGGTTGGAAACAGACCCAAATATGAACCCCTTCGCACCCCCAACGAAACTTCCGAAGAGTAGCAACAGCACAGGTGGGCCAAATCAGGACTCCCCTTTGTCCATAATGAAGGGGTGCCGCAGGGGAATGGGATCCTCTGACTTTGCACTGTGCAAAGTCAGAGTGACTTTGGCGTGATCTGAACCGCCCGTTGCAAAAAGAACCGTCCAGATCGATCCCGCTACAGCATTTTTTACTGTAGCTACAGTAAAAAGTATAGCTACAGTACTTTTTACTGTAGCTACAGTACAAAAAGTGCTGTAGCGGGATCGATCTGGACGGTTCTTTTTGCATCGGGCGGTTCAGATGCAAAGTCACTCTAACTTTGCAAAGTCAGAGGATCCGATTCCTGCCGCAGGATGCCGAAGCTCGCCCTCAATAGAACGGTCTAAGGGATCTTTTTAGCTTGAGTTTATGGCTTTTAACTGTGGCTTGTAATTTTGGGACTGTTTATACGAGAGACTACAAAGTAACAGAAACTCATATACGGCTTTTGCCAATATAAATGAAGTTGGTAAAATATGTACTACAATTAACTAGTAGATTCTATCTTTAAAAAATACACTATTTAAAAGTTAGTTACTGTAAAAAACCGAAAAACAGCTTTTAGAATTTGAAAAGAATAGGGCCTAAACCCCAGGTGTGCGAAGGGGATCTGCTAGGCCAAAGCCTTCGCACCATGCAAGGGGGGTTAGCCCCACCAGAAGACTGGAATGGTAACGTGGTGAACTCGGTCCACAATGGTCCACCGTGAGCTAGAGCAGAGTACAAAGTGGGGAGAGGCTTTAACACTCCTACTATTATAGGAGGATACTAGGGGTAGCATAGTAATCTCTCTACCCTTCTCATGTAACAAAATAAATAGATCCTCCTGGTCACAATGTAGAGGGGAAAAACTTTCGTATAGGGAAAAACTTTTGTACACCATAATACATACACTTTTCATTCACCTGATCCCTTTTCGAGGACCCCATAGCCCCTACTTGTGGGACCCAGGAAAATTCAATTTTTGAACTCTATGTGTATACCGTGCTAGTCCCATGATTAGTAGCTAGCACGGATAAAATGAAATAGAGTAGTTGTTAGACCATGTGGAGATCGTGAATACAATGATGATGAATAATTAACTTTTGAGTTGCATTGAAATTTGTGTGTGTGAAAGTTTCGATCGACCATGGTTGGCGATCGACAGGCTTTGACCACAGTCTGTGGTCTGATCGACCTTGTGTTGGGCGGTCCGATCGGCCTTGTGTGGGACAGTCCAATCGGCAGACTTCGACCACGGTCCTCAGCTAGAGCTTAGACTGCTATAGGCATAGATCCATCCATGCCATTTGGTTAATGCTCTTGGGGTATTGTATATACTTTTATTTTTGTTAGTATCAAGAGTTGAAAAGTTTGGTTCTTATTGTATTACCTTTAGTAGTCTAGTGCACATATACACGTCATTTTAGCGTAATTTTTTTGGGCTAGAAGTAGCACCTTTTATTTTGGTTTTTTTATTTAGAGAAAATCTATTCTATGCCACTTAATAACTCTTGATTCTACAATTTACTACCGAATAACTCTTTCTCTATTATATGCCATAGGTTTCAAATTTGTTTTACTCCAAGCCATCCCCGTCATAGCCACTCATTAAGTCCTAAGAAAAGACCATTTTGCCCTCAGGTTCCAAATTTGTCTCCATGACATTGTTCGATTATTTGCCATTCCCTTGTACTGCCTAACGCAAGACCAGGTGCATGCCTGATAGATGGAAGAGAAATGGTTGTGATTTAGAATTAAGTCACTGGCGATTCATTATAGACATTGTTGCTGGTGATTTGGTAATTTTGTTCGGTACCCAGGTGTTTATTTTTTGGTATGCACTGATTTATTTAAAATAGTAAATAATCTTCAAAATTATAAAAATTCACAGGGGTGTTTCTAAATAAGTCAGTGAGCTAGAAAAAAATTTCAAGGCACTATTCAAAGAAAATTTATAGATTTTTAATTTAAATGCTAATAAAGGCTACTATTTACAAACAGAGACTAAATGAGGTCTAAAAATTCTCACATGCTCCTAAGACATCACATAGCTCCTAAAAAAATATTATTTTAAATTTTTATACAGTGAATTTGTTCCAGTTTAAAAAATGGCTCAAATAGACTGATTTTGGATTTGAATTTCAAAAATGGAACAAATGGAAGAGTCAGTTCACGAAATTTTATATTTGAGTTGTACACTGCTCCAATGATCTACAATAAAATTTTAGTATTTTTGGTAAGCCAATTTGCCATATACTTAATTTTTATCATAGGGACAAATTTAAATGAGGACAAAATCGTCTTTTGCAGGGGCAACGTACTCTAACTGATGTCAATGGTATGTAATAGAATTTAAGTGTTATTAAGTGGCATATAATATAGAGAGTGTTTTTAATGATATTTTATAGAAGTAGACGCTATTTAGTGTTATATAATTAAGAATTCCATATTCCAAACTTGAATAGTTGGATTTCCTTTCTTTTTGTTGCGAGTCCTATATATGTACGTTGATTTTCAGTGGATCCTAACTGTGCGTTGTAACAGTTTTTCATGTGTGTACATTCGAGTCCCCGCCTCTTCCAATTTTAGCTGCTTTTTTTCTATTTATAGCTTGTGGCTTATGTACATTTTTTAAAGCGTGTCAACAGAAATGTTGTAGTAAAAAGTGTACTGAGTTCAATTGTACTGACCAAAATTACATACGACTATTTTTCTCTACGTACTATCTCTCGCGAACAATTAAAATTCAAAAATTTAAGCCATTAACCATAAGGCACAACAAAAAAAACCAACTTAAGTGTTTGCTACAGTGATACTGAGCTGCTGTAGCTACAGTCTCCCTGTCTAGCTATTGAAGCTTAGTAGGGCTATTGCCGCGCACGGCAGGTCGGCTACAGTGCTGCCATAGGGGATAGGTTTGATGGAATGGGGCTAATTAAAAAAATGAATATTTACAAGTTAAATTTAAAAAAGTGGCTAGAGATATTTGCATATTGAACTTGAATTTCCAATCAATCTGGCATTCAGGCCCATCCATGTGGGGCACCCAGCCCTGGTGCGTCACTAATCTACGCTCACACGTTTGGACGCGCAGTTTTCGACACGCTGGTCGGAACGAAGGGCCAGAGATGGTCGGGACGTTGCTTGCTGTCGTGACGTGGAGACAGCTCGGGGGCATCGCTCGTTGCACCAGCTCGGAAAACAGCGCTCGAAGCACCTAGATTTCCTTGTGTACACCCGCGTGTCGCTTTCATGGAAGCTAGTGAACAAGAAAGGAAGACAGCACTTGCTTTTCTTTCTTCACATCTTTCTTTAATTAAATAATGCTCTAATTTAGTTCACTGATTAGCCAGTTGATAAAGGCTCACGACTTTCGATGAGACTGTAGGATCAGCAATCATAATGAAGATGAACGATTGCCTTTGAAATTTTTTCTTAAGTATTTATAGATTTTTTATTTCAATAATTATAAAACTATAAAAATCAAAATTATAAACCTAGAATAAAATAACAACCTCAAAAACCAATGAGAGAAAGTTTTCAGCATCTCACCATCTAGCGCCACAGAGGGTGCGTTGTGACGGTGGGTGATCTGACCGACGTGCCCATTTCATAAGTCCTCAACAAAATAAGATGAAAATTTCATAAGTTGGAGCGTCGTAAATCACCCAATTTTTAATTTATTTGGCCCTGTAGTGCCACGTAAATTTAAATTTAGCCCTATTACAACATGAAATTACGATAGTAACCTCTTACAAAACGCAGAAGAATACGAGGCCGACGCATGTCCGCTGCCGTGGCACCCGAGCGCGACAGATCGGCTGGCGTGTCAGCCCCCGTGAGGAGCCGCGCTCCCGTGCCGCGGCAAAAGGCCATCGTGCTGCTTAATTGCAGAAATTAACGTTTTTCGGGTGAAGTTGTTTAGATGAAACGGCGTCGAAAGCCCACACGACCTGTGTGCATAGATGAACATACTGCTGGCCTAATTAAGGGCTAATAAGGTATTTTTACTGCTGGTATTGTTGGTTTTTTCTTTCTTAATTTTTGAAATATGTTATTAATGTCTTTGTCTTGTACCTCAACAAAATAAAATAAAACAAATTATCTTTGCCTTGTTCACCGTTTAGCATAGATGGGCCACAAGAAACAACAACCGGGCTCAGCGAAAATCAAAGATTGTTTGTCTAGTGAAATCAAAAGTTGGATTGCCGGCTCTGCCTTTTGGGCTAGAGCTAGTTGGCTATAGGCAGGCGTTTTGTCCGCGTCATCCTTTTTTCAGCAGGGGTCGTGCTAGTCTTCGCTGTATATGTACCTTTCCAATTTTATCCGATATAGATCTCCAAATAGAATGTCATCGTTGATGGTATCTCCAAAGAGCAGTAACGAAAGTTTACGGTCTGTTCTTTTTTTAATGTGGCTTATGACTTTTAAATTGTTTATGAGAGATTATAGAGTAATAAAAACTTACATACGATTTTTACCAATATTAATAAAGTTGCTATAATACATACTATAATTAACTAGTAGACTTTATGTTAAAAAGACACTTCATTTAAAAGTTAGTTACTGTAGAAAAGTTAAAAGCCAGAAGCCAAAAGCTACAAAGGACAGCCCGTAACTTCATAAGTGAAGAGTCAAAGACGTGGAGGACGAGACAAGAACACAAGGGCCAGGGACGATGGTCTTCTACCACGGCATGGGAGCACGACTGCACCCCCCAGGGGGCATGGGAGCTCCGCCGACCCCACCGCTTACCACGCCTGTCAGGCCAGTACCATGCCAGCTAGTCTGTCATGCTTAGATGCCGCAGTAGTGGACATGTGTCAGCCTCCTGCTCTTCCACACTCGGCAAAGGAGTTATAATTGCAATTTCGCGTCATATAGGGCCAAATTTGAAATTAGAACCACATAGCCAAATAAATAAAAAATGTAAATCGTAGGGGTTTGGGTCGTCGAACGCTCCGCTCCAAAAGACTTCAGTTTCTACTTTTTTTTAGCTTTCAGATTATTTAAACCAGATAGCTTTCAGATTATTTAAACCAGAAGCCACTTAGAACACATCGGCTTATTTTGATTTTTTTTTCACTTTTCTTTTTTTTCTCGTATTCCTTTGTATTGTTTATGATGATATAACAATTTTTCTCAATTTTTTCTTATTTTCCTTTGAAAAAGCTAATCGTTGTTACAGTGTAATTTCAGCTGGAAACCGGAAGCTAAAGCCGACTGGAGCGCCCCCTTTATCTTAGGGCCTACTTGGTAGAGCTCCAGATTCTGATTTTTCAGCTTTTGCTTCTAATTCTCTGAGAATCTAGAGTTACCTATGAAAATCGTTTGGCTCCAGATTCGTAAGAGGGAGGATTTGAGGGAAATAAATCATGCTACTCCTAGTTATAACACAACTTTTTTTAGTTATACAATAACAGAATTGTTCTATTGACAAAAGTGGGTATTAGGTTCCCCTTTTTTTTAAAAAAAATGGTCATTATGTGTCTAGGAATATAATGCTCAGGGATCAAGATCTTTTTTCTATCAGGAAGAGGAGACGCCGATTGGCACTAGCTGGTTGTCCATGGCTGGCATTTGAACTTGATCCAGGAAAAGTGGATTCCCTACATTTTGAGCTGGAGCCGATCGGTGAGGTGTAACTTTTGGTGGTCATAATATTCTGCTAAAAGCCGCGACAGCCTTCAGGAGAACTGTTCTCAAAAGCTATCAAGGAATGTAAATATCTGACGCGCCTGGATAGACTTGAATGAATGAGCAGAGCATGATGGAATTCCAGCACTGAGTAGATGTACTGTGGTGGTAAACATTTTGTTTCATCTTATATGTTCTAGCATGGCCATGATAAAAGATTTTCTTTAATCCTTAAAAGATCTAACATGATGGTAGTAAAGATTTTGTGGGAAATGGGAACACATCACATAGTTTTTCTGCCCAACCATCATGAAGCGTTATTTGCATATGGTATTGTTGTTCAGAAGAAGAAGAGGGAAATCAACATTATGTCCATCTTGTACCATCATATATGTCTTGTATCTATTTTATGTGGCACTGGGCACATGTTTGGTAGAGCTTCAGCAATGGATCAGCGGGAATATGAATCTCGCAGTCGCAGCCTGCTGATCTGTGCTTACAGTTATCAGTTGGGGAATATGTGACGAGAACACGGTACTTGAAAAGTCCCCAAAATTTCAAATCAAATTTTTTCCAAAATTTTTGCTGGATTTTTGGGTGAATTTCTGGAAACTTTCCCTTTTTGAAAAGTTCTCCCTGTTTCCGCTTTCTTCTTTTGGCCAGGCGCCACCCCACTCCGCTGGCGCCCTCCTCTTTTCCGCGTTCCCCTTTCTCCCGGCGCCTCCCTCCTTCCTCCCCTCCCTGGCGCTCGCGCCCCTCCCCGTTGGCGCCGTTTCCCTCCCCGCCTCCCTTCTCTCCCTGCGCCCGCTCCCTCCCTTCTCCCGCTGGCGCCTCCCTCGCTCCCCGCCTTCTCCCCGCGCACGCGCTTGCGCGTGCGCCACGCCCGCGGTTTCCTCCGCGCCCGCGTCACCCCGCAGCCTCTCGGTCCGAAGGAGGTTCCGCTCCCACACCAAGCGTCGTCGCCCCCTCCCTTGAGGCCCCACCTGCCAGCCTCTTCCTCCCCTCCCTTCCCCCGCAAGCTCGCCGCTGCCCATGCCCTTCGGCCAACCGCTCCCCGCACCGCCTCTCACCGCCTTCACTGCTGCTCAGAGGTCGGACGATGCCCATGTCGCGGAGACGACACCCCAACCGCTCCCCGTCCTCTGTTGACCACCGTGGACGCGCCCGTTGCCTTCTCCACTAAGGCTCCCTCTCCCTCCATTCGGGCATAAAAACCACCCCTCGGCTCCCTCTCCCTTATTTGCTTCCCGAGCCTCCCCACCGTCCTCAATCACCTCCCACTGCTCCCAGCCACCTCCCTGAGCCTCCAATTGAAGCCGTATTGCCCGAAGCTCCGCCGCCATCTCCCCCTGCGCCGGCGACCCCGTAAACCGATCCCCCCTTTCCTCCCTCCATTTCTCAATTACTTTTGCCTAAAGCATCTCCACCTCTCGCTGATCCTTTTGGAGAACCACTCCGGCCAGGGAATTGCCCGTGCAACTCCGGCGCCGCAGCCCACCTCCGGCCGCAGCCCCTCACCGAGGACAGCTCCTCTGAGCGCATCCCAGCCCAGGTCGACGGTACCACGGTGATCCCCGGGCCGTGTAGACCGTGCCACCACCTCCCATTCTTCCGGAGAGCCACCGGTGAACCAATGTACCACCGCAAACCCGAACCTCTCCCTCTCACCGCCGGCCACCGCCAGTGACTAGAGATGGCAACGGGTATAAACCCGCTGGGTTTTGCTATCCCAAACCCGTGCCCATGAAAGTTGGACGTGCCCACTAAAAAACCCATGCCCGTGACGGGTGCAATTTTTTGCCCAGACCCATGCCCACTGGGTTAACGGGTACCCATGGGTCGCCCGTCGGGTCAGTAATGTGAGCTGCAACAATGGTTAATGGAGAGGAGGAAGAAGTTCACCGGCCATCTTCGTTGGAGCAGGAGGGCAGCGCCATGGCCAAGGGCCTACTGCTGTGATGTGCGTTGGCTGTGGTGTGGGGGCGGTGGGCTGAACTGGAAGGCGAGGTGACAGCGAGGGCGTGCGGGAGGACGAGCGTGCGGTGAGAGTGGCGGGAGCAGGAGCGGGAGCTGCGGGACAGGAGGGCGAGCGTGGAGATTGCCGGAGAGCGAGCGCGGAGCGCCAGATGCGCCGCCGCTGCGGCGGCTGTTGAATCGGGGTGGGACTGAGGAGGAGTGAGTAGTGACCGTGGCGAGTGCTAGGTAGGGTTAGCCGTATGGGTAATGGGGCATTGCCGCATTGGATTTGGGGGCTTGGGGCTAAATGGCTAATGGGCTATGGGTTGAGCTGGTTTGCCTGGGAAGCTGGGAGCCTGGGTTTATAACTCCTATGGATCGGGTTTATATTACCCATGGGTTTACGGGTTTGGGTACTATAGGAACGTACCCGAACCCGGCAGACCCGATGGGTTGGGCTTTTTGCCCATTAAGAGACCCATGGGTTAGGAAATTGACTCAGACCCATGCCCTAATAGAGTAAAAATCCACCGGGTATCGGGTTTCGGGTACCCATTGCCATCTCTACCAGTGACCCCCATACCTCCCCGCAGCCCAAAATGGAACTATTGCATCCAGCGCTACTCCCTGGTGCCATTCTTTTCCCTTGGGGACCGCTATTGCCGTCGGAGCATGGGGAGCCCCGCGCCTCTGCCCCTCAGTCGGGTGCGCACGGCGGGAGGAAGAAGAAGCTCCCCCCCGTGGCGTGGCCTCATCCTGGCCGCCTATTCCGGCCGTTGCCATCTCACCTGAACCGCCCGATTCGATTCCCTCCACCACCGTTCGATCTTCTCCCGAAGCCCATCCCGTCCGCCCATTTCTCCGCACCCTTACTGCCCGATTGAGCCACGCGTTGGCCATCTAAGCCACATGGGCGCACTCGCGCGTGGGCCAAATACCCGGCCTGCTCCACCGAGCCGAGAGCGCACGCGCGCGTGGGCCGCCTGGGCCGCTCGGCCGCGCGGATGAATTTTCCCGCCGAGCCGTACTGTTGCACAGAGGCCGGCCCGTTACTGTTCAAAGCAATTTTCCAGGGTTTATTAATTTCTAAAATTCCAGAAAAATCCAAATAAATTCTAGAAAATCACAAAAAAATCCCAAAAATTCCCAAATTTCACCACTTTGCTCAGAATAATGTCCTGAACCCATTTTTGACCTCCATTTCCCCAATTCATCTCAGAAAAATTCAAAAAATTCCCCATTTGAGGATTTATGTATTTTACTCCTTTTTAATTAGTTTATTTTCCTCGCTTGATTAGTCTCAAGCTGGATTTAATTATTTTATGTGTTTGCGTTAGTTTCGGAGATCCCGGAGGTTCAAGTGCAGGCTCAGGATTCAGGTGTTTCTACGTTCGAGCTAGCCGAGATCGTCCAGATTATCGGCAAGTCCCAAATCCTTTGACCATGTTGCAACCCATGTTATTTAATTATGTTATTATGCTATTTGCATTAAGCTAGTTCTGAAATGTTAGTTCAAAGTAAAATAAAATGTTTAGAATGACATGTTATGTAGTTAAACCTACCACCGACAAATGCCCTGTTATACTTGTAGCCATGCCTTTGTTGACCCTAGAAATAATTATCTGTTAATCTAGATGCTCGTAGGTTATTATTATCACTCAAAGTCTTACACTAATAAGGTTGTGGCTGCGGGCCAATAGAATTCGGAAAACCCGACTCTAGGGCAGGGTGGTATGGGACACCGTGCCCTAGGGCGGAGATTGTCGACGTGCAGAATAGGGTAAGGGTTGGGGAAGGAGCCGCGAGACGGTCTTCGCCCACCTCTTACCCTAGGTTGTAAGGTCGTGGACTTGACCGGGGTTGCGGACTCCGGGGGGAAAAATATAAGGACCAGACCCTTACGCCGAGCAAATGACATGGTGACCGCTCAACCACAGGAGTTGACTTGTCAACACTGGTTTAGTAGCTGCTCAACTCGATTGAAACTCTACAGGTGTTGAGAAGTAGGTGATTGAGTAATTAGGTTAGGCAGGCCATGCTGCGGGTGCCTAACAACGGTAGAGTTCACTCGAAGCGGACGTTTGTTTTCTTGTGCCAGACCCGAGTGGATTCTACCGGGTAGAGCCTATATAAAGAATTAAGCAGTGAAACGACCTGGCTTTCTTAACCCGGACGCGGAAGTTAAGAAATCGTGTGGGTAAAGCTGAGCAAACTCTGCAGAGTCAAAATAATGGTATTCGAATACGCCGTGCTCCCGGTTAATGGAGCTGTGTCACTTGGGTGATTCCAGCAACGAAGCTTAAGTAGTTTTGTAAATGCGTTAACTTGACTAGTTGGTTAATTAACTCTTCATGAAAACCCCTGAGATCTTAAGGAGTAGTTTTGGGTCCGTTTTATTAAAATATTTGCAAATAAAATTGCATCCACTCAAAGTTAATAAACCAAATATACTCCCTTCCTTTGTTTATCCGTGCATGTGGTAAGTTAGAGTCCCTTTGGGGCTTGCTGAGCCGGTTGTTTGGCTCACGGCTTGCTTAATTCCTTCTTTAGAGGATCAAGACGAAGGTGGAGGTTTCCCCGTCAAGGACGCCCCTGAGGATCGCTTCTTCGACGAGGACCCGTGGCTTTAGGTCTTGGCCACGCTCAAGCGGATTTTGGAGTTTTTGTAATGTAAATATACTTTGGGCTTGCACGCCCCGCTGTTGAAAACTGGATGTTATTCCGTATATGAAATATATGCTGGACTTGTGTTGTAAGCATGCAATGGTATACTCTTGCGCGACACTCCATAACTGTTCATGCGTGAATAGTTGCGGAATGCCGTGTCCGTACGCGCCCCTGGAAGCGGGGGCGTTACAGTACTTGGGTAATTTGTATTCACCAAAGATGAAACATGGTGGGCTCCTGTGATCAGTTTGATTTAGCTGGTGTCGTTTGCGTTGTACCAACCAGGCCTCTAGCACATGAAAAGTCTGAGGCTCTGAGCTGCCGCTGCTCGTCAGGCATGGTCCATTTGATCCTTGCCACAAGTCTCCTGGTCCTTGTGCGCATCTGTTGGGTAAAGTTCTATAGTTTTCATGTCTCAAATGATTGTCTAACTTGCTATTGTTAGTTAAGAATTGTAACATCTCGCCCATCCTCTAGATCTAAAGTGCTACTATCATTGCATAATATTACCATTTTTAACAATTGCTGACAGTTTTAGGTAAACACTACTTTGCATTGCAGTGACTAGATAAACACCATACCATTTTAGCTCTAACTCTAGCATACCAATAGAGTCTAAACATACTAACAAAAGTTGATATGTGAAATGCTGCTAGTATATGAAATTATTCATGTGTTACTCCCACCCGTGTATGATGTCTTCAGTGATCACCTAAAAACAAAATAAGGGTGAATCCAGAGACTCAGCAAGCACATAATAGACCGATAGACACTACCATACGCATAGACAACAACATGACCATGTCATTCTCACATGTTTCAACATTAACATAAACACAAACATACGATAACATTATCATTCTTCACATGTAGCGCTGGAGGAAGGAGCACTGTAGCGCAATTAATTACGGTTAAGACATATCATTGGTACTAATGATGATTAATTAGCGCTAATAAGGATCAATTAAACCAAACATTCACTGACAATGGGACCTACCCTAATTAATTAAATAGTAACTGGTCCCACTTGTCAGAGGCACAGAGGAGAAAAATAAAAATAAAAGAAAAATTAAAAATCTATTGTGGGCCGCACCTATCAGATTTTATTTATTTTTCAAATTATTTAAAATGAGAACTTCAAAAAGGCTCCGAATGTGCTAGAAGCTGTGGTTACATCCCGCGCAACGTATGGGACCCATCGCAAGTGGAAGCAGTCCATAGGGTGAGATGACAAAAGGGGCCAGATATTTTGAAAAGTTATTGTGATGGTCTACTCAACCACATGACTAAGGAATCGTGTGGAGCAACGAGCGGATTGTCTCTTGTGGGTAAAGTGTACAAATTCTGCAGAGTCAAAACTATTCGAATAGCCGTGCCTACGGTCAAGGGCAGACATAGGAACTTAACCAAATATAGTTCTATTTCAAAAACTTTATGGGTGAAATTGAAAAAGTGGTGGGTAGAGAAAGACCCTGATTTGTGTTGCCCTGAGTGTCGTCCCAGTGATAAGGTAAGCGGTTATAACGCTGAACGATTAGCATATGGTGCGAAAACCATGTAATGGTTGATGAAATCTGGATCACTATTATTATTACACTCTTTCATACATTGATAAAACTCTATTTAGTTAAAACTGTTATGTCTTAGGAAATTTTTAAATAACATATTTTAAAAGCAACTTATGGCAAACAAAATAACCCGAGCCCTTCCTTGGTAAGCCATGCATGCTACCTATTGCATCATGTGTATTGGCTCATGGAACACGGTGGATTTGTGCTCACCCTCGCATTATCCAAATCAGAAATAGAGACCCAAGACCACTATATGTAACATCCCAAAAATTCGTTTTCTGTAAAAAAAAATTAATTTCAAATTAATTATTTAAAGTATTTGAATTTTATTTGGATTTTCTGTGATTTTCTAGGTCTTATTGGAGTTATCTAGATTTTATTTCAAAACTTAAGAGCCAGAAAATGTATTTTAAATATTTTATTAAAGCTAAAAAGAGTTTATTTTATTTTTCCCAAACTCCCCTGAATTTTATATAATTTTTAGGAATTTTCTAGAATTGAAAATCAATTTAAAAGGTTAAAAAGTATTTTATAAAATTGTTAAAGGCAAATCTGAAATTAAAAATATTTTTCCTAAGTCTAAAATAGCTTCAGAAATATTCTAGGAATTTTCTAGAATTTTTATAGAATTTTTAGACATTATTTACTATTTTCTAAGAATTTATAAAAATTATCGGGTATTTTCTGAAAATTAAATCCGAAAATCAAATCCGTTTAATCTCAGGCCGACACGTGTCACTCCGAGATAAATCCATCCACCTCTCGATCTAATCCCAGCTGTCCGCCATAACTTACCCCTTCATTCAAATCCAACGGCCGAGATCCTCCCTCCTTGCCACGTGTCGCAAATCCAGCCGCATACCCCTTCATCTCCTCTCCTCTCTCACCGACGGGTGGGCCCCACCTGTCATGTGCTTCTTCCTCCTCACTTCATCTTCAACTTCAAGCCGCTGCCATTAATGCCCCGTGTGAGCTTTGGAAACGGTCGCCCCTCTTCCCGATGGCCGCCGCCTCGGCTCCCCACCTCGTCGCCGCACCCCCGCCGCCCCTTTATGGCGCCGCCCTGTCGCTTCCCCTTCCCAAACCGCCGCCGCTTCGAGTCCCCCGTGTGTCGCACCGGCATTAATGTCGCTCGCCCCCGCTCCCCTATAAAAACCCCCAAGGCACCTCATTTCGCGCCCCTCTCCCTCCTCCGCCTTTCCCCCACCTCACCCGAGTGCCTCACCCACCAGAGCCCGCCACCCCCGAGCGCCACCGCCGCCACTACCTTCTCTCCTCTCATCGGCCGCCTCCGGTCTTCCTTGAGCTCGGCGCCGGGTAGGAGCGCCACTGCCGCCACCTCCACTACCTCCTCCACCCCTCGGCCGACGCCCCAACCGCCGAAGCCGCCGCCTCATAAGTCGCCGCCGCTGTCTTCTCTCTCCTCCGCCGCCGCAGCTCGCCTCCGGCCATCTCCCGGGCCCGACGCCGGTAAGAGCCGAACCCCACCGCCTCCCCTTCCTTCGCCATCCCTCGCCGGGCGCCCGTGCGCCGGTGAGCGCGCCGCCCTTGTGCGCCACCGTCTCGGTTGGCCACATTAGCCGGCCATGCCCACGTGGCGGCCCAGTGGCAGCCACTTGGCCGGCCACGTTGGCGCCCCTGCCTCGTCAGCATTTTCGTTTTAAAATAATTCCCTCCGAAACATTTAAATATTGCTGATTTCATAAATAGTATTTTTTTAGTATAAAAATAAATCCGAAAATCAGTCTCTCTTTTTCTTTAGTTTTAAACTTCCAGAAGCCCTAACTTTCTCATTTTAACTTCAAATTGAGCCGTTCAAATTTCTAAATTCATCAAAAATTCCAAACTATCCATTTCTGCCATTATTTTAAATATTTGAAATTTATTTGATATTTTAAAAATTAAATTTCAAATTCCAATACCTAGTCCATTTTCAAAGCCTCAGTTCCATTCCAAATTTTCTGTGCACTTCCAAAATTCAAATTTAAACTTTGAAAAATCTCCATAAAATCTATTCAATTATTTCTAGATCGAAATATTTTTCTTGGCACGTCTCTTTTTCTAAAAATAAAAAGAAATGATGAAATTTCCCTCCGAGGCCAAAGTTTTCTTTTGTTCAAGCACGCTTAACTCCAAAGTTCTCACCACCCAGTGCCACAGATTAGTTTCAAGCATTTAGACTATTCTCTTTTAGCCTAATATTTCTTCTTCCTACCTTTGCAATTCACCTCCCCGCGTTAGACCAGCAAACACTCTGTTCTTCAGCTAATCCACCGTGAACCATGCATACACGCAAACAAAATTAATTCCTTCAACCAAATTAATTGGCATGCAGCAAGAACACTGTTGTGGGGGTGGCCCAACCCCCCGTGACTGGGCCGTGCAACCAGTCCAACATGTAATAGGCCCAATAGTGTAGAGGAATATACCAGTGTAAATATACCAATGTACCCTCATCCTTTGTAAGTACTAAGGGGTAGAATGGGGATTTCCCATTCTACCCCACTCATGTATATAAACCCCCAGGAGGGGCAGGAGAGCACACATCCTCTCATTCCTACCAACTCTCTCATAGATCTGGCTCTCTTCTTCCCCTTCTACGAGTCTCCTTCTCTTCTGTTTGGCCTGTTGCCACAACAAACACCTTTATTCATTGCCAAACATCATTTCTATTTCAGTTTTAATCATTAAATTTTCAGTTTTTTAGTTTCTTGCATGCAAAGTTGAAACCGGCATTTCTTTTATTCCAAGACTTACTTCGTCATTCAATTCCTTTGATCCTTTTCACCTATAAATTGAACCTCAACCTCCTCTCCTCATTTCCCACTTGTGTTGCACTCTATCAAACCAGAAATCCAGCCAAAAGAAGATCTTAGGAACTATACCTTCGTTTGATACTTCCTAGTAAATTCCTTTCCAACCGATCTTCCGATTACTCGTTCTTTGTCGTCCAAACTCCGAATCTATTGATTCTTTCTCCTAAATTCATCTAAAATCTTAATATTTCTTCCAGTATATATTTTGTATTTTTTTGATTTTTTTGTATTTATTTATTCGTTTGTTTTGGTCATTTCGCGTGTAGAACCCGATGTCGCCGAAGAATTTGCCGGTCCGCAACAAGAAGGTCCAGACAGCGTGCAAGAAGGCAAGTCTCCTTTGAACATTTTAAACCTATGTTTGAGAAATGTTTTTACTTAATTTAAATATACTTGCATTGCTATTTACATAGAACATTAGTTTTGGTATTAAGGTATTAGTTAATCCAATCATTGTTATGCCCTCGATTGAAGTTGAATGCCATGTACCCTTGTAACCTTAGGATTTCCTTTGTCTCAATAATGAGATTATTGTAAATCTTTGATAAATATTAGAACGGTAGTAAAATGCTTAGTCGTGCTAATTAACCTTTGTAACCTTGGAATGGGAAAAATTATAATTCTTTAAACTAGTCTTTTGTATTCGGACATTAGTGGCGATTGGTGTTGCCACTGTTCTTTTAAAATAAATAAATAAAATGTAAAAATTGTTTTAGACCGGGGCGGATGGTTGGATTGGATTGGTGCGGTAAGCACGAGATTTTGTAAAGTGTATGTTCCGCCCTAGTCAATTAAGGACCGACGCTTTGTGATTGTCCAGACTGAGCACTACCGTACAAGGCCAAGTCTATATGGATACGACCTAGCTGATTAACTTACGATAGTCTAGTTTAGGTGCTACCAGTGGAAAGTGGGTGCCAGGGATTTACTGGTTATTGACAGTGAGGGACAGGGATTTACTGTACTCATATGGCGTAAGAGGGGGCTTCTAACTGGGTGAATTTAACCCTTCAGCGGTGAAACCTCAGCAGGTGGTGTCTAGCTAGACTAGAGTAAGGTAAATGCTTTGTGATATTTTATCTGGGTCTCATGCCAAAGGAAGCATGTTGACTATTAGGATAATTTATCTCTTGGGGGGTAAAGTTGTACATCCTTTGCAGAGTGTAAAACTATTCGAATAGCCGTGCCCACGGTCAAGGGCGGGCAAGGAATGCATTCACATGGTAGATCTTTGGTTTTGGTTTTTAAAAAAACAAAGTTTTGGTATCCTGGGAGTGGTTGGAACTCTCGGAAGTGTGTCCTGGCGGATGGAGCCAGTGAGGGTGGATGGAACCCGCTGTTTTAAACTTTGGCGGTTAGAGCTAGTTAACTAGTGTTGGTGGATAGAACCTTCACTATAAAATAATTGATAGTTTCTGTTAAAACAATTACTTTATTAAATTAATGCCTTCAAAATTATTTATTGGTATTTGAAATAAAATATTGCTTTGTGTAAAAGAACCATATTAACCTTCCTTTGTTAAGCCCTGCATCTACTGCATCTTTTCCAAGACTTGCGGAGTACTTTATGTACTCACATGTTGCACTCAAAAATAATACTCAGAGGAATATGAAGCTCAAGAGGGAGATTACTACTACTTCGCGCATGGATTCGACAAACGCTTTCCGGAGTACTAGGCTGCGCTTGCCCAGTCAATTGCCTGTGGCGTTTTGTTGGGTCTCATCCGAGTTTCTTTTGCTTCCGCTGTGTTTTGTGAGTGTGTAAGGTCTTGAAACCTCAGTTGTAATAAAGAGACCTTTTGGTCTGTACTCTTTACTATTGTAATAAAGCGTTGTTGGTCATGTAATCATCACTGTTTGACTGTGCGCACTAGCTTTGATCTGGGACTAGTGCTGTGATACACAGAGGGTTCGAATTCGGAAATCTGGGGTCCCGACACTATACCTATGAGGACACCCCCACCACAGATGGAGGAGCCAACGAAGGAAACTAGGACGATGTTATCGAGATCGAGTCCTAGACAAGTAGACATAATGGAGATTGTGTGCACATATATTATCTAGGCCTAGATAATATTTGTTGCACACATTTACCCCTTAGTCGCTTGCTTGTGGATAATGGTCTTACTTTTGCTTATGCTTCCGCTGTTGTCTTTTGTAATGTAAATATTTGGCCTGATCGGCCCTTGTGTAAACTGTCGCCCGATGTGGTGTATTTTAACTCTAATATATAATATTATGGTTCAATATATTTCATGCGATGTATGAGTTGATGCAGCAAGGTACCTGTGAGCACTATCTGCTGATCCAAGGAATAGTGCAATGAATCACATGGGATTCTGGATTGAAAAATCTGAGTCCGACAGAGCTGGTATCAGAGCATACGACTGTAGGGTAAAGACCTTAGGATGGCTACTAGATAGGGCCCTTGGACGAAAATTTGAGATTAGTAAAAAGGAAATTTCTAAAAATATAGCGTATTACTTCCTTTCTTACCCTTCCTAAATCTGATCTCATCCTCCTTTCTTTGGTATTTTTTTTAAAAAAAAGATACTAAAACTAGTGTTTTAACTTACAAATGTCTGGAGGAGTGGCTGATGGTCAGTGGGACTACTTTGCCCATGGACAACATGAGGGGGAATTTGCCAGCATCTTATGCAAGCTACTGCACTACTTGGACTATAAGGATCAGCCCATATATCGGGGGTATAAGACCGCTGAGGGAGCAAGGGAGTCCTGGGACATGGAGGTCTTCATCTACGCTCTAGACGAACAAGAGCCACCCCATGTCTTCCAGAATACGCATAAGAGGAGCACCACCAAAACTGCACTTCAGGACGCTGCTCGCCTAGCCGCTACTCGACTGTGTGACATACACGGACCCGCACTACTAAAGTCTCCCTTCCTCTACTACCTGTCCCACCAAGAAGGGGCCAGCCACAATGAGACTTTTATGCTCGTGGTGGAGGACAACCTGATGCTCACACACCAGGTGCATCTCACTAGAGCCATGGGAGCTACCTACACTACAACACTTGAGGAGATTGCTGATCTTCGACAGCTCCTGCTTGCCAGCTACAGCCAGGTGGAGACACTCTAGGAGCAGCTCACCAACTGCAAGAAGGCACTTGCAGAGGTGGAGAAGGAGAAGGCTACCGTCCTCCAGGGGCGGACCCACAGGGTATGTCAGGTGGGCCACGGCATACCCTGGGGCCAGCCGACTTAGCACTCCATACCCCCGACGACGAGCCCTTCGTCGCCTGCAACGAGTGCGCCTTCCCCGTCTGCCGCGACTGCTACGAGTACGAGCGCCGCGACGGCAGTAGACAGAGAGAGAGAAGCGGCCAAGGCAAGGGAAGAAGGAAGGGAGGAAGGTGACAATGGAGAGCAGGAACGTAGTGGTGTGCGACAACGGCACCGGAGTAATCGCTCCTCCTCTCCCTGATTCATCTCCCCTCGAGGCTGTTCCATTTCCTAGATCTGCCTCCGTCCCAGTTCTTGTTCTTGGCCGATTTCTTGCAAACTCCCTGCGAAATTCCGCCGCCGATCAGGGTATCAGTTTGTGAGTCGATCGATGCGAACAATTGCGCTGGTCACTGACGAGGCTATGGGGAATCAATTTGGCCAGACGCGCTGCTGGAATTTGCTGGGAGTGACAGAGATATTGGGGTTGTTGGTATTGAGAAATTGTTGTCAAGTGTGGAGCTGTTCCGTTTAGAGAGAGGAGTGTTAGACAACTCCGTGCCGTTTTCTATAGGAGCGTGGAGCTGTTCGCCCGTATGATAAAGTTTGGGCATGGCAAAATGGCTTAAGTAAACAACTTAATGACATTATTATCATTTAAAAGATGGACTTTGACATCTAATTGGGAAATGAAAAAATAATAGGAAGTTCAATTGTTACGAAATGTTCAGAAGGCACAGCCTTGGTTTAACCTGAGCTATTGGGTTTTTGATGAACCCGATACTTGCAGATCGTAAAATGTGTTGGTGAACTCTCTATTTGCAAAGTACAAACTGAGATGCTGCTCTCAGTTTTTGTCAATATTTGTCATCATAACTGTGGCTTGTTGAATCTCTGATATGGTTAAACAACAATAAAACATATTACAAAACGAATAATTTTGCTCTTCTAATTAGTTGACGGTTGGTATGTTGCAGTGCTACCAAGATCCTTGGACCCGTGCAAGAATCTCGCTGCATACGGGTATGGGAGCGTCGCTTGGAAGGAGAGGATGGAGAGCTGGAAGCAGAAGCAGGAGAGGCTGCACCAGATAAGGAATGACGTTGGCGGTAAAGATTGGGACGGTGATGGCGATGATGCAGATCTATCACTGTATGGCCCTGGAAACTTACTTGACCTCTGTTAGTTTGGTGACCCTCTGATAGGTTATTTAGTTTCCATGCATTTGTCAAACTTGAGATTCCATGCTCCACTTGAGCGTTACGACATGCTTCGCATGGGCATGACTATGACCTGGCTATCAATTTTGTTAGAATATTTTCCTTAAAACTGTTGCATTTCATGATCTGGATGAATGGTGTAGTTGTATAATTAGCCATGTAGTATACGGTCTACAAAAATCGTACTCTTCTTGTTTATTTGTACCTTTGAGTGCAAGGAAGAACTTTCCACCTGTTATTTGCTTAGGCAGATCTTTGTCCTTTTCTTTGCAAAATGTGCTACTAGACTTGAGTACCAACTCTGTTTTTTGAACCTTTTTTTAACCAAAATGGATGAAGTTTTAAAGGACATGAAAATTTTAGTGCGACATACCCTTTGGTAAAATCCTGGGTCCGCCACTGCCGTCCTCGCTGAGTTACATCAAGCCATAGTTGCCACTGCGATCCCCGCTCCAGCCCCCACAACACCTGCTATGGGTTTTGCTCCACCCTAGCTGTGGACTAATGGGCCTCGCACGAGACTCATCGCTTGCAAGAGCATGCGACCCCTAGACCACGGGCAGCCATTCGCTTGGGGAGGCCTGCCGTGACCGCAGTCGCTTCCGCTACTACTCAGATTCGTCAGATTTCAGTGGCAGCCGTTCCCGTTCTCAGTCACTGGACTACAGCCCCTCCCGCCCAGGAGCTAGTTTCATGGAGGAGTAGGTAGTTCAGTATGGTGCTTGCTAGGTATTGTATAATGATAGTAAGCACTAACCCCCTGTAATAGTAGGAAGCTATGTTAGCCAATTAGTACGGTAGTCGTGAGTAATTAAGAACTCTAAGTGTGATATGTAACTATGAAGCTCAGGTTAGCCTGAGAGCCATATGTGCTGAGCTATGTGACCTTCTAATTATGAATGATGTGTGGCCAAGCTTAGGCCTTGTGTTGAAATTTTTTTGTCATTTCTTTTACTCGACTGATTTTTTTACATAACTGTTATGAGCTGACAACCCACTTGCCTAGCATAAGTGTCTAAAGTGCAAAGCTGTACCTACAGATGGCCACATAGAGTCACTCGAGCCCAGGCTAGCGCCAACCCTGACATCCAGGCTGATGTGGATGCCAATCAAGGAACACCGCCTGCAGGCCGGGGACCTGAAACCCTTCCAAACATGGGTTTTTAAAATCTCTAAACCATCCAGTTATGGACTCCTTCCATAGCTTCTTAACTCGTCACATGTCAAAGCGTCCAGAACTACACCTCCTGTAGCTTCTCCACGCATCATCCTCAAGTGTCGAAGCCTTCAGGACTGCACCTCCCGTAGCTTCTCTACGCATTATCCACCTTTGATCTCCACGTGCTCCAGCGTGAGCTCGACCACCTCGTGACCAATTCACTGCAGCTCCGACCAGTTCATTGTAGCTTCGACCGATTCATTGTAGCTTACGGCTGGTGTAGTGTCACAGTCATTCATCTGTAGTCGTTGTGCCGTGCTTGACCTACCGTAGTTGATCTACCATGGTTGACCTGCCATGGTTGATCTGTTGTGGTCGATTTACCGTGGTTGTAAACTCTCAAACTTCCGACTGTGGTCAAAGTCCGCTAATCAAACCGCTTCCTAGCCGTCGGCCGCCTCCCCCGCGCCACTCCTCGGGCTCGCCGGCGGTAGCTCGTAGCTAGTCGGGAGCCCAACGCCGCGCCTCCCCTCCGACTCGGCAACCACAGCGCCGGCGCCACAACCCGCACGCCCCTCCTCTTTGGGTGAGCCGGCCACCGCCGCCGCCGGAGAACCGTGCCAGCACGGCGGTGCTCTCTGGCCTGCCTCCGGTGGCTCCCCCTACCGTCGGCCTACAAGCGCCGCTCACCACTCCCCTGGTTTCCCCTGGGCTCGCTTTGGGGTCAAGGCTCCTCGCAGGCGTCGACGCCAGTTCGGCCCGCCATGACTGGGTGCCATGGTCCTCGGTTTTCGAGAGTTCCCACCGTCGGCTATGGCTTCGGTGGGGTGCTCTTGGCTCCTCCGGCCGAATCTCACCTTCTCCCTCCTGGGCGCCTGGCTGGCTCCAGGGCGACGCCACGCTCGGTGCCAACCTCCGACCGCCGCCATCAAGAGCCCTAGGGGCATCACCAGTTCATTCTTTCTCCCCTCTGTACTTTGTTTTGGTTACTACTTTTGCCTAGTTTCGTTCTTCTGCCATGCATGGTTTTGGGAAGGACCGAAGGACTAGGATCGCTGTCGTGATAGAACTTGCTAGGGAGGTGTATGCTGGGGAGTAATTTTGTGGGTCCTAATTCCAAATACTTAGGTTTGATAGTGACTTAGCCATGGACCCAGGATCCTTAGTCGCGAATTGAGCCATTTTCTTATTAGTGTCAATCATTTCTTGAAACTGTTTTGAGACAGATTCAAGTTCAGCAGTTAATCTAGGACAATTCAAACATGAATCAATGGGCTCAAGCAATGAAGCACGCAACTCAGCAATCTTGTGATCTGCCCGTTTTAGGTTCATCTTTAAATTATTGCAATTTTCACAAGACTCGGGCAGATCAAGGAGCATGGCATAAGGTCCTCTAGCAGCAATGTCCTTAACCTCACATGAGGTGGGAGAAGTAGTCTCATCAGTAGTAAGTAGGGTAACAGCCATCCTACTCAACTCTAACTCGGCAAGCAGACTAACATTCTCCACCTTAATAGAATCAAGCTCAGAGGACACACTATCATGCGAGGTCCTTAATTTCTCCATATCAACTAGCAAAGCAGAGCATGTATCACAGTCGTCACGGGAGGGAGCAGATGTAAGTGAAGTAAGCTCCCGTGACAGTCTATCTACTTCCTTCTCCAACTCGCTACATCTAGCTCTAGATCTAGCATGAAATCCTCCTAGCTTAAGGAAAGCTTCATTAAGTTGGTCATAGGAGGGACATACCTCGTCCGAGTCGGAGTACAGCTCGCTGTCGCTGAGTTCGCCCTCGAGGGCCATGAAGCACATGCCAGAGAAGTCGTCGCCGCTCTTGGGATCTTGGTCACCCGTCCCGTCGTCGTCGCTCCATCCCTCCACCTCGCTGAGGTCGAGGTCGTCGAACGCGGTGAGGACGCGGTGGAACAGCTTCTTGGCCTTCCCGAAGTCGCGGAACTTCTTCTTGCCTTGAGCAGGTGCTGAGGGCTTCGTGTTGCGGTTCTTGTCGATGTAGTCGTTCTTGCCCGAACCGCCGTAGTCGCCTTTGCCCTTTCCCAGCTTGGGGCAGTTTGCTCGGATGTGGTTGGGGCCACCACACTCAAAGCAAATCACGGGCCCTCCTCTCTTTCTGTCCCTCCTCCCCTTGTAAGCATGGGAGAATCTTCGAGCAAGGAGGGCTAGCTGCTCATCCGCAAGCTGCTCTAACTGATCATCAGTTATGTCACAGAGAGCAGCAAGGGAGAATCCGCAAGTAGACTCAGAAGAACCGGAAGCCAACGTGGGATCGGTGACTAGGGCCATCGACTGTGACTTCGACTTGCGAGAGACAATGTCAATCTCGTGAGTCTTGAGGCGCGAGTACAGCGCATCAAGAGTCAAAGTCGAGAGGTCCGTGGTGTCCTTGATGGTAGTCACCTTCATCTCCCAAACACGAAGGTCGAGTGCAGCGAGCATCTGTCGAGCGTTATCCGAGTCGGGGTATGTGAGACCGACCGCTCGGAGGTTGCTCAGAATCTTATGAAAACGCGCAAAACACTCATCCAAAGACTCACCAGCAAGCATCTCAAATTTGTTGTAGTCACGCTTGAACTGGTCATGTCTCACCGTCTTAATCTGGGTGGTGCCCTCATGGTATGCATCGAGGGTCTCCCAGATATCGAAGGCGGACGAAAGATGAGATATGCGGTCAAACTCGCTACGACTCAGGCCTTGGATAATGATGTTCCTTGCCTTAGCGTTCGCCTCAACATCATGCATATTTCCAGCATTGATGTTCTCATCGGCAGGAACAACAAACCGGACCTTGACCTTGCGCCAGATGGCGTACCCCTGAGCCTGGATGTATGTCTCCATTCGGCTCTTCCAGAAGGGGTAATCCATGCCATCGAAAACGGGCGGCTTGGTCGAGTACTTGTCCGTCGCCATGGCTCTTGAGACCGGTTAAGATCTATTGATTAGAGCTAACTGGCTCTGATACCAATTGTAGGACCGAAATGGCGACAGAGGGGGGGTGAATGTCGATCTTCAAAAATCGCCCCCTAGTACCCACTCAAGTAACTACCAAGAATTTAACAACAAAGAAGACTGTCAACTGAAAATGCTGCTAAGTCCTAGACGAACTCAGAACAAACCAAGAGCCAAGAAACCAAATCAAGAAATAATGCTGCTCCCTTGGTTTACTGCCAACAATAGACTGCACACTGTCCAGCCGACAAAGCAAAGGTAGCAGACTGTCCTTCTCTGGCCGAATAAAAGGAAATCAGTCCAATACTGCTTTCAGAATGCAGGGGATTGATTCGGGGGCAGTAGCCCAAAGTACCAATAAAAGGAAAGCACTAGTGGTTGGAGTGATCTGCGCATAGAAGAAATAAATCAAGAAACACTTTACTGGCCAAAGGAATTAATGGAGTAAAGTCTTTGACAGAACAAACTGTCCTTCCAACCATTAATTTAATTGGGCAAGAGAAGCTTCATTCGGCCAAGAAGAATAAACATGCAGTCCACTCTTTGCTAACCATCCAAGGACAACCATTAAGGACAATAAATGCTATAGTTGGGACAGCAAAGAAATCCTCCAAAGGGCTGCCGAAACTAGAAATAAATGACCGAGAGAAGTCAACAAAACAGGGACACCAAGAAAATACCAACAGAGAGCACAATCTGGGAATTAAACTTCAACCTTTCATTCCAAATCAAAAGAGGAGTCACGATACCCCGATTACATATAGAGGGATGATTACAAAACTCTCAATCCATCCTCTCCCTCTCAATCCTCAAGAACACCAAGAACTACACATGCTTCTTGGGAGGAACACACACATACACACATGGAGAGACCCAAATGAAACCCTAACTTTTACATTCACTCTCTCAAATTTCAGCACACCATCTCCCTCTCTATTTATAGCCTCCACTAATGGGTTCACCAAGTGCTTTACCCATTTAGCTTTTGCGCTTTACCCACAATCCACTTCCTTTAGTGCAGCTTTGCGTTTTTACCGAAACGCCCCTCGCGCACCTTCCAGGAAGCTTCCTCATTCCTTGCCCTGCAAGCCACGCAGCTTCGCCGTCTTCGGCACACCTCGACCGTTCTGACCTCAGCGCCACCTGCGCCTAGTCCGGTCCACCGTGCCTCGCCACGACTCCACCTCGAGTCCACGTCGTCTTCGACACATCCTGACCGTTCTGACCTCAGCGCCACCTGCGCCTAGTTCGGTCCTCCGTATCTCACCACGACTCCGTCTCGATGTCCTGCAGCCAACACAGACAAGAAACACATCGCATAGCACGGTACAAAACATGTAAACATGGTTAGCACCTACAAATCCTACTCAAGCGAGAAATGACCCACATGGCCAACCGAGACGACGCCCACGCGTCAAATTTGTCTAGTCACGACCCGACCTCGCCAAATGCCAAAAAGGCACGAATCACTCAAACTAAACTCACTCTAACCAAACCACGAGTCAATTACTCATCACCAACACGGGATTTAGACCACATGGTCTCTCACCTTGTCTTGTGAAACTGTCCTTGGGTGGCTATGAAGGCCGGATTGTGTCCTACTCCGCCCAAGGGTTCCCTCGGCTGGAAGAGTTGTTCCTTTCGCAGTTTTCCACTGAGGAGTGGAGGATAGAGGTCGGGGCAATGACAAGGCTCTCCAAACTAACATTTAGTTTGTGCTGGAAGATGAGTAAGCTTCCCGAGGGGTTGCTGCACCTGTCGTCCCTCAAGGAGCTACGTCTGTGGAGCATGTCCCAGATTTCTAGAGACGACAGCACTTGCGAAGAGCTGCAGCGGAAAGCATGCAAGGTTGGTAACTATGTTCCCTCCCCTGCTTGTCATTCTTTCACTTTCTTTGATTTGAGTGGTATTTGCGTTCAGGACTTCAAGTGTCTCGTACAAATATTTGCAATACATGGAAACAAGAAGCAATATGCTCAATAAAAGCCGTTTAACTTTTTTTTACTTTCTCTACGTTGCTACCTTGTTAGGCATAATGGTTGCGGAATGGGCTCTCTTTATGTTTTATAACTGGGGTTGTTTTCTAGGGGAAATTCACTCTATGCCATCGGTCAAACCTATAATTCAAAACTGCTTTATTGTGACTATGCCATTAGAATTCCAAGTTTGACCGATGGCATACAACAAATTTTCGTATCAACTCCTTAACTTGGTGCTATTCTCTTGTATGCTTTACGCAGGTGACAAGAGAATGACAATCCTCTGGTTGTTGCTCAAACTTGATGCATGAACTCCTCTGGTTGTATGCTATTCTCTTGATGCATGCTCAACCTCGAAGATTTCTGCAGGATGTGTCAGGGACTCCTCGATTATCCTTCAAGCATGCATTTGTCTTCCTTTGTAAAATACGGTTTGTTTTTTTAATTGAGTGTCTCCCGATGTGTTTGCATGTTGGCCGCTAATTATACTGCATGTTTGCTTTTATGTAATAATAAAAAACACGGAGCACAGAACCTGTGCTTCATGGTAACACTGTCAGTATTTCGTGTAGATTGAGATTTGCAAATACAAACGTTTGTGCTGTTAACCGCTGTATTAATTACATAATCTCTTTGCATGATTTTTGTTGAAAAATAACTAGTTTGTCATCACCGAAATAGTTATGTGCTTACGTTACGTATGAACCGAAGGGATTGCTGTTGCCGTTAGAGACCAGTAACCCTATTCCCATATCGTCCTTTAGTCCTTTTGGCTAGGCTCATATGACTACACGGCCTCAGAACAAGTTTTCTATCTTACCTGTCACAAAAGCCGATTGCAACAAGGCAATTCCAATAAGTATTGCTGATTGCACGAGGTTCAGACGTACGTATATACATATGAGACAAACGAACTTAAGAATCATGTTTATTTTGCGAAACTGATGAATATTGACAATCGGGTCATTAGCTTGCTGACATGAATACTCTTATCGATATATCATGAGAGACGCAGGACAGATAAGGTGTCAAGATTCAAATCGCCGTTCGATTGTTCAGTTCAGGATCTGGTTGTCAGGCATCCGCAGGTATCTTACTTAGCCCGTACGAGTTGATGGCATAGTAGTTGCAGCCTTGCAGGGGAGCATAGTAGCCAGACGTGCTAGCAGCGCTACAAAACCATAGATAGATCTGGGATGTTTTAGGCTTATAGCTTATAGTTTAAATATTTGAATTATGACTGTTCGCGAGAGGCAGTATGCAGAGGGAAATAGGATTTTAGCTTATACAGCTAAACTCAGTACACTTTTTACTACAATTTTCCTATTGATCCCACCTTGAAAAAATGAACCGTTTAAAAGTTAATTACTGTAAACAGTACAAATATGAGTCAATTTTAAGCCCAAAAGAACACAGCTGAGCTTGTCACCCAATGAATGAAGAGGGACTCTAGGTATACAATAAATTTGCAGCCATTTCATTGAAACTAGCATAATTGCCCGCATGGTAGGTGGAGGACGATTCCAGCACGGTAATGGAAAGGCTTTTATAAAATGAAAGAAAAAGGAGTTAGCGTTGTTTAATGTCATTGGTAATCCTTGTTCAGTACGTGTGCATTTTTTATTTACATTGATTGCTCTGTGATTGGCATGATATCCACACCGTTATAGTTATTGTGGGCCACCATATATACGCAGTGGCGGAGAGAGGGGGGGCTGGGGGAGGGGGCTGGCACCCCCAATCTTCTACTAATCCTCCATTATGTAGTTAATTACATGTGTTTAATTAGTGGTTTAGCCCCTCCTAATTTAGCCCAAATGTAAAGTATATTTAAAGCCCAGTCATATACAGCCCAATTAGGCCTAGTAGTTGAGTGTATGGCCCAGTCAATATTTCAGAGCTGGTTAGTTCTGGTTCAGTGTATGCTTGTTATGTTACCAATTCCTACGTATCGCTGCTGCCTTTGGCTCTTTGCTGCCTTGCCGCACGGCGCACGATCTGTCAGTCTGTCTGTTCGTCTTCTACTCTTCTTGTCGCACGCTTGGATGGGAGTCTGGGAGAGGATCTCAGAGCTGGTTCATCCACTTGGAGGTATCTACTTGGAGCTAGTTCATCCTGGATCTCCAAGAAAGATAAACTAGAAAATCTTAGTTTTCTCTTTCCTGTTTTTCAATTGGATCTTTTATGTTGATCTTTTGCTGCTCATAGGCTCAAGACCAGTTAAAATGACGAAGTTGAGAAACTTCGATCTGGACTGGAAGATTTGAACAAAACATTTGGTCTTCTTCAGTGAGAGAATCAGGGTCTCCTAAAAGATTATGAGAAAAGCACTACCATGCTCAAGCAATTGCAAGAAGCATATGAAGGTAATGGCTTTCTTCAAGTACTGTTTTCATTACTCGACAAGTTTTGATCTTTTCTAAAACACTACATATCCTACCCAAGATTTAGGTACCGGAGCATATTGGTATATAGGGATGTGACTAGCTAAAGAAAATGGCACCACTCCACAAGATTAGTAATGATGATATTATTAAGACCTATGATCTTGCTGGTAGTCATAGAGCTAAGTTTAAGTTAATAAAGATGTAATTTTCTTTGTATTGTAATTTACGAAACATATTACTTTGATATGTGACTATTGGATTGGTAAATCCGGCATGGTTCATTGGTTCTACTTTACTTATTGTCCATGTTGCCCCCCCTATATCCAATTCCTAGCTCCGCCTCTGTATATACGTACAAGCTTTCCCCCCTTTTTATTGTGATTTATAAGAGAATAACTAGGAATTTGTTTTTTTTTTCTAATTTAAGGATTAATATGGAAATTTTTAGTTCTACAGATAAAGAAAATGACTTTAATCTCACCGGTTGTTTGTAGATACATAGAATACAGCTTCATGTTCTTGCTTAGAGAGAATCATGGTAGCGATGTGATGTGAGTACTATCGCAGTGCTGCTACTGCTACATCTGAGTGATTCCAGAGTTTGATAATCCTTGAGAGGACAAGCATAGCTGCCACTCTAGCCCAAACTGCAAATTGGGCCATGCAATTCGTATGTATCCAGCTCGTACGTTGTTGTATGGCCCGTGTGGATCGTGCAACAGCTCGCTTGGAATTGCGCCGTGCCTTGTCGTTCCTACTTTCGTCGCCAGATTGGGCCATCTCGTCGGCCATCCACTGATCCACCCGGACCGACGGCCGCTGCGGCATGCTGACGATGCGGAGGTGGGAGAGAGTCTCGTTCGCCGACATGTTGGGTCGTGCAGTTCAGGTTCGTACTGTTTACTGAAGAGGGGCATAATCCCAGCAACCCTGTAGAAATTCCGTTTCTACTTTTCTTCTGTGCAAATCGCTTCAGTTCTGCAATTCAATTATCTCACAGCCAACTAGAGTTTACCACTGAAAATATTTGTTTTGGTTGCAATTTATACGGTGGTGACGTATATATGTGGATGAGAACCTGCACATGGATAGTTAATTAGTTAGGGCATGTCTAGCAATCAATGTTTTTTTAAAAAAAAAGTTGGTCAGATTTTTTTGCCATGTATGTAACATTTTTCGTCAATATTTGCAACATTTTCACCAATGTATGTAATATTTTAACATGTATGCAATAATTTTCCTATGTATGTAATATTTTATAGCTGAGAAATGATGTATGCATGGGAAAAATGCTGTATGCATGGGAAAATGTTGTATACATAGGTAACAATTATTATAAATATGGGTGAAATATATTGCATACATGGCAAAAAAATCTGACTGATTTTTACAAAGTAAACATTCAGTTGATGTTTATCAAAACCCTGTTAACAATTTGCACTCTGTATCCACCACTCGACACATTTTAATATTTGATCCTTTGAAAACAAAGGGTGGGTTCTTTTAGGTTGTGATTTTTGAATTCTGGTCTGCTCGTAAGAGGCAGTATGCATAGAAAAATAGTCGCAAGTAATTTTGACCGGTTGATCGTGCAAAAATAGCATACCCGCAAGTGCACGGGTTGCCACTGAAATAGCGGCGAGTGTCGTGTTCTCCACAGGGACTAGACTACGGCTACCGGTGCTCAGCTAAAGCTAGGTCAATCAAAACAGGGGAGAGAACTAAACTACCAAACGAACTCTAACTCGCACAGACAAAACAACGAACGAACTAAACAAACGAAGGACGACGGGACGAACGACCGTACGAATGGACGTCGTACGACCGAACGAACCACACAACTACGACACAAACGACGCACGAACTACAATGACTACGAGAACGAACGACACGACTACCGACCGACAACCTATCTAACTATCGACCGCTAGACAGAATGGGGGAGTCTAGAGCACACAGGGAGTCGAGAGAGAATGAGGGAGAAGACAGTCGACGGCTAACTAGACGACGATGACGGCACACGACAACACAGAACTACTAATGCTCGACCTAACTATCGACATACCGCGGAGAAGAAAAGAGAGAGTCTAGAAGCAAGGGGAGGTCGAGACAGCACGAGGGGAGAAAACAGCCGCCGGCTAGCTAATTCGCGCTCACAAACACTACGGCACAAAACAAATTACTTAACACGAACACCTGACGGGGAAACTAACAAGCTAACACAACACAACAAAAATCACATACACTAGCTATACTCACTGACCAACATAGACAACAATTTGAAATTACTACTAACAGCACAAATTGCAAAGTCACATGAGTATATATCACAATGACAAAACAGAACACAATAACATCTCCACTAATCTCATGCACACATCACAGATCACACACAAATTCTAGAATTAAGCTACCGGCAACATTAACATAAAGTAATTCTAGAACAAATTAACATAGCAAAATCACCAGCATCCATCACTGTTCACATAAACTAGCATATTAAAAGACAATTGATTATCATCCACAATTCCACATCCACATCCAGTAGCAGCTATTTGATCAGTAAATAAAGAGCAAGAAAAGGGGTAATGGAAACGAGTTAAGGATCAACCAAAGAAAGGAAGTAGTAGCAGGGGAAGCAGAGGGGAGACTGTCGGTGAAGTCAATGAAGTGGTGGCCGGCGGCGGCGGTGAAGAGGTCGGCGGTGCAGAGGTCGGCGGTGCTACAGTCGCTGCAGAGGTCGATGCGGTCGGCGGCTCGGTGCTTGGTGGAGGGAGCGGCGTCGGCGGTCGGAGTAGATGGCAAGGAGGAGAAGGGAGGCGGCCGGTGGAGTCGGTGGAAGAAGTGGGGAGGAGAAGGCAACGGGGCGGCCGGAGATGAGATGGCGGCGGCGGATGTGGAGAAACGGCGGTGGATGGCGAGATGGAGCGGCCGGAGGGAGTTGAGAAGGGAGAAGGGAGGCTGCGGAGACAGGAGAACTGGGTGGCGCGGTGGTGTGGAGATGTGGGCACTCGGTGGTGATATGGAGGCGCGGCGGCGACCGGATGGAGAAGTGGGTGCCAGCGCCGATCTGGACCGGGAAGCAAGAGGCGACGGGTGGATTTGGAGAAGGTGCGCCGGAGGGAGCAAGTGAAGGCGGCGGAGATGTGAGAAGTGGCGGCGCCGAGGTTGGAGAGGAAGGGGGAGGAAGCAAGGGGCGGTGCGGTGAAGGTGTGGCCGCCGGCGAGATATGGCCCAGCCTCGCCGGCGCCGAGGCAGAGAAGTGGGGGGAAGCAACGTGGAGGCAAGGAAGAAAGAAGACCGGGCTCAAGCTCTCTGCACAGGCGGCGGCTGTTGTTTTGAGGGAGATGGGGATTTTCCAATTTGCGGTTTAGTCCTCAAAAATTTCTAGGGTTTACAATTAGGTCCTTCTCCCATTTAACTTCTTCTGTTATGGCCCTCCGGAGCTCCGATTTCATCGCGGTTGAATCCTACGCATTCGTGACGGTGCGCTTATCTGTACGGAGCAGTCCTGGAAGCCCAAATTTGTCGTTTATGCGCCTCGATCGTGCCAGCCTGCAGAAAAATACAGAAAAATGTAAAATGGTCCATTTCGAGCAATTAAATATGGAAAAACGTGTAAATGACGATAAATGGTCATAAAATGCGAAAAATAATGGGGTAAAATGACGGATAAATATGTGTAAAAATGATGCATGTCACCGGTATAATTGAACTTAGTATATTTTTTTATTACAATTAACCTTTAGATCCTGTCTTAAAAAAATACTGTTTTTTTAAATCTTACAGTACATAAGCATAGGCTATAAGCAGTATGAACCAGCTCAAAATTTCAGTAGAAACCACCGGCGTTCAAGACCCTGTTGACGCACCAATTGGCCCGGTACGCTGTCATGGCCATTCATCAACAATAATGGTGCTCTTGAGCGACTAAACAAAGGCATGGCCGTTGGTTGTACCATCACTGGGCGGCCACAACGAAATGACGAGTTTTCAATATAAGTTCCATTGCTCCAAGATAAGTTTCTACTGTGGTCGGAAGGATCGGCAACCTTGCCGTGCAGCAGACGTCGCTCTTATGTGCAGTAGCATCTGAAGTGGAGTTCCTGAAAGACGAGCTGGAGCTGCTACAGGTCTGGGAATGCAAGCGAAGCTGCCTGGGTCCGCCAGATCAGAGATGCGCGCAGCATATGAGGCCGAAAATGTCATAGAAGTTGCAGCATACATGGAGAAGCCACAAGCATATTTCTGTTCTTTTTAGCTACGGCTTGTGGTTTTTGGCTGCGGTTTTTAGTTTTTAGCTGTTTGTACGAGAGAGTACAAAGTAACAGAAATTCACGTGCGGTTTTTGCTGATATAAATGAAGTCAGTAAAGTATGTACTACAATTAACTAGTAGATCTTATCTTGAAAAAATATTCCGTTTAAAAGCTAATTACTGTATAAAAATCGAAAAGCAGTTTTTAGAAGCTGAAAAGAACATAGCCTCACAGCCTCACTGGTGGCTTCTCATGGCTTCAGTACTTGGAACTCTGGTGTGTTCCCGTTGAGAAATTGGAGTTTGAGGATGGCATAATGCCAAAGCTCATCAACTTGACTCTTTGTAAATGTGGAAATATAACAAAGCTTCCAGATGGGTTCCTGGACCTGGAGTCCATAAGAAAGCTGGATCTGAACTTCATGGAGAATAAGCTACCCGAGGAGAGTCACGAAGAACTTGCGAAGAAAGGTTGCAAGCTCATCATAACAAAAAGCGAGTAGATCCAAGAGGCGACCTCAGATCGCCATGATAGTAAATCTCAGATCCATTTCACATTCCTGTACATGTTCTTTCATCACATGTGACTGAAAAATTTGCAGTCTAGATATTTAGTCAGGCGTTGTATATTCCGCGGCAAGCTGAGTTGGGTTGGTTACTAGTGCTAGACATGCTCAGCATAAGATGCGTGGAGATCTCTACCAAAGTACTACTCACGCACGGGGGTAATTAAAAAGATGATTACATGATGGTGTTAATTTTTTAAATATCATATTATTTTCACCAGGTGGTTGCACTGGTTGGCACCAATACTTCCTGCATGTAGTGGTTACGATCGGTTGATATTGAATAAAAAATAACTCATGGCATTATTGATATATATCGATGGTGACCAATGCCAAAATAGATAAAGTAGATGGAGCATTAGTTTTGATACCAAATATATGCCCATCATGAAAAAGAGTATCAATATATATACACTTTGCAAGCAATATTTTTCTATTCTTGACTAATGTAGGAATTTCTGTAGTTTTTCTTCTTCCCGGGAGATCCTAACGTTAACAAAAACTGATGTTTCAAAAGAGAAATAATTTTTTAGTAGCACTATAAATTAAAATAATGTAAATAGCTAGTCCATGCAAATGCACGGGTCGGCGACTAGTTTGCACTTAATCCTTTTATGACATTCTAGCAACCTATTAGTTTTGATAGACGGCATTTTGCATATTTCACCAAGGGGAAAAACAGAGTCGTCAAATACCGCTATAGTTCGGCTTTAATTAGGGCTCGATTAATTAAGGGTTTTCTTGAGAGTTTCTAGCATAGTTATCTTTCTTTTTTGCAGATGTAAAATGACTGTCAATTAGCTTTTATTGCATTGTAATAGATGAATGCAACAGCTAACAACGGCATTTTTTAGTAAAGTTTTGCGAAAACCAAACCGTAGGTTCTAGCAAGTAGCAACGTACAAGTTTCAATTGAGGGCACTCCCAATACTCACATCAGTTGAAGTCCATAGCTTTAATTAGCCTTCCACATAAGTAAAAATCTGATGTGGAAGTAGATTTAAGGAGGAGAGAGAGGTAAGTGTTGGATTATGTGGGCCAAGCCCATATAATAAGAATAATTCCTATTAAATCTCAAAGGCCTACTCATGCAAAGGAGGCATACATGAGACCTTTAGTACCATATTGCTAGTTCTAGGAGAGGAAGACCACCTTAAAAGGGATGGTGCACTCCTAGCCACTTGAGGCATGTGTGGGAGAGAACTAGAGGATAACACGCGCGCGCTCGCCTCGCCGGGCCGGGCGCGGGGCGCGGGGCACCTGCGTGAATGGTCCGCCAAAATCCGCTCCAGGTGCTTGCGCAGACGCGGCTTCCTTTTGCAGTTTTATCTTTTGCTGTTTTGTGTGGCGGTGAATCCGGATCGGTTACGCAACTAATCCGGTTCGGTTACGAGTTATGGAGAACGTGCAGACGTCTTGATCACGCGTCCTGGTTTTCTATAAATACGGAGTCGCCGCCTCCATACAGAACCATGCGAAAATCAATCTAGGGTTTTGCCTCCTCCATCCATTGTGCTGCGCCGTCCCACGTAGTTTACTCCGTGCCTGCGGCGTCTACATCGGCAAACCGATCAGAACAGAACCATCGGTACGTAACAGTCATGTTCTCCGTATTAGATCTGTTCATGTACAGTTTCCTAGTTTACATGTCTAGATCTTTTATGCCTGTGATGGTTCTGTTATTTTGCGTGCATGATGTCATGATTTATTTATGGAATAAATTAAACCTACATGTGCTTATATATTCAACAATCCAAAAACCTTATTGTAGGCACTGTGGTTTTACTATGGCTGGATTTGCCGATGCACTGAGGCCGGATAAATTCTCCGGTGTGCACTTTAAGAGATGGCAGATCAGGGTCACTCTGTGGCTTACTGCTATGAATGTATTCTGGGTTAGTAATGGCAAGCCTGAAGGTGTTCTTGATGCTGAAAAGCAGAAAGAATTCGAGACTGCCACTACTCTCTTTGTTGGATGCATTCTTAGTGTTCTTGCTGACCGTCTGTGCGAGGTGTATATGCACATGACAGATGCGAAGGAGTTATGGGATGCACTGAATTCCAAATACGGTGCTACTGATGCCAGCAATGACATGTATGTCATGGAGCAATTTCATGACTACAAGATGGTTGATAACCGTTCTGTAGTAGATCAGGCTCATGAGATACAGGCCATTGCCAAGGAACTCGAACTCCTGAAGTGTGCCTTACCCGACAAGTTTGTGGCTGGATGTATTATTGCGAAATTACCTTCTTCATGGAGGAATTTCGGAACAGCACTCAAACACAAGAGACAAGAGTACTCTGTTGAGAATCTGATTGGGTCTCTTGAAATTGAGGAGAAAGCTCGGGAAAAGGACGCTGTGTCTAAGGGTGATGGAGGGCAGTCTAGTGCCAATGTGGTACAGAAACCCTCAAACAAGAACAAAGGGAAATTTGTTAAAGCCCAACAGACAACCAACTTCAAGAAGAAGAAGAACAACAACAATCAGGATGATAGAATTTGCTTTGTGTGCGGTGAGCCTGGTCACATGGCCAAGAAGTGCCTACAACGCAAAGGAAAGAAGGCACCTGCAGGACAGACTTCTAAGTCTGTCAACGTGACCATTGGCAAGACTGGAGATGGGACTGGGTATGGTAATTTACCTACTGTTCTTTCAGTTAGTCAATCTACCAATTGGTGGATTGATACAGGAGCTAATGTACATGTGTGTGCTGATATTTCGTTGTTTTCTTCTTATCAGGTCGCCCGAGATTCCTCCGTCCTAATGGGGAATGGGTCACATGCTACTGTTCATGGTGTTGGCACGCTAGATCTGAAGTTTACTTCGGGAAAGATCGTGCAGCTGAAGAACGTGCAGCATGTCCCTTCTATAGACAAGAATCTCGTTAGTGGCTCCCGTTTATGTAGAGACGGGCTTAAGTTGGTATTTGAGTCTAATAAAGTAGTCGTGTCTAAACATGGACATTTTATTGGTAAAGGCTATGAGTGCGGAGGCTTGTTCCGCTTTTCCCTTTCAGATTTCTGCAATAAGACTGTAAACCATATTTGTGGCAGTGTGGATGATGAGGCTAATGTTTGGCACTCACGTCTATGTCATATTAATTTTGGTTTGATGTCTCGGCTTTCCAGTATGAATTTAATTCCAAACGTTTCCATCACCAAAGGTTCTAAATGCCATAGCTGTGTGCAATCAAAGCAACCTCGTAAGCCTCACAAGGCTGCCGAGGAGAGAAACTTGGCACCACTAGAACTCCTGCATTCAGATCTTTCTGAGATGAATGGCGTGTTGACGAAGGGTGGAAAACGATATTTCATGACATTGATTGATGATGCAACTAGGTTCTGTTATGTGTATTTATTGAAAACGAAAGATGAGGTTTTAGACTATTTTAAAATCTATAAGGCAGAAGTTGAAAACCAATTAAACAGAAAGATAAAAAGACTTAGGTCAGATCGTGGTGGAGAGTATTTCTCAAATGAATTTGACTTATTTTGTGAGGAACATGGCATTATACATGAGAGGACGCCTCCTTATTTCCCCGAGTCAAATGGGATTGCCGAAAGGAAAAACCGCACGTTGACTGACTTGGTGAATGCCATGTTAGACACTGCGGGCTTACCTAAGGCATGGTGGGGGGAGGCTTTGCTAACATCTAATCATGTATTAAATAGAGTTCCTAACAGAAATAAGGACAAAACACCATACGAGGTATGGATTGGGAGAAAACCATCACTTTCTTACTTGCGTACATGGGGGTGCTTGGCGAAAGTTAATGTGCCAATAACTAAGAAACGCAAGCTTGGACCTAAAACTGTGGATTGTGTCTTTCTGGGATATGCTAATCATAGCATTGCCTATAGATTTTTGATAGTTAAAACTGAGGTACCTGACATGCATGTTGGTACAATTATGGAGTCTCGAGATGCAACATTCTTTGAGAATATTTTTCCAATGAAGGATACACATAACACTACTAGTCAACCTTCTGAAATAATTCCTAGTTCAATCACACCACCTGAACCTTTTGAACATACACATGAACTTGTCCATGAGGAGGATGACAGTGGAGCTCCTAAAAGGAGCAAGAGACAAAGGATATCCAAATCCTTTGGTGATGATTTCACTGTGTACCTTGTGGACGACACTCCCAAGTCTATTTCAGAAGCGTATGCATCTACTGATGCAGACTATTGGAAGGAGGCTGTCCGTAGTGAAATGGATTCTATTATCGCTAATGGCACCTGGGAGATGACAGATAGACCTTATGGGTGCAAACCTGTAGGATGCAAGTGGGTGTTCAAAAAGAAGCTTAGGCCTGATGGTACCATTGAAAAGTACAAGGCTCGGCTTGTTGCCAAGGGCTATACTCAGAAAGAAGGCGAAGATTTCTTTGACACTTACTCACCTGTTGCTAGACTGACCACAATACGAGTACTACTTGCTTTGGCTGCCTCACATGGTCTTCTCGTTCATCAAATGGACGTTAAGACAGCTTTTCTTAACGGAGAGCTGGATGAGGAAATTTACATGAAACAGCCTGATGGATTTGTAGTAGAAGGTCAAGAAAGCAAGGTGTTAAAACTGTTGAAATCTCTGTATGGTTGTAGGATCGAGGAGGCCGACTAGAGGGGGGGTGAATAGGAGGTTTTAAAATTTTCGTCTAATTCTAATTAGCAATTTTAAACTTGATGGATTGATAGAGCAAGACAACACTAACACTAGCACAAGTAATCGACTAAGAGCAATAACTAAAGGTAGAGAACAACAATTGCTACTCTAACTAAGCAAGCAATCAAATGATATGAATAAAGAGCGTTGCTTGGAAGAATATGATCACAAGAGAGCAAACCACAATTTGACACGATTACTTTTTACCGTGGTGATCGGAGACTTGCCGGTCTCCCCTAGTCCACGTTGAGGTAAGCCCGAACGAATCGGACCGGCTCCACGAATGAGCCTAAACACCTCGATCACTATTGGATGCCCTTTCCCTCTCCGGGTAGGCGAGCTCCAAGCCTTCACAATCTTCCGGGCCTTCTCACAATCTTCTTGAGAAGATCACCGAAGCTCCGCCAAGCCGTCTAGGTGCCGGCAAGCACCAAGAGAATGGACCACTGCGGATTGATCTCACTCAAGTGCTCAATGGATCAACTAGAATGCGATGCACTTGAATTTTGGGTCAACTACCTCAAATGAATGCACAAGAGAGTGAATGAGGTGTGAGAGGTTGCTCTAGGCTCAAATGTATTCAATGGATGTTCAACAACACGTCCTAGTTCTGGTGGGGGTGTATTTATACCCTCACCCACCTCAAATAGCCGTTACTAAAAACAATCCTGAAAAATCAGGAAATCCGGTACTACCGCAGGCAAAACCGCGGTACTACCGGACCCTAGCTGACCGGTCAAAACGGCTATGTCAGAGAGTCAGAAGTAACCGTTGGTCAATGAGTGCGGTACTACCGCCGTTAAAACCGCGGTACTTCCGGACGTCCGGAAGTTCCGCCCCAAGCCCGGTACTTCCGATCTCAACGAGACTAAGTCTTATTCTCGGCGCTCTCTGGAAAAAACGTTCCGCTCGGGTGTCCGAAACTTCCGCACATGCGGTAGTTCCGCAGGTAAAACCGCGGTACTTCCGTTTTCCGAGAGGCTAAGTTAAAGTCGGGGCGCTCTCTAGAAATAAAGTTCCGCTCGAGTGCCCGGTACTACCGGCAGTCCGGTAGTTCCGCAGGTCAAACCGCGGTACTACCGTTTTCCGAGAGACTAAGTCTTAGTCCGGGCGCTCTCTGGAAAAAACGTTCCGCCCGGGCGCCCGGTACTACCGGACCTGCGGTAGTTCCGCCCAATACACGCCGGAACTACCGGATTTTCTGACAATGCACAGATTTGACTTAATTTTAATTTCTAAGTGCATGCATGATCCTAAATTGATCCAAAAGGCACATTTGAATATGATCAAGCAATCACCATGATCCCTCTTAATAGTACGGCGTCTATCCTATAATCCGGTCTTCCAACCTAACTCCAAGACCGGTAAAACAAAATAGATACCTAAACTATTTACCTTGTCGCCCTAGAGATCTTGAATCTTCATGGGATATTTTGTGAGCCTCTTTCTTTGCTATTTGAACATATCCTTTCAAACACTTAATGCACACATTAGTCCCATATTCACATAAATTCATTAATTACCAAAACTAACATTTTTAGGGGCCTAGATGCTTTCAATCTCCCCCTTTTTGGTAATTGATGACAACAAGAGCAATTTATGAGAAGAATTTAAGATTTGGATATACTTCTAATTTGCAAGATGTATATCACAAGGACTTTGAAATTTTAGCAATTTTTAGAACATGGGGAATTTTTGCATTTTAGGAACTAATAAGAAAGAGCTCCCCCTAAACATGTGCATCAAATTTTGCAGGAATTTAATAGGCATGATTTCATCATAGTATTCATATTCACCAAATTCAAGGATACACAAAAGACAAGTAAAACAAACATTGCATTAAGGACAGGACATAGTTCATTACAATGCATCAGAAATTAAAATACTAAAACATCCACAGAGTGTAAGCAACACATTAGGCATTACATGGTTCATTTCACCATAGTTTATTACAAGGCTAATAGATAGGCTAAAGGACTTAAGTTTCTTCTCCTCCTTGCTTCATTTTCTCCCCCTTTGGCATCGAAGTACCAAAAAGAAGAGCTAATCCTGAGCTGCGCTAGGAGGAGGTGGAGGAGGAGGCCCGCGACGAGGACGAGTGCGACGATAGGGAATTGGAGAAGGCGGACGAACTGCACTCTCCAAAGCCGAGACACGATCACCAAGAGACGACACAGTGGTGATCAAGACATCCTGGCGCTCCTCAAGACGAAGAATGGCGGAGTAGATCTGAGAAAGCGACACATCGCCCTCGCCCTGGGGAGGAACAGCTGCTGCCTGAGGCTGAGGCTGAGGTTGTGCACGAGGACGAGCAGGAGCAGGAATGGGTGCTTCTGCGCGAGGCTTGTATGGCTTGTGTGGGGTGCAGAGTGCTCCTCGGTATCCAGTCTTCCTAATGATCAAGGCCATAATGAATGGTGCATAGTTGATCCTTTTCTGCTTGTCATTCTTATTGGCGTCAATCCCCCTGATGATAAGATCCACCACATCAAACTTTTGGCCGCGCATAATGTAATCAATTACATTCCACGCATGGCCACGAATAGCATCATAGTTCCCACTCTTGGGAAAAATGGTGTGGTTGATGATCCTGTTGACAAGGCTGGGAATAGGGAGTAAGCCACCTGTCGTCCCCAGAGATTGTTCAGCTGAATGGTCATAATACTCTGAATATGCAGCAATAGGAAGAGCTCGCTTGCTGAACACCTTCTCATATGCACTGGTTTCCGTCCCAAGTGCTAACTCAAATTCGTGCTTGGTGCACTCAATGAACTGGGTCCCTGTCATCCAACTCAGATGCTCAAAGTTGGGAGAGATGTACAGGGTAGCATAGAACTGCCTGATCATGTCGTCCATATAGTTGCATTTGAATGCAACAAGTTGATGGATATCGGCTTGCTGGAAGAGCTGATAAGCACCACTGAACTTGTCGATCTGCGACAAGTGATCCCAGTCTACATACTTATGTGCAGCAAATTTTCGGGCTGGACCATACATCTCCTGGTACACCTTCTCTTGAAACTTTGAATGAAATTGGGGGTTCATTGAGTCTCGAGGGCGTACATACTGACTTCGGCGACGAAGAATGGCATAATCTTCATTAGTGATCTTGTCGAGGTCCACTTCGTGGTCTGCAGTTACCTCAGGCATCTCCTCGTCCGAAACCTCATACTCCTCGCCCTCATGCGAGTTCTCAGATCCGCTCTCATGTGAATCCTCTGAGTCACTCTCAGGGTCGGAGGCAGGACCCTTGCCCTTATGCTCCGCTGCCTGAGATGCAGGAGTCGAGGAGGATTGACCAGCATTGCCCCCATAGGTCTTGTGGGAGACATTCTTCATCCTCGGCATCTTCAATGACATAAAAGGATAATCAAGGTATGAAGTAGAATAAGCAAGAGTAGGTTTTAAACTGAAAGCAATGAATTCTTGCTGTTCCAGGAAACACGGAAGTACCGGCGGCAAAATTGCGGTACTTCCGGGAAATCCGGTAGTTCCGGCATTAAACATGCGGTACTACCAGGACCCCGGAAGTTCCGGCCAATTCGACCGGTAGTTCCGGTTTTTCTGGACATTTCTAGGGTATGACAAAAAATGAATCTTTTGGGGTATTTCTGGGATTGAATCCAGTGCATGTTTGTATAAACATTCTAATACCCCAAATAAACTACTTTGCCCAAGAAAATTTTAGCAAAAATCATCACATTTCAATTTTTAACCTAAACTCTACCTAGGGTTCTAAGAGCAAGATAAAAAGTGGATTTTGATCCGATTTACCTTGTGAAGTTGAAGGAGAAGAACCCTGGGAGTGCAAGGAATCACCCAAAAACGAAGAACTTTCCTCGGATTCAAAGATCGGAAGAGGAGGTAGGTTCTTGGGAGAGAGAGAGAGGTTGGAGGAGAGGAAGAGGAGAGGAGTGGGCGGCTGCGGTTTTGGGAGGAGTGAAGATGAGAGAGAGAGGAGTTAAAGGGGTAAGGAGTAACGGTTGGAGGAGTTGGCGATTTTTGGAAACCGCATTGAATCCCGCAGAACGCGGTAGTACCGCGCGTAACACGCCGGTAGTACCGTGGTCACAGAAATTCCGGAAGTTCCGCGGATTACACTGCGGTAGTTCCGGTTTTTCTGTCAGGTGCGGAAGTACCGCACAATGAACTGCGGTAGTTCCGGATTTTCTGGAACTTTTCAGGATTTGACTTTGGAACTGGAAATTTTGCAAATGATCCCTAGTTTTGCATCCAACTAAAGTCATTCAGGATCATTATGCATCAATTGAGCTAATGCTATATTTTGAAACTAATTTTTATGAATTTAAACGAATTTTTGATCGAAATAGGGGAAAAACCAACAAAAATTCATATGAGCACAACAAATGAGCAGAAATAGATGAAGTGAGATTTCAAGCTACATTTGAGTAGTCTATAACATTTAATTCATTCCTCAATTTGCAAAAGCGGCTTTCATCTAATGGTTTGGTGAAAATGTCCGCTAGTTGATTTTCAGTTCGGATGTGGCTAATCTCAATATCTCCCTTGCTCACATGATCTCTCAAGAAATGATGGCGTATATCTATATGCTTGGTTCTTGAGTGTTGAACGGGATTATTGGATATTTTGATAGCACTATCATTATCACACAAAAGAGGCATTTTATCAAAATTGATCCCATAATCCAACAATGTTTGCCTCATCCAAAGTAATTGAGCACAACAACTTCGCGCTGAAATATATTCGGCTTCGGCGGTTGAAAGTGCTACGGAATTTTGTTTCTTGGATGACCAACACACTAAAGACCTTCCTAGAAATTGGCAACTACCCGAGGTGCTTTTTCTATCCACTTTGCAACCCGCATAATCGGAATCCGAATATCCAATTAATTCAAATTTTGCACCTTTGGGATACCAAAGCCCTATGCTTGAGGAATGCTTTAAATATCTTAGAATCCTCTTTACGGCCACTAAATGGCACTCTTTTGGAGAAGCTTGAAAACGTGCACACATGCATACACTAAACATAATGTCGGGCCTAGATGCGGTAAGATAAAGCAAACTACCAATCATGGATCTATAAAGCTTTAAATCTACCGACTTACCTTCTTCGTTGAGGTCTAGATGCCCGTTTGTTGCCATGGGTGTTTTGATGGGTTTGGCTTCTTCCATTCCGAATCTTTTGAGTAGATCATTCACATACTTTGTTTGGCTTATAAATGTCCCATCTTTAAGTTGTTTGATTTGAAGTCCAAGGAAGTAGCTTAGCTCACCAATCATCGACATCTCGAATTCCCTAGACATCATCTCACCAAATTCTTTGCAAAAGTCTTGATTAGTAGAACCAAATATAATATCATCAACATATATTTGACATACAAAGAAATCATCTCCAATAATTTTTGTGAATAGAGTTGTATCTACTTTACCAATTTTAAAGCCTTTTGATACTAGAAAGTTACGAAGGCGCTCATACCAAGCTCTAGGAGCTTGCTTTAAACCATATAGTGCCTTTGACAATCTATACACATGATTAGAGTATTTTGCATCTTCAAATCCCGGGGGTTGTTCCACATATACTAATTCGGAAATTGTACCATTAAGAAATGCACTTTTGACATCCATTTGAAATAATTTAATGTCAAAGCATGATGCAAAAGCAAGCAAGATTCTAATTGATTCAAGTCTAGCAACGGGCGCAAAAGTCTCATCATAATCTAAGCCCTCGACTTGAGTATAACCTTGAGCTACTAACCTTGCTTTATTTCTTACCACAATTCCGTTCTCATCTTATTTGTTCCGGAAGACCCATTTTGTGCCAATGACATTGTGCTCCTTGGGTCTCTCCACCAAAGTCCAAACATCGTTTTGGGCAAAGTTATTCATCTCTTCATGCATAGCATTTATCCAATCCGGGTCATCTAATGCTTCTTCTACACGCTTAGGTTCAAGTGAAGATACAAAAGAATAGTGTTCACAAAATGAAGCTACTCTAGAGCGAGTTTGAACACCCTTACTTACGTCACCCAATATTTGGTCAATTGGGTGATCCTTGGCTATTGCATTGTGAATCTTGAACATATTTTGCGGTTGATCCTTCTCTTCATCTTCAATAACTTGAACATCATTTATTGTGGAAGAAGAGGGTGGTTCCACTTGTCTAGATGAGCTTGGTGATGTTGGATCCTCTTTTGGCTTGATGTCTCCGATTTGCATGTTCTCCATTGCCTTGCGAAGACTTTCATCACCTACATCATCCAAGTTCTCATGCTCTTCTTGAGAGCCGTTAGTTTCATCAAATTGAACATCACATGATTCTTCCACTAAACCCGAATTTTTATTAAAGACCCTATAGGCTTTACTATTTGAGGAATACCCTAAAAGGAAGCCTTCGTCACATCGACTTTGAAATTTTGAGAGCCGAACACCTTTTCTTAGAATATAGCATTTGCAACCAAATACTCTAAAGTAAGAGATGTTCGGTCTCCTTCCAACAAGAAGCTCATAGGAAGTCTTTTTCAAGAGTCGATGTAAGTAGAGGCGATTTATGGCATGACATGCGGTGTTAATAGCTTCCGCCCAAAACTTGTCGGAAGTATCATATTCATCAAGCATTGTCCTAGCCATTTCAATCAATGTTCGATTTTTCCTCTCTACAACTCCATTTTGCTCCGGAGTGTAGGTTGTGGAAAGTTCGTGCTTTATTCCAAGTTCATCACAAAAGTCTTCAACTTTTGTATTTTTGAACTCGGAACCATTGTCACTCCTAATTTTCTTTATTTTAAAATCAAATTCATTTTGAGCCCTTTTTGAAAAACTTTTGAAAATTCCAGAGGTTTCACTTTTGTCATTTAGGAAGAAGACCCATGTATATCTAGAGTAATCATCCACAATGACTAAACAATAGCTATTACCTCCAATGCTCTTATAGGTTGTTGGCCCGAACAAATCCATATGTAAGAGCGCTAATGGCCTAGAGGTTGACATGATACTTTTGGTAGGATGAGAATTAGCGACTTGTTTTCCGGCTTGACAAGCACTACAAAGTCGATTTTTTCTCAAACTTTACATCCTTCAAGCCAACCACTAAGTCATGCTTAAAAAGCTTTTTAAGTTGAGTCATTCCCACATGACCTAGTCTTCTATGCCACAACCAACCCAAAGAAGTTTTTGCAATTAAACAAGTTTTCAAACAAGACTCATTTGAAGCAAAATCTACCAAGTAGAGATTCCCAAATCTAAAGCCTTTGAAGACTAGTTCATTATTATTATCTTTTGAGATTATAACATTTTCTTTTGAGAATGAGCATGTTAAGCCAAGATCACATATTTGAGCAACGGATAGCAAGTTGAAATTTAATGATTCAACTAAAGATACATTAGAAATTGAAAGGTCGTTTGAGATAGCGATTTTACCCAATCCTAATACCTTTCCTTTGCTATTGTCTCCAAATGTGATTTTGTCATTGCTTCCATTCTCAAATGTGGTGAACATCTTCCGGTCTCCGGTCATATGTTGAGTGCAACCGCTATCCAACACCCAATGCCTTCCACCGGTTTTGTAGTTCACCTACAAAAGAAAATCAAGTTCTTTTAGGTACCCAAATTTGTTTGGGTCCTTGGAGGTTAGTGACCAAGGTCTTGGGTACCCAAATGGATTTCTTTTTAGCACCCTAAATTGAGGTGCCAATGAAATGAGCAATAACATTTCCATTTGTGGATTTTCTAAGCATATAACAAGAATCATATAAACCAATTGAATGCATGTTATTCTTAGAGCAATCACTTGGCATATGTCCAATACACCGGCATTTTGTGCAATACTTACCATTTTCCTTTACAAACCTTGGAGGCTTGTATACCGGCTTTTTACCCTTTTGGGGGACATATCCAAGTCTCTCTTTGTTGAAAGAGCATCTTTGATTGCTTAGTAACTTATCAAGGGTTTCCTTTCCCTTGTAAACTCTCTCTAAGCTTTTGTTTAATTTTAGCACTTGTTCTTTTAAATTTTTGTTTTCATTAGCAATGATAACATCATGAACAAGATTTAGAGCATCTCTAGAATCTACACTTGATGAACAAGGTATGGCAAGTAGATCATCACAACAAGTAGATATGCTAGACTTTGGATTTTCTATACTAGACATTTCATTCAAGATATTGCAAGTAACTCCAATGCTAGTACTAGATTTATGATTTTCTTGGAGAAGCAAATCATGAGCTTCCTTTAGCTCCTCATAAGAGTCTTTGAGAGAGGTGTGTTCTCTCTTTAAGACCTTAAACTTTGATTTTTCTTTTCCAAGAAATTCATTCAATTCAACTAGCATATTCATCAAGTCATCATATGAAGGCTCATCATCATCAAGCAAGTTTACCTTTTCTCCTTTAGCCATAAGGCATGTAGGAGTGGAGAATAGTGATGGAGCCTCCTTGATTGCAATGCCCACAAGCCCTTTCTTCTTGGGAGATTCGTCCTCGCTTGAGTCGGAGTCCGAATACTCCTCTTCGGAGTTCCACTCACCAATATGGGCTTCATTTTTGCCATCCTTGTGAAGCTTCTTGAAAAGCTTCTTCTTGTCGTTGTAGTTCTTCTTCTTTGATGACTTCTCCTTGTCATCCTTCTTTGTTGGACATTGAGAGGCGATGTGCCCCTTCTCATCACATTCATAGCAACGAATGTTGCTAAACTTCTTGTTTGAGGAAGAATGCCATTTCTTGGTCTTCTCATGGCTTGTACTCCGAAATGGGCGTCTTCTCATGAACTTCTTCATTCTTCTTACTAGAAGCGCAAATTCTTCTTCGGAGTCCTCCTCATCATCTTCTTCGGATTCTTCACTCATTACCGCTTTAGCTTTGAAAGCGGTGATCTTCTTATTCTTGGAAGAGGATTGCTCCAAGAGCTCTTCCTTGTCTTTCTTGTATAGCTCGTTGGTGATGAGGTTGCCCAACAATTGCGTTGGTGTCATTCTTGCTAACTCCGGTGAGTTGAGGAAGAGAGTCACCAACACTTCATATTTCTCCGGCAAGGCCCTAAGCATCTTTCGAACAATATCAAGATCGGAAAGATTAGTTCCAAGGCCCTTAAGCTCATTTACAATGTTGTTGAGCCTTGAGTACATCTCATTAATGTCTTCATGGGGCAACATTGTGAATGTCTCATATTTGATCCTAAGCCGATGCAATTTGGCCTCCTTGACCGTGGATGTCCCTTCGTGTATTTCCGAAAGGGTAGTCCAAATAGCATGAGCCGTCTCAAGATTGCTCACCCTATTGAACTCATCCGCGTTCAAGGCTCCAAATAGAGCATTCATAGCTTGGGCGTCTAAATGAGCATTACGCCCGTCTTGATCCGTTGGGTGATCCGGATCAAGAGCCATAACGTAGCCCTCATTTACGACTTTCCAAATTTGAGGACTCATGACCTTTAAATAAATAGACATTCTAATTTTCCAATAAGCATAATTTGAGCCATCAAATAGAGGTGCCTTTCCTATTGCTATACCCTCACTAGCCATCCTTTTCTCTCTAGACGGTTAAGTCCAAATTTGAGAGACCAAGCTCTGATACCACTTGTAGGATCGAGGAGGCCGACTAGAGGGGGGTGAATAGGAGGTTTTAAAATTTTCTTCTAATTCTAATTAGCAATTTTAAACTTGATAGATTGATAGAGCAAGACAACACTAACACTAGCACAAGTAATCGACTAAGAGCAATAACTAAAGGTAGAGAACAACAATTGCTACTCTAACTAAGCAAGCAATCAAATGATATGAATAAAGAGCGTTGCTTGGAAGAATATGATCACAAGAGAGCAAACCACAATTTGACACGATTACTTTTTACCGTGGTGATCGGAGACTTGCCGGTCTCCCCTAGTCCACGTTGAGGTAAGCCCGAACGAATCGGACCGGCTCCACGAATGAGCCTAAACACCTCGATCACTATTGGATGCCCTTTCCCTCTCCGGGTAGGCGAGCTCCAAGCCTTCACAATCTTCCGGGCCTTCTCACAATCTTCTTGAGAAGACACCGAAGCTCCGCCAAGCCGTCTAGGTGCCGGCAAGCACCAAGAGAATGGACCACTGCGGATTGATCTCACTCAAGTGCTCAATGGATCAACTAGAATGCGATGCACTTGAATTTTGGGTCAACTACCTCAAATGAATGCACAAGAGAGTGAATGAGGTGTGAGAGGTTGCTCTAGGCTCAAATGTATTCAATGGATGTTCAACAACACGTCCTAGTTCTGGTGGGGGTGTATTTATACCCTCACCCACCTCAAATAGCCGTTACTAAAAACAATCCTGAAAAATCAGGAAATCCGGTACTACCGCAGGCAAAACCGCGGTACTACCGGACCCTAGCTGACCGGTCAGAACGGCTATGTCAGAGAGTCAGAAGTAACCGTTGGTCAATGAGTGCGGTACTACCGCCGTTAAAACCGCGGTACTTCCGGACGTCCGGAAGTTCCGCCCCAAGCCCGATACTTCCGATCTCAACGAGACTAAGTCTTATTCTCGGCGCTCTCTGGAAAAAACGTTCCGCTCGGGTGTCCGGAACTTCCGCACATGCGGTAGTTCCGCAGGTAAAACCGCGGTACTTCCGTTTTCCGAGAGGCTAAGTTAAAGTCGGGGCGCTCTCTGGAAATAAAGTTCCGCTCGAGTGCCCGGTACTACCGGCAGTCCGGTAGTTCCGCGGGTCAAACCGCGGTACTACCGTTTTTCGAGAGACTAAGTCTTAGTCCGGGCGCTCTCTGGAAAAAACGTTCCGCCCGGGCACCCGGTACTACCGGACCTGCGGTAGTTCTGCCCAATACACGCCGGAACTACCGGATTTTCTGACAATGCACAGATTTGACTTAATTTTAATTTCTAAGTGCATGCATGATCCTAAATTGATCCAAAAGGCACATTTGAATATGATCAAGCAATCACCATGATCCCTCTTAATAGTACGGCGTCTATCTTATAATCCGGTCTTCCAACCTAACTCCAAGACCGGTAAAACAAAATAGATACCTAAACTATTTACCTTGTCGCCCTAGAGATCTTGAATCTTCATGGGATATTTTGTGAGCCTCTTTCTTTGCTATTTGAACATATCCTTTCAAACACTTAATGCACACATTAGTCCCATATTCACATAAATTCATTAACTACCAAAACTAACATTTTTAGGGGCCTAGATGCTTTCAATGGTCTGAAACAAGCCCCTAAGCAGTGGCATGAGAAGTTCGATAGAACACTGACATCTGCAGGCTTTGCTGTCAATGAGGCAGATAAATGTGTATACTATCGCTATGGTGGGTGTGAGGGAGTTATTCTATGCTTGTATGTGGATGACATTCTGATTTTTGGGACAAACATCAATATGATAAATGAGGTCAAATCACTCTTGTCTCAAAACTTTGATATGAAAGATCTGGGAGTGGCTGATGTTATTCTAAACATTGAATTGGTTAGAGGTGAGGATGGGATTACACTTTTGCAATCTCATTATGTGGAAAAGGTCTTGAACCGTTTTGGCTTTTCTGACTGCAAGCCTTCTCCAACACCTTATGATCCTAGCGTGTTACTTCGTAAGAATAAGAAAATTGCTAGGAATCAGCTGGAATATTCTCAGATAATTGGCTCACTTATGTACCTAGCTAGTGCAACAAGGCCAGACATCTCCTTTGTTGTGAGCAAGTTGAGCCGGTTTACATCTAACCCAGGAGATGATCACTGGAAGGCGCTTGAGCGAGTGTTGCGCTATTTGAAAGGTACCTCGAACTTTGGACTTCACTATACTGGGTACCCGTCGGTGCTGGAGGGTTATAGTGATTCCAACTGGATCTCTGATGCTGATGAGATCAAAGCCACTAGTGGATATGTTTTCACTATTGGTGGTGGTGCTGTTTCATGGAGCTCTTGCAAACAGACCATTTTGACGAGGTCAACCATGGAAGCAGAGCTTGCGGCACTAGACACTGCTATTGTTGAGGCAGAATGGCTACGGGATCTATTGATGGATCTACCTATGGTGGAAAAGCCAGTGCCAGCTATCCTTATGAACTGTGATAATCAAACCGTTATCGCTAAAGTGAACAGTTCTAAGGATAATATGAAATCGTCTAGGCATGTTAAGAGACGATTGAAGTCTGTCAGGAAATTGAGAAACTCCGGAGTTATAACCTTGGATTACATCCAAACAGATAAGAACCTGGCAGATTCCTTTACAAAGGGATTATCACCGAATGTGATAGATAGTGCATCGAAGGAGATGGGTATGAGACCCATGTGAGTTATCTATGGTAGTAACCCAACCTATGTGATCGGAGATCCCGTGAATTAGGATCTGGGAAAAACAAGCCATTAGTTAACTGGAGGAGAGTAATTTCAACCCTCTCTATGTGAAGATGCAATACTCTCAGAAACTGCAAGGCAGGTTGGTTAAGGCCTTAATGTGTTCCATTGGCTTTCAGAAGCGAAGACGTTATCCTGCAGAACGTTCTTGAAAGAACACACCTATATGAGCCCGACTGTTAGTCACAGTCTATGGAGATTTTGGGTAATCTCCTACTAAGCTCATGAAGAGACCAAGGAGTATGACTTATACGCTCCAACCGAGGGGTAGACTACTGGCGGCCTAGTATCAGTTAAGTCTTTAAGTGAAGCTTGCTTGCACCAAACTTGCAATTCAAGGCATAGTCCATTGTTCAAGTTGTGAGTAAGTGTAGCTTGGAGTTCTAGGTGGATGTTCAACCTTAATCGGTCTCCATCGAAATACTGATATATAAACAGTACATTGGAATTCAGGCAAATCTCTGTGGGACTTTGAGATCTGGTGGGGGATTGTTGGATTATGTGGGCCAAGCCCATATAATAAGAATAATTCCTATTAAATCTCAAAGGCCCACTCATGCAAAGGAGGCATACATGAGACCTTTAGTACCATATTGCTAGTTCTAGGAGAGGAAGACCACCTTAAAAGGGATGGTGCACTCCTAGCCACTTGAGGCATGTGTGGGAGAGAACTAGAGAATAACATGCGCGCGCTCGCTCGCCTCGCCTCGCTGGGCCGGGCCGGGCTGGGCTGGGCGGGGCGGGGCGGGGGGCGCGGGCGCACGACACCTGCGTGAATGGTCCGCCAAAATCCGCTCCAGGTGCTTGCGCAGACGCGGCTTCCTTTTGCAGTTTTATCTTTTGCTGTTTTGTGTGGCGGTGAATCCGGATCGGTTACGCAACTAATCCGGTTCGGTTACGAGTTATGGAGAACGTGCAGACGTCTTGATCACGCGTCCTGGTTTTCTATAAATACGGAGTCGCCGCCTCCATACAGAACCATGCGAAAATCAATCTAGGGTTTTGCCTCCTCCATCTATTGTGCTGCGCCGTCCCACGTAGTTTACTCCGTCCCGTCCGCCGGCGTGCACTGTCGTTCGGGAGAGCAGGTCTCCGGAACCGTCGCCTTCGAAGTCCTGCACCGGGAGAGGGCGAATAAGGTTTTTGGGAAGCGCTCTGCGCGACTGCTCGCTGTAGCTCTGGCTCGTCTTCCTCGTCGTTCGGCTTCGGCGAATCGTCATCGACTTCGTGTCATCCTCACCGTGCCTGCGGCGTCTACATCGGCAAACCGATCAGAACAGAACCATCGGTACGTAACAGTCATGTTCTCCGTATTAGATCTGTTCATGTACAGTTTCCTGGTTTACATGTCTAGATCTTTTATGCCTGTGATGGTTCTGTTATTTTGCATGCATGATATCATGATTTATTTATGGAATAAATTAAACCTACATGTGCTTATATATTCAACAGTAAGAGCAATGGCTTATGCAAGATATCACCTTTTTTAGAGGGACCAAGGCAGATGAACATAAAAAGAAACCCTACTGGGATGAATTTGATGTCCATAACACATGTTTTGTGTGCCCAACTAGATTTTATGCTCTCGATAGAATATATCACAATACGTGCAATAATAATAATAATAATATTGGAATAAAACATATAGATATTATCTATTGAGATAGTTGTATCTAAATACTAATTTAATACACACTCTCTTCTTATAGACATTGCTATGAAAACTATTTGGAATGTCCTGCTGGCATTTAGCAGATTTCACCGAGGGAAAAGATGGATAGCTAGTTAATTTGCACAGGAACCGTCTCATATCATGCATGCTCGACAGCAGGACGGACGGTCGGGAGACTCGAAGAAGACCGAACCATTCATCACCCCTGATCGACCTGTCGCCGTCCCTGACAAACTGCTCGCAGCCGATTCGATGGAGCAATTAACAGTACCAAAAACGATGCAGTATGAAACAGTAGCAAGCAATGCGGTCCTCCACTGTAATAATGCATGTCCCAGCCGAACAAAACATTGAAGCGTCATCAATTACGCCAGCCTGCACATGCCCCAAGACTGAACCAATACGGCTGGGTCACTCAGGCCCCGTTTGGCACAGCTCAGCTTCACTACTGAAGCTGTTTTTTTTATTTCAGCTTCACGAGCAGCTTCACCGATGAAGCTAAATCTGTTTTGGAAAACTGTTTGGCAAAACAGCTTCATGCATGGCTGAGAGAGGGCAATTGTCCAAGATGCCCCTATCTACCTACTTGTTCTAACATTTGGAGTTGTATGTTTGTATATGGTCATATGAATTAAAAAATAATATATTTGAATGAGTATGAATTAAAACATTAAAATAAAAAATACTTTTGGTGAACCAGAGGGGCAGTGAAATTTTGGTGAACGGGATGGACTAGTGGCAAATGCGTGTAATTTTGGTGAACCAGAGGGGCAGTGGGTTCCTAGGACTACGGGCCTGAGGGAGAGAGCTGTGAAAAGCTACTTCACCTCTCCCCATTCCTTTGTGAGAGCAGAAAAAAAGGAGCTTCACCCATGAAGCTGTTTGCAAAAAGGGTATTTGGCAAAAAAAACAACTCACAACAGCTCATGAAGCTGTTGGTGAGGCTGTGCCAAACAGAATCTCAGTCTCGTCCCCTGCCCTGTATGAGGCTGCAGTAGTTTACTGAAACCATTTGTTTTTGTATTTTGTGAACCTGCAAACTGATAACTGACAAGAAGTAAATATGTGTATCTTTGTGTGTAACAGTGTTGCTACATGCAATAAATGACATATTGACATGTTATTATCTTGAAATATTGTCCGGTACTGATTCGTTTTTCAATACAATTCTGTAGAACCAATATTACCGGATGAATTTACAAATTCTCCAGTCCAATGTCGTGAACAATGTCAATCGCGAGGACTTTCTCCTAACTCATGTACAGATTACAGTTGCTTGCAGGTCCCGACTTCATTTACAGATAACGCTAAAAGTGAATCAAGTTCGGACAGATTCTTTCTAAACCCGGTAGAACCACACTGGGACATCAAAATTTACCTCACTCGGTGACTGGTTCCAAACTTCTCAGCACCTTGTTCCTGCAACACTAGAGGGAACGGGTCTGCCTTTATTCTGTGTAATGGAATCCGTCAGCAGCCTCTCTATGCAAATAGGAGTGATAATCAATCTATATAAGTCTGAACTCTGTAGTTTTTTAGTTTCATTTGTAAGGCTTCTGTCCTCTTCTGGTATTTGTTTGATGTAATGATAACGTATCAGAATCTTGAACTGCAATATGATCATGGCACGATGTTCGAAGCTGGGCCATGCAAAGCTCGAAGAACTCGTTTTACAAATCAGAGCACTTGAGGTGCAATCTGCATGCGGGGGTGATCCCGGTCTTGGAATCCACAACTTCTCTGCCCTCTCGAGTCTCGAGCCTCCATGTCCATGCTGATTGCAGGGGTGCGAATATGGTTGAAGAGGTGGATGCGTTGGAGGCTGCCATCACGCACGCAACCGTCCCACACCAAGTTTTGTGCGATCCAATTACGAAGAGATGGTAAAGGATGACGCACGCACGGACTGTTCATCTGAGACTATGGAGGCTTTCAGTCTTCTTAGAGCAATTCCAGCAGTAGCCCAGAGCCCCTACTTTTCATTTGAGGGCTCCCCCTACTTTTGAGAGCCCAGTTTTTTTGCATCTACTCCAATAGCACCCCTCAAATCCATTCCACTGCACACTGACACATGGGACCCACTCCTCAAATCTGTCCGCCGTGGTCATCGACCCTCTAGCCGCAAGCTTGACGCCGCCGAACTCCCGCAGCACGCGCCCATCCCGCAGTAGTACGCCGCGATGGCCAGCGCCCCTAGCACGAGCACCATCGCCGCCACCCGCCTCGATCGCCTGGCCTTTGTCGCCGCGGGAAACATTGCTGGCGCCGGAGGCGGGGGCGAAGGCAGGGGCGGTGGCATCTCCCGGCCGTCGCGCCCGCGCCGCTGCCGCCGGACGACGGGCCGCCATCGTCGTAGTCGTGCTCGCCCGCGTCGTCACCGGGATCCGGCCGCCTCCGCTCTCCGCCGCCGGATCCGGCGACCCCACACCAGATCCGGCCGCTTCCCGCCCGGATCCGTTCGCCGCTGCGCCTTCGCAGCTCGGATCCGGCCTCGCCCCTCCTAGATCTCGCCGCCGCCGCCCGGGGCCGCCTGCTGCCTTCGCCCGGGGCCGCCGCCAGCCGCCGCCGGCTTCTTCTCCTCGCCTTTCCTTGCCGGGGCCTTCTCCGCCTTGTCGGCAGGCTCCTCCTCCACGGGCTTCTCCGCCTTCTCTCCGCCGCCAGCTTGGGTCGCCGCCCGGGGCCGCCGCTCGCCGAGGTCGCGGCGGATGCGGCGAAACGCGCGGCCGAAGGAAGTCGCGCACGGGCGGCGCTCGCGGGCAGGCTGCGGGCTTCGCGTGCGGGGAGGGGAACCGGCGGCGCGCACGGGAGGGGAAGAGGCGGGGAAGTTTCACGGAGGCGGGGAAAAAACGGAAAATGAGAGCCAGAGTAGGGGGCCCCTGGGAATGAGGGCTTGAAGGCCTCATTTGAGAGGCCTCCTATTTTTGAGAGCCAAGTAGGGGGTCTGCTGGAGTTCAATTTTTTGCTCTGGCTCTCAAATATGAGGTTTGAGGGCTCAAGTAGGGGGCCTGCTGGAGTTGCTCTTAGAGCAATTCCAGCAGAGCCTCTACTTGAGCCCTCATCCTACTTTTGAGGGTCGAGGGGCAAAAAACTCACTCCAGCAGGGCCCCTACTTGAGCCCTCAAAAGTAGAGGGCTCTCAAATCTCCCCCTCGAGCCCTCATTCCTGGGGGGTCTGGAGGGAGCCCCTACTTTTGAGGGCTCAAGTAGGGGCCCTGCTGGAGTGAGTTTTTTGCCCCTCGACCCTCAAAAGTAGGATGAGGATGAGGGTGAGTCCTATGTGTCATCCTCTGTAAGAATGAATTTGAGGGTCCTGTTTTGAGGGCTCCTGCTGGAGCGTAGCTCAAAAAACAGAGCACTCAAAAGTAGGGAGAGCCCTCAAATAAAAAATAGGGACCCTACTGCTGGAGTTGCTCTTATGATACGCACTAGACTTCGTAGTGACGTTCGGTTTTCCTCCTGGCAAAGAAGTGATACCTTCACTTGGTGATGTTTGCAGAAGATGGTTGTCGCTGCACTTAACTAGACAACTCAAATTAAAATTTTCATTATGACCCGAATTGGTGCTCATGTTTGTAGACCCAAGTTTGCGTAAACCTTTTGTGTTTGTCTCGGTGAATCCTTGAATTTTGCACATGTTTGTTTTGAGGGTTGGGTTGGTTTTGAGTTAGATTTTAACCCATTACTACCTCTAATACTTTTTCCGGAGCACCAACCGTTTCCTGTTTTCTTCTTTTTGTTCTCTCCCTTTCGTTACTTCTAATTACAAGCCTTCCTCCCTTTATATACTAAACCAGCTGACTAAGACACGGAAACGGACACTCTACTACTCGGATTCATATACACGGTAAGAGGACTCGTACACGATTCGTATCTGGGGTACGTTAGTACTGAAATTAGTTACTGCATGAATTTGTAGTTACTCTACCCGCTTACATGTACCATATTTTGGGGAAGCTTGTAGAAGAGTTACCCTGACGTCAGACGCCTGGTTCATTTTTGTCAGCCATTTCTTTTCTCTATCTGGCAAAGCTCACTTGTTATTTCTGCAGAGATTGAGATGGTGAAAACTGGTTCTATTTGTCGCGTCTCCATTTTATATTGCAGAAGAAAATCATGAGTCAGATCAGGACATGGGAACTGAACATGACCTGATATCCGATTGGCTTCCAAGCTACTCATTTTGTTGAGCGAATGCAAGCTTGGGTGTGTGTTTGCAGCTTTTGTTCTTGCAATTCGAGGAGGCAGTGAAGAACAAGAAAAAAGGTCTAGTCCTGCTATATTGCGTGGTGTTCAAACCTCTAGTGTCTCTATGCACAAAAACAAAAGAAAATAGTTCAATCTGTTAATTTGCTGTTTATAAGTTCCCATTTAAGGAGGTTTATATATCTTTAATATCATATTTGATTTTGACGTGATAACGTATCACAGTATTGAACTGCAATATGTTTGTGTATGTATATCTAAGAATTTGTTTCACTTCCATTGATCAATGATAACGTACGTGGCATACTACAGGCATAGGCATTACATCGTACATTCCTTGATAGTTAATTTCCTGAACTATCCACTTGTTTCTTAATCACAGTCCAATAGCCATTTACCATTTTAGTAAATCAGAGAGTACTCGTCGATTTGGTTTCTTGATGCTGTACTGACTACTCAGTCAGTTAGGAATGTGGTACAAACTGGGTTCTGGTCATTGGCCACATGGATCCCATGGCCAGCAACCTTTATCAGAGATTTTGGTCATTGCTTGGATGGGTTCTGAATGGTGGGATTCCAATCCAATGCATGTGAATTTTAACTGAATTACGTCAAAGTCCCACCACTCTGAACTGCACTATGCAAGTATGCACGGTTCTTAGTCTCCCAGCCAATTAGCTTCTTTCTTTCTTTCATTGGAATTTTCATTGTCATTTCACAAGGCAATGCAGAGTTCAGTTGGTAACAACTGGCAAGACTAAGATTGCAAACACACGAGCGGAGCGGTGAATCTAACATATGCCTCTAGATATTCTGCGTGTAATGTAATCTCCGAAGTGGAAATGGTACATCTGCGCATGCAGCTGGAGTATCATGCAATTCAAATTGACGCCGGCCAAGTCCATCCCACGTTGGTTGAAGGAAGAGGTCACGTAGTTGCTCGGCTGATCAATCCACCACGGTCCCCCATTAAACTCCAATGAACGTCTCCTCTCATTTATGATTTCTGCCCCGCTTCGACCGGCGACGACCAAGCAGCCTGGCCGGTCTCCACCTGCTTATCTAAGCAGCGGGCAATTCGGCTGGCACATATGTATGCCTGTTGTGGGACACTAGCACTGGCGTCTGGTGCTCAGCTTTAATCTTCCATCCAGCTTTCAGACAGCGGGCAATTTAGCAAGCGGACGGTCATGGCCACGGAACAACAGTAGGTACATTACGAGTATGGCATGAATTTTGCTCTTGATTTTCCATGAACGTAGTTATATTTGGTGCACTTGGTTGTTTGCAGTCTTCAGAGTTCTGAATCTAAGCTGTCCTTGGCAGCAGCAACTAACTTCTACTACCCACAAGCCAACCTGAGGTTCTGAGCTGGCCCAGAAGCTTCACCACGCGCAGGAACAGAGCAGGAGATGGATGGAATCATGGTGAGCGCTGCCACGGGGGTGATGAACTCACTCCTCACCAAGCTCACCACACTGCCGTGTGAGGAGTACAAGCTGCAGAAGGGTGTGAAGCGTGACATCACCTTCCTGAAGGATGAACTGAGCAGCATGAACGCTCTGTTAGAGAAGCTGGCTGAGACGGAGGTGCTTGACCCACAGCAGCAGGAGTGGAGGAACCAAGTGAGGGAGATGGCCTATGATATCGAGGACTGCATCGATGAGTATATGCATCGGCTCCACCAGGATCCGGGCAAATCCAGCGGTATCAAAGGGTTGTTTCGCAAGACGATCAAGAAAGTGAAGAAGCTGGGAGCTTGTCAAGAGATCGCTGAGCAGATAAAAGAACTAAAGACTCGCATCGTCGAGGCAAGCCAGCGACGTGAGAGGTACAAGCTTGATGTGGGGGATAACTCAGGTGGTACCAACATTGTGTCCATCGACCCTCGGTTGCCGGCCCTCTACGCTAAGGCATCCGACCTTGTCGGTATTGATGTTCCGAGGGAGGAGCTTATCGAGTTGGTGAATGATGGGGAGGAGCAGTTGAAGGTGGTCGCAATTGTGGGGTTTGGAGGATTAGGCAAAACTACTCTTGCTAACCAAGTATATCAGAAAGTTGGTGAACAATTTAAATGCAAGGCTTTTGTATCATTATCCCAAAAACCCGATATGAGAAAGATTTTACGGAACATACTCTCTCAGATCAACAAGCAAGTCTATGCATGTACTGAATCAGGGGATGAGGAACAACTTATTAATGCACTAAGTGGTTTCCTGAAGGACAAGAGGTATGCTCTCTGTTTCATATTGCAAGTCATCCTAGGATTCAAAATTTGTTTTTGTATTCTAACGCATTCTACCTGTGAGACAAATTTATCACAATCTTTCTATCAGATGACCTTAATTTATTTGTAACATTATCTCCATAATTCATAGATATCTTATGCAAAGTCATTTTAAATAGGACTATTGATCATTTTAACACTCATCTTAATCCTTATGCAATAAGATATAGTTCTTCATAATGTGAGATGAATTGAATATCTAAGTTTAAATAGAATTTTATTTGGACTGCCATGATGAAATACTCTTAACGTTTTTTCCATGAACATATATGTAATTAGGTCAACACTGAAATATTACTTTTGGCTACCAGCTATGTGATTTCCTTTTCATATTATCTCCTATATGTATTTAATCGACATAATTCAACTGAACCAAAGTCTCTCTCATTTGATAGATACTTTATTGTAATTGATGACATATGGAGTACCCAAGCATGGAAGTTTATTAAATGTGCCTTGCTTGAGAATACTTGTGGTAGCAGGATACTAGTGACGACAAGAATTGCAAATGTTGCCAAGTCATGTTGCTTCCCTCGCCTCGATCTTGTGTATGAACTAAGTCCACTAAGTGAAGCTGACTCAAAAAGTTTATTCTTTAGAAGAATATTTGGCTCAGAAGACATATGCCCTCTTCAACTAAAAGAAGTTTCTACTGAAATTATAAGAAAGTGTGGTGGTCTACCACTGGCAATCATTACAATGTCTAGTTTGTTGACTACTAAGTCACCTGCAAGAGAAGAATGGGTAACGGTCCTCAGTTCGATTGGTTCAGGACTAGAAAAAAATTCTGATGTGGAGGAAATGAAGAAGATACTATGTTTGAGTTACAACGACCTTCCTCATGAGTTAAGAACTTGCTTATTATATCTAAGTATGTTTCCAGAAGATTATATAATCTGGAGGGATCGTTTGATAAGTAGGTGGATAGCAGAAGGATTTGTCAAGGTTGATGGTGGGAGAAATTTAAAGGAAGAAGGGGAACGCTATTTTAATGAGCTTATAAATAGAAGTATGATCCAACCAGAAGTTATCTGGTATGATGGTCAAGCACAGGCATGTCGTGTGCATGATATGATTCTTGATCTCATTATATCCAAGGCAGTTGAAGAAAATTTTATCACTTTCACTGGTGACCAATCACACATGTTGGTGTCGCAAAATAAAATCCGACGGCTGTCACTTGACTACCGCAGCCATGAAATTGACATAGCGATGCCATCCATTGTTACTACTCATGTTCGATCCCTTGGCATATTTGGATATTCTTTACAAATGCCTCCTATTTCAAACTTGCATGCTCTGAGAGTGCTAGATATAGAGAGCAGTGAGAAGTTGCAAAATTGTGATCTTGGAAATATTGGGAAGCTAATTCAGTTGAGGTACCTACGAATTGAAGCACGTGGCATTACAAATCTTCCAGAACAAATGGGTGAGCTACAACATTTGGAAACATTGGATCTACGTCGTACTGAGATAAGAGAATTGCCAACAAGTATTGTTAAACTGCGAAGGTTAAAAAGTTTACATGCTAATGGTGCAAGGTTGCCGGATGGGGTGGGGAACATGCAAGCTCTAGAGGAACTATCACGAATAGTTGTGTGCGAAGGAAGCTCAGTCAATTTTTTGCAGGAGTTGGGCAGTTTGACCAAATTGAGAACTCTTCGGCTAGTTTTCAACATTAACGACTCACACAGTGATAAAATGATGTATGCAGATATCTTGGCTTCGTCGCTTCGCAAACTCTGTAGTTCAAACCTTAGATGTTTGCATGTTTCTAGTTCTGCTGACATCCCTTTGGATTCATTGTCCCCACATCCTCATCTCCTGCAGGAATTACAAATCCCAACCTCACCTGATCTCCAGGGGATTCCAAAGTGGATGGCCTTGCTATCCAACCTCACTGTGCTACGCATCAAGGTTAATCAAGTGACACAGGAAACCCTCCAGATCATTGGGGACTTGCCCGCATTGCTATGTCTAGAGTTACGATCAGGAGTTGACCCTAAGGAAAGGTTCATTGCATGCAACAAGGGATTCAGATGTCTAAAGGTCTTCCGCTTGTGGTGTTGCACCATGGGCCTGATGTTCGAAGCTGAAGCCATGCTAAAGCTCGAAGAATTCGAGTGTTGTATCATGGGCCTGATGTTCGAAGCTGGAGCCATGCCAAAGCTCAAAGATCTCTGGATTCAAATCAGAGCACGTGATGTGCAATCCGCATGTGGTGATCTCGGTCTTGGAGTCCACCACCTCTCTGCCCTCAGTAGACTCTTTGTCATTATTGATTGTGAGTGTGCGAGGGTTGACGAGGTGGAGGCGTTGGAGGCTGCCATCAGGAATGCCGCCAGTCTACTTCCCGACCATCCCACACCACATTTCGGCAGATCGAACATAGGAAATTCAACTACAGGCAGAAAGCCTGGTTCTGCATCTAATTAAGGTATTATCAATTATAAGCTCATCCGATCCTCCGAGACGCTCCTGTACGCTGTTAATTCAACTAGAGAATGATGTACATGCATGACATTTACTTTGTCTTCTTCCCAATCGCTGTGAGCCGTTAAAAAAATACTGCTCATATGACCATATTCTTCTTTTGACACTAGTGGCTCTGTTTCGTCTAGGCAAAAGCAGGTGCCATTTTAATTGGTTTGTGATTTTTGAAGAGGATGGTTGTCGCTGCTCACTGGAGAACACAAACTAAAATTTTCCTTGTGCACTAAATACCTGTTAAGAAAATGTTTGTATAGCATGTGAACTAGCAATTAAACCTTTGGTCCTCCAATTAGTAAAGATAAAGATGGTTCACACCTCCTTTGGTCCTTTTATATTGAGCAATGCCATGTCCACGTCATCAAATAATTATGATAATATGTGTTTAACAAACTCCTAAATTGTGTAAGTTACACTGCTACAGTACCGATCCTATTTATTTCGTTACCACCAGTCATGCATAGCAGGCTGAGCTGGCCTGAAATGAGATTCGTCTATTCAATTGTTTTCAGATCACAACTGTTGCTGAAGTGAATCGGGTTACTCACTTGAATATCCGGAGTCACTAATTGTGCTGTTGGCTCCAAATTTGTCAGGACTTTCTTCCGGCTGCATTGAGTGGACTTGAAACCATGAGCAGCCTCTCTGTGCAATAGAGTGCTCAATCTGTTCGCTACTTCGAAGTTTTTGGGTTCCATGTAGAAGGTTTCTATATTATTGTTTCTTTTTTCGAGAACAAGCTTCTTTGTTCATGCACTTGATTCCATGTAATGAGAACATGTCAGAAACTTGAACCGCATTATGTTCTGCTACTGCTTTAGAAATTTATGTAATCATTTTTCATATGTTTGATCAGTTCAACATGCACTAAGCTTTTGTTCCAGGGGATAACTATGCATAACAAATGTACGTGCTTGGGCTGGCCTTGAACTAAACTTATCAAACTGACCTCCATGTAGCTATCCAAATACTATGGTTTCATTAAAAGTTTGAAATGTAGTAACCACACATCGATTTTTGCTCTGCTTCTGCTGCCTTAACCTGCGAGAACTTTGATCTATCAGATGCTGTGACTGTAAGAACGTAATCTTGGAACATCCAAATTCCATGGTTGCATAAATGCTGTCTTGTCGGTTTAATTAATCACAATAGAGCACTGAAGGCATCGGGCATCGGGCATGATTGGGTATATGTCCTCCCTTGTACTCTTAAAAAAAGTGTTTCAGCTGTTTTCCAATCTAAATATGCATGCAGTAATTCGGCACTCACTGCATCATGATGCAGCGTTTTTTATCTTCTATGCAAAGTTGGCTGTGCTCTTTGTGCGAGTGCCCCGACAGACAATACGAAGGGCACGAGCTCTTGGGCTGGCCCTCTTCCTTTTCTTATCTCAATCTGACCATTTCTTTCCTTCTTCCCACTTCGACGCAACCGCGAGAACAGAAGCATGAATTGAAATGTGAGTCACATCCTTGATCTTTGCTTTGCAACATCGAATCACTGTGTGCTAGATGTGAACCCCGTTTGTAGGGGTGCAAACGGAGCGGATAAGGACGGATATTGCTCATTCCGTATCCTTTTCCATATTTTTTGTCGGAGTCGAAATCGGACATGGATAGTGCCGGATACGAATACGAATGCGGATATTCTCGGTCATGAACACGGAACGAATACATGCCACTCCGAATATGGTTAATTTCGGTCACAAATATTTAATCGGATAATGCGCGAAAGCAAATTTAACATGGTGCAGAGACAAATTAAGCAAACCGGGATTTAATACGAGTGTACCGACGTTGCAACAGCCACGAAAACAAGCAATCTTATATTTTAAGGAGAGTCAGAGATCCCACCTGGCCGGCGGAGAGGCCAGGTATCCGACTCCGTTTCCGCATCCGGTAACTATTCGGGTAACTATCCGGGCAACTATCCGGAAAAAATATCCGAATAATTCCGTATCTGTCGGATAATATTTGTTCCGAATCCGTTTCCGTATCCGACAAAACTTGTAGATATCCAAAAATTTGCTCCGAATTGTATCCGAATTAAAATGGACAGACGGTCGGTCGGGGAATATCCGCTCCATTTGCATCCCTACCCGTTTGATCATACATTCATACTCCCCCTATTTTCCCTTTTCCTTTTGGCACTTGGTGATACGATACCCTGAAAGGCTGGAAGCACATTACATGAACCACGAAATCATTTGGCAAGAAAAAGCCTTCTGGTGTGTGTTTTCCGGTGAAATGGTGAATAGGTTCTTTTCTTCTCTCTTTTGGGCTCGACCGAAGTTGACTGGGCTCTGTGCGATTGGCTCGACAAGCATGCAAGGCACGAGCCCTTGGGCTGGCCCGTCCACTGGCTTCCCCTCTGTGTTGTCGTCTACGATTCTACACCCGGCAAATACCAGCTGCAAACCTGTAAATTTTTGAAAAAAATTTTCAGAAAATAAGGTAGGGTAGATGATGTTATATAATACTGTAAAATTTCAAGGTTAACCTCAATCGCATTTGCAACATATAAAACTGACAAACATAAATAGTGATGAACAGTCAAACCACTATTCATGCTGAAATTGTCTTTATAGCGATATAGTCTTGTGGCATTCATTCAGAACATGGGCTTGCGTCGGTGTATTCTTTTCTTCTCTCTTTTGGGCTCGGTCGAAGTTGACTGGGCTCTGTGCGATTGGCTCGACAGGCGTGGAAGGTACGAGCTCTTGGGCTGGCCTGTCCACTGGCTTCCCCTCTTCTTCGTCTTGTCGTCTACTACCGATTCTACCCCAGGCAAATACCATTTGCAATCCATCTTTTTCATGCAAACTCCATAAAAACCACATGTAAAAGTTTAAAAAAATTCCCAGAAAATAAGGTAGGGTAGATGATGGTATATAACACTGTAAAATTTCAAGGTTAACCTCAATCGCATCCGCAACATATAAAATCGACAAGCATAAATAGTGATGAACAGTGAAACCACTATTCATGTTGAATTGTTTTTTTCATGCCTATCTTGCAAACATAATTGAGGTTAATCTTGAAATTTTATAGGGTTATAAAAAATCATCTTCCTTACATATGATTTTTTTTCAAAAATTTAAAAAATTTTATGCATGGTTTCCAAGTTTTCATGGAATTTACATGAAAAGAGTGGTTTCACCCTGGTATTTACCCAAAGCCCCCATTTCTGATGCCCCATACTGGTGACGCACTACGAGAGAGCAGAAACAAGACATGAGAGTGCTATATGTTAGTCACCATCACTATTACACAAAAGGTCATCACAAATGGTTCAAAAACGTCATTATAGGCGGTTTCGTGAGCCATCTGGATTTATAGGTCAGTAATAATATGAGGTCATTATATGCCGACTATCACAGACGTTTTTTTAGTAAAAACCTTCTGTGATAATTGACTATCACAAACGATTTTTAGTAGAAATCGTCTATGATATATAATATATCACACACGGTTTGTAGTTGAAACTGTCTATGATAATCTATATATCACAAATAGTTTCTAGTAAAAAACCATCTGTGATAGTCAACTATCACAGACAGTTACAACTAAATAACCGTCTATGATATTCTTTTTTGTTCCTAAATCTATTTCTGTTTGTTAGCTAGCCTTAGGAAATGTTAGCCATACCCTCTAAAACAAGCAGATCAACACAGTATATATACATCTAATTCACATTCATTCGTTTCAAAAACAGGAACATCCATTTCACAAATCAATTAACAGAAATAAAGTAAATTATCCATTCATGAACAAATACACACATGAATAATTAAACTCAATCTTCTAGTGAAATTCATTCTACATTGTGGAACTCCCCATTTTCTTTTATGACTTTCGATATCAAGAAGTATGCACATTGTCCTCGAATATGTTTGAGGTCGGTCTGTTCTAATGGAGTTATAGCGATGAACAGAACCTGTCAGTAAGAAGATCAATGTCGTGCATACATATATAAATTGATAAGTATGAAATAGTTATCGCAAGATTGACAAAGCTCAATATTGTTCTTCGCAGAACCGATGAGAAGTTGCATGTTGTGGCAAACAAAGAATCCACAGGTGTTGTTGCTTGATGGCTGCTAGTGGCACTGCAAAAATAAAATTTGTTAGCTCGAGAGGCATTACTACGAAGTGTTATATAGGATTAATGTGTACTAACGAATACCAAAAAATCTAGAACGTGTCGCAGGGCGTCGATCCCTCCTTTGGATTTCCATACCTTTGTAACGTATGTGGTGAACAACCTACGTGATTCCAAAAAGTTAGCCTTAGTCATTGCGAAGGAAGGAAAGACTATAATAGAGCTATCTATAGAGGAAACGTGTTTACCTGTCGATTACTTGTTGGATAACTGTGTAGTCGGTTTTGTTCTTCTGTAGGGAATCAAGATATATTATCTTGTTCCATTTTGGTATAATTACAATTAAAATCTAGTGGAACCTACATAGGTATATCATGGTCATTAAACCTAAGTTCGTGTTGCCTATAAAGTACAAATCAATAAGTATAGCCACTAGTGTAGCACTTACTCCTGGTTGTAAGGTATAAGTATGAATTCTTTGTCACGGTGAGCCTCTAATGTCTTCATCATGTAATTCTTGATAAAGGATGCATCCTTCTTGATGATATCCATGGAGACCAAGCGTGGGTAAAAAAAAACCAACCGGTGATTTTCTTAATCTGGCTTCAGTCACCATGTATATATACACACACACATAAAAGCAATGAGTTATATATGACATTTATTGGCATTAAATAAATGTAGATTGTGATTGTACACACTTATAGTGTCCAGCATCGAATGAGTGAGGCGTCGAGGGCATCGAGTGTGAAGAGAAAAAATGTCCTCGAAGGTCACCGTGAAGATACAATAGTGAATATTGTGTTGCAGATGATGTGGCATGAACATGACGTTAACACCCGAGCGATGTTGTTCCTCCGACTTGTTATCCTATTCCATGTAATACATATGTAATCTCTGGAAAGATAGTTCTAAAGTTAGGAGGCGCTCTTCTGGGAAGACCAACGACTCGCCTAGTATAAAGTTTCGAGCCAATGGCAAGTAGGGGATCTCATCATCTGTCTTCTTTGGTTTGCCCTTGCCGCCTCGGCTGTAGGTTGACTTCACGGTAGTCGACTAGGCATGAGATGTAGATGCACTGCACCTTTGCTGCGTCTGTGCAGGTAGCGTTGGTATAGATCACACCTGTGGAATTGGCATCGGTGTAGATAGCTCCTGTAGACTTGGCACTAGTGCAGGTAGCTCAAGTGGACTTGGCACCGATGTAGATGGCTCTCGTGGATTTGGCACCAGTGCAGATAGCGCAAGTGGACTTGGCACCAGTGCAGATGGCTCTCGTGGACTTGGCATAGGTGCAGGAGCCTCTAGGCATATGTTGCTTTTAGGCCACTGGATGAATGTTCCAATGGCTTGCACTAGAGTCATGACCTTGTCGTTGGGGGGCATCTGTAGTGGGACGACCTCGAAATTGGTATGAACACCATCCACATTCACTTTTGCAAAACCTAGTACTAGAGATACACCGTGCACCAAGGCTTTGAGCCTAGATGGATACGCCTAACCCCAAGCAGTGAACAAGGCAAATGAGGTATATCTCACTTGGAGCTTGCACTTCGTAGCCATCTACATAATGATACGAAATTAGTTACTCCAACAAACCTATCAATGGATCGAGCATACCAGAGATAATAATTATTACTAGGATATCATTAACAAGAAATCGGTGATCGTTTTTCGATATAGGGTTAGACGTGCAGCTACTCGGACAGTTGGGGAGCTACCTAGCATAGGAGCGGTGGGGGATTCCTGCTAATTTTTCCTATACCTTTGCATTTCATCTCTAACCAATATTTGCATCTCATCTTTGATTTTTGCCATAGTGTCCTCTCGTAGCTGTGCCTCACGCTCGGCTTTGGCTCTCTTCCTACTCTGATAATCTGCGGAGTCCTCTGGGAAGCTATATTTCTAAGGAACATAAAGACCAAGACCTTTTTGTGACCCGGGTGCTCATTATTTTCTATGGCAGTGGAGAGTAAATCTCTCTCCCTAACTACCTCAAATGAGCCTTGGAAAGATTCTACACTCAGTGCTTGCAGGCGGTGGGACACTTCCTCATCTGCGGGGTTTCTAAAGGAGATAGCCCCTGATGATATGGTAGATGACCTTGCTCTTATCCAGTTTTGGGTGCGCTCTTTAGAGATCCCGACAAATGGTGGTAAGGCCTCCCGCAGGATTGCCTGCTCGTCCTCCTGCCTCCATTGTGGGATTTTACCCGCATATCCAGCGGTGCCGAGTCTGTGGGGGGTGTGTTTTTTGCCTAGAGGTTCCTATGTGTGGCACTTTCACTCCTAAAATTATCTATCATCTTCATCGCCACAAATTCTTGCCATTGCAGTTCTAGGAATGGATACTTATGGAAGGGTATCACATCCTTCTCCACGTATTACTTGACAAGCAGGCTCTTGAAGTTCTTCCACGCTTTGCATGCCGCTAGCAACACATGTCATCACACAGAGGCCTAGTGTTCTTATGGGATCTCGAACGATCGAAAAACTTCCGTTAGCAGCTGACTTTTCCGATCTTTGGTCACCTTCTTCCATGAAACAAACGTGATCTCAATCCGTTCCTGTGCAACTTTTTTGACTATTATTCAGAATGCAGACACTGCTTGGCGAGAATTGAGAGTGGTCCTAGATGCATTGACATCCATGATGGTAAATTAGCCCTTGGGTTTTTTCGATAGTTCTCTTCCTTTTCATGATTTTTCAAAGGATGGTGCATCACACGCATCCAGTGATGATGTCGAAGAATGAGTGGGTAACATCTTCAAAAGATAATAAAAGTGAGCAATTCTTGGTGAATTTAGAATATGATCAAGTATTTATGTGCCAATTTCTCTAATCAGTCAAGCTTTGAACTCTAGACTACCTTACCGAATATCCTAAGACAAGCAACAGTAACTTGACAATGAACTAGAGAGATATCAAAACTATCCTGAAATTTAATTTTGTGGACTCAATTTGATAGCTCAATGATGAGAATGGTCATATACTGAAATTGAATTATTCAAACTTGAACTCTAAAGTATAGCTTTTGCTGTCATTTTGATTTTCAGTCTTGCAGTCAATTACTTTTGAATGTGCTTAGATATATTTGCCCTGTGATCTCTAAAATTCAGAATATATGCTTCTTTTGTAAGCCAATTAGGCTTATTTTGTCATTTAAATACTAATGGAATTATGATTTTAAACAATAATATTTTACTAGAATAAAATATGAATTCATGCTAAAACCACATTAATTACAACAATCCAGAAAACCAAGCGCATATACAGCAAAGCATATATCCAAGACATGATAAAAACATAGAGATCAAACTATTATATCTCAAAATGAACAATGTAATCAAGCCAAAGGACAATATGCTAAACTGAGCATAAGCATGAGCATTTTGTAATTAACATAATACACAGATTAAGAAGTGAGTTTTGCTCTCAGTTTGAGGAGTTGCTCAAGTTAAAACCTAGTCTTCTCACCCTTGTCAACAGATCATATATCAAAGGGACTAACTCCTCAGTATTTTGCTAGTTTGATACTCTAAAATTACCTCAGTAAAGTAATAAAATCAACTACCATATTTTAAGCACACGACAGAATGAAGAACAACTATTGCAATGTCAACAATAGTGCTACGACAACAACAGAAACAAACACCAGAGATGTGCTACAATATTAATAGCAGTAATAACTGAATCTAACAATATTCAGTCCAAAACAGTAGTGATTTATACTTAAACGAAGTAAGAAACAAGTAATGATAAATCAGTACTAGCAGAATACTCTCTCGTTAGTCACAGTGATCTTAATCTGACAAGTTATCCTCATCGAGCATTCACAAAGCCCACATTCTATTATGTAAAGTCTCCCAGTGCTACATTTATGAGGAGGGCCACTGAAGTCGGGGGAAGCGGTGACGGGCTCGGGGGAGGCGGCGACGGTGTCAGGAGAGGCTGTGATGGGCTCAGGGGAGGCTGGGATAGCGTCAAGGGAGGCAGCGATGGGCTCAAGAGGAGGAGGAGGGCGACTACCTCGGGGGAGGAAGGCCACTGGAGTCAGGTGAGGAGGAGGAGGAGGACGACGGCCTCGGGCAAGGAGTGCCTCTGGAGTCAGGGGAGGAGAGGAGGAGGGCGACGTGCTACGGAGGAGGAGGGCGACAGGATCGGGGTGAGGTGGCAGCGTTAATGGGTAGAACAGTGGGGACAAACTTTAGTGCGCGATATATAGGAGAATAATCACAGATGATTCTATTTAAGAACTGTCTGTGATATTTATTATCATAGACGGTTCTTATTAAAAACTATTTGTAATAACAAAACATCACATACAATTTTAATATAGAACCGTCTATGAATATTTATATCACAAACAATTTTACTTTAAAACCGTCTGTGATGTTCCCTACTTACATTCACATATATACGACACATTCTCATATACATAAATGCAAATTCACATATATATTGCACATTCTCATATACATAAATGTAAATTCACATATATATGACTCATTCTCATATACATAAATGCAAATTCACATATATATATCACACATCCTCAAATACATAAATACAAATTCACACACACACACACACACACACACACACACACACACACACATATATATATATATATATTATATATATATATATATATATATATATATCATACATTCTTATATACATATATGCAAATCCACATATATATATATATCACACATTCTCATATACATATATAAATGCAAATACAGAACATATGACACATAAATATTTTATTCATCATTCCACTTGCTTATTTTTTTAAAAAAATTAACCCCTCATGATGATCAATGCGTATGTAGCTACTTTCATCATGTTCTTCCTCTACCCTTATGCCATTTCCCAAAGGAGGAAACTCATCAAATTGATTGTATTCTTCCTCGTCCACTATATTCTCAACTCCGACAATCCTTCTTTTTCCATTAAGAACTATGTGGCACTTCTTATTTGCTTAGAAATCTCCCCTATATGTGGGTAACTCTAGGACAGGTAACTATGATATTGTTAACAGGTTATATGAGATAATGATCAAAGATAGAGGTAATAGGAACTGTGGAAATAAAGTTAATTGTTATATAGCAAGTTATGGCAGTGGCACTGGTGATTACTTCCCACATACCCAATTATACGAGAGTAGTCAGGCACAACAGTGTCCTCGACTGTATAACCGCAGACGGGGTGTAATATCCTGAGTAACAAAAGTGTACAGCCCCCCCCCCCCGTACGTTACCAGGTAGGTGAAAATCTCCCCAATATGTGGGTAAGCTCAGGCCAGGTAGCTGTGATGTTGTTAACAGGTTATATGGTAAGACTTTAAGGTAACTAAAGGAAGGTTAAGATAAGGTTATGATAAGTGAAAGGATTTGCTAAAGGTTTGAAATGGAGAAACATTATATCCTTATGGATGGTGATATGAAATGATAACATGGAGATAATGGTCTAGAAATTACTCTAAAAGAGTTATTATAATATAGCTCACATAAGGGTTGACAATCAAGTAAGTTTTATTACGTGATAAGTGATTATTAGTTATCTTACCAATTATTAATATATATGTATCGGTCATGACTCACATAAGAAATCATATCAGCAACACATCATGATATCAGAAGGACAACATAGATGCTTGATATTAAAAGATTGCTAGTGGTTTGAACCTAAGTCTACAACATGATCATCCTATCCCATCAACGATTTAAGCATGAATCTAGAACATTATTAACTGAGTATCCTAATAAATCTAAAAGCATGTGAAATAAGATAACCTAGAATATCATGGAATGAATACAGTATTGTAAGTCTAGAACCAGGCAAGCACTAATAATATGATAATAACAAGGCAAGCATCAGTAATATGATAACAATCAGGCAAGCATTGATGATGTTATAATATCCAGGCAAGGTTTAGTAATATGATAATACCTAGGTAACTTTAGTGATTTGATAATTGCCAGGTGATTCCAGTGATACGATAATAGCCAAGTAACTTTAGTGATATGATATTAACCAAGTAGCTTTAGTGATATGATATTAGTCAGGTAACTTTAGTGATATGATGATAGCCAATTAAATTTAGTGATATGATGATAGCCAGTTAACTTTAGTGATATGATAATTGTACTCAATGGAAAGGTGATAAGTAATTCTCGGTTTTTTGCAAAAAAAAGGTCCTTTGGTTTTTTCAAAATTACGCACCTATCCTCGATTTTTTTAGAAAAACTTTTTCACGAATTATTGTCTCTTTTACTTTAGTTCACATGGTAGCTAGCGTGGCATAGCGTCGCGCTTACGCTGCTAGTAAATTTGACTTGCCCACCGATCAGCTGCTTGTGGAATCTCGGTGGCCCTTCCAGCCCGATAAAGAAGGTAGACCGTGATGAAAAATTGCTTCAATTAATATGGTTTCTTAATACGATAGCCTCTCTAGTACTATTGGAAAAAAAAGAATTATCACTTTTTGCAACCGTACGGATCAAAATGCATGAACTTTGACCATTGGGTATATTCACATCATTATAAGTTTTTTCTGCGTGGACGTAAACTATCTACGTTTTTTGTCTCCAAATTCTGCGCTTGCGGGTCCCCTGACAGAGCGCGTGAAAAGAACAGTGCCGAGAGTTGTATGTGTTGAGGAACCGACGCTGGAGACCAGTCCGAGCGATTCCTCTGTTTAGAACAAGAACGAATCAATCACAGAATCACAGAATAATAGATTGAACACAGAGAGGTAGAGAGAACTCCTGGTCTTTCTTTATTGCTTTAGATTGCATCCGGGTACATAATAAAGGGGGTCTAGGTCCCTATTTATAGTCTATGGTGGGGTGCCCAATTAGATCAGGACTCTGGATAGAGTCCAGGTTTCCTAACACTCCCCCTTGGGCACTCACCCAACATGCTCATGCCTCGTCAAAACTCCATAAAAACCCAGTGGGAAAAATTTGGAGAAAGAGTACATGATACATGTGATGCTGCGATGCACGAATTGCCTCATTAAAAACCTTGGTCGAGAAACTTTATGGAAAACTCGTCAAGGGAAAAAGAGTACAATTCACCCAAATTCATTTGGTCTGCAAGACTTTATTTTTGGGTACTTAATCTTCATGATCAAGATTTATTAGCGGGCTTGTGAGAATTCTCCCCCTGAATTCTGCACTTCTCTAAGTCTCATCATTCCAATTCCACGCACGCACCTTTCAAAGCTAGATGCGGGGAGTGACTTAGTGAACAAGTCAACATGACTTAATGTGCAGTACTTTAATCTTGTCCATCTTTGCAATTCATGAGCATAGATAAACTTGGGGTTGATATGCTTACATAGCCCGTCTGCACTAGTGCAACGCAAGCTGCATTATCTTCATGGATAATTAGGGGGGGTTTGCACAAAGTTCATTCCACATGACTGCTGGATGTGGTGATTCGTTCAGCGGAACCAAGCGCACTCTCGTGCGGCTTCATACAGTACTATAATTTCTGAGTGGTTCGTCGAAGTAGCTACCAGGCTTTGCTTAGACGATTTCCATGAAATTACAGTTCCACCACACAGTAATACATAGCCTGTTTGTGACTTAGCGGTATGCGGGTCTGACAGATACCCAGCATCTGCATAGCCAATCAAGTTCAGATCTTGATTCTTTCTGTAAAACAATCCGAGGTCCTTGCTACCTTGGAGGTATCGGAAAATGTCCTTTATGCCCTGCCAATGCCTGTTGGTGGGCTCTGCACTGTACCTTGCTAACAGGTTCACGGCAAACGCAATGTCCGGTCTAGTGCAGTTTGCTAAATACATGAGTGCTCCCACTGCACTCAAGTATGGGAATTCCTGTCCCAGGACTTCCTCCCCCTCTTCCCTTGGTCGGAAAGGATCTTTTTCTTGCTGTAAAGACCTACCGATCATCGGTACTTTCGAGGGAAATGCCTTCTCGAAGCCAAACCTTTCAAGCACCTTCTGGGTGTAGGTCGACTGATGTACCAAGACTCCTTCAGGGACATGCTCAAGCTGCAAGCCTAAGCAAAACTTGGTCTTGCCCAAATCTTTCATTTCAAATTCTGACTCCAAGTAGGAGCTTGCTTCTTTTATGTCTTCGGCTGTCCCGATGATATTCAGATCATCTACATACACAGAGATTATACAGAATCCATTCTGGGATCGCCGTATAAATACACAAGGACAGTCTTCATTGTTCGTGTAGCCTTTCTTGCAGAGAAAGTCGCTCAAGCGATTATACCACATTCTTCCAGATTGTTTCAGTCCATACAGTGACTTTCTGAGTTTCACACTGTACAGATTTCTATTTGCTCTGTCTTGGTTCGGGAGAGGAATTCCTTCAGGGACTTTCATGTAAATCTCCGAATCCAAGTTACCGTAAAGGTATGCAGTCACAACATCCATCAATTTCATTTCCAAATTCAAGTTCACTGCCATTGAGATCAAATATCTAAAGGTAATTCCACTCATGACTGGGGAGTAGGTTTCTTCATAATCAACTCCAGGACGTTGAGTGAAACCTTGGGCTACCAGCCTTGCTTTGTATCTCACTACTTCATTTCTTTCATTTCTCTTTCGAACAAATACCCACTTGTGCCCAACGGGGTGTATGTGGGGAGGTGTGCGGCATACGGGCCCAAACACCTCTCTTTTATTCAGAGATAACAATTCAGTTGCTATTGCCTTCTTCCAATCTTCCCAATCTGATCTTTTCTTACATTCAGCGAGCGATGCAGGCTCGGGATCAAGATCGATGATGGTGGCAATTTTCTTTGCGAAGTAGATATCGATATTAGCTGTTGTTCTATTCAGGGACTCTCCCGTGTGCACATAATTTATAGCTATTTCTTCATGAGTTGCTTCTTCTGGAGCTTCACCTTGCGCATCGCTTCTTTCAATTGCGGTGGCAAGTCCCTTTAGTTTTCGGCTCCGATGTGTGCGCACACATCCATGCCGATGGGGATATTCAGATCCGGTAAGTCCTTTTCGGAGGGTGTCATACTTGTGCCAGGTCTCAACTGGCTCCCCTTCTCATTCTGGGGGACTTCAATGATCGGCTGTGATAAATCCCTCTTATCCTTCTTCACCAGGCGTCCCCGGTTACTAAGGATTCGAGGAACCGGAGTTCTCGTCCTCTTTTTTATTTTTCTGAGGCCTCTGGACGAGATTAGGGATACCTTCTATTTCTTTGGTATTTCAACCCTCTTCGGTGCAGTGCGTGCAGGCACATGCGACTTAGTCACGCTCTTCAAATCACTAAAGTGATCAGGCAGCTGATTTGCCAATGCTCGCAAATCAATTATCTTATGGACTTCTCTTGTCTTCTGGACTTCTATTGTCTTTTAGACTTCTCTATTTGCTTTACTAATGTCTTCTGGACTTCTCTAGTGCGCGGGTCATCTGCATGGATTCCCCAGGCTTGCCACGTAATTTCTCGACATTCTTCATCAAGGGGTTGATTTCCTCCCCCTAATGTTGGGAAATTTTCGGTGGTGGCCCTTGCGCTAGTTGCATAGGTGAATGGATGTTTTAGGCCGAAGGTCTAAGATTGATGAGATTTGCTGCATGTAGGACTGCGGGTCCCCTACATGTAGCTAGCAAATTACAATTATGCAAGAGGGGTTGGGCAATAAATTTAATTTTCTTAATTAAAACCTCTGCCAAACCATTCTGGGTATGGACATGCGGTACCGAGTGCTCAACTACAATTTCCATCGCCATGCAATAATCATCAAATGCCTTTGAAGTAAATTCGCCGGCGTTGTCCATTCTGATGGACTTGATGTGATGATCAAGAAACACATTTCTGATGCGAATGATCTGCGAGATCAATTTTGCAAAGACGTGGTTTTTCGTGGACAACAAACCCACATATGACCACTTCGAAGAAGCGTCAATGAGCACCATGAAATACTTGAATGGCCCTGAGATGGCTGAATGGGACCGCAAATGTCTCCCTGGATGCGTTCCAGGAATGCAGGGACTTCATCCTTCACTTTCAGAGTGGAGGGACTAGTTATTATTTTCCCGGTGGCACATGCAGGGCACACAAAATCTTTATGATTGGGAAATTCTTCATTAATATTATGCTCATGCGAGTTATTTATTATGTTTCTCATCATCCTAAGACCTAGGTGGCCTAATCTGTCATGCCAGAGACAGAAGAGTTCAGAGCTTCTAAATACCGTCTTCAGGACAGTGTACGCTGCAGGCACCTTAATGTTGGTATAATATAGCCCAGTTTCAAGTGGAGGAAGTTTTTCTAATATTCTTTTGCATTCTCTTCGCGCTTCGTAATGAGCAGATATTCCTTACCGTACTCTTCTTCGGTCTCAACGTGGAAACCATTGGCGCGAATATCATTAAAACTTAGGAGAGTTCTAGTCGATTCTGGGTACAATAAGGCTTCTTCAATTACCAAAGTTGTGCCCATTGTGGCTCTTCCTGAACCAATTATACTTGCATCGCTTCTGGCGATTGTCGTAAGGCTACCAGTGCTCTTACGAATCGACTTGAAAATTCTTAGTCTCTCTTAAGATGGTATATATTGTGCCGCTGCTAGCTAAGCACACTTCCTTTACAGGGCGCTACACTTGTTCTAATATAGGGTATTTTATTAATATGCATGAGAAGGCAATCAACACATAAATAAAATACTCCAATATCAGAACATATCATGCCATCATAAACTGAATAAATGAATGAATTCTTCAAATATCATCCAACCATCACGAGAAAAAATAATTCTTAAGTACCATCCATGTAAATTCTAACATATTCTTCCACACAAAATAAATGACAATTAAAGTCTGAATGCATTCTGTGCACTAGACTTCTTCTGTTATTTTCTCGAGGGTGACATTCTCTTTCAAGAGAAATCATGGCATTGGCTGCTTCTAGGTCGAAAAAGGGCTGCTGCTGTCGTAATGGTCTCAAATACCATCAACGCGGGCAGCTGCTCAGAAATGCTCCCCCTCAACCGATGCAGAGCGGGCTTCATGTGCCCTTTGCCATCCCGTTTTGGCTTGTTAGCCTTATTCTCATGTGGAGCATCTGATTTGCCTTTCTGGGCTGCGGCCATACCCTTCCTTCCCCTTCTCTTTATCAAGGGCTAAGTGACGTAGTTCTTTGCGGAGAACTTTGTCCTGAGCCTCCGCAACCTGCATCATATCAATCAATTCGGCATATTCCTCATAGCCGTCTTGACGATAATTGCGTGCGGATTATACTGCATTGGGGTGGAAGGATTTTCTCAATTTTCTGTATTGGGGTACAAATCCTGTGCAAGACAGAATTGATTTCCCTGACCGTCTTAAAGTCGGCAAACCTCAGTCTAATCCACTCTTACTCTGCTTGAGGAAGAATGATGTACTTTAGCCTCTCAAACCGCTTCTTGAGTGCGGTCTAGAGTGCTAGCGCGCTTTTCTCTGCCATATACTCACTCTTGAGAGTGAGGCAGAAGTGGTGCCTGAGAAAATGAAGTGCCTGATCGTTCTCTTTAGGCCTGGGTTGGGCGTCATTCAGTCCACCAATCCCAATAGTCGCGCGGAGCTTCCTGACTCCAAGCACAATCTCGACATCGGATGCCTACGTCAGATAGTTTTGGCCATGCTAGGCCAGCTCCTCGAACTTCCAGTTCGTGATGCTAGTCATCTAAATGTGTATAAGTCTACTACTGGTAGACATGCACGGAATAATTCACTGTGGGTAAATAAATGGTACAAAAGGTTCTCGCAATGTTTCATAATTTTCTGTGCATTTTCTATAATTTTACTGCTAATTTCAGTGATTAAAAGCAATTTTCAGCAATTACAATTAACCAAAACAGTAAATAAATACAGAAAATACATAAAACAGTAATGGCATAAATAAATAAGCTTCAAATGCTAAAAATAATGCAAAATTCGGATTCCCGAGGCCCTTTTATGCTAAAATATGAAATTTTCAGCAAATTCTGCAACTCCAGAGGGTTTTTACGCAAATGTCCAGTTCAGAGGAAAATTCGCGCAATTTTCTGATTTACCGAGGGGTTTTCTGCAAAATTCTGGACCCACTCGTAAATTTGAGGGCTTATACGTAATTTTCGAAATTACGAAGCCTTTCTGCAAGAATTCGGGACTTAAATTAAAATTTAAGGGCTTCTTTGTAATATCCCGAGGGGTGGAGGACTTTTCCGCAAAATCCGGCGCCGGCGGACCTTTCCTTCTCTCCCCCCCGCGCGGGCCATCTTTCCTTCTCTGCCCCCCCTGCGGCCCATCCCGATTCGCCCCCCCTCGGGCCATGACCATCTCACCCGATTGGCCCAAAAAGCTGTTCGGCCCGCATAACTTGAGGAGGGGGTGCGCTTAGGGTTTCCCCTCCCTCATTCTGCCAGGGGCGGCGGCGACGCATGGCCCGTGCGCCTGCTCGGGCGATGTGGGGACCAAGCCGGGCGGCGTTCGCGTGAGGCTGGGCCGCGGCGTCTTGCGGGTACGCCGCTCAAGGCCGGTGGTGGCGGCTGTGAGCCGGACCACGAGCGAGCGGGGCGGTCTGCTGCGGACCGGAGGCCGGGGAAGCGGCGGCGGAGCGGCTGCACCGAGCCGACCGGGATCGGGCCGGGAAACGGCGGGGCCAGCGAGCGCTCGGGCGAGGAGGCGCGGTCGGCTACGGGCCGAAGCAAGGTGCGGCGGAGAAGCTAGAGCGGCCGCATGCGGGCGGTGCTTTTCATGGGAGGCGGCGGCCTGCCGGCGGGAACGGCGGCGCAAGTCGGCGGGGCCGACGCAAGGTGGCGAAGCTCAAGCGGTGATGCGCGTGCAGGCGCAAGAACCCGAGGTGGCGGTCGGCGCACATGCAGGCGCAAGGAGCCGATGCGGCGGCCGGCGGCATGACTACTTCGGGCGGCGGCGCACATGCGCGTGCGGACACGGTGGTGCCGGGCCATCCCGTGCTTCGGGCTGCGCGCATACAAGGGCGAAGGCGGGAGATTGGCGGCTGCGGGCCGCGGTGGGAGGCCGGCACTGGTGATGTGCGGCCGGCGGCGACCGGTCTTCGGGCCGGTGATGTGCGCGTGCCGTCGCTTGGAGGTCAAGGCCGACGGTTGTGCTTCGTGCAGGGAGGTGGCTATCTGCCGGCATTGCCGTGCGGGACATGCGGCCAAGGTCAGCGCATGCGGGCGCAACCTGTCCGGCGGCCGACGGCAGGGTCAACAGCAGCTTCGGGCCGTTGATCTACGGCGATGAGAGGCCAGACGCATGCGGGCAGCAGGCATCGACCGATGGTGGGGCTGGCGGATTCAAGCCAGCTGTGTCTTGGGCTCTACGGCCGGTCTTCTGGCCGACGGCCGGCGCATGCGGGCGCGGCGATAGTACCTTTTTTTTTTCTTTCTATGTGATGCCGTGCAGAGCAAAACAGGAGGATTATGCAGAATCAAACAAAACCCATGCAAAATTTCCGTTTTCTAATCTACGATGCAATCAACATCTACCCCGTTTCGCAATCTACCGATCGACATTGTGCCGGCGATTTCAGATCTGCTCGCGGTAGATTTAGGGCGGATTTGCATCGTTCTATAGTGCAATCAACATCTACCCCGTTTCACAATCCACCGATCGGCATTGTGCCGGCGACTTCAGGTCTGCTTGCGGTAGATTTAGGGCGGATTTGCACCGTAGAATTTCAATCTAGAACGCGAAAAGAAAATACAGATTCAAAAGCGATCTAGAAAATTCAATCTGTGCTTCGATGATTACCTCGTTCACCGGAGCGAAGTCGTGCTGATAACGTGTTGAGGAACCGACGCTGGAGACCAGTCCGAGCGATTCCTCTGTTTAGAACAAGAACGAATCAATCACAGAATCACAGAATAATAGATTGAACACAGAGAGGTAGAGAGAACTCCTGGTCTTTCTTTATTGCTTTAGATTGCATCCGGGTACATAATAAAGGGGGTCTAGGTCCCTATTTATAGTCTATGGTGGGGTGCCCAATTAGATCAGGACTCTGGATAGAGTCCAGGTTTCCTAACAGTATGGTCCAGGTTTCCTAACGTTCAATAGCAGTTGTTTACTAGTCAAGTCAACCAGTATATACGTCGATCAGGCTGCAGTTATCTTTCCACCAACATTATCTTACTAGCTGCATATAAGCGCGGCGCACGTCGCGCTAGCTACCGTGTAGACCAAAGTAAAAGAGACGATAATTCGCAGGGATTTAATAAAAAAAATCGAGGACACATGCGTAAGTTAGGAAAAACTAAAGGGCTTTTTCGTAAAAAACCTAGGACTTGTAAGGGCCTGTACGTAAGTAAATAAGGACCTATACGTAATTCTGGAAACCCGCGGGGCGCTATCAAAAAATTTTTTAGGGCAAAACTTGCAGGGACTTTTTTGAAAAATCCAGGGACCTTTTCGCGAGGAAAAAAGACCTTTACGTAATTTCGAAAAAACAGGAGGGAATGGCCTCCTCCGACCGTACCAAAATGGCCCCGCCACGCGTCGGCCGGGGGGCGCGGGCGGGGCGACGTGGACTCGCTGGGGGGCCGGAATCCCCCCAGCTTTGTATCGGTTACGATTTGTTTGGTTATCTGTGGATTTTCAATATGTAGTCTATAACCCAACCTAATATAGTTGTGCCAAGTGCTTACTAGTTTCCTTCTCCATGATGTCACTTGGTTTGCGAAACGGAAAGGTCACGGCCGCGAGGTACTTGCCTTGAGCATGTTTGGTGGACTCGCTGCACGAAGTATCCGGGGTGAGCAACTATTCGAACGTTCCCTCAAAGGGCATGTGTGAACCTACACGATGGAATGGAGATGAATCATATCAAAACTAAGATAAACTTGTAGAAACACGGATAAAAGCGCAATCGGTCGGAAGAATTCATGTTTGCTAAGCCTCCATTGTGTGAACCACTGTTCAGCTGTGTGAACCACGAAATGCTGCACAACCCAACAGCCATCATGCGAAATATGATTCGGCTGTGCATCCTAGCCAACCGAGCCACACGGTCGTGGAAGTGGCCACCGGCCACTCCAGTCGCCGCCTGCGCCGCGCCTCCACCGGCCAACACAGCAGTCGTTGGCCACCACTGCTGCCGCCGATCGAGACGCCGCCTGACCCACACTGCGCCAAGCCCGCAGCATGCTGGCCGTCGCTCAGCCCTAGCCGTCGGCCAGCACCGCCACCAACAGCCGAATCGCCGCCTTCCCATGCTATGCTTGGCCACTGCTCGGCCTGTGCACCACCCTTGCCCATCCGCACTGGCTCTTGCCCTGGGCGCTCGACCTACGCACCCACTGGCCAGCCGTGCTGCCTCCTGTCCCCGGCGCCCGGCCTGCATGCCACCAAGCCTTGTGTCGCTCGGCCAACGCACCACCATCGGCCAACCACCGCTTGGCTCACTGCTGCCACCAGCTAACTGTGCTACTTAGGTTGCGCGCCACCGCCGAGCAACCGCATCACCTTAGGCTAGACGTCGCTCCGGCCTACTGTTGCGCTAGGCGATGTGCAAGGAAGAGAGAGAGAAAAACACACAGGAGAGAGAGAAATAGATCGTAGAGATTGGAGAGAGAGAGTAGATGGGAGAGAGAGAGATAAATCCTTTTTTAAGGTGCTACACCACCACCGTGATGCCCCTCTACTTGCAACCACTGGAGAAGGAAGAGATAGAGAAACAAGAGGAGCTGGCTAATGGTGGCTGTAGATGTCAGACACCGTTGCCGTGGCCTCAGGTGATGTCTACTCCACGTGCTTAACATGCAACGAAAATCAATGGAAACAACATATTGCAATAAAACTCGATTGCAACAAAAACTATACTAAAGTGCAACAAATTATAACTCGATTGCAACAAAAAACAATTTACTACAACATTTCAAGATAGGGAAATTTTACCATCCTTGAGGGGGAAGAGGTACCAAATTTGAGCCGTTGATCACACTGATCGGACGACTGAGATTTGATAGTACCTAGTGGTACCGGACGCGAGATACCAAGAGATACAAGGTACCAAGAGGTACCAAATTTTGAGCCGTTGATCACACTGATCGGACGACTGAGATTTGATAGTACCTAGTGGTACCGGACGCGAGATACCAAGAGATACAAGGTACCAAGAGGTACCAAATTTTGAGCCGTTGATCACACTGATTGAACGGCTGGATCAAATTTGGTACCTCTTGGTACCTTGTACCTCTTGGTACCTCCTTAAGGATAGAAAAACTGCTCTTCAAGATAATATATTGCAACAGTCTATGACAACAACACGTTACAAAAAAGAGCAGTTTGGATCATTCAGCTCTACCTCGACGACCTTGAACGCTCTTCTGTACTCATCATCTTCACACATGAGCTCTTTCAGGACAAAATCACGGGCTCTTGGATCATTCGCCTCCGCGCAGGGAAGCCCGTAGTAGCGGCGCGTCAGCAGCCGAGCGAAGGCAAGCGAAAGGCACGAGTCCCGGATCAAGGCCCTGCGCGCGCAGCTCCGGACTCCGAGGTCGCTGCGCCACACGTCCCTGACCGTGATCCATCGCTGATGTACATCCGCTCCGTGGGCTCGAAGCCTGTAGCTCGGAGGAACGGCGTGATGGAGCTGCGAATGATCGTCGAGAGGATTGACCAGATACTTGCACCCCGCCGCCATGCCGACGTCTGACGTAGCGGCAAAGTAGGGGTGATCTGGGTGCATCGCCTCGGCCTTCATGTGATGAGCGACTAGCTCGCTTTGCTCGGTCGCCGGCTGCTGCGTCCTACTCGCACGCCCCTTGCGTACTTCTTGCACACTGGTGGCGACGACAATGAACAGAGTAAAGGTTATTACTATCAGTATAGAGTCGGTAGGAAAGAAGACAGATCGACCAGCCAACAGCAGCGCGACAAAGAAAGACCGCGCAAGCACGAAGTAGCCGTGCCCCGTGTAGGGCACTCCTTCGCGGACATGGTAGCTCATGCGGCCACCGCATACGGCGGCGTCTTGCAGAAGCATGTGGTGCAAATTGCTGTGCCACCACCATTTCGAGGAGAAGAACATGGCGAACACGTGGATCCACTGCACAAGCAAAGAAGACAGATGGCAGTCCGCCCATGCGCCGCGCTGCACGAGCCAGTGGCTTGACCGGCGGCGGGCAGGAAAGACGATGAACGGAAGAAGGCGAAGGACCAGCACCGCGATCGCGAGGACCTCTCCCAGCATAATCGCTGACAAGTGCTATTTCTGCAGCAGCAGCAGCAGGAGGTTGTGAGCTTGCTGTAACAGGATAGCTGCTGGGTGGATTTGAGATCGAATTACTCCAACAAATTCGACTTGCCCACCGATCAGCTGCTTGTGGAATCTCGGTGGCCCTTCAAGCCCGATAAAGATGGTAGACCGTGATGAAAAATTACTTCAATTAATATGGTTTCATAATACGGTAGCCTCTCTAGTACTCTTGGGAAAAAAAAAGGATTATCACTGTTGCAACCGTACGGATCAAAATGCATGAACTTTGACCATCGGGTATATGCACATCATTATAAGTTTTTTTCTGCGTGGACGTAAACTATCTACGTTTTTTGTCTCCAATTCTGCGCTTGCGGGTCCCCTGACAGAGAGCGTGAAACGAACAATGCCGAGAGTTTACTAGTCAATGCGCTTGCGGGTCCAGGTTTCCTAACGTTCAATAGCAGTTGTTTACTAGTCAAGTCAACTAGTACATACGACGATCAGGCTGGAGTTATACTTCCACCAGCATTATCTTATTGGTTTGGTTATCTGTGGATTTTCAATATGTAGTCTATAACCCAACCTAATATAGTTGTGCCAAGTGCTAACTAGTTTCCTTTTCCATGATGTCACTTGGTTCGCTTACTGGTCAATGATACTCTCTCCAATAACAAAAGGAAATCATTTTTAATATAAGTGCTATTTCCGCAGCAGCAGGAGGTTGAGCTTGCGGCAACAGGATAGCTGCAGGGTTGATTTGAGATCGAATTACTCCAATAAATTCGACATGCGCACCGATCAAATGCTTGTGGAACCTTGGTGACCCTTCTAGCTAGGGCTATAAAGGAATTGAGCTTGAACGAGCCTGACCTTTCAAGCTCGAACTCAGTTGAAACTCGAGCCAAACTCAAACGAGTCTGAGTTAGAGTCTTAACCTAAAGTTTGACTTGAGCTTGAGCTTAAGCTCGGCTCGAATATGCTTAGTAATAGTTAAAATAATTTAATATGTACTAATTTTCAATAATAAGAAAAACTCAAGCTCGAGTTTGATTCGAGTTAGCTTGATAACAGTAAAAAGTAATTCAATATACACTAATTTTCAACAATAAAAAAGCTTAAGCTCAAGTTCGGCTCAAGTAAACTCGGTAATAGTTGCTATGTATCTAGAGCTGTAAGAAAAGCTCGAGACTCGCGAGCTTTTTTATGGTTGATTGTGGCTACTGACCAAACAGTAAACTAGAAAAGTAGTGGAGTGGAGTGGTTGTGATGAGTGAACAATGCATGCCCCCCTCCATACTCAGGGCACACACACACATATTTTCATTAAGCATAATTACAATACTACTCTTGCAGTCATGTATCTCCCTGAAGGGCATACATGTCATTACATATATCACATTAGGCTCTACGACCCCCCAAACAGGCCGGATGGGCTCAGATGGGGGCCACTCCTACTACAGGAGCCTCTTATGGTAAAAAGCTTCCCACGGGCCGAAATCATGCCACCGAGCCCTTTGGCCCCCTCCGTCCCTTGCGGCCTATGACGCCATCCGTGGTGGGCCATAAAGAATAGAGGCGCGCTGAAGCCCGACCGAAGTTGTGTCTCCTTTTTGCATGCAGTGGGACACGCGGTCGAATGGCACCAGCGTGTTGTCCGGTGCCGGCTGAAGTTTGACCGTGGTCGCGCAGCCGTTTGTGACATTTATGGGACACGCGTGTGCGTGCGGTTGGTGAGTCGTGCGCTGTCAGTTTTCGCCAGTTGCGCTTCCCAATCGTGGGGGAGCTGAACGGGCTTTAAGGCTGTGCCAATCGTTGCATCGTTGTCCTTCACGCTTGACTAGTTGTGATAGCACTGTCTTTCCACCACTGCTCCTGTGCGCACTGCTGCAATAGGATAGCTGCTGGGTGGATTTGAGATCGAATTACTCCAACAAATTCGACTTGCCCACCGATCAGCTGCTTGTGGAATCTCGGTGGCCCTTCAAGCCCGATAAAGATGGTAGACCGTGATGAAAAATTACTTCAATTAATATGGTTTCATAATACGGTAGCCTCTCTAGTACTCTTGGGGGAAAAAAAGGATTATCACTGTTGCAACCGTACGGATCAAAATGCATGAACTTTGACCATTGGGTATGTTCACATCATTATAAGTTTTTTTCTGCGTGGACGTAAACTATCTACGTTTTTTGTCTCCAAATTCTGCGCTTGCGGGTCCCCTGACAGAGCGCGTGAAAAGAAGAATGCCGAGAGTTTACTAGTCAATGCGCTTGCGGGTCCAGGTTTCATAACGTTCCATAGCAGTTGTTTACTAGTCAAGTCAACTAGTACATACGACGATCAGGCTGGAGTTATACTTCCACCAGCATTATCTTGCGGCAACAGGATAGCTGCAGGGTGGATTTGAGATCGAATTACTCCAATAAATTCGACATGTCCACCGATCAGCTGCTTGTGGAACCTCGGTGGCCCTTCCAGCTAGGGCTCTAACTGTAAACGAACCGAGCTGTCTGGCCTTTCAAACTCAAGCTCCATAGAAATTTAAGTTGAATTTAAGTGAGTCTGAGTTGGGTTATAAACCTAGAGCTCGACTCAAGCTCGACTCAAATAAACTTGATAATAGTTAAAATAATTTAATATATACTAATTTTCAATAATAAGAAAAATTTGAGCTCGAGTTCGATTCAATAAACTTGATAACAGTAAAAAGTAATTTAACATACACTAATTTTCAACAATCGAAAAACTCGAGGTCGAGTTCGACTCGAATAAGCTCGGTAAGAGTTAGTATGTATCTAGGGCTATAAGAAAAGCTCGAGATTCGTGTGTTTTTTTTACAGCCCTACGTCCAGCCCAATAAAGAAGGTAGAACTTGATGAAAAATTACTCCAATTAATATGGTTTCTCAATACGATAGCCTCTCTAGTACTCATGGGAAAAAAGATAACACTTCTGCATCAGTACGGATCAAAATTTATGAACTTTGACCATTGTGTATAGTCATGGTACATTCTTTCTTCAACGATCGTAAACAATCTACGCTTTTTCTCTCCAAGTTGTGCGCTTGCGGGTCGTGAAAAGAACAATGCCGATGAGTTGGGTGGTCTGATCGGTGGTCTAATCAGCTACAAGACGATGATCTAATTGACTACTAGCTAGCAGTCTGATCAGTGACTAGTCTAACCGTTCTCATGTTTCTAGAATAGAAAATCAATTCAAGTCCAAATAATTTTTAGTACAAACTTCAAAATCTATGACCAAATAAGATCAAACTTTGCACGCACCTTACAGAGGATCTCAGAAACATATTCCATCTAAAGATCACAAGGATTTTGGTCAAAATCCAAATATTTTCTTAAAACATGCAAGGATGCATCAAAATTGGGCAAATCACAAAAACTTGAGAAACAATTTGTTCATAGGTTAAAAACAGCGAAGATGACTCTAAATATGTTTCACATATCATAGCAAGTAAAACCAAACAACGAATCAAAGAAAAAAAACCCGCCTAAATCATGATTCCTCAAGAAGAGTTCAAAATCAAGCAAGAAGGCAACTTCGAGATCGTGCAAACCATAAATCCAGATGGATGAGACTTGATCTATATAAGTCATTTCCATCATTTATACGTCTTTTATGGTTACACACCAAACAGTAATGGAAGGGGGCTATCTGTTTTTTTTTTAGTTTTTGATTATTAGTAGTAGAATCTGTTTCGGCTATCTGGCTGAACCAACATAGCCAATCACTCCCTTGTGGCCTTAAGTATGTTTTACTATGATTATTTTGGATTGATTACGTTATTTAAATTAAAATTTTTGCTCTTGATTCTATAGGTTATGCTACAATGCTCTCCATAGAATAGGGTTCTAATATGAATATTATCGTTATTCTTCTTGTGATTTTCTCGTGTTGTTGCGGAAAGATTATGTCTACTTTTTTGTGGCCGAATAGACAAGGATCGAAGCGTGTGGTTGGATGAATTATTTTGTCTCAGTTTGCTGTATTGGGACAATAGTTAGCGTCATTGGTTCGTCAAGTTGTATGAATTGATAGTTATCCTTAATGCCATGTCGTGAAGATTGGTCACCCATCAGATCAGATAATGATCTAGCGAATGAAAAAAATGTCTTGTGCTTAAGAATTTTTTGTCAATAGACAACACCATTGCGATGATCTTTAGTTCGACCGACCTAGCTATGCTTTTCCCAGCTAACTTATTCTACCGACATGATGGTTAACACAATTCCACATGCTGGAAACTGCAATGGACAAATCGATGTTACCATGTCCCATATGCACAGGCCTGATGGACTCCACAGCAGCCATGTATGCGGCTCACATCGTCAGCTGTTGATAGCTCCTATCCTAGTTACCCCATACCAATCAAGATGCGGCTCCTCAGGGAGTCGAAGCAACTCGCCGGGCAAGCAGCCGTCTTTGCCGCCTTGGCCGCGTCGCTAATCTGGTTCTGGGACAGAGCAAGAGATCCGGCCATCCAGGTGGCCTCCCTGGTAGCCGCCGGGCTGCTCCTCCGCGTCCTCCAATGCGTCCTCGCCCCGGCTCGCCGCTGCTCCACGCACTGGCTCGTCCAGTACGGCGCGTGGGCCGCCTACTACTTCCCGTTCCCGCTCGCCAGCACTGCCGCGGTCATCATGCGCACCTACTCCGTCGAGCAGTTCTACCTGCTGCCCTGGTGCCTCATGCTCTACCACGCCATGGAGCGCACGGCCAACATGACGGCCTACGCGCTCGCCGACAGGCTGCACGACGGCAGGCACCACGCGCAGCGGCTCTTCTACGGACTCTACCTCATCAACGTCGCCGTCACCGCCTACCGGAGCTCCCCGCTTGTCAGCACGGAGACGGTGTTCACATGGGGGTCGCTTGTCGTTGCTTACTACGTTCTGCGGACCATTCCCATGGACCATGACGGCACAGGCCCTGTAGCTACCGTCACCATGTCGTCGTCGTCGTTCCAGAGCAAGGTAGTCGCCGACTTCATGATGTTGGAGTCTGAGTCCGGTGAACCATTCTTTGATGGTGGCAATATCGTCAGTCTGACGAGTTGCAAGTATTTGATCAACCCTTCTGCTCATCCATCAGAGCTCCCAATCAGTAGCAGGAAGCAAGTTAGGATCAAGGACATGATGCAGCGCGATATGCCGGATCACGTGTGCAAGCCGGAGCTTCAGGAGCTTTTCCTCTCCTACGCCTTCTTTCATCTGCTAAAGCGGCGGTACTTCGGGTTTGATTGCGCCGAGGAAGGCGATCCAAGGGTGCGAGATTTCGTGCTCAAGGTGCTGCTATCGTCAGACGACGATGCATCTGCAGGAAGGAGAGGATACAAGGTGGTCGAGGCGCAGCTGTCTTTCCTCCACGACCACTTCTTCACCTCATACCACCCGTCCTTGAAGGACCATGTCTGGCACACGGTAAAACTCATCTACGCTTCAGTTTACATGATGTTGCTTTCTGCAAACAAAACGGGAGCTCGAAGTGCACACACTGCTTTCACAGTTCTAGCATTGGCCGTTCTGCTGGTGCTCAAATCACTGGAAGTCATGTACTACTTGGCGTCAGACTGGCGGAAGATGGCGGCCGTCAATGGCGATTTCGACAAGCCCTCGCGCTTTCGACGGGCTACTACCTTGTTATTTAGACAACAGTACTGGCAAAACCGGATAGGGCAGTACTTACTTGTGGATGATTATGACCGCGGCTCCGCCTGGAAGGCCATCCTGGCTCGTTTACAGGGTTCTGTCTTCCATGAAACGACAGATTTCATAAGGCACTACCCACTAGAAGATGAAGCTGTGAGCTTGCCTGAGGATGTGAAGAAATCGGTTGTTGCTGCACTCGTGCAAAGTGAAGGCAGGCTTACCAACGGCGCCGAGTCACTGGTTAGAAATGGAGTTTCAGATGATTTGTCATGGACATGCAGCCAACCAACTCATGCTCACACCATTCTGATATGGCACATAGCAACTTCTTACTGTGAAATGGCGCCATCCGGTGATCATCAGAGGAACAGCCAAGCCGGCCAAGAGATGTCTTCTTACTACGACGCCGCGACGAAATTGTCGAAGTATTGCGCATACCTGGTAGCATTTGCCCCTGAATTGCTCCCGGACCACAGTGTAACTACGACGGACGTATTCCAAGAAGTGCTTGGAGAGGCAAGAATGCTGCTGGGAAGAGCAAGGTCAGCTCAAGAGAAGTACGAGAGGATGAAAAGCTTGCTTCTCTTTGAGGAGACGGTGTTCGAGATGGGCGCTAAGCTTGGGAGGCAGCTCGAGGAGCTGGAAGACGACGCGCGCTGGAAGGTGATGGCGGATTTCTGGGCCGAGACGCTGCTCTACGTTGCACCGTCCGATAACGCCGCCGCACACATCGAGCGCCTCGCCAAGGGCGGAGAGTTTGTGACGCATCTCTGGGCCTTGCTCTCCAATGCTGGCATCCTAAAGCGGAGCTAGCTGTTAATTAGCGCCTGAATATTCTTCTTAAGGAAAAAAATTAGTGCTTTAATAGCACTTTGGAAGAAGTATGTACAAGGTACATTAGAAATAATAAACTTGTACAATATATGTTTATGAAATATATATTATCATTGACTAGTAACCAAACTAAATGACGTTGAGCAAATTAAGTCAAGCACAGCTATATTAGGTTATGGATTAAGTACATCCTGAAAAAAAATCCATAAGAGAACCAAACTTATAGGATAATGTTGGTGAAATATAACTTAGCCTGATTGGCATACTAGTTGGCTAGTACTTGTAAGTAAACAGCTGCGCTGTGATGTTTATTTCCTGAAGCGTTTTTCTCTAGGGGGGAATTTCTCTGAGGGAGAAATTTTGCTGTGCAACGGAGGTACAAAGCGACTTGTATAACGAGCCAGCGGTGTGACAACACGTGGAGCAAAAATACTGTAGAAACACTGTAGCACTAGGGAAAACATTGTAGCACTGAAGAAAAAGTAATTTTTTTTTCTCGAGCTATAGCACTGTGGTACAGCTTCTTTTTTTGTTTTTTCCTTATGCTACAGAGTTCGTACAATTTTTTGGCACAAAATACTGTAAGGAAAAGGAAAAAAAAGCTGGAAAATTACTTTTTCTGCAGTGCTATAGTGTTTTCCCTCGTGCTACAGTGTTTCTATAGTATTTTTGCTCCACGTGTCATCATGCCGTTGGCTTGTTATACAGGTCGCTCTGTACCTTCTACCTCCGTTGCACAGCAAAATTTCTCCACCAATGCACCTACCAAAATATTATGGTTTCATTAAAAGTTCGAAACGTAGGGGCAACCCATCAATTTATTGACATTCTAGCGACGTTGCTCTGCTTCTGTTCGCTTATTCCTTTCCTCTGCTGATGATCCGGGAGAACTTTGATCGATCAGATGCAGTGTGAAACAGTAAAAACCCATGGGCGAAACGATCCTACTCTCTTTGGTAGACTATGGGACCTAAGCCCCTCGACTTGCCGAACAAAGCATTCAAGCGTGCTAAACTGCGTCATTATACTTGAACCACTGCATGTGCCCCAAACATTTATGCTCTTTGGGTACTTGTTCTTTCTGAAAAGTTGAAGCATGACAGCAACAACATCATCCACAACAACGAAGTCTGGCTAGGAACGTTGCTAATTGTTGGTTGCTCCTTCATCTCTGAAGAAAAAAATAGGAACGTTGCTAATTATCCTAATGCAGTGATAATCAGATGATATTGTTGCTGTCATGCTTCAACTTTTCAGAAAGAATAGGTACCCAAAGAGCATAAATGTGCGGGGCAACTTGTGGAATTAGCAGGCTGATTATCACTTGCAACCTTGTTGGGGCCATGTGGGTAACTGGGTACTCATATTTCTATTATCTTGTACTACTTTCATTATATGTCATTTGATGTCTATCTAATCCTAAAAGAAATCGAGAAAGAGGGAGAACATGCGAAACATCAAATTTTCAGTCAAATATTTTTCTAACATGTTTGAAGCGGCAGCAGTTTACTCATTAGTAACTCCTTATGTACGCACTAGACTTCTTCACCTCTAGTGACTTGCGCTTTCCTCTAGGTAAGAACAGATAGGTTCAATTAGTGATTTTAGAAAAAGATGGTGGTATCTTTGTGCACCACTCCCTCTTGTTAACTGTCGTACCCAGGGGTGGAGCCAACCCTCCAGACAGGGTGGGCACTTGCCCAGGCTTCGATCTAGCGACCCGTGAGCACCCCGAGGACTCCGGCAGCCCCTGCCATGGATGCTCTGTGCTTCTGTCCGGGCGGCTGGAGGAGGAGGACGGAGGTTGAAGACGACGAGCAGTGGCGGATCTTGGGCATGGTCGCCTGGATGCGCCACGCCGCCACTGGGAGCCAGCACCGATGACCTCCGGCCCAATGTCCAATGTGATGATCTACGTTTCCAAGATGTGACCCCAGCGGCCCATGAGAGGTGACCCCAGTCCATCAGCGCAGCTCGCATGCTAAGTCTGTCCAGCATCCCTGCCCACCGAACATCTGTGCGTCGGCCTTTGTTTCATCCCTCCAGTCAATCGTATATTTGCATCCCACCTTTCTTCAGGCCACAACCAAGCCCAGAAAATGCTCTCGTTTATTTTTTTCATAGGCTGGGATTGGATTTAGCGTAAGAATATTTGTCGTTTCTCCGTTTTAAATTTTCTCATGCAAAAATTGTAATTTTTTTAGGTCATTCAGAAGCATCTTGATGTATGGTTTGTGAAGTTAACGAGACAATTGAAGCTTATGAGTTTGATTTTGGACATCTAATTGAATTGGCATTGATATTATCAGTGTCAACAACAATAATTGAGAGAGCTTTTTTAGCAATGAATATAATTATTGATTTATGATGAATGGTTAAATAACTTAATGGTGTACTACATCGAGTGGGAGATATTTAAAATAATTCATGATAACATGATTACCTGACGGTTTCAAGACTTCAAATCTCGAAGAATGAACTTGCTTCCTAGTCGTAGATTAGTATCTTAGCGGTATGTTTGATTCTTTTTCAATATTAATTTTCTTATACGATATATGATTGGGACACTAGTCAACGTTTTTAATCTTACAGAGTGTCATTTTGGTGTGAATTGTACTTTTGTCATCGCAAAATATCTACATAGGCAAAATATCTATGTATTGGACTTCAAAATTGCTTTTGGTTTAAATCTCGTGTAATTATGAATTTCGTACGTACATATTGACTTATCTATGATATGTCAGCCATGGTCAGTCTTGCTTAGGCTAGATTTTTTCCTAGCTCTGCCCCTACCTATACATGTATTGTGGAGTTGAAATCAATAGTTTGTTTATGCAAAACAAAGCTTAATTTATTGCACTGTCGAATGGAATGATCGAACAGCATGGGTCGTCCCATAGATTTGCAAAAGGCACGCTGTATGTAAGATTGCCATGTTGGCAGCATCGTCAGCAGCCCAGCATGACAGGGATTTTTTTTAAAATAAACTATTTTTAATTCAATTTGCAGAAATATACCACACGCGAGATTCCCAACGTGCCACCCACTTGCAACTAACTTCATTTGTTCAATACACTATTTTGTGAATATTAAGAAAAAATGGACTAATTAGAAGTATGGAAATTAGGTAGGTTTTTTTTTTGTCATGTGATCATTGGACTAATATTTTGCAAACTTTAGCTTGAGTGAGAACAAAACAACGAAGACTTCATAATGAAGGTAGGATATAGGACCAAAGATGGCAACAAAAGGGGTGAATGGTGTCTCAAAATTTTCCTCCAAATATTTACCAATCCTTCACTCTAATAGCTAAAAAGCTATGAAGATTAGGATGGAAAGCCAATACAAATCTTAGTAAATTAAGAAACTGAAATTTTTATGAACGAACAGTAAAATCGGTATTACTACTACAGTATTGTAGTAGTATCTCTGCTACAATAGGGGTAGTACCGCTGCTACGTGAAATCAGCACAAGAATAGTAAAATCAGCACGACTTCAAAACTAAAAATCAATGTAACTTTTGTTAGGGGTGGTCAAATCATTTGAAACTTGGTATACACCTTCTTTAGAATATCAGAAACCTATTCTAATCAACAATTAAGAGAATCATCGGTAAAGTTCAACCTTTTTTGCGTTTAAAGGAAGAGTGATCAGGCAAAAACAAAAAACAGTGAATATGACTTTCTCATGGGTGAATGATGACCAAGATGGCTCTAGATGTATTTTCGCATATCACATCATGCTAGAATGCCAAAGAAATCAAGCCAAGAACTCTCAGATCACGAAATCACTCGCTGAGACAAACATTAAGTAAAATCGGGTTTCTTCATGAATTTACTATCAAAGTGACTAGATGAGTGAAAATTGATTTTCAGAGGTTATCTCCATCTCTTATACATCATTGGTACAACAAGATCAAGAAGGGGGAGAGAGGGGATCAAAACTAATTAAATTAAGAGCAAATCAACTAAAAATATGAAAGATTTATGAGATAAACATAGATTGATGTATTGCCTCTTGAGAAAGAAAGTTTTACAACTACTTCACCTTGGAGGACAGAGAGCACTCTCAAACCCTAACCCTAACACATAAACATTTGAGAGAAAAATTGGATGATTAACCATAAGTCTCCATCTCAACCCCTTAAATAGATGAGCTAGTCTGCCACATCTAAATTTGCTTGCGAGCAGTCCTTGCATTAGAATGAGTTCGTTGACCGCATAAGGGAGATCCATCTTGATGACGAATTCCACGATAACGAGAAATATAAATTAATCTTTTGATGTCTGCTCGTTCTCCCCTCTTCAATTCCCAATGAACAACATGATCTTGAGCTATCATTTGTTCATAGATAGGCTAGTCTATCGCATCTAACTTTTAGTAGATACTATTCATTGAGCACAATGGGGGAAGCCCGATAACTCTACATACGGATTGTACTCATACATGTTCACTTATGCATGCTTTTCAAAACACATAAACCCGAATCCACTAAGTCCTTAGCATTGATCCATCTTGATCAAATCATCTTCTTCTTGACCTAAACCGCTATCCCAAACGCCGCGGTTTTGATCTAAGATAGTTTTCGGTATTTTAGCTAAACTACCAAAATACTTTTTTTGACCCAGTCTTCATCTTCCATTGCAAGCAACCATTATGCTTGCTACGTATAGGTACACTACTAGTTTGCTACGCGTCGGTAAGTCTCTTCCATATAAATAGCAATATACAGGAATCATTGATCCGAACTATAATTACGATATAAACACGTCTTTTAGAAAGAAAAATTCACGATGGGTGGAAATCAACTCAAGCTTCAAGCTTCTAGGCATATGTCCTGCTCCCCATTGTGGGTTCTCCTCTCTTCTTCGAGGGATTGTTCACGTCTCTTCCGCGACCTCTCGTATTCAAGCTATTATGGTGTAGGCCTTCGAGGCATCAGGATTTCTCGTGTAACAATTGCAAATGATATTGCAAGTCATGAACGCTCATTTGGTCCATTCAGGTTTATGCCTGGTTGACAATTTTTTTTGGCTCACGGAACGGTAGCTATCGAGCTATGGACCTATGGTTGGCCTGCGAGGCATCACGGTGAACGTGGTAAGGCGTCGCATCTGCTGGAGATATTGCAAGTGCGGCTGCCATACGAAGCCGGAAGTGTCTTTCGCGTTACAAGTTTGCAAATCTTCCATTGATCGTACCCTCCGGATTTTTGCTGCCACTTTAGTTTATTCATAAAGACTTGTAAAGCCAGACTTCGGTTGGCAATATCTCATTGCAAATACATGACTGTACAATTGTTAGTTTAACTTAGTTAGTTATGTCCAGGTATTTCGCTAATGAGTATTATGTCCAGGTATTTCGCTAATGAGTATGGCACATCTCTTGAGATACTTGCTTCCTTGTACGGTTGTGCCTCAAAATAAACTCCAAACAAATGAAAGAACGAACCACGTGAGCTGACGTCAGATCGATCTTTCAAAAAGAGATAACTCCAGTCTCCAGACCAATTCCAGCCGCACGAACTAGTAATTAAGCTCGACATTACGCAGAAACTTTGTTAAAGAAAAAAAGGATAATGCATAATATCTCCGTGAGTCATGCGTCATGCGTGGTGCACTGATCGATGAACATGAGTCAAGAGGGGTACAAGATGAGTAGTTTTACTCGTTTCTTTTAGAAACGTGGGTAATATTTTAGTTTCAGATTTTATTAAGAGATAAATATCATAAATAATTAGTGATGTATAAATCTACCCTACTCTATATACACCAAAATTTTCTTTACTAAATTCACCCCCCTCAATCACCCCCACAGTCATGCCTAATCTAAGTCCACCCAGATTTGTGTACCAAGTAATCCAACTTCATACAAATGAATGGTCTAGATCTCTCCTCAAACCTTATTCTCTTACTCATTGAAGATCCTAAGGCTAAAATCATTTGGTTCATGCATATCATTAAACCCCCGACGCTGCCTCCACCCCGCCTCCTCCTCCCACCGATTCTTCCTCCCATCTTCTCCCCCATCTCCCCACGATCTCTGCGCCTCCCCCGTTCTCCACGCCGCCTCCTCCTCTCCCTCCTTCGCCTCGCCCTCTTCCTCCTCCGTCGCTCCGCCCTTCTCCCCACGATCTCCGCTCCTCCCTCCTCTGTCGCGCCGCCTCCTCCCCTTCCTCCTCCGTCGCGCCGCCGCCGCCTCCTCCCCACCCGCGCCGCCGCCGCCTCCTCCTCCCCCACTTCTTCGCTCAGCCGCCGCCTCCTCCTCCCCCACTTCTTCGCTCAGCCGCCGCCTCCTCCCCTGCCTCCTCCCCCGCTCCGCCCCGCTTCCTCCCCCGCTCCTCCGCTCCGCCAACGCCGCCTCCTCCCCACCCCTCCGCTCCGCCGCCGCCTCCTCCCCACCCCGCGCCGCCAACTCCTCCTCCCCCTACTCCTTCGCTCCGCTGCCTCCTCCCACGCACCAATCCCAGATCGGATCTGGTCCCGCGGCCATTCCAATCCCAAATCCCATTCCCTCTCACCTCTCGAACCCGTGCCCCTCCGCAGATCGTCTCCTCCCCTTCCTCCTGTGCGCGCCGCCGCCAATGGTTGCCGTGGACCCGCCGGCTCACGAGGCCTCGGCCCCCGCCGCAGCGCCCGCGCCCGCCCTGAAAGACCTCGATCTGAACTTCATATTTAGATTGAAGAAGCAGTGGTTTCAAGAGTTCCAAAGGTGCAACCATCCTTTGTATTATTGTCTCATATTCTATTTTTATGTTTGAGTTTAGTGTTAGTTAGAAATCATGGCATTTTTAATCCATAATGTTAATAAAGGGTTAAATTTGTTGAAGCAGGCAAGTGGACAGGGATTGTGATTTCCTTGAGCAGGAGAAGATAATGGATTACAGTCTCCTGGTGGGTGTACATTTTAGATATAATAAAGAGAAGCTTCTGACCGAAGGTTGGTTGGAAAACTCAAAACATCTTAGCAAATTTATTAAAGAATAATCAAGTAGTTATTTATACCTACTGACCGAAGCTTCTGACCGAAGGATTACAGTCTCCTGGTGGATGTACTTTGTTTGGTTGAAGGTTCTACTGACAATGATATCAACGAAGCATCAACACCCCGCCTTTCAAGAGAAAACACAGATCAGTTCCTTGTTGATTCAAACAGGTCAGTCAGACATTTTAACTAACCTTATCCGTTCTCTTATATACTTATGTGTTACTGGAATCTATCCTTTTTTTAATAATTTTTCTTCTATGATGTCTACCTGTCTCGATCCTAGCGTTGAGCAAATCATCAGATACTCTGGCAATGCTAGGTTTGAACCATTTATATTATATATGCTTGAAAGTTGACACTGATTTCTTGGCTCGAGGATATTTGGTACTTCTTTCTTAAGCAGCATTTTAACCCTAATGAAAACAGCTTGCTCTTTCAGAATTTTTAAGTCAACAGGACCACTAATGATTAATTTTTCAATCGACATAATCTTGAAAACTGAAATGAAATAATTAAAGATGCAATCATGTAATCGTTCTTCTGTGACCTATTCAAAATCTAGAATGTGTCCAGTTGGTTCATGCCCACCATGACTTCTAGCCACACCAGGGCATTTTTGCTGTGGGCCCTAGCAGCTACTACCTTTCCATTCATATTTGCCAGCTATCTTGGATATGGTTATATGTGCTGTCAACTAGCTGAACAGCGGGTAGTAAATAACCACACAACTAAATTATCAAGATAGGGCTTCAGATACACATAAGTAATATATACCATGAAAAATACCCTTCTGATTTGTAATTGCTCCACTATTTACTTGAGATTTTCATCTGAATATGGCGAATGAACAGGTGGTCTAAAAACAAATTCGGGGCAAACATGCCTGCAAGAGCTGAAGTCACCGCTCGGAAGAATGATTGTGAATCACAGCTTGTTGGAGAGCCAACCGGGGAGTATTACAATGTTATATTGCATTTTGGGATTATAGACATACTACAAGATTACGATATCAGCAAAAAGTTTGAGCATGCATACAAGTCTTTCCAGTATGACTCAACATCGATATCAGCAGTGGATCCAAGGCAGTATTCCAGACGTTTTAAAGATTTCATATACAAAGCGTTTCAAGAAGACAGGTTAGACAGATGAAAACATATTGAAGCTTGAGAACTACATACATATATAGAGCTCAATGATATTTTGTAGGGTAGGAGATGTTAACTTTGTTCATCTTTGTCGATTTTTGTATTGTAGGAGATGTTAACTTTGTTCATCTTTGTCGATTTCACAGTTGTGTTTTTAATGCCTTCTTTGGTACAAACTAAGAGGTATTAGCTGTCCTATTCCTTGTTAGCTTGCAAGCTAATGATAATACTGTACCAATAGTATTGTTCACTGTGCAAATTATACTGCTGTGATGATTGATGAGGCAATGTTGTCATAATTTTGTGGTAAGCTAACGCTGAACATAATCACTTACATTTAAAATGGATAATTTGTACAAGGCTTCAAGCTCTTGAGAAGGTTTCATTCCTAGCCTACCACAACTTGTTTAGGACAAAAAGGCTTTATTGTTATTGTACAATGCTTCAAGCTTGGTTGTTCGGACATGAGATCGATACCATTGGAGTTTCAAGGGCATTGCTATGTGTGATTGTTACAATGTAGCTGGGCAATATGAACTTATGATTTACTGTGGTTGACAACTGCAGCAATGAGACGGTATGATGCGGCCAGTTGGTTGCGAAGAACAGTTGGGGTTGTGTGCGCAAGGGACCTGCCAGAAGAGCCCTCCGAGGAGGAATTCCGGCTTGGGCTGAGAAATGGCATGTTCTTTGCAATGCACTGAATAAGGTTCAGCCCGACGCCATACCTAAGGTTGCACTTATCACCCTCAAAATTTCTGGTCTATTTAGCTACCGCGCATGCTAATGTATGATGCCAATTCTCTTGGCAATGTTATAACGCTTTCAGGTTGTGGAAGCCCCCTCAGATACTGCTGCACCAGCAGATGGCTCGGCTTTGTGTGCGTATCAGTACTTTGAGAATTTGCGGAACTTCCTTGTCGCTGTAGAAGATTTAGGTCTCCCTACATTTGAGGTGTCCGATTTGGAGAAGGTAATTTGTTTCATGATGTATAGAGAGCTCATGCCGTGAGCCCTTTCTGTTTGACTAGAAATTCAACATTGTTTAGATGGATTTATCTCCTGGTTAGCAATGCACTTCAAATGAATGCTGCCTCTGCAAGATTTAATATTTGGTTTACTATTTCCATGACAAAACTTAATGTATTTTATTTGTCAATTGGAATACAGGGTGGCAAAGGTGTTCGAGTTGTGGATTGTGTTCTTGCTCTGAAGTCATTCAGTGCAAGTAAGAAAATAGGGAGACAGGCTTTGTGTAAATATGGTGGCATTTCAAAGCCTTTGACATCCGGAAAGTATTTCATACTCAAGAATTCTGATGCTTTCATGAATAAGATAATGAGAAGCCACACAGCAGAGGTAATCCAGAATGGTTTTTCAGTGGAGCAAAACATAGCAACTGATTGCTCTATAGAATCCAATGAGATGGTAAGTATTATGTAATATGTGTTCTTATTTTGCATTCAATCATGTGTTGTATTGTACACTTGTAATTCACAACGACCTTTATCTTCTTCTTTTGTAGACTACTGCCGACTCCCTCAACATGCTTGTGCGTACAGTTCTCTTAGATAAGAAACCAGAAGAAGTCCCATTGGTGAGCCTACTTTCCTTACATAGCCGTTTGTTATGCAGTGTGGCTGCTGGACGTAAAGAATGAAACCAAAGTCTTTGCTAATTTGCAGATTGTTGAGTCGCTTCTAAACAAAGTTATTCAGGAATATGAGCATCGCATTGCAAACCAGAACTTGGTATGTTCCATCCACTATCAACATGGAAATTTTCCTCTGTTATTATTCAGAAGATCAGGCTTGTCCAAATTTACTGAGTTCCAAAAATAGTGAAACTAAGATTGTTATTAGGTGTATCATGTTGATCTTTAATCTCAGGATGAAGATATAGTAATTGTACGGCTGTACTAATTTGGACAAAAACATCACAGGTGACATGCATAGGCGATCTTAGAAGGACCGAGTCATTTTCCAGAGCGGACACTCCATTGGAGCCAGACCATACTTCCACCAGCGGTAGTGCTGCTCAGCAGTTCCAATCAGAGGCAGAAATAAATTTTGATCTACAGCAGAAACAGATCCATGTATCTTGTGTTCTTCATTCTTTATTTGATCTTGACTAACCTGCATTTCCATCAATCTTCTTTTGACAGTTTATGATCCCTGTAGGAATTGAGAAGCACCCTTTCTTCTGTCAAGTCTGGCATGGAACAATTAAGATTACAGTACTCTGAAGAATTTAGTAAAATTGGTAAGTATAATTGAGTTTTGCAGCTATCTAAAATTTTCACTTCAAATGTATTTGAGATATGCCACATTCTTTACCATGTTGTAATAGGGAAGCATTTGTACATTCTTTCCAATGCGGCTTCTGGCTACCACAAAGTTCTTGAGGAAAACCGCAAGTTATACAACCGAATACAGGATATTTTGTAGAGCTCACTGATATTTTGTAGGGTAGGAGATGTTAACTTAATGATAACTTATAGATAGAAAAATTGTAACCACAAATGCGCAAGCCAGTCGGGTGTTGTAAATGTTTTTTTACCTGAGGGTAGCATGTATCAGGTACTATTCTTTTGTAACTGTCTTGATTGATACCTTTCAACATACCCATAGGAAATCCTTGGATTTCCGTCTGCACATTGTACAATGTTCTGGGGACCTGGCGGCTAGCACTGATACCTCAGTTTTGTTCTCCTTTCCTGAAATGAATGATCACGTCTTCGCTATTTGCTAACGTCAAATGATGCAACACTGTGATGGGCCCAACTGAAACTTAGTGGCAGCTGAGACATCAGCATTTTGTGTGCTTTAGAGTCAGCTTTTGACGGTGGCTTATCTGCAACTCTGCATTGAACCAAAGACACGGTATGGAGCAATGTTGCGCATTTTGTGCAAGTTGCTTCCCTGCAATGAAAAGGACAGATTCAGCAACCAGGTGTTTAACCAGCAGGCTGCAGATTATGTACAACAGTATCTGATGAGAAGTGGATAGTAATGTGCATGCAAGCAATCAGGTCACAGTTCAGTGCTTATGTTTGCTGGCGCGGTAGGAGGATTGTTATTTTGTGTGGAAATGGTTAGCTCCCAGCATTGGTAGGTTTTGATATGCATGTCATGCCTGCACCTTTCAGTCAGAGTCATGTATAAGAACCTGGATGTCATCTTGGGCTTCTTCTGGAATGTCGTAGTTTAGGACCACTCAGTAGTCATTGCGACCACACATAGAGTCGTTAAGATCACTTCTGGTTTGCTCCGACCACACATTTATACTCCGACAACGTACTCATAACTTTAGCTGATGAATATTTGGTTATACAATATATGAGACGTGAGTCTTAATGAATCTGATTGTTCGTTTTATTTTTTACAAATTTTATCTTGTTTTGTATTTTATCGTAGCGTTAGCACGGACATACTACTAGTTAGTACTAACAGCAGGTAACCCATTATACTTTAAAATATATACAAAAACAAAATTCAAGCAGAGTTGATTGACCAAACTAATGACTTACATTTGGGCCTGATGAAGAACAGGAAGCAACGCAAACTTGATGTAGTGCAGAAAGTAGATGAAGCAGCGAAACGAGAGGTCACACAGATGTGCGCTACCTAGAAAATTATTGCTGCCCCGTGCAGGTCTTCACGACAGCAACGGTTTGGAGATTCCACTCTCCTTTTTCACGGTGCACACTGAAAAGAAAAGTTGACAAGTTTCAAGCGACGTAACATAACAGCACAGGTTTGCAGAAGCAAGGAAAAGAAATTGAGGAGGTAGTGATTCGGGGCCTCTGCTCTGGACGTCTCTAGGCATATATATAGATTGAGACTATGAACTGACGTGATTAATCAATCATTTACCTACTGATAACTAATGTAATTTACCAGCCATTAACCTACTAGTAATTGCCTGTCATCGACACCCAATAAAACCTCAAATTCAAACGTTCAAATCTCATTCAAACAGAGAGGGATGCACGACTCATAAAAGTAAGGTAAACTTAGTCTGCCAAGTGGTGCAATTAATCAGTCATTTATCTATGGTAACTGATGCAATTAATCGACATTTAATCATTGGTAACTGCATATCATCAACACCTAATAAATCCTTAAATTCAAAGTTCGATTCTCATTCAAATAGAGAGATTCACGGTTCAGCAAAAATAAAGTAGACTTGATCTGTCAAGCAGCGCGCCATATCATAAGTCACAAGTCACACAATTTTTCACACGAAAATACGCAAATACGTGTACACGCATGTGTATGTAGCTAAAGTACTCCTCATGTTACCGTCATCCATGTGTCACGTATTTTAAAAAGTAATAACAACTTTACCTTATGAATTGTGTTCACTTTACTTGATTAGGCAATATGATATTATACATACTTTAGAATGGTAGAAAATAGATCTCACACTCGTGGGCCTAATTTCTCAACAGTTTCACCGAATTTTGTGAGTTAAGATGGTAGAGGAACCACGTGCCAGTTATTTCGAAAAAATTGAATCGCACCGACATAGCGATATGGCGAAAGTTTTGGCTAATAAATTGGGATGGGACACATGCAAGACGTGCACGAGGAAGGGATAAGTAAGTACTTTAGTTGTTGTAGTGCATAAGGTTTTTCTCTTGGAGCATGCTTGGACTGAATGGGATTGCAGAGTGTTCTCTTTACAAGATAACCACTAGGCCTGCCATATTTCTGCGTTAAAACATGGTTCATGTCGTCGTGCGAGTAGCGTTTTTCGGTCAATCTATTATATTACTCTGGAGTTTATCGGTGCCATTGAAACGATATCCATATGAACATATCTGAATCACCAACTGCAATTTATTTGATACTGTTAGTTTCCGAGAGCTTTACATAAGCATTGTCACTTTCACTAATCAATGTGCTGCTTAGTTTAGCGACGACTTATGATTTTTTTTATTATAGCTGGTTTATTTTTTAATATAGCTGATGGTAGTTTATTTAGATAATTAAATTTAAAAATTTTAAAATAGAAAAAACATATTAGCCCATCACGGATAATGCGAAATAGTATGAGAAAAAAAGGTAAAAAAGCCTAAAAACAAAAAAAAAATCAGGAAAGACAAAATAAAGAAACAGTAAATTAAAAGTCAGATGCCAGTAAATTAAAATTCAGATGTCAGAAGTTGAAACTAAAACGAGGAGATCCTAAGTAAGTGGACATACTTTAATTAGATGAGGCTTGCATCGTACTACAAGTTGGCGGCAGCAGCGGAACCGTAGTTTCTACACAATGCCCAGCAGGGTGAGGCTCTAGCGGCTGCACGAGGCCTACGCTTTGGTCTTATCTCTGGCGCGCGTGATTACTCTCTTCACTACTTTGCCATTGACGTTCTAAAAACAAAGCCACAAGCAGGCCTTGTGAAATTCTTATAACAGATTACTACGTTTTGCATGGCTCTGGCTTCGTTCTGCTGCCAAATAATTCACTTCGAGTTCTTTGCTGACATAACTTTGAGAAATCAGGATTTGGGACGATTTATGCTTCGATTTGTTATGGGAAATCACAAAGATATCATTGGTATCTGTTGCCATCTCACAGACGATGATCAGTTCGAAGTCCTGATGTCTGTAATAACTCACTCCTCATTGCATCTTACTACCATTTATAAGTTTTTTATATATAACATTTTTAAGCATCGGAAAACCCAGATAGTTGTCAGGCTGCGAGCAAACCTATTGGATCTTCAGGATTACTTTATTTATATATCTTTCAAGCGTTCTTTGCCCAAGTTCTTCCAGTTCAGATATACTTTATACACTGTCACTCATTCTTAGAAACTGGGTTTTGCTTTTTTACTTTTGTCCAATAATATCAAACTGGTCCGTACAACTTCAAACAAGAACAGGGTCGGTTTGACCGAGACAAGTAAAAACAGAGTTAACCGGTAAGTAGAATAGACTGCAAAGTACAAATAGAAAAAGAAGAATACATGATAGGACTTTGAGCTCAATCACTAGGTCACGCGGGTGTCCTGCCATAACTTTTAAAATGGTGGGATTAATATACGCGTATTTTCAGTTTTTCACTACCAACTGAGCCTTGCACATCTTAACCAACATTTGCGGGCAATCCAGTAATTAGATAAGCTTGCTGCATTCTACACCAAACAAACTCTAAACATATGAAACAGCATGTTAGCCCGATAGCTAACATAACTTTGAGAAATCGGGATTTTGTGGGAGGTCACAAAGATATCATTGGCTTCTGTTGCCGTCTCACGGACGATGATCTGTTCGGAGTCTTGATGTCTGTGATAACTCACTCCTTGTATCTTCCTACCATTTGTAAGTTTTTTATATAACATTTTCAGGCATCAGAAAACCCAGATAGTTGTCAGGCTGCGAGCAAACTTATTGGATCTTCAGGATTACTTTATTTATATATCTTTCAAGCGTTCTTTGCCCAAGTTCTTCCAGTTCAGATATACTTTATACACTGTCACTCATTCTTAGAAACTGGGTTTTGCTTTTTTACTTTTGTCCAATAATATCAAACTGGTCCGTACAACTTCAAACAAGAACAGGGTCGGTTGAGACAAGTAAAAACAGAGTTCAACCGGTAAGTAGAATAGACTGCAAAGTACAAATACAAAAAGAAGAACACATGATAGGACCTTGAGCTCAATCACTAGGTCACGCGGGTGTCCTGCGATAACATGTAAAATGGTGGGATTAATATACACGTATTTTCAGTTTTTCACTACCAACTGAGCCTTGCACATCTTAACCAACATTTGTAGCCAATCCAGTAATTAGGTAAGCTTGCTGCATTTGACACCAAACAAACTCTAAACATATGAAACAGCAAGCTCGCCAGATAGTTCACCTAAAACTTGAAGCTTCTATGCTTTCCACTCCAACAAAAGTAGTACTAATCTCAAAACACATAAAAAGATAAGTAATATCTATCTACTATTCATTATACTTTAAAAATTATAAAAATTATTATTTAAAAAAGTATAGAAACGCATCCCAAACTTGAAACTAATAAATTCAAACGGCAATACTAGGTAAGGGAGCTGGGTGACGAATTATTTAACAGAATCCAATCGTACTGACACGGTGATACGGTCAAGTGCAACCCAAAATAACTGGAGACACGATAAAATCGAACTATACTCTTGGTAAAGGAGCTGAGTGCTGGGGCGGCCAGTTGGGCTTTTAAAAGTTAGTTTATGACTTTTTTTTAATTGTAGCTGGTTTATTTTGTACTACAGTTGTTGATGACTTTTTAGATATAATTAAATTTAAAAATTAAAAATTAAAAAGTTAGCCCATCTGGATAATATAAAGGAATATGAGAAAAAAATACAAAAGTACAAAAAAAAACCAGAAAAAAGACGAAATTAAGAAGTTAGAAGTCAGAAGCATAAGCTGGCTTATATAAGCCGAACTGAGCACAGCTGATCGCCTTGCAAGCTGAAGATGCTATGGATCGATCAGGTGCAAAAGTTTTCCTGGGTAGCCATCGAGAGATCAGGGAAGGAAATTTTCCCACGGAAACCATGCATGCACGTAGGCTTGGAAGGCATAGGGAACACGAGGAACTTGGTTCATCTGTTTCTGGGTGGTGAGAACAAAAACGCCTGTTCGGTATGGCCAAACAATCGGACTCATGTTTGGATTTGTACGAACTAGGTGGATGACAAAAATGCCATTATCTTGTGAGAAAGTTGGTAGTCTCAAAATCTCATCTACGCTGAAACAGAGCACCGATTCCAGATCCTACAACGTCTGCCTTGTATGACACTAGTACAATAGTACGAGACACCACCTTTTTCTAAACAGAAATTAATCACGATTGAAGCTCAACTCGTGACTCGTGAGTATGTAGATTTGAGTTGTATCAAGACAGAGATTATAGCCGATCAGTGTTATATTGGGTTGCACAAGAAAACTTAATACCAAAAAAAAAGATTCATCACAAACGGTTTTAAACCTTATCACATATGGTTTTCTGAATTGTCTGAGTTATCAGTGATAACATGCGGTTATCACACACAGTTTGTAAGCTGTCAGTTGGTAAAAAGAGCCATCTGTGATATCCCCACTATCACATACGGTTGGTAAAAATAACCGTATGAGATCTCCACGATCACAGACGGTTTGTACCACAAAACCATCTGTGATAGTTCGTTCTATACCTAAAATTTTTCTATTTTGTTTGCTAGCATAAGTAAATACTAACCATGCCCTTTGAAAATAAGCAAGCAGAAAATAGATAAATAACAGATAAGTGAATTACAACTCAAAGTGAATCAGAACTCAGAATCAATTACAAAAGAATATTCATGTATTGTCATAAGAGTTACAATTGAATTACAACTCAAAGTGATCACAGATGATTCTTTTTTTGAATCGTTTGTGAATTATCCCAAACGATTCGGAATACAAACCATTTGTGATAATTGCACAGATCACAACGGTTCTTTTTATAAACCGTTTGTGTTATATATCACAGATGTTTTAAATAAAAACCGTCTTCTATGATAAGTGTAATCAAAACACATTCCTCCTGTTCGTATTTTGATGCACACATAATGACGGTTCTTGTTTTGAACCGTTTGTAAATCATCCCAAACGATTTGGAATAAAAACTGTCTATGATAATTGCACACATCATAGACATTATTTATTACAAACCATCTGTGTTATAAAGCATAGATGGTTTTAAATAAAAACCGTCTGTAATGAGTACCATCAAAATGCACTCCTACCTGTTCATATTTCGATGCGACCCTTAAACTTCCACACAGTTATGCAGCTATATGTGCAGTGTAAAAATTTCTTTATGCCATCATTCACAATCTCTTCTCAACAAACCTGTCACTCATCTTCCTCACAATATTTGATTTCTCAACAATGGCATCCTCTCCTTCCTCTCATCCGTCCATGATGAGTTATTCAACTGCAACCTTACACTGGTGAGCGACAAGTACCATCTACAGTAGCTCCTCCAATTGCGCCCTACTCTCCTTCCTCAGGTAGTCATTGCTTCAATCTGCCAGGTTGACCTGATCATCCGCCGTCGATGGAGGATGCTCTTCGCCGCACAGGAAACACTACTACAAAAGAGGCTATATTGGACGGCTACATCACAGATGGTTCATAGGAAACCGTCTGTGCTTAAACTATCACAAACGGTTTATACTAACAACCATCTGTGATAATTTCACAGGCGGTTATTTATACAAACCGTCTGTGATAATGAGAGACATCACAGATGGTTCTTACTAACAACCATATGTGATATTTTCATAGTCCATTATTTATATGAACCGTCTGTGATAATGTGAGACATCACAGTTAGTTCGTGTTAATTCATAGATGGTTATTTATATAAACCGTCTGTGATAATGGTAGACATCACAGATGGCTTTTAGTTAGAACTGTCTATCAAATTATCACAGATGGTTTTTATTTATAACTGTCTGTGTTTTGTCCTTTGTCCATATGAACTACAGAAGCTACTAAGATCAGCTAGAACAGATAAGTGTGACCAGTCATTTTACAAAAGACAAATTCAAGTCAAATTTATTACAAAAGTCCAATACAAATAGATTTCTAGATCTTGATCTTCTAAGCTTCGTATGCTTCCTCTTCTACTCTTGGAGTTGGGGGATCAGCAGTTGAGCTTCTTCATGTGTCTCTCCACTACCGCAAGAACTTCTTCCGCTTTGCGTACACTGAAGAGAAGAATGAGGCTGAGGGCGGTTTCTCTTTCCTAAGTGGCAACGAGACACCTCCATCGACAGTAGATGATGAGGTCCAGCTGATAGATGGAAGCGAGTTAAGGAAGGAGAACAAGGCGTGAGTGGAGGAGTTGCTCTAGATGTAAGTTGTTTGCCACCTGTGTAAGGTTGCGGCCGAGCAACTCATGATGTATCAATGAGAGAAAGGAGATCAAAAGAATTTAATGCCATTATTGAGAAATCTGGTGAAAAAAATGAGGAAGAGGACAGTTTAGAAGAGATTCAGTTTATGGTATCAAGGAATTGTACACCGCGTTGCATATAAAGCCAGAACGGTGTGGAAGTTTAAGGGTCACTTGCATCGGAATATTAACAGGCGGAAGTAGGGCATGCATATTTAAGCGTTATCACAAATGGTTCGTATACCAAACTGTCTCTGAAATTTCATTATCATAGATGGTTCGTATAACAAACCATCTCTGATATGTTGCATTATCACAGACGGTTCGTATAACAAACTGTCTCTGATATATGCATTATCACAGATGGTTCATATAAAAACCCGTCTATGATAATACCACGTCACTGATCTGTGGTGTATCCCCCAGGATTTCGATCTCACCTATCCATTCTCTCCACATCGAATGGTAGGCACCGGTTCCTCCCACCTCTCACCTCTTATTACTTGATCCCCCGGCCCTCTCCCTTTCCACCACAGGCATGTGTGAGTTCATCCACTCCTAGCTTCTTGCATCCTCCCCTTAATGACGCTGACTACCGTCGTGAGCTAGCTCCTTCGCCTCCTGTTGTGACACCACGGTTCACTGCACAAGACACTCTTGTCGTAAGTGTCGTAAGAGTGTCTTGGGCAGTGTCATCGTTGTGACACAAAGATGACTCTACCGCCACCTCTCCTTCATTGTCGGTGATATCCAGCCACCATCCGATCCCCTCCCCACTTTTCCTTGATGGTAGGCATCAAGGACATTCAGCTCGCGCTGCATCAGGGGCGAAAGGGCCTAGGCATCGCACGCTGCATCCAGCTTCTACTGTCTGCTAGGATATCTGCTTCTTATATATTATTGCCATGTTACAGAGTTGGGTTCGTAGGATTAGGAGATCTGTTCTTGCCATGTTCTTGCTATGTGAGATGGGTAATTTGCTCGTTATCTTGTTATATTGTAATGGTGTGTTCTAATCTTAATGGAAATAGAATGTACTGTTGTGTTTGTTGCCGTATTTACTTGTTTTCAAAGGGCATAGCTAACATTTCTTGAGGCTATCAAAAAAATAGAAAAAAATTAGGTATAGAATGAACTATCACATACGGTTTTGTGATATAAACTATCTATGAAGGACTATCACAGACGGTTCTATATACCAACCATCTGTGATACTCACAGATCACAGACAGTTCTATATACTAACCATCTGTGATACTCGCACATCACAGACAGTTGGTAGCTAGAATTGTCTGTGATGTGCAAGTATCATTGACGATTTTTTGTTAGAGTCATCTGTGATAATTTTTTTCACAGACAGTTCTAGTTATAAATTGTCTGTGCTGTATTTATCATAAACCGTCTGTGATAATCTCCGATTATCACTGACACATAAATTCAGATGATTCAGAAAACCATCTGTGATAACAGTTCTGAATTGTCTATGATGACCCTTTTTCTAGTAGTGAAAGGTTGTTAGCCCTCAACTTTATTCTTCTGTTTAATGCGCGCAAAGCCATCGAAGCTCTTGAGGCAATGGAGAGTCATATGGATACCCTTGCCGATCAAGCAGCAAGGGCCAATTCTGAGGAAGCGCATCATACTTTTCTCTATGAGATTAATAGCCGCTAAACCTCCTTTTCCAAAAACCGACGAGGAAGCCTATGAAGCCTAGAAGACTAAGATTTGGGATTTTTTTTTCTTTTGACTTGATTCTTACTTGATAATAGTTTTGGATATACATGTTATAGCAATTTACTCTAAACTTTGTCCATATCATCAGGTATTATATAAATATTTGTGATAATTACACATATCATAGATAGTTCTTGTTAATAACCGTCTGTGATGATTGCACACTTGCCAGACGGTTCTTGTTAAGAACCATATGTGATACAATAGTTTAAATAAAAACTGCCTGTGATAATTGCACTATTCCTAGACGGTTCTTATTAAGAACTATCTATGATACATCACAAACAGTTATTACAAAAAACCGTCTGTGATAATTATGTATCATAGACGGTTCTAGCCATCGCTAGTAACATATATGACCACGCTTATGAAACCATCTTTGACAATTACAACACAAATGGTTTCGCGGAACCGTCTGTGATGAGACGTCCAATATAGCCTTTTTTTAGTAGTGGCTGCATGTAGATCTTTTAAAAGTTTTAATTACCAGATTACATCCCGTTTGGCTTCATGCTTATTTGTTCTAACGCACGTTTATATTCAGATATGCGTCTTGTTCTTATTTCTTCTAACCATATTTATGTACTTGTAGTATTCGAACATGCACATTACGTTGTGCTGTCATGCATGTCGGATGCCACTGCCAATTAAATTAGCTAGGTATTCGAGTTGTCCAGAAACGTTTTTGTGCAGTCTTATATCCAAACACACGTCGTCGCTGCTGCATGTTGTTGGCTTTTTAATCTGCTTTGCCTTCTAGTAGTCTCCTCTCGAGCGTGTACAATGCCAGCTTCTTGCTGCTTCCTTTAACCAAAATAGCAACTGTAGCAGTAGGTACACATTAAACTGAGCGTGTACTACGATATATGCCAGCAGCTTCTTGCTGAGAACGCCAGCCCTTTAAAGTTTAAACCCCAGCCCTTACACCAACTTTTTTTTAGGGGAAATTTTACCATCCTTGAGAGGGAAGAGGTACCAAATTTGAGCCGTTGATCACACTGATCGAACGGCTGAGATTTGGCAGTACCTAGTGGTACCGGACGCGAGGTACCAAGAGGTACAAGGTACCAAGAGGTACCAAATTTTGAGCCGTTGATCACACTGATTGAACGGCTGAATCTAATTTGGTACCTCTTGGTATTTTGTACCTCTTGGTATCTCCTCAAGGATAGGAAAACTGCTCTTTTTTTTAGAGGAAGTCCTCCTATCACTTTGTCATCTTACAGTTAACCCTCTTGTAGTGAAGCGAGTCGAAAGCTCCAAGCAACATGCTATGTACATACGTGCTCCCACATGGGTATAAGATGTTACAATATATGGTCTCATTTTGGGTGATAAAATAGCAGAATGGAGAGTAGAAGAACAGAGCAGCTGATCATCGGAGAGAAAAAGATTCATGAATTAAGTCATACATATATATAGGTTTATCCACCATAATCGACATGGTTGGCCTGATCAGCAAACATAGGTCACTCCGGTGACTATGGTAGGCCTGTGAGGCATCGGGATCTTTCGTGTAACGGTGTCTTCGACTCGGGGACACTCACTTTGTCCGTTCAGAAGGAGACATGACATGCTGGGGCATCACATCTGTTTGAGATTTATCTCTTGAGCCCCACTGCAGGATAACCTCTTCGTCCTGAGGGGTAATGTTCGCATTGCTGGCATAAGCTCAGTCTTTGCATGTTTGTAAGTTGCAAATTAATTTTCTGCTGATCTTAGAGACTCCTGACTTTTGCTGCTGTCTAATAGTATTATATTGGTCTATGCAAACTTAGTACTAGTGAAAATAGTGTTCGGTTGCAAAGATCTCACCGCTGGCAGGGGCGGATCCAGCGGTGGGGCGGGGGGCTCGAGCCCCCTACCGCTATTGGACCCTTGGAGTCCCCCCTAAATTTTTAGCCATGGATGTATAATGTAGAAAGGGCTGAGGTCGAGCTGAAGGTACTTCAGCCCCTCCAAAATTTTTTTCTGGATCCGCTACTGACCGCTGGTATTATTTTAGTTTAAAATGTTGAGTTCAACATAATTATGTAAGACTATTTTCACTCGTAAGTCATAACTGAATCTGGCATATCTCTAACAAAGATTTTCGCGGTCAGAAAGAAGTTTTTTAGATGCATGCTGCGTTGTAAGTTCCAAACGAACGGAAGAGCCACCTGACTTTTTTTTATGGAGAAGAGCCACAGGACTTGGTAAAGCTTCAAACAAATTCTAGCCTCGCCAACTAGTAAGCTCAGCATTACACATAAACTTTGTAAGAGAAAAAACAAGCTCTGGATATACAATTCCCCATTATGTCATGCATGGCCGAGCAATCAATGAATGCGAGTTGCATGACCGATCAATCAATGAATGCGAGTAAAAGAGAGGGTACGAAGACTTGTTCGGCTCATCTCAACTTCTGTGAGTTTAGGTGGTAAACTGGTAGGGAAACCATGCATGTGCCAAATCATTTTACAGAATGTACTTGTACTGACACGATGATATATATGGTCTATTTTGGGCCAATGAATATATATATAGGAAGCCTCTTTTTTACTCCTGGGTGTAATTACACCTTATATCGTATCTCACAACGCAGAGAGTATCTTATAACTAGTATACGAGCATATCTAAAGTGATAAAGGAGTATTTCAAGTTTATTTAGGTGGTATATTAGAGGTGGGTGTAATTACACCCGAGAGTAAAAAAGTATTTATATATATATATACACACACCCACCAAAGGGGGAAATTTAACTTTTTGCCACTCTTAACATTGCCACCTACTCAAATGTCATCCTCTACATTGCAATTAACATTTTGCCACTCTCCAGCCTACGTGGCGCCTAGTCACTGCCATGTCACGCCCGCGCCTCCCCGCGCCGCCCGGCCTCCCCGCGCCTCCCCGCTCGCCCGCGCCTCCCCTTCCCCGAGTCCGGCGCCGGGATCCCGCCGGTGAAGCGCTGCGTCTCAGGCCAATTCATCGCGCGTGGGGCATCTCCAGGGCACCCCGAGCACATCCCCCACCTCGCCGGACCCCGCCACCCTCCCCAGCGAGCCGCCGCCGTCTTCATCCTCGCCGCCAAGCTCCCTCTTGCCGCCGGCCCGCCCTGCTCCATCTCGGCCTCGACCGACGCCCCAGGTGAGCTCCGGGATGCCCGTAGATGCTTCACCGTCGAGGAATCGGGCTCCCACCGCCTGAGCCGCCGGCGGGATCCCGGCGCCGGACTCGGGGAAGGGGAGGCGCGGGCGAGCGGGGAGGCCAGGCGGCGGCGCGGGGAGGCGCGGGGAGGCCGGGCGGCGGCGCGGGGAGGCCGGGCGAGGCCGGGCGGCGGCGCGGGGAGGCGCGGGGAGGCCGGGCGGCGGCGCGGGGAGGACGGCGGAGGCCGGGCGGCGGCGCGGGGAGGCTGGGCGGCGGCGCGGGCGCGGGCGGCGCGGGCGCGGGCGCGGGGAGGCGCGAGCGTGACATGGCAGTGACTAGGTGCCACGTAGGCTGGAGAGTGGCAAAATGTTAATTGCAATGTAGAGGATGACATTTGAGTAGGTGGCAATGTTAAGAGTGGCAAAAAGTTAAATTTCCCCACCAAAGGTGATCACACAAGGGAAGTGGGTTGAGCTCTTCAGTTCTTCTAAGGTGGTACGTAGGCACTATGGATCGAGTGCAAACGATTTTTTTTTTGTTTTGGAGACATGGATAGTTGGAGCAAAGCAAGGGCGGAGCCACACCCTGGACAGGATAGGCTTCAGCCTGGGGTGTAAAAAATATCTAGTATACAGCTCGGGTAAATTCAGTCCAGCTTGGGTAACATTTTTATGGTCCAGCCTAGATAACTTAGATCATTCCATCATTGAGCTCGAGGCGTAATCAAATCCTATCTCCACAACTGGAGCAAAGCATTTCGTGAAACCATGCATGCATGCATGAATGCATGTAATACTGTTAGACCATATGATTAGATCTAGAATATTTATGATAATGAATAATTAGTAATATTGCTTATCATTGTTATGCAAGGCATGTGGTGTGTGTGGATTAATGTCGGTCAAGTTGGGAAGAACTTGTCTTGGGAAAAATGTTGGTTTGGTCTTTGTATATACAAGATAACTCGAAGGTGGTCCTAGTCTACGGTGAGGACCGGGAGGTGGCTTGGTGTGTGAAGTCATGGTCTAGAGGGTCAAGTATGCCGGAGGAAATCACTACAAGAAAACCCCCCTCTAGGCACGCTTCCATAGTAACGCATGCTAAAAGCGTCTCTACATGGGCATGTAAAGACGCTTTTTGACATGATTTTGTTAACATCTCAACTTGACATGACATTAGGCACGCTTTTATTGTTAAGAGATATATAAAGACACTTTTTAACATGATATTAAAAACATCTCAAAATGACACGGTGTTAAATACACTTTTAATCGTCAATAGCATATAGACATGACATAAAACGTATCATACAATCGTCCATAGCCATCTAAATATGCCTTTTGACACGATACTAAAAACGTCTCAAAATGATACGGAGTTAGACACGATTTAAATCATCAATAGCATTTAGACACATTGAATGGCGTATCTACAACCGTTCATATACATGTAATCAGACGAGCGAGAAATCAGACGAGCGCACCCCCGTGGCCCATCACGCCTCCGCGGCCCATCACGCCCGCACCCAGCCGCCTCCAGCGCCTCTGCTCGATTCCGCCTCCGCGCAGCAGATGCGACGCGTCGCCCCCAGCCCCCCACCGCCGCCCACCCGCCCGTGAGCCCATGACGCCGCCCCCCGCCTCTCCGCCTCGGCCCGCAGATCTTCGCTTCTTCTTCTTCGGCTCTCCGCCGATCTCCGCCGATCGCCGTGGCACCACCCCCCTGGCCCCCCCGCCACCTCTTCGCCCAGCCCGCCGGCCGCCACGGTGCCTCCTCTCTGGCTCTCCGCGACTCCGCAGTCGCCTCCTCATCCTCAGCGGATCTCCGCCTCAGCCATCCTCTCCGTCTCGGCCAGCGGCGGCGCGGCAGTGCGGCACCGCCCCCCGCCTCGGTTGCTCGGTGCCTCCCCTCCTCTCCGCGACTCCGCCCTCGCCTCCTCTCCGCGGCTCCGGCAGTCCGCCGCGACACCGGCCCCACTGGCCACTCCCGGTGAGCTTCTGTCATTTCCCTGTTTGCATGCCTGAAGAATCCTTGGTTACTAGTTAGAATAAGATAGCAGATTAGCAATATTGATTAGTTGACTTGTGTTTGATCATGACCCTGGTTCCCTTTTTTAAAGATGGAAACTTATGGTATTATCTGCGTACCAAATGATATGTTGTTGATATAGATAAGGTGAGTATATATGGTTCCACTTCTCTGCGATGCCATTGCATTCATTTTTTTTGCCCTTTTAGTTTCCCTGTGAAAACAAGTTCAAGATATAAGAATAGACTTATACTCATTGCTCAATGACATACATTGTTATTTTCAAGGCTAGGCTCTTTTTTGTGTGCACGATGGAGGCCAGGACAGCGCATTTGATAGAAAATTACCTATCATTATGCATGAAACAGAATATGATATTTAATGTGATGTTGTTAGATGGTGAAGTACTGAATTGTAGGTTCATTAGTCTTTGTTCTCTGACTCTCTATTGCGTGTGTACGCTTCATTTACTGTTTTACTGTGAAATTGGATTGCTTCAGTCAGTTTGCCATTGTGGGTATTTTGATTATTCATTCTACCAGTTGGAAAATACTTAACAATGGTGGATGCTATGTTAATTTCAGTATTTATTACCTTGTCTCTTTCTATCACAGTAGCTCTCATTACATGTCTCAAGAAGCAAAAAGTACTTGATTTATAATTTATGTATCCAACTAGGGTTAGCTTCTGTTTTCCCTTCACTAAACTGTAACTGTTGATGTGAAGTACCAAAACTGAAGGAACCGTCTTCAGCATTGGGGGATACAGAGCTGGAAATGTTAGCTGCTGACTCCTTGTTAGTTACTGCCATATATTATTATCCGCTTATATTATCCGCTTCCGATCCGTAAACGATATATATCTGCCCCGATGATACCGTATTCTAAACTCCGAATATTCCGAATTCGTATTCGTATCCGGTCTTACCGTATCTGATTTCGAATCCGAGGAAAAAAATATGGGTTAGGTTATGGTTTGAGCAATATCCGTTCGAATCCGATCCGATTGCACCCCTAGTTCATTGTGAGATTGTCAGTATGAATGTATGATCACTGATCAGTATGATTGTGAGATACTAAGATTGTCAGTATGATCAGTTTATTTAGGAAGACTCCCTAGCATTCGTGTAGTAAGGTCCACTACAGGTGATTATAGACACCTGCATTTTGGGATGATTTCTGTAAATGAACTAACTTAAACTAATGGATATCGTAACCATGATACTGTTTTTTTATCATGTAATTGCTAAACTAATTTTGATGCTCACATTCTAAGTAATCATCATCATCTGAGAACATGTGAGTTCATCTAGTTGAAAAGGGAGCTTAATCAAATTTGCTGATGCTAGCCAAGTACTATACATCCTCTGACAACTATGCATTGAAAAAATAAGAAAAGAAAAATATGATTGATTTTATTTCATTTTGACAGCTCGACATATATAGGGAGATGGATCGAAGTTGGATGAGTAGGCCAAAACGGGAGGTTGCATATCAAGATGGCGTTGAGCAATTTTTGGCTTTTGCTTACCGGGACATTCCACATGATAGGGAGATACTTTGTCCTTGCAAAAAATGCAAAAACAGATTAAACCATAGTCATGATGAAGTCAGGACACATTTGAGATGTGATGGTATTATTCAAGGTTATACTACCTGGGTTCATCATGGCGAGAAGTATGACAGGCCATCATTTTCATTTGTTGACGTGCCAAATGACACTAGAAATTTGCCTATTTCTTTAATTACGGCCATCATGCAATGTAGCGTCATGTTGTTTGCAGATTCGCTTATGCTTTAGTCTTAGAAACTTGCAGGCTTTTCATATTAACATGATTTTTCTAGTATCTAATTATTCTATGCTGTAGCAAAAATAATGCACACTAAAAACTTATTCATGATCTCTTTGCTTATTTTTCACATTCTAGTGGCACGTAGAAGGAACCGTGTAAGAGATAATATTACATAATCAATTTATCCAGTAACCGTTTCACAAGAAGCATAGTGTAATGTTGCATCTTAATTTTGTTTCCATTATAGGTCTGTGCCATGTACTAGTAGTGAATGTTTCAAATTTACTCATATCCTTGTGTCATTTCTAAAATTTTTATGTTTGGGTAATGTTTAGATTATATCTGTTCACTCCTTGCGTCATGCTTATTATATGACTTTCTTTATGTTGACTACCAACATCAATTTTCGAAGACCTTGCGGCTTGCTTGGCATAGGGTATAAAATCATTAGCTATGCCATGATTCTTAGCAGCATGTGACCTGAGTAGTAGCTGTTTTTATCTAACAGCAAAAAATATGGTGTTTGCAGGCTAATTTTCTATAAATACTGACTTATGCTACATGCCTAAGCTAACCATAGAGGACTGTTGTTCGGCTTATATCTGTTGCATCTCATGGATATGCTTGGACTCTTAGTCTCTTATTTGTGTCAACTGCAATAAGAAAAAATGTTGAAGCTACATTATTTTAACTCATGTCATCTTTTCAAACTGCAATTTTTTTTTTGTCTCAATGCTATTATCAACTGCATCTGTTCAATTGCAGGGCTAGATCCGCATCCAGATCGGGGTCTTCTTCAGTGCCTTGCTGCTGGTGTGGAGCAGTGGTGATGAAGATGGAGCCTTTGTATTTCTCTGCTACTAGGACTAGGAGTTTTTGGTTGTCCTGTACTCCACATATGTTTGATGAACCATTCAGTTTGATATAGTTACTGGTCTATATGATGTCCAGGGAGTGAACTAATTATTATCTTGTTTTGTGGATGCTAAAGAGATGATTTTACAAATGGAATACTATTGGTGATTTGCATTGTCCATTTTGAAGAAAACATCACAGTTCTTAATACGTAAGAAGGTGTTACTACAAAGCGTGTATATATTAATATATACACAAAAAACATTACTGACACGAAATATAAATGTACATATGAAACCGTCTCTACATATCTTGAGACGCAACAAGATGTTACTATACAACGAAACTATTTGATACACACTCAATGTAAATGTATCATCATATCGTTTCTACATTTCTGAGCACGTGGCTATGTTACTATACAGCGTGTCTATATAATTAAACACGTAATATAAATGTATCTATTAATCGTGTCTATACTTCTTAATACACATTAAAGTGTCATTATAAAGCGTGACTATACTTCTTAATACGCATCAAAGCGTTGTTAGAAAGCGCGACTATACTTCTTAATACGCATTAAAGCGTCATTACAAAGCGTGACTATATTAGTAGACACGTAATATAAATGTACCTACGAGAATGTCTCTACAATTCTTAATACGTGATGAAGCGCTACTATACGACGTAACTATACTGATAGATGCGTTGTATAAATGTGTCTATAAAAGTGTATCAATATATGTAGGCATGCATTAAGCGTCTCTATAAAACGTCTTTTTATCTCATAGATATGCTTAAAGAATTCGTCTCTACAACTCCTGACACGGTCCATGCGAAGACGCTTCTAACACGCTTTATAAAAACGTGCCTATATTCCTGTAGAGACGAAATAAAGCGTATCAAACATAACAATACAGCGTTACTATAGGGGGGTTTTCTTGTAGTGCATGGTCAAGCTTGAGTTGAAGCACGTGGAGACTAGAGATGAATGATGCATATTAGAGCTAGCAACAGAGGTACAGTCAGGAGGCTGCAACATATGATAAAGTGAAAAACCTGTGTTAAAGAAAGAGTTTCAAATCCTTTGAAAAGTAGTGGGCCTGAAAAAAAATAAGGCCTGGCCTGGATGGGAGTTTGTATTGGAGTTGTATTCGGCTAGGTGTGCTGGCCGAGAGTAGGTACCGTATTGGACTGAAGTCGGTTTTCGTGCGTGCAAACAAAAGGATGGCTCCATGCATGCTGGCCGTGGCCCGTGGGGGTTGTAATTAGTTGATAGCTAGTTAGGTTTTGTGGAGGAGCTTTTGGGGGCCATCGTACAGATGAATAAAAAGTGGTCGACGATGGCTTTTGATTCGTATTAGTTTTGATGAGTGCAAGGAGGTGATTGGAGATTATTCACGGCTGCATGTGCGATGGTGCTCCGGCCGTGAGTTTTGAAACGAGGCTTGAAGATCTTTGTGCAGGGAGACATCTTCAGGGTGCCATAACGCGTCACGTCGGCGCTTCATACAAGAGCTAGCATAAACGCCAGTGGAGAGTTCCATCACATTACTGCCTACAGTTGATTTCTTGTACATGTACATACATCTACTACTGCTGTGATAATGAATGGAAGAGAGAAGTTTGCTTCTGTTGTTTTGCTTTGCATCGAGAGAAAATAATCTATAGTTGCTACAGTATTTCAAACAGTACTCGTTACAGTAATCGTACTTTTGCTACAGTGTCGTGTGCAGCTGCTACAGTACATGAGAAAAAATTCCCTATTTTTTGTGTACTTTCTATAATTAGCAGGTAATAAAAAAAGGAAGACAATATATTTTAGGAAAAGCTTCCGTGAAGGATTGCAATCATTTATGCACTCTAATTACCATCGATCATCTTATAAATACACAATTATTTCTATAGACCTTGGAAAATGCTCACTTTGTTACTTTGTTGTTCTTCAGTTCCATTTTGTAGGCCTCTCTGTACTTCTGAACATTTGATTTGATGCAATTTTGGCATATCAAAAGGTTAAACTGCAACATGTTTCAGTACTATTTCTAAGTTGTTGGTTTAACCACTTTCAAGATCACTGTCTCGTAACTGACATAGAAAAACTTGCATAGCCCTTGTAGGGTCTGTTCTTTTTAGCTGCGGCTTTTGGCTTTTGGCTGAAATTTTTGAATTTTGGCTGTTTACGGTACAGATTACAGAGAGACAGATACTGGGCTTTTAACGTGTAGATCGTTTAACTTGTAGACCCCGTCTTAAAAAAACTCCGTTTAAAAGTTAGGTACTGTAGTAAAAGCGAAAAGCCGTCAACTTTTGACTTAAAGAACAGGCCCGTATATGGGACCTTTGCTCCGGTGGTGGAGAGAAGGGGGCGATCGGGGGTTGGCCCTCTCCAAGAAATTTGTAGACATATAATTAGGGTGCAATAATTAGTAGATATTGGGCCACTTTAATTAACCTAATTGATAAATAAGTATCAAAGCCTGAAACCCTTTACACACAACTAATGGATGACGTATGCTCTTGATGGACAACTGTGCAACACATTTTTCTATTATGTCATCCATCTCCTGTATCCCATAGGTCTTGCCTTATTGGTAATTAGCCACAAACTATGAAGTCAGAACAACTTTCCAATTTCCAGATCGCTGCATCAACGTCTCAGCTGCCCAACAACAGCGGCGAGGAAGCAAGCAACAGGACTTGTTAGTAATCTTAATGAATGACAAATCATTGAAAACTAATGATATTTCAATGTTTCTTGTTCTTAGCTTTACTTATTAATAAGCACATTATACCGTATACAATATGCAAAGACTATATAGAGATGGAACGTGAGTAAAGACGGCAGAGTTGTTTCATGTTTCATGTTTTGTGGACAAGCTAAGACGGCAGAGGAACCATGTTTGTAACGAAATCACAGGGTTGAATCGTCCTGACATGACGACGTGGTTAAATAAGTGCAGGCCAACATATATATCGGAGAAAAGATAGAAGGTAGGCATCCAGTTGTAGGCATGCAAGGAGAAGGCGCCATGGATCAAATTCAGAAGGTTTTTCCCAGAGATCGTGCGAACTAGGAAGTTGCATGAAACGCTCCATGTATGTAGGCTTGAGAACATAGAGAATGTATGAGAAACACCTGCAACGGTACAAAATACATTTTTAACTTTTTAGATTTGAAATTTCAATTAAAACTGGCACAAGTTGTCTGACAATCAAGCCTCTAGTTTCACTAGCTTAAGCATGTAAGGAGCCTATCTGACAATAATTGTAAGTGTCGTGTAGGGGGAACAGAACACTGGCTGAAAATGTCCTAATGGGATGATTTCTGGAACAGCCGCTTGATAGGCCGAAGTTGCCAGTGACATCTGCCTACAAACTACGACGTTGAGCGATATCGAAGAGCTTGCTATAACCGCCGCTAGCGAGCAGCTTGATTGGCCGAAAGCAGCGAACCTCCTTAATTAAGTGAACGATTAGGATTTATTCACTTAATAATGAATAACTGGATTACTTTAAGCTTACATTTTTCACAAAAAAAAGTTCAAGACATACACCGCGTTACTCAGGCCTTAACGTATACAACTGTAAGTGGTGAGCTCGACTTAATTATATAAGACTATTTGCAACCACAAGTTTACATCTGGCATTTATCTCTAACAAACATTTCCGCGTTTGTTAGGAAGAACTAATATTGGTACAGCTTCAGATCCAATTTATGTGGCACAAACTAGTAACCTCAACATTACACAGAAACTTGGTAAAAAAAAAGTCTCTGCATAATATCTCCTCCTATGAGTCATGCATCGATGACCGATGAATGAACATGAGTAAAGAGAGGATACAAAGAGTATCTCAACTTTTATGAGTTAAAGGATTGTAGAGGAGCCATGTGGCTATTTATTTCACAAAATGAAATCTTACTGACACGACGATGCGGTCAAGTTCAGACCAATAAATTACAGATGGGATATATCAAAGGTGAGCACGCAAGAGAAAGGAGCTAACTTTGGCTGCTGTACAGGGGAAGGCACCACGGATCAATTGCAGAAGGCATTTTCTCTCGGAGCCATGCCAATTTTGAGCAAAGGATTGCATGAAACCATTTGTGCATGTTGGCTTGGGAGGCATAGGGAATATATGGGAAACCGTCGTGCACATGGCTTTTGCAACGGTATGTGTCTTATTATAACTCTTAGACTTCCATTTTTTTAATGAAAAATTAAAACAGCATAGGCATGATTTGTGCCTCTCATTTACTAGTGTAATGCCCTGCGGAGTGCCAAATATTGAGCATGTTAACTGGAGGTACAGAAGTGCCGGCCAACACTATTTGAGAGTGGTGCAATTTCAGTAACCTGTCACTTGTATCACGAAATTTCAAGCGTTTAGCGCAACTTGTTTTAAAGAGTGGAGAGATATAGAGCAGACTGAGAAGTTCATGCTTGAAGAAATCCTCATAAGAGACAGTGTGCGTAAAGTTCTTTGCTTCTCCTGTGAATCTCACAGCGGCCATGTAAACTGATGGTGAGCAGTTCAAAGCTTAGTTGCCCTGATGGTACAATGGAAACTGATGGTGCTGAGCAGTTAAAAACTAAATTGCCCTTCTGTTACAAGGCAACTCATCAATTGGCATGAGAGAAAAGAAAGGGCTCCGTACGTGGTAGTCTCTTGACTAGCTTAGGCCTTTTTTTAATTAAACTCAAACCTTCTGATTAAAAGAGATTTGTAGTTCAAATATCCTATCCGTCCGAAGGCCTTAGGTCATATCCTTGTATATTCAAACAATTCCTTAGTGGTAATGTTAAAGTTCATTGCGTTTAGTATAAAACGACTATAGGCAAAAGATAATTTTGTTTTTTTTTCTAAATTGTTCCGTGCCCAGGTTCTTATTTGAGATATCTTGTGTGCATTGCCTTATTTGTAAGGCACTGTGGTCCTGTGGATGTCTTTTCTTTTGGTCTGTAAGACTAGACATGTATAAACAGAGTTTTATGGGGATAAGTGAAAACAGAGTTGAGCACGTGACATGTATTTTAACTATTGAACCTTGCACCGAGTTTTATTTTTGCGAGGACGAAACCTTGCACTGTTGCACATAATTACCAAATTTTTTTTTGTTCATCTTGCACAACTCCTAGTACAAATGTATATATTGTAGCATCTTGCCGTGCAATCGCGCAAACAATTCAGCGAGTGAAGAGAGGGTACGAAGAGTAGGTCTGGTTGTTTCAACATTTGTGAGCTAAGGTGGCGGAGAAACCATGTGTAAAATGAAATAACAGAAGTGAATCTAACTGACATGATGACGTGGTTAATCAAGTGCAGGCCAATATATAGTTTGGAGGTAGGATAGAAGACGCGCGCGCGCATACATGTACATGAGTGGAGTCATTCGGTTGTAGTTATTGCAACTATGTAAGGAGAAAACACCATGTATCAAGTGCAGAAGGTATTTCTTGGAGATTCTAAGAGATCGTGCGAGCTAGGAAATTGCGTGAAACCTGTAGCATAGGGAATGTATGCGAAGCTGTCAAACCTGTTCCTGCTTCAACAGTACGTGCCGTATATGAAAGTTTTTCCATGACTTTCAATTAAAAACTGCACATCCTGTCTTATGATTCAAGCTCAATGATGTTATAGATACTGACAATTTTGAGATGTCGTGTAGGACTGATGCAAATGTGCCATTCATGAAGGATCCTCGTGGGGTGATTTCTAGTGCAGAAGTGAAAAGGAAAAAGCGATCAACCTGAGTAAAGAAATACTTACTGAGATGACCGAAGCATCTGGTGTTAGTGCCACCTTAAGGGCACGGTAGAAATCTATGAGCAAAGCGATCAAAGAAACTCCTGAGTAAAGAAATCCTTATTGAGATCAACCGATGCATCTGGCCACCTTCTTAAGAGCACGGTAGGAATCTATGACCATGAGTACCCTGTAACGAAATAAATCATGATCCATAGCGATCCATGGCGTAAATCAGTGCATAATTCTGAGCCATGTCAATCAGATCTGGAGGCAAAAAGCAAAGCCATCCGTATGGATAACCAAATTAGCATTACTATCTGTATGTATTCAGGCTTGTACACTAGGTTGCAGTACATTCTTGGCTTCTAAGAGACTTCAGAGTTTGGATCGTAGAATTGTGCTCTTCAGGGTCCCTCATTAGGTCTGCTTATCAAAGAGACTGGTGTTTACTGCAGTCCAATACTCCAATAGGATCAGATTATCAGGTTTGTGACATTGGTACATAGTAAGATCTCACCTAAAATACACCGTTGTAAATGGTGAGCTCGACTTAGTTATAAAATCCTATTTCCACTCATATGAGAATCTGGCGCATCTCCAACGAAGATTTTCGTACTAACTAGTAATCTCAACATTATACGAAAAAATCTGAAAAAGACATTACACGGAAATTTGGTAAACAAAAAACACGGCATAATATCTCATGTCGGTCATCATGCATGGGCGACTGATCAATGAACACGAGTAAAGAGAGGGTACGAAGGGTAGTTCCACTAGTTTTTGTTACAACTTTTGTGAGTCAAGATGACAGAGGACCCATATGCCAAATTATTTCACAAAACCGAATCATACTGACACAACGTTGTGGGTCATGTTCAGATCAATAAATAGGAGGTGTGATATATCAATGGAAGGTTTTTCGTCTTGGAGCCATGGAGAGTTCGGGCAAAGGGCTACATGAAAATCAAGCGTGCATGCAGGCTCGGGAGGTATTGGGAATGTATGCGAAACTGCCATGCAGCCTTGAGGTACGCAGGCCTGATTCGATCGGGCATTTTGTTCACAAGTGCAAGGCAATAGGGACTCATGTCTTGACCAGGGTTACAAATTGCCCCCAAAATTTCGCAAAATAAACGAAATTTCATCCCTTTCGATGCCCAGTGAAATAAATTTGATTCGGCTAAAATTTGGCCCTATTTAAAAGTTGTTCAAATTTTATTCAAATTTTGGTTAAATTTCATTAAAAACTTGATTTTTTTTTCCGTCTGAATTTCGAACGAAATGAACGTTCGTTCGGTTCTTTTGCCTGTGGCCAAAACTGTTCTGCAACCGAAAGATTAAACCCTAGGCTTGACCTTGCATTTTTACGGAAAATTAGCCTGATTCGATCGGACTTCTTGTTTTCGATCGTCGTCTTGTTCACAAGTGCAAGTCAACAGAGGCATGGATGTACAAAGGATCCGAGTAGGATAATTTTAAAGACCTGCCACATGATATCACAAAAATTAATGTAACAAAGGACCCGGCGCCTTGGCGGCAGCACCACCGCCACTGCCATGCGTCGTCGCACTGCCACCGTGGTTCGCCGTTCACCGCGTCATCGCCGTGTATAGTTCTACCATGATGCCGGCAACCCATTTTGGGTGTCGCCGCCTGCCGTCGTATGTCTCGCCGGCGACCAAACACGCGTACAAATATGTGCGCACATATCCGTGTACTCCTCCCACGAACTTGCGGTAAAGGCAACTGAAAACGGAGAGCATCTCGAAGAGATGCTCTTTCTCACCCCCTATCTTCAAATATTGGGTATGAAAGCTAAAAACAAGCCTCCAACAGATACTCAAAAACATGTCCAATAATTTTGGTACTCTAAAATTGAGGTGGATCACCATCAAATATACAGTGCCTAAATGGTAATTTTAGGGATCCAAATTTATAGGAGCTGCTGAAGGAGGGGAAAGATTTAGAGGACAATTTTTTTAGAAAGACTCCCAATATGAGGTTTTAGAGGACAAAATATTGAGCCTCTCTTGGAGATGCTCTAAGCCAGCAGGATCAAAATGATCTGAAAACTCGCACGGGTTCACGCACGGGATTGCACGCCGTGCAGGTCTCTTTTAGTTACGTACGTACTATATGGAACTTCTGTTTTGGTTTTTTTGTTACATGTATTAATGTATATCCCAACGTGTCGTTTAGAGACCTGGTATAACAACGGTTGCTACTAATACTATGTTTCGTAGTCGTAAACACGCACGGTCATGCATCAGAACGGCATGGAGCACGTTGGAATCGAATCGATTCTCTTTTGTATGCAGCCAGGTTACTACTACTGCCGCGCCGTCATAGGAGACCAACTAACATATACTACTCGTCAATCCTTATCGTTGTAGGTCGTATAATAAATAGCGCACTATTTTTCTTATCACCACGTTGTCTCCTCCACGCTCTTGGCCAACCTGCAAAGTGCAAACGATCCGATCCATCGCGCGCCGTCATGTCGACCTCCGCGACGGTCGACGTTGCTGGGCCGTCAGGCTCCACCTCCACCATCGTCGCCAGGGTGAAAGCGGCCGGGCACCACGTCCTGAAGATCGACGGCTACTCGCTGACCAAGGCGATGGTCGCCACCGGCGACCACATCAAGTCCTGCGATTTCCACGTCGGAGGCCACACATGGCGCATCAACTACTACCCCAACGGACACAAGGAGGAGTACGCCGACTCGATATCCGTCATGCTCGAGCTTGACGGTGCCGGCAAGGTCGGCTCCGCCGTCGTGAAGGCACAGTTGTGTTGCACCTTACTCGATCATGCCGGCGAGTCGGTGCCGTCGCAGAGTTTCGCCGGCCAGATACGCAGCTTCCCGTCTCCGGAAGGTTTTACTTCATGGGGCTTCGCAAGATTGATCAAGAAGGAAGACCTCGAGAAGTCGGAGCACCTAAAGAACAATTGCTTCGCCATCCGGTGCGACGTCAACGTCATGAAAGACCTCGACCTGGTCGTGGAAGAGACGTTCCTCAACGTGCCGAAATCCGACTTGCACATGCACCTCGGCCACCTCCTCTCCACCAAGGAAGCCACGGATGTGGTGTTCAAGGTCGGCGAGGAGACGTTCGACGCACATACGTGCGTCCTCGCAGCTCGGTCCCCGGTCTTCAAGGCGGAGCTCTTCGGCTTAATGAAGCCCGCAGGTAGAAGTGTCATGATCGACAACATGGGCGCTCGAGCGTTCAAGGCTCTCCTTCACTTCATATACACGGACACGTTGCCGGAGATGGCCGTGCAAGATGTGCCGGCCGTGACTCGGCAGCTACTTGCCGCGGCTGATAAATACCAAGTGGAGAGGCTAAAGTTGGTCTGCGAGGACAGGCTGAGCAGGCACGTCGACATGAGCTTGGATCAGCAGCATGACCACCACCGTCGTCCATGGTTTATGGGGACGTGCTTGGAGTTTCTCAGTTGTGTTTTTCCTGATTGGTTTCCCACCGTCAACAAAGCCGGCGACGTGCCGCCGGGTCCCTCAGCCTCGACCATCGTTGTCTCCGAGGCGAGTGGGTACCACGTGCTGAAGGTCGAAGGCTACTCGCGAACCAAGATGATGATTGCAATAGGTGATCACGTCAACTCCGGCGAGTTCCACGTCGGTGGCCACACCTGGCGCATCAACTACTACCCCAGCGGCAACCGTTCGGAGTTCGCTGACTCCATATCCCTATTTGTAGAGATGACCAGTGCCGCCACGGCCATCGATGACGTCCATGCAGGACTCAAGCTCAGCTTGATCGATCACGCCGGGGAGCCAGTGCAATCATGTTGCTATGTCGGTAAGTTCACTTTCACAAAGAAACAGCATCGACGTGGCTTCGCGAGTTTCATCAAGAGGGAGGATCTGGAGAAGTCGGAGCATCTCAAGGACGACTGCTTCGCCGTCCGGTGCGACCTCACCGTCATCATAAAGGAGCTACGTGTGGAAGAGGTCGTCAAGGTGCCGCCACCTGTCCTGCAACGGCACCTCGGCGAGCTTCTTTTGGGCGGGGATCGGACAGACGTGACGTTCAAGGTCGGCAAGAAGACGTTCGTTGCACACCGGTGCATCCTGGCCGCTCAGTCGTCGGTCTTCAAGGCGGAGCTCTTTGGTTCCATGAAAGAGTACACTGAAAGATGCATTGATATCGATGACATGGATGCCGGCGTGTTCAGAGCATTGCTACAATTCATCTACACCGACGAAATCCCGGAGATGAACAAGGAAGAAGTGGTAGTGATGGCTCAGCACCTGCTAGTCGCGGCGGACAGGTACAACATGGAGAGGCTGAAGATGATCTGTGAGGACAAGTTGTACAGGCACCTTGACGTAAGCACGGCGGCAATAACCTTGGCGTTGGCCGAGCAGCATCATTGCCCACGGCTTAAGGAGGCGATCTTCAGGTTCCTGAATTCGCCAGCCAAGTTGAGAGCAGTCGTGACAAGCGATGGGTATGAGTATCTAAGGACAAGCTGCCCATCTATAACCACGGAACTAGTTGCCAAGATCGCTGCGCTTTGGACTTAGGAAGGAATTAAAAACGCAGGAGACGCGCGCCATCCTGCTACTTGGTCTACTTTTTTTCTTCTGGTTTTCTGAATTTTCCTAGTTATATATGTATTTGGAAGAAACATCAGTAGTTTGTTGAACAGCATGTATACCAATGCATGCTGCAACATCTTGGCAGTATACTCACGTACGAGCTTGCTTAATCTATCTTGCTGATAGAAAGAAGGTTAACATGATCGTGTTCTTCTTCCTATGTTAATTCATTAACGGATTCGATACACCAATATTGAACCAGACGCGACCTGTCCTCTGGCTGCGTACCACGCGGGGGAGAGCGGCGCGTGCAGGAGCCGCGCCGGTGAGGCGAGACGCGGCCGGGATTGTGCCCGCGTGGGGGTCCGCGAGCGCGAGACCATGCACGGCAACGTGGGATGCGCTTGTGGGTGAGTGTGGAGGAGCGTGACTCGTTGGCTAGCAGGTGGGTGTGACGGGGAAGCTGCCATGCATACAGCCCCACACGGGAGCAAATTAATGCTGCCTGTTGAGGCCCTGCGCCAGATTTTACCACGTGCTATTAGCACAAATCTTGAAGCACAGCAAGCCTATCTCTCCCCTGCCCTCCTCCCTCTCTCCCCTGCCCTCCTCCCTCTTGCCCTCGTGCTCCTCGCTGCCTCCTGCGTAGCGCATCAGCGAAGATAGAGAGTAACTATTGCACAGGTGACTGAAACTTTTTTATCTTTCAGTCATCTAAAATTGCACTATGAATCACTTAAAGTTGTAGATGTTTATTTTGGAGGGGCTGTAATTTTAGTTGATTGAGAGTGCAATTTTAGGTGACTGAAAGATAAAAAATTTTCAGTCGTCTGTGCAATAGCAAAACTGGCAAGAAAATACAAGGAGGGGGAAGGAACCATGAGAGGAGCCCGATGGCCTCTTTCCATGATTCCATGATTTCTTCTAGCAGTAGCAGCAGCAGGGGTGGTGAGTCCAGGGAATAAGGTGGCAGCGTAGCTACCCAAAGGAAGTTGAGCCTGAGGAGTTCCACCACCGCTTCCTGTCCCCACTCCGCGTCGTCGTGCTCCCATCGAGTCTGGAGGCACAACAACTACTCCCATCGAGTCACTACTGCCACACGCTCGTCGGACGCAGCCATCTCCGCGCTCCCTGGTCCACGCCACCAACGCCTCGCGCTCGCCGGACGTCGTCCGTGCTTGGAGAACACCACCACCGCCATGCGTTCGCCGCCCGCTGTCACCTCCGCGCTCCCTGGACCCTGGTCCACGCTACCACCGCCTCGCGCTCACCTAACGCCACCGCGCTTGCTCGACGCCGTCGCCTCCACGCGTTCGCCAACCCAGGGAGCCGCGTGTGCTCGATCCGGCGCTCAACTGATACATGGGCGACGCGGCGGAACTAGCTCCTCCGTGTCCATCGCCTATCTGAGGTTCGCCGGTGCTTGAGTTGCTGGCCTAGACGGTGGTGGTGCGGTGGGGAGGCAGAGGAGGGCGGAGAAGATAAGGGGAACTGCTCCTACGATGGGTTGTTGTGCTTCAAGATTTGTGCTAATAGCACGTGGCAAAATCTAGTGCAGGTCCTCAACAAGGAGGAGTCAGGACCCTCTCCCATTGAATTTGCTCCCGCCCCACACAATATGACGTGTTCCGGTGCTATCAATCACGTCATGCATGCAGGTACCAAAAGCATGGCTAAGGGTCTGTTTGGTTCATGACCAGAAGTTGCCTAGTCACAAGTTAGGCGTGTCACAGTTTTTAGGTAGCTGTTTGGTTCACTGACGCAACTGTGGCATGCCACACTTTCTTAGCACCCGGCCCCACACGTCATAGACTCAGTTTCTTGCCAAACTTTGCCACAAGTGTGGCTTCGATTTTGTTAGCCACACTTTCTGTGGCAGCCACATATTGTCTAAGCTTAGGCATGGCAAACTTAGGCACCAACCAAACAGGCCCTAACTTGCGAAACTGGGTGGTACAAAGTTTTTTTTTTGAAACGATTACTCGGACTTCCATTTAAACAAAATGGAAACATATCATAGACCTAGGTTCAGTAACGATTTTCAGCATGATAGTAGGTGTGAGTAGATTGCACGAAGCAAAAACTGATCCAACGTATGTAATGTCAACAAAAACAGAGACTAAACTAAGCTATCAGCTATAGAAGAACCAAATATTTAAGTACCAATCATTTAATTAGTTTTAAGCTATTACAAGCTCTTTTGTTTGAGCCCAAAGCCAAGCAAACTTTTTTTTTGAACCTCCGCCACTTGGAGCTAGTGACGCCTTCTGTAGAGCAGGCTCTCTCCTCAGATGTGCCATGACCCTTGTTATCATTGCATCCTCCTAGGTTAGCAGCGTCAGGTTTTGCACTCCTTTTGCTTTCCCAGTAACATAATTTTTGTCAGAAGTGCTAAAGCATATTTGACTATTTTTAAGTCCAAATCAATCGATATTTTTGCAGTGTATACAACATTTTTTGCCGGGCACATCTTGGAGTCAGCTTCGTGAGGGAAGCACAATCGTGGTAAGAAGTATCCAACAAAAGCCAGATGCCAGTATCTGTTTCCTCCAGAGTTGATACTACGTCGTGGTAAACCTCATCTTGACTGAAAATTTTATGATCGATGTCATGGTTAATTTGCTTGTATTTGTTTCCTCCATGGTTGATATTGTGTACCGGTAAACCCCTAACTTGACTAAATATTCCATGATCGTTATGGTGTTAATTACTCGTAAAGGGCTCAAACAAATAATATCTACTAAGAACAACTCTATGTTAAATTAACAAGAATCCCATTTCTCAGCATGCACACACAAATTACTGAGCATGCATGTACTTATAAAAACAAGTATTCAAATTTCCGGGTATAAAATGTACACGAAAAAGATGAAAAATGCAAAAACTACTTCTCTAACACTATTCTTGAGATTATAGGACAATGTGCCTCGATCTGAGCTCCTTGCAAAGAGAGGGGCAGCTTGTCATAACATAAGATGCTTCTTACCATCGGTCGCCTTAGGGTGTGTTTGGTTGCTGGAATGGAGTGAGATAGGATGGGATGGGGATGGGATGAGATGGTTCCACAAAAAAAGTGGAACCACATGGTCCAGCATCTAAGAAGAATATTCTCTAAATTTGCACAAGTTCATCCCACTTTGGACCATTCCATCTCATCCCATCCCTCAAACCAAACACATGGATAGGTTTGGTCAAAGGAACCATCCTATTTCATCCCACCCCATCCCAGCAACCAAACACACCAACTGCTTGCATGTTTGATAGGAAGATGAGGAAGCTGAAAGTCGCCTCTTTAAGCTCACAACAAAGATGCTGCTCAGCCAAGGCCCAAGAGAAATGTGGTCGCCACCGTGCTCACAGCAAGTCACCTGCCAAGATGCGTATGATGCACCGGATGACGGAGCAGTCGTCACGTGATGAACTGCGGGAATCCTCAGCTGTCACTTGACAAGGTGCGCGTGACTGCTGCTGTACGGCGGCGCTGCTTGGCCGGCAAGGTCGAGCAGATCGAACTGCATGTCGGCGTCCACGCCCTAGTTGGGGCCGACATGCTCGAGGAATATGGATATGAAGCCGCCGTACTCCGCGCAGTTGCCGTCGGGGTAATATCTGATACGCCATGTGTGTCCTCCGACGAGGAAGGTGCAGGAGTACAACTACAAAGCACAGGCTGGTTTTTACCGCCTTGGTTTCGGAGCAGCCGTCAACCCTTGGCACGTGGTTCCCTCTCCCTATCTTGGCGATGAGGGTGGAGGATGAACGTGTCGGCTCAGGCGCGTCCCTCCGCCAGCGGCCGACAGTGCCAACGCGGAGGTGAACATGGTTGACTGAACACGTACGGCCAGGTGGTGCAGATTGAGCAGAAGATTACGATCGAGCCTAAGTATTTGGCTCCGCTTGTTTCGGCTTCAGCTTCTGGCTTCCGGCTTATTTTTCACTATTCATAAATTTTATCTTTTTTTGAACTTTTGGCTTTTTGTTGAGCTTTTTTGCCGGTTTTTTTTCCCGTATTTGTTTGTGTAATACGTAATGGGCTAACATATTTTTTATTTTTTAAAAATTTAATTATGCTAAATAAGCCTCTGTCAGCTACAGTGTTTTTTTAGCCATAAGCCACAAAAAAAGCCCAAATGATTTGTCAGTTAAATAGCAGGAATAAATCGGTATCCTGCTTGGTAATCGACTAGTATGCGATCTGAATTGGACTGCCTATCATGATATGATTCACAGGGAAAATTGTAGCAGCGAAATTTCCCTGGCGGAGACCGATAAAATTTTATATCGGGCAAAATTTTTGGATTTAACAAAATTCATCTAAAAATAAAAATTTTCAAATTTCAATTCAAAAATTTTGGCCAAAAAAATTCGAAATTTCTGATAACCGACAGTTACTGGCTTTATCGCTACCCTCCAATAAAATTTTTCCTCTGATATAATTTCCCCTGGATATGATACGGCTTCATGTACAGTGCCATAAAATTAAGTATAGTTCCCATGCATGTTTAAGTTGCACCCGGATTTTGACTCTGATTTCTGTATTACAAGTTTTTCTTAGAGACATAAATGTTTCCAGATGAAACAAGGCTACTAATTTTATTTTTATTTAATTTTTGGACCTTTTTGGAAAGGTGACAGGGATACATATTTTCATCAGCATACGTGCGTCTACTTGCATTGAATTTACAATGAACTCTAGTGCAGAGGGTAGTTGAACGCTCCTCAAAAGAGAAACGTAATCAACCATTTGTAACTGCACTCGAAGATGCTACGCACCATGTTTCACCTATATATATTGGAGCTAAGAGATAGAAGAACTGTAGAAATTTTGTGCTATCCCGAGGTTCTACATACTGCATGCAGATGCAGGGATCCCTGCAAGACTCGACGGATAGGTTGCCACTTGAAGCGCTCTCGTGTAGTAGTTGGCTTGGGAGGTATCGGGACTACATACATTAGACAGGATCCAGTACTTCCTATAACCGAAGACTGGAGACGGAAGTGCAAGCCGTCATGCATGTCTTCATTTCCGCTTGCTCCACCTGTGGATTTTGAACCACATCCGATTGAGTTCGTCCAATTAACGAAGCAAAGCAACGGGTTGCGGTTTGTGGGTCTATTCTTTGCAGCTTCTAAAAGCTACTTTTCGACTTTTCTGTAGTAACTAACTTTTAAACAAAATATTTTTTTAAAGTGGAGTCTACAAGTTGGTTGTAGTATACACTGTAAAGACTTCATTTATATCGGCCAAAATTGCACCTGAGTTTTTATTACTCCGTACTCTCTCTCACGAACAGCCTAAAAGTCATAAGCCGAAACCACAAAATCTCGACAAGAAAACCAAACAACGGTTTAAGAATATTAATCCATGAACATTCCGATTAACGTATATTATTGGTCTCAAGAGAGATATGCATCTAACTGAGTGACTTTTCTTCACGACCAAATTGAGTAACAGTATGCATTAAGTTGCAACATTTGCAGAGTGTTGTGATACTCTGTTAGGAATGCTCTTCAGAGCTCTTGGTGTTTGGTTTAGTGATCAGTGATTTTCCTGCATAGACATTGACATTGCATCTCATCATCAACACTACTGTAGCAAATCCATCAAATAGATGCTACCTAGTAACTAGTATTTTAATGTGCTAAACTGCTGATCGATATGAAGCTACGCAAGCAGAGTATAGAAACAGATTAAGCAAATAACCCATGGAACTAGGTAATACTCGTTAGAAAATCAGATGAATATACAGAAAAATGAGAGAGAGCGCGATTCCACATGGAACAATTATTACAAGTTGTGCATACTCAGAGATGTAGTCGATTCCACTTGGAACACGCTACGCCTATTTACCAAAACGAAGAAATATCCTCTGGATACTATATATATATATATATATATATATATATATATATATATATATATATATATATATATATATATATATATATATATATATATATATATATATATATTCGGAAGGCAACAAGGCTACTACTAATTATTAGAACCATTAACCATGCATTGTGGCATATAGTTCTCAACAATAATATCAGGTTTCACCAATTGAAGCCAAAAGGATGCATGGGAGGAGTGTAGAGATTTACTACTAGCCCAACGCTGGATGTACTGTGGGGAGAAAAAGACCATGGATCGGTTGCTTTGCTAGCAACTCATCTTCTATCCAGCAATCACGACGAGCTGCTTGCACTATTCTTGTAACATCCGATTTTTGCCCCATTTTCAAACTGCATAGTTATCATAATTTTCAAAAAACTATATTGCATATTTGGATTGGTCAAGCGTTTTATGGGAATTAAAAAACAGAATTTGATTTCAAATTGAAATTAGCAATGCAAATAAAGTTTGAAAATCTTTTTCCTCACTCCCTCGTAGCTTGGGCCTAAACCCAGCTGCCGGCCCATCTTCTTTCCCTCCTCTTCTCTCATTCCCTTCCTAGCCGACCACCTGTCAGGTCAATTAGGAGGCCGACCAGTCCACTTGCTCTCCCCTTCTCTCCTTCCCTTCCTAGGCGACCACCTGCCACTTGCTCCTCCCCTTCTCTCCTTCCCTTCCCCACCGATCCAACTCGGCCCAGCCGATCACCTGCCAGGCCGACTAGGAGGGAGACGCTGTTCATCTTGTCCGCCATGTCATGTCTCTCTCTCCACCTTCACTGACTTTGGGCCCTGGCCCCACCTGTAAGGCCGACCAGGCGGAGACGATGTTCATCTTCTCCCCCATGTCATCTCTCTCTCACCCGCTTACTGCTACGCCCATACGCACGCGTGCCGCACGCATGCAGAGCTAACGCAACACCATCATCCGTCTGCCACCTCAAGAACTGTAGCACGTCGCAACCTTGCCAATCGAGTTTGCACCTGGCGCTCGTGAGATATCGCACCCAAGTCTGCCTCCATGTCTCCGCACTCATTCTTCTCCTCTCTACATTTCTGCCAACTTTTGCCCCTCTTCTCCACCCTAGGTGGAGGGCAGGAGGGGTCAGGGAATTTGACCTGCACCCATCATCTTCTCCAAATTCGGCTGCTGGCTCTACTCGCCAATTCCGACCGTTGAGGTATTGACGTCACCTCATCTTCTGGTGCATTGAGGTCACCTCAACCCCTCTTCTTAATGCTCATCTTGCCCCTACTTGTTCCCCATGGGGAGGACAGAATGTCGCCTCCATCGGCACAGCAGCTCGGAACATGCCCACATCATCGCTGCCCAGTTCTGCTTGTTCTGTTGATCTTCGACCTCGGTGCCCCTATCCATTGAGTGCACCTTTGTTCCCTCTTTGTAATGGCGGTTTATTTCTGTGCTACCATGCCCGTAGATGCCGGAATGCCTCGTCTTCCTCAACTCGGGTCTTCTGCCGCAACAGAGCATGCGGCCATGACACCTTGCGACACCCTGCTTCACTCTGGTGAGCCTTCTCCTCATTCCTTTGTGTCATCAGGGCCGTCTTAGGGGGGGCAGGAAGTGCGACGGCCGGGGGCCCATGCCACGGGGGGCCCACCGGCCCATGAGTATGTATATCAGTATATGTATGTATGTATGTCACGGACATCGCTTCCTATCCGATCGTTTGGGCGTTTCGTCTCCCTATTGCCCCGCTGCTGCTTCAGTGCTTCTCCGCCCGGGCGCCATAATTCCGATCGGCGATCGGCCGGCCCTCGCAGGCAGCAGCAATGGTGATTGGCCCTTCTCAGTTCTCCCTCGGTGATTGGCGATGTCAACTATGCTACAAGAAAGATTGAATGGCTTGGCTATGTGCAGCATTGAGAAGGCTGTTTTGGACAACATTAATCTCGATACTGTTCTTGAAGATTTTGCATCAAGAAATACCCGAAGGCGATTTTTTAAGAAGCACTGAAGCATTATTGTTTTATTTGAGGTAATCATAATAGTTATTTTACCGTTCTTTTAGTTTCTTTGTTGTACTATCGTTATCTTTAATGAACTAAACATATGCTGCAAGTTAACTCTTATTAGTAGTACTATATACTTTAATCGTCATATTAAAAAATTAGATTGCTGGGCCCTTGCTGTCTTGCTTTCCCAAGGGCCCTTGAAATTGTTGAGACGGTTGTTTCTGGAATTGCTGAACCCCATTAGGCTAGCCAATGTGGCCTATTGCTTGATGTAGTGCCACCACCTCGGCGCATATTCTGCCTTGCCGTCATAGTCGTTGAGTTGGCTGAGACTGCCCCATTTGGGGGTCATCGGCCTTCACCATGACCGTCCTCACCGACGCGGTGCTTCGCCTGAGCTAGCCATCGCTCCTTTGTCTCGCCCGTGCGTGCAGCAAAGGAGAAGCGTAGTGAAGGTGACATCTAGACCCCACCAGTCAGGATTTTTGTAATTTACAGATTTTTCCTCTTGGGTCACGCTTTGAAGAGTTTGTTCTCCCTTATTTTTAAATCCAAATAACTTCATTTTTGTTTATAATTTATCTAACTTTAAGATCTTTTAAACAGTACTAAAATGATAATTTTTAGAGTTTTGAATTTTATTTGGATTTAATTAAATTTAGTTTAAACTTGGGCATTATTCGCGATTATATATTCCAACGTTGCAGACACCGTTGTTGCTGATCAGGACCCTACAACATCCACTATTGAGCAAGATAAGTTCTTATAATTAATCATGTTCAACATCATTTTCAAATGCAATTACTTTGTTTTACAGTACTACTTGCATGCGTAGTATTTATTAAATTTAATGTTAAATGTTGATGCTTAGCTACAAAAATGAGATATTCATTGATGTTGTACTGTGTGAGTTAGCCACTGATAATGGGATTAATTTGTAATATATAGAGGGTCCGTCTGCATGTAAATCTTGTCCCGACTACTCTCGTGTAGTTAGTTACAAGTTACGTACCCGTGCGTTGCAACGGAACTTATTAAATGTATAGAGAATCGTGCTATAGAAGAGTATTGCTCTGATCGGTTGGAAAGTGAAGAATGGTGAGAAGTTGAGAGAATAGAGCGGTTGGAGGAGGATAGACGTACAAAAAACCAATTCATTCTTTTATAATAGTAATGATATGCTTAGGGTTGTCGGGACTATATACGTTAGATAAAACCAACTTCTGCGTAAAGTGTATAACAATTATCCTAAGCAGTCACCAGGGAAATAACCTACCTACAGTATCCTTCACTTGAAGAGATAGGAGAATTGGAAGCCTAACCCATAATTCTTGTTTTCTTTTTGATCAGATGGTGTTGGTTTATTGTGACCGCTCCACGCAGTGGCGGATCCAGGAAATTTTTTTGGAGGGGCTGAAGTACCTTCAGCTCGACCTCAGCCCCTTCTACATTATACATCCATGGCTAAAAATTTAGGGGGGACTCTAGGGGGGCTCCAAGGGTCCGGTAACGGTAGGGGGCTCGAGCCCCCCGCCCCACCGCTGGATCCGCCCCTGGCTCCACGGTATCGGCGAGTCAGGCCCGGCGCGGCTTCTGCACACGGAGCAGCGGCCCATTGAGTCGCTCGTCCGGCAGATGGTTGTGTTGGCTGCAAAAACTAAATCGATCCTAGCCATGCTTTACTAGCTAATGTACTGTGGTACGCCTGAAAAATCATCCCGATGCAACGGGAGTGCAGCCATTCAAGAATAGCTCAGCCATTCAAGAATAGCTCATGCAGACGCCAACTGATACTACTGGTACCAAGAGAGATACGTTAGGTGGTGATCGGTTCGGCTGAAAAGCTCGTGGCTTATGGCTGAAAATACTGTAGCTGGCTGAAAAAAGCACTGTAGCTGACAGAGGCTTATTTAGCATAATTAAATTTAAAAAAATTTAAAAATAAAAAAAATATGTTAGCCCATTACGTATAATACAAACAAATACGGAAAAAAAGAACCGGCAAAAAAGCTCAACGAAAAGCCAAAAGTTCAGAAAAAGACGAAACTTATGAATAATGAAAAATAAGCCAGAAAACAGAAGCCGAAGCCGAGTTGATCAGGGCCCTACGACTAATTTTTATCCCTTCCCCGATCAAGGTAAGCGCATGCAATCCTGCAACACATTTGCAGAGTACTGTGTTAGGAGTTGTGTTCAGACTACTCTTGGTCATTGGCTAAGTGATCGGTGATTTTCTGCATGCATGTACAAGTTACCGTTGCATCGCCACTACTACAGAAAATCCAACAAATTCAAGATGATAATTACTTGTTTCCTCCGACAATAGTACGATCCATGGATCCCCAATATCTGATTTAATTTCTTATTTTCCCATATTAACAGATTAATTAAGCAGATTAACAGATACAAATTAAGCGGATAATCCATGGAACTAGTACTCCAATGATAGATCAGATGAATATACAGAAAAATAAGAAATAACCGAACTTCAATTTCATCTGAGTGACTAAGTCCAAAGGTCAACAAGCTTGGCCATAAGCTCCTTGCAAACAGACGGGCAGCTTGCCATGAGATGCTCATAACCATCGGTTGCCATGACTGCTTTCATATTCCGAGGTAAGCCGAGGAACTTGAATATTGTCTTCTTGAGCCCATGGCAACGATGCTGCTCGGCCAAGGCCAATGTGGTCGCCGCCGTCTTCACGTCGAGGCACCTACATAGCTTGTCCTCGCAGATTAACTTGAGTCTCTCCAGATCGTACCTGTCCGCCGCTACAAGTAAATGTTGAGCGATTGCTACTACATCTCCCTCGTTTATCTCTGGCAACTCATCCGTGTATATAAAGTGAAGCAGCACCTTGAACATAGTGGCGTCCATGTCGCTGATACATATGGATCTTGCAGTCTTCTCCCTCATGGAACCAAACAGCTCCGCCTTGAAGACCAGCGACCGAGCGGCGAGCACATACCGATGCGCAGCAAACGTCTTCCTGCCAACATCGAACATGACATCCGCCCCCTCCTGGGTCAGGAGGAGATCGCCAAGATGCCGGTGCATGTTAGACGGTGGCACCTCGACGAACGACTCCTCCATGGCCGGCTCCTCGACGCATAGCTCCTTAAGGACGGTGACGTCGCACCGGATGGTGAGGCGGTCGTTCTTGAGATGATCTGATTTCTCTAGCTCCTCCCTTCTGATGAACCTCAACCATCCACACACGCGTTCATGCTTCGTGAAGGTGTTCTTAGTTGTGCAGTGGTACGACGGCACTACCCTCCCGCCACCGTCGAGTAGATCGAACTGGAACTCGGCATCGACGTCCTCGTGATTGGCTGGACTGACATGGTGGAGGAAGACGGATATGCAATCGGCACACTCTTGCTTGATGCCGTTGGGAAAATATTTGATACGCCATGTGTAACCTCCTACCTCAAAAGTGCATGAGTGGGTGCAGCTGCCGGTGCTGATGGCCTCCTTGGTCCGGGAATAGCTGTCGATGTTGAGCACGTGGTACCCTCTCGCCAAGGCGGCGACAACGATGGTGGACGTGGAACGTGACGGAACGGGGGCACCGTCTCCGGCAGCAGACGACGTCAAGGTCGCCATGACAAGGCCGGATAGAAGTGTTGCAAACCAGACCACGATGAACCGGGTACTAAATATTTTGTTAACGAGTAGTTTGTTGGGAAAACACCAGGATCAAAACCCAAAACAAGCTATCTGGACAATATCTGGATGCTCAGGAAGCACTCATGCCCTCTCGGCTGAAACCTGCATGCTTAATTGCCGAGAACAACGTTTTGCCTGAACGCTAGAACACATGCGAGCAGAGGATGGGAGAAAACAGAGCTTGCGGTGCAAAAAAACTCCCTGCACCTCTTCTGGGTTTTTTCCTTCTTATTAAAACAGCAAAACTGGAAACTGATTACGAGATCAGAACCGAATCCGACTCCTTCTAAATTTTCCTATCTGCTAACAATGGAAATCTATCTGCTAAAAACACGAAACCACAAAACAAACGGATTCTTATTCCACAGGGAAACAAGTCGGACTCAAAACAGAAACTATTCAACTCACCGAACAAGAATATTTTTCAACACAGTTGGATTCTGATGGAAACTTAAGGACGTAAGAAATCTGGTATGTTACGATACCATCCATCTCTAGCGACACAAATTCTGTTGCGGTGTTGTCTTCAGAACTCTCCGTGGATTGCTTTTGTTAATGAGTGAATTGGGGGTTGTCCTGCTAGGTATGTGATCCAAGTTGGAACAAGTCCGTATCTAACTAGTCTAATATAATACGGCTTCATGTTCAGTGCAATGAAGTAGTTCTCATGCATGTCTGCCGTTGGAACCGGATTTTTTATTCGGATTTATGTATTACAAGTTCTTAGAGACGTAGATGGTTCTAGATGAAACAGGTAGAGGTGTAATTCGAGCAGATACAGATGGATATCACTTATCCTATATACTATTCCATATTTTTTCCCCTCGGAGTCGAAGTCCACGCCTACCCTACCAGACCACCATGACTGGGCTAATCTTTAGCCAGCTAACTACTAGTCAGCTAACAACTAGTCCTAGTCCATCCAAACAGGCCCTAAATTGGATAGTTTCAGGTGACTGGTGCACCCAGGCTGGTGGGATGCTTCTGTAGACTCAAGGGAGAGCGCAGGCTATTGTGCCTGTACCTTTTTTTTTTTTTTTTGCTTTGGAACCTTGTAGTTTTGGCTTCTGATAATAGAAATAGGAATTTCCAGCTCAAAAAAAAAGTTCTTCGTACAGTAATTCTCCCAAGTACGTAACTGGTAATTTAGCTACCTACTCAAGACTGGAGACGATGTTTAACCCACCATGGATGTCTTAATTTGCTTTCGCTGGGCCTGCTGCAATCTACCGAAGCACATCCGATTGCAAGAGGCAGCGGTTTGCAGGCAGGTGATGTGATGCAGGCTGGCACGTATTAGGCTCAATCATAACCATGCTTATAACGCCTAAGAAAAAATCTCGATGAGAAAACCAAACACTGGCAACAAAAAATCTTGGTGAGAATATTAATTCATGTACAGTCCAATTAATGTACATATTATTGGTCTCAACAGACATATGTATGTGAGTAACTGCATGCAATAATTTGCAACATTTGTAGTGTTGTGATACTCTGTTAGGAATGCTCTTCAGCGCTCTTGGTGAATGGGTTTAGTGATTAGTGATTTTCCTGCATGAACGTTGGCACTGCATCGCATCATCAGCAGTACTGTGGCGCATCCGTCAAATAGAAGATTGTACCTAGTATTTTTCCTGTATATCTACTTAATGTGCTGATAGGCATGAAGCTACGTTAACAAATAATAGAAATAGATTGAGCAAATAACCGATGGAACTAGTACTCCATTAAAAGATCAGATGGATATACAGAAGAATGAGAAACAGCACTTCCGCATGGAAACACGCTAGACTGTTTACCAAAAAGAAATAATATCCTCTGGTTACTTTTTTTTTCAAAAGGCAACTGGGCTCTACTAATTCTTATGTATTATTATTAGTGCAGATGCGTGCGTACACCTGTACCATTGAATTTGCAATGAAAAATGTGGTGCAGAGGTAGTTGAACCAAACCCTTTTCAAAGAAGAACCATTAACCATTCAATGTGTCACATACTCATATAGCTCTCAACGATGATATCAGGTTTCACCTATTTATATTGTAGCCAAAAGGATGGGGAGATATGTATAGATTTACTGCTAGCAAGCCCAACACTGGATGTGCTGTGGGGAACAGAAACACCATGGATCGGTTGCTACCTGCTAGCCAGCAAGCACGAAGAGCTGCTTGCAGTACACTCGTCATCTCTTGTAGTTCTGTAGTTGTATATAGGCTTGGGAGGTGTCAGGACTATATATGCTTTCTTTTTTTCCTCTTATGATTTTCGGCAGTTCCTCTTTCTCCTTTCAGAACTAATTTGATCGAGTACTCTCATCATTTCTTGTAGTTCTCTCATCATCTCTTGTAGTTCTTTATAGGCTTGGGAGGTGTCGGGACTATATATGCTTTCTTTTTTCTTTATGATTTTCTGCAGTTTCAATCTCCCTTTTGCAACTAATTTGATCCACTCTAAAAGTTCCCAACACGTACGTTTGGCTATTATGGAGTTAGAATTGACATAGCCTGGTAGGAGCAATATTGCACCATGTGAAACTCTGTCCATAATTGTCTTGGGAACAAGCTCACAATGATTCCCCCTCTCTCTTGGCAACGACGGTGGAGGACGAACGTGTCGGATCAGGCGCGTCCCCGTCGCCGGCGGCCGAAAGTGCGGGCGCGGAGGTGGACATGGTTGATTGGAATACGTACGGCCAGGTGGTGCAGATCGAGCAGAAGATTACGATCGAGTCCCAAGTATTTGTCAGTCGTATATCGGGAACCGCGACGATTTTCATGGCGACGAGTGAATTGCTGTCCTGCTAGGTAATTGACTTAGTATATGTGATCCAAATTGGAGTCTACGTCCGTGAGCAGCTTGTTTGATATGATTACGGCTAATTCGTGTTCTGTGCCATGAAGTAGTTCTCATGCATGTTGCGGTTGCACCCAGGCTTTGATTCTGATTTTATATTTCAGATGAAAAAAAGGTTACTAATCTTATTTTTATTTATTTTTTGGAAAGGTGATAGTGCTACGTATTCGTCATGCGTGCATCTACTTAATTACATTGAATTCACAGTGAAACAATGTAGTGCAGAGGGTAGTTGAACGCTCTTCAAAGAGGAAACATCAACCATATGTAATGGCACTCAAAGATGCAGGCTACGTACCATGTTTCACCTATATATATTGGAGCTAAGAGATAGAAGAGCTGTAGAAATTTAGCGCTAACACTAGGCTGTACGTACTGCATGCAGGGAGCAAAACTCCACGGATAGGTTTGCTGCTAGCAGCTCAGCAGCTAGCTAGTAAGCGAGACAAGCCGCTTGCATTCCTCTCGATCGTGAGGTTGACTGTGGGCTTGGGAGGTATCGGGACGACATACATTCAAAGTTATACAGTGCTTCGTATAGTCATTCTAAATCATGTATAACTGTTAGCTTAGCTACCTACTTCCCACCATTCATGTCTTGATTTTCGCTCGCTCGGCGGCTCGGCCTGCTGATTTTGAAGCCCATCCGATGGGAGCTCGTGCAGAGATGCAACGGCCGGTTGCAGCAGGGCAATGTCATCATAACTATAGAGAAAACTAAACAGTGATCCAAGATATAAATTAATTCATGTAAATTTCGATTACCGTATATCATTGATCTCAGAGATGTGTAAGTGAGTAACAATTTTTCACGATCAAAGTGAGTAACAGCATGCAATGAGTTGCAACATTTGCAGTGTGTTGTGATACGCTGTTAGAACTCCTGGTGATTGGTTTAGTGATTAGCGGTTTTCCTGCATGCGTTGGGAATAATTGCATTTAATCATCGCCACTACGTAGCAAATCCGTCAAATAAAAGATGGTACCTAGCTAGTAATTTTCCTCTATATACACTTAATGTGCTGATCGACATGAAGCTGCGCTAACAGAGGATAGAAACAGATTGAGCAAATGACCCGTAGAACTAGCTAATACTCCATTAAAAGATCAGATGGATATATATACCGAAGAATGAGATAGTGATTCCACATAGAACAAGACTTTTGGCACGTTTTCGCGTTTACGCCATCCGGTGGGCGGATGGCAGGGCGGAGCAGACGACACGTGGCACCTGCCGCCTCGTAAGCAGACGGCAGGCACCTGCCACCGCCCACCAGATGGCAGGTGCCTGCCGCCCGCCCACGGGACGACAGGTGATTAAGCCGGCTAATTAGCTGGCTTAATTACCTGTCTAATTCGTAATTTATAATTTTTAAATATAGCAAATGAGCTCACAAAATTATGACATTTTTGTAGAGCTTCTAGAGGCATCGTGGTATGTTGTATAATTGTTTTGCAATTTTTTGAGGCTATTTGTTACCTCTAAAAATTCTTGGAATGACACATGATTAACTAGGCGATTAAGCAGTTATACTCCGCTCTATGAATTTTTAGAGATAGCAAATGATCATAAAAAATTACAAAATTTTTTGTGGAACTTTTGTATATAGTGTGCTATGTTGTGTAAGTTTTACATATTTTTTTTACACTATTTTACTATCTCTAAAAATTATTTAAGCAGCATATAATTAAATAGGTAATTAAGAACTAATCGTGGGATTAATGACCTGCTGCCCGGCCACTGTACGGCAGGCCTGGTGCCGCCCAGTGGCCAGAAAGTAGGTTATTAGGCCCAGTTATTAGTACTTAATCATCCAATTTAATTACATGCCACTCAAATAATTTTTATTAGTAGTAAACTGGTGCAAAAAATTATGTAAAAATTACACAATGTAGAAAACTATATACGGAAGCATCACAAATTTTGTAATTTTTCACGACTATTTGATACCACTAAAAATTCTTAGAGCGGCGCATAACTACTTAATCACCTAGTTAATTATGCGTCGTTCCAAGAATTTTTAGAGGTAGCAAATGATATCAAAAAATTGCAAAACAATTACACAATATACCATGATATCTCAGAAAGTTGCACAAAAAATTTTATATTTTTTTAAGCTCATTTGATATATTTACAAATTTAAAAAATTATAAATTATGAATTAGGCAGGCCTAATTAGCCGGCTTAATCACCTGCCGTCCCATGGCGGGCGGCAGGCACCTGTCGTTTGCTCACGTGGCAACAGGTGCTATGCATCATCTACTCTGCACTGTCACCCATCCACCGAATGGCATAAACGATATTTTTTCAATATGGTGCACATATAACTATTTTTATAAATATGATGCAAAAATATGCTAAAAGTGACTTTGATTCTGGAACAAGCACTACAAGTTGTACGTACTGAGAGACGTAGGCGATTCCACATGGAAGTGAAACACCCTACGCCTATATCCGAAGCAGAATCTGGTTACTATTTTTTCAGAAGGCAAACAGGGCTACTAGTATTATGTGTTACTACTTTATTAGTCCACGTACGTGTGTCTACTTGGAGCATTGAGTTTGCAATGAAAAACGTAGTGAGGGTAGTTGAATCAAACCCTATTCAAAGAGGAACCGTCAGCCATGCAATGTGTCATATGGCTCTCAACCAGGCGGTGGAACTGGATCTTGGACTAGATAGGCTATAGCCCGAGGTTTAAAAATGCTATTAGTACTACCCCTTAATACTCCCTTCAAAATATATGTGGTGTAGCAGTCCATCCCGAGCAGCGGTGGATCCAGCGGTGGGGCGGGGAGGGGGGCTCGAGCCCCCCTACCGCTACCGGACCCTTGAAGCCCCCTGGAGCCCCCCCTAAAATTTTAGCCATGGATGTATAATGTAGAAGGGGCTGAGGTCGAGCTGAAGGTACTTCAGCCCCTCCAAAAAATTTTCCTGGATCCGCCACTGATCCCGAGGCCTCAGAAATGATTAGCCTGGTAGGAGCAGATTGACAACAGCCCAAGCGCACGGTGTCTCAGCCAGCCCATGCATTTTTCACACTTCACAGCCCATCCAGGCATCCACCAAGTCTAAGACCTTAGCCCCTAATCCAATCCAAAAGGAAACCCTAAAATCTAAATCTAATCATACCCCACCTCAGCTCACACTCCGCACAGCGGCTCAGCCCCAGCCGACGGTCGCCCAAGTCCTGATCCACGTGAGGCGTGACACGGCCGTGCCCCCACAACCGGCCGCCTCCCTCACCTCTCATCTGTGTGCGCCCCCATCGCCGACCGCTACCCTCGCCCCTCGCTCCTGACACGGTGACGCCGTGGTCCGCCGGCTGCTGCTCTCGTGGACCTACGCCTCCGGCCTCTAGGTGGGTGCCCTCGCCGAGCCATGAGTCCATGTTTAATGGCAGCCGAAGATGCTACGTGCCATGTTTCACTTTATATATTGGAGCTAAGAGATAAAAGAACTACAGAAATTTAGCGCTACCCCTAGGCTGTACGTACTGCTGTCCTGCTAGCGAATTCATGTGTGATCCGAATTGGAGTCTACGTCTGATATGATTACGGCTAATTCGTGTTCAGTGCCATGAAGTAGTTCTCATGCATGCTGCGGTTGCACCCAGGCTTTGATTCTGATTTTATATTTCAGATGAAAAAGGGTTACTAATCTTATTTATATTTATTTTTTGGAAAGGTAATAGTGCTACGTATTCGTCATGCGTCCGTCTACTTAATCACATTGAATTCACAATAAAAAACGTAGTGCAGAGGGTAGTTGAACGCTCTTCAAAGAGGAACATCAACCATGTGTAATGGCACAAAGATGCAGGCTACATACCATGTTTCACCTATATATATTGGAGCTAAGAGATAGAAGAACTGTAGAAATTTAGTGCTAACCCTAGGCTGTATGTACTGCATGCAGGGAGCAAAACTCCGCGGATAGGTTTGCTGCTAGCAACTCATCAGGTAGCTAGTAAGCGTGACAAGCCGCTTGCATTCCTCTCGATCGTGTGGTTGACTGTAGGCTTGGGAGGTATCGGGACTACATACATTCCAAGGGATCCAGTGATTCGTATAGTAATTCTCCCAAGTATATAACTGCTAATTTAGCTACCTAGTTCCACAGAAGACCAGAGACGAAAGTTCAACCCGCCATTCATGTCTTAATTTCCCGCTTGCTCGGCCTCCTGATTCTGAAGCCCATCCGCTGCAATTCGTCCAGAATGAAGCCCATCCGCTGCATTCGTCCAGAGAGGCAGCGGGTTTCAGCGGGGCGACGCGATGCCTGCTGTCTAGCATCATAAACATGCTGCACTTTATTACGCCTAAGAAAAAATATTGATGAGAAAACCAAACAGATCCAAGGAAGAGTATTAATTGATGTACATTCCGATTAACGTGTGTATATATATGTCTCAATCATGGAGAACATTTTTCCACGATCGAAGTGAATAACCGCATGCAATAAGTTGCAATATTTGCAGGAACTCTTGGTGATTGGTTTAGTGATCAGCGATTTTGCGTTGGGATTAATTGCATTTCGTCATCACCACTACTGTAGCAATCAGTCAAATAAAAGATGGTGATCGATTTAATGTGCTGATCGACATGAAGCTGCTATAACAGAGGATAGAAACAGATTAATCAAATAACCCAGGTAACTAGCTAATACTCCATTAAAAGATCAGATGAATATACAGAAGAACGATAAATAGAGATTCCACATGGAACAGTTACTACAAGTTGTACGTACTGAGAGGTAAGCGATTCCTCATGGAAGTGGAACACGCTACGCCTATACCCGAAACGGCATCTGGCTACTATTTTTTTTTCCAGAAGGCAACAGGGCTACTAGTATTATGTATTATTACTTTATTAGTCTACATGCGTGTGTCTAATTGTAGCATTGAATTTGCAATGGAAAACGTACGTAGTGCAGAGGGTATGTTGAACCAAACCCTATTCAAAGAGGAACCGTCAACCATGCAATGTGTCACACAGCTCTCAACGAACAATATCAGGTTTCACCTATATATATTGAGGCCAAAATGAGGGGAGAACTGCAGAGATATAGTGATTTTTTAGAATATAAAAGGCCGAAGCCTTTCTAATTTCTGATATTAGTATATTACAAACCAAACAGGTTCATTACAGTTTCTTACAGAAATGAAAAAACAAAATATAGCAGTCCTAGTTACTAAGGAAATCTTTTTTCTCTGCTCCCAGTGCTGCAACTAAAGCAAAAGATAGAAATGAAATAACAGGCTACAAGCAACAAGCTCGACTTAAAACTGCTAAATGCTGAACCAAGCACTAGTCTTCCAGCGTCTTCAAGCACCTATCATTCCACCTCCTCCCGTAATTCTTAGAAACAGTTGGTCGCCATCCTCTTGTGGCAGAGAAAACTTCAGTTGCCACTTGGTCGAGCAACCTGGCCCCCTCCTGCAGCTCCTCTCGGTTCATCACTTTTTGTCAAAGTTCAACCAATGGTTAATCCAATAACATACAATGAGCATTACTGCTATTGGGTTATTAGGCAGAGATTTAGTGCTAGCTAGCCCAACACTGGATGTACTGCGGGGGAGAAGAAACACCATGAATCGGTTGCTACTTGCTAGCAACTCAGCTCGTGTAGTTGCAGTACTCTCGTGTAGTTAGTTATACGTTTGGGGTTGTCGGGACTATATACATTAGATGAAACCAAGTTCTGCATAAAAGTGTATAACAGTTATCCTAAGCAATCAGCAGGCAATTAACCTACCTACAGTATTCTTACTACTAATAGCAAATCCGACAAATACAACATGATAAATAGCATGCTTCCTACGACATTAGTACAATCCATGGATCACCTATTTGACTATATCTTACTGAATTTTCTCAATGTTTCAAATATCGAGGGCAGAAACAAAGTAATGAAACAGATTAACAGAAACATTTAGGCAGATAATCCACGGAAGTAGTACTCCGTTAATGGTGAAGATGAAAATACAGAAAAAAATAAGAACTAAACAAACTTTAATTTCATCGGACTGACTAAATGCACAGGTCAACAAACTTGGCCATAAGCTCCTTGCAAACAGAGGGGCAGCTTGTCATGAGATGCTCATAATCATCGGTTGCCATGACCGCTTTCATATTCCGGGGTAAGCCAAGGAACTTGAATATCCCCTTCTTGAGCCCATGGCAATGATGCTGCTCGGCCAAGGCCAATGTGGTCGCCGCCGTCTTCACCTTGAGGCACTTGCACAGCTTGTCCTCACAGATCAACTTCAGCCTCTCCATCTCGTACCTGTCGGCCGCTACAAGCAAATGTTGAGCAATTACAACTGCATCTTCCTCGTTTATCTCTGGCAACTCGTCAGTGTATATAAAGTGAAGCAGCGCCTTGAACACAGTGGCGTCCATGTCGTTGATACATATGGATCTTGCAGTCTTCTCCCTCATGGAACCAAACAGCTCCGCCTTGAAGACCGGCGACCGAGCGGCGAGCACACACCGATGCGCAGCAAACGCCTCCTCACCAACCTTGAACGTGACGTCCGCCCCCTCCTCGGTCAGGAGGAGATCGCCGAGATGCCGGTGCATGTTAGACGGTGGCACCTCGACGACCGACTCCTCCATGACCAGCTCCTCGACGTATAGCTCCTTAAGGACGGTGATGTCGCACCGGATGGTGAGGCGGTCGTTCTTGAGAAGATCTGATTTCTCTAGCTCCTCCCTTTTGATGAACCTCCCCCAGCCCCAGCGGCTTACATCCTTGTTGAAGGTGTGCTTGCTTGTGCGGCGGTGCGACGGCACTGCTTTCCCGCCGCCGCCGTCGAGCAGAGCGATCTGGAACTCGGCGTTGACGCCTTCGGCGGGGCTGACATGGTCGAGGTAGACGGATATGTAATCGGCATAGTGTTCCTTGCTGCCGTTGGGATAATATCGTATACGCCATGTGTGACCTCCTACCTCAAAAGTGCACGAGTGGGTGCAGCTGCAGGTGTCGATGATCTTGATCCGGGAGTAACCGTCGATGTTGTGCACGTGGGAACCTTTCACCACGGTGGCGACAGTGGTGGACGCGGAACGTGACAGGACGGGGGCACCGTCGTCTCTGGCAGCGGCGGACGGCGAGGTCCCCATGACACCTATGGCAGGGCAGAAGCGCAGAACGCGATGATTTTTTTTATGGAGGGGTATTAGAATTTGGCAACGAGTATACGAGAGTTGCATTCTTACGTCCGGACTCCCGATACGATATGATTTAAGTTGCTTCCTCACGGCTTGGTTTCGGTTAAGATTTGTGCTTCACGTCTTGTAATCGGTTACTACAAATTTTTACTAACGAGTAGTTGGATTCTGATGGAAACTTACAGACGTGAGGAAACTTACCATCTCTGCTAGCGACCAGGGTTTTGGTTACGGATTGCAAAAAACAAATTCTTTTGGAGAGTTGCCTTCAGAACTCTCCTTGACTGCTTTTGTGATCTTTGATTTGCTCATTTACCACATCTTTTATATGTATTTGATAAAATGCAATGTAAGATGGGGCAAATGAATGACCCGGCCAGATCCCACCGCCGGTCAGCTCCGCCCGCGCGCGGCTGCGCTCGCCTGCTACTGCCCGAGCTGCGCCTCCTCCAGCCGTCGCCGCTGACGGCCTTCACGCCGCCGTCCGGCTCCCACACCGCCTTTCCGAACTGCAGATGGCTCGCCCGGGCCTAGGCACCGCCACCGCTCTACGTGCCGCTGCAACATCCCGCTCGACGCCACGCCGTCGCTCGCATTCCACACCGCTGGGCTGCTGGTGCCTCACCCGGGCTCTGCCGCCGACACTTCTCTACACGCCGTCTCTTGCCTCCCGCGACGCCCCGCCACGCCGACCTCGTGGTGCTCGTGCTCTGATGCGCGTCGTGTGCGCCAGCCTCGCCGCGTGCTGACCACGCCGCGCGTCAACGGCCTCTCGCCGAGCCGCCTCCACTTTGCCTGGTCGGCCGCACCGCTTGGCCATGTGCCGTGCCGCTGAGAACGCCATGCCATGGGCCGTGGCTGCGTGGGCCTCGTCGTGCGCTCGCCCTCGCAAAGGCAGAGCTGCGCGCCACTGCTGGAACTCGCTAGCCCGACGTCCAGGGCCGCTGCTCCTCCTTCCCCCACTTTCTCAAAGAACTTGAATGGATGGAATGCTTAGGTGATGGGGAGTGCGATGGTGTGACATGACATGCAGGGCTAGATTCTTCAAAAATGGATGGGATTTGGAGGAGAGAAGGCATGAGTCTTTGCTTCTTGCTGGGAAGAAATGGCAGTAGGAAGAACAGAGGGCACAGGGCTTTTGGTCTCCTGCCTTCATCCTTTTTTTTATTTGGGCTGCTGTGGCGGTTAAGGTGTGATTTGTTTTTGTTTGTTGGGCTCCAAATGCAAAGTTTTGAGCTGGGTAGCAAATATGGTAAATATTTGGATAATTATGTAAAATAAAGTGGATGCAACTGCAGTGAAGTTCATGTCAGATAATTGACTTAGGCTCAGTTACTTATCAAATTTGCTCTAGAAATTTGTCGTGTAACACTTCTCCAAATTCGTCTGTATTATTTGTTTGAAGGAAGTGAAGTACTTTGCCTAGAAAGTTATTGATAAGTGTTGGTGTTCTTGATTTGTTGGTTAATTAATCTTTTCTAATTTGGCTAGCTTCATATACATGTTACTTTTAGTTTCTTGGGTAAAACATTTTTAGTTCCATCTTTGCTAATAGATCAATGTTCTGAATCGTATTGAACACAAAGCATCAATATTTCGTATTTGTTGAATTAATGCAAATACACCAAAAAAAAGATAACATATCCAAATGCAACGCGTCAGGTTACAATATAATTCAGAGGTATAGGTGTTCGAAGAGTAGTAGTGCTCTGTTTAATTTTTCTGAGCTAAAGAGGACAGAGAACCATGTGACAAAGTGACAATTGAGTTATTCTGAAGCATCATACTTTATTACAAGATATGCTTTCTTTCTCCCCTATAAATAGTACATGTAACGATTGAAGGCTAGCTGAAATATCTGTCTCCTGTAATCCAAGACTTGATTTTTTTGGAGACAGACACCATGGATGGGATAGTAGCCACTGAACAACTAGCAAGAACAATGAGTCGCATGCTATCTTGCATGTATGTAGGTTTAGGAGGCATCAGGACCATATCATGTACACCATCATTAAAGGTATGCATCTACTCCTTTTAATCTTGCAACCTAGCATACATTCTTCATTATTGAAATGAGAAAATAAAATGTTAACAACTATCTACACTTGGACTTAAAAGCGTTTATCAAGTCTTCTTTGTGATTTGTTGCGCCCTGCTTCAGATGGACTGGCCTTCTATTCCGACGAAAGGCGATGAATCCAAGTCATATTTCTTAATCTTGCTGCACTCATGCTGATCTGCTAGCGTAAATTTTGACAACACTGTGCTTACGTCGATGTGGTTGCACATGTTCTCGGTTACTGTCTGTAACCCTTTCAGATTGTACCGATCGGCTACAACCAAATCCATAACCATCACTTCTACCTCCGACGTCTTCGTCTTTGTCTCTGGCAATGAGTCAGTGTATATAAAATGTAGCAAAGCCTCAAATGCTTCCGGGTGCATGTTGATGATGTGTATGTGGGTGGTGTCTTCTACCTCAATCGGGCCAAAGAAATCCGCCTTAACAATGATGACTGGGAGACTGACCTCGAAATCAATGTCCGGCCCCTCCTTTGTCTCGAGGAGGCAGCCAAGATCCACTTGCAGCCCAGACAGCTGAGCCCTCACGTTAGGTGGTTCCTGCAGATCAGACGGCGGCACCCTTGCCCTCACGATGGATGGTTCCTACTTTTGCAAACCAGAAGGCCCCGGCTCCCTCTTGATGGATGGTTCCGGCAGGTCAAACGGTGACTGGTTCGATGTCGAATCCCGATTTAGCCAATCTAGAATCTTCTGTGAAACAACTGTACTATTCTCTATATCAGTAGATATTGCTCAAAGATACATCACTGAATCATTTTATACATGGCATAAACCATACCATACACTAATGTTTCATTCATCAGAGTTCAAATAGACTGCATCGGGTCAAGTTTACAATAAGGACCGATCAAGCTAAATGAATAAGTTACATAAATGAAGAAGTGAAGTGAAAACAAAAGATGAGAGCACGTCTCATCATAGACAAGAGACTGGGGTAAGTTGTGTGCAACTGTTATTAACCAAATACTTAGATAATATTGGAGCACGCAAACACCAACTTAGTCAGTATGGCTAGGGTAAAACCTAGACTACTAGAGACTATCTTAATCTCCTCCATCTCCTTTAACATCAGCTCCTGGGCATCATAGTATGCGCAATGTCCTTGATCCATAGGTTCTAAGGGATTTCGTGAGCGAGGATAAGCACAAGCAACAATACTTCGCGAGCAAACACACAATATAAAATATTTATACATGCAAGGTTTAACAAAGGTGAGCTCAGATTATTTTATTTGTTAAAGGCAATATTTTAAAACTACAATTCTTAGAAAATTTTATGACTTAGCATTTTTCTTAAACCATATTTTATTAAATAGAGTGAAAGTGTACAATATTTATAATGGTACAAATTTCATCTTCTTGTTACATGGTTCCATCCGTCATATACTATTTTTTTAATTACTAGGGTTACATCCACCCAATTATCAACATTGGGTTACATTCATGTAGGTGGCTCTACGTAAGGCCCACGAGAGCTGCGCACCTCAACCCACCACAAATCCACCTCTCCCAACAGCTGCTAAGAGGCGAACAACACCTTCTCCTGGGAAGTGAGCTTCATGGTGTCTAATTTCTTGTTTATGTAACGATGCCAGTCGTCTGCCTTCACTAGCTCCAATCCACTGAAAGTCCGCAAACCCAAGCGCTACCACTCCCTCATTGTCATACGAGGAGCAGGAGGAGTGGCGCCTGGACAAGCACAGCTGTAGCAGTCGCCACTGTGCTGCCATAACCTGATTGGGGAGCATCGCCGGAAGAGCGGTCTGTAACAACGTGACCAGGTTTTGCACCTAAGTTGAAAGTTATTGTACCTCACTCTGAGAAGCAGTCGCTGCCGAAGAGGATGGGGCACTAGCTGTGCCTAGAGTAGGATCCGCTGGTGGGGGTAGAGTGGATGCATCAGAAGCTGAGTTCACCAGTGATGAGGTCTGACCTTGGTTGTCTGGATCATTAGTACGTTCATGTACCCGGTCCATGTACTCCTACACCCGAGAACTGGCACGCCTAGCCGAAGGCATACTATTGCATGGAAATAGAAGATTGGAATAGTGACATAGAATAATGATAAGATAAAGGGAATGGCAATCGGATATAGAATCAGGGTAATATCCCAATGGCCAGATATGCATGCATGAATGAATTAACTCAAAGCCCCGTGTAAGTGCAAAATATTTCTTTTCCAGAAACTACAGCCTGAGCTCTCAAACCAACTATAGCACCCCATATATAGCCAATTTGGGATACTACTATGGAACATCATCACCAAAGTAAAAAAATAAAAAAAACAACAAAAGAAATTATGAGAAAATTAAACTTTAAGAATACTTTATTAGAAAATCGGCAAAAACTGAAATAAAGGTTTTAACATAGGACCGCTCCACTTCCAATTTAATGTAGAATAAATAAAATGGCATAATTAGTGGCAAGCCATGGTACTGAAAACTCGAGTGCTCTTACCCATGCATGATGTTATCACTCCACTGGGCTTTTACCTGAGAATGGAAAGAGTAAGCATGAGATTTGAAAATCTCAGCAAGTACCCAACAACAGTCACAAGCAAAATATGAAATGGACAAGTAATGTAAGCAAGTAATTGACACTCGTCAAGGCAATGCAAATTATATTATTGAAAACACTGATAGGAAACAGAATAGAGGTAACATGAATAGTGAAATTAAGGATAATTGTTATTTAGCAAGTTATGGTAAAGGCAATCCAATTTTTATATTTTTCACTTGGAATAAAAAATGCTAATTTTCTTTGACTTTTATTTATAATTTGCATATTTTTGGATTGCACTTCTCATATACTTTCTTTTTTTAGTTTTATGTTAGAATTCATTTATAAATCTAGTTGCTAATTTTTCTTCAAATTTAGGTTATTTCTTAAAGTATTTGATATGGACTCTTTCTTTAATCTTACATTTATTTTTATTTAATTTAGAATTTTAGTTTTAAATTAGATACAAATCAACCTCTAATTTTCATCTAATTTTTACCCCAAATTTTAGTTATCTAGTGGTTTTTATTTGGAGTTCATATTAAATTCAAATTGTTACTTTCCTTTTATTTTTCATTCCAAAATTATGTTATTTTTTCTGTCATTTTTTATTTAATTTCAATTTTTAGTTTTAGATTAGAATTTCGATACACATCCAACTACTAATTTTCATCTAATTTTTACTTTGAATTTCAGCTGTGTATGGGTTTTAATTTGGAGTTCATATGAAAAATTACATTGTTAATTTTCTTTTATTCTTAATTCCGAATTTCTATTAATTTTTGTTGTTATTTTTGTCGGGACCCCGGATTTCCAAACTCGGACCCTCTGTGTATTACTGCACTAGTCCCAGATCAAAGCTAGTGCACACAGTTAAACAGAAATGAATACATTACCAGCATCGTGTTATTACAATAATTGAGAGTACTTGACCGAAAGGTCTCATTATTACAATTGAGGTTTCAAGACCTCGCACACATGAAATAAAGCGGAAGCAAAAGATAAACTCGATGAAGACCCATCAATACGCCACAGGCAATTGACTGGGGAAGCGCGACCTAGTGCTCCGGGAATCCTTCGTCGAATCCACACGCGAAGTAGTCGTAGTCACCTTCCTGAGCTTCGTATTCTTCTGAGTATTGTTTTTGAGTGCAGCATGTGAGTACATAAAGTACTCCGCAAGTCTTGGGAAAAATGCAATAGATGCAAGGCTTGACAAAGGGAGGCTATATGGTTCTTTTGCACAAAGCAATATTTTAAAATTCCATTACTACTAATTATTTTCGAAGGGATCACTTTATTAAAGTAAATGTTTTACCAGAAACTAACATTAATTCTATAGTGAAGGTTCCATCCACCAACACGAGTTTAATCAAGTCTAACTGACCAAGTTAATTACTGCGGGTTACATTTACCCTCTCTGGCTCCAACTGCCAGGATATCCTTCCGAGAGTTCCCTTCACTCTCGGAATACAAAACTTTGATTTTAAAACCAACACCAGAAATGTACCATGTGAATGCATTCCTTGCCCGCCCTTGACTGTGGGCACGGCTATTCGAATAATTTTACACTCTGCAGAGGTTGTACAACTTTACCCCCAAGAGATAAATTGCCTTAACAGTCACCACACTTCGTTTGGCATGAGACACATATAATATATCACAAAGCCTTTACCTCACTCTAGACTAGCTAAACACCACCCACTGAGGTTTCACCGCAGAAGGGTAAATCTGCCCAATCCGAAGCCCCCTCTTGCGCCGTATGAGTACAGTAAATCCCTGTCCCTCATTGTGAATAACCAGTAATTCCCTGGCACCCACTTTCCACTGGTGGCACCTAAACTAGACTATCGTGAGTTAATCAGCTAGGTTGTACCCATATAGACTTAGGGTTGTACGGTAGTGCTCAGTCTGGATAAACACAAGCGTCGGTCCTTAATTGACTAGGGTGGAACATACGCTTTACAAGATCTCGTGCTTACTGCACCAACCCAAACCAACCATCCATCCTAATCTAAACCATCTTTCACATTTTATTTTATTTTAAAACAACAGTGGCAACTCCAATTACCACTAAATTTATAAACACAAGGGTGCTACAACAAATCATAATTTCCCATTTCAAGATTTCAATGGTATTAATTAGCATGACTAAGCATTATACTACCAATATACTATTCACAATTGAATATAATAATCTCATTAAAGAGACAAAGAAAATCCTAAGGATTCAAAGGTACATGGCATTCAATTTCAACGGAGGGCATAACAAAGTTGGGGTAACTAATACCTTAAGATTTGAACTAATATTTTATGTAAATAGCAATGCACATAATTTAAAATAATTAAAATATTTCAAAATCGTAGGTTCAAGATGATCAAAGGAGACTTGCCTTCGTGCATGCTCTCGGGGTCTTCCTGCGGTTGGGTGGAGAGTTCGTCGACGACGTTGGAATCTACGCGAGAAAAGACGAAGCAAACAAAGCAAATAAATACAAATAAAATTCAAATAAAATCCAAAAATTCAAAAGAGGCCATATTTGGGTAGATCATGATTTTAGATGAATTTAGAAATTTGAATGGCTAAATTTGGAGTTAAAATGAGAAAGTTATGCTCATTTGAAAATCTCAGTTTGAATAAATCCAGAAATTCAGAAATTCCTGACACGTGGGGCCCACTAGAATATTTAAATTTTAATCTTTTATTTTTATTCGGAAATTATGACAGGTGGGACCCACTGGTCAGTGAGCCCACTGAATCAGCTTCTGACATGTGGGACCCACTGGACAGTGAGCCCACTGGCTCAGCCTCTAACATGTGGGACCCACTGGACTCCGGGCCCACTTGTCAGTGACCAGCGCAGAGGGGTGGGGCCCAGACAACAGTGGCCCGCGCGGACTGCTGCCGCTGACGTGTGGGGCCCACTTGTCAGCATGTTTAAATGGGGAAAAACTCAACCTCAGCGTGCGGAGCTGAGGGCTCGAACGCGCGCCGAGGGAGTCAAGGGGGAGAAGAGAGAGCGCTAGTAACCAGTCGGGCGGGGAGGCGTTGCCTACCCATAAAGGGTAGGTAACCCTCTTGAGGGATACCTGCTGGAGGGCCGGGCAGAGGTGGTCGGAGGCGGGGTTGCCGGCGGCGAGGGGAGGCCGGAGGGGTTCGGGTGAGGTCCAAAACGCGGTCCTGGGGCGGAGGCGAATCTGACGGAGGGGTCGGCGAGGTCCGGGGATGAGCGGAGATGGCCGGCGGCGAGGAAGCGGCGGAGACGGCTCGGGAGCTCCGGTGCGACGGCGCTCCGGCGACGGGGAGAGGTGGCCGAGGTGTCGGGGAGGTTCGCCCGGGCACGGGGATGCTCGGAGCGGCAGTAGCGGGCTCCGGGGAAGTCCGAGGCGGTGGGGATTGCTCGCCGGAGTTCGGCGAAGCTCGGGGAAGGAGCACGACAGCGGGGCGCTACGGTGCTCGGGAAGAGAGGTGGAGAGCGGCGGAATGTGGTGCGAGAAGAAGCGGAGCCGGGGGGCTATTTATAGGGACGGAGGGGGAACAGAGGCGCGGCAATTGCTCGCTGGTGTGTCGGCCGGAAAAAGGGAAGGAGCGGGGAGGGAAAGGGAAGAGGGGGCAGGGAAGGAAGGGGAGCACGGGAGATCGGGGATTCGGTCGCGGCGGCGTCCGGGGTTTCCAAAGCCGAAGAGAGACAGGGAAGGAAAGAGGGGGAAACGGCTCGGATTCGGTCGGTCGGCGCAAAGAAGGAAAGGGGGGAATAAAGAAGGAAGGCGTCTCTGTGGGGAAGACAACGGATCCGACAGGCGGGCCCGAGTGGTAGCGGGAGCGGGGCGCGAGCGGCTAGGATGGAGACGCGTGGCAGGGGAAGAGATCGGGAGGCGGGTGCGGATAAGGGGAAGGGGCGGTTAGATGGGCCGGGCGCGGGGACGCGGCTCATCCAGGCCGTCCACGCGTCGGGCGAGGAAGAGGGGAAGGCGGGGCCGCCGGCTGACAGGCTGGGCCCGCTTGACGGTGGAAGAGCGGAGGTGCGGCCTGGATTGGGCCGGGCGGCGACGTGGGCGGATCTAGGCCGTCCACGCGTCGGCTGATGGGGAAGGGAGAGATTTTAATTTTAGAATTTGATTTTTATTTTCAGAAAAGGCCAGGAAATTATTTAGGCCTCAGAAAAATACGAAAATACCTCCAAAAATTCCAGAAAAATTCACAGAAGCTTCTGGACATATTTTGGACTAAATAAAATTATTTCCAACTACTGTTGGTATTTCATTTTCATACTTTAAATTACTTTTTAAATTTTAAAAATAGGTTTTAAACTCCAGAAAATCCAGAAATTAAATAAAGGCCAATTAAGATTCAAATACTTTGAAATAACTTATTTGAAAATTAAAAAATTTTCAGAAAGCAAATTTTGGGATGTGACAATTTTTTATGTCAATTTTAAGTTAGAACACTACTACACAAAACCGTATTACAGACGGTTCAGAAACGTCATCGCAGACGGTTTTGTGAGCCGTCTGAATTTATGGGTCAGTAATAATACGAGTTCATCACAGACGGCTTTCGAATCGTCTCTGGTGTAGATATCACAGACGATTTTAAAAACCGTCTGTGATATCTAGCACAGACTGTTTTTAGTTAAAAACCGTCTGTGCTATTCTCTTCTACCCCTAAATCTATTTCTGTTTATTGGCTAGCCTCAGGAAATGCTAGCCATGCCCTCTGAAACAAGCAGATCAACATGTACATGTATACATCCAATTCATATCTCAATTCATTTCACAAATATAAAACATCCATTTCGCAAATCAATTAATTGAAATCAAAACAAGAAAATATAATATAAACACAGTACACATTTTATTTTTATTAAGATTAGAGCCTACCATTACATCAAACAGGTTGCCCATTTAGCTAACACAACAAGAACAGAGAAAAGCAACAAACAGGTTGCCCATCTAGCTAACACAACAAGAACAGAGAAAAGCAAAGATCCTCTATGCCTAGGCCTTCTTACCCCTGATGCAGCGCACGAGCTAGATGTCTTTGATGCCCACCATCGTCGGTGTTGACTGGGCGCTGCCTTGTGCATCATCTGCTTCATGGGGCTATTATGGTATGGGTCAAGGAGGAGGAGGAGAACAACAAGGAGGAGAACAGAAAGGAGGCTAGGTTCTGGTGCGAAATTTATAGGGGAGGGAGTGCGAAATTTTTTGCCGTGGGGACGGAGAGGCAGAGCTACGATCCGTGGGGTGAGGATTGGTGGATTTCTATTGGCTAGGATTGGGTTGAGGAGGATCGACGGGCCCAGCGGTCAGATTATCACATACGGTTGGTAGCTAGAACCGTCTGTGATGAATGAATATCACAGACGGTTCTATATGCCAACCGTCTGTGAATTAGAGCACAAAATTTTATATACCGATGCAATATAAACAACTAGTCTGAAAAGATAAAATAGCAAAGTTTTATATGGCTTATATATACTCATTTGAAAGGTTTCAATGAGATTTACAACTTTTCAGTTGAAGCAAAATCCAAATTCCGAAAGGAAGACCAAGAAAAAGGGCAAAAAACAGAAACTAAAAACTTGCAAACGAGTACAAGAACGTCGAAAACGGACACCGTATGCAAAGGTTATGTCCGTTTTACTGAAGGTGTCTCAAAACTGAATCCTACTCGGATTCAGGCGGGAAATTATGAAATTTTGGGGAATTGCAAGGCGAGAAACATATCACACACGGTTTTTAATAAAAACCTTTTGTGAAGTATCACAGACGGTTCTAGATAAGAACCGTATGTGATGTCTGCCATCATCACAGACAGTTCTTATTAAAAACCGTCTGTGATAATGAAGTTATCACAGACGGTTCATATTAAAAACCGTCTGTGAAAATACCACAGACGGTTATTCGTATGAACCGTCTGTGATACTTGCAGCACAGACGATTCCTAGGAACCGACTGTAATATAAGCGTCTAGTTTAGCCTCTTTTGTAGTAGTGGAATTCGAGTATGCTTCCCCAAAAATGAATCTCACCCCGCAAAAACAATGAACTATATAACATTAAGATCTTGCATATACTCCTAGAAAGAAAAAGCTTGCAATATGACTCTGCACTTGCAGAACATGTCCAAAAATAAACTATTTCCATTGTCCCCTCTGCATTTTTGTTAGGCTATCGTTGGTGCAATAATACCATCGCTGGTCATAGAAACGGAGCCAGAGTAGCGTGTACTTCACGACAGCAGCACAATGTGACCCGACCAGTACCGATGGCACATGCACGACGCGAAGCATGGGCGACATCTCAATTCTCGAAGGAAACAAATTAATCTATAATGCTGAACTTGCTTTGATCCTTTGGCTAACTTGTCAAATTTTGTTGTGTGCAGCACAATATGTGACCCGTACCAGAACATTTTCCGCGGCATCATACCGCCGCTCGGGGGGACGCTGGACCTGTCGCCCATCCTCGCGTTCCTAGTCCTAAACGCCTTCTCTAGCACCGTTGCGGCACTTCCGGCAGAGCTCTCCAACCCAGCGGCATCAAGCAGTGCTTCTTCATCCGGCTCGGCGCACCCCGACCTCATCGCGAATCAGAGGAAATGGATGCGGAGAATCCACTCCGGAAGATCGCAGGAAGAAGACGATACTCACTAGTGGTGGAACGGTTGATTTCTTTTTTCTTGTCCGTGAAGAAAATTAGTGGGCCATCTAGTTTAAGACTTTAAGTAATAATATTTAATAGCTGCTATAGTTTTACTTAATTAGGATCCACTTGATTAAGGGCCGGATGTTTGCTTTTTATGAGAATTTCTAGTTTTTTCTCCTATTTCTTAACAACTCTAAAATGTCTTTCATCGATTTTTAGTAATAAATAGGTGCTAATTAAATTTCTGCACGTGAAGTAATAACTAAGGACTAAAGTCTGAACATGCATGCTCTAGGCAGCTGCGTTAACCTGAGCTTCGTGTTCTGTTCGTGTCCTGTTAGCGTAAGCTATGGAGTTCACCAATTAATGGCTCTACTGACAAGCCTGCGATTCCAAATGAAGAACATTGTAATTAATCTACCAGCGGAGTTTCCACGTACAATTGCTCGGCAAGATACTCCTCTGTAATATATTGTATTTGTTATATAACTCTATTGCCTTTGAAAAATATATTGTATTTGTTACACAGTTATAATAATTGTAATATCTATATATGATTAATTTACAATGTTATAATATGTAAACGAAAAGAAACAGGGTGTTCTCCCTTTATTCAGGAAAAGAAATCCAAACAAAAGGGAGAATAGTTGAGGCTGTGTACTGGACTAGGTTCACCGTGCAAGCACTTCTGATGTTACAGTTCTGCCCCTTATAATTTCGCTTGGAGCAAGATTTCCAATCTCAATGAAAAGAGCTAATTTTCTCCTGGCTGAACACAGTTTGATCAGGCTTTATGAGCTTTATAAGCTATCCTGATTCCTGATAGAAACACATTCGGCAGAGTGGAGATTGTACAGTTTGTGGCTTTGTGCTTCTAATAATTTTGGGGTTAAGTGTTAAAGCGTGCAAGTGTGCAACGATTGGTAGTGAATCCGAAGGGCAGGGTACCTTACAACTCACATTCTACAAATGCGATCTGATAAAAAAAAAGTAGGCTATAAAACAGCAGAAACATGTAGTGTCGTAGTGATCCATTGGGTTGTAACTTTATTGTTGAGGGATCAACCATTAGAGTAGATAATCAGTACGGACACTAACGAATGACAAAGCAAGACAAATTCAGAAAAAGCTCTGATGCTAAGACCCCGCCCCTCAAGGAAGGTATTAATCGTTGGGGCTTCTTTTGTTTTGCATCTTCTTGCCGTGATGTTATCATCATTACTGGAAAGGTAAAGTCCCAAGCCTCCTCAAAAGCAGAGTAGAGCTCTGAGCCGCAAGGCATTCTTGCCGTGATGTGATGCCATTACTTTCCATCACATGTGCTTTGCTTTGCACTAGCATCTACCAAACAAGAACAAATACAAAATCAAACATTAATTGCAACCCAAACCAAACCATACCTTCCACAACCACAACTGCATTCTCACAACATCTCTGGGAGCAGAGACAAGGACGCCATGGCCGAGGCTGCTGTCTCTGCCGTAGTTTCAAGTGTCAGCAACCTTGCAGCCCAGGAGACCTCGTTGCTATGTGGAGTCATGGATGAAGTGGGCTTTTTGAAGGATGAGTTGAAGCGGCTGCAGGGCTACGTCAACGACGCTGCGGCCAAGCGGAGGTCGGGAAACACCAAAGTAGCTGTCTGGGTATCGCAGATCAGAGATGCTGTATACGACGCCGAGAATGTTATTGAAGCAGCAGAGTACATAGAGAAGCGAAACAGGCTCAAGAAGGGTTTCATGGGTGCAATTTTGAGGTATGCTCGTATACCAAGTGATTTGATAACTCTACACAAAATTGGAGTTGAAATTCAGAGAATAAGAAGAACAATCAGTGAGATATTTGATGGCGCAATCCGTCTAAATCTTGTTGATTTGGGTCAAACTGCAGTAGGGATGGGTCATGTTGAGCATGAGTCTCGGCAAGATTTTGATCATATGTATCAAAATTTTGAAGATGATGTTGTCGTTGTTGGTTTTGAGGATGAGTACAAGGAAATAGTGGAAAAGTTAATTGAGCGAAAGAGCAAGCTTAGTGTTGTCTCCATAGTTGCCATGGGTGGGGCGGGAAAAACTACACTCGCCAGAAAAGTCTGTAGTTCATCTAGAATTAAAGAGCAGTTTGACACAGTTGTTTGGGTGACTGTATCTCAAAAGTTCAAGGGCATTGATTTACTGAAGGATATTATGAAACAAATAATGGGGGTCTGGGATGAGTCCAGAGCAATTGATCAAATGCAGCAGTATGATGTGGGTAAGAAGATCCATGAATTTTTATTGCACAAAAGATACTTAGTAGTGCTTGATGATGTGTGGACTACAGATACATGGAACCAAATAAATAGAAGGGTTAAAGTCTTTCCAGATGCAAATAACGATAGTAGAGTACTGTTAACCACACGGAAGGAAGATGTTGCGAAACATATTCAAATGCCAACCCATGTTCATGATCTGAAGCTCTTGGATGAAGAGAAAAGTTGGGAACTTTTTAGTAGCAAAGCTTTACCGTCATACAAAAGGTCTGTGATTTGTAATATGGATGAGTTTGAAGAGCTTGGGAGAAAGCTTGCAAAAAAATGTAATGGCTTACCACTTGCGCTTGCAGTTCTAGGGGGTTATCTATCAAAGAATTTAAATATAGAAGCATGGTCAGATGTGCTTTTGAGTTGGACATCAACAGAAGAAGGACAGGCAATACGAGAGATTCTAGCTCGCAGTTACAATGATTTGCCGAGTCATTATATAAAATCTTGTTTCCTCTATCTTGCTGCTTTCCCTGAGGATTATGTTATAGATGTGTCGGATCTTATCGAATTATGGATAGCTGAGTGCTTCATTCCACATACACCAAAGCACAAACTGGAAGAAACAGCACGCAAGTATGTAACTGAGTTAGCTCAAAGAAGCTTGGTCCAAGTTGTTAGCAAAAGCAGGGCACATAGATGGATCGACAAAATAAAGATTCATGATATTTTACGTGACTGGTGCATAGAAGAAGCAAGACAAGATGGTGCTCTTGATGTCATTGACAAAATTGCAGGTCAAGCTTCATCTCTACTCTTTGTATATTGCAATGTATTTCCCAGTATGTTGATTTCTTGATGACATACGGATTTACTCCAAAAAAATTGCAGGTCAAGCTGGTGCATCATCATCGAATACCATGACATCCTATTGTTCTTCTTTTCAGAACTTCTGCAATGATAAAATTTTCCAGGCAACGCCTAATCTCCGAACACTGCTTGGCTTTGGACTTCCATCAATGTCCCTACCTAAGCTGATGTTCCTAAGGGTTCTTCATGTACAAAATTCAAGGCTAAAGAATTTCTCTATGGCAATTGGTGGCTGCACTCATCTAAGGTGTCTTAGGTTGAGAAAGTGTCAAGCGGTCACGCTTCCTTCTTCAATTGGACAACTCCTTTACTTGCAAACTATAGATCTAAGTGACACAAAATTGGACACGTTAGTACCAAACTCCCTGTGGGCTATCCCTGCTCTAAGGCATGTTTACCTTGGCAGGGCGTTTTCTCCACCAAGGAGTGTCCAACAGAAAGAGCTCCAGACCTTATATTTATATTATCCACCTGATGATAGGAAATATTTCCAGAGTGACATGGTGACGTTTTTGGGCCAAATGACTGAACTAACTGTATTGCATTTGGAGTTGACATACATGCCAGCGGAGATGATTAAAATATTGGCAAAAAACCTGGTTGATGTTTTTCTTATCCAATTCTATGTGCTTGATAAGTTTCCTGAGCACCATCTCCTCCCACAAAGTCTACGGAGCCTCACTTTGCATGCATGGGTCATTAAAGAAGACCCGATGCCGATCCTAGAGAAGCTTCCCTATCTTGTGGTACTGGAGTTGTCTGGCTATGAAGGCCAGGTTGTGTCCTACTCCACCCAAGGGTTCCCTCGGCTAGAAGAGTTGACACTTTATAGGTTTTCCAGTGAGGAGTGGAGGATAGAGGTCGGGGCAATGCCAAGGCTCTCCGATCTGACATTTAATAGGTGCAACAACATGAGTAATCTCCCCGAGGGGTTGCTGCACCTGTCGTCCCTCAAGGAGCTACATCTGTTTAACATGTCCCGGATTTCTGGAGACGACAGCACTTGCGAAGAGCTACGGCGAAAAGGATGCAGGGTTAGTAACTATGTCCCTTCCCCTGCTTGTCATTCTTTCACTTTCTTTGATTTGACTAGTATTTGTGTTTAGTAAGTGTCTCATACACATATTTGCAGTACATGGAAACAAGCAGCAATATGCTCAATAACCGCCATTTAACTTATTTGTGACTTTCTCTACGTTGCTACCTTGTTTGTTTGGCATAATGGTTACGGAATTGATTGGTTGGGCTCAATTTTTTTTGTCATAATTGGGATCATTTTCTTTTGGCGAAATTTGCTCTGTGTCATATATCTATCTACTCTATACTAATTGGAAGCTCCTCTAGAAGTCTTCATGTTAATCCTATGAGGTAAAATGGCTATAAATTCTCACATTAATCAGAAAAATCTTGAAATTCCCATATTAATAAAAAACAAAACATCCTAACCATCTATTGGTGTAATATATGGTGTAGATTTTTTTTGAAACCGAGCAAGAGAGTTGCCATATATTAATTCATTGAGAGAAGGAAAAATAAAATGTTAGGTGGCAACAGACAAGGGAGAGGAAGAGGGAAACAAGCACACAGTGCGAACAAAGCTACAGGGCGATCGACAGCTCCGCTAGCCTATCGACCCCTGCTAGGAGCCTCCTCTTTTATGGCGGCAAACAAGTGCACCGGTGTAGTCACTGAGGACTGGAAGATTCAGGTATTCTGCTCCTTCCAAATTTGCCAAGTGACAAGCATTATTAGTGTTGCCATTGCTTTGCGGGCTGTGCCAGCCATGAACAGGAGTGATTCCCACTAGAAAAAAATAGCAAGGATATCATCCATCTATAGCAAGATCGGCTCAAATCAACATCAAGTGGCAGAATGCACGTGTGTACAAACTACTAAATTAGCAAGTAGAAAGTAGGCCATCCTTGAGGTCACTAAAACGTTTTTGTAGATTCACAAGAGATAGTTCAGAAACAAAGCTCATCATAATGTTAAATTCAAAGTAGATCACATTGTCTGATCTAACAGCACATAAAACATAAATTCAAGCAGTTGCTGGTGGTTGGACATATTTCTTAGTAACTCTAGGTGGCTTCCAGGGTTGAATGGTAGATGCAGCTGTTGACGGTGTGGTTGCATTGTTGCTTGGCATGGCTCCATCTGTACGAATCTTGAGCATCAGTATAAGAAACACTAAGCAGTTCATAGTTCATCCATGGACCACATTTCCGAGCAGTACAACATAAATAAATCAGAACATTTCAACATTTTCAACATGCATGTGCAGGAGACTTGGAGTTGGAGGTTTTGCCTCAGAATTTGATGAAGTGAGTTGGAGAGAAGTGAGCACGAGAGAGGAGTGAGATAGAGAGACAGCCAGGGCATTTACCGTCATTTTGAAAACAATCTGACATGGCTTTCTAATGGCTGGCCAACCAAATGTGATGGGAGTGTCATTTTGAGAAGAAAAGTCACAAAGCAGAGGCATATTGATAATAAGACAGTTTTGGATAGCATTTTTAGAATTTTAGGTTTGACCGATGGCATACAACAAATTTTCCTATCAATTCGATCGATAACTTGGTGTCATTCTCTTGTATGCTTTACGCAGGTGACAGATGATGACAATCCTCTAGTTGTGGCTCAACCTTGATGCATGCACGAGTCGAAGATGTCCGCAGGATGTGTCAGGGACTCCTCAATTATCCTTCATGCATGCATTTGCCTTTCTTTGTAAATTATTGTTTGTTTGTTTTTAATTGAGTATCTCCGGCATGTTTGCGCGTTGGATGTTAATTATACTGCATTCTGTTTGCTCTAATGTAATGATAATAAACATGGAGCGTAGAACCTGTGCTTCGTGGTAATACTGTCAGTATTTCGGGTAGATTGAGCCTTCCAAATACAAACGTTTGTGTTATTAACTGCTGTATTAATTACATAATCTCTTTGCATGATTTTTGGTTGAAAAATAACTGGTTTGTCATCACCGGAATAGTTATATACTTATGTTACGTATGAACCAAAGGGATTGTTGTTGCCATTAGAGACCAGCAATCCCGTTCCCATATCGTCCTTTAGTGCATCTGACTAGGCTCATATGACCCCACGACTCACGAGCAACATAGAGCCATAGTGATCGATCGGCCTAAGAACAAGCTTTCTATCTTACCTGTGACTACAGCTGATTGTAACAAGCCAACACAGAAGTTCCAATAAGTACATGAAGTGCTTTTATGCATCACTATTTCAAAGTTTCACAAATATTAAAGTATGAATGAAAGGTGAATAATGATTACTTACCTTTTCCTTCACTTTAAGATTTGTGCAAGTTAATATAGGGGTGATGCATAGAAGCACTATTCAATATGCAGCCCGGCCAAACAACGATACGGGCTGGATCAGATGAATGGGCCGTGACCCGTGAGGGCCTAACCTACAAAACGCAGCAATAAGATCAAGGCCACCACTTCTCAAAAAAAGAAAGAAAAGAAAAACAAGGCCACCAAATGCGCCTGCTCCTCGTTTCGTAATGGCTCCTCTCCCTCCATGCACAACTGCGTGGTGTTCTCCCACCTCATTTGAGCATTTAGATGTTCTGCTGTAAATTATGCGTGGTGTTCTGACATCTTACAAATGAACGCCAATAATCAGAACAACTAGGCTGCCAACCCTTCGTCCAACATAGTTCTTAGAATTGTTAGTTCAAACAACAAACTCTAGAGAATCATTCAGTGCGCTGTCCTTTTGCAGGTTGTGTTTCGTGTTGGAATATTGAATGGCTTGCATGTTCTTATTGGTGCTGAAAAGGCAGACTATCAACTACTTGTTCTTTGCTCGCCCCGTGGCCAAGTATATATGGAGTTTGGTTAGTTGTATTTTTGGATTTAGCAGAATACCTTGTGATGTCCAGAAGCTCTTTCGTAGTTGGCTTGGGTAGTTTCCAGCTAAGTTTACAAAAAAAAAATTATGATGTGATGGTCATGAACACTTTTCTTGGGTTTCAAGTAAATGAAACCGGGGAACTCCTTGTTCCCTCCTGGCTCGAAGAAAATGTTTGTTGTGTTGGAACAAGGAGCAAAATTGGAGGACATTCAGACGCGAAATTTTGATGATACTATTGTTTTTACTCCTTGGAGTTGTTTTGCATGTAGAGTAATAGAGATCATCATGTTTGCATGTAAGATAGATGGCAGAATCATTTTTTATATTATTCATTTTGAGACGTTGATAAACTGTTAATTGATCGAGAATAACATTGTTGATGTTTTTGTTACATATCTTCTGGTCAGAAGTACAAAACTCCCATGCAAATCTGTACGTTGGAAATAGTTCAGTAAGATTGCCAAGCAGGGCTAGTTGCACGTAGGTGCCAAAATGGAATAATGCCTTGCTTCCCTGTAGGGAAAAATGTATTTGAAAATTTTATTGGAGGGTAGAATACGATCGGTGATCACTGGTTACGGAAATTTCAAAAAAAAATTCGGACAGATATTTTGAATTGAAAATTTTTGAATTTTTGAATTTTTTGAATTTTTAGATGAATCCTAAATTTATTAACTGGTATAAAATTTTACTGGTACCCATTGATAAGGCCGGTAATCGCCAGTTACCGGTGAAATTTCAGTGATAGAAATTCCCCTGCTTCCCTGGAAGGCTAGTGGTACTCACCATGCTATCCCATTAGTCCATTACCTGTTTACCTTACTTAGTGCCACTTAGTAATGTTAGTGAGGGTAGCAGGAGAGAGAGACCGAGGCTATCAGAAGGGATTTGATAGGACAACACATCGGACGCCTCGTCCACTTGCCGAGCCACTTACTTTTCTACTCAAAATTATTTTGCTCCTCACTTGTTTTCTTTTTCTCTCAATCGCATGCACACTTGTCTCGCCTGACCATTATCATCTTAGATTTTGTGCATGCCATCATGCCTGAAAACCCTAATCGAGCTCGATGGAGGCCACCTATTCGATCCCCTTCTTAAGGGTGGCTTGAGCAAGCTATATCTGCCGTCGCCATGGCCGGAGCTTGTCGGATCTATCGCCACTATGGCCAAAGCTGGTGGACTTAGTGGGGATGAGGGTAGAGTAGCTAGGGGAGAATGCTGAGCTAAGGATGACGCAATCGAGGGGGGAAAGGACAACGAGGCGGTGATTCTGAGCCGGTCTCACCGCCACCAAATTCGGGCTACCCGTCAACAAGGTTTGTTTCCTTCTTCCTCCCCTCATGAACACAACTACCCATCATTGTCCATGCGCATGCTTCCTCCAGTGAGGTTGTTGTATGTATTTCTCAACCATGTTACAGCCCCTTTCTTCATTTGTTGTAGATCTATTTTAGTCATTGCGGCCTTCCCAAATATGTATTGTGGAGTTGTTTATCGGTTGTTTCATTCTTTGTTGCAATATTTTGATTTTATGTGTGCAACAATCGGTAGCAACCATTGCAACATCGAGATATTTTGCTACAAATCGATGGTTTCTTGTTGCACTCATTAGGTGTGATGTGTCTTCTTTGATTCATTTTGTTGCAAGTGTTCCCCCAAATTGTTGCATACGTATTTCCAAAATGTTAAATAGGTTATAACATCTTCCATTACTTTTTGGGAAATGGTACGGCTCCTATGTCTGATAAGAAACTCATATCGAATGCCTCATCCAGGCTGAACCACTATCACACAAATATCATCATTATCCTCTTCCATCCGTAGTTCTCTTCAGCAGCCCTTCCCACTGCGTCTCACCGCTGCCCAAGAGCTCGGTGCTCTCACTCCCACCCCTATCCCTTCTCTCTCTTCTCGCAGCTTGCACTTGAGGAAAGCCATGTAACATGGCTAGAGCTCATGTGGAGTTGCCCTTTCTGTGGAGAAGCCAGAGTTCGCCAGACGTGTCACCACTACAGTCGGATCTCACCGGATTTGGTGAAGCCAAGGCCAGAGGAGCTGGTATGACCAGTGCTAGCCTCGTCCTGCTAGATCCGAGCCTGTTGGTGAATGGGGTGGCTTGTCCCCATCCCCCTCTATGCTCATCTCAAATATTGGCACTAGGTAAATTGAGTTGTTCCAACAATTATTTCTAAATGTTGCAGCACAGGACATCAAATGTTGCTTTGATGTTTTCTTTGTTGTTGCAACAAGGTTTAATTTTTGTTGTAATAGGTTCTTGTATTTGTCGCTCCAGTAGTTCAATTTTATTACACATTTTTATTTGTTGATTTCGTATTTGTTACAACTGGATCAAAGATTTTTGGGAACTAATTGTTGTGTTTCTGGGATTTTTTTATTACACTAGATTGAATTATTTGTTTCATCCTTATCCATTCACCCACAAGCTTACGCCTCCTAATCACTATTCTCACATTCTAGCATTTCTCTCCTCCTGTAGATAGCCACCGTCGTAAACATGCTCCTCCTGCTCTTCCCCTCCCCATTTCTCACTACATGCGTTTGTTTTGTAAATTTATTGCAACCAACTCGGTTCCTTCTCTATCCCACCCACTCCTCCAATAAGCTGGGGCCTCGGTGAGCCAACGGTGGTCAGGACATCGCCCTCTCCCTCCCCGCGCCTCCTCCTTGGAAGCAGATTACAACCACTGGCTTCATAATCCTCGATACTAGTATACTGAGCTCCAATGCCATCCGTTGGTCTAAGGTTGCTATTGCTCGTGCTCAAGGGAGGTCGTCCACCATGGTCTCCTCCTCCTACGGCAAACTGGAGCTCCAGCGAGGCAGCGGTGATCGAAGATCAAGCCGAGATGAGCTTCTTTATTATGCCAAATTGAACGACTGAAATCATCAAAGTTAGATTTAATGATGGGGGATACGTACTCCCATGGTTAGAGATGGCAACGGGTAAATACCCATCGGGTATTGTCATTCCATACCCATACCCGCTAGGTGTAAATTTACCCGTCGGGTTACCCGTATCCGCACGCGGGTAGAAAAATTTACCCATACCCGTACCCGCGCGGGTATTACTATCCGACGGGTAACCCGTACTCGCAAGCATACCCGGTTCAACACATAAGAATATCATCAATTTAGACATTCATTAATCATACATGCCAAGCACAAAAGCGTCTAATGATCAAAATTAGTACATCACATAAACATACTTGACATGACCATATCAATATATGACAAACAAATAAACAATCAATAACAAGTAGATAATAAAATTAATATTTGAGTGGGATGTCTAGTTGTCTAATGCGGGTATTCATTACCCGCGGGTAGGCGGGTATGGGTAGTACATACCCGCACCCGCCTACCCGGCGGGTAGAGGATTTCGCCCAATAACGTACCCATGAGTACATAAAATTTTCCATACCCGTCTCTTTATCGGGTAAAACCTGTCGGGTATTCGGGTATCGGGTATCTATTGCCATCTCTACCCATGGTACCTATGGGCGCTAGTGGCTCCCCTATCAGAATGCTTCCTGCCTATATAAGGCTGCAATGTGCATTGACCCTAAAGGCCACTTCCCATTGACGACTTTTAAAAAGATTCTTATCATTAACAAAACTAGCATATTTACGAACGCAACTGTACGACTAAATATTATGATATAGTTATCTTGATATACAACTCTACTTCCTATAATTGAAATATAATTGTATTTATTATATAACTCTAATATCTATATATGATTAATTTGCACTGTTATAATCTAGCCCAAACTACAAATTGGGCCATGCAATTTGTATTTATCCAGCTTGTACGTTGTATGACCCTTGTGGATCATGCAAGAGTTTGCCTGGAATTGCGCCTTGCCTTGTCGTTCTTACTTTCATCGCTAGAATGGGCCATCTCGTCTGCCATCCACCCGGACTAGACTCTGGTTTCATATCTAACCCATGTGCATACTCTTCACCCAATTACCGATACTGGGCTCTACTTCCGCACCGTGTTTGGTGGAGGCCGCCGCGCCAGACTAACGTTGGTGCTTCCACCGGGAACCGCGTGGGGAGGCGGCGCCTGACTGGGAGTAGTGACTGGTTTATTTTGCAGTTGCTTTGTGAAGGACTATATGAGAAGGCCCATGGTTTTGTTGTGATGAGTCATTGTCATTTTGAATGAGTGAAAATTTTAGAATTTGCATATTTTCCCAACAACCTGCATGAATGGATGATTTTGCACCTCTCAAAGTATTGAAATGACTACTCATCTCTTCTTTGACTGCTCCTTCGCTGCTCAATATTGGAATGAAATTCATATTCAGTGGCCTCTGCATACAAATACCCCATCAAAGATTTTCAATGCCAGGCAAGCCTTCTCGGGATACCTCTTCATGGAGAAGTTTATTTTGACCGCATGGATTATCTAGAAGATCAGGAATGAGCTCATCTTCCAGCAGCAACACAATTCCTTCAACGGCTGGAAAGTCTGGCTTTTATTTGAAGCTTCTTTGTTGTTGAATAGGGTCATGCCGGCCACTCGCATTTTGCTTTCTGCTTGGCTTTATTCCTTCTAATCTCTCTCTCTCTCTCTCTGTGTTCTCTTCTTCTCCTTCCCCCCTCTTATCTCTCTCTCCTTTTTATATATTATTATGCTTTATTAATATAGCGCATTAGGAGCCTCTCCTACTGTTTTCTATAAAAAAGAATGATTTTGGAAATTTTGAGTCATCGGATGATTTGGTGACCTAAGTCAATGGTTATATGTTGCATGAGATATGTCATTGCTAATGTGGGACAAGTTATGAAGAACTTGTGCTTGGAAACTATTTCTTTGTCTTTGGATATGCAGAAACGATTAGAGTCACCATGGTCGATAGTGAGGATTGACGCTATGCTCAGGAAGGAGCCGAGGTCTAGAACGATCAAGGATGTCGGGTGAGATGGTGAGCTCAAGCATGGCATGAGAAAGGTGGGAAATATTGAAGGCAAGTTCGAACAGTGGGTTTGCACCATGTGGCTTGGTCGGTCCAAGTGAGACGTGGTCCGGTGGAACTAGAGTGGGAAAGACTTACCAACGTGTGTCAAGCCAATAGTGAACCTACACGTGGCAAGTATGATGATTGCATGCATTGGAAGAAGATGACTCGGTCAAGGAAGGGTATTTTGGTAGTAGAAACAACTTTGGAAGAAAACCGTGGTGCATTAGTGGCACATGGGAAGGCGGTTTAAGTCATGGAGAAGCTGGTATGATCAAGCTGGTACTATTCACCATTTTAGATTTTTGACTCATTTTTTGTGCAATCTGCCTTCAAATAGAAAAATCAAAACTTTGGTAACAATTTTCTTTATTATTGATTGGAATATGTTTCTAACATACTAGAGAATGTGCATACTAAATTTCAAGTGATTTCGAGTTTTGGTTTGAAAGTTAGTTCAATTTTAGATTTTAGGTATGTTTTGGTGCAGCAGAGCTTCACAAACCAAAATATCCAAAATCTCTCAAGTTATTTCAAGTTTTTTGATTGGGATAGGTTCCTAAGGTCATGAACTAGCTTTGGTCCAAGTTTCAAGTCTTTTGGATCGACAGATCAAAAGTTACATGATTTTTTGGATTTGAAATAGTGCTGAAATCACTATTTACGGGCTGAAAATTTCGATAGCTCCGAGAATTATTGAATTTTTGGCTTCTTAATCTTTATAGCTTCTTATAGCTATTGGGGGGAAGAATGGAGGCTTACCATTAGAGGAGTACTTGGAGGAAAATTAAAGGCACCATTTAACTCCCTTTATTGTTATATCGGTCCTACACTGTGGGTCTGCGGCCGTTGTTTGACTCCACCTGGATGGCGGCGGCGGCAGCCTGGTGTTGCTCGGGTGGTCATTGTTGTTGACCACCACGCGGCCGCTGTGGGCATCTCCAATGGTAATAGCTAGTACTAGCTATATAGTCAACTGACGTGGAGGTGAGAGACAAAAGCAAAGACTATTTTATACTGTTGGACCCACATGCTCCTCTCTCATGTTCTTGGACTACGTGAAATAGATCAGCTATTTGCTCGTCGCTAGTGACTACTCTCTCTCCTACTTTTTCCTTGCCACATCAGATCTAGCTAACTAAATAGCCAGCTGTTGGAGACGCCCTGACATGCTGACAATGCAGAGGTGGGAGCGGCCTCAGGTGGGAGATTCTTATTCGCCGACATGTTGGGTTGTGCAGTTCAGGTCCGTACTGTTTACTGAAGAGGGGCATATCCGAGCAACCCTGTAGAAATTCCGTTTCTCTTTTCATCTGTGCAAATTGCTTCAGTTCGGCAATTCAATTGTCTCACGGCCAACTAGAATTTACCACTAAAAATGTTTGTTTTGGTTGCAATTTATACGGTAGTGACGTATGTGGATGAGAACTTGCACATGGATAGTTAACAATCTGGCTGGAGATGAAGCCGACGTATGTCGCGCCGAAGTCCCACTCGCTCGACCGTAGACTTCGGCGGCATTCAGCGCCGTGCCTCTTGCCGTCGCCTAGCCCGCTAGTCGGGGTTTGGCAGAAGGAGGGTGAGTCACGGTCTGGGAACTCAGGAGGAGTTGAGGATGCAGTCAGGGGCGGATCCAGGAAAAATGGTCGTTGGTGTCATTATGCATTGCAGTGCCACAAAAAAAATCATTTGCACGTTATTTCACATTGTACCATATAACTAGATTAATCCTACACTCAAGATTTACATAACAATATAATGTTTTTTGGAATGATGAGTTAAATCCAACATTTAACTAGAAATTAGACATTTTAAAAAGAAATTTTAATATATCTAATTGTAGCTGAATCCCTAAAATTGTCAGCTCGATCAATTGTTTCTAATGAGATTTGGAATTTCAGGTAATCAAATGAAACGTAGAGTAAAAATTGTTTTCAATCTCAGCGCCAATTTTGCTCCATTTAGCATCAAATCTTTTTCTTTTGTGGGAGTGAATTGTATTACTCAAAAGTATGGATTAAGTTGAATATAAGTATGAATACATACACTGCAAAAATATTACAACGTTTAGCAATGTTTCTCTGTGTTTATTGGGAAGTGTCGTTTCACAATGTTTGTCTATTGAGGAAATAGAGAGTGTAGTTATTGCAATATTTTCACTTCTTGTCCCTAATTTAGTGATGAACAAGAGATTGAGTAGTTGTAGCATGTTATTCAGTAGAGGCACATATGGTCATTTCTCATAAAGTTTTTTTTAGAATTAGTGTCTTTATGATTTGTGCATATTGTGGGTTGGACAAATACTGTGAACAGAGTAAGGTCCTAAAATCCAGCGCAACGAGATTACTAACGAATCTGAGTTGAAGGGACCAATCTTAGACAACCTCCACTTAGTTTAACCCAGAAAAAGCTTTCATTACTCACCCACATCTTAATTGTAGTGGCAACTCCAGAGCTTTGCTGATCCTCTTTTTTATCTCGTGTGGTATTGTGGTGTGGTGTGAGCTGAAGGTGTATGACCACGTTGCATACATGATGGCGTGAGAGTTGAGGTGGACCTAGCCATGTGGGCTGAACTGGTGTAGATTGATGGCAGTTTGTTGAGGAGCAAGGTGGGCCGATGCTTGGGAATGAGCTGCCGTGCTTGGCTAGGCTCAAACAGGCTGGTGTCACTTAGGCTAATCCACTGGGGTCACTCCTTCACACACATGGGCATTTATAAGGGCTAGGCCAGAGCGCATTGGTGTCACTTGACACCAATGGTAGTACTGTGGATTCGCCCCTGGGTGTGACGAAGGACAGCAGTGCATATCAAAGGAAAACTGTGAAGAATAGTAGCAAAGAGCACAAGATATTTTAGCACAGTTTTCCTTTGATATGCACTGCTGTCCTTCGTCACACCCAGGGGCGAATCCACAGTACTACCATTGGTGTCAAGTGACACCAATGCGCTCTGGCCTAGCCCTTATAAATGCCCATGTGTGTGAAGGAGTGACCCCAGTGGATTAGCCTAAGTGACACCAGCCTGTTTGAGCCTAGCCAAGCACGACAGCTCATTCCCAAGCATCGGCCCACCTTGCTCCTCAACAAACTGCCATCAATCTACACCAGTTCAGCCCACATGGCTAGGTCCACCTCAACTCTCACGCCATCATGTATGCAACGTGGTCATACACCTTCAGCTCACACCACACCACAATACCACACGAGATAAAAAAGAGGATCAGCAAAGCTCTGGAGTTGCCACTACAATTAAGATGTGGGTGAGTAATGAAAGCTTTTTCTGGGTTAAACTAAGTGGAGGTTGTCTAAGATTGGTCCCTTCAACTCAGATTCGTTAGTAATCTCGTTGCGCTGGATTTTAGGACCTTACTCTGTTCACAGTATTTGTCCAACCCACAATATGCACAAATCATAAAGACACTAATTCTAAAAAAAACTTTATGAGAAATGACCATATGTGCCTCTACTGAATAACATGCTACAACTACTCAATCTCTTGTTCATCACTAAATTAGGGACAAGAAGTGAAAATATTGCAATAACTACACTCTCTATTTCCTCAATAGACAAACATTGTGAAACGACACTTCCCAATAAACACAGAGAAACATTGCTAAACGTTGTAATATTTTTGCAGTGTATGTATTCATACTTATATTCAACTTAATCCATACTTTTGAGTAATACAATTCGCTCCCACAAAAGAAAAAGATTTGATGCTAAATGGAGCAAAATTGGCGCTGAGATTGAAAACAATTTTTACTCTACGTTTCATTTGATTACCTGAAATTCCAAATCTCATTAGAAACAATTGATCGAGCTGACAATTTTAGGGATTCAGCTACAATTAGATATATTAAAATTTCTTTTTAAAATGTCTAATTTCTAGTTAAATGTTGGATTTAACTCATCATTCCAAAAAACATTATATTGTTATGTAAATCTTGAGTGTAGGATTAATCTAGTTATATGGTACAATGTGAAATAACGTGCAAATGATTTTTTTTGTGGCACTGCAATGCATAATGACACCAACGACCATTTTTCCTGGATCGCCTCAATGCTCAATCTTCAAATGCAAACATCGAAGAACATTTTTCCAGCACAAGTTTGTCATAACTTGATCAATATCAGTCCACACACACGCAACACAACTCGTATAACATCGATAAGCAATATTATCAAATATTCATCATCATAAATTAACCATTTTTCAAATATTCATCACCAAAATATTTTAGATCTAACCACATGGTCTAACACTATGTTTTTCATGCTAAAGTAAATCGTCCACCAGATGTCTGATTTTGTTACTTGATTTCCTCAAGCTTCAATCTTTGTTTTTTTTTGATTAATCATGTCCAACTCAACTCATCCTTTGGTATGCTCATTTGCAGAATCACAGTCTATTAGTATTGCCGAAGCCGTTTGTGCATAACATGATTCTGCCGGGCTTGCTTTGTGACTGTAAGTGTGCAACCACAGGCCCTTTTGGACAACATGGCGATAAACATTTCCTATCATATATGTTTTCTGGTATCGCTGAACATTCCTATACGGCTTTACTTTGGCATTTGGTATTTTCCTGCTATCTATACCGCTGTTAAAATAACTCAGTTGCATGCAAGTGCTTGTGAATGCATCTATCTATCTATCTATATCTCTCTATATATACATTTATAATAATTAGACACTCTAAGGAAACTCTCACGTTAATCAGAAAGACCTAGGCATCTATCTATCTAGCAGATCCAAGTTATAACGGCTCATATTGACTCCAGATAACTCTAAGGAAAATTCCCACGTTAACCACAAGAAAAAAGAAAAAGATTTAGCCATCTGTCTACTGTTGAACCGAGTTATAGAGGCTGAGATTTAATATCTATCTTTAGTAGTAGAGAAGTATTATATGTTGGATTTCTGAGGGCATTTAGGTAATTTCCCAATTTGAGAAAAAGAGAAAAAAAAGAAAAGAGGTGGTCCCACATGTTGGTGGGACAAAAGAGGAGATAAGGCAGAAGCCTTCTCTCTCACATGCGCCTGGGAGGAGCCTCTCTCACGTGCGCCTAGGAGGAGCCTGGCCTAATCGCTTCCTATGGCGACTGGGTCTCACGTTGATGGCGGTTGCGATGGAGGCGCCACCAGCCCATGCGCCTCGGTGCTGACCGTTGGCTACAGCCCGTCGCCACCTCCTCGCCTCACTATTTAAGAAGGCTCTCCTCTCCTTTCTTGGGCACCGAAGAAATCCGTGAGCTCTTCTCTTCCTCGATCTCTTTCTTCTCTTGGTTGTGACTCAGTTTGGGCCTTGAGGCTGTTGTCCCGCCATGTTTCTCACCGGCATCGATGGTAGTGCGATCTGGATTTGTCTTCTCCGGCGTTCCTTGTGCAAATCCTTGTGCCATATCTCTTTGAGACTTGGCATCGAGGTATTTAGGGATTTTGCCTGAGACAACAAATCTGGTTGGCTCTGTACCGAGTTGAGGGAAGAAGAAATTGAGCCTTGGTACTTGATTTTCTGGATTGCTTTTGGTTGGAGCATTTCAGTCGGTCTTGTGCGGCATTTTCCCTGACCTTCGACTTTGTTCTTCATTGTACTGAAGTTCGAAGATCGGCATTGTATCTCCATCAACCTCGTTTCCTTGCACGGCATTGTGAGGCGTTTGGTTTTCTGGGACAGCGCCTTGAGGCATGCCTTACCCGGATTTCTACTCGGTGGCATTGAGTGCCATCGGTGTTGTGAGTATTTTGGCATTTTCATCACTTTGCTCAATGTGGCTCAATGTGGCAGGATTCCTGCCAGCTGACCTATCGATGACTCCTTTGGATTGTTGCGTTTTGCTCATCTCCTATATAGATCATTGGTTTCCTCTCCAGCTCAATCTTGAGCACATACGTTCCTTTGCTCTCCTCCCTGTTTAATCTGCTGGCCAACACTTATGTTGTCTTTAGTTCTTCTGCTGTTTATGAGACTAAGTCACGGCGTTAGCCTTAATGCCAAATTATATGCATGGCTTTAGGAAGCTATAATAATGATATAGTTAGATAAATATAATTCATTAGAAATCACTTTATATGTATGCAATTTTCATAAGAATTTCTCACATGTGTATATATCAACTTATATGTTATTACAGCGTCCCCGCAGATTCACACTTATAATGAATCTTACCAGTATTACGAGCGGAAGGATTCGCGGCCGGGGACGCTGCCCACGTCAGCCCGCGTGCGCTCCGCGCGGCGCGTGGTTTCGCGTACGGCCGGCCGAGTCGATTTCCTTCTGTTTTCCGAAAATTACGTAAAGATCCTTTTTCCTCGCGAAAAGGTCCCTGCAAGTTTTTTTCCCAAAAAACATTTTTGATAGCGCCTCGCGGGTTTCCAAAATTACGTATAGATCCTTATTTACTTACGTACAGGTCCTTACAGGTCCTCAGTTTTTTACGAAAAAGACCTTTGGTTTTTCCTAAATTACGCATGTGTCCTCGATTTTTTTTATTAAATCCCTGCGAATTATCGCCTCTTTTACTTTGGTCTACACGGTAGCTAGCGCGGCGTGCGCCGCGCTTATATGCAGCTAGTTATTACTGAGCCAACACGCCGGCGGCCACCTTGAGGCGGCCACATTGAGCCACGTGTCTCAATACGCGTCTCAACGCAACATGATTTTTCTGCATATTATATTATAAGTTTACTGAAAGTTTTTATGTTCATGTGGTGGTCGGCACCAATTCCTCCTGCATGCAGTGGGTACAATCGGTTGATATTGAAAAAAAAGTCCATATCACATCTTAAATTTTGCTTGAAAGTCTGGTCAGCAACATACTGACTCCTCAAATTTTGCAATCCGATTCAAATAACACTTTGATATGGTTTCGTCTAATGGTATTGCCCATGTGGCATGATGAGTGGGTGATTTTGTTATGTAGGATGATACATTGGCCAAGTTAGATTAGTGATATATGGAGGCTACAATGACTTCTCCCCCACCAAGCTCTCAACCGTGCTTCCATGGCCACCCCTTGTACTTTCCTCCATATCTGTTTCAACTTGGGAGAGAAGACTCTGTGAGTCCCATGTTTCATTCACCTAAATTTGATTAGTGTGTCATCCTATGTGGTAAAACAACTCACTCATCATGTCACGTGGGTAATACCACCTTCCGAAACCGGGTCAGAATGTTATTTAAACTAGATTGTAAAGTTCGAGGGGCCAAATATTTGGTTTTATAGTTCGGGGTGCTAACCAGACCTCAAGCAAAGTTTATGGTATTGTATGGACTTTTTCTTATTGAAAAACAAAATATCTCATGCATTGTTATATATATATATATATATATATATATATATATATATATATATATATATATATATATATATATATATATAGGAAAAATACTTTTTACTCCCGGGTGTAATTACACTCACCTCTAATATACCACCTAAACAAATTTGAAATACTCCTTTATCACTTTACGTATACTCGTATACTAATTATAAGATATTCTAATGTGAACCACATAAAAAAATTGCAAGGGAGTCCATAGTTTTTAGCGTATTTTGTAAATACCTTTATATACGTACATAAAAAGGAGTATGTTGAAAAAAACGTACATACCACCTCTGAAAAATTGTTCACACCACTTATATGATCTTAAATACTCGTATACTATATGTACATACCCCTCGTTACGCGAGATACTCCCTACGTTGTGAGATACGACATAGGGTGTAATTACACCTGGGAGTAGAAAAGAGCCTTCCTATATATATATTTATATATATATATATATATATATATATATATATATATATATATATATATATATATATATCGATGGTGACCCATGCAAAAATAGATAAAGTAGACAGAGCATTAGTTTTGATACTAAATATTCTTCCATCATAGAAAAGTGTACTATACACACACACATACATACACACACTTTGCGAGCAATCTTTTTCTATTCTTGATTAGTATAGGAATTTCTGTAGTTTTTCTTCTCCCCGAGAGATCCTACTGTTAACAAAAACTAATGTTTCAAAAGAGAATTAATTATTTAGTAGCACTATAAATTAAATAACGTAAATAGTTAGCCTGTGCGAATGCACAGGGTCAATGACTAGTTTGTATAGTTCCTAGTATGTAACTCTGCGTTCTCCCCCTCTGCAACCTCAACGGTCGCCGAACCTAACCGGGCCAGGGTGCCGCAAATTTACTGTACGATCTTGTATCGATGACACAACCCCTCATCTAGTCGTCTTCTCGGTCCTGCACAAACCATCTTGCCTAGTTACAATGTTGAAAAAATGGGCAGATAAAGTGAGCAGAAACAGTAACTCGTTTGCGAGGAAGCTGCAGGCTGATCAATCGTAGTTACCCATCACCGTCCCCCATTACACTTCCATCAAAGTAGATTAAAGTAGATTGGGGCGGACACGGGTCCCAAGCCCGTCGACCATCCACGCGTCCACCATCCATATCATTCATTTATGCTTTCTGGCCGCTTCGGCCGACGACGACCAAGCAGCATGGCCGGCCTCCCGCTTCTCTCCTCCACTTGCAGCCACAACTTACCTAAGCAGCGGGCAATTCAGCTAGCTCCTCGAAAAAAGAAATCACATGTGTATGCCTGTTCTGTGTCACAAGCACTGGCGTCTGGTGTTCAGCTTTATTAATCTTCCTTCCAGCTTTCAGACTGGCTTTGACATGCTTGCTTCGTCTTTATTTAGCCAGCGCAAGGCCATGGCCATGGAACAACAGTAGGTACAATACGACTATGGCATGAATTTTGCTCTTGATTTTCCATGAACATAGTTATATTTGGTGCACTTGGATGTTTGCAGTCTTCAGAGATCTGAATGTAAGCTGTCCTTGGCAGCAGCAGCAGCTGCAAACTTCCACTACCCCACTCACGCAGCCACAAGCCAAGCTGAGGTTCTGAGCTGGTCCGAAGCTTCACCACGCTCTGGAACAGAGCAGGAAATGGATGCAATCATGGTGAGCGCTGCCACGGGGGTGATGAACTCACTCCTCGACAAGCTCACCACGCTTATGGGTGACGAGTACAAGCTGCAGAAAGGCATGAAGCGCGACATCACCTTCCTAAAGGATGAGCTGAGCAGCATGAACGCTCTCTTAGAGAAGCTGGCCGACACGGAGGTGCTTGACCCACAACAAAAGGAGTGGAGGAACCAAATGAGAGAGATGGCCTATGATATTGAGGACTACATCGACAAGTACATGCACCAGCTCCACCATGAGCCAGAAAAACCTAGTGGCATCATGGAATTCTTCCTCAGCTTCATTGAAAAACTGAAGAAGCTGGGAACTTGTTATGAGATCGCTGAGCAGATAAAAGAACTAAAGGCTCGCATTGTCGAGGCAAGCCAGCGGCGTGATAGGTACAAGTTTGATGTGGGGGATAACTCAGGTAGTACCAACGTTGTGACCATTGACCCTCGGTTGCCGGCCCTCTACGCTAAGGCATCCGACCTTATCGGTATTGATGTTCCCAGGGAGGAGCTCATCAAGTTGGTGAATGATGGGGAGGAGCAGTTGAAGGTGGTCGCAATTGTGGGGTTTGGAGGATTAGGCAAAACTACTCTCGCTAACCAAATATATCAAAAACTTGGTGGACAATTTGATTGCAAGGCTTTTGTTTCAGTATCCCAAAAACCCAATACGAGAAAGATTTTGCAGAACATACTCTCCCAGATCAACGAGCAAGGCAATGCAAGTACTGAACCAGGGGATGAAGAACAACTTATTAATGCACTAAGGGGTTTCCTCAAGGACAAGAGGTATGCTATCTATTTCATATTGCAAGTAATTCTATGATTCAATTTTTGTTTTGTATTCTAACGCATTCTACCTGTGAGGCAAATTTATCACAATCTTTCTATCAGATGCCCTTAATTTATTTGTAACATTATCTCCAAAATTCATAGACATCTTGTGCAAAGTCATTTTCAATAGGACTATTGATCATTTTAACACTCATCTTAATTCTTATGCAATAAGCTATAATTCTTCATAATGTGAGATGAATTGAATATCTAAGTTTAAATAGAATTTTCTTTAGACTGTCATGATGAAATACTATTTAACGGTTTTTTTCCATGAACATGTATGTAATCAGGTTGACGTTGAAATATTACTTTCGGCTACCAGCTATGTGATTTCCTTTTCCTATTATCTCCTGTATATATTTAATGGACATAATTCAATTGAACCAAAATCTCTCTCATTTGATAGGTACTTTATTGTAATTGATGACATATGGAGTACCCAAGCATGGACATTTATTAAATGTGCCTTGCTTGAGAATACTTGTGGTAGCAGGATACTAGTGACGACAAGGATTGCAAATGTTGCCAAGTCATGTTGCTTCCCTCGCCTCGATCTTATGTATGAACTAAGTCCACTAAGTGAAGCTAACTCAAAAAGTTTATTCTTTAAAAGAATGTTTGTCTCAGAAGACATAGGCCCTCTTCAATTGAAAGAAGTTTCTACTGAAATTATAAGAAAGTGTGGTGGCCTACCATTGGCAATCATTACAATGTCTAGTTTGTTGACAACTAAATCACCTGCAAGAGAAGAATGGGTAACGGTCCTTGGTTCGATTGGTTCAGGACTAGAGAAAACTTCTGATGTGGAGGAAATGAAGAAGATATTATCTTTGAGTTACAATGACCTTCCTCGCGAGTTAAGAACTTGCTTATTATATCTCAGTATGTTTCCGGAAGATTATGAGATCCAGAGGTATCGTCTAGTAAATAGGTGGATAGCAGAAGGATTTGTTAAGGTTGATTGTGGGAGAACTTTAAGGGAAGAAGGGGAATGCTATTTCGATGAACTTATAAACAGAAGTATGATCCAACCAGTCAAAATGAGGTATGATGGTCAAGCAATGGCATGTCGTGTGCATGATATGATTCTTGACCTCATCATATCCAAGGCAGTTGAAGAAAATTTTATCACTTTCACTGGTGAACAAACACATATGTTGATGTCGCAAAATAAAATCCGACGACTGTCACTTGACTACCGCGGCCAAGAAAATGAGATAACCATGTCATCCATGGTTACTACTCATGTTCGATCCCTTGGCATATTTGGATATTTAGTGCAAATGCCTCCTATTTCAGACTGGCATGCTCTACGAGTGCTAGATATAGAGAGCAGTCGGATGTTGGAAAATTGTGATCTTAGAAATATTGGGAAGCTAATTCAGTTGAGGTACCTACGGATTGAAGCAGGTTGCATTACAAATCTTCCAGAACAAATAGGTGAGCTACAACATTTGGAAACATTGGATCTATCTTTTACTAAGATAAGAGAACTGCCAGCAAGTATTGTTAAACTGCGAAGGTTGAAAAGGTTACATGCTTTTGGTGTGAAGTTGCCAGATGGGGTGGGGAACATGCAAGCTCTAGAGCAACTCTCAATCGTAAATGTGTACAAAGAAAGCTCAATAAATTCTTTGCATGAGTTGGGCAGTTTGACTAAATTGAGAACTCTTGAGCTAGTTTTCGACATTAGTGGCTCACATAGTGATAAAATGATGTATGCGGATATCTTGGCTTCGTCGCTTCACAAACTCTGTAGTTCAAACCTTAGATGTTTGCGAGCTTCAAGGGGTTTTATGTTTGTGCTTAAAGAGATGATGTCCCCACCTCATCTCTTTAGTTCTGCTGACATCCCATTGGATTCATTGTCCCCACCTCCTCATCTCCTGCGGGTCTTACGCATCCCATTTTGCCGTCTCCAGGGGATTCCACAGTGGATGGCCTCACTGGCCAACCTCACGGAGCTACAGATTTGGGTTAATCAATTGACACAGGAAACCCTCCAGATCCTTGGGGACTTGCCCACCTTGCTATGTCTGCAGTTAATTTCAGAAGGAGTTGACCCTAAGGAAAGGCTGATTGTATGCAACAACGGATTCAGATGTCTAAAGATCTTCCACTGCCCATGTTGGACCATGGGCCTGGTATTCAAAGCTGGAGCCATGCCAAAGCTCGAAAATCTCTGGTTTCAAATCAGAGCACGTGAGGTGCAATCTGCATGTGGCAATCTCGGTCTTGGAATCCACCACCTCTCTACCCTCAGGATCCTCCAAGTCGACTTTGATTGCAGGGGTGCGAGGGTTGAAGAGGTGGAGGCATTGGCGGCTGCCATCACGAATGCAGCCAGTCTACTTCCCAACCGTCCCACACCAAATTTTGGTTATTGGTACAGAGCAAAAATGGTAAAGGATGAAGCATTCTGGGAGGAAGAGGCCCACGAGGAGGAGGATCCCGGTCGTGGATTCAACCACTTATCTGCCCTCAGGTGGTGCCATGACAATATTGGTTGTGACGGTATCAGGGTTGAAGAGATGAAGGCGTTGGAGTCTACCATCAGGAACAAGCAAAAATGGTGAAGGATGAAGCGTGCCAGGAGGAAGAGGCCCACGAGGAGGACACGAAGCAACATGAAGAGATACCCGCAGAGAGCACAGAAGCCTAGCCCACTTGTGCATCTACATCTGCTGCATCTAATGAAGGTATTATTAATTATATATGCTCGTTCAATCTTCTGAGATACTCATCTATGCTGTTAAATCAACTAGAGAATGTTGTACGTGGGATTGTACAGGCTTTATATTATTCTGAAGATGTATTTGATTCTGTGCAATGAGAACATAATAGAAACTTGAACCGCATTATGTTCTGTTATTGCTTTAGAAATTTTTGTAGTCATTTTTCATATGTTTGATCAGTATGCCATTGAATAAGGGGATCCTGATTCACCCAACGTCTATTTCAGGGCGATTGGTTGCCTGCATGGCGCTCAGCCTGGTCATGGATGCAGCATCTCTCTTTTTCATGTTGAGCGTACGAGTGAGCTAGACCCAGCTAATGACATGATTATTATTAAGTGGTTAGCATGCATTAAGGTTTTTTAGCATGAATTAAGGTGGGTTAAGTATTATTAAGGCAGTATAAACACTATTAAAGTGGAATAAATCATAACATTGGCTTTAGTAACTTCATTTATACCTAAGACATTTTCTACCTGCATCGCTAGTACAGCTAACCAAACATCTATATGACTTGTGCATCCAACCAAGACAACCCTTTGTTTGCTTGAGCTCGGCCTGTATTGACCAAATGAAGTAATGATCTGTTTTAAAAGGATGAAGTGATGAGCTATTTTTTTTTTAAAAAAAAAGAAGGATCAAGTGATGAACTAACTAGAAGGTCAACCAATCATCCCCGTAATGTACAGCCCTACTATACTAAAAGGAGGTGTGTATCAAGAGCAAACGAGAATTCACAAAACAATTATTTTACCGTTTCTAAATCAAAGAATTTCAACCACTACTCCAAATGAAGTAGAGAGCATTTCAATCTACTTTTCATTTGCTAAATTTGTGTCACCTAATGGGGAAACCTTCCGCAATGATCCCCGTGTCAGTTGGGGAGGGGACGCCAATCCGAAATCCCACAAAAGCCCTGAAAAGGCCGACGAGCGAAAAGGATTAAGCGCAAAAACCTAGTAACCCACCCACCGCCGCTGATTCGCGAGCACAAGGAGGAGTAAGAACCCTAATCAGAACAGTAATCGGAGGAATTAGCGCGTACTTTGCAGCGAACGGGAGGGGCGACGCGGAGGCGAGAGAAGTCGCTCGTCGATTCGATCTGCTCGCTCGGGCGAAAGGGGATTTTCTCCGGGAGGTGGAAAAGATTCAGTTTTCTTCTAGATTTTTTACTCGCGGATGGAAAGGGAGAAAAAAAAGGGAAAATTTGTTCAGTAGCACTGAAAGCTCAGCTCTTTCGGAAAAGAGTAAAGTCCATTACCGGTCCTTAAACTTTTTATGCTGTGTCATCCCGGTCCATATACTTTCAAAGTGTGTCATCCCGGTCCCTAAACACTTTTTGGGTCTCAAAATTAGCCTGTTACGGGTCTTGGCTGTGTCATCCTGGTCCTTAAACTTTTTATGTTGTGTCATCCCGATCCATGGTTGTTACCCAGTAATGGCACACTTTGAAAGTCTATGGACCGGGATGACACACTTTGAAAGTCTATAGACCGGGATGACACAGCATAAAAAGTTTAAGGACCGATAATGGACTTTACTCTTCGGAAAATACCACCAAAAAACGGGGTTCCGGAAATTACCACCGAAAATTTCATTTTTCTTCGGAATCTAGCATTTTGGACAAAAATACCCTCTCCCTCCCCTTCTCTCCTCCCCGCCTCCTCCTCCCAGCACAACTCCCCTTCTCTCCTCCCCGCCTCCTCCGCCGCTGGCCTCCCCGCCTCCTCCTCCGCCCGCCGCCGGCCTCCCCGCCTCCTCCTCCGGCCGCCGCCGCCGGCCTCCCCGCCTCCTCCTCCGCTCGCCGCGGGCCTCCCCGCCTCCTCCTCCGCCCGCTGCCGGCCTCCCCGCCTCCTCTTCCGCCCGCCACTCGCCTCCTCCTCCGCCCGCCGCTCGCCTCCCCGCCTCCTCCTCCGCCCGCCGTTGGCCTCCCCGCCTCCTCCTCCGCCCGCCGCCCGCCTCCCCGCCTCCTCCTCCGCCCGCCGCCCGCCTCCCCGCCTCCTCCTCCGCCCGCCGCTCGCCTCCCCGCCACCTCTTCCTCAGGCGAGCGGCGGGCGGAGGAGGAGGCGGGGAGGCGAGCGGCGGGCGGAGGAGAAGGCGAGCGGCGGGCGGAGGGGGAGGCCGGCGGCGGGCGGAGGAGGAGGCGAGCGGCAGCGGTCGGAGGAGGAGGCGAGCGGCAGCGGTCGGAGGAGGAGGCGGGGAGGCGAGCGGCGGGCGGAGGGGGAGGCCGGCGGCGGGCGGAGGAGGAGGCCGGCAGCGGGCGGAGGAGGCGGGGAGGAGAGAAGGGGAGTTGTGCTGGGAGGAGGAGGCGGGGAGGAGAGAAGGGGAGGGAGAGGGTATTTTTGTCCAAAATGCTAGATTCCGAAGAAAAATGAAATTTTCGGTGGTAATTTCCGGAACCCTGTTTTTTTGGTGGTATTTTCCGAAAGAGCTGAGCTTTCAGTGCTACTGAACAAATTTTCCCAAAAAAAAATAGGAAAGGAACCATATGGAAAGGCTGGAGCGGAGGAAGAAGGGAAGAAGGCCAGCACGAGACCTCCGCCCGTGTAGTTTCGTGGATCCTCTGCTCCGGTTCCCTCCGTGAACTAGCTTGTGTGGGGACTGCCCACGGCTTCTCCTCCTAATCCTCCTACGAAGTAGGCCGTTGTATACCTAGCTTAGAATTTAACGTCGTAAAACATTATTAAAATTGTTAATCTAGTACTATAATTATTTATTGTGAAATATGTAAATGATGATTTGAACATATCAAAATGTTATATTTGCTTACTTTAGAGTGGCTTGGTGGTCTTTTTGAATTTGCTATGTGTTAGTCCTTTTCTTGGAGCAAATGCATCACCCTATTTTATAGGCATTTATAGACAAGCATGCACTCAATGTCTTACACTCTGATCAATTCGGCTTCGGCTTCGGCTTCTGGCTTATTTTTCACTATTCATAAATTTCGTCTTTTTCTGAACTTTTGGCTTTTTGTTGAGGCTTTTTGCCGGTTCTTTTTTTTCCCGTATATGTTTGTATTATACGTAATGGGCTAACATATTTTTTATATTTTTAAATTTTTTTAAATTTAATTATGCGAAATAAGCCTCTGTCAGCTACAGTGCTTTTTTCAGCCAGCTACAGTGTTTTCAGCCATAAGCCATGGGCTTTTCAGCCGAACTGATCACCACCAGTCCTTTCTGTGGAGCACATACATCGTCCTATTTTATTAGTATTTTTAGATAAGAATGCACCCAATGTCAAGAGGCATAACAATAATTCAAATATCATTAACAAACCCAATAAAATTCTAGTTGTTTTCATAAGGTTGGTTCATGATTTTAATTCTATTCTTGAGGTGCGAAAGCACACGATATAATTAACTATTTGAAATGACCATATGCACACTCTTCTACAAAGATTATGGGCCTGTTTGGAGAGCTTCACCACTGAAAACGTGGATCTGGAGCAGCAGCTCCACCATAGAGCAGCTCCACCGTGGATCTGGGATCCCACCATGGAGTGTTTGGCTTGTACAGCAGCTCCAGATCCACGAAATTGAGGTTTTGGTGGGAATGGCCACTTTTGTGTGTAACCAGTGGCATTGGTGGGTAATTACCACCCAACTCCACGGTGGAGTACCCCTTGAGGAGCTCCATGAAATCCATGGATCTGGCCCTCAGATCCAGGATTTTTGTGGATCCAGATTTCGTGGAGCTGGAGCGTTTGGGTAAAATTTCATGGAGTAGAGCTGTTTTTCATAGATCTGGAGTTGGTGGAGCTCTCCCAAACAGGCCCTATATACATTGATAACCACTATATACACATCAACATTGCTGTGATTGAATTTCCATGGCACCATGCACACAGACCTAGAAGAATCTCTCCCATGTATGAATATACTTTACTGTCCCCAACAACCACCAAACCAACTAAAAGCACAATGCTCCATTCGTCACATAATATAAACAAAGTTCATCATACAAATATCATACACACAGACCAAGGAGACCCTCTCCTATATATGAATCTCCTTTATTGTCCCCCACAACCACCAAACTAACCAAAGCACAATACTTTCTCTCTCCTGTAATATAAGTAAAGTACAACATACACACGGATCGAGGAGACATTAAGTTTAATAAAAAAAATTAATATCATTATACTATACATACATCTATTAAATAGTATACTACAACTACTTATTCATTTTTTCAGCATTAAAATATGAGTATACAGTGAAAATATTGCAATAATTGTACTTTTAGTCTCTATAATGAATTTATATTGTGGAACGATGCTTTCCAATAATAAGGATTATGTTGTGTGACAGATGTAATAGAAAAATAACCGCTTTCCCATCTTTTCTTCCCCTCTTACAGTTTCCTTCCCCTAGAGCGGCAGAGCAAGTATCCTTCGTCATAAAGCCCCATTATTTAGTTCCCCAAGAAATGTAAAAGCAGACTTCGGTTGATAAATCTCACTGCAAATACGTACGTTTATAATGCTGAACTCAACACAAGTACAAGTGCATATTAACAAGGTGAATCTGGCACACCTCTAAAATAGGGTCTGTTCTTTTTGGCTGTGGCTTGTGACTTTTGGGCTGTTCGTGCGAAAGATTATAGAGTAACATAAATTCACGTGCAGTTTTTGCCGATATAAATGAAGTCGGTACATTATGTACTACAATTAACTAGTAGATCCTATCTTGATAAGATACTCTATTTAAAAACTAGTTACTATAGAAAAGCCAAAAAACAACTTTTAGAAGCTGAAAATAATAGAGCCATAGATTTGGTGGTCACTATATTCAGCAAGTTCTTCATATGCTTGCTTGCGTTGTACTCCAAGAAAATTACGCATAAATGAAAGAACCACAAAAACTAGCCTTTCTTTCTTTTTTTTGAAATCCAAATAATTAATTCCAGCGGCACTAACTAGTAAGTTCGCCACTATGCAGAAATTTGGCGCATAGCTCACTGAGTAGTTGCTTGCATTCAGTTCAACTTATTTCAACTTTTGTGAGTAAAGATGGTAGAGGAACCCATGAGCCAATTATTTTACAGAATCGAATCGTACGTCAATATGGTCCAGTCTAGGCCAATAAATTGGTGGCGGGCTATATCAAATGTGTGCATACAAGTGAAGGGAGCCGACTACTTCAGTTATCGTAAGGGGAAGGCAGAGGCACCATGTGGATCAAGTGCGGAAGTTTTTTCTCTTAGTCACAGAAAGTTCAAGCAAAGGATTGCATGAAACTATGCATGCGTGTAGGCTTGGGAGGCATAGAGAATGTGTGCGACACCGTCAATAACATATGCTTTGCATGGTACGTACCTCACTATACTTTTATCCTTGCATTTCATTGAAGAACAAACACAGGATTGATTCAGGATTCTCATTCACTAGCCTTAGGATGGATTGTGTTTTCCACAAAGTTGTCTGAAGCATCACACGTGTGAAGACAGAAATGATTGGCATAATTTCTAGAGTTTCCACTTGATGTGACGCGATTAACAGCAACAGGAACATGTTTTAGGGTGTAGAGAGAGTTGTAATGTCTTAGGGTTCAAACTAGCTTAGCCCTAACTCCATTTCGGATAGATACGCACACGTAGCAACTCGCTTGCACTTTTCTTGCTTCGCACAAAACGGTTAACCAGAGGTTGCTACCATCATGTGCACACACATATAGATCATTATGGGCCTAATTCTACATGAGCTGAGGTGTTACAAAAGTGCATCGTAAAATTTTTGCTTGAAGAAATGCTCTTCAAGCTTGAGTGGCATGTAAATATGGCTATGAGTTATTATCCACGATCGTAAACAGAATTAATTAATGTCACCTCCTTAATTAGAAGATGTGACACAATAAATAAGGGAAAATTTGTGACATGAGCAGCCAGACCACCCAAGAGACGTGATAGATGCGGTTAGACTGGCCAGTTGATGTTTTGACCCTTTTTTTTTTGCTTTCTTGGTTTGTTGCTATTTGTTTTGTGCTTATTTTTACTATGCATTTGATCTTATTAGTTTCTCATAGCAATTGAGTGAAGAAGCCAAAGAAAGTTGTTTCTTGAAATTAAAAAAGGGGCAAAAATTATTCATCCCCTCTGTCCTACACTAATCATCCACGATCATAAGCGGAAATTAATGAATGTTACCTTTTTAATTAGGAGATGTGCCACAATAAACAAGGGAAAAACTGTAAATCCATGAAAGTATGAGCACCCTTGTAATTCTGTAGAATCATGACGGCAGAAAAGTTATTAACGGATCAACGCGACATCTCGAGGAAGCTAGTTTTGCACCGGGTTCTTAAGCGTTTGTACTTTGTAAAATCGTTCGTGAAGGTATCGACTAACACCAAACTATGGCGTACGGTGAATAAGTTCTCAAGAGTTCGTACTTGGTCGTAGTTCTTACGTGTAGCAGTACTATATTCATGTGAATTAATTGGAGCCCAAGTCAGTAAATTTGAGTAGTCGTATCTGGATTATTCTGGACTCCTTACAGTTAGGGCCTGTTTGGTAAAGCTCCATCAGCTCCAGATCCACTCAGATCCACCTAGATCCACCGTGGAGCAGCTCCACCGTGAATCTGGGTTTCATCCAAGTGTTTGGTACAGCTCCAGCGCTTCTCTCTATCTCACTGCCAAACTGGGCCCACACTTCAAGGGGTATATTGAAAAAATGCAAAAAAAAAAAAGCCACCGGCTTTCTTCCTCCCGACGAGCTCCCGAGGCGGTGGAGGTGGTGCTGGCCCGGTGGGAGGCGGAGGCGGGGCAGGCCCGGGGGGAGGCGGACGTGGGGGAGGCGGCGCCGGCCCGGGTGGAGGCGGAGGCGGGGGAGGCGGCGCCGGCCCGGGGGGGGGCGGACGAGGGGGAGGCGGCGCCGGCCCTGGAGAAGACGGCAGCGGTAGAGAGAGGGGGAGGCGTGACGCGGGAGGCAGCGGCCGAGGAGTTGGCACGGCGGGGAAAAGGAGCTCGATCGCGAGAAAAGAAAAGAACGAACCGTTTTTTGTGTAACCAGTGGCAGTGGTGGGTAATTTTCCCCAACTCCACCAAACTTGAGTTGGTGGAGCACCCCTTGAGGTGCTCCACCAAATCCATGAATCTAGGGGTAGATCCACTGTTTTCGTGGAGCAGATCCATGGTGGAGCTGCTGGAGCTAGAAGTGTTTGGCTGGTGGAGCTGGATCTGAATCCGTTTTTTATGAATCTGGAGCTGGTGGAGCTCTGCCAAACAAGCCCTTAATCTCTATCTATACTTGGCCTTGTTATCTGGAAATCCTTACAAGTCCATGATAAGTACGAGCATTAATTTGGTAAGCAAAAACGTACCAAACATTGAAATAATCCCTTGTATATATCTAACGATACCCTGTATATATCTAACGATATCTTCTGGTTCATCGCAACCAATACTATCTGCTATAATTCCCAGCAGGCAGCAGCTTCTGATCGATCATGTCGTCCTCCTCCATCATCGCGAGGACGGTGACCGGGTCCCACCTGCTCAGGATCGACGGCTACTCGCAGACCAAGAAGGTCGGCACCGGCGAGCACATCCTATATATCCAGAAAATTCGATATCGGTGACCGCTACTGGTACGTCAGATACTACCCCCAATGGGTACAAGTCAGAGTATGCCGACTGCATCTCTTGTCTTTGATGACGTCGCCGCCGGCTGTGATAGGAATGTCACCGGTCATTCCAAGTTCAGTTTGCTCGACCAAGCTGGGAAAGAAGTGCCGTCGTACAGCCACACAGACGAACAGCTGAAGTTCTCGAATCTCATGAGCAGATCATGGATGCTCATCAAGTGGGAAGAAACCGAGAAGTCAGAGCATCTTCTCAAGAACGACCGCTTCACCATTCAATGCGATGTCACCGTCACGAACAACGTGCGCATGGAGAACGACGTCACCGTCACCGTCACCGTCACGAACGATTAGTATGAAACGAAATGTTTTTTCCTATTTTTCAGCTGTTCGTTGCCCAGTTGAAATATCTTGTGTGCATTGTCTTATTTATTAGGCACTGTAGATGTCTTTTATTTTACTTGTGTCCAATAATACCTGATTGGACTACACAGCTAAAGACAAGTATGTTTAGTTTTGCATAGACAAGTGAAAACAGAGTTGAGTAGGTGAGTGAGTTGGACGTGCATGTATTTTCACTATTGAACCTTGCACTGTTGCACATCTTTACCTACTACTGAATTTGATAGGATCGGGAATACGGTTTAGATTTTTCCATCCTAGCAAATAATTACTTTTGTATATATTAGTGCTGAAATTTAAGAAAGTTTAAAATGGTCTCCTAATTATTATGCATGTCTCCGAACTCCTAGTGTCATGCATGACCGACTGATAATGAATAAACATGAGTAAAGAGAGGGTTTGAAGAGTAGATCGAGTTGTTTCATGTTTCAACATTGTGGACAAGCTAAGTGAAAGCGAGATTGGTCTCAACGCAATGATCTATTGATCACGGGAGGTATAAAATATATACAGCACCCTTGCCATAACAGCTCAACCGATTATGAACAGAATCGGGAGGTTAGGAGGGGGAATCCGTAACAGAAACGGTGGGCCATGTATGGCTAAATATAACATGTCTAACACGCCCCCGCAGTCTCAGCATGGATGGAACGAACGTTGAGACTGGACCGAAACTCCGAGAACACCGAGGTAGGGAGACCCTTGGTGAATATGTCAGCATACTGGGACATCGTGGGAACATGAAGAACACGAACAGCTCCAAGAGCGACCTTCTCCCGGACGAAGTGCAGATCGATCTCAATATGCTTGGTGCGTTGATGTTGGACTGGGTTCGTCGAGAGGTAGACGGCGCTGACATTATCGTAGTAGATAATAGTGGCCCGAGCGGGTGGAGCATGTAACTCATGCAGGAGCTGACGAAGCCAACACGTCTTGGCCACAGCATTGGCGACAGCCCTGTACTCGGCTTCAGCACTGGAACGGAACACGGTGACTTGCCACTTGGACGACCAAGAAACCAAATTCTCTCCCAAGAACACTGCATAACCTGAAGTAGACTTTCGGGTGTCGGGACAGCCAGCCCAGTCAGCGTCGGAGTAAGCAATCAGGTCATGAGTGGGCGATCGCTGAATGACCAAGCCATAATCCAGGGTGGCACAGACATACCGGAGAATCCGCTTGAGGGTGGCAAGATGAGGCTCACGAGGATCATGCATGTGAAGACACACCTGTTGAACTGCATAAGTGATGCCTGGCCTGGTGAGGGTGAGGTACTGCAAGGCGCCGGCTAAGCTGCGATAATCAGTGGGATCCGAGACAGACGCACCGTCAGTGGAGGAAAGCTTGGCATTGGTGTCGACCGGTGTGCTGCACGGTTTACAGTCACTCATGCCAGCACGCTCCAAAATCTCAAGGCAGTACTGGCACTGGCTGAGGAAGAGACCGGAGGACTGCCGAGTGACACTGATGCCAAGAAAGTGATGAAGAGTACCCAAATCCTTCGTGGAAAATTCTGGCTGAAGGGCAGAGATCGTCCAATGAAGCAGTGCGGAGGATGAAGCCGTCAAAACAATGTCATTAACATATAGTAGAAGATAAACACAATCAGCCCCGTGGCGTTAAATGAACAACGAGGTGTCAGACTTAGCCTCATGGAAGCCAATGGATACTAGGAAGGTGGCGAATCTACTGTACCAGGCGCGCAAAGCTTGTTTGAGACCATACAGAGACTTGTTGAGGCGGCAGACCATATCAAGGCGAGAAGAACCAACAAATCCAGACGGCTGGATGCAATAAACTGTCTCATCGAGTGTGCCATGGAGAAAGGCATTCTTGACATCCAATTGGTGAATGGGCCAATCCCGAGAAACTGCCAGGCTAAGAACTGTACGGACAGTTGCAGGTTTGATAACTGGACTAAAAGTCTCATCAAAATCAACACCAGGACACTGAGTAAAACCACGAAGGACCCATCAAGCCTTGTATCTGTCCAGTGTGCCATCAAACTTGAATTTGTGACGGAAGATCCATTTGCCAGTGACAAGATTGGCTCCAGGGGACGCAACGAGATCCCATGTGTGATTGGCCTGAAGAGCAGTAAACTCTTCTTCCATAGCGGCACACCAATGAGGGTCTGCCAAAGCTGCACGATAAGTTCGAGGCACAAGAGACAAAGTGGTGACGTGTAGACTTTCCTTGTATTTCGGTTGCCGACTGCCATCCTTGCTGCAAGTAACCATCGGGTGTGAGTTAGTCACAGGAATAGCTAGGGAAGCGCCAAGGGCGGACGGTGGCCGCAGGCCGCCGGGAAGGCGTGCGCGAGTGGGCACTGCTAGCGGAGGCAGGACGATGCCCACAGGTGGCACACTGGCTGCAATAGGTGATCCAGCGTTGACAGTCGGGGGCCCAGGCGGTGCAGTAGCCACAGTGGAATGCCCTGCCCGAGCAGAGGAGCAGGCTGGTCCATCTGAAGTCGGACCGGGAGCGGCCGCCGCAGTTGAAGGCGCAATCCGATCAGGTGAGCAGGGCGCCTCGACGGAGGAGCAGGTCGGCTCACTTGAAGGCGGTGGAGTAGCAAGTGTCGAAGGAGCTCCAGGAACCATTGAAGATTCACCGGCCCAGGACGGCCCAGGAAGCACGGAGTGATGGGCTCCAGTGCCGCGCATGGCGTGACTTGTGCTCCTAGTGATCGGCGCCTGAGAAAAACTTGAGAAGTCCTCGAAAAAGTCGAAGTCAGCAGCACATGTTGTATTAAAGGATAGCTCAGCAAATGGAAAAGAGTGCTCATCAAAAACCACATGTGTTGGAAACAGGATCAAAACATCGGTACCCTTTGTGCTCAAGTGGATAGCCAAGGAAAACACACTTGACGGAGCGAGGAGAGAGTTTGTGGGAAATCAGCCGGAGGAGCGCCGATTGGTTGACCCGCAAGAGGTGGCGCGGGTAGGAGGAGCACCGCAGGAGCCGAAGGCGCAGAAGAAGGTGATGCATGGGTGGTGAAAACTGCACGCATTGCATCGGCGGTAGCTTTGGCGATGGCATCGGTGAGGGTGGCAGAAACGTCGGGGGTGGAGGCCGATGGAGGGATCGCAGCACGCGCGGCAGCGCCAGCCACTGTAGCAGCAGCGTCGAGGGCCACCGCCGCAGCAGCAGCGTCAAGGGTCAGCGTAGAAGAGCCATCGGGCGCGGCCATGCGGGCGCCGGTGATGCGAGTGGAGAGCGCAATCGGTGGCTAGTGACCCGTGAAGGTGACGGTCGGCGGGGATCTGGAATAAGTCCCCGGGGTTCGTCGCTCGGGGGGAGCCGCGGGAGGAGGTGGGGGGATGGAGGGGACGGACTCGCCGAAGGGGACGGGAGAGCCGCGGAGGGGATGGGGGGCGGACTCGCCGAGGGAGCCCCGAGGGACTTGGAGAAGAGCGGAGCAGAAGCTAAGGATCAAAAGAATCTGATACCATGAAAGCGAGATTGGTCTAACACAATGATCTATTGATCACGGGAGGTACAAAATATATACAACACCCTTGCCATAACAGCTCAACCGATTAGGAACAGAATCGGGAGGTTAGGAGGGGGAATCTGTAGAATTTTTTGGACGGATAATCTTTTTTATTCAAAAATACAGAAATATACCTGCGGGAAAATTTTTTACAAAACAATGCTCCAGTCGCCCCCCATTGAGCGACTCAAGCTAATCGCCCAACCAGACAGCAACAGAATTTCTGTCGCTGGACTCTAGGGCGACTGTAATGAATCGCTTTTGTATTGAGCGACTTGAATGCAGTCGCCCAATGGATGGGCGACTTGCAATGCAGTCGCTCAATAGGGGGGCGACTGTACTCAGTCCCCTATGATTTTTTAGAGTTTTGTCAATTTTGTAGTTTTAAACTGAGAAAAAATCTGGTGTAGTTGTAATAAAAGTTTATGTTGACTGTATGTTGTATGTGCATAAAAAATTTTGGGAAATTTTTTTAAGAATGATTGACCGTAGAACGATTGATACATACAGTGGTAAGTGATATTTTGATGTTACTGAGAATTAGTGTACGGAGAGAACCGGTATGTTAAGCTGGTCCGCGTGGTCGTAGCACTGAGTAAAGCTGGGCGTTCTGCCGTATCACTGCAAAAAGGCTGCGTTGTCGTGCCATGTGACTGAGCAAAGCTGGCCTCTTTTGTCATGTCACTGAGCAAAGCTGACCTCTTTTGTTATCTCACTGAGCAAAGCTGCCATGTGTTGTCATGTCAGTGAGCAAAGCTGGCCTCTTTTGTCATCTCACAGCGCAAAGCTGGCCTCTTTGGTCATGTCACTGAGCAAAGCTGCACCGTTTTGTCATGTCACTACGCAAAGCTGCAGTCTTTTGTCATCTCACTGAGCAAAGGTGGCCTCTTTTGTCATGTCAGTGAGCAAAGCTGCCTCGTTTTGTCAAGTCACTGCGCAAAGCTGGTATCTTTTGTCATCTCACTGAGCAAAGCTGCCCCGTTTTGTCATGTCACTGCGTAAAGCTGGCATCTTTTGTCATCTCACTACACAAAGCTGACCTCTTTTATCATGTCACTGAGCAAAGCTGCCCCATTTTGTCATGTCACTGCCCAAAGCTGCAGTGTTTTGTCATGTCATTGAGCAAAGCCGGCATCTTTTGTCATCTCACTGTGCAAAGCTGCCCCGTTTTGTCATGTCCTTGCGCAGAACTGTCCTCTTTTTCATTTTTTGGTCACTGCAGTAAGTTCTCTCGTTTGGTATAAATAGCACGGTTGGGGTCCCATGACATTGTACGCAGAGAACCCTGTAAATCGAACAAAGAAGTACCTTCTCTTTCGTGGTGAAATATACCATGTCGGAAGCCGAGGGGCCAGTCGGATTTGGGTCACCGAAGGAAGACCTTCCCTTCGAAAGGAGGGAGATCTTCGGTCCACAGTACCGTTTGATACCAAGCTAGCGTGCGCAACCAGCGTGGCCGAAATGCGGACACAATGAGTACGCGGTCGTGCAGGTCCTGGATGCCCCGTTCGATGGCGGGTGTCATTTCTTCCGATGCCCACGCTCCGGGGTACAAATTACTAATAGTACATTTTTTGTTATTGCTTATGGACCCTCCATGTTTTGTTATTACTAATAGTCCTTTCCCGCAGATGGCAAAATGCGACTTCTCCTGCTGGATCGACCCACCACATGAACGGTATGTTGACCGTTATGTAGATACATTATGGGATTGAATATTGGAGTTGGAGGACCGAATCGAAACTCTCAATCAAGAGAACAACGACCTCCGCCAACAGATGCAACGCGAGAGGGGCAACGAGGAGGTCGTGAACATAGGAAGCTCTTACGATCCCACATGTTGTTGCGCAAACCCTAGTTGCATATGTGCGTGCCATTACCACGACGGCCAGCCACGTCCGAGGCGGCCCCCTCAGCAATACTCCATGTGAGTGCCACGAGGCTCGTTTGGCATATAGGCAACGAGGGTTATGGTGTGTCGTATTTTAGTTCTTGGTTGTAGTACTTTCCATACCGTAGTATGTATCGGAATAATGTGCAATGTTGTTAAGCATGTCATGGATTGGTTGTTATCTTCGTGCGGTTGTTATCACGAGTCACAAAAGTATCGCATTTTAACGAACAGCAAATACATCTAATAAATAAGTAAACAGAGCAATACTAAGCTACCAGCACAACACCAACTACATTACAGAAAAGGATGTAACATGCAAATTTAGCTGTAGGCTCCAACAACTACTGATCAAGTCATGCATTGCATCGTCTAGCTATGTGCCCCTCCTGACCGCATCGCCCACAACATGCACCCAGTGTTCCAGTGTAACATCCCAAATTTGGCTTCCTGGAAAAATTTAAATTTAAATTAATTATTTTAAGGTAATTGGATTTTACTTGGCCTTTATTTGGTTTTCTGGATTTTCTAGAATTTAAAACCTATTTATAGAATTTAAAAAGTAATTTAAAATATGAAAATTAAATATCAACAGTAGTTGGAAATAATTTTCTTAAGTTCAAAATATCTCCAGGAGCTTCTGTGAATTTTTCTGGAATTTTTGGAGGTATTTTCATATTTTTCTGAGGCTTAAATAATTTCCTAGCCTTTTCTGTAAATAAAAATCAATTTCTAAAAATAAAATCCAACTCCCCCTCCCTCCGGCTGACGTGTGGACGGCTCAGGACCGCCCACGTCGCCGCTCGGCCTAATCCAGGCCGCTACCCTTCCCTCCCTCTGCCAAGCGGGCCCGGCCCGTCAGACACCCGCCTTTCCCTTCTCCTCGTCCGACACCTGGCCGGCCCGATGTGTGCCACGCCGCCCCGCAGCTCATCCAGGCCGTCCCCTCCCACTTAAGCGCACCCGCCGCTCGATCCGCCTTCGGACTACGTGGCCGCCATCCGCACCCCGCTCCTTTCTCTCTCTGCCCCGCGGGCCCCGCCCGTCAGCCACGCGCGCCCTGCTCCCGCTGACGCCCGGCCCCGCTTGTCAGGACCTTCGTCTCCGCGCGGACGCCGGCTTCTCTCTCCCTCTCGAAGAATCCGGTGATCGAATCCTACCCGAACTCGGTCTCCTTCTCCGATTTGAACGAGGATTTGAATTTCGGGGAGGATAAGCCCCTTATCCCATGAGAATCCGGACTCCGCGTCGCCTCCGTCGGCTTATCCCCAATTCAAACGGAGCGCTGGCCGCCAGCACCGGTGAGAAATCCCCGTGCCCCCGTTCTCTCTCCGCCCCTATAAATACTCCCTTGGCCTCCGCCTCTCACCGCACCACCTCCCAGCGCCCTCCACCTCTCTCCCGGAGCCCCGAAACGCCCCGCAGCCGAGCTGCTCTCTCTCCGAGCTCCGCCGCACTCCGGCGAGCATTCCTCGCCGCCTCGGGTCTCCCCGAAGCTCGTCGCCGCCACCCCGAGCTTCCTCACGCTCGGGCGATCCTCTCCGACACCTCGGCCACCTCACCCCGTCGCCGGAGCGCCGTCGCACCGGAGCACCCGAGCTGCCTCCGCTGCTTCCTCGCCGCCGGCCATCTCCGTTCATTCCCGGACCTCGCCGACCCCTCCAACCGAACCCTCTTCGCTCCAGGATTACATTCTACGCATCACCCGAACACCTCCGGCCTCCCCTCGCCGCCGGCAACCTCGCCTCCGACCATCTCCGCCCGGCCCTCCCGCAGGTATCCTTCAAGAGGGTTACCTACCCATTATGGGTAGGCAACGCCTCCCCGCTCACTTGGCTATCACCGCTCGCTCTCCCTCTCCCCGACTCCCTCGGCGCGTGTTCGAGCCCTTGGCTCCGCACGCTGAGGTTGAGTTTTCTTTCATTTAACCGCGCTGACAAGTGGGCCCCACACGCCACCGACAGCCGTCCGCGTGGGCCACTGTCGTCTGGGCCTCACCTGTCTGCGTCAGCCTCTGACAAGTGGGTCCAGATCCCAGTGGGTCCCACCTGTCAGTGACCAAAACAGATGGGGTCACTGACAGAGGGGTCCCACATGTCAGCAACCGCCAGAGGGTCTACTGTTCAGTGGGTCCCACCTGTCAGGCTCTCGGAATTAAAATAAAAGATTAAAATTTAAATATTCCAGTGGGCCCCACCTGTCAGGAATTTCTTAATTTCTGGATTTATTCAAACTGAAAACTTCAAACAAGCATAACTTTCTCATTTTAACTCCAAATTCAGCCATTCAAATTTCTAAATTCTTCTAAAATCATGATCTATCCAACTATGGCCTCTATTTGGATTTTTGAGTTTATTTCAATTTTTTTTATTTGTATTTATTTGGTTTGTTGTTTTTCTCTCGTGCGTAGAATCCAACGTTGAAGAAGACCTCTCCACTCCTCAACAGGAAGACCCAGAGACCCTGCAAGAAGGCAAGTCTCCTTTGATCATCTTGAACCTATGATTTTGAAATGTTTTAATTATTTGAAATTATGTGCATTGCTATTTACATAAAATGATAATTCAAATCTTAAGGCATTAGTTACATCCAACCTTGTTATACCCTCACTTGAAGTTGATTACCATGTACCTTTGCAACCCTAGAAATTCCTTTGGCTCATTAATGAGAGTAATATATTTAATTGTTGTTATTAGAATGGTAGTACAATGCTTAGCCATGCTATTGAATACCTCATAAATCTTGCAAATGGGAAATTATGAATTATGGTAATATCCTTGTTTTTGTAATTTAGTGGTAATTGGAGTTGCCACTGTTCTTTTAAAATAAAATAAAAATAAAATGTGGAAGTTGGTTTGGATTAGGGTGGATGGTTGGTTTGGGTTGGTGCAGCTCGCACGAGATCTTGTAAAGTGTATGTTCCACCCTAGTCAATTAAGGACCGACGCTTGTGTTTGTCCAGACTGAGCATTAACCGTACAACCACAAGTCTATATGGGTACAACCTAGCTGACTAACTTATGATAGTCTAGTTTAGGTGCCACCAATGGAAAGTGGGTGCCAGGGATGGACTGGTTATCCACAGTGAGGGACAGGGATTTACTGTACTCATATGGCGCAAGAGGGGGCTTCGGTTCGGGCAGTTAGCCTACCTGCGGTGAAACCTCAGCGGGTGGTATCTAGCTAGATTAGAGTAAAGTAAAGGCTTTGTGATATTTTATCTAGGTCTCATGCCAAAGGAAGCGTGTTGACTTTTAGGATAATTTATCTCTTGTGGGTAAAGTTGTACAACCTCTGCAAAGTGTAAAACTATTCGAATAGCCGTGCCCACGGTCAAGGGCGGGCAAGGAATGCATTCACATGGTAGATTTCTGGTTTTGGTTTTAAAATCGAAAATTTGTATTCCGAGAGTGGAGGGAACTCTCGGAAGGGTATCCTGGCGGTTGGAGCCAGAGAGGGTGGATGGAACCCGAAACTTTAAAATTTGTTATCTAGTGTTGGTGGATGGAACCTTCACTATGAAATGCTTATTAGTTTCAGTTAAAACATTTAATTGGTCAAAATGTTGCTTTAGAAATTATTTAATGGTATTTGAAATAAAATATTGCTTTGTGCAAAAGAACCATATAACCTTCCTTTGTCAAGCCTTGCATCTATTGCATCTTTCCCAAGACTTGCGGAGTACATTATGTACTCACATGCTACACTTAAAAACAAATCTCAGAAGATGGTGAAGCTCAAGAAGGTCACTACGACTACTGCTTCGCCTGCGGCTGTGATGGATTCTTCTCGGAGAATTAGGTCGCGCTTCCCCAGTCAATTGCCTGTGGCGTATTGATGGGTCTTCATCGAGTTTATCCGTTTGCTTCCGCTTAATTTCAGGTGTGCGAGGTCTTGAAACCTCAATTGTAATAATGAGACCTTTCGGTCAGTACTCTCAATTATTGTAATAACACGATGCTGGTGATGTATTCATTTCTGTTTAGCTGTGTGCACTAGTTTTGATCTGGGACTAGTGCAGTAATACACACGTATAAACAGAGTTTTATGGAGAAGCAAAAACAGAGTTGAGTACGTGACGTGTATTTTAGCTACTGAATCTGATAGGACGGTCCCAATGTCATGCATGACCGACTGATCATCAATAAACATGAGTAAAAGAGGGTACGAAGAGTAGATCGAGTTGTTTCATGACCGACTGATGTCAATAAACGTGAAACCATGTGTGTAACGAAATCACAGGATTGAATGCAGGCCAATATATATATATATCTGAGATAAGATAGAAGGTAGGCATTCAGTTGTAGGCATGTAAGGAGAAGGCACCATATATCGAATTCAGGTGGTTTTTCCCAGAGATATCAAGAGATGGTGCGAATATAGGAAATTGCGTGACACGCTTCATGTATGTAGGCTTGGGAAGCATAAGGAATGTATACGAAACACGGATGGACATTGAGGCTGCAACGGTACGTAATACATTTTAAACTTTTAGATTTGAAATTTCAATTAAAACTGGCACAAGTTGTCTGATAATCAAGCCTCTAGTTCTTTAGCTTAAAGCATGTAAGGAGCTTGTCTAATAATTACAAGTGTCGTGTAGGGGAAACAGAACGCTGGCTCTGCAAAATGTCCTAGTGGGATGATTTCTGCAACTGCCACTTGATACGCCAAAGTTGCCAGTGCCATCTGCCTACCAACTACGGTGCTAAGAGATATTGGAGATCTTGGTTCAAGGAACTCAAGAAACTCCTACCTGAAGTCTGCACTACGATATCGACCATTAACTGCTTCATGGCATGCATGCATATGTGATAACTGCTATCCAGCAACTTGATAGGCCGAAAACAGCGAACCTCCTTAAGTGAATGAGTAACTGGATTAGTTTAGGCTTATATTTTTCAAAAAAAAGTTCAGACTTATACACCGCGTTGCTCAGGCCTGAACGCATACAACTGCAAATGGTGAGCTCAACTTAATTATATAAGGCTATTAAGTTTACATCTGGCATGTATCTCTAACAAAGATTTCCACGCTCACATGGCATCTCACAAAAAAAAACTAATATTGGTAAAACTTCAGAGCCAATTTCTGTGGCACAAACTAGTAACCTCAACATTACACGGAATCTTGGTAAAAAAAATTCTCTGCATAATATCTCCTCGGCTATGAGTGATGCATCGACGACTGATTAATGAACTTGAGTAAAGAAAAGACACAAAGAGTAGTTCGACTTGTTTTCTCAACTTTTGTGAGGATAGTAGAGGAGCCATGTGCCTATTTATTTCACAAAATGAAATCGTACTGAAACGACGATGTGGTCAAGTTTAGACCAATAAATTGGAGATCGGATATACCGAAGGTGCGCATACAAGAGAAGTGAGCTAACTTTGGCTGCTGTAAAGGGAAAGGCACCATGAATCAATTGCAGAAGGCATTTTCTCTCGGAGCCATGCCTATTTTGAGGAAAGGATTGCATGAAACCATTTGTGCATGTTGGCTTGGGAGGCATAGGGAATATATGTGAAACTGTCATGCCGATGGGTTTTGCAACGGTATGTGATTTATTATAACTCTTAGACTTGCATTTTTTAATGGAAAATTAAAACAGCATTGGCCTGATTTGAGCCTCTCATTTGCTAGTGTAATGCCCTGCGGAGTGCCAAAAGTTGATCATGATAACTGGAGGTACAGAAGCGCCGTCCTGCAAAGTATTAGAGTGGTGCAATTTCAGTAACCTGCCACTTACATCACGAAATTTCAAGCGTTCAGTGCAACATGTTTTAAAGAGTAGAGAGATATAGAGCAGCTTGAGAAAAAAATCCTCCTAAATTGAATGTCCATGAAATACTTGCGAATGTGAACAATATGCATAATAGGCAGTGCGCATGAAGTTACTCACTTCTCCTGTGAATCTGACAGCGGCCATGGAAATTGACGGTACTGAGCAGTTAAAAGCTAAAGCTAAGTTGCCCTTCTATTACGATGGAAACTGATGGTGCTGAGCTGTTAAAAGCTAAGTTGCCCTTCTCTTGGTGATCATTTGGGCTTTTTTTTGTGGCTTATGGCTGAAAGGCACTGTAGCTAGCTGAAAAAACACTGTAGCTGACAGAGACTTATTTAGCATAATTAAATTTTAAAATTTTGAAAATATAAAAAAAAATATGTTAGCCCATTACGTATAATACAAACAAATACAGGAAAAAAGAACCGGCAAAAAAGCTCAACAAAAAACCAAAAGTTCAGAAAAAGATGAAATTTATGAATAGTGAAAAATAAGCCGGAAGCCAGAAGCTGAAGCTCTTTTAATCACCATGAACTCATCAATTGGCATGAGAGAAAAGAAAGGGCTCCGTACGTGGTAGTCTCCTAACTAGCTTAGGCTTTCTTTATTAAACTCAAACCTTCTGATTAAAAGTGATTTTTTAGTTCAAATATCATATCCATCCGAAGGGTTTTTTTAGTGGTAATGTTAAAGTAACTGTGTTCATTGCGTTTAGCAGAAAACAAGTATAGGCAAAAGATAATTTTCGTTTCTTTTCTAAATTGTTCGGTGCCCAAGTTCTTCCAGTTGAGATATCTTGTGTGCATTGTCTTATCTGTTAGGCACTGTGGATGTCTTTTCTTTTACTTGTGTCCAATAATATCTATTTGGTCTGTACGACTAAAGTTGAGTTTTATGGAGACAAGTGAAAACAGAGTTGAGTACGTGACATGTATTTTAACTGTTGAACCTTGCACTGATTTTTCTTTTTGCGACGACGAACCTTGCACTGTTGCACATAGTTACCAAATATTTTTTTTGTTCATCTTGCACAACTCCAAGTCAAGTATAAATGTACAACGCCAATTGTGACACTTCGGCCCATATTGATCTATATGTGTACGTGCACATGAGGGTGTAGGTTAGTTCTATCTTGCTAGCTTAGCTTAAGAAGCAATTATATATAAACCTAGGAGTTCCAATGATAGCACCCATGGTTAACCGTTTTGTGCGAAGCGAGGATGAAAGTGCAAGTGGATTGCTACGTGTGCGTAACCTATCCAAAATAGGGTTAGGCCTAAGCCAGTTTGGACCCTAGGGTGTTACAAATGGTATCAGAGCCGACTCTCGCGGTTACATGGGCGTGTGCGGGTTAGAGGGAAAATACACTACAAATGATATTCAATAATGGAATGAATGAGTTGAAGATTTACTGGAAGAAAAAAATACGAGACTTTTCTAGTTGTAGGTAGGGCTACCTATCTAGTTTCGTGCTTCGGGCGTACCAGATTCAATAGGCTAGGTTATAGCTGACAGATTTCTTTAAGAACTAGCCGCCTATAAGCCTCGCTAGTAGTATTCCTGCCCAGTGCCGGAGTAGTGACTCACAATGTAAGTTTTGCGCGAAGCGAGGATGAAAGTGTAAGTGGGTTGCTACGTGTAGCTTAGGAGTTCCAATGATAGCACCCCCGGTTAACCGTTTTGCGCGAAGCGAGAACGAAAGTGCAAGTGGGTTGCTACGTGTGCGTGGCCTATCCAAAATGGGGTTAGACCTAAATCGGTTTGGACCTTAGAGCATTACACCAATTCATGTATAAATGTATATATTGTAGCATCTAGCCGTGCAATTCCACGAGTGAAGAGTGGGTACGAAGAGTAGCTCTGGTTGTTCCAACATTTGTGAGCTAAGGAGGCGGAGAAACCATGTGTAAAATGAAATAACAGAAGTGAATCTAACTGCATGGTGACTTGGTTAATTAAGTGCAGGCCAATATATAGTTTGGAGATAAGATAGAAGACGACGCGCGCGTGCATACATGTACATGAGTGGAGTCAATCGGTTGTAGATCGTGCGAGCTACGAAATTGCGTGAAACCTGTAGGCTTGGGAAGCATAGGGAATCTATGCGAAGCTGTCAAACATGTTCCTGCTGCAACCGTATGTGCCGTATATTAAACTTTTTCCATGAATTGCAATTAAAAACTGCACATCCTGTCTTATGATTCAAGCTCAATGATGTTATAGATACTGACAATTTTGAGACGTCGTAGACTGATGAAAGTTGTGCCATTCATGAAGGATCCTGGCGGGGTGATTTCTAGTGTGGATGTGAAGAGTAGAAAAAGATCAAAGAAACTCCTAAGTAAAGAAATACTTATTGAGATGACCGATGCACAGGGGCGGAGCTGCATGGGCTTGAGGGGGTTCCCAGGAACCCGGGTCCAAAAAAATTTTAGTTATTACTAGTAAACATTCACCCTTTGTGCATCCCCCTTGGCCCAATATGGTGTACCCCTAGCCCAACAAACACCCTCACTCGCCTCTGTCCAGCCCATTCTCCCACCGTCCTATGCTCTCACGCGTGGCCCGTTGCACCCCCTCCGTTTTGCTTTAGCTCCGCCACTGCCGATGCATCTGGTGTTAGTGCCAACTTCTTAAGTGCATTATAGAAATCTATGAGCAAAGCGATCAAAGGAACTCCTGAGTAAAGAAATCCTTGATCAACCGATCCATCTAGCCAACTTCTTAAGGGCACGGTAGCAATCTATGACCGACTATGAGTACCCTGTAACGAAATAAATCACGATCCATAAGGATCCATGGCGTAAATCAGTGCAGAATTCTGAGCCATGTCGATCAGATCTGGAGGCAAAAGGCAAAGCCATCCGTATGGGTAACCAAATTAGTACTACTATCTGTGTGTTTTCAGGCTTGTACACTGGGTTGCAGCACATCCTTGGCTTCGAAGAGAATTTGGAGTTTGGATTGTGCTCTTCAGGGTCCTCATTAGGCTTGCTTATCTCAGAGACTGGTGTTTACTGCAGTCCAATACTCCAATAGTATCAGATTATCAGGTTTGTGACATTGGTCCATAGTAAGACCTCACTTAAAATACACCATTGTAAATGGTGAGCTCGACTTGGTTATAAAAGCCTATTTCTACTCATAAGTGAATCTGGCGCATCTCCAACAAAGATTTTCGTATACTAACTAGTAATCTCAACATTACACAGAAAAATTTGAAGAAGGCATTACACGAAAACTTGGTAAACAAAAAACTCTGCATAGTATCTCATGTCAGTCCATGCATGGACGACTGATCAATGAACGCGAGTAAAGAGAGGGTACGAAGAGTAGTTCCACTAGTTTTTGTTTCAACTTTTGTGGGTCAAGATGGCAGAGGACCCATATGCCAAATTATTTCACAAAATCGAATTATACTGACACAACGTTGTGGGTCATGTTCAGATCAATAAATAGGAGGTGTGATATATCAATGGCGCACGCGCACACACACGAGGGAAGCAAGCTGACTTTTCAACATGGATCAAGTGCAAAAGGTTTTTCGCCTTGGAGCCATGGAGAGTTCGAGCAAAGGGTTGCATGAAATCAAGCGTGCATGTAGGCTCGGGAGGTATTGGGAATGTATGCGAAACTGCCCTGCAATAAGTCCTTACCTCTCATTTTTATGGAAAATTAAACAGCATAGGCCTGGTTCGATCGGGCTTCTTGTTCACAAGTGCAAAGCAATAGGAACTCATGTCTTGACCTTGCATTTTTATGGAAAATTAGCCTGATTCGATCGGACTTCTTGTTTTCGGTCGTCTTCTTGTCCACAAGTGCAAGTCAACAGAGGTGTCGATGTACAGAGGACCTGAGTTGGATAATTTTAAAGACCTACCATATGTTATCACCAAGTTGCAATAATAGGCAGTGTTGGGTTGGGGATTGCGAATCAATGGAGAGGGTAATGAATCGGTGACAAAAAATTAATTCCATCTACTGAAAACAGCAATACCGAACACCTAGAACACTAATACTATTCAATCCAGAGTAAACAACGGAAGAAAACTAATCTAACGAGTGAATAACTCTAGTCTGAAGCGAACAAACAAACGAAAATTGATTCCGACGGCTAGAAAAGTAACAGATCAATTTGAATTCAGATAAAGAACAGCAAAAACTCACGAATAGATCATCAGAGATTTTCACGCCTCAAATGCAAATTTTCTATTCAATCTCTTCAAAAATCTTTCTAGAACAATCATTATCATACAAAGGGTTATTTTAGACGGTTCTAAACTCTCATCACAGACGATTTCTGAACCATCTAAAATTTTGAATCTATAATAACATGCGATTATCATAGACGGTTTGTGTACCGTCTGTAAAGGCCAGCTATCACATAAAGCTGCAACCAAAAACCCATCTGTAATATATTGACTATCACAAACGGTTATATGTACAAACTGTCTATGATAGTCAACAGTTGGTATATATAACCGTCCGTGATGTCCAACATATCACAGATAGGTTTTAGTTACAACTGCCTGTGATAGTAGATGTCTTCACAAATAATTTATACTATAAAACCGTATGTGATAGTTCATTCTATACCTAAAATTTATTAGAATCGTCTATGATAATTCACAAATGATTCTTAATAAGAACCATCTGTGATAGTTATATATCACAGACGATTCTATCCATCACTGCTAACATAGATGGTCATACATGTAAAATTGTCCGTGATAATTGTAATTCTAACAGATTCGAGGAATCATATGTGATAATGTGTTCAATATGGCATTTTCTGTAGTAGTGAATCCCTCAATTCTAGCTCTAGACAAAATTTTCTGTGTACTACAAAATTCTAGCCTCTCAAGAATTTTTGCCTTCCGTAACGAAAGCCTCTGTCTAATTAACCATCATTAATCTCCAGCCACAAGGGCTAATACATGTGCATATATACACGCGCAGAGTAGTCAAACTAGACCACGGAATCTCAACTAACTATGGCCCTGTTCTTTTCAGCTTCTAAAAGCTGTTTTTCGGCTTTTTTATAGTAACTAGCTTTTAAACGGAGTATTTTTCAAGATAGAGTCTACTAGTTAATTGTAGTATATACTTTACTGATTTTATTTATATTGGCAAAAATCACACGTGAATTTCTATTACTTTATAATCCTCATATAAACAACTTAAAAGTCACAAACCATAATCAAAAGTCACAAGCTGCAACTAAAAAGAACAGACTAGTTCTGATGGGATAGCACTAACTCGACTAATAGACGGACTCAACTTGCCAACTTGTACACGGAAACTATTTCCGATACAGGCTTTTTGTTTGCACACGAGCCGCATGCAGGTCTGCATGCACCGCTTGCAGCTGCGCCCGCTGCCTCGGGCTGTGGCTGTCGCAGTGCTCGTACACTGCTGGTCGCCCGCCGCGCTCGGGGCAGGAGTGCTAATGGATTGAGTCCAATAGGGATTAAACGAGGCGGTTCTTAATTGGATTGAATTTGGATGGTAAAAATGGGTTAAAAAAGTGAAAAGGTTGAGTTAGGTTAGATTACTTCATAAAAAGAGTTGGGTTGGGGTGAATGAATTTAGAAATTTTGAGTTGTGAGCGGATTTAATCTATGGCTTAGTCTAATAGAGTGGCACTTAGATTGTTCATAGAAGACTTCCATACTCAATTATAACTTTATATAAAAACATGTGAGAGTCATATGTGCATATGTGCATGCTAATTTGCACAAAGTAGTTCCATACACACAGAATCATTTGCAACAAATTTCAATCAATTTCGTAAAACTTTTGTAGTGTAAACGCGATGTTGAAATTTTAAATACCAAAGTTTTATAAAAAAATTCCTATAAAAACATGTGGGGCCTACATGTATGCCTAGCCTTGTCAATCTGCATAGAGTAGCTCCCCTACATGTAGAATCATCTCAAATAAATTTAATTGATTTCGAGAAACTTTTGTGGTGTGAGCACAAAGTTAAAATTCTAAAGATCGAATTTTTACGAAAACCTCCTATAAAAAGCATGTAGAACCCACGTGTGTGCCCAGCCCTGTCAGAATAATTTGCAATAAATTTCAGTAAAACTTTTGTAGTGTGAACGCGAGGTTGAAATTTTACGAAAACTTTCTATAAAAGCATGTGGGGCTCACGCGTGCACCTAGCCCTACCAATTTGCATAAAGTAACTCCTCTATATACAGAATCATCTTCTATAAATTTTAATTGATTTTAATAAACTTTTATGGTGTGAACGTGAGATTGAAATTCTAAATATCGTAGTTCTACAAAAACTTCCTACAAAAGTATGTGAGGCTATGTATGCGTCTAGCCCTGCCAATTTACACAGGGTAGCTCCCCTACACACATGATCATTTGCAATAAATTTCAATGATTTCGTAAAACTTTTCTAATGTGAACGCGACGTTAAAACTCCAAATACCGAAGTTTTATGAATAAGTAGGTTGATAAATGGGTTGAGAAGTGGGTTGAACCCATGGATTTAGGTCGGGTTAGGTTTAAGTTGAAGGAGGTTTGGGTTAGGTTGGATTTAAGTAGAAAGCGGTTTAGGTTAAGTGGAGTTATGGAAAATCTTTTGTTGGTTGAGTTAAGATGAAAAGTTGATTTTACCTCATATAGACCAGGTTAATTATAGGTCATATTTAAACCCATTAACAGATCTAGCTTCACGCTCGCCACTTGTAGCTGGATTCCGCGTACGTACGCGACGCACTGGTCGCTCCCATGCTAATCTCTCCACGCTGGTCGCAGCGTTGCACTGGTCAGTGGTCACTGGTTGCTGGTCGAGCGTCCGCGCTGGTCAAATGCATCGAACTGGTTGGTCATCGCTGCACCCACGCCTGGTCGCTTCCTACTGCGTGCATGTGCTCCAGAGGTGCACTCGCTCTATCGATCTGGTCTCTGACTTTTCCAGAAAGTCTCTCTAGCCTCTCATCACGTACTCGATATCCACTAGACTCCACGGCACGATACATGCCTCTATGGCTATCTTCTATCTTCATGACGTTTCTATCCGTCAAACTAACTTGCACACATCCAGACAAAGCATCCCATCGCGTAGCAATACATCTTGACATAAAAAACTAGTTTATTTACTCAACACAACATGAAGCTACACCGATGTTCTAACAGGCAGTGCGTGCGTGGAGTTCTCCGCTTCTCCTGAAATCTGAATGTGGTCATGGAAATTGATGGCTTGTAGTAACTGAAAACAAGTTTACTGTTCTTTGCCCAAGTTCTGACAAGTAAAAAATGTTGCATACATGGTCTTATTTGTTAGGCGTTGTGGATTTATTTTTGCTTGTGTCCAATAATACCAAACTTGTCCACACAAGACAGGCATAAACCTTTGTTTAAAAAAAAGACAGGTATAAACGGAATTTTTTAGACTTGAAAACAGAGTTGAGTTGGTGAGTTTAACATGCATGTATTTTCACTACCATGTACCAACTGAACCTTGTGCACATCTTCCGCAAAGATTTTTGCAGTCAATCCAGTAAGTTAGCTTATTGTTTTGTAAACAAAAGAAAATTTAAACATATGAAAAGCGCTGCACCCACTGGTTGCACTGCAGTCACTGGTTGCTGGTCGAGCGTCAGCGCTGGTCAAATGCATCGAACTGGTTGGTCATCGCTGCACCCACGCCTGGTCGCTTCCTACTGCGTGCATGTGCTCCAGACGCGCACTCGCTCTATGATCTGGTCTCTGTCTTTTCCGTTAAGTCTTTCTAGTCTCTCAATCACGTCCTCGACATCCACGACACGTTACATGCCTATATGCCATCTTCTATCGTCGTGACATTTCTGTCCGTCAAATTAGCTTGTAAACATCTAGACGAAGTAACCCATCGTGTAGCAATACACCTTGATATAAAAACACTTGTCTATTTACTCATCATAATATGAACCTGCACATACGTTCTAACAGGCAGTGCGTGCGTGGAGTTCGCTTCTCCTGAAATCTGAAAGCGGTCGTGGAAATTGATGGCTGGTAGTAACTGAATACAAGTTTACTTTTCTTTGCCCAAGTTCATACAAGTAAAAAAAATTGTTGCATACATGGTCTTATTTGTTAGGCATTGTGGATTTATTTTTGCTTGTGTCCACTAATACCTAATGGTCCACACCAGGGTTCAAAATTTAGGCGAAATTTTGCCAAAATTTTGCTCATTTTGTTACCCTCCAAAACATGTAAGATTTAGTCGAATTTGGCCTCATTTGAATTTTTCCCAAATTTTATCAAATTTTTGGTTAAATTTCATGAAAACTCAAATGCATTTGATATTTTTGTTCAAAGTTTTGAACGAAAGAACAAAATTTCATTCAATTCATTTAACTTGTTGCCCTCCGAGATTTTTTACAAAACGAGACTGTGAACCCTGGTCCACACACGACAGGCTAATACATGTGCTTTATATACACGCACATCGTAGTGAAACTAGACCACGGGATCTCAACCAAACAGACTAGTTCTGATGGGATAGCACTAACTCGACTAATACAACTTGTACACGGGAACTATCACCGATACAAACTCTTTGTTTGCACACGAGCTGCGTGCCCTGCTTTACGCTCGCCACCAGTCGCTGGCTTCCGCGTACGTACGCAACGCACTGGTCACTCCCATGCTAATCACAACATGAAGCTACACCTATGTTCTAACAGGCAGTACTGCGTGCGTGGAGTTCTCCGCTTCTCCTGAAATCTGAAAGTGGTCATGGAAATTGATGGCTTGTAGTAACTGAAAACAAGTTTACTGTTCTTTGCCCAAGTTCTTACAAGTAAAAAATGTTGCATACATGGTCTTATATGTTAGGCGTTGTGGACTTATTTTTTCTTGTGTACAATAATACCAAACTGGTCCACACGAGACAGGCATAAATCTTTGTTTCAAAAAAAAAGAAAAAAGACAGGCATAAAACGGAGTATTTCAGACTTGAAAACAGAGTTGAGTTGGTCAGTTTAACATGCATGTATTTTCACTGCCATGTACCAACTGAACCTTGCACATCTTCAGCAAAGATTTTTGCAGTCAATCCAGTAAGTTAGCTCATTTGTAACATCCCAAAAATTTGTTTTCTGAAAAATTTAATTTCAAATTAATTATTTTAAAGTATTTGAGTTCTATTTTGATTTGCCCTGAATTTCTGTTAAAAAATGGATTTGAAAAGTATTTTAAGTAAAACCTAAAAAAAATACTGTTAAATAAAAAGATATTTTGAATTTCTAAAAAAATCCTAATTCAAATTAATTATTTGGAGTTATTTGGCTTTTATTTTGTTTCCTGGATTTTCTGGAATTTAAAAATGTATTTTTGAAATTAAAAAGTATTTCAAGTATGAAAATTAAATACCAACATTAGTTGGAAATATTTTTATTAAGTCCAAAACTTATCCAGGAACTTCTGTGAATTTTTCTGGAATTTTTGGAATTTATTTCATATTTTTCTGAGCTTATTTGAATTTTCTGGCAATTTCTGAAAATCTGGAAATCAAAAATAAAATCAAAATCTCTCTCCTCCCCTCCGGCCGACGCGTGGACGGTCCGGATGGAGCCACGTCTCACGCGCCCGGCCCATCCCCGCCGCTCACCCCCATCCCGCCTACCCCCTCTCGGTGACCGCCACGTGGCCGCCCGATCCACCGTCCACCCCTGCCCTTCACCTCGGCCGCCGGATTCCCATCCAAACGCCCCCGCTTTCCCCTCCCTTTCTCTCTCTGCTCCGCGGGTCCCGCCTGCCACCCGACCCCACCTGTCGGCGCCGCTCTCCCCCTCTCTCTTTCTCTCCTCGGCCCCACCCGCCAGCGCCTCCTCCCTTCCGCCTCTCACTGCGCCGCGGGCCCCACGCTTCAGTCACCCCCGCCTTCTTCCCCGCGGGCTTCTTCTTCCTCCGCGGAGCCGCCACCTTCCTTTCTTCCTCCCCTCTTTCCTTCCTTGCTCCGGCCGACCGTACCCGAGCCGAATCCGGCCTTTCCCTCCGTCTTCTCCCCGGTTTTGGAAGCCCCGGACGACACCACGACCGAATCCCCGACCTCCCGTGCTCCCCTTCCTTCGGCACCCCCTCTTTCCCGTTTCTTCCCCTTCCCTTCCTTTTCCGGCCGCCAGCAACGGCGAGAAATTGCCGCACCCCTGCTCCCCCTCCGCCCCTATAAATACCCCCATCGGCCTCCTCTCTCCCCGCACCACCTCCCAGCGCTCTCCATCTCCCTTCCCGAGCACCTAAGCGCCCCGCAGACGAGCTCCCCTTCTCCCGAGCTCCGCCGCACTCCGGCGAGCTTTCCTCGTCGCCTCAGGCCTCCCCGAAGCTCGCCGCCGCCACCCCGAGCACCCCCGTGCCCGTGCGAGTCTCCCCGTCTCCCCGACCCCTCGACCACCCCTCCCCGCCGCCGTCGCGCCGTCGCGCCAGAGGACCCGAGCCAGCTCCGCCACCCCCTCGTCGCCGGCCTTCTCAGCTCGTCGCCGCACCTCGTCGATCCCTCCAACCGGACCCCCTCCGCACCGGGACTTCATTTCACGCGTCACCCGAACCCCTCCGGCCTTCCCTCGCCGCTGGCAACCTCACCTCCGACCATCTCCGCCCGGCCCTCCCGCAGGTATCCCTCAAGAGGGTTACCTACCCATTATGGGTAGGCAACGCCTCCCCGCTCACTTGGCTATCACCGCTCGCTCTCCCTTTCCCCGACTCCCTCGGCGCGCGTTCGAGCCCTCGGCTCCGCACGCTGAGGTTGAGTTTTTCTCAATTAAACCGCGCTGACAAGTGGGCCCCACCCGTCAGCGGCAGCTGTCCTCGCAGGCCACTGTCGACTGGGCCCCACCCCTCTGCGCTGGTCACTGACAAGTGGGCCCTGGGTCCAGCGGGTCCCACCTGTCAGAGGCTAAGCCAGTGGGCTCACTGACCAGTGGGTCCCACCTGTCATAATCCCAGAATAAAAATAAAGATTAAAAATTTAATAATCCCAGTGGGCCCCACCTGTCAGAAATTTCTTAATTTCTGGATTTATTCAAACTGAAAACTTCAAACAAGCATAACTTTCTCATTTTAACTCCAAATTCAGCCATTCAAATTTCTAAATTCATCTAAAATCATAATCTATCCAAATATGGCCTCTATTTAAATTTTTGATTTTATTTGAATTTTATTTGTATTTATTTGCTTTGTTGCTCTGTCTTTTCGTGCGTAGAATCCAACGTTGACGAAGACCTCTCCACTCCTCAACAGGAAGACCCAGAAACCCTGCAAGAAGGCAAGTCTCCTTTGATCATCTTGAACCTATGATTTTGAAATGTTTTAATTATTTTAAATTTTATGCATTGCTATTTACATAAAATGATAATTTAAATCTTAAGGCATTAGTTATATCCACCTTGTTATGCCCTCACTTGAAATTGATTGTCATGTACCTTTGGAACCCTAGAAATCCCTTTGGCTCAGTAATGAGAGTAATATATTTAATTGTTGGTATTAGAATGGTAGTATAATGTTTAGCCATGCTATTGAATATTTCACAGATCTTGAAAATGGGAAAATTATGAATTACTGTAATACCCTTGTGTTTGTAAAGTTAGTGGTAATTGGAGTTGCCATTGTTCATTTAAAAATAAAATAAAATATGGAAATTGGTTTAGATTAGGGTGGATGGTTGGTTTGGGTTGGTGCAGCTCGCACGAGATCTTGTTAAGTGTATGTTCCACCCTAGTCAATTAAGGACCGACGCTTGTGTTTGTCCAGACTGAGCATTAACCGTACAACCACAAGTCTATATGGGTACGACCTAGCTGATTAACTTATGATAGTCTAGTTTAGGTGCCACCAGTGGAAAGTGGGTGCCAGGGATGGACTGGTTATTCACAGTGAGGGACAGGGATTTACTGTACTCATACGGCACAAGAGGGGGCTTCGGTTCGGGCAGTTAGCCTACCTGCGGTGAAACCTCAGCGGGTGGTATCTAGCTAGATTAGAGTAAGGTAAAGGCTTTGTGATATTTTATCTGGGTCTCATGCCAAAGGAAGCGTGTTGACTTTTAGGATAATTTATCTCTTGTGGGTAAAGTTGTACAACCTCTGCAGAGTGTAAAACTATTCGAATAGCCGTGCCCACGGTCAAGGGCGGGCAAGGAATGCATTCACATGGTAGATTTCTGGTTTTGGTTTTAAAATCAAAAATTTGTATTCCGGGAGTGGAGGGAACTCTCGGAAGGGTATCCTGGCGGTTGGAGCCAGAGAGGGTGGATGGAACCCGAAACTTTAAAATTTGTTATCTAGTGTTGGTGGATGGAACCTTCACTAGTAAGTTAATGTTAGTTCTGTTAAAACATTTATTTGTTAACCTGATGCCTTCAAAAATAATTAGTAGTAATTAAAATTAAAACACTGCTTTATGCAAAAAAAAACATATAGCCTTCCTTGTTAAGCCTTGCATCTATTGCATTTTTCCCAAGACTTGCGGAGTACTTTATGTACTCACATGCTGCACTCACAAATAATAAGCAGAGGAATACGAAGCCCAAGAAGGAGACTGCGACTACTTCGTTTGTGGATTCGACGAAGGATTTCCGGAGTATTAGGTCGCGCTTTCCCAGTCAATTGCCTGTGGCGTATTGATGGGTCTTCACTGGATTTATTTCTGCTTCCGCTGTGTTCTGTGTGTGTGAGGTCTTGAAACCTCATTTGTAATAATGAGACCTTTCGGTCAATACTCTCTATCATTGTAATAAAGCGTTGTTGGTTATGTAATCATTTCTGTTTGACTGTGTGCACTAGCTTTGATCTGGGACTAGTGCTGTAATACACAGAGGGTCCGGGTTCGGAAATCCGGGGTCCCGACATCATTGTTTTGTAAACAAAAGAAAATTTAAACATATGAAAAGCGAAAGCTAATATAAGATGTCAGAGGAGCCATGTGCCAAAATTATTTCACAGAAACGGATTGTACTGATGAGGGATGGACCTCAAATTATTTCACCGTCACCACCACAGAAGCGACCAAGGCGGACACCGACGACTGCGCTGCGCCCCCTGCCGTGGTGCTGCCGACGTCTGGCCTGCGAAAGGATCTCGCCAACCTCCTGTGGAACAAGCAAGGAGACTATCGAAATCGGCGGGGAGAGGTTCGACGAGCACCGGTGGTTGCCCGTGGCACGGTCTCCGGCTTTCATGGAGAAATTCTTAACCCTGCAAAAAAATAAAGAAGAGGTTCTTTGGCTCGTCGACGGAGGAGAGGACGGCGACTCGCATCTAGACCGATGACATGGAACCCAAAGTGTTGGATGCTCTGCTCCACTTCTTGTACACCAACACGTTGCCTAAGATGGATGAGGAATCCATACCTGCGACGGCAAAGGGTTTACTTGCCCCGCCGGGTATGTACAAGCTTGAGGGGCTGAAGGAGATATGTGAGGAGACGTTGTGCAACCGCATCAACTTGAGCACAGTGGCAGACACTTTCGTGTTAGCAGAGTATTGAGTTGCATGCATGCTTCCATGTTAGCAGAGTATTAAGTTATATGTATCAACCAGTTCACTCAAAAATTTAAGCCTTAGACCTAAAATGCAAAATAGAAATAAGCTGAAATTTTTTTAATTACACCAACCAGGTCTTAAACTCAATATTTTTTGACTTTGAACTATGTTGAATTGCATGTACAGTTAATTCATCTAAAAACTTAAACTGATAAGGAAAAATGGATAATTCACTTATACGTAGAGCAACACCGTTACCAAACACTATAAATGAGTTGTATGTTCTTCCTCACTACTCCTCGGAACATGAAAGCAAGTCATGGCAACCGGTGGTTTCGAGCTGATGAAAACAAGCTGTCCCGATGTTTTCATGGAGCTCATCATGAAGCACTTGGCCTAAGAGAAGCAATGGAAAATAAACTAGCTAAGGATTGTGCCACGTAATGTTAACTGTAAAATTTTTGCTTTTTAGCCCAAAATTTGAAAGTTTTTTATATATGGACCCCTGGAGAAAAGATTTGCAAAAATGGACCCTCAGCACGGCGCCAAAGAATATGGCGCCCATGGTACATAACACGGCGCCATATGATTTGGCGCCGTGCGTGGACACGAAGGAGCCACGGTGGCAAAGCACGGCGCCAAAACACATGGCGCTGTGTCATGTACCTACGGCGCTAACGGCCGTGGCGCCGTGCTCTGGGACTTAAACCCGAGCACGGCCCCCCGGCCCCCAACCCCCTCAGTCATCCCTTCCAAACAGAGAGCAGCCGCCGCCGCCCCTCTCTTCCCCCTCCAAATCTACTCCAATCCATCGATTTTTCTCGCGATTTTGCTTCCAAACCGAGCAAGCAAGATGAACTCCCTCCCCTCCCTTGATTTTTTGCAATAGATATGGATTATTTGAGGTACATTTTGTGGGGCAAGATTTGAAACCCTAGATGAAATTAGTTGGATTTAGCTCGATTTTAGGTTGGATTTGCAATAGATATGCGTAATGTAAGAGTAGTAATATGTATAGATTCATTTTTAGGGTTTGATTGTTGTGCGTAATTACTGAGGTATGTTTGTTTGTTGTGCTATAGATGGATAAGCTTGTGACTTTGCACCATGGTGGTATTGTGAGTAGAAATGACAATGGGGGTGTTGATTTGGAAGGCATGGAAGAGATCACGTTGCTATTTAGTTCACGTCCATCGTATAGTGAGGTCATTTGTCACTTGAAAGAGAGGTTGGGATGGACAGATGAGCATGGTGATGTCGTTATGCAAGGATTGATTGATGTTGGGTCGTCAAAGGGGCTGCGTATAAAGAGATTGGTTTCGATTGGCAGTGACGGTGAATGGGATAACTATGTGGCCATCGTTTTGGACTCAAAGGTCAGAGCACCTGACTTGTTCGTGCGGATGGTGGTGAGAGATCCATCATCTCCTAGGGCTGCATTGGATCTTAATGACTCACCATTGGTTGGGTCACCGGCTCATGAAGAGGTCGAGGTGCAAGTTGTATCCTCGGCTCAAGTATGTGAGGTTCCATTGACACAGGTAGAAGCTGACTCTGAGGATGTCGATGACCGAGGAACCCATGGTTTGTGTAGCATCTAACAGGGTGGATGTACAGCTTGCGGGAGACGAGGCTGCTCATGAGGATGCGAGGGCTGTGGACTCAGATGATGACAGACCGGTCGCAGGTTTGACGTCTAGCGAATTGAGCTGTTGAAAAGAATGTTTCCTGACCGAGACCACTAGTGTCTGATTACAATGACCTAAGCAACGCACATAGGGCTGTCGCGGGTGGAGGGCAAACGCATAGGGATGTACCTAGGCATGGGGCTAGTATCATAATTCAGAAGGGTTATGTCTTGAGGATATGTCGGTATTGAAGATGTGGTTGAAAGAGTACTCGATCGTGCACAACCGTCCATACCGGGTTAAGAACTCATACGCCAAACGTCGGTACACCATCAAATGTGAGAGCACAAGGTGTGCATGGAAAATCTGTGCCAGGAAGGTGAAGGGTACGGAGAAGTTTAAGATTACAACTGTGGATGGACCGCACAGCTGTGGGTCTTCTGAGCCTAGCCAGAAACATCGTCAGTTGACTTCTCGGTTCATTACAACCCGCCTCTACCCAATGATAAAGCACATGCGGACGATGCGCGTGGCAGTAGTGATAGAGGTTGTTAAGTTAAAGTGGCACTACACAATCAAGTATGAGAAAACATGGAGGGCGCAACAACGTGTTTTGAAGTTGATTTATGGTGATTGGGAGGAGGCGTATGAGCGTTTGCCGGCCATGTTGAACGCAATGAAAGCGGCCAATGCAGGAATGCAGTATGAGTATGTGCCTAAGCCCAATGTATGGGTTAATGGAAGACAGATTTTCTTTCGAGCATTCTGGTGCTTTGGTCAGTGTGTCGAGGCTTTCAAACACTGTAGGCCTGTTCTGTCAATTGATGGGACATTCCTGTTGGGCAAGTATAAGGAGACATTGTTGATTTCTATTGGCTGTGATGCGGACAACTCGCTTGTGCCGTTGGCTTTTGCTTTGGTGGAGAAGGAGGACAAATCTAGCTGGGCTTGGTTTCTACGGCTTGTACAGATCCATGTGGTTGGCCCGGGGAGGGAGGTATGTGTGTTGTCTGACAGGCACGCTAGGATCTTGAGAGCCGTTAAGGAAGTGATACCAGGACATTTACCTGTGCATCATCGTTGGTGCACAAGGCACCTTGCAGAGAACTTGTTCAAAAAAGATGGGGTGAAGGCGAACTTTGCACTTTTCGAGGAGGTATGTCGCCAGAGGGAGGTAAAGCTGTTCGATGAGCAGTTAGAGGAGTTGAAAACGAAAACTCATGCCGAGGGCCGTGATTGGATAAGGGGTTTAATGAGGGATGTGCACAAATGGTCAAGGGCTCATGACCCATTGGGAAGGAGGTATGGGTTCATGACTAGCAACATGGCAGAATGCTTCAACGGGCTACTTAAGGGGGCACGTGGATTGCCAGTTACCACAATTGTGGCGTTCACTTTCTACAAGTGTGTTGCATGGTTTGTTAACCGGCATCGAGAAGCCTCAGACATGTTAAAGGCACATGCACGTTGGCCACCTCGTCCTCACGGCTTCCTTGCCAAAGCGAATATGCAAGCCAATGAATAGGAGTACCACTATTTTGACCATGTAATGGGCACGTATGAGGTTGTTGAGGGTGGAGGGACAACCAAGAATGGAGAGCTCCGAGAGGCCCGAAAGCATAACGTCGTGATTACATCTTTCACATGCACATGCGGTGTTCCCGACAAGTTCCATTTTCCATGCTCCCACATGGTGACCGCATGTAGGGCCCGAAATGTCGATGTTGAGACCAAAATCCCGAGACTATTCAGCGTGGATGCGTTGGTGAGGACATGGGCCCCACAGTTCGAACCATATCGTGATGAAAGCGAGTGGCCACTTTACTCGGGTCCCAGGTACATAGCGGACAAGGGGTTACGTTGGCACAAGAGGGGCAGCAGGAAGCGGTCAAGGTACAAGATGGACATGGATCGATACCTGGTCGCACCAAGAGGGGTAGGGCAAATCCCTTCGTTGAGGACCCACAGGAGACGCACTGCGGTACTTGTGGTCTAATGGGTCACAATTCACGGATGTGTCAACGTCGTTCCACTCAGGTTAGCGGCGTAGATCTAGAGAGCATAATTTTTAGATATTTTGTTATTCTTATCACTAACGTATTTTTGAATGCACAGGATGGCGAGGTACCAGTTGGTGGACGAGTTCTACGATAGGGAGCACCGCGGCAAGCTCACCGAGGAGATTCCCATACTTCGTCCTCGAACCCATGATGATGGGATGTCGTAGATGCCCGACGCACCATTGAGACATGTATGTGTATGTGTATGTGTATGTGTGTATATATGTATGTGTATGTGTATTTTATATGTGTATGTATGTGTACATGTATGTATGTATGTTTTGAGATTTATTGAGAGTTATCCAGACTTTATTGAGAGTTATGCGTATGTGTTTTATATGTGAATGTATGTATATGTGTGTATGTGCATGTGTTTTTTATATGCAGAAAAACAGACAGCACTTTGCTGTTTTTTCTGTAGGTTTACGTAGCATGGCGCCAAACAATCCGGCGCCGAGGTATTCAAATACGGCGCCAGGACCTTTGGCGCGAGGATGTGGCGCCAAAGTTCCTTGCACCGTAGTTGAATATCTCGGCGCCAGGGTGTTTGGCGCTGTGATTACTGCACTTGCATTAAAACTGCAAGCTTGGCCAGATGTTTCGATCCATTCGCACAAACAATACTAATTGACATTCACCAAATGAATAAGCACAACCCAAAATAACCTACTGAGTGCATACGTCCACATACATACATAGTCCACATACATAGTTTATGAATTCTCAGAAAATACATACGTCCGCATACATCAAACATTAAATATACATAGCAATAACCTACTGAGTGCATCGAGGCCACTTCCCCTTCCTCTAAGCATCAGGGTACTCCTCAAGGGCTGCCTTGGCACGTCGCGCTCTCTCTAGCTTCTTCTGCCTTTCACCCTTGCGCCTTGCCGCGGCCCTCCTACGCTCCTCCTCGCGGTGTTCCCTCGCGGCCTCCTCATGCTTCTTCTCCCTTTCCCATCTCTCCTTTCTTTCTTCATCCCACTTCTTAGTGGCGTTAAGGTATTCCTTGTCATCCTCAGCGATTGCAGTGTCGATCCACTGCTCAAAATCACAAAAGCGGTGGAGGCTCCTGCAAATGTACGCATTCGTTAAACCAACAGAATTAATACCAAGTCGATGAATCGACAATACAACATACCATCTTGCCGAGGACAACGGCGGCACGTGGCGGATCGAACGCCCAGTTGGCGCACATCCAGTACCTCTGCCTATATGTATCCGAGTCGTCCGACCTTTCGACCTTGCAAGGATTGCCGCAATAACACATCGGCATGGGAACACCGGGTGGAGGTGGCAAACGAGTGAAGCCCATGACAACCTAAAATGCAAAATGAGTAAGATTTATAATTTTTCTCGTGTCTAACCTTAGGTTAGCTAGTTACCCAAATCAAACCCTAAAAACGAATCTATACACATGACTACTCTTATATTACGCATATCTATTACAAATCCAACTTAAAACCGAGCCAAATACAACTAATTTCATCTAGGGTTTCAAATCTTGCCCCACGAAATGTACCTCAAATAATCCATGTCTATTGGAAAAATCAAGGGAGGGGAGGGAGTTCACCTTGCTTGCTCGGTTTGGAAGCAAAATCGTGAGAAAAATCGTTAAATTGGAGTGGATTTGGAGAGGGGAGAGAGGGGCGGCAACGACTGTTGTTCTGCGCTTGGTCTGTTCGAACAGAGGAGTGAGGGGGTGGTGGGGGGCCGGGGGCTGCGCTCGGGCTTAAGTCCCAGAGAACGGCGCCACGGCCCTTAGCGCCGTTTATGCATGGCATGGCGCCATGGGCTTTGGCGCCGTGCTGTGCCACCGTGGCTCCTACATGGCCATGCACGGCGCGAAAGCATATGGCGGTGTGCCATGTACCATTGGCGCCATATCCTTTGACACTGTGCTAAGGGTCCATTTTTGCAAATCTTTTCTTCAGGGGTTCATATGTAAAAAAACTTTCAAATTTTGGGCTAAAAAGCAAAAATTATGCATGTTAACTAGTAGTGTTTCAGTGGCGGTAATACTAATTTTATTGTTCCTATATATTACAAGGAATATATCAGGTACGCTCCTAGCAAGTTGTTAGTTTGGAAGGTACTGTATATATACATCTTGAGTGATGGCTGTACGTTGTCAAAAGTATAAATATTTCAGTCATTACATGCGTGGTCTCTATTGATTTAGCATATTTTTATAACTCCTGTAGTTCCAGTATCATCATCCTCCTATATTAAAGCCGGGGGGAAGCGCCCCCGGCCAGCCCGTCCACGTAAGCAATTTTGCGAAAAAGCCCACCAGAGTTTGTGAAATCACGTTTTGGTCCTTGGTTCTTGCAAAAAGATCCTGCCATGTTTTTCCCGCAACCCCCTCCACTCCTCCGAAATTGCGTACAGGTCCTCGCATTTTCATGCAAGCCATCCTTTTGCAGGATAGCACCATGTGGGTTTCTATAATTACGTATGGACCCTCGTTTAATGACATACAAGTCCTTAGTTTTTTTGCAGAAAAGGCCTTCGGTTTTTCTAAAATTATGCACATGTTCTCGATTTTTTTAGAAAAACTTCTCCGTAAATTGTCGTCTCTTTTACTTTGATCCACATGGTAGCTAGCGCGACGTAGCACCGCGCTTACGCTGCTAGTAGTATTCATGGGTGCACCCTTGGCTTTTGCATTCAAGAAAGCAAGAATAAAAAAACAAGGCTAGGAACAACTGAGAATTCTAAGTACCAGGACACTCGGCTACATGTTTAAACTTGAAACACACGTAAAGTACTAGGTGACAAGTAGCTTAAATTTTAAGTCAGTATCACAAACTTACATGGGTTCTTCAGGCATCAGTCTTCAGACTAACATTTAACAGTCCTAGTGCTCCTGATATATCTGCGTGAACATAAAAGGAAAATTGAATATTGAACTATGAGTATGATCAAAGAAGATTTTGCAATGCAGATTCGAGAGGATTACCAACCAAAAACTCAAAGTGGATTATGTCGTCAACGGGTTTAGGTGACATTCCGACCAGACCCTAATATCACCGAAATCACAATATTATATGTCAATGAAGAATGTTAGCTTTCAACCAGGATGAGCACACATGTACGATGGCAAAAAAAATCAAACACGAGAACTCACGAACAAAGAGAAGAATATCTGTGATGCACGCAACAAACAGTCTAACACCATTTCTTGGTCACCTTTTCTTCTACTAAAACAGAGTACATGCATCCATATTATATAGGTTTAGTACACAACGACTCAGACTCGAATTCGTGTGTTGCCACTAATAGTATGTTTCGTAGTCGTAAACACGCACGGTCATGCATCAGAACCGTATGGAGCAGTAGTAGAAACAACGGAGAGTACACCAACTGCTTCCGCCTGCAATGATCGATCTCTGTGCACCAACGGCCGGGGTCACGTTGGAAGCGAATCGATTCTCTTTTGTATGCAGCCAGGTTACTACTACTGCCGCGCCGTCTTAGGAGACCAACTAATTAACATATACTACTCGTCAATCCTTATCGTTGTAGCGCACTATTTTCCTTATCACCAGCTCTTAGCCAACCTGCAAAGTGCAAACGATCCGATCCATCGCGCGCCGTCATGTCGACCTCCGCGCCGGCCGACGTTGCTGGCCCGTCAGGCTCCGCCTCCACCATCGTCGCCAGGGTGAAGGCGGCCGGGCACCACGTCCTGAAGATCGACGGCTACTCACAGACCAAGGCGATGGTCGCCACCGGCGACCACATCAAGTCCTGCGATTTCCACGTCGGAGGCCACACATGGCGCATCAAGTACTACCCCAACGGACACAAGGAGGAGTACGCCGACTCGATATCCGTCATGCTCGAGCTTGACGGTGCCGGCAAGGTCGGCTCCGCCGTCGTGAAGGCACAGTTGTGTTGCACCTTACTCGATCATGCGGGCGAGCCAGTGCCGTCGCAGAGCTTCGACGCCCAGATACGCAGTTTCCCGTCCCCGGAAGGTTGTACTTCATGGGGCTTCTCAAGATTGATCAAGAAGGAAGACCTCGAGAAGTCGGAGCACCTAAAGAACAATTGCTTCGCCATCCGGTGCGACGTCAACGTCATGAAAGACCTCGACCCGGTCGTGGAAGAGACGTTCCTCAACGTGCCGAAATCCGACTTGCACACGCACCTCGGCCACCTCCTCTCCACCAAGGAAGGCACGGACGTGGTGTTCAAGGTCGGCGAGGAGACGTTCGACGCACATACGTGCGTCCTCGCAGCTCGATCCCCGGTCTTCAAGGCGGAGCTCTTCGGCTTAATGAAGCCCGCAGGTAGAAGTGTCAAGATCGACAACATGGACGCTCGAGCGTTCAAGGCTCTCCTTCACTTCATATACACGGACACATTGCCGGAGATTGCCGTGCAAGACGTGCCGGCCGTGACTCGGCAGCTACTTGCCGCGGCTGATAAATACCAAGTGGAGAGGCTAAAGTTGGTCTGCGAGGACAGGCTGAGCAGGCACGTCGACAAGAGCACGGCGACGACTGACTCGGTGGGTGCTGATCAGCAGCAGCTCCACCACCGTCGTCCATGGTTTATGGGGACGTGCTTGGAGTTTCTCAGTTAGCAGATGAACCTGTGGAATGCATGGATAAATAGATATGATCATCTTGCTCTTTCTACTGGAACATATATCTCAATCTTACGTGTGCTCGTTCTTTCTATTAAACATCTTAATTATATGTGTTATTTGTGTGGCTGAACAAAATATTTTCGTCTGACTTCTAATCTGTTTTGTGTTACACCCTGTGGTCCAACACCCATGTGGGATGAGCACGCATTTGTAGCACTTCATTTGGGCTTTCATCCCCACTTCATGCAAAAGGGTTTAAATGGAAGTGCTACGCTTTCGGTCAATGGTCTTTATATACTAGCATAACTCAATCAATATAAAGGCTGTGTGTTACATTCCCCCATAATGCCTATCGGTATTGTTTTGTCCATAAATGCCCCTTGGTACACGTCTCATGTGCACATGCGCCCTATGCAGCAAGGGTTAATGCTCTAACACCAATCTATAGCATCCTGCAGCCTAATCTTTTCTACAATGGGGTATATATTACATTTCGGGAAGGAACAACATTCGCATAAACCACTAGAAAACTATCCAATATACTCAAAATACACCATAAATATGCACAACAAGATGTTTACTGTGCACTTGTACTTGCTCACAGAAAGGGAGGCGCGACTGATGGTTCTGTTCCTAGCTCCCAGTTATCTTGTGTGTGCGTGGTGTGTGTTGCTTGCAGAACAATATTTTGCCTACATGAAATCAATTGTCTCTCTATACAAAAAAGGCTAAAAAAGAGCACAACGTAAAGCATGCATGAACCATGTGCAAATTTTATATTCAGTCTCGATGCAATTTTTGGGCACGGAAATCGTGTCCGCCGACACAACGCACGCGTTCTGACGCCTCGCAGATGTTGCCATAGATCCCTGGTAAACACACAGGAAGACGACGACACACACAAGCACACGATAGTTTTTGTGACGCGAACTCAACTTGCATCCTATACTCGCTTGTTATCTTTCTGTCATTGACACAAACAAATATATCTCAACTCACTCCCTATCACAAGCCACAAAGATAGGAACTCCAACTACACACGCACCCACGGCCGAGTAACAGCTCTGACCGCTTCTAACAACAACCTGCATACTACACGTTACACCTACGTGCACGAACATGCAGCAATATGTTAAGAAACCTGGGCCTGGGCCAATAGCCCGTGGCCCATGATGGACACCTCATTGTAGTCTATAAATAGGAAGACATACCATCATATTATGTACACATGAATGAAAGCAATAAAGAAAGACCAGGAGTTCTCTCTATCTCTCTTTGTGTGTTCAATCTATTATTCTGTGATTCTGTGATTGATTCGTTCTTGTTCTAAACAGAGGAATCGCTCGGACTGGTCGCCAGCGGCGGTTCCTCAACACGTTATCAGCACGACTTCGCTCTGGTGAACGAAGGTAATCATCGAAGCACAGATTGAATTTTCTAGATCGCTTTTGAATCTGTATTTTCTTTTCGCGTTCTAGATTGAATCTCTACGGTGCAAATCCGCCCTAATCTACCACGAGCAGACCTGAAGTCGCCGACACAATGTCGATCGGTAGATTGTGAATCAGGGTAGATGTTGATTACTCTGTAGAGCGATGCAAATACGCCCCAAATCTACCGCGAGCAGATCTGAAATCGCCGGCACAATGTCGATCGGTAGATTGCGTAACGGGGTAGATGTTGATTGCATTGTAGATTATAAACGAAATTTTTGCATGGTTTTTGCTTGAATCTGCACGAGAAGATTTTTGCATTATCTCGGTTCAAGTATTACATGGCATCTGCACACACAAAAAACAAAAAAGGAGGGGATTTTGGCACGGGCGGCCCTGCATGGCCGCGACCGCCAACTGCCCGTCTGCCGCCTGAATGCGGCTGTCGGCCCGAAGCCACTCGCCAACCGAACCCGCCAAGCGCGCTGACCGAGGAAGGCTAGCCCGTAGCCGACCTTGGGTCACCGAACCACCACCGGCTGCACGGTCACCACCCCACACGGGATGTCGCCGGCCTGCAGCTGGCTTCTCTCAGCCGCCGGCTACTGCCCAGAAGCAGGCGCCACCGTACGCAAGCCGCCCGAGATGGCTCGGCCCGAAGCCGCAGCCGGCACCGCCCGGACACCTCCTGCCATAGCCGGCGTTGCCTCGGGCGCCCCCCGCATGAGCACGCCCCGCAAGGCGCCGCCGTCGGCCGGAGTGCACGCGGCTGCTTTGACCATCGTATGGAGCCACCGCACTGGATCCAACGCGCCCCGCACGGCGCCGTCGGCCGTGAGCAGCCACCACTTGACCTTCGGCCGGCCGCCCCGAAGACCGGCCGACCGCACCACAGCGCCCCGCACTGGCGCCCGCCGCATTCCCCAAAGCCGCGCCGGCCTGAAGATCGGATCAGGCCGCCCTCCGCCTAGCACGGCGCCGGCAGCCCGCCGGCCGCTCTCCGTCCCGCAAGGTGTCGGCCGCCCTCCGCCCAGCACGGCGCCGGCAGCCTGCCGGCCACTCTCTACCCCGCAAGGTGTCGGCTGCCCTCCGCCCAGCACGGCGCCGGCAGCCCGTCGACCGCTCTCCGCCCCGCAAGGCGCCGCCACGCACCGCCTCTTGGCCGCTCTGCCGCGCCGCCCTTACTTCTCAAGTCGGCCTATAGCCGCCGCCGTGAGAATCCGCCTTCCCGCCTCGTCCGCCCGAGCAAAACTTGAGCCGCCGCCACCCGGTCGAACGGGTAGAGAAACCCTAACACCCCCCTGGTTTTTCAGCCGGTCACATGGACCTTTGGGCTGTGTGGGCCGATCGGCTAAAACGAAAAGGGCCGAGACAAGGGGAGCGGGATGGGCCGGGAGAAAGGGGGAAAAGATGGGCTGGAAAGAGAGAGAAGTGGCCCGGCCGGGGAGGCATTGGGAATTTTGCGAGAAACCCCCTCAAGTTATATATATTACTGAAAGGCCCCTAAAACTTGAATTTAAGTCCAGAATTTTGCAAAGAAGGCATCGTAGTTCCGAAAATTACGAATAAGCCCTGAAATTTATGAGTGGGTCCAAATTTTGTAGAAAACCCCTCGGTAAATCAGAAAATTATGCTAATTTTTCTCTGAACTGAAATTTTGTGTATAAACCCTCTGGAATTGCAGAATTCGCTGAAATTTATATTCTAGAATAAAAGGGCCTCGGGAATCTAATTTTTGAATTATTTTAGCATTTGAAGCTTATTTATTTATGCCATTATTATTCTCTGTATTTTTTGTATTTATTTACTGTTTTGGTTAATTGTAATTACTGAAAATTGCTTTTAATCACTGAATTAGTAGTAAAATTTATAGAAAATGCATAGAAAGTTCTGAAACATTGCGAGAACCTTTTGTACCATTTATTTACCCACAGTGAATTATTCCGTGCATGTCTACCAGCAGTAGACTTATACACATTTAGATGACTAGCATCACGAACTGGGAGTTCGAGGAGCTAGCCCAGCATGGCCAAACTATCCGACGTAGGCATCCGATGTCGAGATTGTGCTTGGAGCCAAGAAGCTCCGCGTGGCTATTGGGATTGGTGGACTGAATGACGCCTAACTCACACCTGAGGAGAATGATCAGGCACTTCATTTTCTCAGGCACCACATCTGCCTAACTCTTGAGAATTGAGTACATGTCAGAGAAGAGCGCGCTAGCACCCTGGACCGCAATCAAGAAGCGGTTTGAGAGGCTAAAGTACACCATTCTTCCTCAAGCAGAGCGAGAATGGATCAGACTGAGGTTTGCTGATGTTAAGACGGTCGGGGAGTACAATTCTGCCTTTCACAGGATTTGTACTAGTCTTCAACTCTGTAGCAAGCAGATCACAGATAAGCAGAAGACCGAGAAAACCCTATCCACCTTCCACCCCATGCAGTACAATCCGCACGCAATTATCGTCATGACGGCTATAAGGAATATGCCGAATTGATTGATATGATGCAGGTTGCGGAGGCTCAGGACAAAGTTCCTCGCAAAGAACTACGTCACTTAGCCACCTGGGAGCTCCGCTGGCCGTGAAGCCAACGCCGAGAGCTGCAAGGAGCGAAAGCCCTTGATGAGAAGGGGAATGAAGGGTAAGACTGCAGCCCAGAAAGGCGAATCAGATGCTCCACGAGAGAATAAGGCTAACAAGCCAAAGCGGGATGGCAAAGGGCAACATGAAGCCCACTCTGCATCGGCAGAGGGGGAGAGTTTTGAGCAGCTGCCTGCACCGATGGAGGTTGAAACCATCACGACAGCAGCACCCCCTCTCGACCTAGAAGCAGCCACCGCCATGATTTCTCTTGAAGAGAATGTCACCCCCAAGAAAATAGCAGAAGAAGTCTAGTGCACTGAATGCATTTAGACTTTAATTGTCATTTATTTTGTGTGGAAGAATATGTTAAGATTTGCATGGATGGTACTTAAGAATTGTTATTTTCTCGTGATGGTTGGATGATATTTGAAGAATTCATTCATTTATTTAGTTTATGATGGCATGATATGTTCTGATACTGGAGTATTTTATCTTATGTGTTGATTGCCTTCTCATACATGTTAATAAATACCCTATATTAGAACACGTGTAGCGCCCTATGAAGGAAGTGTGCTTAACTAGCAGTGGCACAACGCATATCATCTTAAGAGAGACTAAGTTTTTTTCAGTCGATTCGTAAGAGCATTGGCAGCCTTACGACAATCGCGCGGAAGCGATGCATGAATAATTGGTTCCGGAATAGCCACATGGGCACAATTATGGTCATCGAAGAAGCCTTATTGTACTCAGAATCGACTAGAATTTCCTAAGTTTTAAGATATCCGCGCAATTGGTTTCCATGTTGAAAAAGAGCACGGTAAGGAATACCTACTCATTATGAAGCGCGAAGAGAATGAAAAGAAAATTTTATTAGAAAAACTTCCTTCACTAGAAACTGGGCTATATTATACCAACATTAAAGCGCCTGCAGCGTACACTGTTCTGAAGACAGTGTTTAGAAGCTCTGAACTCTTCTGTCTCTGGCATGACAGATTAGGCCACCCAGGTCTTAGGATGATGAGAAACATAATAAATAACTCGCATGGGCATAATATTAATGTGAAGAATTTCCTGAATCATGAAGATTTTGTGTGCCCTGCATGTGCCACCGGGAAACTAATCACTAGACCATCCACTCTGAAAGTAAAGGATGAAGTCTCTGCATTCCTGAAACGCATCCAGGGAGACATTTGCGGTCCCATTCAGCCCATCTCAGGGCCATTTAAGTATTTCATGGTGCTCATTGACGCTTCATAGAAGTTGTCATATGTCGGTTTTGTTGTCCACAAGGAACCACGCCTTTGCAAAAATTGATCTCACAGATCATTCACATTAGAAATGTGTTTCCTGATCATCACATCAAGTCCATCAGAATGGACAACGCCGGCGAATTTACTTCAAAGGCATTTGATGATTATTGCATGGCGATGGGAATTGCAGTCGAGCACTCGGTACTTCATGTCCACACCCAGAATGGCTTGGCAGAGACTTTAATTAAGAAAATTAAATTTATTGCCCGACCCCTCTTACATAATTGTAATCTGTCAGCTACATGTCGGGGACACGCAGTCCTACATGCAGCGAATCTCATCAACCTTAGACCTTCGGCCTACAACATCCATTCACCTATGCAACTAGCGCAAGGGTCACCACCGAAAATTTCCCAACATTAGGGGGAGGAAATCAACCTACGTGGCAAGCCTGGGGAATCCATGCAGATGACCCGTGCACTAGAGAAGTCCAGAAGACAGCCACGGGAATCCATGTAGATGACCCGCGCATTAGTGAAGCAAATAGAGAAGTCCAGAAGACAATTGATTTGCAAGCATTAGCAAATTAGCTGCCTGATCAGATTTGAAGAGCGTGACTAAGTCGCATGTGCCAGCACGCACTGCGCCGGAGAGGGTTGAAATACCAAAGAAGGTATCCCTAATCTCGTCTAGAGGCCTCAGAAAAATAATAAAGGATGAGAACTTCGGTTCCTCGAATCCTTAGTAACCGGGGACGCCTGGTGAAGAAGGATAAGAAGGACTTACCACAGCCGATCACTGAAGTCCCCCAGAATGAGAAGGGGAGCCAGTTGAGACCTGGCACAAGTATGACACCTTCAGAAAAGGGCATACCAGATCTGAACATCCCCATCTGCATGGATGTGTGCGCACACATCGGAGCCGAAAAACTAAAGGTACTTGCCACCGCAATTGAATGAAGCGATGCGCAAGGTGAAGCTCCAGAAGAAGCAATCGCTCTAGAAGTAGCAACTCATGAAGAAATAGCTATAAATTATGTGCACACGGGAGAGTCCCTGAATAGGACAATAGCTAATATCGATATCTACTTCGCAAAGAAAATTGCCACAATCATCGATCTTGATCTCGAGCCTGCATCGCTCGCTGAATGTAAGAAAAAAACAAATCTGGAAGATTGGAAGAAGGCAATAGCAACTGAATTGCTATCTCTGAACAAAAGAGAGGTGTTTGGGCCCGTATGCCGCACGCCTCCCCATGTGCACCCCGTTGGGCACAAGTGGGTATTTGTTCGAAAGAGAAATGAAAGAAATGAAGTAGTGAGATACAAAGCACGGCTAGTAGTGCAAGGTTTCACTCAACGTCCTGGAGTTGATTATGAAGAAACCTACTCCCCAGTCATGAGTGGAATTACCTTTAGATACTTGATCTCAATGGCAGTGAATTTGAACTTAGAAATGAAACCGATGGATGTTGTGACTGCATACCTTTACGGTAACTTGGATTCGGAAATTTATATGAGAGTTCCTGAAGGAATACCTCTCCTGAACCAAGACAGAGCAAATAGAAATCTGTACAGTGTGAAACTCAGAAAGTCACTGTATGGACTGCAACAATCTGGAAGAATGTGGTATAATCGTTTGAGCGACTTTCTCTGCAAGAAAGGCTACACGAACAATAAAGACTGTCCTTGTGTGTTTATACGGTGATCCCAGAATGGATTCTGTATAATCTCTGTGTATGATCTGAACATCATCGGGACAACAAAAGCTATTAAAGAAGCAAGCTCCTACGTCGAGTCAGAATTTCAAATGAAAGATTTGGGTAAGACCAAGTTCTGCTTAGGCCTGCAGCTTGAGCATGTCCCTGAAGGAATCTTGGTACATCAGTCGGCCTACACCCAGAAGGTGCTAGAAAGGTTTGGCATGAGAAGGCATACCCATCGAAATTACCGATGATCAGGAGGTCTTTACAGCAAGAAAAAGATCCTTTCCGACCGAGGGAAGAGGGGGAGGAAGTCCTGGGACCGGAATTCCCATACTTGAGTGCAGTGGTAGCATTCATGTACTTAGCAAACTGCGCTAGATCGGACATTGCATTTGCCGTGTACCTGTTGGCAAGGTACAGTGCAGAGCCCACCAACAGGCATTAGCAGGGCATAAAGGACACCTTCCGATACCCCCCAGGAAGCAAAGACCTTGGATTGTCTTACAGAAAGAATCAAGATCTGAACTTGATTGACTATGTAGATGCTGGGTACCTGTCTGACCCGCATACCGCTAAGTCGCAAACATGCTATGTATTTCCATGTGGTAGAACTGCAATTTCCTAGAAATCGTCCAAGCAAAGCCTTGTAGCTACTTCGACGAACCACTCAGAAATTATAGCACTGTATGAAGCCGCACAAGAGTGCGCTTGGTTCCGCTGAACGGTTCACCACATCCAGCAGTCATGTGGTATGAACATTGTGCAAACCCCCACAATTATCCATGAAGATAATGCAACTTGCGTTGCACAAGTGCAGACGGACTATATAAGCATGTCAACCCCAAGTTCCTCTATGCTCATGAATTGCAAAGATAGACAAGATTAAAGTACTGCACACTAAGTCATGTAGACTTGTTCACTAAGTCACTCCCCGCATCTTGCTTTGAAAAGTGCGTGTGAGGGATTGGAATGATGAGACTTAGAGAAGTGCAGAATTCAGGGGGAAAATTCTCTCAAGCCCGTTATTAAATCTTGATCATGAAGATTAAGTACCCAAAGGAATAAAGTCCTGAAGACCAAATAAAATTGGGTGAATTGTACTCTTTTTCCCTTGACGAGTTTTCCATGAAGTTTCTCGACCAAGGTTTTTAATGAGGCAATTTGTGCATCGCAACATCACATGTATCATGTGTTCTTTCTTCAAATTTTTCCCACTGGGTTTTTATGGAGTTTTAGTGAGGCATGAACGTGTTAGATGAGTGCCCAAGGGGGAGTGTTAAGAAACCTGGGCCTGGGCCAGTAGCCCGTGGCCCATGGTGTGCACCTCATTGTAGTTTATAAATAGGGAGTCATACCATCATATTATGTACACATGAATGAAACCAATAAAGAAAGACCAGGAGTTCTCTCTATCTCTCTGTGTGTTCAATCTATTATTCTGTGATTCTGTGATTGATTCGTTCTTGTTCTAAACAGAGGAATCGCTTGGACTAGTCGCCAGCGATGGTTCCTCAACACAATACACTAACAACTTTGACGTGGAACCAAAATCGTGCAACCAGATTATTATCAACAGCAGACAACTCAAATTTGAAGTCACCGAAATCAGAGTCGGCGGCAAGGTCACCGGAGTCGGCTCTGCCCGAGTTGGAGGCTGAGACGTCACCGGCGCACGATTCAAGAAACAAATCTAACTATGAGAAAGTCCGGCTGAAATCCTAACAAAAATTTAGTCGAGTGTTGTGTAGTAAATCCATTGTTTGAAGTGCGAGAAGGTGGAATCCAATACGAAAAATCTGAAATTATATTGTGTTAGGATCTAGGACACACCAGCAAACTAGTTTTCACGCACGCGTACGGGAATACAATTCTAGTGATTCTCGACTCGACCTAATTCGTTACGTTGGAAGCAACTAAGAACCTGAACATCTGACGTTTGGAGAATTGGAATCCATCTTATATATTTGCTGGTGTCGTTGTAACAACAAAATCATTTAATTTCCGATACATACTTGGTTAGCCGTTGTCTTTCTACAAGCATAGCTATACACCTACGCTTCCTTATCCATGTCGGCGGCTTCGTACGTTGTCTTGTTCCTGTTGATTTGTGATCCAAATTCTATACATTAGGCCAGCTTCTGGACGGAGCGTAGCGGAGGCCCGTCGCCGGAGGCTTAGGGCCCTAGGATTCTAGTCGAATTAGGGTTTCCCTGTTATATATATTTCCTGTAAGCCGCCGTTTGGGAGATGAGATTAGAGTTGTAAATCCCCGGCATTGTAACCTCACCCCGATATAGTGAAGATTGTTGCTGGCTGGCGCCCGTGGTTTTTTCCCTCTCGCATTGGGAGGGTTTTCCACGTTAAAATCTCGTGTCTCTCTGCGATTGATCTTGTTTACTTCGTCGTTCCTCCACCGTCGCGTGTAACAAGTGGTATCAGAGCCTAGGTCTTTCAGATCGGGCATCGCGATGGCGTCGGTGAAGTTTGATCTACCGCTACTCGACTACAAGACGAGATTCTCACTGTGGCAAGTGAAGATGAGGGCGATACTCGCCCAATCACAGGATCTGGATGAGGCTCTAGAGTGCTTCGGGAAGAAGGAGAAGGATCAATGGACTCCTGAGGAGAAACGTAAAGATCGTAAGGCTCTTTCGCTCATTCAACTTCATCTTTCTAATGATATTTTGCAAGAAGTGCTGCAGGTGAAAACTGCTGCAGAACTTTGGGTGAAACTGGAATCGATCTGCATGTCAAAAGATCTCACCAGTAAGATGCACATGAAGATGAAGTTGTTCTCGCACAAGTTGCAGGAGGGAGGATCGGTGTTGAACCACATATCGGTCTTTAAGGAGATCGTGGCCGATCTGTTATCCATGGAGGTAAAATTTGATGATGAGGATTTAGGTCTTCTGTTACTATGCTCACTGCCTAGTTCACATTCAAATTTCCGTGACACCATATTGTTAAGCCGTGATGAACTAACCCTAGCGGAGGTTTATGAGGCGCTCCAGAGTAAGGAGAAGATGAAAGGTATGGTGCAGGGTGAGTCGTTGTCCTTCAAGGGCGAGGCGTTGCAGGTCCGTGGCAGATCCGAGCAGAAGTCCTATGATAACAACAATCGCGACAAGAGCCAGCATGGTAGAGGACGTTCAAAGTCCAAGGATAAGAAGTTCTACAAGTACTGCAAGAAAACGAACCACTTCATCGAGGATTGCTATAAGTTAAAGAATAAGGAGAAGAGGAATGCTGCACACCAACAGAAAAATAAATCTGAAGGTAATGCCTCTGTTGTCTCCGGTGCTGATAGTTTTGATTCTGGAGATTGCCTTGTCGTATTTGCTGGTTGTGTTGCTGGTCATGATGAATGGTTACTCGATTCGGCATGTTCGTTTCATATCTGCATTAACAGAGAATGGTTTAGTTCTTATAAGCCTGTGCAGAGTGGAGATGTCGTTCGCATGGGAGATGACAACCCATGTGAGATCGTGGGCATTGGATCTGTTCAGATCAGGACACATGATGGCATGGTTCGCACACTGGAAAATGTGCGACATATACCAAGGATGGCAAGAAATCTCATCTCCCTCAGCACACTCGATGATGAAGGGTACAAGTACTCCGCTTCAGGTGGAGTTTTAAAGGTATCAAGAGGTTCTCTCATTTACATGATTGGTGATATGAATTCTGCCAAGTTATATGTGCTTAGAGGAAGTGCATTGCGTGTTTCTGCCACGGTTGCTACTGTCTCTGATAATAATACTAACCTCTGGCATAAGCGTCTTGGACATATGAGTGAACTTGGTATGGCAGAATTGATGAAGAGGAACCTGCTGGATGGCTGCACTCAGAGTAAGATGAACTTCTGTGAGCACTGCATTTTTGGTAAGCACAAGAGAGTAAAGTTCAATGCCTCGGTACATCGCTCCAAAGGTATACTTGAGTATGTACATGCTGATTTGTGGGGGCCTTCTCGTAAGACCTCGTATGGTGGTGCAAATTATATGCTTACTATCATTGATGATTACTCTAGAAGAGTGTGGCCTTATTTTCTGAAAGGTAAAGATGATACATTTGCTGCTTTTAGAGATTGGAAAGTAATGATAGAAAGGCAAACTGAAAAGAAGGTAAAGCTGCTTCGTACTGATAATGGTGGTGAATTTTGCTCGCATGAGTTTAATTATTATTGCAGAAAGGAAGACATTGTGAGGCATCACACCATCCCGTACACTCCGCAGCAGAATGGTGTGGCTGAGCGCATGAACAGAACCATCATATCGAAGGCTCGTTGCATGCTGTCCAACGCAAAGATGAGCAAGCGTTTTTGGGCAGAGGCCGCCAACACCGCATGCTATTTGATCAACAGGTCGCCTTCTATTCCACTCAACAAGAAAACTCCCATTGAGGTATGGTCTGGTACACCTGCTAATTATTCACAGCTGAAAGTTTTTGGTTGCACTACTTATGCTCATGTTGATAATGGAAAATTGGAGCCTAGAGCTATTAAGTGTCTGTTTCTTGGTTATGGTTCTGGAGTAAAAGGATATAAGCTATGGAATCCTGATACAAGAAAGACTTTCATGAGCAGAAGTGTTGTTTTTAATGAATCTGTGATGTTTAATGACAGTTTACCCATAGATATTGTACCAGACAGATCTGATGATGAGCAGCAGAATATGAGCGTGCAGGTGGAGCACGTGGATGATCAGGCAGATGAATTTATTGATGATACTATTGATACTGTTCAGCACTTATCTCCTGTTTTGCAGCAAGACGATCAGCCTATTGCACTTCGCAGAGAAAAGAGGAGTTGTGCTCCTCGATCCCGATTAATTGAAGAGTGTAATTTGATTCATTATGCTCTTAGTTGTGCTGAACAGGTGGAGAACACTCATGAGCCGGTTACGTACACTGAAGCCATTGTTTCTGGAGATCATGAGAAGTGGATCTCAGCTATGCAAGAAGAGATGCAGTCCCTGGAGAAAAATGGCACATGGGACGTGGTGCGCTTGCCTAAAAATAAGAAGACCGTGCGTTGCAAATGGATCTTCAAGAGGAAGGAGGGCCTATCTCCTAGTGAGCCTCCAAGATTTAAGGCAAGGTTAGTAGCTAAAGGTTTTAGTCAGATTCCGGGTGTTGATTACAATGATGTGTTCTCCCCAGTTGTGAAGCATAGCTCAATCCGTACATTCTTTAGTATTGTTGCTATGCGTGATCTTGAGCTTGAGCAGCTAGATGTGAAGACAGCATTTTTGCATGGAGATCTTGAGGAGGAGATATACATGGACCAGCCAGAAGGGTTCATAGTGCCTGGTAAGGAGGATCATGTTTGCAAATTGAAGAAGTCCTTATATGGTTTGAAACAGTCTCCTCGTCAGTGGTATAAGAAGTTTGATTCATTTATGTTATCAAATAATTTTAAAAGATCTGATTATGATAGCTGTGTCTACATTAAATTTGTTGATGGATCACCTATATACTTGCTGTTATATGTTGATGATATGCTGATTGCTGCCAAGAGCAAGAAAGAAATCACTACATTGAAGTCTCAGTTGAGCAGTGCATTTGAGATGAAGGATCTTGGTGCTGCTAAGAAAATTCTAGGTATGGAAATTACTAGAGACCGTGCTTCTGATTTATTGTTTCTTAGTCAGCAAAATTATATTCAGAAAGTGCTTCATCGTTTCAACATGCATGATTCAAAGCCTGTGAGTACTCCCATTGCACCTCACTTTAAATTGTCAGCTTCACAATGTCCTAGCACTGATGAGGAGGTTGAGTACATGTCCAGAGTTCCGTATGCTAGTGCTGTAGGGTCTTTGATGTATGCCATGGTTTGCTCTCGTCCAGATTTATCTTATGCTATGAGTTTGGTCAGTAGATATATGGCTAATCCTGGTAAAGAGCATTGGAAAGCCGTTCAGTGGATTTTCAGGTACATGCGAGGCACATCGAATGCTTGTTTGAAGTTTGGCAGGACTGAAAAAGAACTCGTTGGCTATGTTGATTCAGATTATGCTGGTGATTTGGATAAGCGTAGGTCGCTCACAGGTTATGTATTTACCATTGGAGGTTGTGCTACGAGCTGGAAGGCACATTTGCAGGATGTTGTTGCGCTTCCACCACTGAAGCAGAATATATGGCTATGTGTGAAGCAAGTAAAGAGTCAGTTTGGCTGAAAGGTTTGTTTGCTGAGCTTGTTGGAGTTGATTCTTGCATTAATCTGTTTTGTGACAGTCAGAGTGCAATTTATCTCACTAAAGATCAGATGTTTCATGAGAGGACAAAGCACATTGAGATTAAATATAATTATGTCAGAGATATTGTTGCAAAGGGTAAGCTAAAGGTATGCAAGATTAGCACTCATGAAAATCCTGCTGATATGTTGACAAAGCCAGTTCCTGTTGCTAAGTTTGAGCTTTGCTCAAGCTTAGTTGGTATTACAGCTTAGCCCAAGAGGCTGTGTGGCGCCGAAAGTATTTCTTTCTTTGTTGTGTTCAGGGTGAAGGATTGATTTATGCTACAGGAAGGAATTTGTCTCAAGGTGGAGTATGTTGATTTGTGATCCAAATTCTATACATTAGGCCAGCTTCTGGACGGAGCGTAGCGGAGGCCCGTCGCCGGAGGCTTAGGGCCGGATTAGGGTTTCCCTGTTATATATATTTCCTGTAAGCCGCCGTTTGGGATATGAGATTAGAGTTGTAAATCCCCGGCATTGTAACCTCACCCCGATATAGTGAAGATTGTTGCTGGCTGGCGCCCGTGGTTTTTTCCCTCTCGCATTGGGAGGGTTTTCCACGTTAAAATCTCGTGTCTCTCTGCGATTGATCTTGTTTACTTCGTCGTTCCTCCGCCGTCGCGTGTAACAGTTCCCTCCTCTCGGCGGCTTTGCCATGTCGACCTCTGTGCCTCCCACCGTCAACAAAGCCAGTGACGCGCCGCCGGGTCCCTCAGCCTCGACCATCGTTGTCTCCGAGGCGAGTGGGTACCACGTGCTGAAGGTCGAAGGCTACTCGCGAACGAAGATGATGATCGCAACAGGTGATCACGTCAACTCCAGCGAGTTTCACGTCGGTGGCCACACCTGGCGCATCAACTACTACCCCAGCGGCAACCGTTCGGAGTTCGCTGACTCTATATCCCTCTTTCTAGAGATGACCAGTGCCGCCACGGCCATCAACGACGTCCATGCAGGATTCAAGCTCAGCCTGATCGATCACGCCGGTCAGCTAGTGCAATCATGTAGCTATGTCGGTAAGTGCACTTTCACAAAGAAACAGCATCGACGTGGCTTCGCTAGTTTCATCAAGAGGGAGGATCTGGAGAAGTCGGAGCATCTCAAGGACGACTGCTTCGCCGTCCGGTGCGACCTCACCGTCATCATAAAGGAGCTACGTGTGGAAGAGGTCAAGGTGCCGCCGCCTGTCCTGCAATGGCACCTCGGCGAGCTTCTTTCGGGTAGGGATCGGACAGACGTGACGTTCAAGGTCGGCAAGGAGACGTTCGTTGCACACCGGTGCATCCTGGCTGCTCGGTCGTCGGTCTTCAAGGCGGAGCTCTTTGGTTCCATGAAAGAGTACACTGCAAGATGCATTGATATCGATGACATGGAGGCCGATGTATTCAGAGCATTGCTACAATTCATCTACACCGACGAACTGCCGGAGATGAACAAGGAAGAAGTGGCAGTGATGGCCCAGCACCTTCTTGTCACGGCGGACAGGTACAACATGGAGAGGCTGAAGATGATCTGTGAGGACAAGTTGTACAGGCACCTTGACGTAAGCACGGCGATTTTAACCTTGGCGTTAGCCGAGCAGCATCATTGCCCATGGCTTAAGGAGGCGATCTTCGGGTTCCTGAATTCGCCAGCCAAGTTGAGAGTAGTTGTGGCAAGCGATGGGTATGAGCATCTAACGACAAGCTGCCCATCTATAATCACGGAACTTGTTGCCAAGATCGCTGCGCTTTGGACTTAGAAGGAATTAAAGACGCAGGAGACGCCATCCTGCTAATTGATCTACTGTTTTTTTTTCTGGTTTTCTGAATTTTCCTAGTTATATATGTTTTTGGAAGAAACATCAGTAGTTTGTTGAACAGCATGTATACCAATGCATGCTGCAACATCTTGGCAGTATACTCACGTACGAGCTTGCTTAATCTATCTTGCTGATAGAAAGAAGGTTAACATATATGTTCGTGTTCTTCTTCCTATGTTAATTCATTAATGGATTTGCTAAACCAATATTGAACCAGACGCGACCTGTCCTCTGGCTGCGTACCATGCGGGGGAGAGCGGCGCGTGCAGGAGCCGCGCCGGTGAGGCCGCAAGACGCGGCCGGGATTGTGGCCGCGTTGGGGTCCGCGAGCGCGAGCGCGAGACCATGCACGGCAACGTGGGATGCGCTTGTGGGTGAGCGTGACTCGTTGGCTATCAGGTGGGTGTGACGGGGAAGCTGGCCTTTTAAGGGCCTATTCGGCTGACCACAAGTCGACCGGTACTACTACAGAAAGCCTCATAGTAGACGCCTCATCACAGACAGTTTTATGAAACCGTCTCTGATTAACATTATTACATACGGTTGTAATTTGGAGGCCGTCTATGGTATTTGTGGCCGGAAAAAGGATTATCACAGACGGTCGGTCTATATTAAGAACCGTCTGTGATAATGCCAGATTATCACAGACGGTTTTTAATAAAAACCCATTTGTGATAAGCTGGTTATCACAGATGGTTTTTAATTAAAAACCGTCTGTGATAATGGCTCTAAGGCATTTATTGCGCTGCTCAAACCGCATCTGTCTTCATTTCGATCCAGATCTAGCCACTGTTGCGCACTTTTTCACTCGGGAGGAAGCTAGGCGATTTCAGGCCAGTTAATTTGGTGGGAAGAGGCAGAGATTGAGCTTTGAAGATTCAGACTTTCCTGGTTGCTCTAGATATGGTTAGTAATGAAATTTATTTTTTCTTTAATTGCATTACAATTTAGGTCTAAGTAATCCATGAGTGTTACTGAAGATGGTTAATTTGCAAAATTGTTGGTTATATAATAGCTATTGTGCTTATAATATGAATTGAGCTAGCAAATTAAGTCTCAATATAATAAATGTGGCCGGTATATATGTAGTAATTATAATTAGTTAATCTAGATTTTAATACTAAGTTGTTATATATGTACGTAACGTAGGACCGAAGCTGGATGTATGCCGCGAGCCATGTGAGTGAAGAGTACATTAATGGCATGTATGCTTTTATAAGAGCCGCCGAGGAGGATATGTTGAATAAGGGGGTGGAATATATGTGCTGTCCATGCACTGATTGCGAGAATTTGAAGATGTTTAAGAACCGAGGGCAAATTGAAGCGCACTTGATTCTGAGGGGTTTCAAAAAGGATTATACGTGTTGGACCAGTCATGGCGAAGTGAATGATCATATGCCACCGGATGACATCGCCGGTGAAGTGAATGATATGCCGCCGGATGACATCGCCGGTGAAGTGAATGACATGCCGCCGGCTGATGTCGATTGTGGTTCGGATTCGGATAGGTTGCACGATGATAATCTGGATCAGATGCTTCGCGATGTAGAAGAGAACTATGATGAGAGAGAGTATGTTAAATTCCGCGGCTTGATGGAGGACTCGGAGAAACCTTTGTACACGGGCTGCAAGTACACGAGGTTGTCGGCCGTGCTTGAACTGTTGAAATTGAAGGCAAGCAACGGTTGGTCCGACAAGAGTTTCACGACGCTGCTAGGTCTTTTAGCGGACATGCTTCCGGAGGGAAATGAGTTGCCTAAAACCACGTATAAAGCCAAGAAGGTTCTTTGTCTGTTGGGAATGGAAGTAGAAAAAATACATGCATGCCCGAACGACTGTATCCTCTACCGTAAAGAGTATGCAAACATGCATGTATGTCCGGTGTGCAACACATCCTGATACAAACGTAACAATCAATCAGATGATGGCGAGGGAACATAGGCGAAGAAAGGACCTCCTGCTAAGGTGGCATGGTATTTTCCTATAATTCCCCGTTTGAAAAGGTTTTTTGCAAATCCAAAGGAGGCAAAACTGCTGCGTTGGCACTCAGAGGAGCGCAAGAAGGATAGAATGCTAAGACACCTTGCTGATTCCGCGCAGTGGAGAAACATTGATAGGAGTTTTGCAGAGTTCGGTGCAGAACCAAGGAATATAAGGTTTGGACTGAGTACAGATGGAATGAATCCTTTCAGTAGCATGAGCAGCCGACATAGCACATGTCCCGTGACTCTCTGCATCTATAACCTTCCTCCTTGGTTGTGTATGAAGCGAAAGTACATTTTGCTGTCGATACTTATCCAAGGGCCAAAACAACCTGGGAATGATATCGATGTGTTCCTAGCACCGTTGGTGGAAGATCTAAAAGTACTGTGGAACGAAGGGGTATAGGTATGGGATGCATACAAATGAGAGAACTTCACTCTGCGCTCCTTATTGTTCTGCACCATAAATGATTATCCTGCCCTTGGTAACCTATCGGGCCATAGTACAAAAGGTGCCAAAGCTTGTACTCACTGTTTAGATGGTACCAAGAGTGTGTGGCTGGGAAACTCACGCAAAACCGTCTACATGCGTCACCGCCGGTTCCTTCGGAGGGCTCACCCATACCGCAAGATGAAGAAATAATTTGACGGAGAGAAGGAAGACGGTTCAGCTCCAAGGCATTTAAGGGGACACGAGGTTTATGATATGGTTAAGGATTTAGATGTTGTCCTCGGAAAGGGACGTAAATTGAGGCCTCATGAGAAGAACACCTGGAAGAAGAGATCAATATTTTGGGACTTACCTTATTGGGAGTACCTAGATGTTCGACACTGCATCGACGTCATGCACGTAGAAAAGAATGTATGCGACAGCTTGATTGGTCTCTTACTGAACAAGGGAGAATGATATGCTCTCCGTGGCCCTGGGAAACAAGAAGCACCCGGGTCGTACGAGAGGCCTTGGGCTTTATGTTCCTTGGAAACATGGTTTCCAAGATGACTCCGGAATGTATCGGCGTAGGAAGAGAAACAAAGCCGAGCGTGACGTACAACTACGAGAAGAGATCAAGGAATCTCTTAGAGAGGAGCTAATGGGTAAGCTGGCTGGTGTAATCAGAGATGAGGTGCAGAAACAAACAGAAAGTCAGCAGGCCGCTACCGCCGCTCCTGTGCTAGCTAGCCCGCACAACCGTCCGAGTAAATGCACGTCCAATCCGACGCAAACCCCGGCCAAATTTTCTGTGGACGACATCCTGGTAATAATTATTACCTCTCGAATGGTTGCTCCATTGATAGGCCTATTCGAGTAGCTAATTTTGTATCGTTATGTAGGAGCCTACGAAGTGCAGGCTCCAAGTGAGATATGGCTCCATTCCCTTGTACGCTGCTTGGGGCCAGGCATATTCGTCTGGCATCGGGGCCATGGTGCACGGTCAAGCTTTAGCACCAGGCTTCGCAAAAGTTAATGTGGATGGTGTGCATGTCAATTTTGAGGTGGTCCCGCTACCAAAGCCCCCCAACGACGAGATCGTGACTCTAGGACAGGCCATTGGAACATTCATTCAATGGCCCAAAAGCGACATCTCCCTGGAGGCTTCTTCACCGGTGGCAGGACCAGAGCAACATGCACTGGTGCCATCTCCATTACAAGACCAGTCGGTTCCACCACCGGATACTGCACCAGTGCTATCTCCACGGGTCATACTCTCGCCAGAGCAACATGCACTGGTGCCATCTCCATTACAAGACCAGTCGGTTCCACCACCGGATACTGCACCGGTGCTATCTCCACGGGTCCTAGTCTCGCCAGAGCAACTTGCACCGCTGCTACCTTCAAAGTCAACTGCCGTAAAGTCGACCTATAGCCGAGGCAGCAAGGCCAGCAAGGGCAAAGCAAAGAAGACCAATGATGATATGCCGTACCAACCTTTGGCCCGTAAATTCGTGCTTGGCGAGCCGTTGCTCGAGCAAAAAAACCTCCAAAAGCTACCATATAGTTGTGTACAATTGCACACGTGGTATATGCAGCAGTCCAATAAGCTAGAGGGAGAACGGACCTCAAGTATCACTGTCAAATTCACGTCGGATGATTTATACCACAGTCTTCAAGAGTGTATGTTCGTGGTCACCTTTGAGGATTTATTCGATCTGTTCACGCTCAACGCTCTTGACATCTCAATCATTCGATGCTGGACGCTGTAAGTGTGTACAATCATAGTCTCCGTTAATGTCATACCGATAAATGCCATATCTAATTTGTTGCTTTCGTGTGTATATATATAGACACATGCTGACTAGAGCTAGATTATCCAACTCATCAGTTGGTTTCTTGGACCCACACTTGGTCGCCAAGGATACCATCGACCGGGATACACCCCTCGTCGAGAGGTACATTGCAGCAGGACTGTTGGGTTGCCGCAATAAGGAATATGTACTTATGCCCTTCCATCAGAACTTTCATTGGATTTTAATAGTAATTGTACCAAAATGGAACAAGGTATATTACCTTGATTCCCTAAGTAATAATAAAATGGACTTCACAGTTGTCAGCCAAGTAATCGATAGGTAAACACATATTCCCCATACATATCTACATTGTACTCTTTTTTTCCTTCCGAATGACCAAGGTTAACTTTTTCGAATTACGTAGGGCGTTCGCGATGTACATTGAAATGGGAAGTGACTCGAAGCGCGGGGCCAAAGGCCTGCTGACACATGTTTGAGATTTTAAGGTATTCGCTATTTCACATTAATTAATCTTATGCAACAGTTGGTACTAATGCCTCTTGAACTAACACATTCCATTTTTTACAGTGCCATCAGCAGCAGCCGGGCAACACATGTGGATACTACGTTTGCCAACATATGGAACTACTCCTTGATTCCTCGAGGCTCACCAATCGCAAGGTTTGTCACTCTTCCCATAATTACTTTATACTTATCACGTTACATATATACGCACATTGATATTCCTATCGACAGGCTGCGTACATCCCGTCAACTGCATTGAAATAGTCTGATCTTGGAGGGATTCGAGGAGAGTTGGCGTACTTTTTGCTGACTCAAGTCATAAAGCCAGGAGGACGGTTCCACTGCACACCATGATTTCTTACTGGTCTTATCACTAAGTGCAAATGCAGTGTAGATCTTTTGTAACTGTGCATTTGTTAATGCATATTTCATTTCAATTCAATTAATTGATTTGCGAAATGGATGCATGCTTTATGTTTGTGAAATGAAGTGTGATGTCAATTGGATGTTTTATGTATGTGAAATGTATCTGAAAGGAAATGAGATGTGTGAATTGTATGTTTTTTGTCTGCGATTATCTGTTTGTTTCAGAGGGCATGGCTAGCATTTCCTGAGGCTAGCCAATAAACAGAAATATATTTTGATTTAGGAGGAACGAATATCACAGACGGTTTTTTTACTACAAACCGTCTGTGATTATTGGATATCACAGACGGTTTTTAAATAAAAACCGTCTGTGATATCGGATAATCACAGACGGTTTTTAATGAAAAACCGCCTGTGATATCTCATAATCACAGAAGGTTCGAAAACCGTCTGTGATAACTTCGATTATCACTGACGCATAAATTCAGACGGTTCAGAAAACCGTCTGTGATGATGTTTCTGAACCGTCTGTAATGTGGATTTCTGTAGTAGTGCGGTTTTTTGCAGCCGCTACAGTATCTAACTTTTAAACGGGGTATTTTCTCAAGACAGGGTCTACAAGTTAAACGTAGTACATGTTAAAAGCCTAACATCTGTACCAGCCAAAATCGCAAGTGAGTACCGATCTCTCCGTAATCTATAGCGTAAACAGTCAAAATTCAAAAATTTCAGCCAAAAAAAGCATTACGCCCATATAGCCCCCACACAATATGACGTGTTCTGGTGCAATCAATCACGTCATGCATGCAGTACCAAAATCTAGGCTGACTTGAGAAACTGGGCTATGGAAATCGGTGACTCGTTGGCTAGCAGGTCGGTGTGAGCTGGCCTTTTATTTGGCCAAGGATTACGCCCACATAGCCCCACACAACATGACGTGTTCCAATCACGTCATGCATGCAGGTAGGCTAACTTGCGAAACTGGGTTATGAAAATCGGTGGTGTAAAGTTTTTTTTTTTGAAACGATTAGACAGGATAAGTACTTCCTAAAAAAGGGTATCGGGACTACATACATTAGACAGGATAAGTACTTCCTAAAAAAGGGTATCGGGACTACATACATTAGACAGGATAAGTACTTCCTATAGTAATTCTCCACAGAAGACTGAAGACGGAAGTTCAAGCAGCCATGCATGTCTTCATTTCCGCTTGCTCCGCCTGTGGATTTTGAAGCGCATCCGATTGAGTTCGTCCAACGAAGCAACGGGTTGCAGCAGGGCTAAGAAAAATTCTCGACAAGAAAACCAATCAACGATTTAAGAATATTAATCCATGAACATTCCGACGAACGTACATTATTGGTCTCAAGAAAGAGATGCATCTAAGCGAGTGACTTTTCTTCACGACCAAATTGAGTAACCGCATGCAGTAAGTTGCAACATTTGGAGTGTTGTGATACTCTGTTAGGAATACTCTTCAGAGCTCTTGATTATTGGTTCAGTGATCAGTGGTTTAGCCTCTGTAGGTCATACATGCCTACCGCCACAAGCAGATGCTGGGTCCTTATCGCCGCGTATATTCGTCGCCCATCTCAGGAATTCGTCGGTGTACATGAAGTGGGGCAACGCCCTGAATACATCGGCCTGCATGTCGTCGATGCGTATGATGCATCTTTTGTCCTTCTCCCTTCATGGAACCCAGGAGCTGCGCCTTGAAGAGGCGAGCACGTACCGGTGCGCGACGAACGTCTCCCCGCCAACCTTGAACGTGACGTCCGCCCCCTCTGCGTTTCCGAGGAGGTCGCCGAGGTGCCAATCCAGCTTTGGCGGTGGCGCCTTAACAAACGGCTCCTCCACGGATTTCCCCCTGACGAAGGCGATGTCGCACCGGATGACGAAGCAGTCGTCCTTGAGATACACCGACTTCTCAAGGTCTTCCCTGCTGATGAACTGCGGGAATCCCCTGGTACTACGTGACAAGGTTTGCGTGAACCTTCTGCTGTACGCCGGCGCTGCTTGGCCGGCATGGTCGAGCAGATCGAACTGTGCGTCTGTGTTCACGCCATCGTTGGGTCCGACATGCTCGAAGAATACGGATATGAAGCGGCGGTGCTCCGCGCGGCTGCCGTTGGGGTAATATTTGATATGCCATGTGTGGCCTCCGATGAGGAAGGTGCAGGAGTACAAGCACTAGCCGGTATTTACAGCTTTGGTGCGGGAGTAGCCGTCGACCCTTAGAACATGATTCCCTCTCTCTCTCTTGGCAACGACGGTGGAGGACGAACGTGTCGGATCAGGCGCGTCCCCGTTGCCGGCGGCCGAAAGTGCGGGCGCGGAGGTGGACATGGTTGATTGGAATAACGTACGGCCAGGTGGTGCAGATCGAGCAGAAGATTACGATCGAGTCCCAAGTATTTGTCAGTCATATATCGGGAACCGCGACGATTTTCATAGCGAGTGAATTGCTGTCCTGCTAGGTAGTTGACTAGTACATGTGAACCAAATTGGAGTCTACGTCCGTGAGCAGCTAATATGATATGATTACGGCTAATTCGTGTTCAGTGCCATGAAGTAGTTCTCATGCATGTTGCAGTTGCACCCAGGCTTTGATTCTGATTTTATATTTCAGATGAAAAAGGGTTACTAATCTTATTTTTATTTTTATTTTTTTGGAAAGGTGATAGTGCTACGTATTCGTCATGCGTGCGTCTACTTAATCACATTGAATTCACAATAAAAAGCGTGGTGCAGAGGGTAGTTGAACGCTCTTCAAAGAGGAACAATAACCATGTGTAATGGCACTCAAAGATGCAGGCTACATACCATGTTTCACCTATATATATTGGAGCTAAGAGATAGAAGAACCGTAGAAATTTAGTGCCAGCCTATGCTGTACGTACTGCATGCAGGGAGCAAAACTCCACGGATAGGTTTGCTGCTAGCAACTCATCAGGTAGCCGCTTGCATTCCTCTCGATCGTCTGGTTGTAGGCTTGGAGGTATCGGGACTACATACATTCCAAGGGATCCAGTGATTCGTATAGAAATTCTCTCAAGCATATAACTGCTAATTTAGCTACCTAGTTCTCTCCACAGAAGACTGGAGACGAAAGTTCAACCCGCCATTCGTGTCTTAATTTCCCGCTTGCTCGGCCTGCTGATTTTGAAGCCCATCCGCTGCAATTCATCCAGAATGAAGCCCATCCGCTGCATTCGTGTAGAGAGTCAGCGGGTTTCAGCGGGGCGACGCTATGCCTGCTGGCTAGCATCATAAGCATGCTGCACTTTATTACGCCTAAGAAAAAATATTGATGAGAAAACCAAACAGATTCAAGGAAGGGTATTAATTGATGTACATAGGGGTGCAAACAGGTCGGGTTAACCCTGACCGATCCGGCACCGAATCCGGAGAAAAAATATGGGTTAGGATATGGTAACAGCAATATCCGTCCAAATCGTCTTCAAGTTTGATTTCAGATTAGTGCTACTATTTGACGTTTTATTTTCTTTTGCAATGGTAAAATAAAATCTTCCACATCAGCTATTAAGTAGTAACATCAAGTTCTTGGCAGTATATCCTCCTACTCCATTTGCTGTACTGCATGCATTCCTTACAAACAAGTATGGGTGCAAACGGGTTGGGTTAATCCCGACCGATCCGGCACCGAATCCGATTGGTACCGAATCCGGAGAAAAAATATGGGCTAGGATATGGTAACAACAATATCCGTCCGAATCCGACCCGTTTGCACCTCTAGATGTACATTCCAATTAACGTGTGTATATATGTCTCAATCATGGTGCCCCTGTTAATTATACTATAAACATATGTAGAACATTTTTCCACGAACGGAGTGAATAACCGCATGCAATAAGTTGCAACATTTGCAGTGTGTTGTGATACTCTGTTAGAATTCTTGGGGATTGGTTTAGTGATCAGCGATTTTGCGTTGGGATTAATTGCATTTCAGCATCACCACTACTGTAGCAATCAGTCAAATGAAACATGGTGATCGATTTAATGTGCTGATCGACATGAAGCTGCGATAACAGAGGATAGAAACAGATTAATCAAATAACCCAGGTAACTAGCTAATACTCCATTAAAACATCAGATGAATATACAGAAGAATGAGAAAGAGAGATTCCCCATGGAACAATTACTACAACTTGTACGTACTGAGGTAGGCGATTCCTCATGGAAGTGGAACACGCTACGCCTATACCCGAAACGGAATCTGGTTACTATTTTTTTTCCAGAAGGCAACAGGGCTACTAGTATTATGTATTATTACTTTATTAGTCTACATGCGTGTGTCTAATTGTAGCATTGAATTTGCAATGGAAAACGTAGTGCAGAGGGTAGTTGAACCAAACCCTATTCAAAGAGGAACCGTCAACCATGCAATGTGTCATATAGCTCTCAACGAACAATATCAGGTTTCACCTATATATATTGAGGCCAAAATGAGGGGAGAACTGCAGAGATTTAGTGATTTTTTAGAATATAAAAGGCCGAAGCCTTTCTAATTTCTGATATTAGTATATTACAAACCAAACAGGTTCATTACAGTTTCTTACAGAAATGAAAAAACAAAACATAGCAGTCCTAGTTACCAAGGAAATCTTTTTTCCCTGCTCCCAGTGCTGCAACTAAAGCAAAAGATGGAAATGAAATAACAAGCTACAAGCAACAAGCTGGACTGAAAACTGCTAAATGTTGAACCAAGCACTAGTCTTCCAGCGTCTTCAAGCACCTATCATTCCACCTCCTCCAGTAATTCTTGGAACAGTTGGTCGCCATCCTCCTGTGGCAGAGAAAACTTCAGTTGCCACTTGTTCGAGCAGCCTGGGCCCCTCCTGCAGCTCCTCTCGGTTCCTCGCTTTTGTCTGAGAGTTCAACCAATGGTTAATACAATAACATACAGTGAGCATTACTGATATTGGGTTATTATGCAGAGATAAGGTGCTAGCTAGCCCAGCACTGGATGTACTGTGGGGGAGAAGAAACACCATGAATCGGTTGCTACTTGCTAGCAACTCAGCTCGTGTAGTTGCAGTACTCTCGTGTAGTTAGTTATATGTTTGGGGTTGTCGGAATTATATACATTAGATGAAACCAAGTTCTGCATAAAAGTGTATAACAATTGTCCTAAACAATCAGCAGGCAATTAACCTACCTACAGTATTCTTCACTTGAAGAGACTGGAGAAGTGGAAGTCTTAACCCACAATGCTTGTTTTCTTTTTGATCAATTGGTGTTGGTTTGTGGAGACCGCTCCACGGGATCGGCGAGTCAGGCTCGGCGTGGCTTCTGCCCGTGGAGCAGCAGCCCCGGTAGATGGTTGTGTTGGCAGTGAATAACTTAATTTGTTTAATCTTTTTTTTTATCCTGCAACAATTTTACAGAGTACTCTGTTAGGAGATGTATTCAGAACTACTCTTGGTCATTGGCTATACAAGTGATCAGTGATTTTCTGCATGCATATACAAGTTACCGTTGCATTGCCACTACTATAGCAAATCCGACGAATACAACATGCTAAATAGCATGCTTCCTCCGATATTAGTACAATCCATGTATCACCTATTTGACTATATCTGACTGAATTTTTTCAATTTTTCAAATATCGAGGGCAGAAACAAAGTAATGAAGCAGATTAACAGAAACATTTAGGCAGAAAATCCACGGAAGTAGTACTCCGTTTATGGAGAAGATGAAAATACAGAAAAATAAGAACTAACCAAACTTTAATTTCATCGGACTGACTAAATGCACAGGTCGACAAACTTGGCCATAAGCTCCTTGCAAACAGAGGGGCAGCTTGTCATGAGATGCTCATAACCATCGGTTGCCATGACCGCTTTCATATTCCGGGGTAAGCCGAGGAACTTGAATATCCCCTTCTTGAGCCCATGGCAATGATGCTGCTCGGCCAAGGCCAATGTGGTCGCCGCCGTCTTCACCTCGAGGCACTTGCACAGCTTGTCCTCACAGATCAACTTCAGCCTCTCCATCTCGTATCTGTCGGCCGCTACAAGCAAATGTTGAGCAATTACTACTGCATCTTCCTCGTTTATTTCTGGCAACTCATCAGTGTATAATTGTATATAAAGTGAAGCAGCGCCTTGAACACAGTGGTGTCCATGTCGTTGATACATATGGATCTTGCAGTCTTCTCCCTCATGGAACCAAACAGCTCCGCCTTGAAGACCGGCGACCGAGCGGCGAGCACACACCGATGCACACCAAACGTCTGCTCACCAACCTTGAACGTGACGTCCGCCCCCTCCTCGGTCAGGAGGAGATCGCCGAGATGCCGGTGCATGTTAGACGGTGGCACCTCGAGGAACGACTCCTCCACGGCCAGCTCCTCGACGCATAGCTCCTTAAGGACGGTGACGTCGCACCGGATGGTGAGGCGGTCGTTCTTGAGATGATCTAATTTCTCTAGCTCCTCCCTTTTGATGAACCTCCCCCAGCCCCAGCCGCTTACATCCTTGTTGAAGGTGCGCTTGCCTGTGCGGCGGTGCGGCGGCACTGCCTTCCCGCTGCCGCCGTCGAGCAGAGCGATCTGGAACTCGGCGTTGACGCCTTCGGCGGGGCTGACATGGTCGAGGTAGACGGACATGTAATCGGCATAGTCGTCCTTGCTGCCGTTGGGATAATATTGTATACGCCATGTGTGACCTCCTACCTCAAAAATGCACGAGTGGGTGCAGCTGCAGGTGTCGATGGTCTCCTTGATCCGGGAGTAACCGTCGATGTTGTGCACGTGGGAACCTTTTGCCACGGTGGCGACGGTGGTGGACGCGGAACGTGACAGGACGGCGGCACCGTCGTCTCCGGCAGCGGCGGACGGCGAGGTCTCCATGATTTAAGTTGCTTCCTCACGGCTTGGTTTCGGTTAAGATTTGTGCTTCACGTCTTGTAATCGGTTACTACAAATTTGTACTAACGAGTAGTTGGATTCTGATGGAAACTTACGAACGTGAGGAAACTTACCATCTATGTGCTCGTGCTCTGATGCGCGTCGTGCGCGCCAGCCTCGGCGTGTGCTGACCACGCCGCGCGTCAACGGCCTCTCGCCGAGCCGCCTCCACCTCGCCCAGTCGGCCGCACCGCTTGGCCATGTGCCGTGTCGCTGAGAACGCCATGCCGTGGCTGCGTGGGCCTCGACGTGAGCTCGCCCTCGCAAAGGCAGAGCAGCGCCACTGCTGGAACTCGCTAGCCCGACGTCCATGGCCGCTGCTCCTCCTTCCCCCACTTTCTCAACTTGCCCAAACGACCATGCATGTGCAATGAACTTGGATGGATGGAATGCTTAGGTGATGCGGAATGCGATGGTGTGACATGCAGGGCTAGATTCTTCGAAAATGGATGGGATTTGGGGGAGAGGAGAAGGCATGAGGCTTTGCTTCTTGCTGGGAAGAAATGGCAGTAGGAAGAACAGAGGGCACAGGAAAAATTCTATTGTGCCCTGGTGATACAAAGCCATTTATGTCACAAGCTAACCGGACGTCACACGTGGCATGCAAGAATAAAAATTATTTTTTACTGTTTTGCACTGTAGCACATCAATAAAATTTTTAAACTGTTCGAAATGCATTTTCAGTTCCATATTTGATAATCGATCAATGTTCTGAGTTGTATTGAACACAAAGCATCAATATTTCGTATATATGCTATACGGAAACAATCTGCCTGTCTCTACATCACTTTTTTCGTTTTCTAAGTTAACGCAATAAGAGAAATCGGCATTACTGAAGTAAAACTGAGAAGTGCTCTAAAAAATTAATAAAACTAATAAAAAGTACATAGGGATGGCGTGATTTACATCCATGTAAAATTGTTCTAATACTTCAAAATAACCCAGAATTGAGCTTGTTTAGAATAACACACACAAGTGGTTTCTAAGAAGAGTATAGAAGATCATGACTACAAATGATAAACCACAACCCTTGAGAACACCGACAGAACCAAAATGACCTCGAGGATACCAACAGAATTGAGATTGAGGATGCAAATACAAGCAGCAACGTAAAGTAAGATCTTTAACGGGTCTAAGATTCTTGCGTGATTTCGCCAACCTTGTATCCAGCAATATCTTCTATCGGTCACCATGACCGCCCTTGAATTCTACACAATATTTTTCACAAAAATTCAGACTGTGTCTGTGTATGCTGCTCATTAGATTATGTGCTGAGGATGAAAAGAATCATGTGCCAAGTGACAGCTATCGTAGGTGCAGCCCACCGCCCCATGGTCGGAACGAAGTGCGAAGATGGCGGCCTACAGGCCCACGAAACTTTTGAAGTACCAATGGACCATACTAGGCCTACAGGCATGCTGAAGTTCGCCCTCAGTAGAATGGTCTAAACGCCAGGTGTGCGAAGGGGGATCTGCTAGCCAAAGCATTCGCACCATGCAAGGGGGTCAACCCCACTAGAAGACTGGAAGTGCAACACGGTGAACTCAGTCCACAAGAGTCCACCGTGAGCTAGCCTGTTTGACATGGTTGAGGCTTATAGTTTTTGGCTGAAATTTTTGAATTTTAACTATTTGCGATAGAGATTACGGAGAGAGATACTCGCTTGCGATTTTGATTGATACAGATGTTGGACTTTTAACGTGTACTACAATTAATTTGTAGACCTCGTCTTAAGAAAATACTTTGTTTGAAAGTTAGGTAATGTAGCAAAAGCAAAAAGCCATCGGCATCAGACCCTATGGCATAACCATTGTCTGCAGAAGGGTTTTCATCCTCTTGCTCCGGTATGTGTTCAACAAGCAATGGTGATTACAAAATGTACTATGTAATGCTCTAAGCAAGGTTATTATACATGCAAGTTTGTCAAGGAAATGGCTATCCTACCAAGTTTGTTTTGCACAAAGCGATCTTTTATTTGCAATAGACATAATAGTTTGTAAAGAGCAATTTGCAGAAAATAATTATCATACTGAACATTAGGAGGTGATTAATATGGAAATACTAGAAAGCATATGGCAGCCCTTCGCCATAGCATCCATCTTCAATGGTCCTTTATCAAAGAATTTTCTAACATGGTTATCCACCATGCAAAATTTTGTCAAAACATTTTTAAAAATTAGAAAAACCTAACCAAGTGGGGTATTACCAAGCGAATGTCCATGACTGGAGATATATCTATTTGAATAGATTAACACTCTGCAGAGTTTGTACACTTTACATATAAGATATAATCAAGCCACCATAGTCTGCCATGACTCACAATACAATAATATGTGATATAATCAGTCCATCATGATTTGCCATGACTATCCTAACCTAATTTTTCCCGCTAAGGTTACATTGCCAAAGGGCTAACTACCGAGTCAGAACTCCCCTCTTGCACTGTGTGGGTCTCTAGTGGCTCCAACCACACCCACATTCCACCGATTTGCGAAACAACAGTTGAGACGATACAAATTACTTGGCCGAGTCCACCTCATCCTGGACACGTAGTTGTATAGTAAAAGCTTGGCTCAATAGTACAAAGTTTGGTCTTTAATGACTCAAACAAGACTTCCACAAAACATGATCTTATGCTAACCGCATTGGTCTCCACAAACCATTTGTGCAAGTCTAAACCATTTTGTTTTAACATTCTTTTTACCAAAAATGACAGAGGAGACCTCTCTGTCCAAAATGTCCTAAAACATTTGTTGAAATGACTGAAATAGAGTTTTTACCTAGTTTCAATATTTGTACCAATTTCGGGCTAAGCATATGGTCCAAGAATCATCCTAAAATTCCACAAATATTTCTAGCCATAGTGGATATTATTCCTAGGGTAACAATCATCCTAAAATTCCACAAATATTTCTAGCCATAGTAGATATTATTCCTAGGGTGACAATCATCCTAAAACCCCACAAATATTTCTAGCCATAGTGGATATCATTCCTAGGATGACAACAGTAAGGACATTTCTAACCATAGTGGATATTTTTCCTAGGGTGGCAACATTAAGGACATTTCTAACCATAGTGGATATTATTCCTAGGGTGACAATAGTAAGGATATCAAGTTTTCAAGATACGGTCGATGCAACAATTGGTGATAACTACTTGTTAAACGACAACATAGCTATTTTATTATAGAGAAAACAACCTAACGATATACCATTTGTGTCTTTCTCAACGGAATAGCTGCAAGCCATTGGATCTAATTCACCCAGTCACTTAATCTAATCCACGTCCACCCAGCACCCAAAGCTTCTTTTTCCAATCTCTTGATTCATCTACACAGATTGCCCCTTTCTCTTCTCTGTACTCTTTCTCCCCCTCCAATCCCCAAATCCCACAGAACATCACACTCTCGCCCCTAGTCCCCACAGCTAGGCCAACAAAATCACAGATCCCCTCGGCCCCCTCTCGACTCTTCTAGAACCTTTCGAAGCCGCTGCCCCATCTACCCCAATGCCGATGATGATCGGGAGGCGGCGCTGGCTGTAGGGTGTGATGGCACGGTCGAGGCCTAGGGTTTGGCTCATGGGGGCTACGCCACCGTGTTGCTGTAGGCCTTTGTCTCACAGCTCATCGCCATCGGCTGCCTCCTCATCCTATTCGGCCTCGCCGACTTTGTCGACCCCTCGCTGTCGCCTTCCACACTTTCGCCCACTAGTGCGCGATTTCCAGAATGCTTTTCCCCCCAAGTTCAGAGAAAGGGGATTGTGGGAGGTGTTTGGGTTTTGCATGTGCTATTTGAGTTGAGGCGTGCACGATGGGGAAGAAGGAAATGGAGTGGGTGGCTTGCAAGAGAAGGTGTCTCTCCAAACCTTGGTCTAAACGCTTGATATTTTCTAAACTTTGTTGAAACTCTATAAAACTTCAAGTTTTAGCTTTGAAATCTAAATCTCTTGATATGAAATTTGATATTTTTAGTTCTGAAGGTAATATGAAAATTTGATTTTTCCTCTAAATTTGCATGAAACTTATGAAATTTCTAGTGAAATTTGCTGAAACTCTATGAAACTATGATGTTTGTTTGTTGAAACTCAAGGTGAAATTCTTCTAAAACTTATTTTTCTATCAAGTTTCATGTTTGAAACTAGATGAAACTTATAGTTTTAGATTTGAAACCCATTAGAGTTTCTTAAATTGTGGATGGAATCTGTTGAAACCAGATGAAACTTGATGAATAAGGATGATACCTTTGCTTGATTTTCTGAAACCCAAGGAAACCAGGTGAAACTTACCTATACTATTATCTAAAACCTCGTGAAACTCATGAAATTTAGATGAAACCCTGTAAAACTTGCCTATACCATTAGAAATGATTCTAATGGTATACCGTGCTCTAGCATCACTTTAATGTAAATTGCCTTTTACTTTTTTTAATTTATCTCACATTTTGGTTGATTAGCACTTTTGATATGATCAGGTCCACTTAATGGTGGAGTGGCTGCCAAATTGCAAGCTCAACAATTTGTAGGTGCCTAGTACATGGCTGCTCATTACCACAGGCCTTGTGCTCCCCACTTCTACAGTAGTGTTGCAGATCTGCATGTACAACATGCAGGAACCATGTACTCACTACAACATGGTCCAAACCCGGCGGCGTCTACAAATGCCCTAGAAGCCCTGTAAACACCTTTGTATGTTTTTTCCATGGTGTTTATAGACGTTAAAGGAAAATGGAAGCATCATGTTATAGTGGCTATAAGTTTTTAACTTCACAAGGTACTCAAAATCATATGAGGGCTTGAGACGCACGACAAATATATGGATGCATCCCTTTCAAGTTCAAGCGTCACACTTCATGCTTCTAACTGAAGAGTAGCCTTTTACCTTTCTTCAAATTAATAGAGAAGAATGATGCTCCCTAAATTTTTGTATAATCAAGTATCAAAAAATTAGTCTTGACATGTTTTAGGAAGCTGCATTAATATGAACTTTGCATGATGTTCATCTTCTTTCCAATGTCTTGTAATTAATTCCTGGTAGTGTAAGTAGTGGAGTTCACCAACAAAAGAATATATCAACAAGCCTAGCATTCGAAATGAAGAACGTGGTAATCTAATTAACATAATGACATTGAATTTTGTTTGATTATGTCTACTACTATTATGAGATGGACAAAGCAATATCCCCCTTATCTCAGTGCTCTCTCAGCCTAATCAACACTTTCAACCCGTTAACCCAATCTCGGATAGACCCAGTACCCACTTAATAAATCAGTCATAGCTCCCTCATACAACCTCTAAATCACACATTCTTGGATGTGTTGGAAAGCTATCACTGCCCCATGCCGTCCACACTTCTCATAGTTGGATTCCATCTTCACAGTAGCTGGCTTCCCCAAGAATATATCACCCATCTTCCAGAAGTGTCCACTTGATTTTGACTCGGTCAATACTTTTACTCCAATGCTCATCATGTGTCTTCACCATGAACGCACACATGTCCAAGTGCCTCCTGCCTCAACCAGCAAGTCTCTCTGGCTTTGGACACTGCTGGACCACCACCTTATTTGTATTGGTTCAATAGAGTTACCCGATGCATCACCTTCCACCATGACGACACCCGATTTCCTAGACCATTCTAGATATTAGCTCCTCTCTAAGCTTAGTTCCAGTCCACCTTGCTGTTTGCCCATCATGTCCATCACCGATAACTCTCGCTCTGGTTTCTTGCCTTCACAGCTTGTAATCACTCCATTAGCATCAGTCATCTTCCAGCGGCACCCTGATTGTTATGGACCTAAGCTCTCTTAGTCCTAGTTCCATTCACCTCATCATGACATAGTTTCAAATTACTACAACTATCACTGATAAGCAAACCCATCAGACCATCACGTAACACCACACAACACACATAACCATCAATTGACATAATTGATGAGTAGAGAATACATACCTTCCTGCTTTGCTTCTGAAAGCCTCACCAAGCCACATAGCCATCTCAAGGCTCACAATGCACCAAGTGCACCTCACCCATCTCATCTCAGTCACCGCCATGCTCATCCACTCAAGACCAACATGGTTCTCCCAATCATGTCACAAAAAGCCTCAACATGTTTCTTGTAGCATGTGGGCACAAAGCCTCGATGCCCTCACAGCATCATACCCCTCGAACCTGCTCATATCCATTCTCATTAGCAATCTCGAGCTACATGTACATACAAAGACAAGCAAACCATGTCCGGGCATAAGTTCTTTATAACTTGCTCCACGTTAGTCCAAACATGCATCATATAGTCCATATGCACTAACCCCCAAAGGCTTGAAGTAATCAAACCATCTATGGTTATCATTTTCACAAACTTTGCCTCATAGACACCTACATGCATCATAACTATTTCATAGCATGATCTCATCATTAACAAATCATAATTACCCCATGGCCATCGGATTGACCGAATAGTCCAAAACAGCTCAAAACTCCAAAAACAAGCTTGTTAGAACAATCCACTCCTTAATGGTATAGATGACCTGGCTAATCCACTTCAGTGGTACAACTCAATGGTATGGCTGAATCGGATAATCCACCTCAATTGTGTTTCAACTTGCATACTCTTTGGACCAATGGTTCGACATAATGGTACTGGTGACCTAAATGATCTACCTCTCACTTGTTTCAACTCGTGAACTCTCTAGACTAATGATACGCTCGACCCAGATTATCCGCCCCACTTGGATAATCCGGTCCAAGCCAAAACAACCTTGAATCTTTTTTACTCTTTCCAAAAACAAACTTCAAACTCCAAATCCAATCAAATCAAATTGTCAATTACTCATCATTACAACATATGGAACACATGGGGACCGTCACAGTCTTACAAAAACACTTGATCAAGCTGAAAGTTCCTCCTTATTAGAGCTTGTATATTCCAGTGGAGATCGATCAAGAATTATCTCCCCTCCAAGAAGGATGTAGGCATTGTGGTCAGCGAAAAAATTGACAAGCGGTGTATATTTGTGAGCTTGTCTCCAGTAAGTATTAAGCTTGAACTCAACAGCTCGAGACCACACAGGTTGAAGCCTCCAGCGAAATGGGATCCCCCGCCTGAAGATTTCGTCGAAGTTAATACAGACAGTAGCTACTGTTCCAAAAAACGACAAGGGGCACCAGAGCTATAATCTTTCCCCCACAGTAATTATGGAACCCATGTTAAGGGAGGATCTGTCGCTAGCTTGTCGACATGCTGAAGTCTCCAGGGAAGAACAGATCGAAGAGTCTCCATAGGCTTCTCCAGGCACGCTAATGAAGTTTGGCTTCAGCGACACAAACTTGCAGCCAGTAATTTGCCTACACAGTCCAAGGCTACAAGGCAATAAGGAGGATCAGCTCAGAAGATTGGACACACTGCACATATTCCCAGTGCCTCCGAATCTACATGCACCCATGTGCATGAGGTTTCAATCCCACCCTGCCCAGCAACTCTCCACTCAAGCATACGGTGTACCATCAATTCCTCTACTGCAGCAACAACTGAGGGAAGCCTCATATTTATCAGAGGAAAATTAGTGATACCGTGAAATAATAGGGTTGTCCTTACACACATGCATGAGTGACTTCTCTGGGTATTAGCACTTTATAGCTGGGAAAAGTTATTTCAGAGTGTAATTAACCACTTGGCAAGCTTGCATCGCTAGGTTTGTGAATTGTTAGTGAGTCTACTCTGAAAAAAAAAACCCGATAGGCTTGAACTTCTGAAGACACTGCGAGAAATACGTGTAGTTAGTATATTATGCGACATATAGCTGTTGTCTTCTTTGCTCACAGCAGAACATGTTTGCACTCTGCTAATAAGATGGACATTTCGACGAGATCATTGCTGCCTACGTACATGGCTACGTGCTTAACACTTGAGACTTGAGTAGATTGGAAAGATTGACAAAATATGAATAGTTTGCAGCCAAGAGTAAATCTAATCACCATGCACATCTAACATCTTACTAGGGGTTGAAAATAGATACACTGTTTGTCTTATTCGACTACCGTATTTAGGCAGCGTTTGGCCGGCTACTCACGTAATTGCCAATCATAGCCACTCGTAAGTAGGGATGGAAAACGATAAAGAATAATTTATTTTATCTGATATTTGTATTCGAGAAAATACAAATATGGTAAGCAAAACCCGTATTTGAGAATGTTCTATTCATATTCGAGAATATTTATATCCGTATTTAAGAATATTTGTATTCATATTCGAGAAAGTTCGTATTTGTATTCATATTCGAGAAGCAAAACCCGTATTCGAGAATGTTCGTATTCATATTAGAGAATATTCATATCCATATTTAAGAATATTTGTATTCGTATTCGAGAAAGTTCGTATTTGTATTCATATTCGAGAAAGTTCGTATTTGTATTCATATTCGAGAATATTCGTCCCTGGTGACCTCCCTGGGATGATTATAAAAAACAATTTTCTGATGAATCAAGATTCACAAGTAAGAAGTAAAAATTATTTTACATAATTTCCAACTCTATGCACTACACTGCTAGCTCGTGTAGACATGTAGTCATATTATATAAATTTATTCTACCGAGATTTGTTACAAAAGTTTTAGGATATTCGCACTCAACCGAATTAAGTACATATTTGATTCAAATTCGTATTCGTTACTTCGAGAATGTTCAAATTTATATTTATATTTCTTTTAAAATTATGAATTTATATTTATATCTATTTTAAAATATAGAGTCTGTTCTTTAACGGCTTCTAAAAGCAGCTTTTGGTTTTTGCAACAGTACCTAACTTTTAAACGGAGTATTTTCTCAAGACAGATTCTACAAGTTAATTGTAGTACACGTTAAAATCCCAACATCTGTATCAACTAAAATCGCAAGCGAATATCTCTCTGCGTAATCTCTGTCGTAAACAGCTAAAATTCAAAAATTTCAACAAAAAACTATAAGTCACAGTCATATCAAACAGCAATTCGTTTTCGTATCTAAGACTATTGCATTCCTATTCTAGACTATTGCATTCGTAGTCTTCCTAACATCCTACTCGTAAGTGGTAACCAGCCATTCCCCGTTCAGGTTCGCTGAACAACCCATCCCTCCCCGACCCCAGCACTCTCGGCGACGCGGCTAGGTCTTCCAGGAGGCGCCGTCGGCCCTGCGCAGCCCCCTCCCCGGCTCCCCCGCCCCCGTCCAGGCCCGCCCCGTGACCAACCCGTCACCCCAACGCCGATTTCCAGGCCGTGCCCTCCCCGACGCCGACTACCGGGCCGTGCGCTCCCCGGCGCGCCGTGGTCCCCCGACGCCGGCGGCCGCCCGACCCCTGGTCCCCCGATGGCGCCCCCTCGCGCCCGCTGTTCACCCCCGTCCGGCGACCCCTGTTCCCCGGGCTCCGAATCAAGGTAAGACACAAATCCCTTCTGCAAATTTTGCTTGTCCAGAGTTGATATGGTGGCTTCTGCAAATTTTGTTTGTATAGCATGGAAGCACGCCAGTGCGCTTTGGTTTTGCACCATTAACAATCAGCTATTGTCAAACTCAAATCTATCTCGAGTTCATATTGTTAACCACTGGTTGACTGTGTGCTACCAAAGTTCATCACCCAACTGTAGTTATAACTTTTGTTGTTTAATCTTTACAGCTACTATTTGCAATCCGTTCATATGGACCGTATAATTGGCACTGGCATTTTGCGGCTCTGTTGTCAATTGTGATTTCTGAATAGTTCACTGACTGTATTCTATTCTTTTTTTCTAATGGAAAATGATGCTAAGTTCCTGGTGAATATCCATGCAGCATGATATGCAAGTGAGGGATAAGGTAATGATATCCTGTCAGTGCTCAATTCTCAGTTTGAGCAGTTTTCGATTTTCTGTTTTCAGTTCTTGAACAGTAATCTGCCGAACATGTATCACCAAGTGTAGAGGTCTAGTCTCTGCTCAACCACACAGGCAGGAGATAATAGAAGACCTCTTTAATGTCGGTAAAGATCCACAGAGGGGAAATACAATAAATGGTGGCATGATCAGGTAAGTTTGTGCTTAATCTGAGATAGTTATTGTCGATTGTCACATGGTTTATCTGGGGATTTGACATGCTGTTGTTTTATAGGGAGTTACTGATAGCCTTCCGCAGGAAGACAAACCAGAGGCCTTAGAGGATACAAACCGGAGGCCTTAGAGGATAATCTTCTACAGGTATGTGCAACAAAATCTGTTATTCTTTCATCTTGATGTCCAATTGAATCAAATCGGTTGACCGATCATTCTCCTGCATAGAGATGGGGTAAGTGAAGGTCATTTCAGCCATGTTCTGCTTCATGAAATGGATGCTATCAGAAAGGTAAGCCTGCACCATGGTTTGCCTGTCTTTATCTGGTCTGGTTCTACTTAGCCTTGGCCATTTTGATGGTTTTTTCCGTATCTGTTGCAAGGCTTGTGCCTCCTTGGAGGAGGGATATCTACCCCCAGTCACGTTTGTGGTTGTCCAGAAAAGGCATCATACCAGGCTTTTCCCAGAGGTCCATGGAAGGCATGATACGACTGATAAAAGCGCAAACATTACCCCTGGTTAGTTTATTTGGTGTTTTACTGTCGCTGAGAACATGTGTCTGCTACTTCTTGAAGCATTGCTGTTTGGTTGTGTTCTTATTTTTTGCTCCTACAGGAACTGTGGTTGACTGCGAGATTTGCCGTCCTACCAAGTTTGATTTCTACTTGTGTAGTCATGTCGGCATCCAGGTAACCTCATATTGGTATTTGTGTGTGCATCTTTCTTCACCATAAAGCTCGATATTGAGTGCTTGTAAATTGTAAAGACTCCTTCTCAGGGAACCAGTAGGCCGACACGTTATCATATTCTTTATAATGAGAATCATTTCACAGCTGTTGGAAACACAAGGGCATTGTATTATGCTGCATCTTTATATTTTCATTTGCACTAGTTTTTATGGAATTTGAGGATACATGGGGTAAGGGCAGCATGGACATTTCACAAGTTGTGAATAGTGCTAGAGCTAAGAAGCCACAATTCAGGCCAAACACTCCAAATTTTTGGGATCCAGCTTCTCCAGGACCTGGCTTCTCTAAAAGCTAGGCTTTAGAGCAAAAAAGTTGAAGCTAGAGCTCGGCCAAACACGCCCTTAATAGGATACAAACAAGGATAAAAAATCGGCGATGACTGGCCATACCGGCCCAAACCAGTAAAAAAATATTAGACTCAGAAATTCTAAATTCAAAATGTGGAAATTTAAATTTAAATTGATGAATGGTAATTTCAAGCGGTAACCAGCCAACTTCAAATTTTGAGTTTAAATTGGATAATCTGAACTATCTGGTAGAAAACCGGTTATCGCTAGTAACTAGTACCAACTACCAACTAAGGTCTGGTATTTTTTCTATATCCGGTTTTTGAATCCTTGGATACAAATACGGTATAACTATCTGATAAGCAATTTCTCTCATTTGTATCCGTATTCGAATTCACATAAATATATGGATACGAATATGGTATGGACTTTTTCCCATCCGAAATATTTTATCTGCATTATCCGTACTCATATTCGAATCCGATGAAGCAATAAACATATTTATGCCTAATTATTTGGACGGATTTTTAAAATCCAATGTGAATTCATGTTACTTTAGGTGAAATAAACAAATTGGAATGATTTATTTGTGATTGAGCTAGGATAAAGTGTTCTTAATATCTTTGTATTACATAAGTTACGAGGATATCTAGATCCGACCAAATTGAATAGATGTTCGATTCGAATTTGTATTCATTATGACATTTGATTTATATTTGTATTTGAACATATTCGAATTCATATCCATTTTAGAAATACAAATACAAATGTGGTATCACTGCTGTTTGATTCATTTTCATATGCGATCTGTTTGATTTGTATTTGAGCGTCTTACAAGCCTACCAGAAAAAAACACACCCATAATAATTTCTAAATCCAAGAACCAAATTAGGGAAAAAAATACAAAACAAAAGAACACTGGAGTAGGAGTGCAAACAAGGCGGATAATTTCCATCCGACTGACCAACCAAAGGCTTGCGGTGCGAATACAGAAGGGATAAATGGTATATGGCACTATCCGTGTCCGACTCTGAGGAAAAAATACAGAATAGGATACAGGATGAGTGATATCCATTTATATATATCCGTATGTCAAGTGATATGAGATATGTTATCAAGGCGTCGCTTAGGCAATGCCTAAGCGTTCTGGCACTCCAGGGTGGACGCCATGGTCCGTCGTCTAGGTCGTTCGCAGTAAGGCGCTCGACTAGCCATTCCAAGCGTCCAAGCAGAAGATGCGGCGCTCGCTTGGAGAAGGTGTGGTTGTAAAAGTGGTGGGGGGTGGAAAGGAGTGAGAGAAAACAGATCCTCTGCCTCGTGCTGCTTGCTTCGTGCGTCGGTGCGCCGCCCTATGCCTCTGGCTCCGTGCTTGTGTCTTGTGTCTTAGCATCACCTCCAGCTCTAGCACCAACTCTGTGACTCTGCCCCCACGCCACTCCGACCTGGCTCCGCCCCGCAATGTTCCTAGGAGAAGATTCAGGGTTGCAATGTTCCTAGGAGAGCTCATGGGGATGTCATTTGTTATTTTCGATGTCAAGATTCTAGTTCTACATCAAACACTCATGAAGAAGACTCCGACAATGAAGAATATGTTTGTGATGACAAAGAAATTGAAGATGATTTTGGCCAAGAACCAACTACTACTGAAGAGATGGGTGAAGGAAATACTAATGATGAGGAGCATTTGGTTGTGTTCATATTGGATGATGAATGACTTGGAGATGTTTATGTACTACTGGTTGTGGACTTGTGATGTTTATTGCTTTTGCTACTTATATTGTGGACTTTTATTGTGGATTTGTACTGCTAGTTTAGGACTTGTGTTATGATGTTTATTAGTTTATGAAGTACTGATGAGTGATGAGTTTGATGTTTTGTATTGATGTTTAAATATGTACTAATTACTGAATAGTGAGTACTGATAAAGTGATAAGTATGCTGCTGATCTTTTTCTTGTGCAGATTGAAAGGAGTATGGATAATTGGATATGCTACTCATGGCAAGTTGGCAAGAATCCACTGATTGAGGCAACAAGTAAGCAAGCATATGCTACTTATGAGTCATGACAACAACATTTCAGTGATTCATTCTCATGTCCTCAATATAACTCAAGCCTTTTATTCTCATGTAAGACAACATCAATACATATACATTATACATCATTGGAGCCACAACTACTCTACACTCTGTGCTTGCCTACTGATTCATTCGTCTCACTACAGTGTCTTGGTTTCCTAGTGACCCCCCTGATCCGAGGAGTGCGATTAGGAGATGTTGGACTCGGAGAAGCACCAGTGCCTCCAAGACGGACGTGCAGCAGGCCGGCACCATCTGTAAAAACGTCTACATTGGCATCAAGGACCACCCTTGCAAGGTGAACAACCAGCAGCCGCCTGCTGAGATCGATTTATCTGAGCCCTTTCTTTTCGATTGGTTCGATTCTTTGATTGTATGATATGGTGCGTTGCTGCCTACGCATGTGGTGGAGGTCTCGACCTCCAAAACTGGGAAGCATGGCCTCACCAAGTGCCACTTTGTCGGCATCGACGTCTTCACCGGCAAGGAGCTCGAGGACATCGTGCACTCCTCCCACAACTGCGATGTCAGTGACTAACTCTGTAGCACGGACACGTGTCAAAACCGCCGTATCCGTGTCGGACACGGATACGACACGGACACGTCTCCGACACGTGTCGGCGACGTATCGGCCGATTTTGGAATTAATTTTAATTATTAAAATTCTTGACACGTGTCGGACACAGTAAATATACGAGTCGGACACGGTCTGGACATAGCCAGCCCAGGAATGGCCTAGGACACGGCCGGCCCATCCCTAACTCTAACCATAAACGCCGATTCCCGAGCGCATCATTTCCATCGCTCACACGCGCTTCTCCGCATCGGTCGCTCGTGCCGCCGCCCGCTCCCACCGGCTCTCGCATCTCGCCGCTGCCCGCTCCCGTCGGCTCCCGTATCTCGCCGCCGCTTCCATCTCCTCACTCGCATCTCCTCTGCCCGTCGGCTCCCGCATCTCGCCACTGACAACATCTCTCGCATCTCGCCGCCGACTACATCTCCCGTGCATTGCCGGCTCCCGTATCTCCTCCCGTGTAGTCTTGCCGATCTGATCATGTTACTTTTTCCCAAGTTAATGGAGTTCTTATTTCTAGAAATGGTATTCACATCAACAATTGTCGCTAGGATTAACAAAACAATTCATGAGATACATATTCTGAGTCAGGGGCGGACCTACCCTTCGGGCGAGCCCAGGCGGCCGCCCGAGCTCCCCTCGCCGGCCGGACCCCCCTCCCCCCGTCGGCGCTAACCTAGATCCCGGCCTCCCGGGCGGCAGAGGCGGAGGACGGCGCGGCGGCGGCGCCCAGGCGGTGGAGTCGGAGGACGGCGCGGCGGCGCCCAGGCGGCTAGAGGAGGCCGGGAGGCAGGAGGCGGTGGCCGGGGAGCGCGGCGGCCGCCGGCCAGGGCCCAGGGGCAGGGGAGGCCGGGAGGCAGTCGCCGGGGAACGGGGGAGCGACGCGGTGGCCGGGGGACGGGGGACGGGGGAGGGCCGAGGCGCGGAACGGCGGAAGGAACGGCCGGCGGATTTGAGGAGAGCGGAGCGCCGGAGGCCCGGAGCGGCCGGCAGATTTGAGGAGAGCGGAGCACCGTCGGTGGATTTGAGGAGGCAAGGAGCAGTCGGAAGCAGCCAGGTGATTTGAGGAGAAGCCATCAAGCCGAGGAGAAGCCATCCAGCAGAGCAGAGGGGATGCAGGTCGTTGCTGGGAATCCTGATGCTTATAAGGATTTGGGTATGGTTCTTCTCTCATTTGCTTTGCATGTTCGTGTGGATAGAAATAAGCAAGATGTTCTAATTTGGTAATCATATGTTTTGATTGTGATACATTGCTGATAATTGATGGTAAAGTAATAAAATCATGTAACTTATATCACATATTGATATGAGATGCTTATATCCCTTTCGGGTATTGCGGCGATCATTTTTAGAGATGTTGGCACTATCGTGTAGGTGACTTTGACTACTATAACGCATGTTGTATATTACTTGCTTAGTGATTATGCAAGAGATCACACATTGCTTAGTAACTAATTGGACGCTAGTGACTTCGCCTTAGCTAAAATTTAGTCCTAGGTCCGCCACTATTCTGAGTATACACTTTACAAATTACTAGTTTACAATTTACATTATTTCAGATAATAAGCATGTGGAAACATAGAAAATAATACTATATATATAATTTATTTATTATTTAAATATATATAGCCATGTCGGCGTATCGGTATTTTTGGAAAAACGGCGAATTTCCGTGTCGGTGTCGTGTCGTGTCGACGTATCCGTGTCCGTGCTTCATAGGTGACTAACCGATCCGTCTCTGAAAATTTCTAGTATTTAATTTTCCATTAAGTAACATCAAAGTCTCACCTTTTGTTTTAGTTTTGGTGTTTTTTGCAGGTTCCACATGTGAACCGTACTGAGTACCAGCTCATTGACATCTCTGATGATGATTTGGTAAGTTCTTGTTGCTGCTGAAAGCATCTTTTAGTGTTCATTCTGTTTATGGGAATATGAATTTGTCTCTGTCTAACAGGTGAGCTTACTGAGATGATCTGAAGCTCCCTTCCGATGAGGCCCTGCTCTCTCAGGTCTGCTCGTTTGACCATGAGTATCAAATTTTGGTTTCAAACAAATAAACAGATGCATTGTTCTAGTTCATGTTATTACCAGGTGAACTGCAACTCTAACGGTGTTTCATTAGCTTATGCTGTACCTTTGATCAACTGCATATTAAAAGTATGTGTTTTGTTGTCATATTTTCATATATAGGAACATATAGTGGAATATGTTAGGAAGGTTTAGATTCAAGAACAACGACAACAAAACCTTTTGTCCTAAACAAGTTGGGGTAGGCTAGGAATAAAGCCTTTTTAAGATCAAAGAGATGAGAGCCTTCAAATAAAAACCTACAATGCTAAAATCTTAAACCGTACATCCTGCTATCTGAGCCGAGACCCTAAAATACTGCCCCTAACTTTCTTATGGTTCCAGTACGTGGATCGCTAACTTCCATGCACACCTATCCAAAGCTAATTCTTTAGATATATTCCAATCCCTCAAGTCTTTTTTAACTGCTTCCTCCCACGTCAGTCTTGGTCGACTTTTGCATTTTCTTACATTTTCAGTATGCCTTAAAATTCCACTACGTACTGGTGCATCAGGTCTTCGTTGGAGATGTTCAAACCATCTCAAGCGATGTTAGACAATCTTCTCTTCATTTGGTGCTGCCCCACCCTATCATGTATATCATCATTGCGGATGCGATCCTTCCTTGTGTGACTACAGATCCACCGCAGCATTCTCATCTACGCTACACTTATTTTCTGTATATGTTGCTTTTTAGTCGTCCAATATTCTGCTCCATATAGCATCGTAGGTCTGATTGCCGTCATATAGAACTTACCCTTTAACTTTTAAGGGACTTTTTTGTCACACAGGACATTACATGCTTGGCGCCATTTTACCCACCCCACTCTTATCGTGTTGCTCACGTCTTCATCAATCTCACCCCACTGTAGCATCGATCCCTAAATAACGAAACGTGTCCTTCTCAGGCACTACTTGTCGGTCCAATCTAACATCTCTATCATCTACCCTAGCACCACTGAAATCACACCTCATATACTTAATTTTAGTCTTACTAAATCTAAAACCCTTCAATTCTAAGGTCTTTCTTCACAACTTGAACTTCCGATCAACACCTATCCTATTCATCAATCGGAACTACATCATCAGCGAAAAGCATACACTAAGGGATATCTCCTTGTATATCCCGTGTGACATTGTCCATCACTAGGGCAAAAATGCATGGGCTCAACACCATCCTTGGTGTAGCTCTATCTTAATAGGAAGTCAGTAACACGACATTAGTCACAATATTTTCGTACATATTCTTAATTAGGGTAATATATTTTGTTAGGACTTTTTTCTTTTGGAGCGTCCACCACATGACCTTTCTTGTCACTTTATCATAGGCTTTCTTCAAGTCAATAAATAACATGTGAATGTTCTTTTTTTGCTCCCTATACCTTTCTATCAACTGTCGTAGTAAGAAAATCGCCTTCGTGGTCGACCTTCTAGGCATAAAACTAAATTGGTTTATCGTCACGCTAGTCAGTTTTCTTAAACAGCGCTCAATCACTTGTTTCTAAAATTTCATTGTGTGGCTCATGAGTTTAATTCCTCTATAATTAGTACAAATTTGAATGTCTCCTTTATTTTTGAAAATTAATACTAATGTGCTCCTCAACCACTAAGGTTTAGATTCAGTTTAGACTAAATTCACAGAGATCAAAATTTTGGTTCATTCAAGTAAATTTTAATCCTTTGATTCTGTATGCTGGTGTGAGTAGCACATTATGCTATGGCTTTGATAAATGATATGTGCAAAGCTCCAGAATCAAATGCATAAGAGTAAATTGCACAAAACCACATTACTTTTAGTAAAACTATCACAAAACCAAAATTTAAGCAACAATTTTAGAGTACCGCACTTCTCTTTGTATAATATTTCACAAAACCACACTTTCGAGCATTACCGTCATATCCAACAGACCGGACCCATGTGTCAATCTCACAAGCCTATCCATATTAGCAAATGGAAACATGACAGGCTTATGAGACCGACGAGTGGGCCTAACCCATTGATACTTAAAATGTGTGGTTTGTGTGAAATGTGAAGGGAAGCGTAGTTTTCTGAAATTGTTCCTTAAAAGTATGATTTTGTGATAGTTTTATTGGTAGTGTGGTTTTGTGAAATTTACTTAATGCATAAAACATTTTATTCGGTAGTTTTTTGTATGACTAAGTGTATCAAAACTATTGTTCTGCTTGTCTGTTAGTTTAGTTCAATGGCATTCAAGTATGTTTAGTTGTTGCCATGTATTGCAGTAATGCCATTCCATGTAGTGTATTTAGTGTGGTGTAAGGCATCCCGAGCAATTAAATTGACACATTACACTATTTGTTTTGCTGATGATCATTCTTAAGTAATTATTGATTTGGTTGGAGTAAAATCACTGCAATAGGTGTCATGTTAGGGCATGGGGCAGGTCTATAGAAAATCACCACTGAAATATGATAGAGGAAAATTTTCTTTACTGATTGATTGCTTTTTTTTAATAACTTAGTTATAATGGTTCAGTGCAAAGTTTTCAGTGAAGTATCGGTAAAATTAATGGTGAGGTAGACCATTTCAACTTGAATTAAACAGACCAGCTCCATAATACTCACCCCACAACCTTTTTCTGTAATTTTCTTTGGGCAAATTAATGGTGAGGTAGACCATTTCATACGTCAGTATGTCATAATAGATATTTCATTCGTGTTAGAGTAAGATTTTTGTGTGTAAACCTTAACAGTCCATCTCTTCAAGCCTATGAAATGTTCATGTTCTACACTTTCAAACTGCCGTAGCTGTGAAGGATCGCATTTGTTGTTTTGTAAGAAAATGAAATCGTAAGATGTAATTGTCAACAAGGCTGGTAATATAAACCGGACAATGTAATGGACGTACACAAATGTCCTTTTTGTTCATTAGATTATTTATGGTTTCTATAATCAAGTTAACCATATGCAGTGATCACTGCCCCCTTTTTTTTGTGCACTCATATATAATAGGTTGCCACTGAACTTACATTTCTCATTTGAGATCAATTCACGTAAGACATAGGAGAAATTACATATTGTATATATATCCTATCCACTATCTTGACAGTGTCTAGTCTGAACCGAGCATACAGCCTGCACAAAACGCACAGAAAAAACAAGAATGGTTTTCTGAAAAGAAAAGAACATTGCTATACCGAAGAACCTGAATGTGTAATTGCTCCAAATGCACACATCCTCAGGAACTTTGAGCATTCGATTCTATAAACCAACACGCACTAGACACTATCCATACGACTCAAATCTGCAAAACATACATGCTCAATTAGCAAGAGAAACGATAGCATTCCACACTGCCTGGAAATTTATAATTTTCAGTTTTTAACAGGTCTCGCTCTGAGCTAGTGAATATTCTACCAGTCATCTGAATAATGGAACTCCATAGTTGGAATTGTCCATCTTCACCCGAACTGGCGCGTCCTGAGTAACCTCTAATCAAATCAACCCATGCCCCATCAGCTAGGCCAACCATTGGTTTACCACAAGTAGCCCACGTCCTGCACCGTAACTTCATCTCGCCTACTGGTAGGTGAAAATTATTCGTTTCAGATCGCCCACGCCCCATTAATGCTGATATCCTCTAGAGCTGGCCGGCCCAATGGGTGATAAGGAATGCTAATATGATGATGCCATCCACCAAGTCTAACTGAAGAAACACAATAATCGACAATATAAAGCAAATTAAACAAATAGCTCACATTATCCCAATTTTTGGATACTTTTGTGTTGATTATGAGGCATCCATAACAAATCAGTGAAGCGATCATTGTTAGCCATTTTATCAACCTGCAAAGAATGTTCAATATCAGCAAGTTTCGTCATCGGTTGTATTTAAAATGAGCAATTTAATTGGTAAACTACTTCGATGGCACAAATTATCAAGCTTCCATAAAACTACCTGTTGTACACAAAAAATTTCTAGAATTCATTCACATTTCTTGAATTTGTATACAAAAGACCCCGGATGGGAGCTCAATATAACAACTTTGAATTTGTATACACAATAGTCTTCTAAAAAAATTCTAAGTTCTTCATATTTGGAACAGTAAACACCATTCTCTTCAAAGTACCTTAATCGAGATGTCCTTCGATCAAGGAAATACAGACAAACAATACTCTAATCACCAATGAATAAAATTATCATCCAGTTCGCTTACTGTCTTTCTCTGGAGCAGAGGGTACAAACAACGAACACAATAAAATTACTTCGATGGCAAAAATTATCAAGCTTCAATAAAACTACCTGTTGTACACAAAAATTTCCAGAATTCATTCACATTTCTTGAATTTGTATAGAGAAATTACCCCTGATTGGAACTCAATATAACTTGAATTTGTACACACAATAGTTTTTTTTTAAAAAAAATTCTCAGTTCTTCATATTTGGAACACTAAACACCATCTCAAGTACCTTAATCGAGATGTCCTTCGATCAAGGAAATACGAACACACAACACTCTAATCGCCAAGTAATAAAATTATCATCCAGTTCGCTTACTGTCTTTCTCTGGAGCAGAGAGGACAAACAACGAACAGACACAAGTTGGAGTGGTAATTCGAGCCCCATGTGCACTGTACTACGTAGCTAGGACGTGAGGGATCATTATTATTAGCCAAATCTGCCTCGAAATTGCCGTTTGACTGCAGCCTTCTGCTGGCATGCGTGGGTTGGTATCTTGGGAATTGTTTATATAAATAGTATTAAAGTTATTTTTTAAAATTTAGTCTAGAGATGTCTTTTTTTGTAAATCTAGTTTTCTCTGTGAGTTCAATAACCACGACAGGTGACACGTACCACCTGCACACTATAGGAGCTTAGCATGTGCTACCAACAGGAGTTAACTTAAGTCACACAACTCACATAAGTCATGAATTCAATCCTGGATAAATCATAGTGAAAAATCCATAAAATAATGCACCCCAATCTCAATAGTAGGAATCAAACTTTATTTTTCAGATAGAGACACAAGGTGCCTCACTGTTAGCCTATCATGCTATTGACCAAAACAAAAAATTTTGATTGTACTCTTCCCACAATAAGAAGAATTTGTGACCGAAAGAGTAAGGCCCTGTTTGGTATAGCTTCTGCTTCCAGCTTCTCCTTTGAATTTTTGTGGAGCTGTGCCAAACACCTAACTTCCCAAAATAACTCGATTATGCTTCTTGCGAGAGCAGAGTCCAAAATAAACTAGCCAGGAGAAGTCTTGGGATGGATTCTAGTGGGGAGCTAGCACACTCAAAACCAAAGTACCCATTGAAGTTTAATTTATTTACCTGCAATTGCCATCGAAATACCCTCTTAACCTCTCGCCCCCACACCCTCCTCTCGCCGACCTAGACTCCCCCTCCCCCGATGCTTCTCTCTGCCGCCTCCTGGTCATGACGCCACCCCTCTTCCTGGCTGCCGACCCGACCTCCTCCCTACACCATCATCTTGCTTCCCTCGGCCTTCCCCGCCCCTCACTCAGTCGACGACCCCATTCGTAGGCCGGCGGATGTGCTCCCCTACGTCTAGATCTAGAGGATGGGAGGTTAGACGGCGGTGGATCATATCCAAATTGGCGACAGTAAGGTCGACAACAGCTCGACGGCTAGGGTGGCCTGCCGACGAGGGCAACCTCCACCCTCTCGTTTGCGACCTTCGCCTGCCCGCTCGCAACCTCCTCCCCTTACGACGCCTCTCCCTGAGATCCATGCTATCCAGCACTTAGTGTCGCCACCGCCGAGGTCAGTTTAAAAATATCCCCTTGGCTGTGTATTGGATTCTTGCATGTTGAGGAAACAATCTTTGATTGATCTTGAGGCATGTGCATCGATCCAAGAACATGTTAATGGAACTTTCTTATGCTTGTACTGATGGAACTTTTTGATGCTTGTACAATATTTTTCCTTTTGTTATTTGCAATACATCTGATGAACTAGTTTGTTCAAAGAGCTTTGCTGTACTCTTTTTGCTGTAGGGAATCTTCCCATTGTCAATCTGGTAAACTTGTTCTCTCGTCACCTACTTTCTTGATGTTTCTATTCATGTGTCTTGGTGGGCAATTAAGGTAGCTTGTCACCAATTCCTGACTGTCAATCTGGTTAATCTCCTTTGATTCCTTGAGGTGAATTTGTTATGAACTAGCACATGGTCATGTAGTCCTGAACTAGCATCAGTTTGTCTGCATTTTTGAGAGTTGGAATTAGGCTCATGCTAACTGATGTACATGTACATTTTTTTCAGGTGCTTTGATTGACCAAGGTTTGGCCTAGAGAAATGTCCCATCTGTGGCAAGATTTTCATTCATTTAAGGCAAATTGCAGAGTTGATTGGAAATATGCAGACTTGTTCTGAAATCTTGACTATGTGTAATTTTGCCCTAGTTGATGCATAAATTTGTACAAACAGGTCCATCTTTATTGCGGCATCTTGCCTTGCAGAATGATTGACAAGAACTTGAAAAGATGATTTGTGTGTAGATTTCTTTATGTGCCTCCATGCACAAAATCTGTGTGTAGTTTTGTACCTTCACGAACAATCAGTCAAAACAATTGTGCAGTTTTGTGTCTTTCTAATTGATGCTTACCAATTGGCTAGGTCAAAATAATTGAAATTCCGTAGTAAAAATATAGAGATCTATTCCTCCTCTTTTTTTCCTTCAAAATTTGCATTTCTTGTACAAATATAAAGAAGTAAGACACAAATACAAATAAAGTTATACAACCAGGGGTCATACGATATACTTGCCTTCAATTCTCCCTCTTATGGTTTTTGGAGCCAACCTATTAGCTAAACGGTTTTTAAGGGTAGCTCTAAATTCTCAAAATTAAGAGCAGAACCTAAAAAAAGAGAATTTAGAGCTCTATAAAACAGGCCCTTGGGCCAGTCTCAGTGGGGGTTTCATGAAGTTTCATGGGCATTAGAGCATCTCCAACAAATCTTCTAAAGTGCTCATATCCCCTATATTTTAGAAGAAAAGGTAAAAAAAGGGCTCCAACAGATCCCCTAAGTGGTACAAAAAAATATAGAGGACTTCATCCCTAATTTTTCGTCCCCCATATATGGAGGACACACACCATCCCCTAAATCAGTCCCAACGCTCCTGCGCCGTCCGATCCCCTAAATTCTTTGGTTGGTAGTTTTTGTGGACCCAGATTTTAATTTAGGGGACCATATTTAGAGGACTTGTTGGAGGTTACATATTTTTAGTCTTCTATATTCTAGATTGTGTCCTCTAAAAAGTGATTTAGGGGATGAGATTTAGAGGACATTGTTGGAGATGCTCTTAAATACGCTGACATGGCACTGTATTGATGAAGAGAGAGATGATAAAAGTTTCATGGAAGTAAAGAGAGTTTCATGGGGATGAAACTCTTCTGCACTGTTTCCAAAATATAGATGTGTTGGAAACTGGGATATGAAACCTCCACTGAGACTGGCCTTATAGTATACATTGTGCTTGTACGTAATCCATTATCATGTAAAAGACATTTCAATTAAGATATAAATATTTAAATTTTAAACCACAATTAGAATAGATATTTAAACATGATATTTAAATTCTAAACCACAATTAGGAGTGGGTGAGATGGGGCTTGCACGCGGTGCTCTTGCATCGAATCAGTAAAATAATTTGACCCACTTCCCTGGCTAAGAACCCAGTACAGTTCATTAGATTTAATCATCTACATCTGTGCTTAATATTAACAGCGGCAAGTAGGAGTGGCAATTCGTGCCCCATGTGCACTGCACTACGTGCTAATTTATCTATTGGAAGCACAGAGGATCGAGCCTGCCTTAAGTACTTCCAGGCTGGGTAGCACGCGAGGTATCATTATATTAGCCAGATCTGCCTCAAAGTTGCCGTTTGACTGCAGCCATCTGCTGGCATGCGTGAGTTGGCGTCCTGGAACTGTTTATATAAATAGGGCCGTAGCTATTTTTATTATAAATTTGATCTATAAACGGCTACTTTTGGGCATGTTCTTTTTGGCTGCGGCTTATGACTTTTAACTGAAATTTTTGAATTTTGGCTGTTTACGGTACAGATTACGGAGAGATCGATACTCACTTGCGATTTTGGCTGGTACAGATGTTGGGTTTTTAACGTGTACTACGTTTAACTTGTAGACCCCCGTCTTGAGAAAATACTCCGTTTAAAAGTTAGGTATTGTTGCGGCTGCAAAAGGCCGGCCGGCTTCCTCCCTGCCGAACAGGCCCTTTATAGATCTAACTCTCTTTCTAAACTTGGCAGCCGCGGCAGGTGACATATGTCACTTGTCATATTTTAGGAGCTCGGCAGATGCTACTGAGTTACAAGAATCAACTTAAGTCACACAACACACACAAGTGACGAGTTCAAATCCAGAAAAATCATAGTGAAAATTCACACAAATATTGCACCCCAATTATAATAGTAGAAACCGAACTCTAGTTATCAAGTGCCTCACCGTTAGCCTATACTACTATTTGCCAAAACAAAAAAACCAGCTCAAAAATGTATTCCCCTTAGTCCCCTGAGTCCATCCATGCCATCGGTTACCCTCGAAAACCACTGCAGCCCCACCAATTGCTGTTGCAAAAACCAGCTCGGTTCAGTCGCTACAGTAACCGTGAGAAGAAGAAGATGAATAGTGTTGGGCTGGGCCGAACACTGTTCACCCCAGTCGCTACAGTAACCATGAGATAAAGAAGATGAACAGTGTTGGGCTGGGCCAAACACTATTCACCACTATTCATTTTGATTTATCTGTAGCAAAACCCAACCCGGATGAGTAGTAAAACCTAGATACTGTTCACACCTGACCCATCATGAACAGTAGCCAACCCACAGTGAATAGTAAAACCCATTCATATTCAAGTTAAAATCCAAAATACATATTTACATCGTTTCAACCTCACGAAGCCTATTTTCAACTCCGTTTAGTCTAAAGAGGCTCCGATAAAATCCTAGCCAACCCAGATGACCTGTCTAGTACTGTTTTCACCGTTATTGTTCATCCCAAAATCCAAAATTCATATACATAGTCATTTTGATTTTCTTGAACCTATCTACACCATTCCCAACTCTGTTTCATCATCATAAACTATGATAAAGCTCAAAACGACCCAGAAAATATTTTGACCCCAAACCCAAAATTGTTCATGCCCGCAGCTATTCGCAGAAACCCATGTAACACCAATATACTTTTTCGACCGTCTCAAGCTCACCTAGCCTAATTTGTAACTCCGTCTAGCCAAACCAAGTATCACCTAAACCCTATCCACCAAACCTATTTTCTTTATATCTTTTTGTTTATTTTATTATATTTTGTTCCCAGCTTGCATTCTACGCTAGTATTCGGACCCAACAAGTTGGTCAACAAAAGAGCTGCAAGAACAATTAAAGAAATCAGTGTCCAATTTGAAGACTGCAGTAAAATACTCAGAGACTATGGATAAAGAGATAAGTCACATTTTTGTGATCATTTTGAACCTACATTCCTTTAATTATTTAATTATTAGTATCTTCATATCTCTTATTTACACACTGTTATTTCATGTACAATAAATGTTTAGAATGACATGATCTTTAACTATGTCCTACCACTGAAAAAGCTATATTTTATTTGATGGCCATATTCACCTTGACAAGCTTTAGTAATAGTAAATATACTAATTAAATATCTATGGTAGATTAGGAACTCAATTATTTCATACCACTAAGTGACATGGCAGTTTGCCGGTAGAATTGCAAAAGTGGTTCTGGGGTAAGGAGGCATCATGGGAAGCCACTGGATGGTCGGGTACTGTCACATCCCAAATTTTCGCTCTCTGAAAAATATAATTTCAAATTAATTAATTTAAAGTATTTGAACTTTATTTGAATTTATCTAAATTTTATTTCAAAATCTAAATCAAATTTAATCCTCAACCTCTCTACTCGGCCATTACGTGTCGCTCCCTGATTCAATCCATCCTCGCCTGGTTTAATCTCAGCCACCCGCATTCACTTACCCCTTCGTTTTAATCCGATGGCCCTGATTTCTCTTTCGCCTTGTGGCATTCATCCGACCATCTGCTCCTTCCTCTTCTCTCTTCTCTCTCGCCGCCAGCCCAACCCCTCCTGTCAGCTTCTTCTTTCTCCTTGCCTTCTTCAACCTTCCACCGCTAGCATTCATGCCCTACCCGATCTCTTAAATTTGGCTGTTTCTTCTCGTTAGCCGAGCATTTACTACAATTGAAAGCCTAATCACTCCCGCAATCAACCTCCACCATTTCTCCACTTTAAACCTCGCCTATATCCCTCTTTACTCGTCCTTGCGCCGACCTTAACTTTGGTGTAACCGATAACCGTTCGTCGCCTCTACCTTCGTCAGACCCATGCGCGCATCCCCGCCCCTCAGCGAGTGAATCCACTGCCGAAGAGCCTTGACGCAAACGCCCTCACTTTGCCATCCCTGCATCCTCGTCTCCGGCTACCACCGAGAATTTCCGAGTGTCGTGCCAAGGTGCACTTAACTCCCCGTGTCCTCCTCCTCTCGCGCACCCCTCGCCGACCCCAGCAGCGTCGTCATCCGCTGATGCCCTCAGTCCCCGTGCGCCACCTCAGCAGCCGTGAGCTACGCAAGTGCTACGCCAGCCGCGTGCCACCTCAGCCTTCTCCCCGATCAACGGACCCAGTCCACAAAAGCCGATCACACCTGTCAGTGAATAAAACCCTTTTTCTGTTGAAAAATAATTCGGCCAGAAAATCGAAATCCTTGCTGACATCACCATGACATATAAATCCCTTTTCCCATAGAAAAATAATTCCTCTGAAAATCATTTCCCTTGATGACATCATAATCTGATTTTTCAGTTCAAAAATAATTCCAGAAAATCAGATTATTCTTTTTCTCTCCTCTTAAACTTCCAAACGCTTGTATTTCTTCATTTTAATTCCGATTGAGCCCATTCAAATTTCTAAATTCATCTAAAATTCTAATCTATTCATTTCTATCCTCTTTTTAAATTTTTGGAGTTTTTGAATTTATTTGGATTAAATTAAAGCTTAGAATGTAAAAATATTTTAATGGTTAAAATATACATCAATTAAATCCGAAATTATTTTATTTGGTATTTTCGGGTTCCAAGGATCTTTGTGGAATTTTTCTGAATTTTTTTCGAATTTATTTTATTTTGTTCGCAAAAACAATTATTATTTTAATTCCTGTTTTCTCTCTCCTCCCATTCATCTTCCTCACGAACGTGCGTTTCGTCCAGAGCATGGCCACCATGAACCCAACTTTGAAGCTCTCATATCTCTTGATTTGCTCAACGGTTTTAAGCGAAATAAATTGCATTCAACTCCTCTCATCAAACTCTTTCATCTTCTTACTGTTTTCCCCTCATTCATGAGCCGTTTCGCGAGAAATTAACCCATGCCATTGATGGACACGGTCTCTTGATCTCCCATCTCGGACCTCCCCCGCCCCTATAAAAGGGAGCACCGTGAGCCCCTCCGCATCCTCACTCAACCCCGAAAATATCAAGTCCTCACTCCTCTTCTCTTGGGCGCAATCGGAGTTTTTCTTTTGTGTTCCAAGCGGCGTTCTTCGGCTTATTGCGCCTCGTCCGGTGGAGCCCCGCCACTTTTGAGCACATCCCCGGATTCGCCTCGTCGCGTTCTACGCGGTGCTCACCTCGCCTTCACCGGAACTTCGCCGGAGCACCATCGCCACCGTGGGCCATAGCGCATCGTCGTTCCTCGCATCGCCACCGGCCGTCCGTGCATGCCCGACCAAAACCAAGGTGAGCATCACGTTCCCCACGCTCTACTCTTCGTTTCGCCGCAAGTCTTGCATGTTAATTCCTCTCCGTTTGACCGGAATGTCGATGTCAGCCTGTCGGCTACATAAAAGCGTGTCCACCGCGTTTCACTAGTCCGTTGGCCGAGCCGTCTGCACCGTTGAGTTGGCCTCGATGCGTTCTACGCCGTGCTCTCTTCCATTTGTCCAAAACCCTTTCTTAAATTTTTGACCCCGACACCTTGCCATGGCCGCAAATGGCACTTCGCATCCCTGCCTATCCGGGAATGCTTTCAACAATCCGTTCGCGTCAAAACGTGCCAAACTATCCCAGGTGGCTACGTTTCAGACGGTTTTGGATTCGCTCTACCGAGCACGAAGATATTGAGTTTTTCGTGTTTCGGTACCGTCGTTGTTCAAACGACGATTGCGTCGCCTCCGGTGAGTTTTCGGCTTAGCCGATATTTTTCCTAGCTTCGTCTCACCGTGTTCTAGGCCGTGCTCACCTTACTTCTCCTTGTCCCTTTCCTGAAAATTATTCTTCTCTCCACACCTTATGTCGTTGTCGCCGTACACGTCGTCATCGTGCTCCGTTTGACGTGTCGTCACTTCCTACATGTGCCTCGGGTCCTTAGCAACCCATTTTGCTAGTTGGCTTCACCTCCCATTCTTTTTCTCATCGACGCCACGCCAAAACACCAAGAGTTGTTCTTTCGTTTCTTTTTCCAGAATTTTCTGATCCGCTAATTTTCCAATCGCTCGTTCTCCTCCGTCCGAACTCTGAATCAAGTGATTCAACTTTCTAAATTCATCTAAATTCCTATTCTATCTCCCAGCTTATATTTTATAAATTGTGGATTTTATTTGGATTTTATTTGAGTTTAGTTTGTTCTGGCTTTTCACGTGTAGACTACGACTAATCCGAAGAGTATAATTTCGGCAAACCTCAGCAAAACTTCAAAGCAAGGCAAGTCTCCTTTGACCATCTTGCTCCTATGATTTACAAAATGATTTGTGTAGTTATTTTAAATTATTGCATGCTTATGTTGTAAAAGTGGATAACTTGATTTTAGAAAAATTTAGTTAAATGTCCCAATTGTTATACCTTCCATTGAAAATCGTTTACCTTGTACCATTGTCAACTTAGGATATCCCTTTGACTCAATAATGAGTTAGTATTACATTTTGTTAAATTTATACTAGCAAATGCTTAGTTTAGCGAATCAATATAAAATGTTCAAATGAGAAGCATGTTTGCTAAATGTTTTGATCAATGGTTTGTTTGAACATTGGTAATGGATGTTACCATTGTTAATTGATTTGTTTGAAAAGTGGTAATGGATGTTACCACTGTTAATTTGAAAATAAAAAATGAAGTTCAAAGGGAAAAGTTGACAAGGGTGGATGGAAGGTTTGGCTGGTGCAGTTTAGCACGAGAATTTTTGGGATTGTGAATGAGCCACCCTGGTCGTTTAAGGACTGACGCTTGTGTTTGTCCAAACTGAGCAAAACAGTGCAACCACAAGTCTATATGGGTACGACCTAGCTAACTAACCTATAAAGGTGTAGTTTAGATATCACCAGTGGTGTATTGAGTGCCAGGGTGTACTGGTTACTCATAGTGAGGGACAGGGTTTACTGTACTCATACGGCGCAAGAGGGGGCTCCAACTCGTGGATTCGAGTTGTGGTGAAACCTTAGCGGGTGGTATCTAGCTATACTGGAGTAGGTGAAAGGCTTTGTGATATTTTATCTGGGTCTCATGCCAAAGGAAGCATGTTGACTATTAAGATAATTTATCTCTTGTGGGTAAAGTGTACAAACTCTGCAGAGTAAAAACTATTTGAATAGCCGTGCCCACGGTCAAGGGCGGGCAAGGAATGCATTCACATGGTAGAAGTTTGATTTTTATTTCAAAATAAAATGGTTTGTCAAACTTGAGAGTGGTATAACTCTCGTGATTTAAATCTGGTGGTGTAACCAGATCAGGTGGTTTAACCTGAGTTTTGAAAGTTGGCAGATAGCCTGAGATTTTAGTGTTGGTGGTTTAACCTTCACTAAGTTATTTATCTAATTTCATTTATGAAAAACAAAGATGTTTATCAAATGGCCTTTGAAGTAATTATGTAGATTTGAAATAAAATGCTGATTTTTGCAAAAGAACCATATAGCCTTCCTTTGTGAATCCCTGCATCTATGCATCTTTCCCAAGACTTGCGGAGTACATTCATGTACTCACATGCTACACTTCAAATTAACTCTCAGAGGAGATCGAAGCTCAAGAGGTGGACTACGACTACTTCGTGGATGGATTCGTCGAAGGCTTTCCGGAGAACTAGGTTGCGTTTCCCCAGTCAATTGCCTGTGGCGTATTGATGGGTCTTGCTTTAGTTTCTTTTTGCTTCCGCTGTAATTTTCTGTTTGGTGTGAGGTCTTAAAACCTCATTTGTAATAAAGGCTTCGAGGTCTGTAATCTCGATTATGATAATAAAGCGTTGTTGGCAATGTATCATCTTTTCTGTTTGAACTGTGTGTACTAGCGTTGATATGAAACTAGTACTGTAATGCACATGAGGTCCAGGAGTTTCTACTCCGGGTCTCACAGGTACCATGACCTTGCCCTAGGGAGGAGGCTTGGACCAGATGGGTGGTAGGCAGTGTTGTAGAGCACTGGGGATTTGGGTTGTGGATGGAAGTTGCCTCGGTGAAAAGTAAGGACTAGAACCTTATACTAAGTAAAGAACATAGTGATTACTCAATCACAAGTTTTGATTCATCAAACCTAGTCTAGTAGCTGTTCAACTCAATTGAATATCCACGGGGGGTAGGAGTGAAGTGGCATGGTATTGGAATGGTAAAACCACACTCAACAACGGTAGGTCCTCTCAAATTGAGCGGGAGCGTTTGAATTAGCTAGTGGATACCCGAGTTTGTTTGGTACATAATCTACTGGGTAGAGGCTATATAAAGAGATGAGCAGTGAAAAAACCTTATTTTCTTAACTCAGTCATAAGGGTTAAGAAATCTTGTGGGTAAAGCTGAACAATTCTCAGTCATAAGTAGCTTTGGTGAGATTTTAAGTTGGTAATTGAAATATTTGAACCCATTTTTCATTAAGAAGGCAGGCTCTTGTCTTTTGTGTTTAAAATGTTTACATATAAAATTGCATCCACAAATACCATAATAAAACCATTTTATCCCCATCTCTTGAAAATCTCTGCAAGTAGTTATATAGCGTTTCTCCATGTGACTTGTTGAGTATGGTTGGTTGTACTCAATCTTGCTATATTTTCCACCACAACTGATATCAGAAGAAGAAAGGATATTTCAAGGCTTCGTGTTAGGGTTACAACCGCACTCAAGTAGTCATGTGGAAATTTTCTTCGGTTCTTCTGAATGTAAGTTAAAGTTTTGGGTTTGGATGCCCTTATAGTTTCTAAAGTTGATCGACAGTCCATATTTTAACCAACTTAACCCTTTTAAAATGTTCATGAGTGGGCATGATACTCCTTTTGTCCGCAACTGAACTCCTGGGCTATTGCGGCACATACAATTACCCTGTTCCCAAAAATGGGGCTGTTACAAAAATCAGATGCTTTAACTAAGCAGGATATAGTACACATCACATTTGCTTACAACTTACAACCCTCTCAGATTTCAAAGATACATCGATGCTATCTAAAATAGTGCCCCATTCTTCCAAAAAATACTAATATCTTTCCTCTAATATAGCCCCAAAGCAATCGCACTTCGAAAAGAAGATAACACAAGAGAATGCACCCATCAACAAATGGGGCTACATAAAAAAGATAAAATATTGCACCTAACACAAGAGAATGCATCCATCTGATCTCCGACAAAAGAAAAGATTCCCACACAAGCAAGAAGAGATCGGTTACCCTAAATCTTGGCGAGCAGAGGAGGAGCGCAACCCAAGAATTTCACCCAAAAAAATTGAGATTTGATGCGACTTGGGATTTTCCTCCCTTTGGGATGCGGGTGGGGATGCAGTGGCAGCACGTGGGAGTCAGAGGAGGAGGCGGACGCAATGGTGGAGCTACAGGGAAGGAGATCTAGGGAGGTGGGAGCACAGCGACAGATGGTGATGGAGATCGAGGAGGAGGGGAACATGACAACAGAGGTCGAGGGTGGGGGCGATGGACATGCCGACGTACACTACAGACTACTCAACCCAAACGGCCAAACCACACGGAACTTGTAGTTTCAACCCTTATGAAACCGAAAATACTCCACCCAAACCAATCCAAACCAACCTGGTTCACAAGCAAACCTAACCCAGATCAAACCATTTTGCCCCTCAACCCATATGAATCTTACACCCATTCCTTAAACCCAACTCACTGAACCTATTTGAACCCAACCCATTACCAGGCCTAATGACACATGTGGATAGCAATAGCAGCCAGGATCATGACGAGAGGCGGCAGGCACATGGGCGGTAGCTATGGCCTCGTGGTGAGCTGAGACAAACCAAAAACTTATGAAATTTTGGAATTTCCTTGAATTACAGTTGAATTCAAATTATTTTCCAATTTGGAAGTCTCTAACCAAAATGCACATTCCTCTTTCAAATTTCCACTTTCTTTAGTTACTGGCGCCCCTCTGAAATGCTGCCTTCACCCTCGTTTTTGACGCCACAGGGCATGCTCCCGTTCGCTCGCCACTGTTCACACCACTGCTGCCAGTGCCATCAACTTTGTACCACGTATCACCAAGCCACTAACAACCCCACTACAAACCATAGACCCGTCCATCCATGTGCTCCAGGCAATTTGAACTTGCCCTGCCACCATTGTGCTACTCCCTCTCACGGCCGACATGCCACCCTGCATCTTTGACCACTACAACTCGTTGGTCGAGGAGACTCAAAGCCTAAGGCACCACATTACTTGTCGACCTTCCCCCTGCCACAGCCAAACCCTGTTAAAATCCCTCACACCATCCCTGATTAGCCACGTGCCAGCACCAAAGCCACAACTCCACTGCTTCCACCACCTCTCCCATCCCATAAAGACTGACTAGCTCCTCTGCTAGCTCCTAAAGCTACCACATTGACCATCATACACTTCCTCTTTGTCTTCGATCAGTGCACGCTGCCATCATGGAAAGAGTAGAGGTAAAGCCTTGAATTCAATTCACCTCATGCTTTGATTAGAACTTGATTTCTCCCGTCTGTAGCACCACTAGCACACCACGAACACGAAGACGAACTCACCGTAGCACTCCTAAACCCTTTGAACCCAATCGGCATATGCCACCACCACTTAATCCACCTCACCACAAATAGCCAAGCACAGGTCACAAGAACCAAAATTGTCGCTGCCCCTAGCTTCCACAATTAGCATAGAAGCCTCAACACTCACGCTATTGTCTAGGGCACATCGAAGCCGTTGTTGTGCCATCGTAGAAGCCCGTGAAGCTCTTATTGTCACCAACCCAAACCACAGCCTCCCAAACCTCGATAACACCCAAAATGGAAACCCGTGGCCACTAGAAACCCAATGGTGCACGCAATCACCATCAACGCCCTTCGCCGGCGTGTAATCGCTCTCAATTTTATAAACTGTCACTAGGTGCCCTGTAGCATTCCGAGGTTGAAGACAACCTAGAGTAGGCCTTGGGCCAGGCAATCCTAAGCCACATGCCAAAGCCTACTAGGCCAAGCCGCCAGCGAGCACCACTGTAGCAGCCACTGTTCATGACCCGACCCGTTACTATTCCTAAACCCAATCCATTACTGTTTAGAAATCAAATCCATTTACTATTTCAGACTTGATACTGTTAAAGATCCGATCCGTTATGAACAGTACAACCCATTACTATTCACCCAAAATCCAATACATATATATATATATAGTCATTTCGAGCATTTCAAACCTATTTAAACCATTTCTAGATCTGTTTCACCATCCCAGACTCCAATAAAACCCTAACCAGCCCAAATGCTATTCTGACTTAGGCCCAATATAGTTTAGACCTATTACTATTCACGAAAAGCCCATGAGCACCTATATATCCATTTCGACTGTCTCGATCCCATCTAATCCATTTCCAACTCCATTCAGCTAAACCAAGCACTATTTAAACCCCAACCATCTAAACCCATTTTCTTTATGTCTTTTCTGGCTATTTTATTGCATTTTGTTCCCTTCTTGCATTTTACAAAGCAAAAGCTTATTTGCATTCGATTTTCTATGCTAGTATCCAAATTCAACAAGCTGGTTAATGGAAGAATTACATGAGCAAGTAAAGTAGTCGGTATACAACCTAAAGCCTATAGTAAAATAATAAGAGACTATGGATAAAGAGGTAAGTCACATATTTTTTTATCATATTGAACCTACATTCTTTAATTATTTAATTATTAGTACTTTCATTATCCCTCATTTACGCGCTATTATTTATTTAAAATAAATGTTTGAAATGATATGATAATTTAGCTATGTCCTACCACTAGAGAAGCCCCATTTTATTCAATGGCCATATTCACCTTAACAAGCCTTAGTACTAGTAAATTACTATAAAATATACTATTGTTGGATAGAAATTCAAATGTTTCATACTACTAAGAGATTTGGCGTCTTGCCGGTAGAATTACAAACTGATACTAGGGTAATGGATGAAGCGTGGAAAGCCATGAGATGGTTGGAGTCCACGACCTTACCCCAAGGAAGAGGCTTGGATTGAAGTGGTTGCAGTGCCGTGGTGCACTGTATTATTGGTTTGTGGATAGCTATCTCATTGGTAAAAAGTAAGGACTAGAACTTTGTGCTGAGTAAAGAACATAGTGACCGCTCAACCATAAGTTTTTGACTTATCAAACCTAGTCTAATAGCTACTCGAATCAATTGAATATCTACAGGGTGTTGGCGTTCCAGAAGTGAAAATGCCCACATATAAGGGGGTGGTATGAAAGTGGTAAAACCATACTTAACAACAGTAGGAGCACACAGAGTTGGGAGGCACTTCTCCATTGGCCAGTGGAATGTCGGTTGTGTGTGGCCACATCCCTACCAGGTAAAAGCTATATAAAGAGTAGAGCAGTGAAAAGTCTTATTTTCTCAGCTCAGTCATGAGGGTTAAAGAATCTTGTGGGTAAAGCTAGACAACTCTGTAGAGTCAAAATAAGAAATGGTAGTTGAATATGACATGCTTCTGGTAAATGAAGTTGTGTTTTATAAGTGACTCCAATAATAAGGCATAAGTTGCTTTAATAATGCTTCAATCAAGCAATTAACTTGTTTCAACCCCATTTCCCTTAAAAAGATAAAGTTTTTGTGTTCAAAATTGTGTACAAATAAAACCACATCGCAAATTTCTTAATGAAACTATTATATCCCCCATCTTTTGAGAATCCTGCCAAGTAGTTAAATAATATTTCCCTGTGTGACTTGTTGAGTACAATTGGTTGTACTCAATCTTGTTTTATTTCCCACCAGAACAGATACCAGAAGAAGAATGGGTGTTTTAAGTTTTTTATGTTAGGTTACAACCGCACTTAAGCATTCATGTGGGAATTTTCTTCGATTCTTCTTAATGTAAGTTAAGCTTGGGCTTGAATACCCGTTAAATTTCTAGGCAATATTATAGTCAAGTTAACTCTTTTAAAATATTCATAAGCAAGCATGATATTCCTTCTGTCCGCATCTGATCTCTTAGGCTGTTGTGGGACGCACGACGTCCCTATTCTTAAAAATGGGACTATTACACGAGCGACGCCGGGATGAGGAGCCAAGGGTGGCTGACAGCGTGCGAAAAGAGGGCAGCGGCATCCTCGCAGTGAGTGATGCCAAGGACAAGGAGCCAAGGGGCACCAACGATATGTTTGTGCTTGTGATTTAGGTTTTGTTCGTTGCGTCATTGGCTTGAGCTCTAGTTTGGATCACAATATGGACGCTGAGCCAAAGTGGTTGGCGAGAGCATCCTTCCTAGTTTCCTAATTCCTAGTCTACATTTCCTACATTTTTAATTTCTAAATATTAATTATTATTAATAAAAAATTAGTTTTGTAGGCTACATCAACATTTATGTATTGCCAGTTAACTCTTGCATATATCCTCTGAAACTTACTCTTTATTCTAAGTCTTTGTTACTTTATTCCGAAGATACTAGGAAAAAGTTGGGACCCACATTGTATTGTGGTGCCTGAGTCCTAATTATGATTTGTTTTGTAATGGTGCTCCAAACTAGCTTATGACTTATGATTTATGGCTTACGACTTCCCTCAAACAAATAAACATGATAGTTTCTCTGCTATCATTTCGAAGTAGCTTATCGGGACAACCTTTTTTAGATGATTTATCAGCTTATCGTCATTTGGATCGTTCACACAAGTGCTCGTGTTAGGGCCAAAAACCATAAGCTGCAGCAATAAGTCATGAGCTACAGATGAAAATGAACCGACCTAGGTTTAGGGTCCATACTTTCAGAAATAGGACATAGTAATAGTACCATGAAAACTATTGCCTAATAGGACTTATCAATATGTCTCACGAGAAGACGAGAGTCGGTGTGTATGAGGACCATCGTGCCTCAAGGGCCATTGCCTTTCAAAGTCTGAATAGCAACACCTCATATTCCTCCTGTTGTTGGTTGTCGAGAAGTCGAGGCATGCTGCATATGCCAAACTTCGGCCTTTGGGTATTGTTACAATGGCCCCTACGCCTACGCCCACTGCATAGTACACTCCATTCATGTGCAGGGTCCACACTAGCTCTGGAGATAGCTGACAGGCCTGGTGGCCTACGGGGGTCCATTTGGTGACAAAGTCCTCTAGTATTTACGATTTCATCATGGTACACGCGACGTAGGTGATAGAGAAGGGGGCCAGGTCAGTTGCCTACTTGCCGATGCGGCCTTTGGATTCCTTGTTTAGTAGAATCTCCCCGAGGGGGAACGATGAGGGCACGGTGATGCTGTGGACCATGAAGTAATGGCGCAGCTTGCATGAAGCCATGAGCAAGGCATAAGCTAGCTTCTCTAGCTTGGTATATAGTGTCTTTGCTCCTTGGAGGTCTTTGGAGACATAGTAAACCGACTGCTGAGCAGATCCCTCCTCTAGTACGAGCACCGCGTTGACCACTTGGGGCATTGTGGAGAGGTATAATAGTATTAGAGCCTCTGGTGTTGGACACATGAGCCTAGGAGGCTCGACAAGGTACTCCTTCAAGTCCTAGAAGGCCTGTGTGCACTCGTCAGTCCACTAAAAATTGCCTGAGCTGCGATGCATCTTGAAGAAGGGTAGTGCTCACTCCATCGCCCTTGAAATGAAACAACTAAGGGCAGTTAGATTATTCGCAAGCCTTTGGACCTCCTAAACAGTCTTGGGAGTCTCCATGGATAGTACAGCGTCGATCTTGTCGGGGTTAGCTTAGATTTCTCTTCCCAATACAAGGAAATTGAGCAACTTGCTAGCTCAAACTCCGAAGATGCACTTCTCTGGGGTAAGCTTTAAGCCCACCTATCAGAGGTTGTCGAATGTTTTCTTGAGGTCTGCGTCATGGATGTCGCCCGAAGGCTCTTAATGACCACGTCTTTGATGTAGGCCTCGATGTTGGAACCCAGCTATGACATTAGGGTGAGCGCGATGAGTCTGGTGAAGGTGGGCACCGGCATTTTTTAGCTTGAAGGGCATCTTGACAAAGTAGTACATCCCGTTGGGGACTATGAAGCTTGTCTTTGCCACATCCTCCTTTGCCATGTGTATCTGGTGATAGTAGGAGTATGCATTGAGAAAGCTCATTATATCGCATCACGTTGTCGCATCCACTAGCTGGTCAATACACGGCAACAGGTAGTTGTCCTTAGTGAAGCTTTGTTGAGGAGTGAAATCGACGCACATATGTCAAGTTCCGTTGGCCTTTTTCACCAGCACTAAGTTGGCGAGCCAGTCGGGGTGGACCACTCCTCTGATGATGCCAGAGGCCCTTAGCTTGGCCACCTCCACCTTGGCAGCCTCTTGTCTATCGAGCGACATTCACCGCATCCGTTATTTGACTAGATTCGTGTTAGGGCGCAACATTAACTTGTGTTTGATGATGGAGCGGTCTACCCCAGTGATGTCATCAGGTGACCATGTGAAGACGTCTACATTCTTGTAAGCATGGCCATCAGGTTTTGCTCAACTTCGGACGTAAGGCCGCCTCTGACCGATATCTGCTTCAACGGGTCCTCTAGGTGAAGCAGCACCCTCTTCACCTCGCCGTCTAACTTTGACTTCAACATCCATCCTAGGGCGGAGGGAGTTGGTGCCACAGAGGGAGGCACGGTGCCTTCGCTTATGGTGTGTACCTTCCGGTGTGCACTTTGGATGCCCACTTCGATTTGTCATGTGAGGTCTGAATTGCCAAGCACTGTGATGACTCCGCGGGAGCCCAGGAGCTTCATGCATAGATAGTTGTGGGGTTGAATCACGCCAAATGTGTTGAGGGTAGCCTTTCCTAGAATGGCGTTGTAGGGATACTAGAGGTCTACTACATCGAAGTTGATGACTCCATGTCTGATTTGCTCGCCTTGTCAAAGGCTACCTCGAGCGCTATTTGTCATAGCATATTGACTAGCTGTCTGCCTAAGCCCTACAGGGGTATGCCTGGTGGCTCCAACCTGCTTCACGGGAGGCCCATCTGATCAAAGGCGCCAATGAACAAGAGGTTTGTGGAGCCACCTCCGTCGACTAGGATTCACTGGACATCATAGCCCACAATGCTGGCTTTGTTTACCAGGGGGTCTTGATGGGGGAAGTATACTCCGAACGCATCGTCTACCTTAAAAGTGATGTCTACTTGGGCCCATTCTGGGACCACTTGTGCGGCGTATGCGTCAATGTGATGAATCTAGCGCGCATAGGACCTTTGCAGTCTCTCGAAGGGGAATTCGAGGGATGACCTACCCGTGATGACATTAATCACCCTGTGGGGGCTAACTTCGGGGCCCTAGATTCACAGCATGGCTAGAGGCGGTTGAACGAGGGGTGCCTCCAGGAGCTACTTTACATACACCACCACCTATGTCCTTGTGTCTTGGGCACGCTCCCTAGTTATGCATTCGTGAAACACCATGATGGAAGGGCAATCATGAGTGAGGTGATCTTCTCGATCATGCACTTCGCACCATGGTCCTTACTGGCGCTAGTCTTCGCAGCCCTGGCCCTTTCCATGCCCGTGGCCCCTCTGATCACGACCGCAACCTCCAGGGGCAGTGCTCTCCTTAGCTCCTCCTTCAATGCTGATGACGTATCTGGACCACGTTACCCTTCTTCTTGTGGTTTTATTCCTCTTTTTGAGCCATGGGGTGATCTTGGCTCCAGAGGCGGTTGGCATGACATCTATCTCACATCGCATCGCATCTTCTTCTGCCCTGGCATACTCCTTCATCTTATCTAAGAGCTTGGCCACCATTTTTATAGGCTTTCGTGCATTGTACTCCATGAGTGGGCCCTTTTAGAGGCCTCAAATGGTCATTTCATTGACGTCCTTCACCTGGCAGTGAACCTTCACAAAGCGTCAAAAGTAGGCCCACAACTTCTCTCCCAGTGCCTATCTCATCGTGAAGATATGGTCGACGTTGACCCGCTCTATGTAGTTGCCTTGGAAGTTGTTATGCATGAGGTCCTTGATCTGCTCCTATGCATATATGTAGCTGGGGATGATGATAAAAAATTAGAAGAGCACAACTCCCTAAAGTGTAAGTGGCAAACCCTTTGCCTTCATCGAGTCATCTCCTCCCGTCGCCTCGATGGCTATCTTGTAAACACGCAAAAATTCATGAGGGTCGATGTCGCCCTTGTATGGCTCCACTGTGGGCATCTTCAAATCTTTCGTACAAGCACTTCGCTATAGACCTATGAAGAGGGGGACTTGGGGTCCACTCGCTGAGGTGCGCTAAGACTCTAGCGCTAGCTTTGCAGTTCTTTGTCTCCTCGGTAGCCACCTCTGCTGCCACTACGATGGGCGCCGGCTGACTTTGATTTTCCTGCATCTCGCACATGGCCCTCCACAGATCTGCTAGTTCTCACTGTAGTGTTCCACAGATTGCTTCGAGGGTGCCTCTGCCCACGTTTAGCATGAGGGGAGGGATGCCCTCCACCCCTATGTGGTGACAGCGATGGTATCGATGCCAGCAGAGGTCCCCACTTGGGCAGTGCGAGCCCCATCATCCCGGTTGGTCGCCATAGCCGGATCCTCTATTGGTGATGCCTCCTGCCCCGTTGTTGGCACTGTTGCCAAAGGACCTCCCTTACCTATTGTGGATCCACTCGCCATTGTGCTAGTGTGTCATCACCATGGGACGGGGGGCCTTCGTGGACCGATTCCCTTGCTCTTGCCATGGTGGTTTCAGTGATAGTGCTTCTATTTTTGCTTCGGGGTCGATGTCGCCGCCTTTTTTGGGGTCGATGTCGTCACCTTCAGTGTTATTGCGTCTGAACGCTCTTACCTCAGCTCACAACTTCTACACCAATCCTGAAGGACAACACCAACTATTGTGGTTACGAACCAAACAGTAAGCAAGGGGCTATAGGGAGGCCACAAAGGAGCTACCCAAAGCCTTATAAGCTATGGAGAGCATATGTAAGATCACAGATAGGGCATAGGGATATCTTCTTGGAAAAATGAGTTCCTCCCCCCTCATGGTGCAGAGGCACATATTTATAGCCATGAGGAAGTTATGTACATAAATGCCCCTATATGTCTCTACACTTGTAGGGGTAAATATGCTATTTTCCTAGCTTATAGGTACATAAATGCCCCTATCTGGGTCTATACTTGCAGAGGTAAATATGTCATTTTCTTAGCTTATAGGCCCTTTTTGGGATAGCTAGATTGTCTCTTGGTGCATATGGGTCAACTGGGGCCAAGGTGGGGGCCATTCCCCCCAACATTTCTCTCTCTTGGGCTTCGTGTCCTTTTCTTCTTTTTCTTATGGTGCTTGCTTTCGCTCGGGTTTGATGATGGACTTTGTGCTCTGGACTACTGCTCTACTGGTCGGCGAGACACGAGACACGCTACTCTGTCTACTGTACCGACGGAATGGGCATGACTGTTGCGATCTTGCGCTGGTTCGAAGGCCTCAGAACAACTCATGCGAGACACGCCAGGACCAAGGGAAGAAAACACGATTTACTTCTTTGCACTTGGACCACAGGGAAAAAATGAAGGATAGACATGTGCGCTGTCTCAGAACCGAGGACTGAAAACCTGCTGTGCTTGTACTATCTTTGTTTCGCCGCTTGGCTTTAACTCTGGCTTGGAGACGAAAAACGAGCTGTTTAGGTCTCGGATTCGATAAAAAATTATTACAATGTTGATGTCGTGCGTGCCGCCCTAGGAATTGGGATCACTCTTGCTGAGGCAGTGGATCAAGATTTAGGGCCTGTTTTTTGTGGCTGCGGCTTATGGCTTTTAGCTGCGGCCTATGACTTTTGGTTGTTCATATGAGAGATTACAAAGTAACTGAAATTCACGTGTGGCTTTTGCCGATATAAATGAAGTCGGTATAGTATGTACTACAATTAACTAGTAGACCCTATCTTGAAAAGACACTTTGTTTAAAAGTTAGTTACTATAGAAAAGCCAAAAGCTGAAGTCAAACGCCACAAACGAACTGGCCCTCAATCCGGTGTGCTAATACTACTTGCTATAAAACGTATGGTAAAAATAGAAGATGAAAAGAACAGGAGACGAGGATTTAACGTGAAAAATCCTTGTGAGAAAAACCACAGACACACGAATGCGAAATTCACTATATGAGGAGATATTACAATGAGACCCTTGCTCTTTCTATTGACTACTATGGTGTATATATATAGGGTGAAGGAAATGAGTCCTATATAGAGAGAAAACTGAATTAGTGTCGGTTGTTACTGGTTGGAACCATATTTGATACAACATGTGCATAGCCTTGGTACCGGTTATAACACGTCTGGCATATCCTACACGGATACGGTGCGAAATCGGATCAACTTCAATACTTGATGTAAGAATTACTATGCAATTAAGGCCCACAACACATTTACTTGTATTGAAAACCACCAGTCCTGAAAACTGCTCTCAGTTGTCGGCATCAAACGCTCCGCTGATCAATCCAGCTTTGTCCACAGTTTTCGTACAGCCTCCACCCAACATACCCCTCCTCTAATGGCCAATTTTGCAGAGACAGATGTTGGCCACTGCTAACAATGTAATGTTGCAAGAAAGGTTATTTATTATTTTGAAATCTCATCTCAGTCACTCCAAAAGAACGAAAAGAAAATATGCATCTTATTGTCCAGCCGATAAAAACTTAACGCTGCCACCTGTCGATCTTCTAGGTGTGCACCTGATGCCTCTAAAGTGAACGATTAGGCTTATAGCTTCTAAAGTGAACGATTAGGCTTACATGATGCAGTAATTGTGCCAGGAACATCCTAAGATCATTTTCCATTGACCAATTTATATACCACTGGTTGAGAATTTTGCTGTTCTAGTGTTACGCATGGTCAGAATAAGAATGCTTACTTGCAGGTCATTGAGCCCTCTCTACAAGGATGTACATGCTTGACGAATGTCATTCAGGTGTGCCTGTTTTGCGGTTCTTGTCTATTGACAGTAGCTGATTGCAGCAAGGTGATAAAGAACTTTGAAGAATGTTGGTTACTGATTTCTGCAAGAAGTTGCGGGCCAAGGGCGTAGCCAGTAGTGAGGCTTCGTAGGGCTCGAGACCACCCTCCGCTGGTATCGGTTACCCTACATGAGGTATCTTTATTGTATTTGTTTTTTCTTTTTGATTTGTTTCTCTTTTATTTATGTATGAATTTAGATTGTATAAGCTCAATTTGTTATGTTTGTCTAAATTTATCTTAGTCCTCGGTTTTTAGTTAAAAATAGCTTAGTCCTTCGAGCCTCCCCTCCAATTTCATTCTGACTTCGCCACTATTGCGGGCTACGTGTCTCGAGGTGTAAGTTACTAAAACATGGCATTACGAGTATGAATGATCTTGTAATTTCATCTTCCGTTTGCTGCAATTGCATTATCTGGGTTTTGTGTGCGGTGCATCTCCGGTGTGCGTGCAACACCACCTTTTGTCCTCCTAGCATCTTGATTTGTTCTTGTAGTATATATAATGTATATATCACATGTTTTGGTCTCATCTTTGCTTCGTTGCAATAACTTTTTCACTCGAGGCATGAACGAATATATTTTTCATTTTAGTTTGTGTGTTTAACAGGCTGCTAACTCTATGTAAGTTTTAAACAGCTTTCAGTTTGCCTGATTGTTCAGCCCATCTCTCTAATGCAACATGTGAGCTCGTAGAAAACAATTACATGGTCTGTTTTATAGGAGGCATCGGTGAAAACTGCACGTCTGCTTTACAATTATTAGTGGGCTTTATAATTAGACGTTGTTTATATTGACATGTAAAAAGCTGATTTTCTATAGTAAATAATTTTTTTATAGTATCTAATTTTCAAATAGAATATCTTTTCAATGTGAGATTTATTAATCGATTGTAGTACACACTACAGCAACTTTATCTATATCGGCCTAAATTGCATGTGAGTGTCTCTTTATAAATTTCTCTATAAATTATTATTATTTATAAGTTAAAACTAAAAAGCCTAAACTTTTCTATAAATTATTATTATTTATAAGTTAAAACTAAAATACTAATGCATAGTTAGATGAGCACATACATCCACGCACATGGTCTGCATTTATTTCAAACAGTGCAAAGTTGAATGGATCCATCTTACGTGACCTGAAGAGAGATGGCAGCCACATGACACTTACCGCCTATGAACAGTGCAAGCAAGGCCCTTGTTCAACCTTGTGAGCATCGCACGGAAAACCTGTTTCCTGTCTCAGGCGGCAGCTCCGACTCCGACGCCGGAGGGAAATTGTGCTAGAGGATCACGGCTGGTGAGTTTGCGCTGCTTGGAGCTTCTTCCTTTGCGTCTTCAATCTTGCATCGTGTGACATTATCCATGTGGTTTTTTCTGCTTTGTTCTAGCATCAAGGAGAAAAGAGACATCTTCGTCCTTGACGTGCACCCATTTCCATAAACCCCATCTTCTCCGGGAGCAGACAGAGCAGAGACATTCCATAGCAAACAGGGAGCAATGGCTGAGTCTGCTTTTACTGCTGTGTTTGGGAGCGTGAGCAGCATCGCTGTTCAGGAGACCACATTATTATGTGAAGTGACCACCGAAGTGGAGTTCATGAAATTTGAGCTGAAGCGGCTGCAGTGCTTCCTTAAGGACGCTGATGACAAGAGGAGGTCAGGAAATGCAGGTGTTGCTAACTGGGTGAGCCAGATCAGGGATGCAGCATATGAGGCTGAGAATATCATCGAAGTTGCGGAGTACATGCAGAAGAGAAACAGGATCAAGAAGGGCTTCCTGGGTGCCATTTCAAGGTATGCTCACTTACCGAGCGACTTGATTACCTTTCATAAAGTTGGTGTTGAAATTCAACGAATAAAAAGGAAGATCATTGAGATACATGAGAGTGCAAACCGTCTGAAAATTGTTGATTTGGGTAATACTTCAACAGAGAATGATCATGTTAAGGATGAATTTCCTCAAGATTACCATCTCGTGCATCAAACGTTTGAAGATGATGTTGTCATTGTTGGTTTTGAGGAAGAGTGCAAGGAAATAGTGGAAAAGCTAGTTGACCAAAAGAGTAAGCTTAATGTTATCTCCATAGTTGCTACGGGTGGGGCGGGAAAAACTACACTTGCCAGAAAAGTCTATAGTTCATCTAGAATTAAAGAGCAGTTTGTCACAGTTGCTTGGGTCACTGTATCTCAAAAGTTCAAGGGTATTGATTTACTGAAGGATATTATGAAACAAATAACAGGGGACAGGGATGAGTCCAGAGCAATTGATCAGATGCAGGAGTATGATGTGGGAAAGAAGATCCATGATTTTCTATTGCACAAAAGATACTTAGTCGTGCTTGATGATGTGTGGGAAACAGATACATGGAACCAAATAAATAGAATGGTTAAAGTATTTCCAGATGCAAATAACGGTAGTAGAGTACTGTTAACCACACGAAAGAAAGATGTTGCAAATCATATTCAAATGCCAACCCATGTTCATGATCTGAAGCTCTTGGATGAAGAGAGTAGTTGGGAACTTTTTAGTAGCAAAGCTTTGCCGTCATACAAAAGGTCTACGATTTGTAATCTGGACGAGTTTGAAGAACTGGGGAAAAAGCTTGCAAAGAAATGTAATGGCTTACCACTTGCGCTTGCAGTTCTAGGAGGTTATCTATCAAAGAATCTTAATATAGAAGCATGGTCGGATGTACTTTTGAGTTGGACATCAACAAAAGATAGGCAGATGATGCGAGAGATCCTAGCTCGCAGTTACAATGACTTGCCAAGTCATTATATGAAATCCTGTTTCCTCTATCTTGCTGCTTTCCCTGAGGATTATGTTATAGATGTGTGCTATCTTATCCAATTATGGATAGCTGAGTGCTTCATTCCACATACACCAAAGCACAAACTGGAAGAAACAGCACGCAAGTATGTAACTGAGTTAGCTCAAAGAAGCTTGGTCCATGTTGTTAGCAAAAACATGGCACATAGATGGATTGACGAAATAAGGATTCATGATATTTTACGTGACTGGTGCATAGAAGAAGCAAGACAAGATGGCGCTCTTGATGTCATTGATGAAATTGCAGGTCAAGCTTCATCTCCGCTCTTTGTATATTGCAATGTATTTTCCAGTATGTTGATTTCTTGCTGACATATGGATTTACTCAAAAAAAAATTGCAGGTCAAGCTGGTGCATCATCATCCAATACCATGACATCCTATCGTTATTCTTTTCAGAACTTTTGCAATGATAAGATTTTCCAAGAAACACCTAATCTCCGAACTCTGCTTGGCTTTGGACTTCCATCAATGTCCCTACCTAAGCTGAGATTCCTGAGAGTTCTTCATGTAGAAAATTCAAGCCTAAAGAATTTCTCTACGGCAATGGGCGGCTGCACTCACCTAAGGTGTCTCAGGTTGATAAATTGTAAAGAGGTCACGCTCCCTTCTTCAATTGGACAACTCCTTTACTTGCAAACTATAGATCTGACTGGCACCAAATTGGACACGTTAGTACCAAACTCCCTGTGGGCTATCCCTACTCTAAGGCATGTTTACCTTGAAAGGGGGTTTTCTCCACCAAGGATTGTCCAACAGAAAGAGCTCCAGACCTTATCATTAGATTTTCAAGGTGGTGATAGTAAATATTTCCGGAGTGACATGGTGACGTTTTTGGGCCAAATGACCAAACTAACTGCCTTGTCCTTGGACATGGCACACATGCCAGCGGAGATGATTAAAATATTGGTGAAAAACATGCCTCAACTGGTTGATGTTTTTCTTGACGGATTCAATGTGCTCGATAAGTTTCCTGAGAGCCATCTCCTCCCACAAAGTCTACGGACCCTCCTTCTATTTGCTGACATCATTAAAGAAGACCCGATGCCGATCCTGGAGAAGCTTCCCCGTCTTGTTTACCTGTGGCTAGGTGGCTATGAAGGCCGAATTGTGTCCTACTCCACCCAAGGGTTCCCTCGGCTAGAACAGTTGCGCCTTCGACAGTTTTCCAGTGAGGAGTGGAGGATAGAGGTCGGGGCAATGCCAAGGCTCTCCGAACTGACATTTTCTATATGCTGGAAGATGAGTAAGCTCCCCGAGGGGTTGCTGCACCTGCCATCCCTCAAGGAGCTACGTCTGAGGGGCATGCCCCAGATTTCTAGAGATGACAGCACTTGCGAAGAGCTGCAGCGGAAAGGATGCAAGGTTGGTAACTATGCCCCCTCCCCTACTTGTCATTCTTTCACTTTCTTAGATTTGACTGGTATTTGCCTTCAGGATTTTAAGTGCCTCATATAAATATTTGTAGTACATGGAAACAAGCAGCAATATACTTAATAAATGCCATTTAACTTATTTTTGACTTTCTCTACATTGCTACCTTGTTTTGCCGTAACTAGGATCATTTTATTTTGGCAAAATTCACTCTATCTTCTATACTAATTGGAAGCTCCTCTAGAAGTTTTCACGATAATCCTACGAGGTAAAACGGTTAGAAATTTTTATATTAATCAGAAAAATCTTGAAATTCCCATATTAATAAAAAAAACATCTTGACCATCTATTGGTGTAATATACAGTGTAGATTAGTTCTGGATATTACCATGGCTTACCGAAAATGCACACAACTCATGCAGTCTAAAGCTATATCACGGACTCGTGTCTTCAAACCAAAACCAAGAGTACCAGTCTAGAAAAAAAAGGACGGACGACGAGGGCCTGAGAAGCTTCACGCGTCTAGGCAAGACACTGCCAAGTGCCAACCCTACCTAGCAGCATATTGAGCATATTGATCACATGAGCATATTGATCTCCCCAGTGGTATGCTCAAATTAATCCATATTGCTTCTAGACTGAAAATTTTAGGACAATTAGATAAAAGGGAAAAAATAGAAATTTGTACGTTAATCAAAAGAAAAGACAACATTTTCCCATCTATTCATTTTTTTACATGTATAGTCTAGAGCTTAACAAACATGTTATGTCTCTTAATGTCCTCATATAGAAAGACATACTTAATCGGACATGAAAAAAATGAAGCAACACACAACCGAATCATAACACGGAAAGACGACAAGGCTAAACAAAACCATAATAACGAAGAACATCATATGCATGGAGGAGAGGAAAAAATAATGCCACACACGGTCTCCACAAATTTTATAAGATTGATGGGCTCTGAATTCTTGGTGGAGCTAGATTTGGTGCTCTTTATATAACTTGCATGTATGTATGGCATGAAGTATATACTATCGGAGATCGATTCCTCACCATAATTATAGGATATATAAAAGCTTGAAATTCCCACATTAATCCATAAGAAGTAAAATAGCTAGGATATCATCCATCTATAACAAAATCGGCTCAAATCAACATCAAGTGGCAGCATGCACGTGTGTACAAACTACTAAATTAGCAAGTAGAAAGTAGGCTGTCTCCGAGGTCACAAATATTTTTGTAGATTCACACGGGATAGTTCAGATACAAAGCTCATCATAATGTTAAAGATAAATTTTGAATTAAAGCTGGCTCATCAACGCCATTGACCAGTGCAAAATGACTATGCTGCCCTTAGTGGTACAATTCATGAAAGGGATCGAAATGCCATTCGACAGTGGAGGGAATAGTTGGCGCCAAAAATTTAGTTGGCCAGCAGATTGGTCGGACACTTGGGAGGAAAAGGTTGGCACCCAAAAAAAATACCACATAACAAACTGCAATCATCACTTGATTAGTAGCGCATAACCTTCAATAAACATGCCTTAGACATAACAAAATACTCTCAAGGATTCAAACATCACAAAGTACATCTCAAGTAGTACAACATCTAACTTAACATACCCATTCGTGGTTTGTAATTTGACATCACAAAATACTCCAAGGTTCCTGACATTACAAAGTAGATCACATTGTCTGATCTAACAACACATAACACTAGGTGGCTTCCAGGGTTGAATAATGGTAGATGCAGCTATTGCTGCTGGTTGGACAGATTTCTTAGTAACTCTAGGTGGCTTCCAGGGTTGAATGGTAGATGCAGCTGTTGATGGTGTGGCTGCACTGTTGCTTGGCGTGGCTCCATCTGTATGAATGTTGAGCATCAATATACGAAATACTAAACAGCTCAAAGTTCATCCTTGGACCACAATTCCTAGCAGTACAACATAAATAAACCAGAACATTTCAACATTTTCAACATGCATGTGCTGGAGGCTTGGGGTTGGAGATTTTGCCTCAGAATCTGATGAAGTGAGTTGGGGAGGAGTAGGAGAGAGGAGCGAGAGACAACCAGGGGCATTTACTGTCATTTTGAAAACAATCTGACGTGGCTTTCTATTGGCTGGCCAACGGAATGTGACAGGAGTCACATTTCGAGAAGAAAACTCATAAAGCAGTGGTATATTCATAGTAAGGCAATTTTGGATGGTATTTTTAGAATTTCAGGTTTGACAAATGGCATATAACAAATTTTCCTATCAATTCCATAACTTGGTGTCATTCTCTTGTATGCTTTACGCAGGTGACGAGGACTGGAATATGACAATCCTCTGGTTGTGGCTCAACCTTGATGCATGCATGAGTCGATGATTTCTGCAGGATGCATGTGTTACGAACACCTCAATTATCCTTCATGCATGCCTTTGTCTTCTTTTTAAACTATGGTTTGATTATTTTAATCGAGTATCTCCAGTGTGTTTACGTGTTGGCCGTTAATATACTGCATTTTGTTTGTTTTTGTGTAATGATAATAAACACGGAGTGCAGAATCTGTGCTTCATGGTAATACTGTCAGTAATTCTTGTAGATTGAGATTTTCGAACACAAACGTTTGTTCTGTTAACCGCTGTATTAATTACCCAATCTCTTTGCATGATTTTTTGTTGAAAAATAACTAGTTTGTCATCACCGAAATAGTTATGTACTTAGGTCCCTACGTATGAACCAAAGGATTGCTGTTGCCGGTAGTGACCAATAATCTTGTAACACCCCGGCTTAACAAAATCTCAAGATATCACTCACCACCTCTACCACTACCAATTTTAAACAATAAGGAGGTCAACATGTCACAAGATAACAAGAACGGTATACCATAATAATTTAAAGATAAGTTTTAGCAGCACCAAACAGCATAATTTTAAAACATAACATGGACCAAATGAATACCATGGCTATCAATAATAAGGACAACTAAACATCGCAACATCTAGCAATATGGTGAATCGAGAAGATACTAAAGGTAACCACAAGTTAACCAATTACTACAATAATTGGAACTAAATTGTTCTTATCCAAACTTAACCAAGTGCAAAGTGAAGTGAAGGCTAAATAATGTAGGTATGCATGTGCTACTCCATTCTCATGCATGTCTTCATCATCACACACCTAACAACAACAAAGAGACAAGGGTGACACCATGACTCACAGAATAATATACAAGGTACCAACATTTTAACATTTCAGCTCAACCATCATTATCTCACTTTCAAATGCTCATTTCCATTCAGTTACATGCTGTAAGATTGAGGAGGCCGACTAGAGAGGGTGAATAGGGGGTCTTAAAAATTCTCTTCTATTAATTATTTGGCTAAATCAAGTATATAATGCGGAAGCTTAACTCAATTTGGTTTAGCACAAATAAAGGATATATAAATCAACTAGGTTCAACTAAGACTATGTCAAGATTTGTAATTCTAGGATAACAGGCAATCAATTTAATTCTACGAATGTAACTTACTTGAATGTAAATAGAGCATAAAGAAACAAACCACAATTGACACGGTTCCTTTTACCATGGTGTTCGGAGACTTACCGGTCTCCCCTAGTCCACGTTGAGGTAAGCCTAGGCCTGGACGAAAAACTCGAAGCTCGTTAGCTCGCTCGGCTCGTGGCTGGCTCGGCTCGGCTCGTTAGGATAACGAGCCGAGCCGAGCCAAGATTTTAGCTCGTTAGCTATAACGAGCCAACTCGAGCCAGCTCGCGAGCCGCTCGCGAGCCAAACGAGCCATGCTTCCAGGAATTTAGATATGCATATGCTGCTTCCATGGACCTAATTTGTACTCTATTTCATGTGTTAATGTGTAAATTTGTACTCTATTGTACCCAAACGAGCCATGCATGTGTTAATTTGTACTCTATTGTACCCAAACGAGCCAAACGAGCCACCCAAATGAGCCAAACGAGCCAAACGAGCCAAATGAGCCATGCTTCCATGGATGAATATATGATGGAGACATTTTTTGGCCCTGGCTCACGAGCCAAACGAGCTAACTCGAGCTTTTTGTCGAGCCGAGCCGAGCTAGCTTTTTAGTTCGTTAGTTATAACGAGCCAGCTCGTTATCCTACCGAGCCAGACCGAGCCGAGCCGAGCCAGCTCGATATCCAGCCCTAGGTAAGCCCAAACGAATTGGACCAGCTCCGTGAATTAAGCCTTCCATCTCAAATCCACTAGTGGTAGCTCTTTCCCGCTCCGGGTAGGTGAGCTCCAACCTTCACAATTCGTCGGGACTTCTCACAACCTTCTTTGAGAAGATCATCTTGCACGACGCCTCTAACGCCGTCTAGGAGTCGGCAACCTCGCTTGACTCACAACACGTGCAACGAATGCACAAGCTCAAGTGGATACTCAATCCACCTCTAGATGCAACACATGCAATCTAGAGCCTTCCTCCTTGCTCATGAGGTGCAACACATGCACAATTGAGAGGAGGATCTCACACTAGTTCAAGAGAGTAAAATGGAGTATAAAAAGTCTTACTACAACCGGCCACAAAGGAGTATATATACCCCACACCTCGAAACTAGCCGTTGGGGACAGAAAACAGGATTTTCGGAAATACCGCCATTATAAGGCCAGTAGTTCCACCCCCTTAGCAACGGTCAGAAAACTAGTCATTACTCAGCAAATCCAGTAGTTTCAACACACAAAATCTGGTACTACCGATCATCAGAAGTACCGCTCCAATGTGAAGAACTATCGATTTTCACGGGGACGAGAAGACGCCCAAAAGGTGTCTCTCTAAAAAATGTACCACTACACAAGCGGTCATTCCGCAACTCAGAAGTACTGCTCACACAGAGCCAAAAGTATCACTCACTATTCGGACCACTCAAATAGCTAGAGCTGTTACTATCGATCATTGATTACATTGGTTCTCGACCACATCGGATGGTTCAACCATGCAGGTCTCTGACCACATTGTCCAGTTCAATGACAAAGGCCTCCGACCATATTGTCCTGTTCAACCACACAGGTCTTCAACCATGCTAGTCTCTGAGCATGCTATTCGGTTCGACCACACAGGTCTTTGACCACGCTGGTCTTTAACCACGTTGGTTTTGACCACTTAGGTGTAGCACCCCAGCCAAACAATGACCCGTAATGCTACCAAACTAGTAACGTAACAAGGATAAACTAAATAAGTCTCACAAAATTTCAGCAGAACCTCCCCTGAATAGTTATCTATGCCAGAGGGTTCAACGAGCAGAATGAATAAGAATAGATATCCAACAGGTATTTCAACCAAGACTAAACAAAATTGACTATAGGTTACTAGGACATTCATAGAACTAGCATCTAGATAAAGAACAGGAACACCATAAATACTCTAGTAATTTATTGCAGTTTAATTTTCAGTAAGCAATGATCATAAAGATACTTAAAGTAATTCAATTCTTCTACTATTTAATTTCTTCCTTTCTTTCCATTATGGGTTGATCGTGAAAAGTGCAACATGACTAAACCTTCCTTTTCCCCATGCATGCCGATCTCATAAGGGTACCTAAAACACAACAAACAACAAGGGTGAGTCCAACGACTCAGCAAGTATAATAAATGGTAACAATAGCATACATGTACATCATTCCATAAGAACATCCAACAGTTACTTGTAACACATGCTATGCATACATGTACAACATTCCATAAGAACATCCAACAGTTACTTATCAACACATGATATGCATACATGTGCACCATTCTATAAGAACATCCAACTGTCACTTCAAAACACATCCTATGCAATATGATCAACAATATCTTTATCTCTTTCTCTTTTGCATTTTACCGGTAATGCAAAGTGCGCATCCGTCGATGCACACCCATGCCTGTACCATCTGGTACAAGGACCAATTACCCATACTCCGCAAGTATGGGGACCTTTAGCCCGTCATCAACATGACGGGGACCTCAGCAAATGCTTGGTCATCACATGACCAAGTCTTCAATAAGCCAACATGATGCATATGTATGAAGGTCTCATTTTAATAAAAATATGCATCACAACAACTTTGCACAAGGAATACTCATGAATTCCATAACTCACAAACAACCATGAACATTACTGGGTATGCCTTCATCACAACCATGAACACAATTGTTCATAATATAAATCAAACATTGACATTCCACAATATCAATGTAAACCATCATTATACTTGCCTTAACCGCGAGAGAACGAGGGACGTGCAGAAGGTGCTTCCCCCAGGACTAGTCCACCACCTGAATAATAATTATATTATATGCTAAGATAACAGTAGTGGGCCTTAGACCAAGTAAAAACAATCACGAACTAGCAAAAACGTCTAACTCGGTTCCAATCCCCAGATCCTACAGGTCGTCCTGCCCCCCTCTGTGGACAGTCAACTTCAAAAATTCATATCTATTGGTACAGGAGTCCAATAAGGTGTTCTTAGACTTTCTGGAAATATAATTATATTCTCCAACTAAACCTAGTTGGTGAACCTCCCTGAATCGGCCAACTTTTACCCGCACCAGCCAGTTTTCTAAAACATCAATTTCACGTCGGGTTCTCTGGATAGATTACTAAAAATACCATAACTTTCAGCACGAGTGTTCGAATCATGATTTCTTGATCTTTCTGGAAATCTGAGACAATTATCTACAACTTTCATTATACTGAGCTTCTCTAATTCTCCCTTTTCTAATCGCATAACCCAATTTACCAAAACTTGATAGAAACCCACAAATCTGCAGAACAGTCCCACTAAAAAAAATCATAACTTCCGCTACAGAGGTCCAAACGACGTGTTCTAGCACTTCATAGAAAGATGGCGACGTCCTCTACAATACTCTAGGAGACATCCAGAACTGAATCCAAACAAAACTATATCAAAACGACCATCTAACACAATCTATCCTGAGCAGACACAATACCAACATTGCTACAACTATTAAATATGCATCTAACCGGGGGAAATAGGGGTTACTCTTGATGAACCGCTGAAGAACACGATGAACACTACGTGATCTCTCTCTCCCTTCTTTTTTCCTTTTTCCTTTCCTCTTCTCCATCTTCTGGATCAAAAACACCTCTCGTTGATCGATCTCCTTCCTCCGCTCGACCGGCAGCAAAGGGGATCTTCTTCATCAACAGCAGGGGGCATCAATGGAGGAGGAGGAGGTGCTGCTGGACATGGGAGGCGCAAGGGAGAGAGGGGGGTGGCGGCCACAAGGGGAGAGGAGAGGGGGAAAAGGGGGTGGCAGCTAGGGTTTGGGGGAGGGGTGCCTCCCCCCTTTTCAGCCAGCCACCTCTTGGGCCAAGGCCCAGGCCCAGGTTGCCAGGATTTTCAGAAATTCCCCTTTTAAAAACCTCTATTTAACTCTTTTCTATACGGTCCTTCTCTCCAATTAATCGATTAACTCTCGAGTCACTTTTGGGGTGTTACATTAGGTCTCGACCACATCGACCATGCCGATCTTTGACCACGTCAATCTTCGATCACACAGTTCTCTAATCACCACGTCTATCTTCAACCACTTTGTTTCAATCACGTTAGTTCAACCACATTGGTTTTGACCACACAGGTCTCGACCACATCGGTTCTGACCATGTTGGTTTTGACAACACAGGTCTCGACCACGTCGGTTTTGACCACACAGGTCTCTACCATGTCAATCTTCCACCACACAGGTCATCGACCTCGTCGACTCAACCATGCTGGTTCGACCACGTTGGTTCTCACCACATTGATCTTCAACCACACAGATTTTCGATCACATTGGTTCAACCAAGTAGGCTCAATCATGTTGGTTGTCGACCACGAAGGTGTTCGACCACCAACAAGCATGGTAGTTCTGTGATTACAACACCGGTAGTTTTGCCCCGTGGTAGTACCGTGCAATACATGCCGGTAGTTCCGATTTTTCTGACAAGTGCATATACTTCAACAAATCTTGCAAAACACATTTGCAAACTATAGTATCATGCACACAACGATCAAATATAGTTCTCAATAAGATGGAAATCACATTTGCACACTTTTGGAATCATGACATAAGGATTATGTATGAGCTTCAACTATTTACAAAACACATTTGCAAACATAAGCCTCATACCACAAGGAGTAAGAAACATGGACTTCAAACACTTATAAAACACATTCGCAATATATAGTCCCATGTTACAAGGTTTCATACATGAGCTTCAACTATATGCAAATACAAGCATCATGCTGCGGAGAGCTAGAGTAAGCGAGGTTGAGGTATCAACACATGATGAGACTCAAACTACTAGACATAACCCCTCTTAATAATATGACAACCTATACTAGCAATCCAGTCTTCCAACCAAACACCAAGACTGGTAAAAGACTAGGAACACATCCTTAACCCTAGCTAGTCATATCTTTGCCTTGAGTCATAGTCTTGACATCAACTCATGATGCATCCTTTACCTTAACTCCATCAATACATAATGGGTCCTCACTTGACTTGATGATCAACACATGACCATCTCCTCTTGGACATGCATCAACTTATGATGCATCCTCTTCTTCATGGTCTTCAACTCATGAAACCGTCTTTCATCCGCATCTTGACTTGATATTCTTCAACACATGAAGTTATCTCAAATCATCCTTTTTTGTGGAATCTAACCTATTTATCTAACTCATAAAAACTGTTAGTCTACAAATCAATTGCCATTAATTAGCAAAACTTCACCATTAACTCATAATGGAGGGACTAGATTCCACAATCTTCCTTTTTTGGTAATTCATGACAATCTCAACAAATAGTAAGATAGAACTTGATTTGTGAGTATACAATATGTACACAACAAATGTACACTTTATAATAAGCTTCTTAAGCAGAGCTTACTTATCCGGTTGTCGTGAATCATCCAACCATTAACACATAATAAAGGAACTAGATGATAACCCGATTATGAGTATATATGAACTACACAAGCTATATATACTCAAGAGATATGTTTCAAAGTAAAGATCCTTAATATGTGGAAAAAGAAATATGGATCAATAGTAATGAAACCACAAAACAAAAAGTGAACTCTCCTAAATGTGAGCATACAAGAATGTATATTAAAGACATATGCACACATTCAAGTTCAACTTTTCATGGAGTTCAACCGATATCTTGGATCTGAGGAATGCACTAATATGTAAGAATGTGATGTAGAATGCATAACTCTTATGAATTTTACCTTTTCATCCAAATGAACCTAAGCAATATCATAATCAATAAACAAATTAGTCTCACAATTAGATTTATCATTATCACCAAAACCATCTTAATGGAGCTTCAACTTACAATCTCCCCGTTTTTGGTGATGAATGACTAATCCATTAATAATAATAGCATTAATATGAACATTAACATATGATAGAAAATTAATTAAGATGGTATCACAAGTATAACAAATTTCCCCCCTTTTGGCAATTTTAACAAAGCTATTATCCTGCTTTTGGCATTATACATTTAAATAACAATGCTATTATATATAATTCTTCTCTTTTTAGCATTGATCACCAAAAAAGAAGAAGATGGTTAAGCCAAAATGGAGTCTTGAAACTTACTTGACAATTAATCCGTCTTAATTTTTGGTCATGAAGAGTATGAAAATAAATACATATAAGCAAAAGGGAATTTGAGATAACTAAGAGAAAAGATATTTGAAACAAATTCAAATAATCTTAGTCTTGAAAGCTCCTTGAAGGCTTTCGATATTCTACATTGGTGTTTCGGTTTGAAGTTCTTCCTCTTTTGGCATTTGAACCACACTCCAATTGAAGTTTCAGATTTTTCAGATTTTGACATTTCAGTTAAGTTTCAAAAGCTAGATTAAAAATAGACTTATAAATGGTTAATAAATCTAATAAAATTTGTCAATATAGATCAACAATAGAGGATCAAAAGTCATTATTATGCCTTTCTCATATTACAAGCACGTTTAAAAGATACAAAAATCACAAATCTGCTCAAAACTATGCAAAACTCTAAAATTTCAGCATTTGAGCAAAGTGAAGCTAAAGAGAATGAAACACATTCATTTAAAAGCTCCATAGGACATTTTTGGGCAAATAGATAAAATAGCTTTCTCAATATTAATGCTTTACCCCTTTTATTTAAGCCCAAGAATACTTAACAAGATTTTCATAAAGAAAAACTCCCCCTTACACAAAGGTCCTCTTGTCAATTCTTTCTTCTCTTCTGACACACAAAAAATTCTTCTCTTCTTATTTCTCTTCTCTTTTCATATCTCTTCCCTTTTATTTAACCTTTCTCTCCTTATATTTTCTAGCACTAAGAATCAAGGATACCACTTATAAATCTTTTGTCTATAAAGGTGTTTTTTAACCTTTTATGGTTCTTTTGTCTTTTCCAAGAAAATCATACACCACTTTTAAATTTATACCACTTATGATGACATTAGATATCAATTGTGGAAAATATCACTTGTAAACATAAATGATACCAAGTAAAATTAATTCCAATTGTAGAAAACTTGATACCACTTATGAGCTTAAATAAAATCAAGTATGATTAAATCCAATTGTAAAAACTTGATATCACTTGTGAGCATACATGACACCAAGTGTGATTGATTCCAATTGTAAAAACTTAATGCCACTTGTATGATCAACTAGTATCCCATAACTTTGAGAGATTTTCAATAACTTCCACTTCATATTTTGAAGGGGATACCACTTAAAAGAAGAGGATGATATCATACAAGAGAGATACCACTTGAAAGAAGAGAATGATATCATTTGAAAAGATACCACTTCGGAGAGATATCACTTGTAAGAGAAGGATGATATCACTTGTAAAGATAAAGATGAGATTTATGCTGAGGTCAAGATGATCAAGGTGGCTACCACTTTAGCGAGAATGCCATTCTATGATAAAAACATCACAAAATGATCAAAATGGCATATGGAGTCAAGAGATACTTGAGGGTAGCAAGTAATGATAAAAAGGATCAACTTTGAGGAGCAAAGAGAATGGCTGAAGGAATTAGATAACAACAAAATTTGAATCAAATCAGCCATTTTTCAAAAAAAATCAGTAGTACCTAGGGATGGCAATCGGGCACGGCGGCTACGGGTAGTGCTTGCCCATACCCATACCCGCGACCCCGATTTACGCCCACGGGCATACCCGCGAAGGACCACGGGTAAAAAATCTCGCCCATACCCGTCGCCGCGGGCATACCCGTTTACCTGCGAACTGAGTGCATCATATTCAAACATCACCAATGCATCACACATTCAACAACTACAATAGAAATACAAATTGGCATAATTACAAATATTTCAAAATCAACATGTACCCACAGATTCGCATTAAAATGCATAAACCATCACAATCAATGGGCAATTCTAGGTGCAAAATCAGCTCAATGACATTGTTGTTGGTCAGAGGAATCCTCTGCTTGTTGAGCTTCCCATAACCCCTCTTGTAGATCAATTCCCTGACACTCTTCAGGTTCGGGTACCTGATGGTAAATAGAATCATCGATTCAGCCAAGTTCAATACGTAAAAAAGCACCAACAATAAGAGAAATCAAAAGCTGTACATCAAGTCACTAAGATAACCCTTCTGCATGCAATTAGACCCTGGGACTATATCTACATGTGAATAGCTCAGCATGGTGACAACTTGCTCAAACCATCACCTGAATTAGGTTGGGGCTGAATACGTTTGGTAAAGGTTTTAGGCCTGTGAGTAATCAGTAATCCCGGCAGAGTTTACACAAATTGTTGGTCCACAGACAGGTCTACTGGTGGCTTATAGTGAAATAGACGAAGTGAATTGACCAAACAAGTATACCTATTATTCATTCCAAACTTGGAACAAACAAGCACAAATGAATAAAAGAAAGATGGAACAAGAATGACAGTAGGTCTTGAAACTTGTTTGCAAAAACAGTATCATAATCTCACAAAATCACAGTATAAAATAGGCAAAACCTATAAATAATCAGACAAGTTTACATCAATCAAAATTGATATTACGTTACATTAGCATACAATGCAGCACAGTCACTGTATTATAACAAAGATTGGGAATTATAGTATTACGTGGGATTGTGGGAAAGGTGGCAATACAAGTATACAACTAGTTATCTACGGATTACAGACTGCAATACAATCATACAAGTGTGATTCGATACAATTAAATACATAAACAGAACATGCGCTCATAGCAGCTAGAGATTTGAACTTACCCATATGCAACATATGGCTCAACCCTACGTAGCATGGTAATGGTTGCCTTTCATGATTCTTACAAAGAAAAAAAGAGAAGATTATGAGCTAGTACAGATTTACTTCATATGGAATAATGGTCCGGTGGGGGCGAAGGAGGAGGAGGAGGCCAGCGACCGGGTGGGGGGCGCAGGCGACGAATCTGGGGGCGGAGGAGGAGGCCGGCGGCCGGGTGGGGGTGGAGGAGGAGGATGAAGGAGGAGGAAGAGGAGGCGATCTGGGGGCGGACTGGTGGAGGAGGAGGCCGGCGGCCGGGTGGGGGCGGAGGAGGAGGACGAGGAGGCAGCGGATCTGGGGGCGGACTGGCGGAGGAGTAGGCCGGCGGCCGGGTGGGGGTGGAGGAGGAGGACGAGGAGGCGGCGGATCTAGGGGCGGACTGGCGGAGGAGGAGGCCGGCGGCCGGGTGGGGGCGGAGGAGGCAGATGAAGGACGACGACGAGGCCGAGTGCGTGAGAGAGGGGCAGATCTGGAGGGCGGAGTGCGAGGGGGGCAGATCTGGAGCGGCGAAGTGCGCGAGAGGCGGGCGGATCTGGAGGGCCGCGAGCCAGCGAGAGTGCGCGAGAGGCAGGCAGGTCTGGAGGGGGGCTTGAGGGCGGATGAGATCTAGGGTTTATTATTTTTGTCATATTATTTCATGGGTAAATGGGGCGAGACGGGTACGGGTAGAGCTAACCCATACCCATACCCGTTTACCCGATGGGCAGAGATTTTCCCCATTTTCATACCCGTGGGTAAATAATACATCCCATACCTGACTCCATTAGGGTATTCACTCACGGGTACACAGGTAAACGGGCACAATTGCCATCCCTAGTAGTACCACTATACATACTGCGGTAGTACTGCCGGTACATTGCGGTAGTACCAGATTTTCTTAAAGCATGACAAGGATTGGAATTTTTAGGAGATGATAGATATCATGTTGTAATTTGCTCCAAAGCTTTTCACAAAGAAAACATAAACCACTTATGGAGTATTTTCAACTATATGCCAAGATTAAAATTCTTTTAAATATAGATTTTAACAATTAAGTTTCATTTTTCAAAACAAACTCATTTTTCAATAAAATCTTCAAGATTGCAAGAATAAGCAAATGCGAGTATTTTTAGCATCCATTTGTATGTATGAGTTTGCAATACCCTTATGAGCCAATATATATCAATAATTTTGGCTTTAATAGCAAAACTCACTTAAGTGCTATATTGTGATCACTTAGGTCAACTAAAGATTTTGGATGAATTTCAAAACCAAATAACATTTGATTGGTTGGCTTTTTGGAAAACTTTTGAATACCAATCATATTTGAAATGGCCAACTCTAGGTTTTTGGTATTGAACACTTTTTTAAATTCCTTTTAGTATAAATTTTGCCCAATTTTTGAGTTTAAAGCCAAAACAAGATACTAGATAGCTAGTTTTGGGTTAAAAACTCAATTTTACTTAAAATAAGTTTTTATAAAGCCAAAACCTTTGAAAAACATTTCAAATGCATTTGTATATATTTTCCAACTAGTTTTTCAAGAATATACAAATAATTGCAAAATTTTGTCTTTTGGCAAAATGGCTCAATTTTGGAAAACAATACCATCACTTAATCAATTTGGGCACACTTATGTATGTGATATACATGATTATGATTTAGCACTTCCCTTAATGTGCCACTAACAACTTGCTCATTATTACAATAATGAAATTTTAGAACAAGAGCAAGAACACCCTTTTTAAAAAGATTTTCGTGCAATACAACCTACACAAGATTAGGGACTAAATACTTGAATGTAAGTACTTGTTACCGAGATAATATTGGTTCATGATATGGAAAAATCATCCTCTAACTTAGCTTCATTTTTCACATGGTGGAATAACCCTCTTCATTAATGAGCCAAACCTCCAATGCCTCTTCAAGTATCTATTAAGCATTTAAGCGCATTTTGGTACCCAAACTTGGTTGGGTCCATGAATGTTAGTCACAATAGATTTAAACACCAAAATGGCCCTAAAAATACATTTTTGTGAACTAACATTTCTAGCAAATGCTTTGTCATTTCTATCATTTCTAAGCAAATAATGTTCATTAAAAAGAGATGGCTTAGGAGTGATACGTTTGGGACAATCCTTACTAAAATGTCCCTTTTTTTGGTAATCGTAACAAATTTGGCAATTGCTACCCCTTCTTATCTTCTTGTCTTGCTCATTGCCAGTTTGCCTCTTTTTTGATGACTTTTGCTTGTCATCCACCTTGTTGGGGCACACCGAAGCGAAGTGGCACTTCTTGTTGCAACCATAGAACTTGACATATTTCTTCATGTATCTTGGATTGTGCCTTTTTTTGCTATTCTCCTTCTTCTCGGAGATGAAGCCAATACCACTATTGTCATTTGAGTTTCATTGCTTGCTCAAAACATCATCAAGAGTAGCCTTCCCTTTGTACCACTTCTCCAAATCATCTTCCAATTTTGTGACTTAGGCCTTGAGCTCATTATTTTTCTCTACAAGGTTAGTCTCAATAAGCATAGAGGAAGAAGTATCTAATTGAGAGCAACAAGGTATGCTATGCAAATCATGACAAGATGTGGACATGCTAACCTTATATGACATGCAAGAGTTAGAAGCTACACATGGCATATCATATAATAAATCATATATAATGCATATATCCACCTTTGGCTTAGAATGTTTCTTGAGAAGGAGAATTTCATGTTATTATAATCATTTTGAAGAGAGACATGCTTGCTCTTCAAAATCTTATACTTAGCATTTTCCTTCCCAAGATATTCGTTAAGCTCTTCTAGCATGTCCATCAACTCATCATATGAAGGTTCATCATTATCATTTACCTTCTTATTACATTTTGCCATGAAGCATTGAGTTGATGTGAAGGGATTTGTGGATTCTTCATCGTTGAAGATAGAGGTTGGGCATTCTTATCCCGACATCCACTCTTGTATGCAATCCTATTTAGTTGAGATGGACATTTCTTGATTGTCTTGAATATGTGCCCACATAACATGAGCGCTCCCAAGATTGCATATTGAGTTGAACAATTCTACACTTAAAGTACTAAATAAAGTGTTAGTTACTTGAGCATCAAGATGTAAGTATTTCTCTTTCTCAATTGTTAGAGCAAGAGGATCCAATGGAGGAGAAAAGGCTACATCTACAATTTGCCATATTTTGGGGCTCATGACCTTCAAATAACACATCATGCAAATGTTCCAAATTGCATAATTTGTGCAATCAAATAGAGGTTCTTCATTTAAGTGCTCTATATCCCTAGTCGTCATCCTTTACTCTCTAGGCGGTGAAGCCTAATAAATGAGAGACCAATCTCTGATACCACTTATAAGATCGAGGAGGCCGACTAGAGGCAGTGAATAGGCAATCTTAAAAATTCTCTTCTATTAATTATTTGGCTAAATCAAGTATATAATGCAGAAGCTTAACTCAATTTGGTTTAGCACAAATAAAGCCTAAATCAACTAGATTTACCTAAGACTATGTCAAGGTTTGTAATTCTAGGATAACAACCAATCAATTTAATTCTACGAATGTAACTTGCTTGAATGTAAGTAGAGCACCAGGAAACAAACTACAATTGCCAGTCTCCCCTAGTCCACATTAAGGTAAGCCCAAATGAATTGCACTGGCTCCATGAATTAAGCCTTCCACCTCAAATCCTCTAGTGGTAGCTCTTTCCCACTCCAGGTAGGTGAACTCCAACCTTCACAATTCGTCGGGTCTTCTCACAATCTTCTTTGAAAAGATCACCATGCACAATGCCTCCAACGCTATCTACGAGTCAGCAACCTCCAAGAGTAATAAATCAAGCCCCTCGCTTGACTCTCACCATGTGCAATGAATGCACTAGCTTAAGTGGATACTCAATCCACCTCTACATGCAACACATGCAATCTAGAGTTTTCCTCCTTGCTCACAAGGTGCAACACATGCACAATTAAAAGGAGGACATCACACTAGCTCAAGAGAGTAAAATGGAGCGCCAAAGTCTTACCCCAACTGTCACAAGGGAGTATATATACCCCACACCTCGAAACTAGCCATTGGAGACAGAAAACAAGAATTCAGGAAGTACTTCCATTATAAGGCTGGTAGTTCCGCTCCCCTTGGCAATGATCAGAAAACTAGCTCTTACTCAGCAAATCTGGTAGTTCCGACACACAAAGTCCAGTACTATTGATCATCAGAAGTACCGCTCTAATGTGCGGAACTACCGATTTCCACAGGACGAGAAGACTACCACAAGGTGTCTCTCTAGAAAAAAAATGTACCGCTACACAAGCAGTCGTTCAGCAACTCGGAGGTACCACTCACACAGAGCCGAAAGTACTGCTCACTGTTCAGACCGCTCACACAGAGCCGGTACTACCGATCATCGACCACACTGGTCCTTGACCACGTCAGATGGTTCAACCATGGAGGTCTCCGATCACGTTGTCCGATTTGACCACAAAGGTCTCCGACCACGTTGTCTGGTCTAACCACACAGGTCTCCAATCACACTATCTAGTTCGACCACACAGGTCTCCGACCATGTTGGTTTCGACCACTCAGGTCTTGACCATGTCAATATTTGATCACATAGATCTATGATCACCACGTCGATCTTGAGCCATGTTTTTTCAATCACGTCAATTTGACCATATTAGTTTTGACCACACAGGTCTCGACCACGTCGATTTTGTCCACGTTGGTTTTGACCACACAGGTCTTGACCACGTCGATCTTCCACCACACAGATCATCGACCATGTCGGCTTGAACACACTGGTTCGACCATATTTGTTCTTGACCACATTGATCTTTGACCACATTGGTTTGACCAAGTTGGTTCGACCACGTTAGTTCTCGACCATGAAGGTCTTTGACCACCAACGAGCGTGGTAGTTCAGTGATTACAACGTCGGTAGTTCCTGTTAAGGGTATTAGAGATAGAATAGGATTGTTATTCATTTCCTTATATGTCTCGCTTTCCTTAACCGCATATGGCATATTACCCTGTAATATCCCCTTGTACTCCCTATATATATTGCCTATTGTGCCTCTTCAATATATGCACAATATTCATAACATGGTATCAGAGCAAATGTTAGGGTTAGGGTTTAATGTACCCATCATCTCTGCCACCTAGCCTCCGCCCTACTTCCGCTGCTGCTGCTGCCCCCGGGAGGATCAATCTCCTCTCCCGGGGGCGGCCATCTCCTCGCCGTCGAGATCATCCTCCCGGGCTGCTTCTCTTGGCCAGCCCGGTCTCCCTGACACTGCGCTGGCGCTCGCCCGTGCCGTCGCGGCCGCGCTCGAGCCGGCATAGTTGGTGCGTGCGCCCTCCTCCGCCGACGCCAGCGGCCGTTTTTGTGGTCGCCACAGCCACCGGATCTCACTACCGCCCAGCCCGGGGAGCCACCTTCCTTGGGTCGCCGACCCTCTTTGGGCTCTCACACCATCCAGATCCGATCTGGATGGACCGCTATCTTCTTCGGGCCGCCGTCACCGTGGTGGATCCCGAGGGATCCTGGCCGCTGCGCCCGCCCTAAGCTCGATTCGACAGCTGCCTCCTAGACGCTCCAGATCCAGGCCGCTGTGCTCCGTCAACCCCTGATCCGGCCGTCGCCGCCGCCCGCCGACGACTCGCCGTGCCCGCCTTCACCAGATCCGGCTCGCCTCCGACCAGCTCTGGCCTGGCCCGCGCCAGATCCGACCACCTCTGGCTGGATTCGATGCTCTCCGCACCGACACCATGCCTCTTCGCTGCTAGCTCTACCGGATCAATCCGCCTCGACGTTGCCGTTTGTGCCTCCAGGCCGTCGCACCAGGGCCGCCGTGCCGCGTCGGGCCGCCTGCGCGCCCGCGTCGCAGCGTTCGGACACCGTCTCCCGGCCGCCGTGCTCGCGCCTCTGCGCCCGCGCCGCCGCCTTCTTCCGTCACGAGATGGGAGGGAGAGGGTGGAGAGAAGCGGTAGGCGCGAGTGAGGCGCGAGTGAGGCGACGGGGGAGTGAGGATGGGGTGTGAAGACAGAGAGAGGGGAGGGGGATTTTCAGGGATTATGTATTTTTTGAGTCAGTGTTCTAGTTATTTTTCGTGAGTCTTTTCTTGCATCCATCCAAGTCCGTAGTTTCTAATTTTTTAGTTCGTCTAAACCGTGCAAGTCCACAAATTTATTGTCAGTAATAGAAGTGTAGGAATTTTTCTTTTGCATGGCAGCAGCCGCCGCTCTACTCTCTGAGCTGCGTGCAGATCGTAGAAGTCGTTATGATGCCGCCGCCCCGAGCTTCTAAGGCCGCCGCCGTCTTGGGCTTCGATCTGCGCCGTGATGCTTCTATCTATTCCTCTTCGGCTTGATTTGACAGTTTATTCAAAGGTTGCACGCAACGACGACATCATCAAGACTCGGACTTCAGATTTTTCTTGTTTTAGTGTTAACTCCTTTTTCAAATGCAATGCTATTGCATACGCCTTGAATTTGAGGGGGGGTGTTAAGGGTATTAGATATAGAATAGGATTGTTATTCGTTTCCTTATTTGTCTCGCTTTCCTTAACCGCATATGGCATATTACCCTGTAATATCCCCTTGTACTCCCTATATATATTGCCTATTGGGGCTCTTCAATATATGCACAATATTCATAACAGTTCCGCCCCGCGGTAGTACCGTACAACACATACTGGTAGTTCTGATTTTCCTGATAAGTGCATATACTTCAACAGATCTTGCAAACACATTTTCAAACTATAGTATCATCCACACAAGGATCAAACATAATTCTCAACAAGTTGTAAAATACATTTGCAGACTTTTGGAATCATGACACAAGGATTATATATGAGCTTCAACTATTTGCAAACATAAGCCTCATATCACAAGAAGTCGGAAACATGGATTTCAAACACTTGCAAAAACACATTCGCAATGTATAGTCCCATGTTACAAGGTTTCAACACGTGAGTTTCAACTATTTGCAAAACATATTTGCAAATACATGCATCATGCTACGGAGAGCTAGAGTAAGTGAAGTTGAGCTATCATCACATGATGAGACTTAAGCTACTAGACATGGCCCCTCTTAATAGTACGACAGCCTATACTAGCTATCTCTTCTTCCAACCAAACACCAAGACCGGTAAAAGATTAGGAATACATCCTTAGCCCTAGCTAGTCACACATTTGCCTTGAGCCATAGTCTTAACATCAACTCATGGTGCATCCTTTACTTCAACTCTATCAACACATGATGGGTCTTCACTTGACTTGATGATCAATATATGATTATCTCCTCTTGGACATGCATCAACTTATGATGCATACTCTTCTTTATGGTCTTAAACTCAAGAAACCATCTTTTATCCGTGTCTTGACTTGATAATCTTCAACACATGAAGTCATACCAAGTCATCCTCTTTTGTGGAACCTAATCTGTTTATCCAACTCATGGAAACTGTTAGTCCACAAAACAATTGCCATTAATTACCAAATCTTCACCATTAACTTATAATGGAGGGAATATATTTCATAATCTTCTCTTTTTAGTAATCCATGACAATCTCAATAAATAGTAAGTTAGAAATTGATTTGTGAGTATACAACATGTACACAAAAATTCTATACTCTAGAATAAGCTTCTTAAGCAAAGCTTACTTGTCCAGTTATCACGAATCATCTAACTATTAACACATAATGGAGGAACTAGCTGACAACCCGATTATGAGTATATATGAACTACACAAACTATATATACTCAAGGGATATGTTTCTACCCTACTCTATAATACACCAAAATTTTCTTTACTAAATCCACCCCCTCAACCACTCCCACAGTCATGCCTAATCTAAGTCCACCCAGATTTGTGTACCAAACTAATCCAACTTCATACAAATGAATGGCCTGGATCTCTCCTTAAACCTTTTTCTCTTACTCATTGAAGATCCTAAGGCCAAAATTATTTGGATCATGCACATCATTGAACCGGTACCCACCCCACTCGACCTGCGCTACCCCTTCCCTCCGCCTCCCCCGCGCCTCCCCGCGCCTCCCCTCCCTCCGCCTCCCCCATCCTCCCTCCGCCTCCCCCACGCCTCCCCCATCCTCCCCCGCGCCTCCCCTCCCTCCGCCTCCCCCCATCCTCCCCCGCGCCTCCCCTCCCTCCGCCTCCCCCCCATCCTCCACTGCGCCTCCCCTCCCTCCGCCTCCCCGATCCTCCACCGTGCCTCCCCCCATCGTCCCCCATCTCCGCCTCCCCCGCGCCTCCGCTCCCTCGCCTTCCCCGCGTCTCCGCTCCCACCGCTCCCCCGCCCCTCCGCTCCCCCCATCCTCCCCGATCTCCGCTCCCGCCGCTCCCCTGCGCCTCCTCTCCCTAGCCTTCCCCACCACCTTCCAAGGGTGAGGCGATACCTCCCAAGCCGCGATCCCGATCGTGAACAAGCTGCAGGACATCTTCTCGCAGCTGGGGAGCAGCTCCACAATCGACCTGCCGCAGGTCGCGGTGGTGGGGAGCCAGAGCAGCGGTAAGTCCAGCGTCCTCGAGGCGCTCGTCGGCCGCGACTTCCTCCCGCGGGGCTCCGACATCTGCACGCGCCGCCCCCTCGTGCTCCAGCTCGTGCACCAGCCGCGCCGCCCTGCCGACGCCGACGCCGACGAGTGGGGCAGTTCCTGCACCTCTCCGGACGCCGCTTCTACGACTTCCACGAAATCCGCCGCGAGATCCAGGTCCCCCATCCTCTCCTCATAATTTATCGTTTCCGTCGGTGATTGAGTCGGTTAGGCTTTGGAATGGAGGCTCAATCGATAGCGAGATAGATTTGGTTATGCGGTTTGTGGATTGTGTTCGTGAGTTTAGTGGCAATAACATTGCCTTGTGTCCATTTACTAGATTGCTATCTATTTGATATATTTAGTGCCCTTTTGATTTTGGTACGCTAAGAGCTGGGATATATTGTTAGCTTGAACGTCTTAGTGGTTTGCTTGAATGAAGAGATTGTTTGGATACTTTTATGTGGATTTAGTGGGGTCAATCCTATTGCTGATACAGTGTAATTACATTTAGTGTTTGTTCGAAAATCAAAATAACTGTTAAACTTTAGTGGTGAATTAAAATCTGGTATCAGAGAAGTGTGTAGGGCAGCAATTTTTGTTTAAATTTTCTTTCCAGTATTTGGAAGAACAATGATAGTATCTGTCAATGATACACCCCTCCGTATCAATGCAGGCAGAAACTGACAGGGAGGCGGGTGGTAACAAGGGTGTGTCAGATAAGCAGATACGCTTGAAGATTTATTCACCAAATGTGCTAAACATCACTTTGGTCGATTTGCCTGGAATCACTAAGGTGCCAGTTGGTGACCAACCAAGTGACATTGAGGCCAGAATAAGGACTATGATATTGTCATACATCAAGCACAAGACATGTATCATCTTGGCTGTTTCTCCAGCAAATGCAGATTTAGCAAATTCTGATGCTCTTCAAATGGCTCGAACAGCTGATCCTGATGGTATGTATGCCCTTCAAAGTCCATGTGTAGTCCAGTAGAATATTTCTATTAAGATCTTGTATCTTACTAGGCTGATTTATTGTTCTTGTAGGTTCTCGAACAATCGGTGTTATCACAAAGGTTTGATCATGTATCTTAAATTTTCTACGTTCTTGGATTGAAAAGGCAACATTCTATTCATATTATCTTTTCTACGTCTTGGATTGAAAAAACAACATTCTATTCATATTATTCCACTTCTGACCTTAGCTGCTCTTCTATTTCCTTCCAGTTGGACATAATGGACAGGGGCACTGATGCCCGCAATTTTTTGCTGGGAAATGTGATCCCATTACGACTTGGTTATGTTGGCGTGGTAAACCGCAGCCAGCAGGTACTTTAGTTTGCAGCATGTTTGTTTAATTTAAGGGTGCAGTTGTGTTAATATTCCTACTGCATTGCTGCCTTTCACAGTTTGATAGCTATCTAACTTGGTGATCACTGAGTTCATTGTGTATAATGATCAGAACCCCCAGATGGAGTAATTGTGTGGTATTACTGCTTGTTGCCTGCTGATAAATAGTGGTTAATAACAATAGCTCTAAACTTTGAACTTCTTTACATCCATGTTTTTTCCCACGTGTAAAAAAAACAGGTGTATAGGACATGCATATTATATCCATGGGCAAAGAGTGATATTAATTTACATAGCCATTGCTGCTGCCCATCCTGACGGTACCGAGGTACTATCTCGTGCCTCTCTTGACACCTCAAGGTACAAGCGAACTCCTCCTTGGCTCCTGTTCTGTGTGACTGGTGGAAAGATTGTGCTTTGCAAAGGATTTGGTGCTACTTTCTGCTGTTGTATCAGTTCTCTACCATGCCCACTCTTTGATGGCTGCTTAGAGATGTCTAAAAAGTTGTTCATGGTATTGGAAAAATTGTTTATGGTACTATAGTGGTTCTGGTTTAGGGTAATTTGGCATTTGATTTTTAGACACAAGATCAAGGGATTCTCAAAATATTAAGGACCAAGAACTAGAAGCTAAAGAAACAAGCTTGTCATTCCAAATGTCTAAGGAGAAATGGGGGAAAACAAACACTAAAGTATCTTTTTCGGTTATTATGCTAATATTAGCTAGCTTTAATTGATCCATGACCCAATCTATTTTTTCCTTAAAAATGATCAGATGTACAGATCAAGCTCTAGCAACAACAATAACCATCTGGCCAGCCTTTAGAAATTGATGGCAACCATTGGTAGCAACATTAACAAACATTTGTTTATGAATATGAAAATCACTGTGTTTACACGTCACAGGATGGAAAAACGGTAGCTTCAGATAAGAAAGCTTACACCATGCTCCACTGTAGCCACTCAACACCATACCGAATGTGTGTGTTAAGCACTAATTAATCTGGTCTCGATGTTCTTTGTACAGCTATATGTAGCTATATACATAATTCAGTTGTTACATGTTGATTTACACTTACTTACAGACCATCAATTAAAGTTTTCAGAAGTTGGGAACAAAGTAGAGGGCATCTTCCATGGAACTCCAATTTGCTTACAACAGAAAAGGTATTCCCCCCCCCCCCCCCCCTCTAGGAACAAGCTATAGGCACATCAGCCTCAAATGTGATCATCTATGCATTATAATTATTCCACATTTATTGATTCCTTAGTCAGTCTATAGTAGTCTACATATTCATATATACATAAATATCCAGTCATGTATGTCAGTATGGAGATGTAAAAAGCTACAAGCAAATTCAGACAAAGTTAATTTAAATAACCTATCTTACCATCTTACATGTGTTATTCTCTATAAGCTTCATTTTGGTTATATGCATTAGGTGGAATGCAGGCAGCAGACTGCCAAACTACCATATTCATACCTACGGCTAGCTTATTAAACTTTCCTTGCAATGAATATATTTTTCTAGAGGAATGCAAAGTTGCAATGTTATCAGCACTGAAACATATATTGATGCTGTTGATCATATTTAATAATAATTGGTACACTTCATGACTTGACTATGTAACGTCGCTGAAGGCTGTTTGGCCATGCCACAATACCAGCAAGAACCCTCAGAAGTAAACGGATTGTGACTTGACACTGTCGATCAGCATGTGGGAGGAAGTGAGTAGTGACACCGACGACTCGAGCATGATCAGCGAGGAGATCGCTGCGCCGTCGAGTTACGAAGGGTTCGGCTCTCCGGCGACAGGTGGTCATATAAGGCAAAAGTTGATCTATTGCCTTCTAGATAAAAATTTGAAGGTATTTGATTTCATATATCTTTGTATTATCTTCCTGCATTTGATATTATGCATGAGTGATGTCAAATGACTTCATGAATTTGATATTTAAATCTCCATGTCAAAATGAATTTCCGATATTATATTGGGAGAAGCAAACTAAATAAATAAAGATCACATAATAACAAATCTGCGCGCGTTCGCATCCATTCAAATCTCAACCACCGCCGAATTGAAAATCTCCGAATCGGATATTTAGATCTGAGCACCGCCGCCGCCGCGCGCGCGCGCCAACCGATCCGGAGGGTCTCCTCGGCGGCGACGTCGATGGCGGTGCACGGGCAGCCGTTGAAGCGGGCGCAGGTGACGGCGGAGCCGTGCCTCATCGACATGCAGTCCTTCCCCGACCCGGAGGTGGAGAGGCTCGACGGCGCGTTTCCAGATTTTTTCTTTAATTTGGGAGGCTGCAAACGCATACAATTTTGTTTACCTTTGAAAGACTGTATATACTGAAAATATTGAACTTTGAATACTTCTGAAAGAACACAGTGAAAATGCATATTATTATGGCGAATCATGGATGCTTTTGGAGAGGACAAAATATTCAGAAAAAAAGGGAAAGAAAAAGGAAAGGAAAAAAAAAGAATTGGGATCTGGCGACTGCTAGGAAAAGAGTCTGGTCCAGCTTATTCCCAATTGATACTATGCCCAGTTCGCCTGATTGCATTGCATGATTATTGCCTGAAACTAACAGTTAATTCATTAATTCGATGGCCTGATGAATTGAACTTGAACTGAGCTGCAAGTTTTGAACTTGTAGATTATAATGTGCTTGGAAGTTTTTCTTCATATCTGTTTACAAGATAAGCAAAATTTTTATGTCATTGGCCTAAATCTGCGTTATCAATTAAGCTAATGGTAATGTCTGCTGCGTTATCTTGTTTTGTATTTTACCGTAGCGTTAGCACGGGCACACTACTAGTCAATGTAAAGATTCTTAATATGTGGAAAAAGAAATATGGATCAATACTAATGAAACCACAAAACATAAAGTGAACTCCTCTAAATGTGTACATATAAGAATGTATATTAAAAACATATGTACATATTCAAGTTAGACTATTTGTGGAGTTTAACCTATATCTTGGATCCAAGGAATTCAGTAATATATAAGAATGTGATGTAGAATGCATACCTCTTATGATTTTCATTTTTTCATCCAAATGAGACTAAGCAATATCATAATGAATAAACAACTTAGTCTCACAATTAGATTTGGCATTATCACCAAAACCATCTTAATGGAGTTTGAACTTGCACATCAACATGTCATTTCTTTCTGATTCTCTTCTCATGAAAGCTCAAACTCAATGCCTTCTTCTACATATACTGGTGTAGCTAAGTGTTCACCAGTCGATGACAAACCTTTGCCTTGTCCTTTGTCATACAGGGTCATCCTGTCCTTTTTCATACAGGGTTGCAATCCAAATCTTTATCTCTCGCATGACCCTATTCTTTTTCATACAGGGTCACCTGTCCTTTTTTATACAGGGTCTCAACACATCAATATGAATCATGAATGCCCATCATGCAATGCGATGTAGTCATTTCCTTCCATCATGTTAAACAATTAGAAGTATTCATCATCTTACCTCAAATCTCACTTTCATTATCATATCATAAGTGGAGAACAATATAAATTCAATGCTGACATAGAAATAATTCAAGCAAGGCATCATTCAACCCAATTATTAAGGACCCGAATACTATTCTACAATGCACTTGCCGTTCACTTAGATATGTCGACAGGTAGGATGTGAAGACGGTAAGTCTCAACTCCTACAGAGATTACCCACTCTCAAAATATGCCAACAAAATGCAAAACACAAGTAAATAACAATGATCCTACATGTTCTCCAAAACCCTGACTTTTCCAACAAATACTTGTCTGTCCCTTTGCTGTCCCAGTACGAAAAATAACACAACTCTCAATTCTCTCATTGAAACTGAGCAAACCATACCAGTTCTGTAATCTACACAAAATTTTCTACGCTTTCTTAGTTGACCAAACTTTCAGATTAAATCATCTAAATCTCTGTTTCTAACCCAGAACACAGATATATCATCTTCTAGACAGCAGACTTAATCATTTAATATCTTTTAATCTACTTGAGCAAATATATCATTTAATATCTTTTAATCTTTATCTCCTACCTAACCCTATCCTTTTTCATAGAGGGTTGTCCTGTCCTTTTTCATACAGGGCCTCAGCGCATCAATATAAATCATGAGTATTCATCATGCAATGCGATGTAGCCATTTCCTTCCATCATATTAAACAATTAGAAGTATTCATCATCTTACCTCAAATCTCATTTTTCATCATTATATCATAAGTGGATAACAATATAAATTCAACGTTGACATAAGAAATAATTACAAGTATTCATCATCTTACCTCAAATCTCACTTTCATCATCCGATTGCCATAAATAAAAATTCTACAGAATACTATCGACATTCTCTACAACTCTCTAGTAGGTGAAAATTTCAAATTATGCCTCTACACTTTCCGTAAAAATAGTACAATAGTATCACAGACCAAACCGATCTACTACCTGATTTTTCCTCTATCAGCAAAAACCATCTCCCTCTCTAATCTGGAAACTTTCCTCTAATAAAAAAATAATCAATAGAGAAATAACTGCATTACCACAACCTAATTGCTACTGTTCTAACCTGATAGATTTCATACAAACCATGAAGCTTGATCTCACTTCTAGTCTCCTAGCACTGTAGCATGCTGCCACCGTTCCTTGGCTCTGCTTCGCATCTAGCTCTTGCGGCCGCAACACTTCTAGTCGTGGGGTGCATGCATGCATACCCATCCACATATCTAGTCGTGCGTGTGCATGCATGCAGCAGCAGCTTGGGCAGCTGGATCGCGGGCAGCGCGCAATCGCGCGGGCAGGAGGCGACGCACAGCTCGTGGCAGGTGGCGATGAAGGCATGCGGCGCGCGGCAGCTAGCGACGCCGGCTTATGCGCGCTCAGGCGGCCAGGCCTTGGCGCGTGGCTGGAGAGGGGAAACGCACAGGCAGATCACGGGCCGGATTGCTGGTGACTCAGCGATGTGACGGCGAAACGAGTAATGGCGACGGCTCACGCTATGGGATCTGTAGATGGCGTGCGGCGGCTGGTGATAAAACAAAGGCCTCTAGGGTTTTTTCTTCTATGATCTTTTTAATACGGAACAGATTCTTATCTGAATCCAATTTCTTCCTACGATTTGTTCTACAAAACCAACTCCGCTCTAAAAACCAAACGTCTTCTTTTTCCTATTTCTTTTTTTATAATTACACATAAATCCTTAAGAATTAAATTCGTGGTATTACAAATCTCATTCCCATATAGATCATCCTTTAATCCTTTTGGTTATGCTCATATGATAGGCCTAAGAACAAGCTTTCTATCTTACCAGTAACTATAGTTGATTACAACAAGGCAACGTAGAAGTTCCAATCAGTATTACTTACACACAGCAATGATCTTGTAGGCGTACTCCCGATGCCTCTCAATCCTATTATGCTGTGAGCATTTCTTCTCGTGGATACAAAGTTTGGAAAGGAGCCCAGCAGTACAAGAATGTGTTCGCGATATAAGGACCTCAAGCGAGGCCCCAACAAGGCAACAACCATAAGCTAGCTCTACGCCTCTACTGCATCTGCAAGTGGTTTTTTTAATGAGGTGGCCTCCACGAAACACTAAGTGGGCTTACCGGCTCTGGCCGGTAGTGTGGACTACAGGCTTGCTACTGGGCTGCACGTCCAAACCTCACCGACGACCTCGTACATACACACCACCTTGTTCGTCTTTCGGCTTCGCCATTGGAACTGTTTATACACATGGTCTCTAGCAAATTTTTTTTAATTTTAGCCTCTATCATTTTTTGTAAAAATAAACTTTTTCCAAATTCAAAAGATGCGGTAGGCAATATATATCAACTGCCGCACCACTCTAGCTTTGCAGGTCCCTGCTGAGCCATACGTGTGCGGAAGGTCCTGAGCTGCCAATTCGCGGTAGAACTGTAGCATGCACTGTTCACTAGTGTGTGGGCTTCGTTATGTCCCAAACTACCAGCTTGGTCTAACAATGCTTACAACGACCAGACCGGAAACTTCCAAAAGCCGTAGGCATGTTATCCACAAGGAACAGGCAATACCAATGGCAGCCAGTGTTGTAGGTTCAGATGGACAGTACCCCAACTGGTCCTTTAGTTCTAAAAATAACAACAAAAAATGGGCCTTTGTCGATATGCAGGCAAAGGCGTTTCAATCCAATGTGACATGCATAGCGATTTGGGTATGATAAAAATCGAAACCTAAAATCGACTGAAAAACCGAAAAGAATATAGGGCAATTGGAACAGGAAAAAAATCAGACCCTGCAATGCACTAACTATACAAGTCCTTCTGGTTGGTCAATTACAATTAGCAAACTGAAGAGCGTCTCTCTCTCTCTCCGCATGCAGGAAGGATGGATAGATCTAATTTTGATATTGTGCATCGACACTAGTAGAGAGCATGCATCATCGATCGATCACGTGATGCATATTGTCAGTGTCTTCGCAACTCAAATCAACAATTGCAACTTGTTTAGACTGTTCATTGTCACAGGATACGTAATCAAAAAACCACAAGTATTGTTGCCTCTGTGAGGCGCTGTTATTGGTGGAAATTCAGATGTGCGTGATGGCAAGCAAAGCGAGCAGGTAGATAAAGCTAGCTAGATAGATAATTTCTTGTGATCATCCATCCAAATGCATGCATAAATGGCATATATACGATCAATTGAGTTGGTAGGCAGCCAAAAATAAATAAAATAATATAAATAATGAAGCAAGGTGGCCATGCATCGGGCCAATGGGGCGGCCTCAGCGTGAGTGCCTGTGCCAGAGCCAGTGACGGACTCAGGATTTTATCAAAGGGTATGTCGCACCAAAATTTTCATATGCAATTCGGTAAATAATTGTAAAATATGCACCGTAATTCGGTATATATGCACTAAATAATATGATAAGTGTTAAATTCAAGGATTAAGTTAGAAACTTGCACAAATTATAATATAAATAGTTCAAACACCATACTAATAGTCTCAAATATACATAAAAGAGATTTACAATACTAATTATTAATATGAGTTCATAACCATCTAATAGACTAAGTAGTAAGTGCAGACAACAAAAGCGTAGCACTACAATGTATAGACTAGATAAGAGTCTATGCAGTACCTCCACCAGCATCCAGAAGCATCTTCAACATGGACCGGGGACCCAATGTAGTGCATATGATGTCTGCGACAGCCTGCACAGCAAAAAAAAAAATCACATTTTTACCTAACAGTAGAACAAAATACGAACAAATGCATTAATTGTTGTCATCACAAGTCACAAATTTAAAGCTACGTCTTACTTTGTTGAGATAAAACAGTGTTAAGTCAAAACTAAACTGCCAGGCAACCGAATAACCAAAGACAGGGTCGCCACATTCAAAAACGTCAATTTAAGCTGAGGTTCCTGAGAGTTCTTCATGTAGAAAATTCAAGCCTCAAGAATTTCTCTAGGGAAATTGGTGGCTGCACTCACCTAAGGTGTCTCAGGTTGAGAAAGTGTAAAGAGGTCACGCTCCCTTCTTCAATTGGACAACTCCTTTACTTGCAAACTATAGATCTGACTGACACAGAATTGGACACGTTAGTACCAAACTCCCTATGGGCTATCCCTGCTCTAAGGCATGTTTACTTTGAAAGGGCGTTTTCTCCACCAAGGAGTGTCCAACAAAAAGAGCTCCAGACCTTATCGTTAAAACTTCAAGATGGTGATAAGAAATATCTCCGGAGTGACATGGTGACGTTTCTGGGCCAAATGACTGAACTCACTGCCTTGGACTTGCACGTGGCATCCATGCCAGTGGAGATGATTAAAATATTAGCAAAAAACATGCCTCACTTGGTTGATGTTTGTCTTAATAAATTCAATGTGGTCGATAAGTTTCCTAAGAGCCATCTCCTCCCACAAAGTCTACGGAGCCTCACTCTGTTAGCTTATTTCATTAAAGAAGACCCGATGCCGGTCCTAGAGAAGCTTCCATGTCTTGTGGAACTGCGGTTGGAAGGGTATGAAGGCCAGATTGTGTCCTGCTCCACCCAAGGGTTCCCTCGGCTGGAAAAGTTGCACCTTGAGTGGTTTTCCAGTGAGGAGTGGAGGATAGAGGTCGGGGCAATGCCAAGGCTCTCCGAACTGACGCTTAATTGGTGCAACGAGATGAATAAGCTCCCCGAGGGGTTGCTGCACCTGCCGCTCCTCAAGGAGCTATGTCTGGTGGATATGTTCCACATTTCTCGAGATGACATCACTTGGGAAGAGCTGCAGCGGAAAGGATGCAAGGTTGGTTACTATGTCCCCTCCCCTGCATGTCATTCTTTCATTTTCTTCTATTTGACTAGTATTTGCATTCAGGACTTTAAAGTCTTTCATACAAATATTTGCAGTGCATGGAAACAAGCAGCAATATGCTCAATAAATGACATTTAACTTATTTTTGACTATCTCTACATTGCTACCTTGTTTGTTTGGTGAATTTACTGGTTGGGTTCATTTTTTGTCATAACTGGGATCATTTTCTTTTGGCGAAATTTGCTTCGTGTCATATATCTATCTACTATATACTAATTGGAAGCTCCTATAGAATTCTTGATCACATTAATCCTATGAGATAAAATGGCTAGAAATTTCTACATTAACGAGAAAATTCATGAAATTCCCATATTACTAAAAAAGAAAACATCCTGACGACGAGGACGGTGTAATATACGGTGTAGATTCGTTATGGATATTACCATGGTTTACCGAAGCGCGCACAACTCATGTAGTCAAAGCTATATCACGATGAAAATGGTTAATGCATATGTCTAAATTAGGGACTCGTGTCTTCAAACCAAAACCAATCAAAATGAAAGAGTAATGCACGTCTAGAAAAAAAGATGGACGACGAGGACCTGGGAAGCTTCACGCCTCTAGGAAAGACACCGCCAACCCTGCCTAGCAGCATCTTCCCTTCTAATTAATGCTCCTTTTTGGAAATTCAATAGAAGTTAAAAAAATCCTAAATTCCTAATAGTTCACATGAGCATATTGATCTCCCCACACCACACAAATTAATCCATATTGCTTCCAGACTGAAAAATTTAGGACAATTAGATAAAAGGGAAAACAATAGAAATTCGTATGTTAATCAGAAGAAAAGAAAACATTTTCCCATTTATTCATTTTTTAACAAGTATAATCTTGAGCTTAACAAACATGTTACGTCTAATGTCCTCGTATAGAAAGACATACTTAATCGGACATGAAAAAAATGATACAACACACAACCAAATCATAACTGAAAAAGAAGACATGGCCAAACAAAACCATAATTACCAAGAACATAATACGCATGGAGGAGAGGGAAAAAATGATGCCACACACGGCCTCCACAAATTTATAAGATTGATGGGCTCTGAATTCTTGATGGAGCTAGATTTGGTGCTCGTTATATAACTTGCATGTATGTATGGCATGAAGTTTATACTATCAGAGGTCGATTCCTCCCCATAATTTTGGGAGAGATAAAAGCTAGAAATTCCCATATTAATCCATAAGAAGAAAAATAGCTAGGAATCATCCATCTATAACAATGATCTGCTCAAATCAACATCAAGTGGCAGAATGCACGTGTGTACAAACTACTACATTAGCAAGTAGAAAGTAGGCCGTTCCCGAGGTCAATAAAACATTTTTGTAGATTCACACATGAAAGTTCATATACAAAGCTCATCATAATGTTAAAGATAAATTTCGAATTAAAGGTGAATCCAGGATTAAACTATATTTGGAAACAAAGTTAAGTCAAATTCAGAATTACTTTTAATAAACATAAATTTAGAATAAAAGTATAATTGCTGTTTTATAACTTCATATTTGGAACTTAAAGTATATCCAAATAAAGTTAATTAAAAATTAAATTTAATGTAAAATAAAAGGATCTATTGGATTTACATAAAAATTACATGTGTTATGTAAAATTACTAGTGTATGTAGGTGTGCGATCGGTTGATGCAGCAGGTCAACTTTAAAAATTCCAAAAAACTATTCTCTATGTACTTCTCAATTTACTTATGTATAAAATTTTAATTCAATTTCACTCGGAGTCAAGTAACAAAAATGAGAAAATTCTCACAAATGATAAATAAAAAGGAAAGGGGAAAAAGGAAAAGAATGAGAAAAATAAAGTCTGAAGTTGAAATTTTAAAGGGCGCTACAATACTCCATAGACTATATCATCAATTTTTTCAGAATTTTTCATATTGATTTGATGCTGCAACCAATGATGGGTTGCATGATTACACCCTAAGGTGTTTGCACATAATGTGTTGTATATAGCTAATCTAATGTACAGATTCCATACAAATTAGAATCTAGGGACGACGTGTCATTTTTAAAGTATAGCTCTGAATTGAAGTCGCATAGGCAAGAATTAAAGAATAAATTTGGAATATATATATATATATATATAGAGAGAGAGAGAGAGAGAGAGAGATTCAGAGTATATATTAATGTTGGAATAAATACCAAAACAAAGCTAAATTTTTCACTAAAATTATAAATTCAGTATAGTTCCATTTAAAAAATCAATATAGAAAACTTTCAAAGTTGTCTACTGAAATTCTATACATAAATATACAATAGTTCCATATTAACAGTAAATCAGAATTTCTATGTTTTCCAATATTCTATTTTACTCATGCATTCATTTTGTATTGCCATGTTTTCATGTTCCTATAGATTTTTTTGTTACTGCGTTCCAAACATGTCACATCAAAGTAAGGCAATCAAAACACTATTGTACTAAGATATAATGATTTTTAGACTTTAAAAGGAAAAAAATACACATCTTCTAATTTGCTTGCACGTACAGGCACATGGGTTGAAGACTAGTTGGTCAAATCTAGAGTTCAAAACTACCTTTTGTGAATATGCCACTGCTTTATGGGGGGTTTTGTCTTAAAATGCCATTTCCGTCACATTCTGTTGGCCAGCCGGCTCATCAATGCTCTTGACCAGTACAAAATGACTATGCTACCCTCAGTGGTACAATTCATGGAAGGGAAATGCCATTGGACAGTGGAGGGAATAGTTGGTGCCAAAAATTTTAGTTGGCCAGCAGATTGGTCGGAAACTTGAAAAGGTTGGCACAAAAAAATACCAGATAGCACACTGCAATCATCACTTGATTAGTAGCGCATAACCTTCAATAAACATGCCTTAGACATAACAAAAATACTGCCAAGGATTCTGACATCACAAAGTACGTACATCTTAAGTAGTACATCATCTAACTTAACATACACGTTTGTGGTTTGTAATTTGACGTCACAAAATACTCACAAGGTTCCTGACATTACGAAGTAGATCACATATACGTGTCCACATAACACATAAATTCAAGCAGTTGCTGGTGGTTGGACAGATTTCTTAGTGACTCTAGGTGGCTTCCAGGGTTGAATGATAGATGCAGCTGCTGATGGTGTGGCTGCACCGTTGCTTGGAGTGGCTCCATCTGTACGAATCTTGAGCATCAATATACGAAACACTAAGCAGTTCAAAGTCTTAGTTTCATAATCATCATGTGCATCACATTAGAACTACTAGCCTGCGTCTAGAACACCTAGGATTGGAGGGATTTAGAGTTTGACTTACGGTCACTGATGAATGCCATGAGCGAAGACCTCGTGCCTGCGTGATGCAGGCGTGGGGATGATTCGGTGAAGGTCGCAGTGGCCTTTCGGTTCAGAGGGTCGCCGGCGATGTCCTGCAGTGGTGGTCGACGGCCTTCCTGTTGCTTGACAACGCGCAATAGATCGGGTGTCTTAGGGTTGTACGGGGTTTTGGCTCTCACGAGGAATCAACGTCACACCAAAACGTGAGAGGCCGGAGCCCCCTTTTAATCTTGCGCTGCGCAACGGGGGACCGTAACCAAAGTTGGTTAGGCACCCCCGATTAGGGCGCGTAGGAATAGGTCAACGTGGATATCACCCCACGTTTCCCTCAACTGTTTAGACTAGATCAAAATCCAACACAAAGTTCAACCTTGGACCACATTTCCGAGCAGTACAACATAAATAAATCAGAACATTTCAACATTTTCAACGTGCATGTGCTGGAGGCTTGGAGTTGGGAGGCTTTGCCTCAGAATCTGATGAAAGTGAGTTGGAGAGGAGTAGGAGAGAGGAGTGAGAGAGAGAGACAGACAGCCAGGGGCATTTACCGTCATTTTGAAAACAATCTGACGTGGCTTTCTAATGGTTGGCCAACGGAGTGGAGTGGCATTTTTTTGGAGAAGAACAGTGGCATATTCACATTAAGGCAGTTTTGGATGGCATTTTTAGAATTCTAGGTTTGAGTGGCATACAACAAATTTTCCTATCAATTCCATAACTTGGTGCTATTCTCTTGTATGCTTTACGCAGGTGACAAGGAAGCGGTAATGGTAATCCTCTGGTTGTGGCTCACCCTTGATGCATGGACGAGTCGAAGATTTCTACAGGATGTGCCAGGGACTCTCGATTATCCTGCTTGCATGCATGTCTTCCTTTGTAAAGTATGGTTTGTTTTTTTAATCGAGTATCTCCAGTGTGTTTGCGTGTTGGCCATTAATTATACTGCATTCTGTTTGCTTTTATGTAATAATAATGAACACGAAGCGTAGAACCTGTGCTTCATGGTAATACTATCAGTATTTCGTGTAGATTGAGATTTCCAAATACAAACATTTGTGCTGTTAACCTCCGTATTAATTACATATATAATCTCTTTGCATGATTTTTCGTTGAAAAATAACTGGTTTGTCATCACCGAAATAGTTATGTAATTATGTTACGTATGAACCAAAGGCATTGCTGTTGTCGTTAGAGACCAGTAATCCCATTCCCATATCGTCCTTTGCCACAGAGATCGCCCTAAGAACAAGCTATCTTACCGAGACTACAGCTGATTGCAACAAGGCAACACAAATGTTCCAATAAGTATGGGAGGTGCTTCCCTGCATCACTATTTAAAATTACACAAATATTAAAGCATAAATAAATAGTGAGGCGGATGATAATTACTTAATAGTGAGGTGGATGATAATTACTTACCTTTTCTCTCGCTTTAAAAGTTGTACAAGTTGTATTGAGGGGGTGATGCATAAAAACATTATTCAATAAGCGGCCCGGCCCAACAACGATACGGCTGGATTAGATGCGTGGGCTATGACCCCTAAGGGCCTAACCTACATCGTAGCAATACCAAGGCTGCCCGGTAAAATTTTTACTTTTTAGCCCAAAATTTGAAAGTTTTTTATATATGGACCCCTGAGGAAAAGATTTGCAAAAATAGACCCTTCGCACGACGCCAAAGGATATGGTGCCCAGGGTACATGGCACGCCGCCATATGCTTTGGCGCCGTGCGTGGACACGTAGGAGCCACGATGGCATAGCATGGCGCCAAATCCCATGGCGCCGTGCTATGTAATAACGGCGCTAACGGCCGTGGCGCCATGCTCTGGGACTTAAGCCCAAGCACAGCCCCCCACCCCCTCACTCCTCTCTTCAAACAGATGCAAGCCCGCCGTTGCCCCTCTCTTCCCCCTCCAAATCCACTCTATGTGTCATAATGCTATGTGTCGTGCTTATTCATTTGGTGGAATGTCAATTAGTATTGTTTACGCGAATGGAACGAAAGAACTGGCCGAACTTGCAGTTTTAATGTAAGTTCAGCTATCATGGCGCCAAACACCCTGGCGCCGCATGTGAATAGCACGGCGCCAAAGAGTCTGGCGCTGAGGTGTTGAACTACAGCGCCAGGGTCTTTGGCGCCATATATGGCACAAAAGGACCTGGCGCCGTAGTTCAACACCTCGGCGCTAGACTCTTTGGCGCCGTGCTACCTAAACTTGCAGAAAAAACAGCAAAGTTTGCTGTTTTTTCTGCATATACATACATCTCATAAAACACACATACACATACGTTCACATATAAAATAGCACACACACATACACATACATTCACATATAAAACTCTCAAAAAGTCTCAAAACATCACACAGTTCTTAGCGCACAAAATAGTCAGTCTCACTGCCTCTTGGCCCTTCTCTTGCCCTTGGCCAGAGCATCAGTCCCTGGAGTATATGTGCTCGGGGGACGGGCTAAACAATGAGGCCGCTGCGAAGCCTAAGTAGATGGTGCGTCGGGCATCTGCGACATCCCAATCTCGTCGTGGGCAGATGCCTCCTCGTCCTCGTGCTCCTCCTCGTCGTCATCCTACTCTGCCTCGTCTTCGTCGTCGTCATCACCCTGATTGAAAGTCGGAGTGAGTGACGAGCTCCTCCTGGACTGGCGCCTACCGACGTGTGATGACGAGGCTGCAGTGGCTGAGGCACTCGAGCGCTGGGAGGCCGCCGGTATGATCACGTCCGAGCGTGCACGGCAACCACAATGAGCTGCCACCCGACTGATGTGACGTCTAAGTCTCTGCAAGTAATGATATGTCATAATAGTATACATACATGCTGAATGGATCTAACTTAATGAATTATCTTCGTACCTTCAGGAAGTCCCTCAGGCGACTTTCACTGTCCAGGCCGCCAACTGGGTAGCTGAGAGGCTCATCGATCTCATGCACCGAGGTTCGGAGAGAAGTCCCCTAAAGAAATAAGAAAACATAAATAAGTACGAGATAAACGTATTGAACCAAAGTATTGCAAATATCATGCTTTCTGTACCACTCGATCGAGAATCGAAGCAGTCTCGACCACTGTGCCCTCCCTCGCACGCCTGTCGTACGCAGTGTCCTCGTCCTCGGACGAAGCGAGGTCCACGTAGTCGATATCGGTCCACTGCTGCCTCAGCCTGTAGTGGCTGGCAGTGTGGTACCAAGACAAGTAGTCCCGGAAGCTGGCGGTAGTGTGGGGGTATTGTCCCGCTCGCAGTTGTCCTTCATCCTCCTCCACCACTGGACGTAGTCTCGGTGGTGATGAGCGAAGTCTGTCACCTTTTGTTGGCGGACCCTGTCGAACCTATACATATAGCAGATGTTAACAATAGGTGTTAGAGTAAGAACCAATAGAATTCTAAATAAAACAAAAATTGTAACTTACTAGTGCAAATCCACAGAAATCGAAACCTCCTTAGGGGGTAGAACTGCACGAGGCCAAACTGGCGCGCGACTCTGTGGGGGAGGTGAATCTCCACGGCGTAAAAGCAAATCAACAAACACCTCATCCTCCAAATATGATAGTCCCTATGACACATGGTGCTTAGCGGTAGTGCTAGAACCTGTGGCTCGGAGTAAGGCTGCCACGAGACCTAGTAAGCAAACATATGAGCAAACACACGATTAGCCATGTATAAAAACCAAGAACTGTAGGAAAAATAAATGCATTACCAATTTCTTACCATCGTGGGAGACCAGGTGTTCAACTCGTTGCTGTAATCCACAAACACTGGCCGAGTGGTCGCGAACGGGACTGAGACGCTATCCCACCGGTACGCCACAGTAGGGCCGAGGTCATCCACACCCTGTGGATGCCAAGGCTGCGCCTGGAACACTCGAGGGCACCCCACAGGAATACGTGTCCACATCCACACCTGCAGGAGGAAGACGTAGCCACCGAGCGTCGACGTGGGCACCTTGCGTCTGCAGGCCTCGCAAAGTTGGCAGTAGAGGAACGCGAGGACCGCCAAGCCCCAGCTGAACTGTCCAGCGTCGACCTAATCCTGGAGGCAGTGGATGTGCATCCACGAAGCGGCGTCCCCCGTGGCATCCGGGAAAAGCACGACCCCGAACATGTGAAGGACCCAAGCTCGGCAGTGGTAGGTCATTGTGGCGTCGTCCGCGTCCTCAGGGCATATACCAAAGGTAGCCCGCAACTAGCTAATGTGGACCCCCGAGACACGGCCTCGCCTAGCATTCTCTGGGACAGGAGGCAATGGCGTGCCCAGGAAGGCCTCCACATATGCCCTCCAACCCTCAGACACCACCGGCTGTCCCCTAATGGGAAGTCCAAGTATTATCGCCACGTCCTACAACATGACGGTCATCTCCCCACAGGGAAGGTGGAATGTGTGAGTCTCTAGCCTCCACTTGTTAATAGTACACGGAGAAAACAATTAGTTACGTACGTAAGAATATAGAAACGAAAACAAACGGACCCGATAGAAAAAATGCACCTGTCGACAAGTGCGGTCAAAGCTGCGGGGTTGAAGACTGGCATGCCCCACCGTAGTAGGTTAGCAACCGTGTGAAGGCCAGCACGGCGAAGCAGTGGGGTGTAGCGGTCGTCGTAGACCATTAACTGGAACCCATCATGGGTTCGAGGACGAAGTATGGGAATCTCCTGAAAAATGCTATAAAAGTTAGCTGCGTGATGAAAACACATGTACATTTTGATAACACACGTACCTGGCCATCCTCCGTGAGCCTGCTGCGGTGCTCCCTGTCGTAGAACTCGTCTAGCAGCCGGTACATCGCCATCCTGTGCATTCAAAAATACGTTAATGATAAGAATAACAAAATACGTTAATGATAAGAATAACAAAATATCTAAAAATTATGCTCTCTAGACCTAACGCCGCTAACCTGACTGGAACAACGCTATAACTATTAACGAAAACCGATATACCATATCGGATAAACTAAATTACTAATATCACTAATCGCTAATTTCTCTCCAACATTCATCACTTTTACCAATATTTCCTATTTCTAAACCTAAAAAAGAATCTACACCTATACCTATTTCTAAACAAGCAAACAAACCCTAAAAACATACCTATTTCTAAACATTCATCAATCTCACTCAAATCAAACCCTAAAAACGAATCTATACCCATGACTACTCTTACATTACGCATATCTATTGCAAATCCAACCTAAAACCGAGCCAAATTCAACTAATTTCATCTAGGGTTTCAAATCTTGCCCCACGAAATGTACCTCAAATAATCCATATCTATTGGAAAAAATCAAGGGAGGGGAGGGAGTTTACCTTGCTTGCTCGATTTGGAAGCAAAATCGCGAGAAACAACAACGGATTGGAGTGGATTTGGAGGGGGAAGAGAGGAGCGGCGGCGGGCTGCTCTCTGTCTGTTCGAACGGAGGAGTGAGGGGGTGGGGGGCCGGGGGCCGTGCTCGGGGTTAAGTCCCACAGCACGGCGCCACGCCCATTAGCGCCGTGTTTGCACAGCACGGCGCCATGGGCTTTGGCGCCGTGCTTTGCCACCATGGCTCCTACGTGTCCACGCATGGCGCCAAAGCATATGGCGCCGTGCTATGTACCTTGGGCGCCATATCCTTTGGCGCCATGCTAAGGGTCTATTTTTGCAAATCTTTTCTTCAGGGATCCATATGTAACAAATTTTAGGCTAAAAAGCAAAAATTTTACAGCTGCCTGCACAGGAAAGGGTGCGTTAGAAATCCTTGTACACACTAGAAGAAACTGGGCGCAACTATTTGGAGGTGTCAAAAGGATCATTAGTTTCTTCTTTAAAAAATGGTTATATGTTTTCTTCTTTGAATTAAACACATACTCCAGTTATAAACAATGCAGTTCCCTACTCTCTTTTTTTCTTCTTTTGCATGTAAATCTGTTTTTTTTACTTTGCTACGTTAGTATAATATATGAACTGTAGGAGCCTCTCCTACTGTTTTCATAAAAAACAGTGAATTTGAAATTTTTTGCTGTCCTATATTGATATCTCTTTCAACCTTTGAATACCCTTCACACTTTGTTCAGTCATGAAAAAGCGGTCGCCTAGGGTGCTAACTTTCAGTCGGCTGGCACATGGCTCTACACTACTGCAATGTTTCATTTTTTTCAGCTTATATCTTATAACTTATATTTATAATTTTTCTGAATAAATAAATAGAACGGATTCTTTGCCTTTTTTTAAGTAGCTTATCAAAATAGTTTTTTTATAATACATTATTGGTATTCAGTTTATTCATATAAACGTGTGTATTAGGACCAAATATAACACAAGATGATCAGAGTTATATTGTGGGCCATGAAGTGCAGCGCGATGTGGTTGTCACATGTTGCCACTGCCTGACCCATCTTCCTATTTGGGCCTTTGAAGACCATGCTGTCATCATTTGGTCTCGCGTTCTTATTTCAGTTCAACGAAGTACCAGTGTACCACTTGCTGCTCAGGAGTAACGCATTTGATCCAGTACTTTATGCAAAAGATTTTCAGTTTGCTTCCTCTGGAAACAATTTTCATTCAACATCAGTCGGCAGCCACAACGAGGCAGAATCACGTTACTTCTGTGCTTCAAGTTCAAGATATATCCATCTTGGTTCAAGGATTCATGACAAATTTTCAATTGGCATCCAGGTTTTTTTTCTCACCTCTATGGCTCTATTACCAACAACATTCATTGTTGGCATTTGCCAGTCTAACAAGATTGACACAGAGCTTCCACACACCTTACCTCCCACAGAGAGCTTGGTCGAGAGAGGCCAAAGGTATGGCCAAAACTGCTGTTTCTACCCTGGTCAGTAGGATTGGCAATCTTGCCGTGCAGGAGACATCGCTGCTATGCAGTCACCGGTAAAGTAGAGTTCTTGAAGGATGAGCTTGAGCGGCTGCAGGGCTTCCTTAAAATGCCGACAACAATTGGAGGCTCCGGAATGCAAGTATGGCTGTTTGCACTACTGCAGAAAAAGATATCATAGTCAGTTTAAAAATGTTATCATAGACAGTTCTATGAGTCATCTGAGTTTATGGGTCAGTAATAATATGAGATCATCACAGACGACTTTCGAATCGTCTGTGATGCAAACTATCATAGACGATTTGTTCTAAAAACAACCACATGCAGTTTTTAGTATAAACCATCTGTGATAAGTGCTATATCACAGACGATTTGTAGTTGAAACCGTCTGTGATAAAGCACTTATCACAGATGGTTTCTACTAAAACCGTTTGTGAAAGTTGACCATCACAGATGGTTACGAGTTAATAACCGTCTATGATATTCTTTTTTATTCTTAAATTTATTTCTGTTTATTGGCTAGCTTTAGGAAATGCTAGTCATGCCCTCTGAAACAAGCAGATCAACACGGTATATATACATTCAATTCATATTCATTTATTTCAGAAACAAGAACATTCATTTCACAAATCAATTAATTGAAATGAAATAAATTATCCATCCATGAACAAATACACACATGAATAATTAAGTACAATCTTATTCCAGTAAATCCATTCTATACTGTGGAACTTTTCATCTTTTTTTATGACTTTAGACACCAAGAAGTATGTACACTGTCCTTGAATTTGTTTGAGGTTGATCTATTTCAATGGAGTTGTAGCGATGCACAAAACCTGTCGGTAGGAAGATTAATGTCGTGCATATATATATAAATTGATAAGTATGAAATAATTATCATAAGATTGACAAACCTGAGGATCATTGGTCTTCGTGGAACCGACGAGTAGTTGCATGTTGTGGCAAACATAGAATCCACAGATATTGCCCAGCGGCTGCTGGTGGCACTGCAAAAATAGAATTTGTTAGTTTAAAAGGTATTACAAATGTTATATAGGATTAATGTGTACTAGCGAATACCAAGAAATCTAGATCGTGTCGCAGGGCGTTGATCCCTCCATTGGATTTCATACCTCTGCAACATACGTGGCAAACGACCTATATCATTCCAAAAAGTGCCGTGTCGGCATCTCCTTTATTCAGCCAAAGAAGGCGCGACCATTGTCGAATGATAGTTTGTTTGAGGGAACAACTGGCCAAGAATCTGTGCTTAAACAATCTTCTGAAGTCTACCTCATTTGTGGACAGAGCTTTCTTTTCTTGTGCTCACTCGAGTCGGGAAAGAAGCTCCTCAGCCATTAGGATTTGGATGGAGATGTTGCCAAATCAGGATTGGCTCCATTTTTCAAGAGCCTTTGCTGTCGCACAGAAAAGAGTGTCGAGGCGATGAAACGGGGAGGTGGAAGGAACTTCACTTATCTAGCTCGTCTGCACCACCTCCGGGAAGTCTTCTTGTGTGGCCCAATGCCTGTCGAAGTGAAATCGGCCTCCATGCTTGAAATACGTGTTGGTAGAAAGAAGCAATGGCGCATGATCTTAAACATTGCTAAAGCCGATAGGAAATAGTGTGGGAACAGGTCCTCCCATTCTATGGAGATGAGAGCCTGTCAATCCGCGACATGGTTGGGGAAGCGCGCTCATTGCTCCAGGTGAAAGCTCGTCTGTTGAGGTGTACATCAGTTAAGAGGTCAGACAAGACGACAGAAATGACCAATGTTTACTCGATTGACGTTGCTGTTGTTTTTTGTACGTAAAGTTACTGAGAACATGACGCGATCAAAGTCAAGCACTACCATGTTTGGCGCTCTACAAGCAATCAAGACTAGGGGTGAAAATGGGTCGGGTTAATCCCGACCGATCCGGCACCGAATCCGATTGGTACCGAATCCGACTAGTACCGAATCCGGAGAAACAAATATGGGTTAGGATATGGTAACCGCAATATCCGTCCGAATCCGAATATCCGTCCGAATCCGATACATCTTCAAGTTTGATTTCAGGTTAGTGCTACTATTTGACGTTTCATTTTCTTTTGCAATGGTAAAATAAAATCTTCCACATCAGCTATTAAATAGTAACATCAAGTCAGTGCGTCCTACTCCATTTACTGCACTGTATGCATTCTTTACAAACAAGTAGGGGTGCAAACGAATTGGGTTAATCCCGACCGATCCGACACCGAATCCGATTGGTACCGAATCCGATTAGTACCGAATCCGGAGAAAAAAATATGGGTTAGGATATGGTAACAGCAATATCCGTCCGAATCCGACCCGTTTTCACCCCTAATCAAGACCCCTCCACAGGAGCCCGAAGCCGGAAGGTAGGAGAAATGATTAAAATGTGAACCTAGCATGGAGGTTACAACTGATGTCAAAATGTCAGACATCTTAGTCTCTTGGATACACACCAAAGCGACTTTGTGTGTGTCTATTAGGGCAAGTACAAGGGTTGAGCCCGACACAAGCTCCTAAACACTCCACATCATCAAGAGACAACACTAATGCAGGCAAGTATAAGGGTTGAGCCCGACACAAACTCCTAAGCACTCCACATCATCAAGAAACAACACTTCTCAGGAGCTCTTCCGCCTCGTTCCGCGGTAAGAGTCGATGTCTCACGAGGAGACGGTGTTTCTCTCTCCTCCATTCCTCTCTCATCCACATCAGTAAGGTTGCCTAGTTGGCACTCCTATGGGCCAGCTATTAATTGCCTTTGTACATGCCCTTAGGACGCATAATGCGTCACGACGCCCCTGGAGTTTAGACCCCGGGCATTCCATATTAGCATAATGCGTCACGTCACGACTCTTTTTTAATTTTTCTTATTTTTATTTAATTATTATTATGAATTTTAGTTATTTATGGATGTTATTTGAGATGTTTTATTTTTATTCTGAATTTTAGTTAATTTAGATTGTATTTGACATGAAATCTTTCTTTTAATTTGATATTTTTTGTTTAATTATTATTATGAATTTTAGTTATTTATAGATGTTAGTATGGAAATCAAATTGCTATTTTTTATTTATTCTTAATTATGAATATCTCTTAGTTTGGATTGTGCTTGACTTGGACTCTTTCTTTTAATCTGAGCCGTTATAATTTTGGCCCACCAAATTAAAGGCTAGATGTTTTGCTTTTTTGTGAGAATTTCTATTATATTTCTTTTTTTCTTAGCAACTATAAAACACCTATCATCGACTTTAAATAATAAATAGATTTGGTCAAAATCACAATTAGATGCACACGTCTCGCTAATCTGAGGCAAGGAAAAATCAACTTAGAGTTGAATTAAAAAATTCAAGTAACTAACAAATAGCAAAACTGAAAAAGTTTTTACCATCTGTTAATCGTCCTCTCCTTGATACACTTTGTAGCAACCAAAAGAGTAGCCAGGTCGTCCCAAAACAAAAAGAGTAACCAGGTGGACGCGCCAAGTGACGTGGTCGTAGAATTCAAAGCCAAAGATAAAGAGTTTTCGCGTGAAAGATCAGAAAGGGTCAAGGCTGTTCTGTTTTTTTCTGGCTCCTCCTCTTTGTGCTAAAAGCCTTAGGCTAGGCCCCGTTCAGTTGGGCTGAAAAGCTGTGGCTTATGACTGAAATTACACTGTAACGGCTGAAATTTTACTATAACTGAAGATGGATTATTTAGCGTAATTAAAATTAAAAAATTTAAAAATAGAAAAAAATATGTTAGCTCATTACGGACAACGTGAACAAATACAGAAAAAAAGAACCAGCAAAAAGCTAAAAAAATTAAAAATTTAAAAAAGATAAAATTTATAAATAGCAAAAAATAAACCAGAAGTTCAAACTAAAATGAGCGGTGCCAAAACAGAGTAGGAAAGCAGAGCTCCGGATCAGTTCCAACTCCGAACAGTCCAAAATCAACAAAGCAAACGATTCGTAGCTCTCTTTAATGTGCTGGCTCCATCCGGTTTAAATCCACCTCCTCCTGAACATCTCCCATTACAGTGGGCTACTCGGAGCCCATTCCAGTCCAGTTTAAAGGCCCATCAAAGCCCACGGTAAAGTTTGTCAGGTAATGCACGTGTACGGAACTCGTTTTGCTCCTGCACGAAACGCGGTAATCCTAAATGATAGTAAAGCGATAAATCGGTCGTTTATTCACTGCAATCCAAATGCAAATACAGTATTTTTTCTTTACAATTTTACCAAACCCCCAACCCACCATGCCCAATGATAAAATGGCAATCGTATACTTCACCGCTCTACGTATAATCCCAATCAATAGCCCACGTATTACCAGATGTACGTACATGCGTATCGGTACGCCATATCGCCTAGTCAGTAGTCACCACCACCAACACGGTGTCAGTCAAGTTACAAATCCAAGTCAAGCACGAGCCTTATTGACGTCAAACGCCCGCCTCACCTTCAATTCCGAATTTTCCTTTTGGGTATTGTTAAACGTCACCCGGTTGTTTTTTTCCTAATTATTATCTAGATTTAGAACCATTGGATTAGAGATCCAATGGCCATGAATTCTCTCTCTCTCCTTAAATTCTAACCCCTCACTCTTGAAAAAAAATACCCCCTTTAAAAACAAAGAGCCCTTTGATCTTTAATCTAAAGGTCACAAATTTAGATGATAATTAGGAAGGAAACATCCGGGTGATACCTATACACTTTCTTTTCTTTTTCTTTAATTTAAGCCACTATAGCTTAGACCTATCAATTAAAAGCCAGATGTTTTGTTTTTTATAAAAATTTCTAATATGTTTCTCTTTTTGTAGTAACTCTAAAAGACATATCATCAATTTTTAGTAACGCCTTCGGGCGCCATTGTCCTTCCTGGAGGGTTGTCGTGGCACCCCATAGCTCTCATGTTTACTGATCTCCAGGTGAAAACCTTGCCTCGGGGAGGCGGGCGGCGTCGGCGACTCTCGTCGCCTATTTGGAGACGTCGCCTCGGAGGTCCTCTTCTCGCAAAGCAGACCAAAGTTTCGTTGGCACAGTCGGATGATGATAGGGACTTGGTTGAAAGCAAGGACGGAGAAAAAGTGCTGAAGCTTAGTCTTTCTAGCTTTTTTCATAGTCCTTAAGCTCTATTTCTTGTTGTTTTATGCCTCTCAGTTTTGAGGCTTTGAGTCTAAGGGCTTGTGTAACTTTTGGCTGTGTATATCCCGAGAGGATATAGAGGCCGGATTTATAAAAATCCTTTATCTAAAAAAATCAATTTTTAAGTAATAGATAGATAGATGAATAGTGATTGTTAACTGAAAAGCGGAAAAAGAACGGGCATGCTCCTCACAACGCACTGACCCAAAGAACAACTCGTCATATGCAACAACATACTCAGATGTCTAAAGCGGTTCCTCTTCTCCTGTGGGGTGGGTCTTCTGATGTTTGAGGCGGCAGCCATGCCAAAAGCTCAAAGCTCTCGAATTTCAAATCGTGGCACGCGAAGCGCGATCTGCATGCAGTGCTCCTGATATTGGTGTCTGCCACCTCTCTGCCCTCAAGTCATCTCAGCGTCTGGATTGATTGAGGGCTGAGGAGGTGCATGCGTTGGAGGCAGCCACCAGGAATGCAGCCAGGCTACTTCCCAACCGTCCTACACCATATTTCCGATTGTATTGAAGCGGAGATGGTGAAGAATGACACAACCAGGGAGGAAGATGTCCAAAAGCAACCTAAAAGCCCAGCCCAACTCTCCATCTACATCTAATTAAGGTATCATGTATCGCATTCGCATCTTCCAATCTCTCGATAACATCTGTTTTCCATGCCTTCCTTTTCATATTTCTACCCAGCTGATTCTGGCGATATATAATTCTCCAAGAGGTTCTCAATGGTTGCTGTTTACATTTTTCTTTTTTCATGTTATAAGGGTTGAGTACAGATTTTCCTGGCCACCATAAAATTAAAAAACATATGAATATTTACAAAATAGTGTTAAATCAACATTTTTTAGTAAAAATCCTCAGTGTTGAATCAAATGGATATACATAGTTTATTTTTTGTACAGATCTAATCAAGCAAGAATACTTATCATTTTGGGTGATATTCTGCTGGTGTAGTAGTTTACCCAAATCTGTTATGTTGTTGTCTTGGCGAACCTCTTTTTTTTGTTTTGGAAATAGGATTTCGCACCCGATGCACGGGATGGAACTTAGGTCGAGTGGATCACATGTCCGTGCCTAACAACCCAAACAAACTGATACGTACAAGCGCAAACATTTGGCTCTGCAGTGTTCAACTATCTCTCGTTAAATGTGATGGCTGACTAGCTGAATGTCTATATGTTATCACGAATTGAAAAAAATCATATTACTCTAGCATGTCAAATCATCGCCCCCAAGATCCACCTACGCCACACCATCGACTCCATCAAGGCTCCCAGCCAAGCTCTGCCCCATTCTGCGTCGCCCCTCTTCTATCATGCTTGGCTTATGCTACGTCTTCAGCTTCGCTGCTTTACCAAAGATCGGCGAGTGGCAAGCATCCAAGCTAAATTCACCCTCTTCTCCCCTTCTCTGCAATTCTATCACAATTTAGTAAGTAAACCCAATCCAACCATCACAAACAAACTTAAGAACAAACTGCACCACATCGACCAAGCAACCGAGTGAAATCATCAAGATCATGACTCCCCTTTTCATCATTAAATTCCATTTTTTAAAAACTACAAGCAAAACTTTGAAAATGGCAGTTGTTTATTGAAAAGATTCATGCAACACTGATATGAGAGCAAAGGAACCTTGGCACAGATATTTTTTGTTTTTATGTATCTTTACTGGTTAGCTATTTATTGATTGTGGATGCATCCAACACATCAAATTCAGGGGCAAATTGGTACCAAATCATGTGATTCCAAATATCTAATTCAAAACAACCACACACTGGTAGCATCTACGACAGGGACAAGAAAAATAAGATATGTTGTACAGATCTAAATATTAGTGAGGGGAGAAGATGGAGGATTACCTCGGCGTCGTTGAGTTGAGCTTGGGGAGGATGGCTCGGAATCGCAGGTGACACCAATGCTCGGAGATCCAAAGGACGGTGGCACACCCTCTAGATCCAAAAGGAGGTGGGCTGGGGCGGCCTCCCAATCTAGAGAGAGTCGGACCAACGCTTGTGGACAAGGTGGCAACCGGAGGGAGGTGTCAATAGGAGTTGGTGGGGGCGGCACTTATGGATGAGATACCAGCCGGAGGAGGTAGAGTGCGATGGCGGGTCAAAACCCTATTTGCGAAGGATGCAGGGAAGGCAAGGGCGGTCGCTGGCGGCACAGAGGGCGGAGACGGAGGGAGGAGGCCGAGGTCGCGCAGGCTCGCGAAACCCTAATTGCCTCTTCGGGTCGAGTATGGCTATGGTTGGCTATGGAGGGGACAAATGGGGTTGGAAGAGCGGAGTCCTGCTTTTTATACCTAGTACACAGGGTAATTTCTTCCAACTTCAGTGACAATCAAGAAATCTCATCCTGCAAAAGCCACGGAAGGTGGTGGAAGCGTGTGAAGAGGATGGATTGGGTAGGTGGATGGCATTGTAGGTAATTATTTTTAACTTTAAGGGAGTACTTTTCTAGCAGTGGCGGAGTCAGGATGTTTATGATGGAGGTGCGAACTTAAGACGCATCGTTCCAACACCAGTTGAAATGATATAGTACAGAAGTTCAAATGTGACAAATTACATATTCACGCTACAACCAACATCACAAAATATTTTGAGAAAATTACAACTTGATATTGCCATGGTATAACATATCAATTATTATTTATCAAAACCTACAATCTGAACATTGAAAAAAAAGGAAACATTTTGGAGAAATTTGAGGGGGTTAATTAATACCACTTGGCCTAATAGCCTCGCCTCTGGAGGGTCTCGGATCGAGCAGGAAGACCGAAGACGATGCCCGGGCACAGACGAACAACACGTGTAGCAGCAACACGACGACCTTGACGCCTCGCCACGGCTTCCTCCCTGCACGCAAACCCCCAGCTCCTGATCAGATCAGACCCCGGATCCCCGATCCCTATCAAAAATCACAACCCAATCGAACCAAACAGCAACCGAGGAGGGCGCGAACCGTGATGCTGGGAGCCTGGGACTGGGAGACCCAGAGAGGGCCCTGATGCCGGATGCCCGCGTAGGAAGGACCACTTGGTTGATGCGGTCTGAGTAAGCGCCGAAGTGAAAATCAGAATTCAGAAGATGGTCTGGAAGGCTGATGGGCACTGGATGGCGCTTCTCGCTTGGGCCACCTGATGTATGTGTTAGTATATGTAGTTTTTTTTTTGTATTAAAGGGGTATATACTAGATTTTTGAGAAAAAAATTTACTGTGCAACTGTACCTCTATGTATCTATTGTAGCTTTGCGCTAGTTTTCTAGAGAAAACAGATGACGACTACCGTCTTCTATTTTTATATTAAAAATAAAGACAATAAACATCTGTGTCTTTTTAACTGGCATAACTACTCTAGTTCAATGTTGCTAACCACACCTACTGATTAACTTACCTGCGGTTGCAACATGATTTCTTGCCAACTCCAGCTTACTCGGTTGGTCAAAACTTCACAGATAATGTGAAGAGAAGACATGTTAGATCCAACTTCAGAGGATAGCGACATACTATCGGTGCACCAGTTAATTTTGTTTGTCCTTTCATATTGGAAAACGCTATTTTCGCGTGACTTGTCGTAGTGAACTTGGCTATCGGTGCACCAGTCCAGTCTCGATTCCACACCTGATTAACCTTTGTTTGCAGCAGCATCAGTACTGGGCAACGGCATCAAGTATTCAAGTGGTGCTGTTGCTCGCAGCTGCACTAGTGTAGTCAATCCTGTTTTTCTTTGTCTTGGAGAACCTGTGAACGGATGTTCCAACTTCCAAGGTGCAAATACATCTGCCTTTGTGCAGAACTGCCTCCCTCTTTTTTACTGTCACAATAAGTTATGGTTGCCAGTTCATTTTCAAGACACGGCTCTACTACGCAAATTACCACAAAAGTTGTAGTTACTCTTGTTCAATGGTGCTAACAGCACCTACTGATTAAGAACTTGTTACAACTTAGTGTCCATTGCAATATGCTTTCTTGCAAGTCTGGCTTATTCAGTTGCTCAAACTTTCACAGATAGGATAGTGACGCATTCAGTCAATATATCTCCTTGGTTCTTTCTTTCGTATTGAGCATTGTGATATGCCATAGACGACCAACTATCATTTGCATCAACCAATTCGATAGTCTATGATCCTACAAAGTTTCTACTAAAAGCACTCTTATATACGTGTAAAAAATAGATACCAAAATTTAAATCATGCTAGCGTCTGGTCCCGCTCATTTCAGCTTGAACTTCTAGGTTCTGGCTTATTTTTCACTATTTCTAAATTTTATTTTTTTCTAGTTTTTTGGCCTTTTGAGCTTTTTCCGGTTTTTTTCTATATTTGTTTGCATTGTCTGTGATGTGTTAACATGTTTTTTCTAATTTTTAATTTTTTAAAATTTAGTTACACTAAATAAGCAACTATCAATTATAATATAATTTCAATCAACTATAGTATAATTTTAACTATAAATCAATTTATTTCAATTACACCCAGCGGCACCAGAATGGTGCTGCAGCACGAAGAGTTATTACTAGGGGTGGCAACGAGCCGAGCCGAGCCCGGCTCGGCTCGGCTCGTGAAAGCTTGGTGGAATGGAGGCTCGGCTCGGCTCGGTTAGGATATCAAGCTTTTTTGTGGGCTCGGTTCGGCTCGTGATGCGGCTCGAGCCAGCTCGCGAGGGCTCGCGAGCCAGCAACATGTTAGATATATATATAAATCCAATTAAGCATTAGACTAATACGAGATTTTTGCAATGCAAATACTTTCCCAGCAACATGTTAGAATGGAAAGCATGATTTGTGATGTTAAAAATCAACATTTTGCATCACATTAGATGATTATATGACACATAACTTTTACTTTTTAGTTGGCTCGCGAGCTGGCTCGGGCTCGACTCGTTTAGATCCCAAGCTTTTTTGCTGGCTCGGCTCGGCTCGTTTCATTCACGAGCCGAGCCAAGCCTCCACGAGCCCGAGCCGAGCCCGAGCTGGCTCACGAGCCCGAGCTTTTTTACCAGCCCTAGTTGTTACCTACCCGGCACGTCAATGAACGACTGCGACCGTACGTTCCTGCAGCCGAGCTGCAGAGATCAATGTGCACACCCCAAGTTTCACATCAGGTGTCGCAGTCAGTATTTGTTTCAAAGTCATGAACCAAACCACCGAGCGGATTCACGCCAGGCTATGGGCGGTTTTTTTTACTAGCTTTTAATTTAAAATTTTAATTTCTGACTATTCATAAAAGAGTATAAAAATAGAGATATTTTCATATGATTTTAATCAATATAGATAAATTTGGTACAATATCTACTATAATAAATTTATATATTATATCTAAAAATCATATTATTTAAAAGCTAGTTACTGAAACATAATCAATAAATAGCGTGCAGAAAATAGAGCATATATGTTCGAGATTTCACCGTCAACGTCTTTGGACGAGTACAATCTGCCAACGTACAATAGATTGGTTGAGTACAAAACTTACCAAGACATCATACTCCGATTTGCAATGACACCACCGAACTGTTACTAATGAGTGCTGACAAATCCTGCCCTAGCAAACACCAGAAACGACCAGCCAGCGTAAGAGAGAGATAGCTTAATTTTCCTCGGCTTTTTTCGTTGTCTGGCACTGCTTAAGACTTACTTTTATATTATTACCGCTGTTAATTTTTTCAGTATAATTAAATTTAAAAATATAAAAAAGATTATATTATCACAAATAATACAAAGAAAAAACAAAAAATCTGAAAAACCTAAAACTTAGAAAAAACGAAATTAAAAAGTTAGAAGCTAAAAGCTAAAACCTAATGAAACGGAGTTTACCTGTCCTTTTGGTTGGCACTTGCACGAAAACTGGCACCCCAGTCTGAAGCCACGTTTGCTTTCAATTATTCAACTGACCCTGCCTTATCAGCAATCACAACCGTTTATCTGCAATTCAACATATAGGACCAGCCTTCGCCTTGTACAATGTTCTTTTTAATAACAGCAGAAAGCGAAATGCCAATTGCCAAATATGTTGTCAGTCGTTATTTTTCTTTCGGTGTTTTCGGTGGAAGCTTCAAACCACCAATCAACCTTTATAACGCACTAGCAGTCCATCACGCCTCAGAGAACGACCATTCCTATACCCTCTCCCGAAAGAAAACCTTACTGTTGTTGCACGCGCCAGAAATCATGGCGACGGTGTATTTGCGCCTCCTGCTGCTGCTCACATTCTGGCAAGCGTCTTCTTCCTCGCTCGGCACTGTTGGCGAGTCTGGTGACCGAGAAGCACTGTTGGCACTGAAGGAGGGGCTGTCCGACACCTCGGGCTCGCTGAGCTCGTGGAACAGCACAAACGCCGACTTCTGCCGGTTGGTTGGCGTGACATGCAGCCGTCGGCACCCGGGCAGGGTGTCATCTCTGTATCTGCCCTGCAGAGGTCTTGCAGGCATCATCTCCCCTATGATCGGCAACCTCACTTTTCTTCGGACGCTCAATCTGGATTCCAACATGCTATTCGGGGAGATACCACACACAATCGGCCGGCTGCATCGTCTGCGTCGACTTGGTTTGGCGAACAATTCCATTCATGGTGAGATTCCTCAAGAGCTGCGCAACTGTTCCAACCTTGTGATCATGTCCCTGGCTCAAAACCAACTACAGGGGGAAATCCCTGCTGCTCTTGGGTCACTCTCTCAGCTTCAACTCTTTGATCTTAGCTATAACAATTTCGTAGGAGGCATTCCACTGTCCTTTGGTAACCTCTCCTTGCTTGTGAATATATCACTCTATCACGACAATCTGGAGGGAACCATCCCTGAGGGTCTTTCCCACTTGGCCCATCTCCAGCAAATACAAGTGGGTAGGAACAATCTTGTTAGACCATGTGGCTAGGTCTAGAATATTATTGTGATGAATAATTGACAATGATTAATTTGTGATGATGAATATTTGGTAATTTTGTTTAGCGGCGTTATGCGAGTTGTGTTGCGTGTGTGCGGATTGACGTTGGTCAAGTTTGGACAAACTTGTGCCGGAAGGATATTCTTTGGTCTTTGCATGTGCAGGTTGAGCTTGGAGACGATCATGGTCGGTGACGAGGTGGACCGGGACTAGGATGGAGAGATCCGAGGTTCGGACCGTCAAGGAGGTCACGAGATGGTCGGGCTCATGCTTGGGGCGCATGGAGATTAAATGTGGATGATACGTGGAGAAGCTACGGGAGGTGCGGTCCTGGAGGCTTCGACACATGATGCGATGAGTTGAAAAGTCGGAAGGTTGAAAACCCGTGTTAAGAAGGGTTTCGGGTCCTTTGAAAATTAGTGGGCTAAAAGCCTGGTTAAGATAAAAGGCTTAAATCCAGTTACACAAGTTGTATTAGGGTTGAGAGCGGACTTTTAGAATTGGTGTCCGGAGCGGCGGCTGTAAACTAGTTTTGATTACGGCGTCGTTTCCGTGTGAGAGTTGGACATCTCGAGGATTAAATAGCCGAGCGGCCGGACGATAGCGGTACAGAAAAATAGGAAGAAAAGGGTGGCTGCATGCTGTAGACAAGATTGAGTTGATAGATATTTGAGGCGTGCTGTGGTGACTTTTTGAGAGGAGTTGATTTATTGATTAAACTATTGAGAGCATCTCGTATGAGTACTTGATGGATACAGGGTTTGCATGCATTCATTGCATTGTCTGATGGAAGTTGCGAGCGATTCGTATTGATTCAAGGAAAAAGAAAGCAGTGCTTGCAGCAGACAGCAGCTCGCCTCGGTCCACAGGAGCACACAAGCCTTCGATCTTCAGCTTTTCCCTCGATCCGCGTGGCGTCACAACAGCGGCGATTTTTTTGTCTCGGCGAGTTGCGCTTCTGACCGAAGTTGAGACAGATACGTTTATTCCGAAAAAAAAAACAGAGGTAAAAATAATATTGTTTATTTCTTTTTGTTGGTATTTTTTTCTCTCTTTTTGTTTGCAGGTTTGAACAACTAAAAAATAGTAGGGTGATATATATATATATTACAAAAAAAAGTTTCCGCTAGACGCTGCAATCATTCACCCCCCTCTGATTGCCATCGACGATCCTACAAGTGGTATCAGAGCAAGGTTGCAATGGCATCAGATCGGGATCGCTTTTCAGGTAAGCCACCGTTCTTTGATGGATCAGATTATCTTTATTGGAAGACGCGCATGGAGGTTTTTCTTCAAGCACAAGGTAATTCTATTTGGCAAAAAGTTGAACATACATATGATGTGCCTGCTGTTGTTACAACTGAAAATTCATCTGATGTTGAAGCTAATGCTAAGGCTAGAAATATTTTGTTGCAAGGTTTAAGTAGAAACGAGTTTGTCAGAATTGCTCATCTTAAATCTGCAAATAAAATTTGGACCACTCTAGCTGATTATCATGAAGGATCTAAATCTGTTAAAGGTGTGCGTCAGAATCAATTTAAAAAGGAGTATTCTAAATTTGAGATGAAACCTGGAGAATCAGTAGATGCTCTTTTTGATCGCTTTAATAAAATTGTTAGTGATTTGCAATCTGTTGATGTCACATATTCTGATTCTGATAATGCTCGTCAAATTTTAAATGCTTTGGATATGTCTGTTTGGAATGTGTTAGTCACTACTATTAATCATTCTGTTAACATGGAAACACTCACTTTGAATGATCTTTATTCCAAGATGAAAACACATGAGATTGACGTTTTGGCCAGGATAAACAAGACTAAATCTTTGGGCTTAGTGACTAACCAAGCTGACAGTTCTTCTATTGTTTCTTTGTCTGCATTGTGCTCTATTTCAGATGAACAATTAGAGGAGATTCCAGAGGAGCAGCTTGTACTTTTCTCCAACAGAGTAACCAAGGCAATTAACAATATCAGATTAAGGCGGAGAGGAGGTCCAATCAGATGCTATGAATGTGGTGAGCTTAATCACATCAAGATGAATTGCCCTAAACTAAGGAGCAAGGAGGTTAAAGATGACAAGACATCAACTCGTCGCTCTCAATTCAAGATTGACTCAAGCAAGAAGCGCAATTATCGCAGGGCGGTCAACAAAGTACTTTCAGCACTTGAGGAGATTGATTTGAGTGATGTTGATTCTGCAAGCGACGATGAGGACAATGGCAAGAAAGCAAAGGAGGTGGACTTCACAGGGATGTGCTTTATGGCAAATAGTGAGGAGCTCGACAGTGATGATCTTTATAGTGATCCTGATGAGGTAAAACCTTCTTATGCTGATTTATCTCGTGCTGTGCTTAGATTGACAGATGAGCTTAAAAAGTATAAAAAGAAAATTAAAAATCATGATTTCATTGTTGAGGGCTTAAATTCTGAAATCAATAGACTTAGAGCTTCTATTCCTGATGATGAATCTTGTGAGTCTTGTCAAGTTTTACATACTGAATTGGAATCTGCTAGAACAATTAATGCATTAAACTTGGTTCAACTTAGTGATGTAACTGCTAAACTTGATAAGTTGAGATTGGTACATGACTCTTGTAATGAAAAGTTAAAACTTGCTCATGATGAAATTGAAAAGCTCAAGTTTAGCTCTCCTTCATGTTTAGAGTCAAGTATTTCAAATGCTCAATCTAAAACTTGCTTTAAATGTGAATTGCTAGAAGCTAGACTTAATTCATCACAAGAAACAATTCAACAGATGCTTTATCATGAGATATCTTCTTGCTCTAATTGTCCTAAGCTTAACACCGAAATAGAAGCTTTGACTAGACAACTTAATGATTTTGCTGAAAAAGAAAAATTGGTTCAGTCTAGTGCTTCTAAAAATCTTGTGAATGAACCTGTTGAATGCACAACCTGTCACACTCTAGCTAAAGAGAATGAGTACTTAAAAGACACTTTAGAGAGATTTTCTTTTGGCAAGAAAAATTTGAATATGATTCTAGACAAAACAAAAACGAGTGTGAAAAATCGTGGTCTAGGATTTAATTTTGTTGAGCATGCCAAGAATAATCCTCCTAAGGTTGTTAAGCCTCTTGAACCTGGAAAAATTGAAGTGAAACGTGAACCAAAACAAACTGTGTTTAAATCTGCTGGCTTTGTTCAAAGTTCATTGATTAATAATGTAGGTGTTAGCTCATCATCTCAAAAGAATTCTGGTAATGTAAAATTTCAATGCACCTATTGTGGAAGGGATGGTCATTTGCATGAATTTTGCTTTAGGCGAGCTAAGAAAGAGAAGAAGGAAAGATTGAATGCTTTAAAACAAAAACGTGCATTGTATTTTGTTCCTAGATCAAACGCGAAAGCTATGTTTTTAGAGAATTTTCATGATGGCTTTAAATCTACTTCACATGCTAGATTGGGATTAAATTCAAATAATTCACGTTCTTTTTGGCATATTGATCACCCACATGCACGTGATTTTGGTTCTAGATTTGTTTCTCCTGTTCGTCGTGTGTCTCAGTACTGGATTCCTAGATCTTATTTCACTAACCCCAGTACTGTGACACCGATGTTTCCTGTGGTATAGGTACAGCTGAAGAGGAAGGGGAACACGTGGCTAGTGGATTCAGGTTGTTCCAGGCATATGACCGGTGATTCAAGATGGTTCTCCTCCCTCACTAAGGCATCCAGTGATGAGTTGATTACTTTTGGGGATGCTTCGACAGGTATTGTGATGGCTAAAGGTACAGTACGCGTTAATGATAAATTCATTCTCAAGGATGTTGCTTTGGTAAGTAAATTGAAGTATAATTTGCTTTCAGTTTCACAGTTGATAGACGATAACCTTGAGGTGAGCTTTAGGAAACATGCTTGTAGGGTTTTAGATGCTTCTGGGGATCTTGTATTCAATATATCTCGATTAGGAAAAGTCTTTAGAGCTGATTTTGATCATACTTTTTCACCCAATGTTAGATGTTTGGTAGCCTCTGAATCTAGAGATATTTTCTTTTGGCACCGTAAATTGGGACACATTGGTTTTGATCACCTTACACGGATTAGTGGGATGGATCTCATTAGGGGGTTACCTAAGCTAAAAGGTGGAAAAGATTTGGTTTGTTCCTCTTGTAGACATGGTAAGATGGTAGCTGCTCCACACCCACCTCTTACTATGATCATCACAGATGGCCCTGGTCAGTTGTTACACATGGACACTGTAGGTCCTTTCAGAGTTCAATCTGTTGGAGGTAAATGGTATATACTTGTAATTGTTGATGATTACTCCAGATACTCTTGGGTTTATTTTTTGGTGTCTAAGGATGAGGCTTTTGGGTGCTTTAAGGATTTATTTCTTAGACTCAACAATGAATTGCCAGGTGCTATGAAAGCTATAAGGAGTGATAATGGTACTGAATTTAAGAATTCATCATTTGCTTCTTTTTGCTCTGAAAAAGGTTTAGAACATCAATTTTCTTCCCCTCGTGTCCCACAGCAAAATGGGGTTGTAGAGAGGAAAAATAGAACCTTAGTTGAGATGGCTAGAACTATGCTTGATGAATATGCTACTCCTAGGAAGTATTGGGCTGAGGCTATTTCCACTGCATGTCATGTTTCTAACAGAGTATTTTTGAGAGCCTCATTGCACAAGACTTCCTATGAGTTGAGGTTTGGGCGTAGGCCTAGTGTTTCTCACTTCAGAGTATTTGGATGTAAATGCTTTATTCTTAAACATGGTAATCTTGATAAATTTGAATCTAGATCTTCAGATGGCATTTTTCTTGGTTATCCTGCTCACTCTCGTGGTTATCGTGTACTCAACTTAGAGACTAACAAAATTGTTGAGACCTGCGAGGTTACATTTGATGAGGCTAGTCCTGGTACTAGACCCGACATTTCAGGTACACAGGTTCAGGGAGAGTCAGAAAGCATATTTATTGATGAAGAAGAAGATCTTGACTTTGGTGATGTTTTTCCTCCTATGCCTCCACCTGCACCAGCTGAGGATCTTGTAACTTCTACTTCGACTTCAGCTGGAGACACCGCTATCTCTAGTGAGCTGCCATCAACTGATGGACCACATGCAGAAGAGGTTGATAATGTTGGCGCTACTTCAGAACCCATTGCACCATTGCATATTCAGCGGCGCCATCCCCCAGAACTGATGATTGGTGACATTCAAGAAAGGGTAACACGTTCCAGGTTTACTTCTCCTGACTCACATGCTCATTCTGCTTTTGTTGCCTCTTTTGAGCCCAATGATGTAAGTCACGCTTTATCTGATGAGTCTTGGATCAATGCCATGCATGAAGAATTAGAAAATTTTGAGCGTAATAAAGTATGGACCTTAGTTGAGCCTCCTCATGGACATAATGTGATTGGAACTAAATGGGTTTTTAAAAATAAACAAAGTGAGGATGGTGTTGTGGTTAGAAATAAGGCTAGGCTGGTTGCTCAGGGGTTTACTCAGGTGGAAGGTCTTGATTTTGGTGAAACTTTTGCTCCTGTTGCTAGATTAGAAGCTATTAGAATTCTCTTAGCTTTTGCTGCATCTAAAGGTTTTAAGTTGTATCAAATGGACGTTAAGAGTGCTTTTCTTAATGGCTTTATTGAGGAGGAAGTTTATGTTAAGCAACCACCTGGTTTTGAAAATCCTAAATTCCCTAATCATGTCTACAAATTGTCTAAAGCATTGTATGGTTTGAAACAAGCACCTAGAGCATGGTATGAAAGACTCAAGTCATTCTTGTTAAAGAATAATTTTCAAATGGGCAAGGTAGACAAAACCCTTTTCACACTAACGCATGGCAATGATCTATTACTTGTTCAGATTTATGTGGATGATATCATCTTTGGTGGCTCCTCTCATGCTTTGGTTTCCAAGTTTTCAGATACTATGAGCAGGGAGTTTGAGATGAGTATGATGGGGGAGTTAACCTACTTCTTGGGTCTACGAGTAAAACAGACTAAGCAGGGCACATTTATTCATCAAACCAAGTACACAAAGGATCTGCTTAGGCGTTTTGACATGGGAACTTGTAAACCTATTTCTACACCAATGGGATCTACAACTGTTCTTGACCCTGATGAAGAAGGTGAGGCGGTGGACCAGAAAGAATATAGAAGCATGATTGGGTCCTTACTTTACCTTACTGCTTCGAGGCCAGACATACATTTTGTTGTGTGTCTGTGCGCTCGATTTCAAGCTTCACCACGTGCATCGCATCGTCAGGCTGTTAAAAGAATTTTCAGGTACCTCCAATCAACTTTAGAATTCGGACTCTTGTACTCTTCTTCATCCTGTCTTACCCTGCGTGCATATTCAGATAGTGATTTTGCGGGTTGTCGGATTGATAGGAAGAGTACTTCTGGTACATGTCACTTTTTAGGCACATCATTAGTTTCTTGGTCTTCTAGAAAACAATCATCTGTTGCACAATCCACTGCTGAAGCTGAATATGTAGCTGCTGCTGCTAGTTGTTCTCAAAGTTTATGGATTTCTGCTACACTCAGGGATTATGGGTTACAATTGAGTAGTGTTCTACTGTATTGTGATAACACTAGTGCTATTAATATTGCTAAAAACCCAGTGCAACATTCTAGAACTAAACATATTGATATACGATTTCACTTTCTAAGAGACCATGTGGAAAAGGGTGATGTTGTTCTACAGTTTGTTGAGTCTGATTTTCAGATTGCCGATATTCTCACTAAACCGCTTGATACTTCCCGTTTTGTTCGTTTGCGGAGTGAGTTGGGGGTATGTCATCCAATGGGATTATTCTGAGGGGGAGCTTATGTTTAAAAATTTAGGAAGCTTTGTTTATTATACTTGTCAAATAAATCAATCAGTCCAAGCCATTGAAATTAAATGAGTTGTTTCAATAGAGCTCTCTTTATCATATTTATTCATATGTTGTGTAGCTTTGATCACGACTGTTTATAATTAAATTGCTACATTTGAATTAAAAGTATGACATGACGCAATACTTTGACTAGATTAATTATAGTTATTACTTTGCGATGTCCATCGAAAAGGATTAGCTTGATTGTGAGTCTTATGTTAACTCTTGGTTATGAGGTTTGCATGTTTTATGTTCCAATTCTTATGATCACTCAATTTGGCATGTTATTAAAAAAAAGAGTATATAAAGAAAAAATTGAAAAGATGTATGCTTCAAGCATGCCATGGTGAACAAAAAAAAAGGCACAAAAGTGCGCAAAATGAAAAGAAGTATGCTTCAAGCATGCCACCATCAAAAAAAAAAAGAGAAGAGAAGAAGAAAAGTATGTCATTATGAAAAGAAGTATGCTACAAGCATGCCACATGCCTAAAAATTGAGTGTGGTGCAATAAGTTGTTACATGAGACTGCTAGCCCGTCTAGAGTTAAAATTTGCTTCACTTTTAGGTTTTGACTTTTCGTTATGATATCTCATTGTGCTCTCTATAATTGGTTTGGTCATTGTTGATATGCCTGTCATTGATATAAATTGTTTAATCATGCTCAAGACTGGTTTTGATATTGTTCTATGATATATGACTTTATATGATTTAGATAGCTCTACTCAAATATATGGCTTGGTTCCTTTATTTAATCATGCACAATGACTTGTATAATCTACAAAGCTTCTTGATTTTTTACTTTCATTGCTCCTTCTTAGAATTGTTCCTTTTATGAATTTTCTTGATGATTACATTGCCAAAGGGGGAGAGATTTGATGTGCTTTGTGAGAAATTGGAGGCATTTGCTAAAATTATCTCTCTTGTGTTGAGGGGGAGAGATTTGAGATTTATGGCTTACAAAATGCTTTTTGGGCTTCAGTTCTTCACTTATATTTATTTGAAGCTAATTCATCATACAATCTTGTGGTGTTGTCAATGTATTCATCAAGGGGGAGATTGTTAGACCATGTGGCTAGGTCTAGAATATTATTGTGATGAATAATTGACAATGATTAATTTGTGATGATGAATATTTGGTAATTTTGTTTAGCGGCGTTATGCGAGTTGTGTTGCGTGTGTGCGGATTGACGTTGGTCAAGTTTGGACAAACTTGTGCCGGAAGGATATTCTTTGGTCTTTGCATGTGCAGGTTGAGCTTGGAGACGATCATGGTCGGTGACGAGGTGGACCGGGACTAGGATGGAGAGATCCGAGGTTCGGACGGTCAAGGAGGTCACGAGATGGTCGGGCTCATGCTTGGGGCGCATGGAGATTAAATGTGGATGATACGTGGAGAAGCTACGGGAGGTGCGGTCCTGGAGGCTTCGACACATGATGCGATGAGTTGAAAAGTCGGAAGGTTGAAAACCCGTGTTAAGAAGGGTTTCGGGTCCTTTGAAAATTAGTGGGCTAAAAGCCTGGTTAAGATAAAAGGCTTAAATCCAGTTACACAAGTTGTATTAGGGTTGAGAGCGGACTTTTAGAATTGGTGTCCGGAGCGGCGGCTGTAAACTAGTTTTGATTACGGCGTTGTTTCCGTGTGAGAGTTGGACATCTCGAGGATTAAATAGCCGAGCGGCCGGACGATAGCGGTACAGAAAAATAGGAAGAAAAGGGTGGCTGCATGCTGTAGACAAGATTGAGTTGATAGATATTTGAGGCGTGCTGTGGTGACTTTTTGAGAGGAGTTGATTTATTGATTAAACTATTGAGAGCATCTCGTATGAGTACTTGATGGATACAGGGTTTGCATGCATTCATTGCATTGTCTGATGGAAGTTGCGAGCGATTCGTATTGATTCAAGGAAAAAGAAAGCAGTGCTTGCAGCAGACAGCAGCTCGCCTCGGTCCACAGGAGCACACAAGCCTTCGATCTTCAGCTTTTCCCTCGATCCGCGTGGCGTCACAACAGCGGCGATTTTTTTGTCTCGGCGAGTTGCGCTTCTGACCGAAGTTGAGACAGATACGTTTATTCCGAAAAAAAAAACAGAGGTAAAAATAATATTGTTTATTTCTTTTTGTTGGTATTTTTTCTCTCTCTTTTTGTTTGCAGGTTTGAACAACTAAAAAATAGTAGGGTGATATATATATATTACAAAAAAAGTTTCCGCTAGACGCTGCAATCATTCACCCCCTCTGATTGCCATCGACGATCCTACAAATCTCTCAGGCGAAATTCCACCACTGTTCTTCAACATATCATCTATTCAATATTTTGGTTTCGGATCGAACAAACTGCAAGGCAGCCTACCACCTGATGCAGGCACCAACCTGCCGAGCCTAACAGCGTTTCATGTGGGTAACAACCGCCTGTCTGGAACAGTGCCAAGTTCCCTCGCTAATGCCACTAACATGCAAGTGCTAAGTCTTGCTCGAAACAGCTTTCAAGGGAGGATGGCCGCCGAGATAGGGAAGCTATGCCCAATTCGTGTCGAGTTAGGTGGCAACATGCTGCAAGCTGACGACACTGAGGGTTGGGAGTTCCTGAGATTTTTCACAAACTGCACCCGTCTCCAGCTTCTAGATCTCAATAACAACATCCTAGGGGGTGTACTTCCGGGTTACATAGCTAACTTCTCAAGGCAGATCCAATGGCTAAGCATAGCCGAAAACCAGATCTCTGGGGTAATCCCTCCAGGTATCGGAAACCTTGTTAGCCTTGCCGACCTAGAATTTTTAGGGAATAATCTGCATGGTGTTATTCCTGAGGACATTGGAAGACTTCATAACCTGGAGTTATTGTGGCTGCAAGAGAATCGCCTATCAGGACATATACCGTCGTCCTTCGGCAACCTCACACAAATGCTCGTTCTTGATTTGTCGAGCAATCAACTCGATGGTCCCATTCCTAAGAGCCTCGGGAACTTGCAAGGGTTAACTTCTCTGAACTTGTCCTCGAATAGGCTTGTTGGGCCTATCCCTTATGAAATCTTCAGCCTTTCATCATTGACAAATTTCCTGGTGTTGTCTGGTAACTATCTGTCCGGTGTTCTTCCTCCACAAGTTGGGAGCCTCAAACATGCGGCAACTCTGGATCTATCAAGAAACAATTTATCAGGAAGCATACCAGAAGCACTTGGCGACTGCGGAAGCTTAGTGTACTTAGCTTTGGACAGTAACTCCTTCACGGGGAGCATCCCTAAGTCACTCGGTAATTTGAGAGGCTTGAGCATACTGAACCTCACAAGGAATGCTCTTTCCAGCAGCATCCCTCAAGAGTTGGGCAAGATCATCGGGTTACAGCAGCTATATCTGGCACATAACAACCTGTCGGGGAGCATTCCACGACTTCTTCAGAACTTAAGTGCTTTGATTGAGCTAGACCTCTCCTTTAACCATCTGGATGGTGAGGTGCCTTCACGCAGTGTGTTCGCTAACACGAGTAGATTCTCAATAGTTGGAAACGATGCGCTTTGTGGTGGAGTTCCAGAACTGAAATTGCATCCATGTCAGGTCAAGGCGCATAAGCAGAGACATCACTTGCTGCTTAGGATTCTGCTTCCTGTCATTGGCACTATTATCTGCCTATCTCTGCTATTGTTTGTGTTCTTTCTGTTCAACGGGAAAATAACGCCGGAAAAGATGAAAAGTGCAGGCCTCCCCGTGTTGAGTGACAAGTATCCCAGAGTTTCGTACCTTGAGCTGTCTGAAGCCACAGATGGCTTTGCACCTGCCAATCTGATAGGTGCTGGAACATATGGTTCCGTGTATAAAGGAAACTTGTCTCTTCCATCTGTCAGGAATGCTGCTATAGCTGTGAAAGTGTTCGCTCTTCACCAAATTGGTTCTTCCAGAAGTTTCTTGGCAGAATGTGAGGCTCTCAGACGAGTGAAACTTTCGAGCATTGACTCCAGAGGCAATGACTTTCGAGCTCTTGTGTTCGAGTTCATGCCTAACTACAGCCTTGACAAATGGTTGCATCCGAGAACAGATGAGCAGTGGCACAAGTTGAGTCTTGTGCAGCTGTTGAACATAGCGGTTGATGTTGCAGATGCGCTAGACTATCTTCACAATAATAGTCGGCCATCAGTAATCCACTGTGATTTGAAGCCTAACAACATCCTCCTTGGCAGTGACTGGACCGCTTATGTTACCGACTTTGGGCTTTCAAAGCTGCTTGGTGAGAACATGGACCAATCCGGTTTGAATTCTGGGAGCTCTATTGGGATAAGAGGAACTATAGGATATGTTGCTCCAGGTAGTTTCACTATTCTCAATACTTAACAAACTGAACTTCCTCGATTTTATTCCCCTTTTGTATCTTAGTACTAAGATACTATCATCGTGCATTCATTCATGCAGAATATGGATCAGGAGGGCGTGTGTCGATTGCTTGTGATGCTTACAGCTTTGGGATTACTCTGCTAGAGATGTTCACAGGGAGGGCACCAACTGACAGCATGTTCAGAGAAGGGTTGACTCTGCACTTGTTTGCTGAGATGGCATTTCCTGACAAGATATCAGAAATCTTGGACCCAACTCTGTTACAGCTGCAGCCTTATGATAATGAAGAAAGGTCGGACAACATATTGGCTTGCTTAGCTTCTGTTATAAGAGTCGGCGTCTCGTGCTCAAAGGACACCCCATCAGAAAGAATGAGCACGAAAAATGCTGCCTCTGAGCTGCACAGAATCAGAGAGTTGGTAATGGAATACTCTGCCAAGGAATAATGCCCTTCGAACTAAACACCCAGTATCCTCCTTTTTCTCAGTCACACTCTGTTGAACAGTTCTGTTGTAATATCTATACAGAATGCAATACAAGTTTCCCTTGAGAAAATGTAGACACTTATATAACGACAGTCTGAGATAGCCATACAGCAGAATGAATCTGTCAAGCAAAATGGACACCATCAGTCATGTAAGCAAGCTAGGCAATTTTCATGTAGATGTAATATTTAAAAAAAATTAAGCATGTTTTCATGTATGTAACAATCCGGGTACAGATGACATAATCTAATTTACAATAAGGATATAAAATAGTTTGCTCTTGCTTCCCATAAAACAAAGGGAAGATGGTAAAGAGACTCAATGATATTATAGAACTGATGTTCTGTACAAGCCTCTTTTCAATTTAATACCTAAATGATGTGCGGCCCAGCCAAATGGCTCAACACATCAAATGGACAAATATGTGCACGGACCTCTATGTAACTCCAAAGTACATAAACCTCGGAATTGTCCCTATCCCATGTCCACACACCATGAAACTACTGAACATTAGCAAATGAAACTAAAATCAACGGTCCTCCCGTCGAACTCTGGAGCATGTGGAGATCAAAGGTAAATTAAGTATAGAGAAGTTACAGGATATACGGTCCTGGAGGCTTTAACATGTGATAAATTAGGAGTTACGAAAAACTTGGAAGGTTTAGATAAAACCCGTGTTTGGAAGGATTTCGGGTCCCTTGATTTTGGGAATCAGTTAGGATTTCATGTTTGTGTTTGATGAGGACACGGTTTAGGACGTTAGCCTATAAAAGCAGGGAGAGACTAAGAATTAACGTGGTGGTTTTTGGGAGAAGTTATTGATAAGGTCCTTAGAGGGATTTTAGAGGTGTTTTTAGGGTACTTTGTAAATCCATAAAAATCTAGCAATAAACATCACTTTGAAACAATCTTGTACTTGATTCGCAAAAGGTGTCGAGTTGGTGCCGACGACGTATGTTTTGAGCATTGTATTTGACTCATTCTCATATGTGCAAGTAGTGCATGACGAGATAGCGTTTTTCATTGACTCTATTGCGTGCAAAGTCATCTACTCGATTATCATCAACAGTATTAGTGTCGAAACATTCGAGCAAAGGAAGATTACGACTATATGTAGAGCAATCGATCGAGCGGTCAAACACCGAGCGATCGAAATCTTCATCAAGCACTAAGCAATTTCAAAAGTGGAGGCAATCATTCACTCTCCTCTGATTGCGATATTCAATCCTACAAAAATCATGAATTAGGATAAGAGGCTGAGCTGGCTTGAAATGAGATTCGCCTGTTCAATTGTGTAAACTAGAACGCTGAAGTGAATCAAGTTTGGACAGTTGTTTGTAACTCGAGCTGGATGCAAACTTGTCAGCACTTTGTTTATGCTATACTAGAGGGAAAAGCCACAAGTCTGGCTTTATTCTGTGCTGAATGGAATCTGCCAGCTACCTCTTTACGCAAATAGACTGATGATCAATCTTTTACTCTAAACTATATTTTTTGAGTTCTATTTAGAAGGCTTATGTATTCTTTTGGCATTTGTTTGATGTAATGATGACATATCAGAAACTTGAACATAAATATGTTCTGTTACAACTAGTGTATATAAAAAGTTAAAGTTTCATTCTCTTTGATACATATGCACGTACGTGGAATTATAGGTATTGCTTAACAACATTTATCAAGGGAGAGTCAACACAGATGAGGGGTTATGTGAGAAGGTTCAAGATATTATGTGACGAACCATTGCTAAATTTATAGAGTTAGAATTTGAATTTTGCATAGTTCACATTTTTCAGAGGTTTCTGTCAGGGAAACTGGTTAGATGCTGGGCATTGCTTGTCAAACTGGCCGGCCGAGCGGTCAGACCGATCTGAAAGGTGATTTTGGGAAATAGGTCTTGGTTGAATTGAATTATGTTTGTTCACTATATTTATGTTGAATGAAGCATGTTTCGTGAGTTGAGTTGTGAAGAATTTGTTTGTGAAAATGATTTCTTTATCTTTAGATGTGCAGAGAAGCTTAGAGTTAACCATGGTCAACGGTAAGGATTAGACCTAGCTCATAGAGGAGCCGAGGCCCATAACGGTCAAGGATGCCAAGTGAGATGGTTGAGCTCAAGGATGACACAAGGAAGGTGGGAAATATTGAAGGAAATGTTCGAGCGACTAATTGTACCACGTGGTTTGGTCGATCCAAGTAAGGAGTGGTTTAGTGTAATCAAAATGTGAGAGACTTACCGATGCAAAGGTAAGCTATTGGTGCACCTACATATGACAGGCATCGTAATTGCTTGCAAGCTACAAAAGTGACTAGGTCAAGGAAGCATATTTTGGTAAGGACGCCAAATTCTAGAAACTATGTGGATCAAAACTGTGTCGCTTCGGAAAGTGGTTTATGTCACAGAAATGCTGAGGTGATCAAGTTGATCAAGGGTTCTTGTCCTCATCTATTTAATGGGTTAAGGTTAGAGAAGAGCAAGTGATGTGATATGCTCTCTTGTCCTCTATATGGAGTGGTTGTAAAATTTTCATCATCAAGTAGCAATCGATCAACTTTGTTCATCAATCATGATGATTTCTATTTCTTTGTCCGATAGTTTTTGCTTTGAATCTTTGGGAGAAATAGTTTGTTGTGGACGTGAAACTCATATAGAGCCATCTTGGCTGTCCTCTACACACAAATAAGTCATATTTTAAGATTTGGAGTTTGCTTGGTTTTAATGCAATCTTGCTTATCTTTGGGAAATGCAAAAATTTTGACCAAGCTCCACACGAAATTTGGATGGAATAGGTTCCAAGGACCCTAAGTAAGGTGTGTGCAAAGTTTTATCTCTTTTGGTTGAAGGTTTTGGGAGTTACACCTTTCTTGGTCTTGACCCAAGTTAATTTTCTGTTGGAAACAGGTGAGCAGTCAGACTGCTCTTTGGCCTAGTCAAACCGGCCACTAGTCAGACCGATGTTGTCAAGCCGATCAGACCGTCGGGCGCATAGCGATTAGATTGCTCGTCGATCTGACCACACCCACTGCGGCGGCCAGACCGATGAGGTGCTGAAAGCTGCCTCTTTTGTGTTTTTATGATTGTTGCTTTAATTTTACGCTTTCAATTCTGATTTTAATAACTTTGTAGCTACTGTAGTGAAAAATTTGTGAATATTTAGAAAAAAATTTGTGAGGCAACATTCACGTGGTTAGTCAAGTTGATACTCTACTCCAAAGGACTTATAAGCTAGGGTTTATGGCTTTTTTGTGTGTATTATTACTGCAAAAGCACTGTAACGGTTTTTAGCTTTTGTGAGTTAAAAAATAAGATAAAATAGTAAAAAAATTAAAAAAAATCACTAAATCTTTTGGAACAGTACAAATAAATAAAAAAACAAAAAACTAAATTTTAGAAAATAAAAAGCTAAAATTGTGTAGAGCGAACCAGTCTCCATTCCACACCTGCATATCCTTTGTTTGCAGCAGCATCATTGGTAGTGACATCGCAAAAGTTTGTTAAGCTTGTATCAAACGCAACTATACTTTTTCACCGCAACATCACCCTTGTTTAGTCACATCGTCAGGTCGGCCATCTTGTGTGTTGTGTCGTGTCACTGGCTCCGGAGCAAGCTTTTCTTCTCGTCGGCAGGACTGAGGAAAGAATTATTGCTTTGGCTTGTATAATCGCTTAGACCGTAGTCCACAAACTGGTGCATATCATCTATAATTCTACTGTTAAGCCTTTTTGAAACGCGAGAATCATAAAAGGAATTTCCAGTAGGAATCCTACGTTACAACCATGGCCTACCAAACAAATGTTGCTATACAGTATTAAGGCGTGTGTATGTGTGAGTGAGATGGAGGTTGTTTCCTGATGCCCTCTATCTTCTTTGTTACGAAGCAACAAACTTCTTGTTTCAAACAGTTTTAGTTTTTGATTTTTCTGTTTTTTGGTTTATTTAAGTTAGAAACTATTTAAAATACACCGACTTCTAATTTTAGCTTTTTTGTCTTTTCTTTTTACCTTTATTCCTTTACATTGTCTGTACCAATATAACGGTTTTTAATTCTATTTTTCCTTAGTTTTTCTCAAAAAAACTAATAGCCACTACAGCGTAATTTCAGCCAAATGCCACAACCAAAAGCTAGTTGCTAACGGCTGGGTTCGGCCCAGCTTTGGCTTTGGCTTATCACTTTTTGTTATAGTAACTAGCTTCAAATGGTGCATTTTTTCAAGACGGGGTCTACTAGTCGACTGTAGTACACATTATACCGACTTTAGCTATATCGATTAAAATCATATGTGACTGTCTCGCTCTTCGTAATCTCTCTGGAGAACAGATAGAATTCAAAATTTTAAACCAAAAGCTATAAGCCATAGCCTAAAAACTCCATCCATGTTGGTGCAATCTTGCTTATCTTTGGGAAATGTAAGAACTTTGACCAAATTCCACATGATATTTGGATGGAATAGGTTCCTATGACCCTAAGCAAGGTATGTACAAATTTTAATCTCTTTTGGTTGAAGGTTTTAAGAGTTGCACCAATCTTGATCTTCACTCAGGTTGATTTTCTATTTTGGAAACAGGTGAGCAGTCACATCGCTCTTTAGCCTGGTCAAATCACCCGTCAGACCGCTGGGTGCACAACGGTCAGATAGCCTAGGTTAGAACGGTGAGGTGCTGAAAGCTGCATATACTGGGTTTTTGAGGCTGTTGTTTTAATTCTAGATTGTTAATTCAGATTTTTATATCTTTGTAGTTATTATAGGAAAGAATTTATGAATATTTGGACAAAATTTGTGATGCACTGTTCGCTTGGACAGGCGAGTCTCCGTTCCACACATGCCTAACCTATTTGTTTGTTGGGAGTGTCTATTTGTCATTCGACTATTTTTTCCTTGTAAATTAGTTATATTTTGAACCATGTGACAAAACAACTAGGGTATTTAATCAAACAAAATTTGATTGTGCTTCTGAGTATACAAAACAAGTAGTGATATTTGACCTAACAAATTAGTTAAGCCTATTAAGAAAAAGAATCAGAAAAGCAAACAAAACATCTTGGAAAATCTAATTTAAAAACCCAACTATCCTTGTAAATGAACAAAATCATTATGAATACTTAACCTAACAAATTAGGTAAGACTATTAAGAAAATATTTAGAGAATGTAACAAAACAACTAAGAAATTTAATCAAACAAAACTTGACTATGCTTTTGAGCATACAAAACCAATAGTGATACTTGACCTAACAAATTAGTTAAGCCTATTAAGAAAAAGATTCAGAAAAGCAATGTATGCTGCCTCTTTAATTAACAAATAAACATTGGGTTGTGATAGTACGTACTCTGTATTAAGATATGCTTCTAATAAAAAGTTTAGAAAACCAAACAAAACATCTTGAAAATTTTAATTAAACATAGCATTTAAACCAAACAAAATATTCGGGAGAAGCCATAAGCAGAAAATAATGGAGCCATGTATATAGCGGTTGATCTCAAGTGAACTCATTTAAGGGAAGCTCTTGATCCAGCAGACATGCTAGCATTTTGCACCATCTACTCACACTTGGCGAACTGGAAGAGTTTCACGAGTAGTAGATTGATTCATGCATAGGTACAGACACGTTAGCTGCACATGCAATTACGTGGAGCATGCGATATATATGTAGCGAAACAAGTATATGTGTGAGACATGGAGTCACGCATGCATGCGATGACGAAGGCTTACGCAATGCATACATAGCGAGCTTATTGCTAGCTGCTACGCACTCATGCACAGTTTTACCTCTATCAGATTGGACTGCATTAAACGGTTCAAGCGTCTAACCAATAACAAAATTGCGGATCTGATTAGAACACGAGTCCTAAAGTAAAATGAACTGTAACGCCCCCGATTTTTGGGACCAGGGACGTCTTATCAACCGCAACAGACCAGGAGTTCTGTTGCAGCCTAACAGTGTATCAAGCCTGCTCACGAACAGTTAAAAGAGGTTAATTTCATTGAAATAAGACCTAATGGTCAACTTTAGTAACAATACGGGCGTCCAAGCCCAAATCTTAACTTACATACAAAAGAGCCGAAGAAAACTCCACAGGAACACTTGGGTGTAGACGTAACCCTAACACGAACACTCGCAGCATCTCCTTTTCTTCTGGCATCTGTGGACGGAAAATTTGGCAAGCCTGAGTACTCCGACCCCGTACTCAACAAGTCACATGGGTAAATCCTGATTTACTATTTGCAAGGTTATTCAAGGACGGGAGTATATTGGGTTTATTATATTGGGTGGATGCAGTTTTGTTTGCAATCAAGTAAAACTTAAAACATTTTCTCCTTAAGATCAGGGGGTTTTCATTAACAAATTCAGTTCATCACTTATCACATTAAATCATCTCAAATCCTACTTATGCCTCACAATTGTTGGAATCACCCAATTAACACAGCTTCATTAACCGGAAGCACGGCGTATTCGAATACCATTTATCTCACTCTGCAGAGCTGCTCATCTTTACCCACAAGGTTTCTCAACTCCCGCGACAGAGTTAAGAACACAAGGTTGTTCACTGCTCATTTCTTCATGAAGACTCTACCCGATAGACCTCCAAACAGACCCGGGGGTCCGCTATCACAGCCAGACACTTTATCTGCCGACACGGCCAGATATTGTTCCCGTCCTGAGAGGAATCTACCGTTGTCCAGTATGCTTTTACCGTTTTCATACCGACTTTCTCGTACCCGTTAGATCTCAACTCAAACCCGGATATCCGCCACGCAGGCCAGACTACCCGTCCTGGAAGGATCTAACGTTGTTCAATATGGTTTTACCGTTTCCATATCAACTGGTTGTACTCCGTTAGAGATTCAATCGATTTGAGCAGCTACTAAACCAGGTTTGACAAGTCAACGCTTGTGGTTGAGCGATTATTGTGTCTTTTACTTGGCACAAGGTTCTTGTCCTAATATTTTTCTGAGGTCTGCAACCTCCACTCTAGGATAAGGCGGTGGGCGAAAACCGCCGCACGGTCCCCCACAGCGGGCGAAAACCGCCGCACGGTTTCCCACAACACCCTTACCCTACATTTCCCCTAAGGTAAAAGTCGTGGGCGTAGATCACCGCGTGATTCCCCACAGCACACCCTTTACCTTAGTACCAGTTTTCAAATCCTACTGGCCCACAGCCAACACCTTAGAAGTGCATACCAGCATCACCGGCCTAGGGTACGGTGTCCCATACCACCCTACCCTCTCCGGGTTTTTCAACTCTACCGGCCAACGGCCAGAGTCACTTAGTAGTGTATCATGCTGAATGAAATGATCTTGTATACACTTATAGCATATGTTAATTCTTACTAAGGTTGTCAAGGTGAATATGGCCATCAAGGTAAACAGGGCTTTTTATCAGTGGTAGGATTATCTAGATAGCATGCCATTCTAAATCTTTGTTTTAAGCAATTATCAGTTCGCAACTATCAATAATGAAAATACATTAAATAAATAATGTAATTTAATGGGATTCAATATGATCAAAAACATGTGACTTGCCTTGCGGGCTTATGATTTCGACAATTTCGTATTCTTCAACTTCTGGGCCTTGATCTTGATCTGAAGCTTCGTATTCTTGAATCAGCTGATCCTCGACGTCACGTGCTAGCGCAAAATAAAGAAAATCAATTTAATTCCACGCTCGACGAAAAATGAGCTAGGAATAATAAAATAATATAATTTAAAAGAATAAAGACATTCTGGAAACTTCACTAAATTGGGCTTCTAGGTTTATAGGAGGGCTATATGGGGAATTGGACTTGATATTTGGGTTGGCGGGCTCGAAACGGATCTGGGGAGTATAAACATCACTTTTTGGACTTTGGGTCGGTCACTATTCCTCTGGCTCGGTCGGATACTGTTCCTCGGGCTCGGCTATGCGGTTCGGCGCGACCAACTCGGGCTGGCCCGGTCGGGCGCGCCAGACGCGTGCGGGCCGGTTGGGTTCAACCGAGTCGGGCGGCGCAGTCTGCTCGGTCGTCTTCTTCCCGCAGCTCGCACACGCGCGGAGGAGCAGGGGAGGTGAGTGGCGAGCGACGGCGGAGCTCCGGTGAGTTGCGACGGAAGCGGCGGGTATGGTTGGACTCCTTGAAGCCTAGGGATTCCATTTTGGGTGGTTTGGGGCCCGGCGAAGGCGGCAATCGCCGGCGGCGAGGTTGGAAAGGCGGTGCGGTTTTTGGTGGCCATGGCCGGTTCCTAGGGTTAAGGGGATCGGGGCTCTGGCATTTGAGCATCCTTGGGACCAAGGCAAGCTCATGGGAGTGGTGGCTCGGGCTGGGGAAGCTTGGGTAGGGCTGGCCACGGTGAGGTGGAGAAGCTCCGAGGCGGCGCTTGGAGCCCGGGAAGGAGAAACTTCGAGAGGCTAGGGCGGCGGTTGGGGCGAGTTTCTGGGAGCTTGGGGGTGCTACCGGAGCGAGCAATTGAGTTCTAATCGGCCGGAGTACCAGGATTGGAAACTAGGGTTCTTTGGGGGTTTTTTGGCACCGGCGGCTCTCCGGCGGTCTTCGGCTCAATTCGGTGGGTCGGGGAGCTTCGTGGGGCTTGCGGGAGCTAGTAGAGGCGTGCAGGGTTTTTGATAGAGGCTGTGAGACGGTCGGCACCGGGGCGGGGCAGGGAGCGCAGAGAGAGGGGCAGCGCAGCTGGCCGGGCAGTCATCAAGACTCGGGCAGGGGCGGGAGAGGCGAGGCACAACGCCCACTCGAGCTGGCGGTGGGTGCTGGCGCAGGAAGAAGCTGGAAGAAGGTGCGGTGGCGAGGGTGCAGGCGGCGGGGGAAGATTTTTCAGCCATGCACAGTAACCGCGCGAAATTGGATGGATGGAGGAGATTGCTTCAAGATTCGTGCGCGATTTGGGTGTGGATTAGTGAGAATTAGGCTTAGGAACTAGGATTTGCAAGAAATTTTGAGAATTCAATAAATTTTCAAATTTTTGAAAATTGGGGATGTTTCACACTACCCCCCTTAAAAAGAATCTCGTCCTCGAGATTCGAGGAAGAGGTTTGGGAAACTTTCACTGCAATCAGGAGCTTACATTTGAGTTCCTCTAAGATTTAGAGTTTGATAGATGAGAGAAGAACTAGATCAGAAGAAGACAGGTACAAGCTGAGACGAAGTAAGGTAGAAATAGGGAACTTTTGAACATAAGCTTTATGTAAAACCAACAATTAACTTTGCACAAATTGCTTACATAACAGCCTAACGGCTAGTAGTGCAATTTGGCTATTATTACAATCAGAAAACTTCGTCTACTCAATTGGTCTTTACCCGTTATATCAAGGGAATTAAACAGGCATGAGGTGCTAATTACTTAAACGGTGACCTCAACTTTTCAAAAGGAAAAATTTTGGTCAAGGTATTCGCGCTATCCTTCTTAACACCATCCTTAGCACTTCTACTAAAGTTAGTTTTCGTTTCATTTGGTTTAGACTTACAGTAAGGAGTTAGTCTAAACGGCTAGTCGTATTTTTGAGCTTTTGACCAACCCAAACAAAATTTTTAATGCATGTCTAGGGAAGATAAGGCAGACATAGGAAGAGTAAGGCAGCAATATTACTTATGATTTTTGTAACTCTTTTGTATCATAAATTTAGATTTTGTAGAATCGTGTTCCTATCGAAATCAAACCTATACTTAGGGTTACATCCTACAGTCAAGCATAGCTCTGATACCACTTGTAACGCCCCCGATTTTTGGGACCAGGGACGTCTTATCAACCGCAACAGCCCAGGAGTTCTGTTGCAGCCTAACAGTGTATCAAGCCTGCTCACGAACAGTTAAAAGAGGTTAATTTCATTGAAATAAGACCTAATGGTCAACTTTAGTAACAATACGGGCGTCCAAGCCCAAATCTTAACTTACATACAAAAGAGCCGAAGAAAACTCCACAGGAACACTTGGGTGTAGACGTAACCCTAACACGAACACTCGCAGCATCTCCTTTTCTTCTGGCATCTGTGGACGGAAAATTTGGCAAGCCTGAGTACTCCGACCCCGTACTCTTTTCTATTTAATTAGTTCCCTTTCATCAGAATATGGGCTTGCATCGGTGTATTCTTTTCTTCAAATTGTGCGCTAGTGCTTGACCCTATGATTAGTCACTATTATTTGTCGTACAGATGATCGGCTGTGATCGTTACGGCTTCAGCTTCTGGCTTTCGGCTTATTTTTTACTATTCATAAATTTCGTCTTTTTTTGAACTTTTGGCTTTTTGTTGAGCTTTTTTGCCGGTTCTTTTTTTCTGTATTCGTTTGTATTATACGTAATGGGCTAACATATTTTTTTATATTTTTTATATTTTTAAATTTAATTATGCTAAATAAGCATCTGCTAGCTACAGTGTTTTTTCAGCCAGTTACAGTGCTTTTCAGCTATAAGCTACTCAAAATAAGCCTAAATGAGCACCACCAGACGACGGTACAAGAACCAGGACAACCCTGACGACGAACCACGGGACAAGCAAAGTAAGCGCTACTAACTTACCAGAAAAAATTGTGCGATTTGGTGTTTGCATGATTATAGAATCAATGCTGCATTTCAATCATTACATGCTAGATCAGAGCTCTTGCCTGTGGGTTACGACTTAAGAGCATAGGTCTAGTATTGGTTTCCTGATGCGTGATCAGTCTGCCCGCAAGCTGTTCGGTACACAGAGCTCTTGCCTGTCTGGTTTCTGTAGGATCGAAATGGCGACAGAGGGGGATGAATGTCGCTCGCTTCAAAATCACCCCCGAGAATTGAACACTGATTTTTCAAAACGATGCAAAACAAAGCACCTCACAGAAAATTAAAATTAATTTTGCTGAAATTTGGAACGCATGCGACACTGAAAAATTCAGCATAAATCAGAGACCAGCCAGTAAAAATTTCAACTGAAAATACCGCTATTTGGTCTACATGCAAAAATGTTGAAAGTCAGCAAAAGAAATAAAAGAAAAGGCTCTAAGAGAGCTACTTCACTGCCAAGACAAAGCAAACGGGAAATGCTATTTTCGGCAGCAAGGAAGAGAAAAGTTAAATCGAAAAGAGCAATTAAGAGCCTACACAAACTGATTGGGAAGAGGATCCAAAACAGCCGAGAACTTCATACAAAATCAGCCCAGAAGAAAAGAGAAAAAGCAGTACAGAGTCTATGGCCGAAACCTGAAGAAACTAGAAGAGCCGAACTGAAGAATAGCAACTGAGAAAAATAACACTCCTCTGCAGACTGAAACAGAGAGGAGAACTTGAAGTTTCAGATTCTTGCCATTTCCAAAGAAAAAAGAGAAATAATACTTTTCTTTTTAGACCAAGACCCAAAAACATAAACTAAATATCATAAGGGCTCCAAACAACACAAGAAATCAACCAAAACTCAAGAAATTCAGAGATTGAACCAAGAACTGATAAAGTACAGAGACAATACTAAAAATCAAATTACTCTCCAATCTTTGATCCTTTGGCCATGAAATTTTGAGGATATATTAGCAATAGCCACATGACTCTCCAGACCAAATTTCATGCCATTTCTCCAAAGGAATCAAGAATTCCACCAAACCCTAGAATTTGCAAAGGAAGAATAGGAAAGGCCAAATGGGAAAAACTGAAATTAAAAGTGGTTTGCTCTTAGGATTGACTAGCCAAATGGCTTTTGGGCATCTCCCATGTCATAGCAACCCATTTTGGGCCTTCTCAACAAGCAACAACCAAGAAATAAAAATCTCAAGAAATTTGGCAAAGAGGGCATCGAAGGAAAACATGCAACCGAGAGCTGTTCACTCAATCTAACTCAAATAAAATCATCTTGGATTGATAATGAGGAAGAGATACATGATTACACAGAGTATCAGCTCATACCATCCCTACAACCCCATATATGCTTGGATTGAGAGCCCTAGCTACATGCTTCCCTCAAGAACACATGGAGCACAGCGTACAGAGAGGAGGGAAAACAGCCAGGGGACTAGGGATGGCAATCGGGCGCGGCGGGTACGGGTAGTGCCCGCCCATACCCGTACCCGCGACCCTATTTTCCGCCCACGGGCATACCCATACCCGCCCACGGGTAAAAAACCCCGCCCATACCCGTCGCCCGCGGGTACCCGTCGCCCGCGGGCATACCCGTTTACCCGCGAACTGAGTATATCACATATTCACATTCAAACATCACCAATGCATCACAAATTCACATATTCAACAACTACAATGGAAATACAAATTGACATAGTTTCTCACACATAAACAAATTAAGTTTACAATAAGAGTAGAACATACGAAAATAGTTTAATTTCAACAAATAGATGAAAGAGTAGAACATACAATGTATTCTTTTGGGACAGTTATTTGCCTATATACTTCAAATCGGTACTTTTAGTTTCAAACATGCTCACACAAGTGTAATTTGTCACCTAAGATACAGAAGAAAGATGGAAAACACTCATTCATGTGCTAACTGCTGATTGCTAAATCATTAGTCTGCAAAACAGATTTCAAGCCACAAAGCATTGGTAGCTTAACTGAAAATGTCTTTGTATCAACATTCATAAGTACAATGTCTTTGTATCAACATTCATAAGTACAATTTATTTCAATATATCGGGAGTCATTCATAAGCCACAAAGCACTGGTAGCACTGAAAATGTCTGCATTTAGGGATATACAAACTTTGAGCTACATAATTGAACTTGAGCCGACAAGGAAGAGGCGGCAGGCGGCAGGCGGCGGCGTCACTGGAGGGAGTCGGGAGTCCGGCGGCGAACGGAGACACCACCCGAACAATGGACGACAGGCGGCCGGAGACAACTGCGCAAGAGGCGGCTGGAGGCGGCGTCACTAGAGGAGTAGAGGGCATCGAAGGAAAACATGCAACCGAGAGCTGTTCACTCAATCTAACTCAAATAAAATCATCTTGGATTGATAATGAGGAAGAGAGATACATGATTACACAGAGTATCAGCTCATACCATCCCTACAACCCCATATATGCTTGGATTGAGAGCCCTAGCTACATGCTTCCCTCAAGAACACATGGAGCACAGCTTACAGAGAGGAGGGAAAACAGCCAGGGGACACACTCTGCCTCTCCAACCACTCTCACCCACTAAAGCCTAAAGCCAAAACAAACTCTCAAAGCCTCTTTTGACTCTAGCAAACCCTAATTATCCTCAAGTGCTCAAGTGGACATGCAGCCACCAAACTCTATTTATAGCCTCCGGCTAACGGGTCTCCACCCCGTTACGCCCGCTATATCTAACGGAGCCCGCTCCCGCTTGTGCAGCCACGCGAATTTCCCGATTCGCCCCTCGTGCACCTTCCGGGAAGCATCCGCGCTCCTTGCCTCGCACGCCTTGCAACCACCTCGAGTCCACGTCGTCTTCGACACATCCCGACCGTTCTGACCTCAGCGCCACCTGCGCCTAGTCCGGTCCACCGTGTCTCGCCACGACTCCGCCTCGACGTCCTGCAGCCACACAGACAAGAAACACATTAAATAGCACCGCTCGATACATGAAAGCGTAAATAGCATAAGCACATCATACTTACCATGCCGAAGTCCAAACCTGTCAAAATATCAGAATATGCAACCTAAACCCTTTGACCAGGATTGACCAAACCCGACCGAGTCCGTCGCACACCGCAACGACATAGTCCAAACCACTCAAACCAAACTCGACGTACCTAAACCAAAGTCAATTACTCATCACTCACATGTGGTCACCTCCACATGGTTCATCAATCTCCCCCTTGATGAGTATATTGACAAACTCCGAAAAAGCGCAAAGTTGAGTTTGAGTTTGAAGAAACCAACATGGTCCAAAGAAAGAAGTGAAGCTAATGACCATGTCGACAGAAGGAATACTAGAGCAACAACTGAAAGAGCAAATTGTTCTCCAAAGCTCTAAAATGATTCCAACTAGCCTTTTCTTCTCTATTCTCCCCCTTTTGGCAATAAACACATCAAGGATGCAAAGGCGAGAATATGACATGTCAATGGATGAATATGGCTGAAGTTTGTTTATTCTAAGCATTTAGAGCCATGAGAATTATCCATAATGACCATAAAGACTTACACCAAGCCATAACTCAATAAGAAGCTAGCTAGATCATGACAAGACAGATATAAACTAGCTAAACCAAATAGATGACAATCTGAAATGTAGTCCATTTTGAGAGCATGTCAAGTCATCAATAAGCAAAGTCTAGCTAGAGACATCCAAGGATGATGCACGCCATGTCAAGTAAGCTAAGCGGAACCGAGAAGCTAATATTGAGTCAATTAGAGTGCTATACGCTCAAGAATGAAACATTAGTGCAAGTACTTGGTTCTTTTTGTAGCTTAAGCAAAATGAGCACAAATGATATATTTTCTTTGGAATTCATGGTCGTTACCAACCAAAATTTTGTTTTATCATGTGCTAGACCTCAAGCCTTACTGCGACTACTCCAAGCGAGAAGCTTAAGAAGATAGTCTAGGTCATCCAAAACTCCCCCTAAGTTCATGCCAAGTGCAATGGCAAGCCGTCTCATGAGAAAGAATTGGTGAGATCAGTTTTTTTCGCACACAAAAGAGATCTTTTTGCTTTTTAACATGTTGTACTAACTCATGCATCATCAAGAGACTAAATAGCTCAATCTAAGGCTCAATAGAGATTCAACGCTCAACTTAGCCTATTTGACATGGCATGAATCATAAAAGGATCGCTGAAGCAAGACTAGACTCAAATGCGAGCATGACAAGTATTAATTCAAGTTGAGCAATTTTAATTAACTTATCATGGCAAAAACTAGTCTACACATATGGAGTCATGATAAAGCTAGCAAATAAGCACAAGTCATGACAAGGTGTAATGCATTGAAAACATGTCATAACAGGATAATAATCAAGGCTCAATGTAGTTATATTACAATGCTAGATGCTGAAAATGCAGAAAATCCAGCTCCCCCTCAACATGAGATGCAACTTTTAGTTCAAGTTGAGTTATGTCAAGATTAAGCTCCAGAAGCTCCCAAATGAACTCCCCCTGAACCAAAGCAATACAAATCGAGAAGCTGGCAAGAAAACAGCAAACAGGCAGTCCTTAAAGCATAGAGAAGATATAGAGGCAACTATGGCTCAGACTGACTCTCATCTACCCCATATGACACTAGGACTATTAGACCGGTAATCAACCTCACTAGGGAGCAAACACGTACCCTGTCTACCCAAGGGTGGCCCGACCCTTGCTAGAACCTAGAAGCAGTGAGTGGGCTCAACCTAGTGAGAGAAGAGAAGCGGCTAATAGAGCAGAATCCTAGATCATAAGATAAGAGCAAAGAGTCTAAGCAGCTAGACGAGAAGACCACTCTAACCTATGCTAGAAGGACTAAACCCAAAGCACCCCGAAATCAAAGCAACAGAATGAAGTAAGAGCATAATCAATATGATAATGCAGTAAAGCACAGAACTCCCCCTCACAACAGTCCATAAGGACAAACCACCCCAAGCTCTCCTCGCAGAGCTGAAAACCTAGAGCTATCCAATGGCTTGGTAAAGATATCAGCCAACTGGTGGTCACTCTCCACAAACCGGAGCACTATATCACCCTTCTCTACATGGTCTCTAAGAAAGTGATAGCGAATATCAATATGCTTGGTCCGGGAGTGCTGCACTGGGTTCTTAGCAATGTTAATCGCAGAAGTGTTATCACAAAAGAGTGGAACACTGTCGATAGCTAACCCAAAGTCCCGCAGGGTTGAGACCATCCAAAGCACCTGACTACAGCAACGTACTCGACCTCTGCGGTGGACTGTGCATCACCGGACTGCTTCCTCGAGGACCAGGAGACAAGAGAAGTGCCAATGAATTGGCAGGTGCCATATGTGCTCTTCCTATCTATCCTACAGCCGGCAAAGTTTGCATCTGAGAAGGCTCTCATGGAAAGACAGGAGGAAGAAGAGTACCAGATACCATAGTCAATGGTAGCTCGAAGGTACCGAAGAATGCGCTTCACCGCCTGGCGGTGAGATACGCGAGGAGAAGCCTGAAACCGGGCACAAAGACACACAGCGAAGTGTATGTCCGGTCTCGAGGCAGTGAGGTACAAGAGGGAGCCGATCATACTCCTATACTCCTTCTGATCAACTGGCTCGCCATCCTCATCTGGGTCGAGAGAAGCTGAGGTAGCCATCGGAGTGGACACTGGCTTACCATCACTCATATCGAAGCGCTTCAGGAGGTCTCGAGTGTACTTGCCCTGATGCAAGAATGTATCCTCCCGAGACTGCTTAATTTGGAAGCCAAGGAAGAAGCTCAACTCGCCCATCATGCTCATCTCAAACTCCGAGCTCATGACATCGGAAAACTGGGAAACGAGAGCATGTGAGGAGCCGCCAAAGATGATGTCGTCCACATAGATCTGGACGAGCAGAAGATCAGTGCCATGCCGGCGGATGAACAAGGTCTTGTCTACTTTACCCATCTCAAAACCATGACTCAATAGGTAGGACTTAAGCCTCTCATACCAAACTCTCGGGGCCTGCTTAAGTCTATACAAAGCTTTGGAAAGCTTGAAGACATGGTTAGGGTATTTGGGGTTTTCGAAACCAGGAGGCTGTCTGACATAGACTTCTTCCTCAATGAAACCATTAAGGAAGGCACTCTTAACGTCCATCTGGTAAAGCTTGAAACCCTTAGAAGCTGCAAAGGCAAGCAGGATTCTAATGGCCTCAAGTCGAGCTACAGGGGCAAAGGTCTCCTCAAAGTCCAAACCCTCAACCTGGGAGAACCCCTGAGCTACCAGTCTAGCCTTGTTTCGAATAACCACTCCATCCTCGCTCTGATTGTCCTTGAACACCCACTTAGTCCCAATGACATTGTGACCTCGTGGGGGCTCGACAAGTGACCAGACCTTGTTTCTCTCGAAATTTTCTAGCTCCTCATACATGGCATTGACCCAAGACTCGTCGGAAAGAGCATGAGAAACATCTTTGGGCTCGAATGAGGCAACAAAGGCAGAATGGAGATAGAATTGAGACATGCCAGTTTTTGAACGAGTGACTCGCTCGAACAGGTCTCCAATAATCTGCTCAGAAGGATGTCTTTTCTGGATATGCCAAGGAGGTCCAGGATGAGAAGAAGAAGTGGCCTCTACCTCATGAGCAGATGAGGTAGGAACAGAGCCACTAGCTCTAGAGGAAGCCGAAGGCATGGGCTGATCACCTGGAGGTGCGGTGGAAGAAGGCACCTCGAGGGGTGGATGAGGGACTGGATCGGGTAGACAACTCTCATCTCCATCGTCCTCATCATCCACAAAAATAGGCTCGGACTGCTCTAAAGAACCTGAGATATCGGGCCTAGTCCCCGGACTGGCCTCGTCGAAGGTCACCTCACAGGTCTCTACCAACTTGCTAGACTCGCAGTTCCAAACCCGATAAGCCCACGAAGAAGCCGAATAACCTAGAAAGATTCCATCACAAGATCGTGACTCGAACTTATCTAGGTTTCCAGACTTCAAAATAAAGCACTTGCAACCGAAAACACGAAAGTGAGAGACACTGGGCTTTCGCCCATATCTCAGCTCAAAAGAAGTACGGTGCAAGTGTGCCTGAAGAAAAACTCGATTGGAAACATGGCATGCGGTGGCTATCTCCTCAGCCCAAAACTTCCTCGGTGTAGAATACTCATCGAGCATCGTCCTGGCCATCTCGACCAAGGTACGGTTCTTCCTCTCCACGACGCCATTTTGCTGGGGGACGTGCGGAGAAGAGAACTGGTGCTCTACACCGGTCTCATCACAGAACCTCTCGAAGTAGGAATTCTTGAACTCCGTGCCATTGTCACTGCGGATCGCTCGCAAGGCACCCGGAAGCTCAACAGAAAGCCTACTGAAAAGATCTCGGAAATGTGTAAACGTTTCATCCTTCGAGGCTAAGAAAAACACCCAAGAAAACCTCGAGAAGTCATCGACCACGACAAGGACATACCACTTCACTCCAGCTGACTGCACTCGAGCTGGTCCAACAGTGTCCATATGGAGCAGCTGTCCCGGTGCATCGGTCATGGTCACAGTGACTGGAGGATGCGAAGCGGCAACCATCTTGCCGTGCCGGCATGGAGCACAAACTAGATCTTTGACCATCTTGAGTTTCGGCAAACCACGAATGAGATCGTGACTGCTAACTCGGGTCAAATGGTCAAATCCAATATGACCAAGTCTCCTATGCCAGAAAGTCAAATCGCGAAGCAACCAAACACCGGAGAGGATCACCAGAAGACTCAGAAAAATCAGCACGAAAGATCCTCCCAAAACGAGAAATCCCGCAAACAAGACTACCCGAAGAATCAGGAATTTTGCAATTGCTTTTCTTAAAGCTCACCTCAAAGTCGTCATCGGTAAGCTGAGAAACAGAAAGCAAATTATACTGCAGCTTACTCACCAAGGCAACATCTTTCAAAATGAAAGAATCATTAATGTGCACTGTACCTTTGGCGATGACGCGCCCAGATGAAGCATCTCCAAAAGTGATCGTCTCATCACCTGGAGCACGGGCAAGGGAAGAAAACCAACGGGAATCTCCGGTCATGTGTCGTGAACACCCGGAGTCTACAAGCCAAACCTTTCCCTTCCCTGCCCGGCGAGCCTGAGTCAAACAGAGAGTAAAGTCTCAGTACTGGGGTAAATCAAGAGTGATTTTGGCACCCAATACTGAACAACACGTCGAGCAGATGAAGTAGTCAAGCACGACTGACCTCTATCTACCCTACGCTCTCTGTGACTCAAAGAAACAGAAGGTCTGTGAGCAGACCCGAAGCTGTTGCTGGGTCCGACTGCTATAGGGAAGCGAGTCGAAGCACCGGCAACACGCTGATCACGCCGCAGGTAACTGTCTCGACGGGGAAAACGAGATGTACCCTCAGGATGGCGGAAGTCACGACCCGGAGCAGCACGAGGACGAAAACCAGAAGACTCAGAAAAACCAAGTCCTCGATGCTGCCCAAACCCATCAGAAGAAGCAAACCTAGACCTCGTGTTGGTCTTAGATGCACTCAAGGTCTGGGGCTGACCCTGAATACGCCTAAGAGCTACAACACGGTCTCTTTGCGCGATCCTGGCGCGCCTGAAGCATCGATCGATCGTATGTCCATCCTTCTGACAGAAGGTGCAATGATACTTCGCCTTCTGAGAGGCAGAAGCTGCAGGTGGACTCACCTTACTGTCAGAAATCCCTTGGACAAAACCCGCTGATTTGAATTTGACCTCATCAGACCTAGGCTCAACCTCGATCGCACCTCCTACTATGGGTCTAAGAATAGCAGGTGGATGCTTCCTAATGTCCTCATAGAAATCATATCCTAGACCTTGATTGAACTTGCAGATCTTGGACTGGTCTAGAATAAGATTAAGCTTCTTCTTGCCTCCTACAAATCTCTCGAGAGTGTTCATAAGGTACTGACACTCCCGAAAGAGAGAGGTGCAAGAAGAGCAGGGAGAAGAGGGAACAACAGGAGGTAAGGGAGCTGATGAAGAACCAACAGCAGAGGAAAGGATGGCTTGTGCATGCACAGCCGACTCTGAATGGACAGCCCTACTGCTAGCCGGTTGGTTCACGTCGCTAGGCGCCTCTACCTTACCCTGGGGCTTCTCCCCCTCCTCAGCAATCACAGCACAACAAGATTGTGGCTTCTCTAATAAGTCCTTAGTTAGCTTCACACATTTATCATTCAAAGCAACGAGTTCAAGTTTTAGTTTGTTACAACTAATGCATGGTGAGCTAACAGGGTCCTTAGTCGCAAACTGAGCCAACTTCCTATCATGATCAATCATATCTTGAAACTGTTTGGAGACAGATTCAAGTTCAGCAGTTAACTTAGGACAGTTCAAGCATGAATCAATCGGCTCAAGTAAATAAGCTTGTAGTTCAGCAATTTTATGATCTACCCGTTTTAAATTCATCTTCAAGTTATTGCAATTTTCACAGGACTCAGGCAGATCAAGAAGCATGGCATAAGGTCCTCTAGCATCAATGTCCTTAACCTCACATGAGGTGGGAGAAGTAGTCTCATCAGTAGTAAGCAGGGTAACAGCCATCCTACTCAATTCTAACTCAGCAAGCAGACTAACATTCTCCATCTTAATAGAATCAAGCTCGGAGGACAGACTATCATGCGAGGTCCTTAATTTCTCCATATCACCGAGCAAAGCACAGCATGTATCACAGTCGTCACGAGAGGGAGCAGATGTAAGTGAAGTAAGCTCCCGTGACAATCTATCTACTTCCTTCTCCAACTCAGAACACCTAGCCCTAGACTTAACATGACATCTACCTAACTTAAGAAAAGCCTCATTAAGCTGGTCGTAGGTGGGGCTTACCTCGTCCGAGTCGGAGTACAGCTCGCTGTCGCTCAGCTCGCCCTTGAGGGCCATGAAGCACATGCCGGAGAAGTCGTCGCCGCCATCCTTGGGCTCTTGGTCACCGGTCCCGTCGTCGTCGCTCCATCCCTCCACCTCGCTAAGGTCGAGGTCGTCGAAAGCAGTGAGGACGCGGTGAAAGAGCTTCTTGGCCTTCCCGAAGTTGCGGAACTTCTTCTTTCCCGGCGTCTGAGCTGGAGGCTTCTTGTTGCGGTTCTTGTCGGTGTAGTCGATCTTACCTGAACCGCCGTAGTCGTTCTTGCCCTTCTCCAGCTTGGGGCAATTTGCCCGAATGTGGTTGGGGCCACCACACTCGAAGAAAATAACAGGTCCTCCTCTCTTTCTGTCCCTCCTCCTCTTGTAAGCATGGGAAAACTTCCGAGTTAGGAGGGCCAGTTGCTCATCCTCGAGCTGCTCTAACTGATCATCAGTTACGTCACATAGAGCAGCAAGGGAGAAACCGCAAAGCGAACCCGAAGAAGGACCAGAAGAAGAAACGGGATCAGTGACCAAAGCCATCGACTGTGACTTCGACCTACGAGAGACAACGTCAATCTCGTGAGTCTTGAGGCGCGAGTACAGCGCATCAAGAGTCAAGGTCGAGAGGTCTGTCGTGTCTTTGATGGTGGTCACTTTCATCTCCCAAACACACAGATCGAGTGCCGCGAGCATCTGACGAGCGTTGTCCGAGTCGGGGTATGTGAGACCGACCGCTCGGAGGTTGCTCAAGATTTTGTGAAATCGCGAAAAACACTCGTCCAGGGACTCACCAGCAAGCATCTCGAATTTGTTGTATTCGCGCTTGAACTGGTCCTGTCGAACCGTCTTGATCTGGGTGGTGCCCTCATGTTATGCGTCGAGGGTCACCCATATATCATAGGCGGACGACAGGTGAGAAATCCGGTCAAACTCGCTACGACTCAGGCCCTGGGTAATGATGTTCCTTGCCTTAGCGTTCGCCTCAACATCAGCCATGTTCCCGGTATTGATGTTCTCATCGGCAGGAACAACGAACCGGACCTTGACCTTGCGCCGGATGGCGTACCCCTGAGCCTGGATGTATGACTCCATTCGGCTTTTCCAGAAGGGGTAGTCAATGCCATCAAAGATCGGCGGCTTGGTCGAGTACTTGTCCGTCGCCATGGCTCTTAAGACCGGTTAAGATCTATGAATTGGAGCTAACTGGCTCTGATACCAATTGTAGGATCGAAATGGCGACAGAGGGGGGTGAATGTCGCTCGCTTCAAAATCGCCCCCGAGAAATTGAACACTGATTTTTCAAAACGATGCAAAACAAAGCACCTCACAGAAAATTAAAATTAATTTTGCTGAAATTTGGAACGCATGCGACACTGAAAAATTCAGCATAAATCGGAGACCAGCCAGTAAAAATTTCAACTGAAAATACCGCTGTTTGGTCTATATGCAAAAATGTTGAAAGTCAGCAAAAGAAATAAAAGAAAAGGCTCTAAGAGAGCTACTTCACTGCCAAGACAAAGCAAACGGGAAATGCTATTTTCGGCAGCAAGGAAGAGAAAAGTTAAATCGAAAAGAGCAATTAAGAGCCTACACAAACTGATTGGGAAGAGGATCCAAAACAGCCGAGAACTTCATACAAAATCAGCCCAGAAGAAAAGGGAAAAAGCAGTACAGAGTCTATGGCCGAAACCTGAAGAAACTAGAAGAGCCGAACTGAAGAATAGCAACTGAGAAAAATAACACTCCTCTGCAGACTGAAACAGAGAGGAGAACTTGAAGTTTCAGATTCTTGCCATTTCCAAAGAAAAAAGAGAAATAATACTTTTCTTTTTAGACCAAGACCCAAAAACATAAACTAAATATCATAAGGGCTCCAAACAACACAAGAAATCAACCAAAACTCAAGAAATTCAGAGATTGAACCAAGAACTGATAAAGTACAGAGACAATACTAAAAATCAAATTACTCTCCAATCTTTGATCCTTTGGCCATGAAATTTTGAGGATATATTAGCAATAGCCACATGACTCTCCAGACCAAATTTCATGCCATTTCTCCAAAGGAATCAAGAATTCCACCAAACCCTAGAATTTGCAAAGGAAGAATAGGAAAGGCCAAATGGGAAAAACTGAAATTAAAAGTGGTTTGCTCTTAGGATTGACTAGCCAAATGGCTTTTGGGCATCTCCCATGTCATAGCAACCCATTTTGGGCCTTCTCAACAAGCAACAACCAAGAAATAAAAATCTCAAGAAATTTGGCAAAGAGGGCATCGAAGGAAAACATGCAACCGAGAGCTGTTCACTCAATCTAACTCAAATAAAATCATCTTGGATTGATAATGAGGAAGAGATACATGATTACACAGAGTATCAGCTCATACCATCCCTACAACCCCATATATGCTTGGATTGAGAGCCCTAGCTACATGCTTCCCTCAAGAACACATGGAGCACAGCGTACAGAGAGGAGGGAAAACAGCCAGGGGACTAGGGATGGCAATCGGGCGCGGCGGGTACGGGTAGTGCCCGCCCATACCCGTACCCGCGACCCTATTTTCCGCCCACGGGCATACCCATACCCGCCCACGGGTAAAAAACCCCGCCCATACCCGTCGCCCGCGGGTACCCGTCGCCCGCGGGCATACCCGTTTACCCGCGAACTGAGTATATCACATATTCACATTCAAACATCACCAATGCATCACAAATTCACATATTCAACAACTACAATGGAAATACAAATTGACATAGTTTCTCACACATAAACAAATTAAGTTTACAATAAGAGTAGAACATACGAAAATAGTTTAATTTCAACAAATAGATGAAAGAGTAGAACATACAATGTATTCTTTTGGGACAGTTATTTGCCTATATACTTCAAATCGGTACTTTTAGTTTCAAACATGCTCACACAAGTGTAATTTGTCACCTAAGATACAGAAGAAAGATGGAAAACACTCATTCATGTGCTAACTGCTGATTGCTAAATCATTAGTCTGCAAAACAGATTTCAAGCCACAAAGCATTGGTAGCTTAACTGAAAATGTCTTTGTATCAACATTCATAAGTACAATGTCTTTGTATCAACATTCATAAGTACAATTTATTTCAATATATCGGGAGTCATTCATAAGCCACAAAGCACTGGTAGCACTGAAAATGTCTGCATTTAGGGATATACAAACTTTGAGCTACAGAATTGAACTTGAGCCGACAAGGAAGAGGCGGCAGGCGGCAGGCGGCGGCGTCACTGGAGGGAGTCGGGAGTCCGGCGGCGAACGGAGACACCACCCGAACAATGGACGACAGGCGGCCGGAGACAACTGCGCAAGAGGCGGCTGGAGGCGGCGTCACTAGAGGAGTAGAGGGAGTCGGGAGTCCGGAAGAGTCTCACCTGAGTTTTGCCGGATCTGGTCGGTGGAGACTGGCGGCGAGGAAGCAGCCGCACCGCCGGATCTAGTCGGTGGAGACTGGCGGCGAGGAAGCGGCCGGACTGCCGGATCTAGTCGGTGGAGACTGGCGGCGAGGAGCGGATCTGGTCGGAGACTGGCGGCGAGGAGCGGATCTGGTCAGAGACTGGAGAAAGAAGCGGCCGGACCTCCGGATCTGGTCGGTGGAGACTGGCGGCGAGGAGCGGGGCAGGGGAACGGCCGAACGGGGGGCGGCGAGGAGCGGGGCGGCCGGGCGGGGGAACGGCCGAACGGGGGGCGGCGAGGAGCGGGGCGGCCGGGCGGGGGAACTGCCGAACGGGGGGCGGCGAGGAGCGGGGCGGCCAGGCGGGGGAACGGCCGAACGGTGGGTGGCGAGGAGCGGGGCGGCCGGGCGGGGGAACGGCCGAACGGGGGAAACGGAGGCGATTTGGAGTGGCGGCGGCTGGGAGTTTGGCTGGGAGCCGAGAGTGCCTGAGTGGTGAAATGGTTATGTTAGGGTTTTTTTAGGGGACCCACTTGTCAGTCTATTTCACGGGTAAACGGGCGAGACGGGTACGGGTAGAGCTAACCCATACCCGTACCCGCGTACCCGATGGGCAGAGATTTTCCCCCATTTTCCTACCCGTGGGTAAAAAATCCATCTCATATCCGACTCTATTAGGGTATTTACCCGCGGGTACACGGGTAAACGGGTACAATTGCCATCCCTACAGGGGACACACTCTGCCTCTCCAACCACTCTCACCCACTAAAGCCTAAAGCCAAAACAAACTCTCAAAGCCTCTTTTGACTCTAGCAAACCCTAATTATCCTCAAGTGCTTAAGTGGACATGCAGCCACCAAACTCTATTTATAGCCTCCGGCTAACGGGTCTCCACCCCGTTACGCCCGCTATATCTAACGGAGCCCGCTCCCGCTTGTGCAGCCACGCGAATTTCCCGATTCGCCCCTCGTGCACCTTCCGGGAAGCTTCCGCGCTCCTTGCCTCACACGCCTCGCAACCACCTCGAGTCCACGTCGTCTTCGACACATCCCGACCGTTCTGACCTCAGCGCCACCTGCGCCTAGTCCGGTCCACCGTGTCTCGCCACGACTCCGCCTCGACGTCCTGCAGCCACACAGACAAGAAACACATCAAATAGCACCGCTCGATACATGAAAGCGTAAATAGCATAAGCACATCATACTTACCATGCCAAAGTCCAAACCTGTCAAAATATCAGAATATGCAACCTAAACCCTTTGACCAGGATTGACTAAACCCGACCGAGTCCGTCGCACACCGTAACGACATAGTCCAAACCACTCAAACCAAACTCGACGTACCTAAACCAAAGTCAATTACTCATCACTCACATGTGGTCACCTCCACATGGTTCATCAGTTTCCTGGTGCATGTCATTTGCCAGACCAGTGGGAGTCGCCATCATGCATGCAGCGTTGGAAAGGTGACCAATGGCAGCGACTCCTTTGGCAGGAAGGCGCGCTATTGATCAACCAGCAGTCAAGCGACCTTTGTTCTTCGCAGTTCCCAGTTTATACATACTGGTATACACTTGATTAGTTAAATATCACGCAAGTGTGGCCGTCTTGACGAGAGGTAGAATATTCGGAAGACTACTAACATCGGCGTCTGGTACAAGCTTCAATTCGCCTTTGAGCTTTCATGCTGGCTTTTACTTGCTTCCTTTTTGCGTTCTGTTCCATGCTTATCGCCCGGTAAGTCGAGTCTCGTTCTTCTTTTTGAAAGCGTGGTTAGTCGAGTCTTGATCCCACATCAGCGTAGACAATGACAACGCCACTGCTTGGCTCGAACGCAAGCATTGTCTTCGTCCGGTCAGTCAACTTGTGTGTTGTCAGCTGTGTGACGCCAGAGCAAGCTTTTCTTATTGTTGGCATCTTGTGTGTTGTGTGAAAGAAAGAAAAGCATATTATTATTCTTCCTCAGGCTTAGCGGAGCCTGGGTCCTATCAATTTTTTCTTGCCGACACCCTAGCAACAAAACAACACTGCATTTCCTCCTCTCTTCTCTACCCAACTTTCCCCGAAAATCTTTCGCTGCACCATTGTTGTCCATTAGCCAGCGTGTGGCCACACGGAGCAACAAGAGCCGGTACGCAGTGGCGGAGGACGGGAAAAAAATGAGGTGGGGCGGATCGAGAGGCAGAGCAGAGAGTGGCGGCGGCCTGCCTCCCGCCGGCCGCCAGCCGCCCGCCTCCCGCCGCCCACGAATGCAAACCTCTGTTGTGCCCTTTCTCAAGAAAAAGAGAATGCCAGTGAAGGATATACTATATTGCCAACAATAATCACAGCTGCACAAATATGTCTATAAATAATAGGATTTAGAACCCAATACACAAGAAAGTCAACTTCTCACATTCAAAAAACAGCTTTTTCAGCATGTAACTAGGTCAAGAAATTGGCATGGAAATTTAGCATTCAAATATGAATATTAGACCATCAAGACAGTATATGGAGAAAGGGAAAAAGGAATGAGCACCAGTGCACCACATACCTCAGCTGGATCAAGCGCAGGGAGGGGCGGCGCAGCCATGCAGGGAGCCGGAGGAGGCGAGGGCGGCGGCGGAGGCCGCGAGGAGGAGGCGGAGCCGGAGGAGGCGAGGGCAGCGCCGGAGGCCGCAAGGAGGAGGCGAGGGCGGCGGCTGGGAGCCTGGGATCGGGGATTTTGGGGAGGCGACTGGGATCGGGGATTTTGGGGACGCCCGCCTGCCTCCCTTCGCCCGCCCGCCCGCCTCCCGAGTCCCGCCCGCCCGCCGCCGGCTACGCCCGCCCGCCTGCCTCCCGCCGCCCGCCTCCAACCATGACGACGTCCGGGAGGAGGAGGCCGACGGCCGGGTGCGGGCGGAGGACGGGAGGAGGCGGTCGGGTGGGGGGCAGAGGAGGAGGCCGGCGGCCGGGTGCGGGCGGAGGAGGAGGCCGGGTGGGGGCGGAGGAGGAGGGCGGCGGCCGGGTGCGGGCGGAGGAGGAGGCCGGCGGCTGGGTGGATCTGAGGCGGCGGATTTGGGGGCGGAGGAGGAGGGCGGCGGCCGGGTGCGGGCAGAGGAGGCAGATCTGGGGGCGGAGGAGGCGGCCGGGTGGGGGGCGGAGGAGGAGGCCGACGGCCGGGTGCGGGCGGAGGAGGCGGTCGGGTGGGGGCGGAGGAGGAGGCCGGCGACCGGGGGCGGGCGGAGGAGGAGGCCGGCGTCTGGGTGGGTCGGAGACGGCGGATTTGGGGGCGGAGGAGGAGGCCGGTGGCCGGTGGGGGCGGAGGAGGAAGAGGCGGCGGCGAGACTGAGAGTGCGAGAGGGGGCAGACGCGGACGGAGAGTGGGAGCAGACGAAGAGTTACTGGGGCCTGGGGTAGTGGGGGAAGAAAAAAAATCAAGGTATGGCTTGGGCCATATCTTGCCCTATCGAGCCCTCCGCCCCTGCCGGTACGTACATACTTACAGCTATGGCACGAATTTTTTCTTGATTTTCCATGCATGAACATAGTTCGTGAGTGGAATTTTCAGATATCTGAGATTATATCCTTGGCAGCAGCAACTAACTTGTACTTCTATTTCACTTGCCTCGGCGTGCTTCACTCGGCCTTGGCCGCTTTGCCTCAGCCGAACTTTACTTTCACCTCGATGGCATCTTCTTGACTAGAAGCTCCCTCTAGCTCAACGAACCCACCTCAACGAGCTCCAACACGCCTCGATTGTTTGGACTCGGCATGGTTCACTTTGGCCTTGAAGACTTTTGCCTCAGCCGCCTTACACCCACCCTTTAGGGTTAGATCTCCAACAAGCACTAACTTCTCTTTTCCAGATGGGAGACTCTGATGTTCCTACCGTCCCGATTAGGCCCGAGAGACTCTGATAATCCTGCCACCCCATCCAGGCCTACGAGACTCTGATGTTCCTGCCACCCTGACCAGCCCGGGACTCCGATGTTCCTAACAGTAGACACTGATGTTCCCGCTTTCCATACTGCATTCAGGTGTGCCTGTTTTGCTATTCTTGTCATTGACAGTAGCTGATTTTAGCAAGGCCATAAAGAACTTCAAAGAACGTGGTTACTGGTTTCTACAAGTTGCGGGCTACATGTCTCGAGGTGTATGTTAGTAAAACATTGGGTGGAATTATGTGTATGAATGATCTTGTAATTTCATCTTCCGTTTGTTGCAAATAGCTACTTCCTATAATTGAAGGATATTGTATTTGTTATATAACTCTAATATCTATGTATGATTAATCTACACGTGATAATTTGGCCCTAACGAAATAAGTGATAGAGATCCTTCTCTTTTTCTTTTGATTAATGTGAGATTTTTTAGAAATTTTTTACGATTATTGTGGGATTTTTTGCCTCAAAACAAACAAGGTGCCTTCAATATCACCAGTTATTTTTATTTATATAGGTCGTATTATCTGGGTTTTATGTGAGATGCATTTCCAGCATGCGTACAACACCACCTTTTGCGCTCCTAGCATCTTGATTTGTTCTTGTAGTACATAATGCATATTTCACATTTGCTGGTCCCATCTTTGCTTTGTTGCAATAACTTTTTTTACACAAGGCATGCATGAATATATTTTTCGTTTTAGTTTGTGTGTTTAACAGGTTACTAATTCTATTTATGTTTTAAACAGCTTTCGGTTTGCCTGATTGGTGCGCCCATCTCTATAATGCAACCTGTGAGCTGAAGAGACGGCAGCCACATGACTCCACCACCACTCCCACCAGTGTATTATGCTAGAGGATTATTCTCCATGTCTGCACGGCTGATGCTAATACGCCGCGCAAACTATTTGTAGCAACATGTGGTTTCTTTTGCTTTGTTCTAGCATCAAGGAGAAAAGAGACATCTTCGACCTTGCTGTGCACCCATTTCCATAAGCCCCATCTTCTCCGGGAGCAGAGACATTCCATAGGAAACAGGGAGCAATGGCTGAGTCTGCTTTTACTGCTGTGCTTGGGAGCGTGAGCAACATCGCTGTTCAGGAGACAACATTATTATGTGGAGTGACCACTGAAGTGGAGTTCATGAAAGAAGAGCTGAAGCGGCTGCAGTGCTTCCTTAAGGACGCTGATGACAAGAGGAGGTCAGGAAATGCAAGTGTTGCCAACTGGGTGTGCCAGATCAGGGATGCGGCATATGAGGCTGAGAATGTCATCGAAGTTGCGGAGTACATGGAGAAGAGAAACAGGTTGAAGGAGGGCTTCATGGGTGCCATTTCAAGGTATGCTCGCTTACCAAGTGACTTGATTACACTTCATAAAGTCGGTGTTGAAATTCAACGTATAAGAAGGAAGATTAGTGAGATATTTGACAGTGCAAACCGTTTGAAAATTGATTTGAATAACACTGTTATAGAGAAGGATAATGTTGAGAATGAGTTTCTGTTGGACCGAAATGGCGACAGAGGGGGGGTGAATGGCGCTCAATTAAAAATTATACTCCTCCCCAAATCCAAGAACAAACTTCTCCGATAACAATGAGTGCTATGAAGAAGTAAGAATCAGCTGTCAACTGGAACCAACTCACAGGAGAAAAACACCTTCAATAGCTATTGGAAGCTATGAACAAAAACTCTCCTTCACAAGCAAAGAGGCTATGAAACTAATGCTAGCACACTTGAAAAACCCTTCACTACAGAGGAGGAACCCTAACACTAAATACCAGAAAGAACCACAACCATCTGAGCCAAAATAAAATGGGCCGGCCTTCGGGTTCAGACAGCAGACTTGCTGATTTTCAGTTTTCAGATTTTGGAGCTTCCCTTTACTTGCCCAAAACAAGAGAAAAGGATGAATAAATTAAATCCCTTCAAGGCAAGACTTCAGAGACCTATTCCAAATACTTTTGAGGGACCAAATAACCTGAAAAACCAACTGAACACATGGAATTTCAGATTATGCCCAAAACCTGAAAAATACAGGGAGCTGAACTAAAAACTCAAAAATCTCCCAAACCCTTGATCCTTTGGCACTGAAACTCTAGGGATATGAGAGCAATAGCAAGGGGAACTCCCAGGCCAAATATCACCTCAAGCCAAGAAAGGAATCAAGGAAATAACCCAAACCCTAGAAACTGGACAAACTTCAGAAGAAAACTCAAGAATCCAAACTTCTCACAAGTCCTTGATCCTTAGGCCTTGGAACTTTGGGGATATACTAGCAATACCTTCAAGATTCAAAACCCCAGATATTAGCCTATCTCATGAGGGGAATCAAAAGATCATCAAAACCCTAGAACTGCACAATATGAACAGAGGAGAAGAAATATGAAAATCTGAGATTACTCTTGATTTGCTCTTAGGGAAACCTGACCAAATGGCCTAAAACCAACATCCCATCATCAAGCAACCCATTTTACACCTCCAAGGCAAGAACCAACAAGAAACTCAAAATCTCATAAATCACCAAAATGAGGCATCGAAGAACAGAGAGACTGAAATAAGAGAAAACTTCAGATTTCATTCATTGGATCAAAAGAGGAGTCCCGATGACACGATTACAGATAGAGGACACGATTACAAGACTCTCAATCCAACTCCTCACCCTCTCCAACTCAAGAACACTCAACCATACATCTTTGATAGAAGGAGGGAATGAACTCAACCAGGCACACACCTAGAACACATCGTAGAAGAGGCCAACCAGAGGGAGCACTGCTCTGTGTCCTCCAACCACTAAAGAGCCAAAGCTAAAACAACCTCTAAAGCCTATTTTGACTCCACCAACCCTTGAAGTGCTCAAGGAGGACATGCAGCCCCTCCTCTCCTTTTATAGCCCATGGCTAACGGGTCTCCGCCCCGTTACGCCGGCTAAACCTAACGGAGCCCGCTCCCGCCTGTGCAGCCACGCGAATTTCCCGATTCGCCCCTCGTGCACCTTCCGGGAAGCTTCCGCGCTCCTTGCCTCGCACGCCTCGCAACCACCTCGAGTCCACGTCGTCTTCGACACATCCCGACCGTTCTGACCTCAGCGCCACCTGCGCCTAGTCCGGTCCACCGTGTCTCGCCACGACTTCGCCTCGACGTCCTGCAGCCACACAGACAAGAAACACGTCAAATAGCACCGCTCGATACATGAAAGCGTAAATAACATCATACTTACCACTGAAGAAGTCCAGACCTGTCGAATCATCAGAATATGCAACCTAACCCGATACGACCAAGTTTGACCTAAACGACCGAGTCCGTCGCACCACGTACCGACTAGACTCCGACACAACTCAAACCAAACTCGACTAGCAAAACCAAAGTCAAATACTCATCATACACATGAGGTCACCTCTACATGGTTCATCAATCTCCCCCTTGATGAGTATATTGACAAACCCCGAAAAAGCGCAAAGAAGAGTTTGAGTTTGACAAAACCAACATGGTCCAAAGAAGGGAATGAAACAAATGACCATGTCGACAGAAGGAACACTAGAGCAACAAAAGAAAGAGCAAATTGTTCTCCAAAGCTCTAAAATGATCCCAACTAGCTTTTTTTTTTTTTTTTTTTACTCTATTCTCCCCCTTTTGGCAATAAACACATCAAGAATGCAAAGGCGAGAATATGACATGTCAATGGATGGAATGGCTGAAGTTTGATTATTCGAAGCATTTAGAGCCATGAGAATTATCCAATATGACCAACAAGTACTACACCAAGCCATAACTGAATAAACGCTATCTAGATCATGACAACATATATATAAGCCAGCTAGAGCACATAGATGACAATCTGAAAATGAGGTGCATTATGTGAGCAAGTCAAGTCATCAAAGAGCAAAGTCTAGCTAGAGATATCTAAGGATGACTCAGGCCATGTCAATAAGCTAAGCGGAAACAAGAAGCTAGTGTTGAGTCAATTAGAGTGCTACAAGCTCAAGAGTGTATCATTTGGTTAAGCACTTTTCATCTTTAGGTAATTAAGCAAATCTTGCACATTTGACATATTTTCTTTTAAAGCTTATAGCTGTTTCCAACCAAAAATTTTATCATGTGCTAGATCTCAAGCCTTATGCGACTACTCCAAGCGAGAAGCTTAAGAAGATAGTCCAGGTCATCCAAAACTCCCCCTGAGTTCATGCCTAGTGCAATGGCAAGCCGTCTCATGAGAAAGAATTGGTGAAATCAGTTTTTTCGCACATAAAAAGAGATCCTTTTGCTTTTTAATAGATTGTGCTAACTCATGATGTATCAAGATGCTAAAATAGCTTAATCTAAGATTCAACCTAGATTCAAGACTCAACTCAGCCTATTTGACATGGCATGAATCATACAAGGATAGCTAAAGATAGACTAAACTCAAATGCTAACATGACAAGTTTTAATTTAAGTTGAGCAATTTTAATTAACTTATCATGGCAGAAAGCTAGTCTACACATATGAAGTCATGATAAATCTAGCAAGCTAAGCACAAGTCATGGCAAGGTGTAAAGCATTGTAAACATGTCATAGCAGGATAATAATCAAGGCTCAATGTAGTTATATATTACAATGCTAAATGCTAAAATGCAGAAAAATCCAGCTCCCCCTCAACATGACATGCAACTTTTAGTTCAAGTTGAGTTAAGTCACAATTAAGCTCCAGAAGCTCCCAAAAGAACTCTCCCTGAACCAAAGCAATAAATCGAGAAGCTGGCAAATAAAACCAAAACAGGCAGTCCTTAAAGCATAGATAAGATATAGAGACAACTATGGCTCAGACTGACTCTCATCTACCCCATATGACTCCAGGACAATCAGCTGACAGTAAATCACACACTAGAGAGCAAACACGTACCCTGTCTACCCGAGGGTGGCCCAACCCTCGCTAGAACCTACAAGAAGTGAGTGAGCTCGACCTAGTGAGGTAAGAAATAGCTAATAAGAAGCATCCTGAAAGCACAAGATAAGAGTAAGAAATCTAAGCAACTAGATAAGAGAAGCACTCTAACCTATGCTGGAAGGACTAAGCCCGATGCACCCCGAGTGTAAAGCAATAGAAATGAGACAGAAGCATAATCAATATAGTAAAGCAGTAAAGCCCAAAGCTCCCCCTTACTACAGTCCATAAGGACAAACCACCCCAAGCTCTCCCCGCAGAGCTGAAAACCTCGAACTATCCAATGGCTTGGTGAAGATGTCAGCCAACTGATGGTCACTCTCCACAAACTGGAGCACTATATCGCCCTTCTCTACATGGTCTCTAAGGAAGTGATAACGGATATCGATGTGCTTGGTCCGAGAGTGTTGCACTGGGTTCTTGGCAATGTTAATCGCGGAAGTGTTATCACAAAAGAGTGGAACACTGTCTATCGCTAACCCAAAGTCCCGCAGGGTCGAGACCATCCAAAGCACTTGGCTGCAGCAACTGGCAGCAGCAACGTACTCGGCCTCTGCAGTGGACTGTGCAACACCGGACTGCTTCCTTGAAGACCAAGAAACGAGAGAAGTGCCAATGAATTGGCAAGTGCCAGAAGTGCTCTTCCTATCTATCCTACAGCCGGCAAAGTCTGCATCCGAGAAGGCTCTCAAGGAAAGACAGGATGAGGAAGAGTACCAGATGCCATAGTCAATGGTAGCTCGAAGGTACCGAAAGATGCGCTTCACCGCCTGGCGGTGAGATACGCGAGGAGAAGCCTGAAAACGAGCACACAGACACACTGAGAAGTGTATGTCTGGTCTCGAGGCAGTGAGGTAAAGAAGGGAGCCGATCATACTTCTGTATTCTTTCTGATCAACTGGCTCGCCATCCTCATCTGGGTCAAGATAGGCCGTAGAAGCCATCGGAGTTGACACCGGCTTCCCATCACTCATATCGAAGCGTCTCAGAAGGTCACGAGTGTACTTGCCCTGATGTAGAAAAGTACCCTCCCGAGACTGCTTGATTTGGAAGCCAAGGAAGAAAGTCAACTCACCCATCATGCTCATCTCAAACTCGGTGCTCATGACATCCGAGAACTGAGAAACCAGAGCATGGGAAGAGCCGCCAAAGATGATGTCATCGACATAGATTTGGACGAGCAGAAGGTCACTACCAAGCCTACGGATAAACAAAGTCTTGTCTACTTTACCCATCTCAAACCCATGACTCAACAAGTAGGACTTAAGCCTCTCATACCAAGCTCTGGGGGCCTGCTTAAGTCCATACAACGCTTTGGAAAGCTTGAAGACATGGTGTGGGTATTTGGGGTTCTCGAAACCTGGAGGCTGTCTGACGTAAACTTCTTCCTCAATAACGCCATTAAGGAAGGCACTCTTGACGTCCATCTGGTAGAGCTTGAAACCCTTAGAAGCTGCAAAGGCAAGCAGGATTCTAATGGCCTCAAGTCGAGCTACAGGGGCAAAGGTCTCCTCGAAATCTAGACCCTCAACCTGGGAGAACCCCTGAGCTACCAGTCTAGCCTTGTTCCGAATAACCACTCCATCCTCGCTCTGCTTGTTCTTGAACACCCACTTAGTCCCAATAATATTATGACCTCGCGGGGGCTCGACAAGCGACCAGACCTTGTTTCTCTCGAAATTTTCTAGCTCCTCATGCATGGCATTGACCCAAGACTCATCGGAAAGAGCATGAGAAATATCCTTGGGCTCAAAGGAGGCAATGAAAGCAGAATGGAGACAGAATTGAGATAAGCCAGATTTTGAGCGGGTAACACGCTCGAACAGGTCTCCAATCATCTGCTCAGAAGGATGTCTTTTCTGGATATGTCGGGGAGGTCCAGGATGAGATGAAGAAGTGGCCTCTACCTCGTGAGCTGACGAGATAGGAACAGAGCCACTAGCTCCAGAGGAAGCAGAAGGCATGGGCTGATCACCTGGAGGTGCGGTGGAAGACGGCACCTCAAGGGGTGGATAAGGGACTGGATCGGGTAGACAACCCTCATCTCCATCGTCCTCGTCATCCACGAAGATGGTCTCGGACTGCTCTAAAGAACCTGAGATATCTGGCCTAGTCCCCGGACTGGCCTCGTCAAAGGTCACCTCACAGGTCTCTACCATTTTGCTAGACTCGCAGTTCCAGACCCTATAAGCCCGCGAAGAAGGCGAGTAACCTAGAAAGATCCCATCACAAGAACGTGACTCGAACTTATCTAGATTCCCGGACTTCAGAATAAAGCACTTGCAACCAAACACACGAAAATGAGAGACGCTGGGCTTTCGCCCGTATCTCAACTCATAAGAAGTGCGGTGCAAGTGTGCCCTAAGAAAGACTCGATTTGAGACATGGCACGCGGTGGCTATAGCCTCAGCCCAAAACTTCCGCGGTGTAGAGTACTCATCAAGCATCGTCCTGGCCATCTCGACCAAGGTACGATTCTTCCTCTCCACGACGCCATTCTGCTGTGGAACGTGCGGAGAAGAGAACTGGTGCTCTACACCTGTCTCACCACAGAAACTCTCAAAGTAGGAATTCTTGAACTCCGTGCCATTGTCACTGCGGATCGCTCGTAAGGCACCTGGGAGCTCAACAGAAAGCCTACTGAAAAGACCTCGAAAAAGTGAAAACGTCTCATCCTTCGAGGCTAAGAAAAACACCCAAGAATACCTCGAGAAGTCATCGACCACGACAAGGACATACCACTTCCCTCCTGCTGACTGCACTCGAGCTGGTCCCACTGTATCCATGTGGAGCAGCTGTCCCGGTGCATCGGTCATAGTCACAGTGACCGGAGGATGTGAAGCGGCTACCATCTTGCCGTGCCGGCATGGAGCGCAAACAAGATCTTTGACCATTTTGAGCTTCGGCAGACCACGAATGAGGTCGTGGCCGCTAACTCGGGTCAAATGGTCAAATCCAATATGACCAAGTCTCCTATGCCAGAAAGAGAGGTCGCGGGACTCTGAAGCAACTAAACATCTGAGAGGATCACCAGAAGACTCAGAAAAATCAGCACGAAAGATCCTCCCATAACGAGAAATCCCGCAGACCAGACTACCCGAAAAATCAAGAATTTTACAAGCATTTTTCTTGAAACTCACCTCGAAACCGTCATCGGTAAGCTGAGAAACGGAAAGCAAATTGTACTGCAGCTTACTAACCAAGGCAACATCCTTAAGAATAAAAGAAGCATTTACATGCACAGTACCTTTGGCGATGACACGCCCAGACGAAGCATCTCCGAAGGTGATCGTCTCATCACCTGGAGCACGGGCAAGGGAAGAAAACCAACGGGAGTCTCCGGTCATGTGTCGTGAACACCCGGAGTCTACAAGCCAAACCTTTCCCTTCCCTGCCCGGCGAACCTGAGTCAAACAGAGAGTAAAGTCTCAGTACTGGGGTAAATCAAGAGTGATTTTGGCACCCAATACTGAACAACACGTCGAGCAGATGAAGTAGTCAAGCACGACTGACCTCTATCTACCCTACGCTCTCTGTCACTCACAGCAGAAGGTCTGTGAGCAGACCTGAAGCTGTTGCGGGGTCCGACTGCTACGAGAGAGCGAGTCGGAACACCGGCAACACGCTGAACACGCCGCGGGTGACTGTCTCGACGGGGGAAACGAGATGTACCCTCAAGACGGCGGAAGTCATGACCAGGAGCAGCATAAGGACGAAAAACAGAAGACTCAGAAAAACCAAGTCCTCGATGCTGCCCAAACCCATCAACAACAGTAAACCTAGACCTCGTGCTGGTCCTAGGTGCACTCAGGATCTGGGGCTGACCCTGAATACGCCTAGGAGACTCAACACGGTCTCTACGCGCGATCTTGGCGCGCCTGAAGCATCGATCAACCGTGTGTCCATCCTTCTGACAGAAGGTGCAGTGATACTTCATCCTCTGAGAGGTAGAAGTAGCACGGTCAGGCTTCGCCTTCTGAGAGGCCGAAGCAGCAGGTGCAATCACCTTGCTGTCAGAAATCCCCTGGACATAGCCCGCTGACTTAAATTGGACTTTCTCGGTCCTGGGCTCGGTCTCGATCACACCTGGTGCTATGGGTCTGAGCACAGCAGGTGGATGCTTCCTCATATCCTCATAATAGTCATATCCTAGACCCTGATTAAATCTGCAAATCTTGGACTGATCTAGAATAAGATTAAGCTTCTTCTTGCCACCTACAAATCTCTCGAGAGTGTTCATAAGGTACTGACACTCCCGAAAGAGAGAGGTGCAAGAAGAGCAGGGAGAAGAGGGAACAGCAGGAGGTAAGGGAGCAGAAGAAGAACCAACAGTAGAGGAAAGAATGGCTTGTGCACGCACAGCCGACTCTGAGGGGACAGTCCTACTACTAGCAGGTTGGTTCGCGTCTCTAGGCGTCTCACCCTTACCCTGGGGCTTCTCCCCCACACCATCAATCACATCACAACCAGATTGTGGCTTCTCTAGTAAGTCCTTAGTTAGCTTCACACATTTGTCATTCAAGGCAACGAGTTCAAGTTTTAGTTTATCACAACTAATGCATGGTGAGCTAACAGGATCCTTAGTCGCATACTGAGCCATTTTCTTGTTGTTGTCAATCAGTTCTTGAAACTGTTTTGAGACAGCTTCAAGTTCAGCAGTTAACTTGGGACAGTTCAAACATGAATCAATAGGCTCAAGTAAAGAAGCATGTAACTCAGCAATTTTGTGATCTGCCCGTTTTAGGTTCATCTTTAAATTATTGCAATTTTCACAAGAATCGGGCAGATCAAGGAGCATGGCATAAGGTCCTCTAGCAGCAATGTCCTTAACCTCACATGAGGTGGGAGAAGTAGTCTCATCAGTAGTAAGTAGGGTAACAGCCATCCTACTCAACTCTAACTCAGCAAGCAGACTAACATTCTCCACCTTAAGCACATCAAGCTCAGAAGACAAACTATCATGAGAGGTCCTTAGTTTCTCCATGTCTCCAAGCAAAGCAGGGCATGTATCACAATCGTCACGGGAGGGGGCAGATCTAAGTGAAGTAATCTCCCGTGATAGTCTATCTACTTCCTTCTCTAACTCAGTACACCTAGACCTAGCTCTAGCATGAAATCCACCTAGCTTAAGAAAAGCATCATTTAGCTGGTCATAAGAAGGGAGTACCTCATCCGAGTCGGAGTACAGCTCGCTGTCGCTGATCTCGCCCTCAAGGGCCATGAAGCACATGCCGGAGAAGTCGTTGCCGCCATCCTTGGGCTCTTGGTCACCCGTCCCGTCGTCGTCGCTCCATCCCTCCACCTCGCTGAGGTCGAGGTCGTCGAAGGCGGTGAGGACGCGGTGGAAGAGCTTCTTGGCCTTCCCGAAGTTGCGAAACTTCTTCTTTCCCGGCGTCGGAGCTGGAGGCTTCTTGTTGCGGTTCTTGTCGGTGTAGTCGATCTTGCTCGAACCGCTGTAGTCGTTCTTGCCCTTCTCCAGCTTGGGGCAGTTTGCCCGAATGTGGTTGGGGCCACCACACTCGAAGCAAATCACGGGTCCTCCTCTCTTTCTGTCTCTCCTACCCTTGTAGGCATGTGAAAACCTTCGGGCTAAGAGGGCCAGCTGATCATCCGCAAGCTGCTCTAACTGATCATCAGTTATGTCACAGAGAGCAGCGAGGGAAAAACCACAAGAAGAATCAGAAGAGAGACCAGAAGCAGAACTGGGATCGGTGACCAAAGCCATCGACTGTGACTTCGACCGACGAGAGACAACGTCAATCTCGTGAGTCTTGAGGCGTGAGTACAGCGCGTCAAGAGTCAGGGTCGAGAGGTCTGTCGTGTCTTTGATGGTGGTCACTTTCATCTCCCACACGCGCAGATCGAGTGCCGCGAGCATCTGACGAGCGTTGTCCGAGTCGGGGTATGTGAGACCGACCGCTCGGAGGTTGCTCAAGATTTTGTGAAATCGCGAAAAGCACTCGTCCAGGGACTCACCAGCAAGCATCTCGAATTTGTTGTATTCGCGCTTGAACTGGTCCTGTCGAACCGTCTTGATCTGGGTGGTGCCCTCATGGTATGCGTCGAGGGTCACCCAGATGTCGTAGGCGGACGACAGGTGAGATATACGGTCAAACTCGCTACGACTCAACCCCTGGATGATGATGTTCCTTGCCTTTGCATTCGCCTCAACATCAGCCATGTTCCCGGCATTGATGTTCTCATCGGCAGGAACAACGAATCGTACCTTGACCTTCCGCCAGATGGCATACCCCTGGGCCTGGATGTATGTCTCCATTCGGCTCTTCCAGAAGGGGTAATCCATGCCATCGAAAACAGGCGGCTTGGTCGAGTACTTGTCCGTCGCCATGGCTCTTGAGACCGGTTAAGATCTATTGATTAGAGCTAACCGGCTCTGATACCAATTGTTGGACCGAAATGGCGACAGAGGGGGGGTGAATGGCGCTCAATTAAAAATTATACTCCTCCCCAAATCCAAGAACAAACTTCTCCGATAACAATGAGTGCTATGAAGAAGTAAGAATCAGCTGTCAACTGGAACCAACTCACAGGAGAAAAACACCTTCAATAGCTATTGGAAGCTATGAACAAAAACTCTCCTTCACAAGCAAAGAGGCTATGAAACTAATGCTAGCACACTTGAAAAACCCTTCACTACAGAGGAGGAACCCTAACACTAAATACCAGAAAGAACCACAACCATCTGAGCCAAAATAAAATGGGCCGGCCTTCGGGTTCAGACAGCAGACTTGCTGATTTTCAGTTTTCAGATTTTGGAGCTTCCCTTTACTTGCCCAAAACAAGAGAAAAGGATGAATAAATTAAATCCCTTCAAGGCAAGACTTCAGAGACCTATTCCAAATACTTTTGAGGGACCAAATAACCTGAAAAACCAACTGAACACATGGAATTTCAGATTATGCCCAAAACCTGAAAAATACAGGGAGCTGAACTAAAAACTCAAAAATCTCCCAAACCCTTGATCCTTTGGCACTGAAACTCTAGGGATATGAGAGCAATAGCAAGGGGAACTCCCAGGCCAAATATCACCTCAAGCCAAGAAAGGAATCAAGGAAATAACCCAAACCCTAGAAACTGGACAAACTTCAGAAGAAAACTCAAGAATCCAAACTTCTCACAAGTCCTTGATCCTTAGGCCTTGGAACTTTGGGGATATACTAGCAATACCTTCAAGATTCAAAACCCCAGATATTAGCCTATCTCATGAGGGGAATCAAAAGATCATCAAAACCCTAGAACTGCACAATATGAACAGAGGAGAAGAAATATGAAAATCTGAGATTACTCTTGATTTGCTCTTAGGGAAACCTGACCAAATGGCCTAAAACCAACATCCCATCATCAAGCAACCCATTTTACACCTCCAAGGCAAGAACCAACAAGAAACTCAAAATCTCATAAATCACCAAAATGAGGCATCGAAGAACAGAGAGACTGAAATAAGAGAAAACTTCAGATTTCATTCATTGGATCAAAAGAGGAGTCCCGATGACACGATTACAGATAGAGGACACGATTACAAGACTCTCAATCCAACTCCTCACCCTCTCCAACTCAAGAACACTCAACCATACATCTTTGATAGAAGGAGGGAATGAACTCAACCAGGCACACACCTAGAACACATCGTAGAAGAGGCCAACCAGAGGGAGCACTGCTCTGTGTCCTCCAACCACTAAAGAGCCAAAGCTAAAACAACCTCTAAAGCCTATTTTGACTCCACCAACCCTTGAAGTGCTCAAGGAGGACATGCAGCCCCTCCTCTCCTTTTATAGCCCATGGCTAACGGGTCTCCGCCCCGTTACGCCGGCTAAACCTAACGGAGCCCGCTCCCGCCTGTGCAGCCACGCGAATTTCCCGATTCGCCCCTCGTGCACCTTCCGGGAAGCTTCCGCGCTCCTTGCCTCGCACGCCTCGCAACCACCTCGAGTCCACGTCGTCTTCGACACATCCCGACCGTTCTGACCTCAGCGCCACCTGCGCCTAGTCCGGTCCACCGTGTCTCGCCACGACTTCGCCTCGACGTCCTGCAGCCACACAGACAAGAAACACGTCAAATAGCACCGCTCGATACATGAAAGCGTAAATAACATCATACTTACCACTGAAGAAGTCCAGACCTGTCGAATCATCAGAATATGCAACCTAACCCGATACGACCAAGTTTGACCTAAACGACCGAGTCCGTCGCACCACGTACCGACTAGACTCCGACACAACTCAAACCAAACTCGACTAGCAAAACCAAAGTCAAATACTCATCATACACATGAGGTCACCTCTACATGGTTCATCAGTTTCCACAAAATTTTGAAGATGATGTTTTCATTGTTGGTTTTGAGGATGAGTATGAGGAAATAGTGGAAAAATTAGTTGAGCCGGAGAGCAAGCTTAGTGTTGTCTCCATAGTTGCCATGGGTGGGGCAGGAAAAACTACCCTCGCTAGAAAAGTCTATACTTCATCTAGAATCAAAGATCACTTTGGCACAGTTGCATGGGTTACTGTATCTCAAAAGTTCAAGGGCGTTGATTTACTAAGGGATATAATGAAACAAATAATGGGGGCCAGAGATGAGTCTAGAGAAACTAATCAGATGCAGGAGTATGAGGTGGGAAAGAAGATCCACGATTTTCTATTGCAAGAAAGATATTTAGTCGTGCTTGATGATGTGTGGGAAACAGATACGTGGAACCAAATAAATAGAATGGTTAAAGTATTTCCAGATGCAAATAACGGTAGTAGAGTACTGTTAACCACAAGAAAGGAAGATGTTGCAAATCATATTCTAATGCCAACCCATGTTCATGATCTGAAGCTCCTGGATGAAGAGAGAAGTTGGGAACTTTTTAGTAGCAAAGCTTTGCCGTCATACAAAAGGTCTGCGATTTCTAATGTGGATGAGTTTGAAGAACTGGGGAGAAAGCTTGCAAAGAAATGTAATGGCTTACCACTTGCGCTTGCAGTTCTAGGGGGTTATCTATTGAAAAATTTTAAAATAGAAGCATGGTCGGATGTGCTTTTGAGTTGGACATCAACAAAGGATGGGCAGATGATGCGAGAGATCCTAGCTCGCAGTTACAATGACTTGTCAAGTCCTTATTTAAAATCTTGTTTCCTCTATCTTGCTGCTTTCCCTGAGGATTATGATATATCAGTGCAAGATCTTATCGAATTATGGATAGCTGAATGCTTCATTCCACATACAACAAAGCACAAACTGGAAGAAACAGCACGTAAGTATGTAACTGAGTTAGCTGAAAGAAGCTTGGTCCAAGTTGTTAGAAAAAGCAGGGCTCATAAATGGATCAACTTAATACGAATTCATGATATTTTACGTGACTGGTGCATAGAAGAAGCAAGACAAGATGGTGCTCTTGATGTCATTGACAAGATTGCAGGTCAAGCTTCATCTCTGCTCTTTGTATATCGCAATATATTTCCCAGTATGTTGATTTCTTACTGACATACAGATTTACTCCGAAAAAAATTGCAGGTCAATCTGGTGCATCATCATCCAATACCATGACATCCTATCGTTCTTCTTTTCAGAACTACTGCAATGATAAGATTTTCCAGGAAATACCTAATCTCCGAACTCTGCTTGGCTTTAGACTTACATCAATATCCCTACCTAAGCTGAGGTTCCTAAGAGTTCTTCATATAGAAAATTTAAGCTTAAAGAATTTCTCTAGGGCAATTGGTGGCTACACTCACCTAAGGTGTCTCAAGTTGAGAAGATGTGGAGAGGTCACGCTCCCTTCTTCAATTGGACAACTCCTTTACTTGCAAACTATAGATCTGAGACACACAAAATTGGACACGTTAGTACCAAACTCCTTGTGGGCTATCCCTTCTCTAAGGCATGTTTACCTTGAAAGGGGGTTTTCTCCACCAAGGAGTGTCCAACAGAAAGAGCTCCAGACCTTATGGTTAGATCTTCCACCTTTCCGGAGTGACATGGTAATGTTTTTGGGCCAAATGACTCAACTAACTAGCTTGGAGTTGCACGTGACACCCATGCCAGCGGAGATTATTAAAATATTGGCAAAAAGCATGCCTCACCTGGTTGATGTTAGTCTTAATAAATTCGATGTGCTCGATAAGTTTCCTGAGAGTCATCTCCTCCCACAAAGTCTACGGAGGCTCGTTCTGCGTGCTAACGTCATTAAAGAAGACCCGATGCTGATCCTGGAGAAGCTTCCCTATCTTGTGGTACTGGAGTTGGGTGGCTATGAAGGCCGGATTTTGTCCTGCTACACCAAAGGGTTCCCTTGGCTGGAACAGTTGGAACTTCGGGAGTTTTCCAGTGAGGAGTGGACGATACAGGTCGAGGCAATGCCAAGGCTCTCCGAACTGACATTTTTTATGTGTGACAAGATGAGTAAGCTCCCCGAGGGGTTGCTGCACCTGCCGTCCCTCAAGGATCTACAGCTGTGGGGCATGTACCGGATTGCTGGAGACGACAGCACTTGCGAAGAGTTGCAGCGGAAAGGTTGCAAGGTTGGTTACTATGTCCCCTCCCCTGCTTGTCATTCTTTCATTTTCTTTTATTTGACTAGTATTTGCGTTCAGGACTTTTAAGTTTCTCATACAAATATTTGCAGTGCATGGAAACAAGCAGCAATATGCTCAATAAATGACATTTAAGTTATTTTTGACTCTCTACGTTGCTACCTTGTTTGTTTGGCGAATTTACTGGTTGGGTTCATTTTTTGTCATAATTGGGAACATTTTCTTTTAGCGAAATTTGCTCTATGTCATATATCTATCTACTATATATTAATTGGAAGCTCCTCTAGAATTCTTGATCACGTTAATCCTATGAGGTAAAATGGCTAGAAATTTCTACATTAACCAGAAAATTCTTGAAATTCCCATATTACTAAAAAAAATCCTAAATTACTAATAGTTCACATGAGCATATTGATCTCCCCACACCACAGTACGCTCAAATTAATCCATATTGCTTCCAGACTAAAAAATTTAGGACAATTAGATAAAAGGGAAAACAATATAAATTCATACGTTAATTAGAAGAAAAGAATACATTTGCCCATCTATTCATTTTTTAACAGGTATAATCTTGAGCTTAACAAACATGTTCCTTGCTGTAAATATTCTCTATGTATTTCTCAATTTACTTATGTATAAAATTTTAATTTCAATTTCACTCGGAGTCAAGAGTAATAAAAATGAGAAAATTCTCATAAATGATAAATAAAAAGGAAAGGGGAAAAAAAGGAAAAGAATGACAAAATGAAGTCTGAAGTTGAAATTTTAAAGGGCGCTACAATACTCCATAGACTACATCATCAAATTTTTCATATTGATTTGATGCTTCAACCAATGATGGGTTGCTTGATTACACCCTAAGGTGGTTGCACTTAATGTGTTGTGTATATCAGATCTAATGTACAGGTTCGATACAAATTAGAATCTAGGGACGACGTGTCATTTTTAAAGTATTACCCTGAATTGAAGTCGCATAGGCAAGAATTAAAGAATAAATTAATTCAGTATAGTTCCATTTAAAAAATCAATATAGAAAACTTTCAAAGTTGTCTACTGAAATTTTATACATAAATATACAATAATTCCATATTAATAGTAAATTAGAATTTCTATGTTCTCCAATATTCTATTTTACTCATGCATTCATTTTGTATTTCCATGTTTTCATGTTCCTATAGATTTTTTTTGTTGCTGCGTTCCAAACATGTCACATCAAAGTAAGGCAATCAAACACTATTTTACTAACATATAATGATTTTTAGACTTTAAAAAGGAAAAATACACATCTTCTAAGTTGCTTGCACGTGCAGGCACATGGGTTGAAGACTAGTTGGTCAAATCTAGAATTCAAAACTATCTTATTGTGAACATGCCACTGCTTTATGGGGTTTTTGTCTTAAAATGCCACTCCCGTCACATTCCGTTGGCCAGCCGGTTCATCAACGCTCTTGACCAGTACAAAATGACTATGCCACCCTCAGTGGTACAATTCATGAAAGGGAAATGCCATTGGATAGTGGAGGGAATAGTTGGTGCCAAAAATTTTAGTTGGCACAAAAAAAAACCAGATAGCAAACTACAATCATCACTTGATTAGTAGCGCATAACCTTCAATAAACATGCCTTAGACATAACAAAATATTCCCAAGGATTCTGACATCACAAAGTACATCTCAAGTAGTACATCACCTAACTTAACATACACGTTTGTGGTTTGTAATTTGACGTCACAAAATACTCCAAGGTTCCTGACATTACAAAGTAGATCACATTGTCTGATCTAACCGCACGTAACACATACATTCAAGCAGTTGCTGCCTTGCTGGTGGTTGGACAGGTTTCTTAGTAACTCTAGGTGGCTTCCAGGGTTGAATGGTAGATGCAGCTGTTGATGGTGTGGCTGCCCTGTTGCTTGGCGTGGCACCATCTATACGAATCTTGAGCACCAGTACATGAAACACTACACAGTTCGCAGTTCATCCTTGGACCACAATTCTTAGCAGTACAACATAAATAAATCAGAACATTTCAACATTTTCAACATGCATGTGCTGGAGGCTTTGCCTCAAAATCTGAAGTGAGTTGGAAAGAAGTGAGTAGGAGAGAGGAGTGAGAATGAAGATAGCCAGGGTCATTTACCGTCATTTTGAAAACAATCTGACATGGCTTTCTAATGGCTGACCAACTAAATGTGACGGGAGTGACATTTCGAGAAGAAAACTCACAAAGCAGTGGCATAGTCACAATAAGGCAGTTTTAGATGGCATTTTTTAAAATTACAGGCTTACCGATGGCATACAGCAAATTTTCCTATCAATTCTATAACTTGGTGCTATTCTCCTGTATGCTTTACGCAGGTGACAAGCATATGACAATCCTCTGGTTGTGGCTCAACCTTGATGCATGGACAAGTCGGAGATTTCTGCATGATGTGTCAGGGACTCTCGATTATCTTTCATGCATGCATTTGTCTTCCTTTGTAAACTATGGTCTGTTTTTTAATCAAGTATCTCCGGTGTGTGTGTGTGTGTTGGCCGTTAATATACTACGTTCTGTTTGCTATCATTTCCTCACTAATAGTTGCTCAGCTTTTTCAGCTGAGATTTGAAGCGAGAGCACATGCAGCTAGCTCTTTGCCTCTGCTGCATCTGCAAGTGTTTTTTTTTATATGATGTGGGCCTCCACTTAGTGCTAAGTGGGCTTACAGGCTCTGAAAGGTAGCTCAAGTCTACACCACCTCACCGCGTGGACTGCAGGCTTGCTACTGGCTGCCGGGGATGTGCATGTCCAGACCTCACCGGCGACGTACACACCACCTTGTTCCTCCTTCGGCTTCGCCATTGGTAACAGATATCTGCCAACGATGCTGCCGGTGACATATTTCAACCCTACATGTTTACATATGTCTCTGATTTGTTCGTTCTAGCAGTCTGAACTTGAACCCTATGCACTTAGCTTACTTGTAAGTTGTAATGTAAGTAACATTGGATGGAGCAGAACCTAGACATGAACAGAAGATTTCTCGGTATATGGTATATCTTTGTTCTAGTATCTAAAGATGCACCTAAAACTTATCAGCTGAACGAACTTGTAAAATCCATTTTTCTTTCGTGAAACTTACGAACAGTAGCAATCTGATAGTTAACTTGGTGACACGACTGAAGTGTATCTATCACAAATCATCGTTCGTTTGTCCGGTCAGGCATTTCTTGCATTGGATTGTTCTTCAACTCACCGATTGCTGACTTGTTGTGTTTCGATTTGCCTTTGAGCAAATGAGCAGTACCCAGAGAACAATCTTACATGCGTTTCTATCAGGCTTAACTCATGGCTAGAAAATGTTGTGGCAGCCTTGCTGTACATGTAATTAAACTTCTCCGTTCCCCCACTTGATTTTCTTTTAGACGGGTGATTGTCTTTGAGAAAATTGGAATTCAAATACAAATTCGAAACTCAGAAATGGAATTTTCAAATAAAAAATCGAATTCCAAATTTTGCTAGCATTTTCCTCTCTTTTCTCTTTCCTTCTCTCCTCCTTTTCTTTTCTCCGCCCTTCTCTCCCGTCCTTCCTTCTCCGCTTTTGCTTCCTGTCGCCGACTCAGCCACGGCGCCTGTGCCATGCGCGCACGAGCGCCTGTACCACGTGCCTGCGCCGCATGCGCTGTCCCACGCGCACGCGCACCGCCCATCACACCACGCCGCCCGGCCACGCCCGCATGCCCCGAGCTGTGCCGACTCCCCCTGTCGAGCAACAGCGCCACGCTGCCTCGCACTGCTCCTCCTCCGGCTATAAATAGTCCCAACTCCCAAATGCTTGTCACTTCCTCCGCACCATCCTCCCCTTCCTGACTTTATTTGATGTAGAGATGGACTCCTCGATTTTCCTTTGATCTACCCTACTCTATAATACACCAAAATTATCTTTACTACATCCACCCCCTCAACCACCCCCACAGTCATGCCTAATCTAAGTCCACCTAGATTTGTGTACCAAAGTAATCCAACTCCATACAAATGAATAGCTTAGATCTCTCCTCAGACCTTATTCTCTTACTCATTGAAGATCCTAAGGTCAAAATTATTTGGATCATGCACATCATTGAACCGGTACCCACCCCGCGCCCCCGACCCTCCCTCCCACCCCGCGCCCGCACGCGCCCCCGACCCTCCCTTTCACCCCGCGCCCACGCACGCCTCCCCTCCCACCCCGCGCCGCCTCCTCCTCCTCCCCACCCCGCGCCGCCGCCTCCTCCCCTCCCTCCCACCCCGCGCGCGCCGCCGCCTACCCTCCTTCTCCTCCCCACCCCGCGACGCCGCCTCCTCCCCTCCCTCCCAACCCGCACCGCCGCCTCCTCCTCCTCCCCACCCCGCGCCGCCGCCTCCCCCCTCCCTCCCACCCCGCAACGCCGTCGCCTCGTCCTCCCCCCACCCAGCGCCGCCGCCGCCTCCTCCTCCTCCCCACCCCGCGCCGCCGCCTCCTCCTCCCCCGCTCCTCCGCGCCGCCGCTGAGTCCTAAAGAGTTCTCTCTCTCCTCCCAAAACCCATCTAGGGTTCCTGGAGGTGCCGCCGCCGCCTCGCGCGCCTAGCGAGGCCACCGTCGCATCCTCCACCATACCATCGGCCTCCCGGACTTCTCCCAGGAGCTCCGCTGTTTCCAGACCGTCACTTGCCACCAGGTACGTGCCCCATTGCGTCTTCTTGGCTGTCTTTAATTTCTTGGGTTCCATCGGGTGGTTCTTGGTCTGATTGGCTGATTTGCTTGTTGGTGGATTCAGGCGGTGGTGACCAATCTGGACGACGCGCACGAGCAGATCGACACGGCCATCGCGACGGCGCTGAGGGAGAGCAAGCCGGTGTACCTCAGCATCAGCTGCAACCTCCCCGGGCTACCTCACCCCACCTTTAGCCGCGACCCCGTCCCCTTCTTCCTCGCCCCAAGGTGCCCTTCTCTCCTTTTGGTTCACAGGATTTTCTTGGATCATAAAACTTTTCCCCCAAAATCTCCAGCAATTGTAACGCTATTATGTCTTGATTCAAGTGCTATCTGCCGTGATCATAAGATTTCTTCACCCACCAAAAAGTGCTTGGTTAGATGTCGTCGGAGCCTTCACCCGCCTCCGCAGAGGTGTTCCTGGCACCAAGTTTACCCTTTTCAATTTTGTTCTCTCAATGACAACTGTGGGCTAAACAGTTTTCTGGCACTTTTTACTGTTATGAACCTTGATTAGACAACAGGGTTTGATCTCATGACATGGAAATATGTCTTTTGCTTTTCATATTTAAAGCTCACAGGTTCATGTAAATTTTTATTTTGTGTTAGGTTCCATCTACTTGTATGCCACCGGAAGCATACAAGCTCTAAATGTAACAGATCCAGACATGGTGTAGGAGCTGGCCAATTGCAAGTTTTTGGATCTTGGGAAGCCTTGATACTTGCAGAAAGAGCGTGTAGCTCCTCTTGGTATGGGAAGTTTGACGTCGAATGGTGACCTATAGGTACACCAAAGAAAGGTTATTGCACCTGAATTCTTCATGGACAAGGTTAAGGTAATTAAACCTTCACAATGAGTTCATTTCGATGATAGAATTCTTCAGGCACCCTTGTTTAAAAAAAAATACTTCAGACACCTTGTATTGTTTCACGAAGCTGTCCAATAATAATATTTGCTGGAAGTACTACCTGCATGGAGCATTGGACTAAAATTAAGTGTGGAAAATATCCACAGCGAATGCTGAATTTGATGGTGGAGGCTGCAATGTCAATGTTGAATTCATGGGAAAACAAAGTTAGAGAGCGAAGGAGGCAGTGCAGGCATTATTGTTGATGAGTTCTTGAGAAACTTTTTGGCTGATCTCATATCAAGGGCTTCTTTCGGAAGCAGTTTCACTGAAGGCAAAGAGATATTCTACAAGATTCGTTAACTTCAGACAGCCATGGCAAAGCAAAGTATGCTTATTGATGTTCCTGGGAGTAGGTATGTTCTACGCATGCAGTATTATTTTTTGTATAATGTAATGGCTTCATCCCCAAGGCTATTTCTTTTGTGATTGACACACTATTATGGCAGTCGCACTCATAATAAAATTTCATGGTATTTGAAACTTCAAAAAGTAATGCTCTGCTCAAACTGAAATATTTGAACACAAAAACGAGTCTGTGTGGATGCCTACATCATAGCGCACTCTTTTGTTGTGCACTTGTTTATGGTTTAATTTCTTTACTGCGTTTTTCTTACCCAACATTCCAATATTGACTCCTGACAGCTGTGACAGTAAACATTTGGAAACTAGCATGACTTGGCCAACAATATGTGCAAGTACATATTCAGATTCAAAGCTAACAATGGTTATTATTCGTCTCAAATCTTTAGAATTCAGAAAATAATGGATTAAGGTCCTCAGTTCATGGCAGTTTCAGATTGATTTTAGGGCAAAAACATACATAGAGTCTATACTTGTACTGGATTAATTTGAACATATCTCATGTTGGTCTGTTCTAGCTGCCACGCCTCTCAATTCTCATGTAAGCGCATGTATGATGTATCATGCTGTTCAGTAAAAAATTGCGAAAAATATAAAGCCTAGAAGATTAATATTTTGATCATGTAATAATGTACTATAGTAGATCAAAGTTGAGTAAATATACTATGTTTTGATTAAATGCTGTTCTATAAAACAACGCTGTGTGTTTGTGTTCCATATGTAGAAATCTTCTCTTTGTAGTGACCGAGGATGAGCTGCCCAGTGTCCGAGATGTAGGTAGCTCCAAGTCCCTGTTTTTCAGGGAGAACCTACTTGGGGTCCTACATTGTCATGAATTGTATGGGCTTTTACTGAGGTTTAGAGATCAAGTACATGTTATGGTTGGGTTGGGGGGGGGGGTTGTCATGCCTTTTTTGTGAAACTTGATCTGTTCCCAATCCACGCTGTCTGTGTGGTTATGCCAAGGGCGGGCTCTATGAAAAAGATCTCGGATTTAGGTGTTTGGTTAGTTGAACTGTTCTGGTCATTCTGGGCATACATTTGGTTGTATGTTATATTAGAGGTAACTCATTTTCTTACTCAGCTATCTAACTATAAGTCTATGAGTCTAAGTACATTTGGTCATAGTGAGTACTTTGCACTGTGTACAGGTGTGGACGCCTAGAGTTATCACCCTCTGGGAGGCCTTGCTGACAGTCTTACAGTATGGATTGCTTCTGCTTCACGCATATGCGCAGGATAAGCGGTGGCCATATGTGTCAATCCCTTTGTATGGTCCTAATCCCAGAATATCTTTTCTTATCTAATTTTTCCTGTGGCCATGTACAAGTTGATGATGCACTTTTCTGATGTTTGTAACTTCATTTGTTGCAATCAGGGTAAGAGGTGAGAGACCTGAAGAATGGGTTCCAGCCGAAGATGCTTCAGTTGATTATGACAACAATTGTGATGAGATTAGTGAGATGCACCCTGGCCAGAATGAGGATATTGTGGATATATTCACTGTGCATTCTTACAATAATGCAGGTACGCGGTTTCTTTCTTTTATTTTTTTTTGGCGTTGTTGTCCTTAATGAATCAAAATTTTTAGTGCGTTACTGCAAAGAGTGCAATCTGAACGCATTCGTAGTGCAATAAAATGATTAAGTGCCTTTCAGTATATAGATCGTTCCAGTTTTCATCTGATATCCGGTATTCCATTTTCAAATGAAGTAGCACTCTAGCAGATATGTGGTATTTTGGGATTACACTGATTTACCTACCCTGTAAAATACATTTTATCTTCATGGGGAATATTTGAAATGATAACTGTGGTTCATGCAGACTGTCTGTCCATGGATATTTCTGCTTGCTGTTCACAATAAAGACATATTTGTTGAATTATTTTGAAAGTAATTTCTTATATGGTTGGACATCCGCAGAGTATCATCATGTTCCAGAACAGGATATGGAAGAATCGTCAATGGATACTTGCTGGCTTTCAATTTGGTGGCAACAATTTGTTGATGCTGTAACGGTAATTAATTCACTGTTACTGTATATCCCATAGTTTGTCAATGATGTTTCTTGTTTATATTTATCTCAAATCTCGTGTCAAAATATTCATTTCAGTTATTGGGATCAATGTAGTTAACTTGTACCATTCATTTTGCTGGCCAACAAGGACATGACAGTCATAGATTGGCAAGACTGAGAAGCATGTTCTAGACTTTTAGCTGCGTACAATTGAGAAACCTATTTCTAGATACCCACTTAGTGAAACTATATACATATACTGCTTGGAGAACTTACACTGTTGGGAGAACTTTATCTATTTCATAACATCTTGCTGAAACTAATTGTATGTATCCCTTCTCCCGTATCCTCTGCTATCTTGCTGAGGTTTTGATCGTTTTTTGTTAGTAACTTAGCATATATTTTGTTACAAAGTTTTTTTATGAATTGAATGGTATTCTTTCAACTGAACAATATAGTGTGTTTATGTTCCATCTAAAGAAAATTTATTCCTTTGATGAGTTGCCCACTGTGTGAGATGTAGGTAGCTCCAAGTCCCTGTTCTTCAGGGAGAACCTACTTGGGGGTCCTACATTGTAATGAGATTGATGGGCATTTACTGAGGTTTTGATCGTTTTTTGTTAGTAACTTAGCATATATTTTGTTACAAAGTTTTTTTATGAATTGAATGGTATTCTTTCAACTGAACAATATAGTGAGTTTATGTTCCATCTAAAGAAAATTTATTCCTTTGATGAGTTGCCCACTGTGTGAGATGTAGGTAGCTCCAAGTCCCTGTTCGTCAGGGAGAACCTACTTGGGGTTCCTACATTGTAATGAGATTGATGGGCATTTACTAAGGTTTGGACTTGCATGTATTAGTGTTCAGTAAAGTAGTTCCTCATTGATTGGTTTTGAGGTTTGTGCGAATGTCATGTAGCTCCTTTGCCGCATTCCATGCACTGGTACCTCAATTGTTTCTCATTTATTATTTTATTATCTGTTTGTGACTGCAACATTTTCTAAGACTTAGCAGTCGAATGAAATGATCTTTTTTGTCCATTTTTGCAAGTAATGATACTGTCTGCGACCGACCGGTTGGCCGGGGGCTGGCGGTCAGGCGCGCGACGAGGTGCTTCCTTGGGTGCGGCGACGGGGAGGAGGGATCAATTTTTATTATTACTATTATTTTGTCAATTTTTGTGCTACTTAAGTTGAAAGTTTCACTTATAGGTTCTGCTTCTTTTCTTTGCAGGAGAGGTTAAGCCTGTGGCAGGAGAAGTTAAATCGATTTGAGGACTGGGACAAGGGTACTTGACTGCTTATTCACTCTTGTTGCGTGCCTAACCTATGCATAGATATGTAATAACTACTTGAATTCTGAATTGCAGCACCACTGCGCCCTACCACTACTGTGAATACACAAGCAGCAGCAAGGTTCATTGGTCATTCATTGCCCCATTTGACAGCTGGTACATAATTGCCTGTTGAATTTGTATGTGCTTGGGTTTTTAATTTTTGTGGTATTGAGTTGAGGTTTCATTCTTGTTATTTCAGATCAGAAGAGGAGCATGCAGGCAATCAGTAGAGGAGGAGGGGGCTGGTCTGGGAAGAAGAGAAAGCCACAGCCAATGCCAGATAGGAAGTCTGTTCGTGCTGCTGCAGAGGAGTTCCTTGCAAAGGCTGTCCAGGAGCTTAGTGGGTATAACGACAGCAGGGTGAAGGGCCCTATTAGACTTATTCCTGATGAAGATGAGGACTAGATTAATATATTGGTTTTATGCTGCTCTCACGTATTTACTGCTGCTGCTGTGCATTCCTAATCTCAATGGCATTTCAAACAAGGTCTGACATGGGTGTATGTATGGCTCCATAATGACACTGTTATGTAAATCACAATACTATTATTAGGTGCCCTTTTTCAGGGTATAGCCATCAGTACACTTAGTGTATAGCAGCTTGAATATTACAAAATTCCCATGCCCTAAAACAAACCTTTTCATGTCTTGGTTTAATAATTCATTCTTATACTCTACATTTGACACCGATGAAAATGTCATTTAGGTAGTTATTATTTATTTAATGGATAAGTGTATTTGGTCCCTCAGCTTTAGGTTGGGTTTAAGCTTTAAGCGATACGACCACATCCGAGAGAAGTCGAAGGAAATCTGAAGGCGCACGACTGCAATAAAGTTTGAACGTGGTTGTAAGGAGGCTACGACTGCGACAAAGTTTGAACGTGGTCGTAGCGTTAGCACGGGCACACTACTAGTGTAGTGAAAATATACACATCACCTCCCATCCACGATCTGATCCCCAAGGGCAAAGATGGCAATTTATGCATCCAGGCGTTGATGCTAACCACCCCAAAACCCTAACAAATTAACGGTGCAAGAAAGATCATCTATTATTTCGAAATATCATCTCAATCGCTCCAAAAGGGTGAAAAATAATACAAGTCCTGTTGTCATGCTGTAAAAAAATTGCACAAAAGTGCACTTACCAATTGAGTACTGGAAGTTCTACCCAGGGGCGGACCCAGGACAAAATCTGAGAGGGGGCACACCCACAAAGCCAAGTATACCTGGACCTTTTAATAGAGGGCAAAATGAAGGCTTCCTTTATCAATTTGATAAATCACAGATGAGTGAGGGCCTTTTAGTTGGGCTGAGTGGGGGCACTAGCATTAAATCTTAGGCTATATACCTGGACTTCTGTGAATTGAGTGGTGGCCTGTGCCCTCACTGAGTCTTCTTTGGGTCCGCCCCTGGTTCTACCTGTGCCCCTGATGCCTCTCAATCCTACCACCCCATGAGAGATGACTTCATTTTCGTACGAGTGACAATTGTCAACTGACATATAAGGCCTGGCGCGGCACACCATTGCCAAGCAAGCAAGCTAGCTTTTGTCACTCCTGAAACGCGCATGCTTCTCAATACGAAGAGACTTGTTGCAAGGTACCGACCACATGCATGCTTTCATTGCCTTGCATTTGCCTTTCAGCTTTAACTCTTCAGTATTACACGGAGCGCATTAGATGCTTCCGGCTGAGATGGCTCTGCAATCTATAACATAGAAGGCAAGCACGACTGTGAGGAGATCCTGAAGAAACGATGTTTCAGTTGGTCCATTCATGTAGAGATGTTGTTTGATCTTGGTGCAACAATTAGATTTCAGAGCTTGGCTTCCAAAGATTTGCATTTTGATGTTAGTGAATGAAAAATGTAAAAATCCATTCCCTTTTATTTTGTTATTATTTGCATTAGAACAAAATTGTGAATAGTGCAAATATTTACTGTAAAAGAAAACGTGGCCTCTGGCTCTCAACATATTTGTCTCGAGTTAAAAAATTATGGTCAATACGCTCAATTCCCACCGTGTTCTGTACGTTTAATTTCTGCCAGATGACTTCTGATTGTGGTAGAATAATGTTTGTGAAATAACACATCGAAAAAGTTTTGCCGCCAACAACTGACTGATGATGAGTCATCCCTGACTCAATATCTCTGTTTGCTTTCTGCTTGATATGGTGCTTTTTTTGCAGTTAAGGAATTAATCATATACACGTTGCAGACTGGGTCAGGTTAAGAGGTAATCGACCTCTGATGTTCATTTGCTGGATGAAGATGGTGGAACGTAATATTTTGTCAGTCTCAATAATGATGTGCCGTGTTGGTCCTGTTTCCCTCCTCTGTTTACCTGGCGGTACCAGTGACTTGGTGTGACTTCAGAGATAACGCAAGAAGGATTTGCAGAGCACAATGATATGTTCATATCAGTCTACTATGACTGCAAACCTTCAACTAAATACGCTATCAAAAGATTGCACCCTACTTTGTCAGAATGAGAATAACTGTAATTCTCCTTGTTTGAAACTTGAAACTGATTTTAAGATAAGACTTTCTAACTTAATTCGCTCTTTGCTACTGTCAAAACTCTAGACATAGAAAAGTTTGTTCCATGAAATAGACCACATTGTGACATAGAAAACTCATCATTTTGAACAGGTCTTGTTGTTTCATTTAGTTTTTCAGCAAATTTTTTGGATTGCTCCTTCAATTCTAAATAACTCTCAAGAACCTCGGTAATATGACTTTGCTTGCGATTTTTCCCATTATCATCTCCTTTCTGTCCAAACGAAGCAGAAGCAGCACATTCCATTTCATCAGCTTCTATATGAGTACTAGATGCTTCTTTCCCCTCCATATTTGCAGCAAAAGGGTTTAAACCAATAGCATGGGTATCATTGTCATTAGGGATGACTTGATCAGTTGGAGGCTCCTCTTACTCAATTGATACAAAATTCAAATCTCCTATATCTATACTACCTGTTTTCATATAAACAATTATAAAAACAGGGTAAATGATAATGATAGAATATAGTTCACCAAAAAAACTATGTAATTGAACTTCACCTTCATATAATGCTGCTAAGTAGTCGAAGAGAAGGAATGACTTATTGTGGATCTTCTTCACCTTTGTATGATCCTATTGAATGCGAAAAAGAATATAGATCGTATCAAAATCCAACACGAAGAATGCTATTAGTTAAAGAGAGTAAGGTTCTTACACGAATAATTTTATTTCAAATACTTGGTTCAGCAACAATCATACACAAAGAATCATTCTAGCCCACTCCACTTTGTTTCCTTGCATCTCGTATTGCCTTGTAACGCCCCTCCAGTTCCTTCTCCTTTTCTTGAATTTGTTGCTTTGTGAAATGGCCAAAAACAATCATACACAAAGAATGCATTTTTCATCTGGACCGGGGAAGCCCACCCGGTGGTTTTCCGCCTTCGAGAATGGGCCGGGACCCTGATAGGGATTTGAGTTCCCAAACAAGCCCTAAGGCAGTGGCGAACAGATTCCAAACCCCTTCCCATCTAGCTATGGTATTGAAAGCTTGAGTGGACGATTACTTAGGGTGTGTTTGGTTCGTGGATGGAGGTTGTATCGTATATCCTGGATGAGTGGATGCAGGCTGAGTGGAATCGTATTTCAGAAAAAGAAGATGTTTGGTGAGGCTGTATGAGCGGATACAAAAAAACTGAGATGCTGTTTGGTTGCCTGTATGAGCGGATGCAGTCTACCAAACCTGAGAGGCTGACACGTGGGACCGCATAAGATACACTGCATCCACTCATCCAGGATGGCTAGTGAAGCTCATTTTGAGCGTATCCACCCATCCTGGATGAGGGCGTATTTTTGCATCCGCTCATACAGGCTGTATCTGCTCATACAGGCAACCAAACAGGCTCTTTCTCAGATTATACGGATCCACCCATCCAGGACGAAGGAGATTCAGGCAACCAAACACACCCTTACGAGATGAATGCGTCGTCGCATGTGCATTCCTGATGACCCTTAATCATATTCCTACGTCGCAGAGAGCAATGCCGTTGATCTTGTGGATGTCCATTGATCTTGATGAGAGCCAGCCACTCACTCCATTGGCAAGGAAGCTGAGCTCGTTGCTGTAGTTGCCAAACACATATATAGCATGAACTATTCCAATAGAGTAAAGTGCAACACAGGTACTATAACTTATAAGACGGGTGGAAGTAGGTTACATAACTATAAATTTGTTCGTTTACGTCACTGATTTTTTTAAATGATGTAATAAGGTACAAAATGAGACGTGGTGGTATATTTGACACTGACGTAGTGTTAGTTGTGCTTTCAGCGTGGTTCAAGGTTGTATGTATTACCCAAACCATCCCCCATTCTTAGAAAGAAAGCGACAAGCACATCGAGAGCGCCATTTGGAGGAGGGTCTGACGATCTAGCTAGCGTGCATGGATAGCGTTCTACTAGAAGTTGCGGTGAGAAGAACTTCCAGTGAAGTTACCAATCCCTTGATTGATTTTAGTGGAGTTTCGACGGTGTTCTTCTGTCCCTCGATTGATTCCCCACATCACCATTGCCCACGTGGCTTGTACCTACATCACCGCCGCCCCCATGCCCTCTCTACCGATTTAATTCTCTCTATATTCATGTAGTTAGTCGCATCGTTCATCACTCCACTCATAGCAGGAGATAAGTAATGTTTCTCTTAGCAGGTCGCTATGTTGCTCAGGTAGCCATGCCACATCCCGAAGATAACTAATGTTTTCTCTTACCATGTCGCTATGTTGCTCAGGTGCCCATGCCACATCCCATTTACAGTGTTTTTTTGACTGTCACATTTAGTACTACAAGATTACAACACCAATTCCTCTGTAGAAACAAAATGGATTACAATGGCAATGAGCAACGTATCCTCGTTCAGAGAGAATCATGATTGGGATATATCTGTGTAGCGTTGAAGGGTCTACAAGAATGGATCATTAATTTTCTTTTTGTATAAAAAAGGGTCTCTTTTATCTAACAAGACTTATCTTGCACTTACAACAGTACTCACAATACACAAGGACAGTGAAATCGTTCAACTAGTATATCTATCAGTGACTAATTCTGTAACCCAGTCCTTACAAGTTAAAACAAGATGGTGAAGGGGGTTACGAGTAGGCTACATTGGCACAAATTAAAATTTCTATCGCGTAAACTAGAAATCCATACGAGTAAGATCATGGATCATTATTACTGTATGCGTAGTGCAGCAGAAAAAGAGTTGAAGTAGCCCAATTTGATATAACGTGCATCGATGTAGTGGAAGTAGTCGATCGTCCAACGTCTTTGAAAAGTGATCCTCGGAAGCCGATCGTCCTCTAGCGGTAGTTGATCTCTACAAACCAATCGTCTTCTCCTCTGATCGTCCTGATCAGCGCCGCAGTTACAGTTGCGCCTCTACCAAAGTTCATATGTCTAGGGATAAAATGCCATGTACCGATGTGCTAGCATCAGCACAGACAGTAGGGCTGTTGGAAGGAGGGGGCTAGGGTTTCTATGGGTAGTGCGATCTCTCTGTTCCCATAACCCAATACACCACTTTATGTAGAGTTTCCGACCTGATACTTATCTAATACGAATAGAGATCGTATTCCACTTAGAGTCTCTCATTTGGGTCCTTATTATTCCAACCTATTAAATGTGACCATGTAAGTTCATGTATATTTAGTTGTAACCTGAAAAAATCTTTCCAATCACTAGTCAACAGTGGTCCCTAATAGGACATACCAACTCCAAATATACACAAAGACCAAAATGGACAAACCTTATGCAATATGATCTTCAACCAAGTCTTAGTCACTAATGATCAGTTCATAACTCCTTGCGACCAATCTGTACCCCCATGCGACCAATTCGTAGACTTGTTTGTAATATGTCCGACCAGCTCACGACCAGCTAGTATACCCACACGATCTGTTCGTATCTGGTCGGACTAAACGAGCTGTTTGCGTATTCTTCTTTTGTCTCACGATACATGGTCGAATTTTAAGTGAGAAACATATCATTCATAGACTGTTCGATCTTTTTCCAATGTAGTGATGGATAACTTTATGTGATCAACTTCTCGATCACTCGTGGTATGATCATGCACTTCCTTTATCCTACCAAATCAAGGGGACTAGATATCTCTCTCCTGTTATGTAGAAGAGGCAAATCCCATATCGGACCAGTCATATTCTTCCGCATATTTCATAGTATATCCGAAAGTTACCTTTATAACTAGCTAGTTACGAAGTAGCGTTTAGTAACCTCTAAATGTAATTTTACATATGTAGGAAACTGTACTGATCTCATGTACAAGGATTCACTACACCATGACCCAATTTCAAGGACAGTCTGTCTGTTGGCAAAGGCCACCTTCAGCAACAAACTATCTATCAGTAAAATTTTTCTCGACAGAAGAAAGCTGATGCTATAAGTCCTGCTAGCGAAAGTCTTCTTCGATAGATATATCTTTGCTGATGACAAGCTGACTCCAATATTGCGGGAAAATTGTAGATTTGCCCCACTCTTGAGTGGCTTTGTAGATTTGCCCCAGTGATGTCTCAATGACATGTGGGTCCAGGGCCCACATGTCATTGAGACAACTAGGGCAAATCTACAAAGTGTACTTTTTTAAGTGGGGCAAATCTACAAAAGCCCCCCAATATTGCGGCTCTGCCGGTGACCTAACTTTTCCCCACAGACATACTTTTCCTGATAGACAGATAATACAATTGCCGACAGATCGTTAGATGGCAAACAGTACCTTTGCCGACAGATTGTTTGATGGCAAGCATTGCCCAAATTAAAAAAAAATGCATTTAAATAATTCTAGAAAATCTTATAGATCCTTGATCCATACGTAAATTCTAATCAATATTGCTTAACAGTATTGATGTACCCACATTGTATATAGTACTAAGAGTAAGTCAACCAAAAATGTTCATTCCGTAGGCAACAACTACACAGTAGAGGAAAGAACTATACATGATTTTTTCCAAAAAAAAAATCCATGTACAAAAGTTCCAGGTATTCATCAGCAACTCTAGGCAACTCCATAGTAAAGATATTACTTCAACGACCTGATGATAATGAGAGAAGTCCGGAGTTACATCACATTCTGTTGAATTAATCCAAATGCATCCTTTGCAAGGTTAAAAAGTTGGGGAGAGACATTCACTAGCATCACATGTATAAATCTTGGAGACATTTGCTAGCATTTTTATCGACACAACTCATTTATGCTACAGGAAACGAATTATCTACGAATAACTTGATAACAATAGCAAATAGCCAATAGATCAGGGTGAATTCTGATTCATAAAAAGCATGTTAAGAAGAATAATTCAGATGTTACTATAGCACACTTCTATAGTTTTCCCCAATCCATTTCCAAGCATACCAAAGTGCAGAGTCCAAGTCGCTACATTGTCTCACACAATGGAGACATGCAATCAGTTAAGCCACATAATTAGTTAAGTTGGGAAAGATAATATCATCATAGTTCAGCAGGCCTGACAATGTGTAAGATTTGTTTCATTACTTTCATAGAGGCATCAGTTAATAGAATAAAAAACTGCTAACAAATGGGCAAGAGTTTTCTGTAGAGAGATCTCACAGCAGCAAGCACATTTCTCTGAATTTAGAGAAAACCAGGCACAGATATCACAATCTGAGACAGGCAGCACCCAGCAGTGCCTTGTTATTATCAGAATAAGCCCACAAAAATGAGCAGGTAGACTTTTAGTGTCCTCCAAATGAATGACGAGTTGCTCTAACCAACATGGCATAGATAGATATAATGCTTAGTAAAACCAACAATAATGCATCACTACTATGGCTGGAATAACAGTACAGGGCCTCTAATTGCACAAAGACTAACAAATTGAACGTTTAGCTAGTTACAGTCTAATATCAGATCATGTACAGAACTATCTCACAAGAAAGGGCTATGACTACTCACTCTTCCTATTTGATCACAAAGCTAAAACAATAGACCAATGATTAATAGAAAATAGACATGGCTAATTCAATATGGTGTAACCGGATATCTAAATCAAACTAACATAGACTAGTTTTAGACTGGAGACGTCAGTGCCCCTAAAACAACAGCAGCACAATCTGTGCAGGTTTTTTCTTCAGTTCTTCTAGTCTGAAAACATCCATGGGGCCTCGCTGAAGCAGTTGGGACTCCGGCGGCAGTGTGTCAACCTGACAGCAAGGCTGTCCAGAACGAGCAGAGGGAGGACATGAGGAAGCGAGGGGACCAAACTGGAAAGAATTGCTGAATTATTTGTAATGAGGTTGCCATGACATTAACAGGTAAAAACACTATACATAGTTGATATGAAACAAATAAACATTAGCAGCTATACTAGTAAACTCACATGCTAATCTCTGCTGGGCATTTCAACGAACATCTTGTGGGTAACTCAAATCAGCACATGTAGCCACCAACAAAGAACTCCGCCCCTAGTGTCCCCTGCTCCCTCTCCTCTACTTGTACCAGTTGGGGTGAGGAGTGCAGCTGAGGGAGATGACGGCCATGGGAGCATAGGAAGACGGCGCCGACGTGATCAGATCTAGGATGACGACGGCCGCCGACGGGAAGGAGACGGGCGTGGGTGTTAGTGTGGCCACGATGGTTTCCTCCAACAATCCTCCAATCACAAAAGGAAAAAAAAATAACTCAAAGCCTGTGATTATTCAGAAAGGATGAGAGGTACTCACTCATGCAAGGCGGTGTCCTACTTCCTAGCAGCGAGGTACAGTGAGCTTGAGCTCGGGGCCAACGCGGACGGCGTAGGCGGCGGCAAGGGAGTTTGGAGGCAGCTGAGGAGGCAGTGCGGGGCTGGGGACAGCACCGCGGTATTGGAGCTGGGGGCTGGGGAGCGTTGCAAAATTTGCATCAAAAGATTCTAATTTCATTTTGTACAAGATTCATTGCAAAAGAGAAGGCAGGAATCAACACCAACATTTGCATCAAAAGAGCCCTATTAAAAAATGAAATTACTCAGACCAGGTGCAGCTAAATGAATTATTGAAAGAGATTAATGAAGCACAGGCTGCGGCTCGTTGGAATCGACTGAGGAGATCGGACACGCGGCGGCAGCACAGGCGGTGTCGCACGAGCTGCGTAGTGCGGCACCGCCGTATAGAATTTTTTTCCATCTAAAGGCTGCTTCTCGTTGTTAGTTTATTTTTTACTCTGTTACTCATGAGAATTAGAATCCAATCGTTTAAAAAAGCTGAGTATTTAATACAGCTTCATAAGATTAAAAAAACTGAAGGTAGAAGCTGTACCAAACAGCCCTGTCATTCATTTTTCTTTCACATGGGAGCTCTCACTCATTTCATCAGCTTATATGGGCCGCATAGAGCAACGCCGAGCCAATCCGTTAGGCAAGGTTTCGGCCCAGCCACCACTAGTGCATAAGCATGATAAATATAACAAAAATGTTCACAAATAAGAAATTCAAGACCACAATTATGCACAAACTATAAATCTCTGAACTGATCTGGACACGTATGGAATAAGCTATGAACGGCAGAAATCTTAGTAGTGTGATTCACCACGGGAGTACTTAAAGCTATTCAAACAAAGATGTGCATCATCAACTGAGAGCTCTGAAGTGCGCAGCAACGCGAGACTGGGTCCAGAACTAGAATGGCCTATGAATATTTCGCTGAATTGGCAATTGACTAAGACAGCAGGTGAGCAGAATAATATTTCTCGACTCAAGTCCTAAAGAGCAGAATAATATTTCTCGCTCAACTGAAAGGGCAGAAAGTAATTCAAACAAAAGGCATTGCTAAGAAAGGTTCAGGTAGAACTGGGGAAACCAATTTATCATACAGGACCCAACATCACAGAATGAACCAACACAACACCACCTCCCTATTACAGATCATGATCAGGTTGAATAGAAAAGTAAAACAGCAGCTCAATTACGTGGCTAGAATACTATCGATTTGTCAAGAGTAATTCTCCCAGAGGCCAATTATATTCACAATCACTGAGCTATATCACAAATCCCATAGGTTATCATCGATTCAGAGATGTATTATCAGCACCATTCAAGCAACAGCAACAGAAATCATGAACACGATAAGGTCGGCCGCACACGCGTTGAGCAGAGAGAGAGGGAAGATAGGATGAGCTGGGACAGATGGATAAGGTCGGCCAGCGACGTGGGCACATCCTGAACGTCCACGCATTGGCCCAGGAGAGAGGGCAGGAGGTTTTAAATTCTATTTTGGTTTTTGATTTTCAAAAAAGCCAGAAAGCACAAGAAGGCTAAGCAAAATCCCAAATAAATTCCAGAAAAATTCATAGAAATTCCTAGAACCATTTTGGAATTATCAAAAATATTTCTAACTTAATTTGGTATTACATTTTCATACTAAAAATACTTTTTATTTTCAAAGTTACATTTTAAACTCCAGAAAACCTAGAAAACCAAATAAGCCCAAATAAATCCAAATAATTAATTTAAAATAGTATTTTACATAAAATCAAAATATCCTTTTATTTAATAATATTTTTAATTTTTTACTTAAATTACTTTTCAAAACCAACTTTTTAAAAAACAGAAATTTAGGGCAAAACAAAATTAAAACTCAGGCAAGCAAAACACTTATTTTTATTTTTTACTATTATTTTTTTAATAAAAACCTGGGCTATTACAGATCACCTCAATTGGAACTCATATGTGAAAATTATTGCCTTCATACGCCAGGAATGCGGTCAGAGATACGGTCATATGGCTTCGAACACCTCCAAGTCAATTGAACGGATGCAAGCATCTCCAGCCAATCCAACGGCGGGATCGTTCGGCCTAGTCCAAACGTTACCATCAATATCGACCATCCAAAGTTGATCGAACGACATGGAAGAATGAATGTTCAGAGTGGTCCGAATGTCACCGTCATTATCGACCATCCAAAACTAATCGAACGTCATGGAATGAACGAACATTCAGAGCGATCCGAACGTCTCTAAGGCAATCGGGTGGTTCATTGAAAATCGGACGGTATGACTCATTAGAGTGGCCTGAATGTTTCCAAGGCGATCGGGCGATCCGTGGAAGATTGGACAGTGTGATCGTTCGGAGCATCTGAGCATCCAACGCTGATCGAACGATTCGGACAGTCGAAACCATTTGGACTGGTCCGAACGTTCTGAAGGTCTTACGAGTGCCCGATGTGGATCGACGGTCCTGAACACATCTGAGGTTGATCAGACCGATCCGAGGGTAGTTTTTGATACCAGTTGAAATCGTTTGAATGTCTAGAGCATCTTTGTGAGTTCGATTTGACTTGTGAACGATTTGATGTGGTAATGACGACTTGAACATGTCTTCCTTTACTTGGCTCTATGTATTTCTTCTTCGTTAGCTTCCCCTCCATGTTTTAAATTCCGAAAGCTTCACATCGTTCAAACCTGAGCATGCACACAACATTTGCATGAGGTAATATCCAGTTCTCTCGTACATTAATACCAGATTCAATTAGGAGCGAGTTCACCTATTGATTAATCTTTTTAACTCGTGCTTGTGTAATCGGTCCAGTTGTTATCTTTGGAATGTCCTCATCAATAAGTGTTGTTGCTTGTGTGCACAGAGATTTAATGTTTTGATCTTAGGTTTAATGATTTTTCTCTAACTCATTTACATATTACAGTTGCTTGCAGGATTTTTTCCTAACTTATCGTGTGGTTAGTCGAGTCGAGTCTCGATTCCACACCTGCGTAACCTTTGTTGGCTAGCAGCATCATGGGGCAACGACATCGCGAAAATTTGTAAGCTTGTATCGAACGCAACAATACTTTTTGACCGAAACGTCACCATTGGTTAGTCACAAAGTCACCATTGATTGTGACTTTGTGAGATTGTCACTGAGATTGTCTGTTACTCTGTTAGTATGTGAGTAATTCAGTGTGATCAGTAATTCAATATTCAGTGACTCACTTGTCAATGTATGTGAGTATGTCTGTTAGTCTGTATATGTTCATAGTTCATTGTGAGATTGTCAGTATGAATGTATGATCACTAATCAGTATGATTGTGAGATTGTCAGTATGATCAGTTCATTGTTGATTTGTTGTCAGTGACAATCACTGTATGTCTGTCATTCTGTGTTGTCACTTGTCACTGATTGTTCATCAGTATGATCAGTTCATTGTTGATTTGTTGTTTCCTTGATTTACATATGCAATTTTGTTTTTGCAGGTTTAGGTTCTCGTACTATTGTTGATGAAGATATGATAGGCTCAAATGAACCAAATCTTTGTTAATTACGCAAAAATTACCTCGTGCTAGTGGTATGTTACATTCTTCTTTTTGTTATGTTTTATCTATTTTGTCGTATCGTTCAACATGGAGTTCAAATTTTATTTTGATTATGTGCATGCATTGCTATATCTCAGTACTGATAGTATTTTATACTAGACTACTAGTTATAGACTTATGTCCTCCTTAGTTTTGGGCCCGAGGCTCCGATAAATCCTGGCTTCGCCACTGTATTTGTGTGTGGACTTGGTCTCGTCTTATCGCCAAATCAGTGGATGGAAGAAGATGCACAGGAGCGTGAATGCTTTCGCTACATTTATTTGTGTGTGGACTTGGTCTCGTCTTATCGCCAAATCAGTGGATGGAAGAAGATGCACAGGAGCGTGAATGCTTTCGCTACATTTATTTGTGTGTGGACTTGGTCTCGTCTTATCGCCAAATCAGTGGATGGAAGAAGATGCACAGGAGCGTGAATGCTTTCGCTACATTTATTTGTGTGTGGACTTGGTCTCGTCTTATCGCCAAATCGGTGGATGGAAGAAGATGCACAGGAGCGTGAATGCTTTCGCTACATTTATTTGTGTGTGGACTTGGTCTCGTCTTATCGCCAAATCAGTGGATGGAAGAAGATGCACAGGAGCGTGAATGCTTTCGCTACATTTATTTGTGTGTGGACTTGGTCTCGTCTTATCGCCAAATCAGTTGATGGAAGAAGATGCACAGGAGCGTGAATGCTTTCGCTACATTTATTTGTGTGTGGACTTGGTCTCGTCTTATCGCCAAATCGGTGGATGGAAGAAGATGCACAGGAGCGTGAATGCTTTCGCTACATTTATTTGTGTGTGGACTTGGTCTCGTCTTATCGCCAAATCAGTGGATGGAAGAAGATGCACAGGAGCGCGAAAGTTTGTAAGCTTGTATCGAATGCAACAATACTTTTTGACCGAAACGTCACCATTGGTTAGTCACATTATATTCGTCCGGTCGGCCATCTTGCGTGCTGTGTGATTGACCTCAGAGCAAGCTTTTCTTCTCGTTGGCATGAGCCCTTGGCAGGAATAAAATTGAGGGAAGATTTATTGCTTTGGCTTAGTATAATCACTTAGGTCATAGTTCACAAACTGGTGCATGTCATCTACAGTTCTATCGTTAAGCCTATTTGAAACGCGAGAATCTTATAGGAATTTTGTAGAAAGAGAAACATGCACCCTTGCTTGATGTGAGGTTTATATCGGAATTCGCATAGAAATCCTGCATTACAAACATGGCCTACTAAACAAATGTTGCTGTACAGAAGTAAGGTGTGTGTGCATGAATGAGATGGAGCTCGTAGTTGTTTCTTGATGCTCTAACTCGATACCTTACATCTCCTTATGGCTAATCTACTGCCAACTTACTGATGTTCGGTGTGTTGCACAAGTATGGTCGCCCTGATGAGAGGTGAGGACTAGTAGCACTGGCGTCCGGTGTCAGCTTTGATTTGCCTCCAGCTTTCGGATTGGCTTTGATACACTTGCTTGTCTTTTGCGCTCCAATCCATTTTCAGATTGGCATCATCTCGGTCAGTGGCCAACGACATCGCCAAAGTTTAGCTTGACTCAAATATTACTTTAGTTGCTTGGCTCGAATATTACTTTAGTTGCTTTGATTTGGAACCTAGTGCCTTTCTAATAGTACTAGAGTTCAAAGGAACAAATACTTGAGTAAGAGGAGATTTATTTTGTGCCTATTCACCCCCATATATGATACAGGGAAACTTTCCAGGAAATTTTTTTCGTCCCCCACTGATAAATCCGAAATTCAAAAATTTTAGGAAATTATGAAAAAATCATTCGAAATTTTTAACTTTTAAATCTGATTTTTTTTATGGAAAACAAAAAAATAGTGTTGGTTTTTGGGTTTCTAACTCACAATTAACCTTATGTTCACCAACCACTGTCCCTTACCACTAAGATAGCTAAGTGCTTCTTGCATGAAATTGGATATAAAATCTAGTTAAACTCCAAATTTCGAACTGAATTCACCGATTTAACCATTTTTTGGACCCCATGGAGAAAGCCAAAATTCACCAATTTCGGCCAGAATTGTATTCCCTAATATCATACCAAGTGAAGAAAGAAAAGCATATTATTGTCCTTCCTCGGTTCCTCCTTAGGCTCGTCAAGCATGTTATTGTCCTTCCTCCTTAGGCTCACCAAGCGAAGAAAGAAACGTATAGGAATGTGCTTCTACACTTTTCTTAATAGTGATTTACATAATTTTTAAAGCATGATAAATAGTGGATAGATGTTACTTCTTCATGTGTTTTGAGAAAAATGAATGGAGCCTAGGTCCTATCAATTGTTATTGCTGACACCTAAGTAGGCAGGCAATTCATATATACTTCAACACTCTGTCACACATATAGATTCCCTCAAGCATATGACATGGAATATCCCGCTCATGTAGGCTTTCTTAGGCCTAAAACATGAAATAGAAGTAGATTAAAATTACTATTTTTATTACGCTAACCGGATCTTAAACTCAAGACCTCTTAGCTTTAATACCATATTAAGGGCATCTGTAGTGTATGAAAATAGAGGGTCATAAGCCATCTTAAGGTCGACCTTATACATTACAGGGGTGACCTTAAGCAGGCCATAAGCAAAAAAGGCTTGAGACTGGTCCTCAAGCTAAAGACCTAGCCACAAGCATTAAAATACAATTTTCTTTACATCTATTGTTCTCTCTCCCCAACTACCAACTGCCACATCCCCCTTCTTTACAGCCGAGTGAACCCTTCTTTACAGCCGACGGTGGCCTTAAACGTTGCAGCGTCGGTCTTAAGAATGATGCGGGGCCCACCTTAAGAGCCGGCAACCTATATACACTACAGATACCCTAAGTTGCACGTATTTCAACCCAAAGCTTACGATGATGAGGAAAGACGAGCAATTCATTTATATTTCAATACTTCCCTCACATGTAGGCTTCCTTAAACCTAAGACATGGAATAGAAGTAGACTGTAATTTTTTAATTGCGCTAATTGTGCTTTGAGCTTAAAATATTTTAGCTATGATTCTATAGTAATGATTTTTTTCCTAACTCATTTATATATTACAGTTGCTTGCAAGACTTTTTCCTAACTTATCCCGTGGTTAGTCGGCATTAGGGCCGCGGTCATACCGGTCAGGTGCAGTAGTACCGGTCATAAACAACAGTCAGATCAGGGTGTGATACTATCAACAATGTACGGGCCGTACTACCAGAGTGAGGCGGTATGACAGGCTTTTGGTTCACCGTCATACCGACCGAGGAGCTATTTGGTCGTGCACTTATTTGAATCAAGTTATTGGAGTGTGGTCATGGTATGGGAGTTGTTGCTTGTGTGTACAGAGGTTTAATGTTTTGGTCCTAGGTTTAGGATCGGTGATTTGGTTGCATACATTTTGCATTGTGCATCGTATGGATGAAAGTGTTAAATGATGATCTTGTGTGTTATGCAGTGCTACGTGATGGTTTGCTTGTTGGTGTTGGTTGCAGGATTTTGGAGCTAGGTCATAGTGAGACGTATGAGGACCGGGACTAGGCACAGGTTAGTGCATAGGTCTAGAACCGTCAGGGAGACGTCGAAGATGTCTAAGGCTCGTGGAGTGGATGCAAGCCGGGATGATGAGGAACTGGAGCGGAAGCTACCAGTGGTGGATAGGACGAGCAATGGTAAGGTAGACCGGGACTAGGCTTAAAGAGGAGTCGAGATCCTATGCGGTCAAAGAAGTTGGGTGTCGTCATGTGCGAGAAGAAGCATATAGTGCGCCAAGTGACTTAGGTCGTTTGCAAGTGAGAATGGTTCGGTAGGATCCAAACGTGTGAGAGGCTTGGCAGCAAGTCGTTGGGGCCACGTTGAAGATGGAGAAGCATAGGCGATGCTTCGTGGCAAAGGAAACAGGGAAAGAAAGAAGGGTTTTGTCATCAGACCCATCGGCTTTGAGAATGCCGAATTAGTAACGCTCGCAGAGGTTCCCAGACTGTCCAGGGCGGTCGGCACTGCCTCGCGTTATGGGTTTTCGTCATTCGACAGGAAATTCTATTCTTACATTTTTATCGACTTACCTGCTACAGTTAAAAAACCCTAAAGTGAAGTGTAGAGTCCTTTGGACCAAAATACCCTTGGGGTAGATAGCCACATGAGAAAAGAAAAGAGGTTAAAGGGGGGCAGCCTGGTCCTTGCTCAAAGCCAAGAGAGACACGGCCATTCCCCTCTTAAGCCAACCAGTATACCAGCAAGACACAATCTTATGATAATATTATGATAAACTATTTTAAAATTTGTGAAATGGTTTATTGATTTTATAAATGTTGCATTTTGTCTTAATCGCTTTCTGAATTTTTGTGAAAAACAGTATGACCGTAGCTTGGTGCTGGTCATACCGCAATGCGGTAGTACTGTAGCGGTGCTGGTCATACTGGTGTGCGGTAGTACTGTAGCGTGGTACTGGTCATACTTTTGGGCGGTAATTCTGATTTGTACTTAGTGGTAGCTATTTTTCAGTGAAGTTGAATTACGAGGTGTACAGTGCGGTAGTACCGGTCTAGGTAAACAATTCGGAGATTTTAGAAAATTAAGTCGTGAATTAAGTTGTGAATAATGCATTTTCGGTGTGCGTGTAACACCACCTTTTGTGCCCCTAGCATCTTGATTTGTTTTTATAGTATATAATATATATTTCATGTGTTCAGGTCTCATCTTTCCTTTGTTGCTAGCTTTTTCACTTGAGGCATGCATGAATATATTTTTCGTTTTAGTTTGTGTGTTTAACAGGTTGCTAACTCTATTTATGTCAAAAGGGCTTATTTTGAGTAGCTTATGGCTGAAAAGTACTGTAACTGGCAGAAAAAACACTGTAGCTGACGGTGGCTTATTTGGCGTAATTAAGTTTTAAAAAGTTTAAAAATAGAAAAAAAAACAGGTTAGCCCGTTATGAACAGTACAAACGAATACGAAAAAACTGACAAAAAAGCTCAAAAAATGCTAAAAAACCAGAAAAAGATAAAATTGTTGAATAGTAAAAAATAAACCAAAAGCTAGAAACTCAAGCTGAAATAAGCGGAACCTTAAAAAGTAGCTTTTGGTTTGCCTTATTGGTGGGCCCATCTCTCCAATGCAACTTATGTGCTGGCAGAAAAAAATTACATGGTCAGCCTTTACACGAGGCATTGGTGAAAACCGCATAAATTGTCTGCTTCACCATTATTGGTGCGCTGCTGCATAATGAGATGAGCGCATGCTTGCTTTCGCTGCATTTATTTGTGTGTGCGCTCGTCTGCTGATATTTCCAAACAGCGGTACTACTGCAAAGTCCGAATGGGTCCATCTGACTTGACTCCACGTCTCCACCACCAGTGTAATCATTTACTGGTTAGAGCATCTCCAATAGTTTGAGTGAGCTAGCTATATACATGTACACATCAGCATATATCCTATGTGGAGGAAAGAGAGTATGCAAAAAAAATCGAGCCAGCTCTTTCTTAAGCACTAGTCTATAACGCCAAACGAGGCAGCCTCTATAAATTCTGTGTGTGCATGTAAACATCAAATAGCTATCCTTATAAATAGTTCTTTAGAATGCTAGCTTTAGTGTGTACTATATAGATGATGTGGAAGTCTTATAGTTAGTTGCCAGCTCTTCCTTAACCATCTTTCCTTTCTTTAGAATGCTCGCTTTAGTGTGTACTATATAGAATGCTAGCTTTAGTCTTATAGTTAGTTGATAGAGAGCAAGTACCGCAAGTCCGGATGGATCCATCTGACTTGACTCCACGTCTAATCATTTACTGGTTATGATGGAGGGCAAGAACTTTGTTCCTCCTGTGAGCATCTACCAAACAAGAACAAATAAAAATCAAACTTTAGTATCCACAACCACAACTGCATTCTCACAACATCTCTGAGAGCAGAGATAAAAGGACGTCGTGGCTGAGGCTGCCGTCTCTGCGCACGAAAACGCGTCTGTGACACTCCAAACCTGCCTGCCCCGCCTACCCATCTGTAAGGCTCCCTCTCCACGCTATTTCTCCTCTGCTGATCTCCTCGATCACTTACGCCATTCCCTAAAGTCCTGGCTCTTTAAAACGCCGAGAAACTGAATGTCATTCTCGACGCCGACAAACACGGCACCGCATTTCGACGACTCCCGTGAGCTTCTCCTCTCTCCGACTACGTCATAGTGAGTCTCATCTTTCCTCTGAGCTCCATGCTCACCAATTGCTTTGCAATGCAGTGAACCGTCGACGCGAAGCCTTCTTTTTGATCTCCAATCAGAAACGCCGCTGCTAGTCGTTCTCCTTTCCCGGTGAGCCATACCTTGATTCTTTTTGTCTCTACCACTATATGCATGCATGCAAATTTACGCACACCTTCCTGCACCGTTTCCATTGCCAGAGACTACCGATACTTACAGAACATGGATAACTAATTAGAGAAAGGTGAATAACACGTTTAAAATTTTTCTTACCTTCTAAATAATTTCTATAATTTTAATATGGTAGAAATTTAAAATAACTGAAACCTACACAATTATAGTAAATCTAAGGCACTATAAGTATAGATATTTACAAGAGGCTCTAGCATAAGTAAATAATCATAATATACTAAATGTACAAAAGCTGAAAAGGAGGCAGTGATAACCAATGAACACACGATGTTTTTACCGTGGTGATCGGAAACATGCCGGTTTCCCCTAGTCCATGTTGAGAAAAACCCAAACGACTTGGACCGACTCCACAAATTAAACCCCAGCCCCGCAATTCACTAGTGGTTGTTCTTCCTTCACTCCGAAGATGGTCGATGCAGGGCTTCTTCACAACTTTCTTGAAGAAGTCACCGTGCAAACACCCACCAAATCATCCAGGTGCCGGCAAGCACCAAGAGTAAAAAATCACAAGCTTCGCTTGACGACAATCAAGTACCAAAGGATTAATTTAAAGATGAAATGCACTTGTTTGGCTCAACCACTTCAAATGAATGCACAATGAGAAAAAAGGTGTGGAGTGAATGCTCAATGCTCAAAGATATTCAATAGTCTCTTATTTCTATCCTTGAGCAGGTGGATGGGTATTTATACCCTCACTAACCAAAACTAACCGTTATAAGGAAATTCCTGAAAAATTCAGGACGAGCGAAGGTACCGCAGTGCAATGGCCGGTACTTCTGCACCTGTTCTGACACAACAGTAACAGCTATTTTAGAACTTCTGAACTAGCCGTTGGAAGTTGGCACAGAACTACCGCCGTTATAAATCTGGTAGTTCCGATAACCAGAAGTTCTGAAATTTCGGCGTGGTACTTCAGTTTGATCTGAGGCTGAGAGTTGGCGCTCTCTGGAAAAAAAAGGTTCCGCCCGAACTTTCAGAACTTTCGTGCTCCGGAAGTACCGTTTAAGGCTGTGGTACTACTGCTCTATGGTAGTTCTGCTATTGAAACTCTGCTACTTCTATTTGCTGTAGACACAAAATCATCCCGACGGTGCTCTCTAGAAAAAAGATTCCGCTCGATTTTGACGGAGCTTCATTTTTACCATCCTTTTGAATCTTTGTGAAAAGCTTCTTTTTGCCGTTGAAGTTCTTCTTCTTGGATGACTTCTCCTTGTCATCCTTCTTTTTAGGGTACTGAGAGGTAATATGCCCCTTCTTATCACACTCATAACAATGAATGTTGTTATAACATTTGTCGGTGGTGTAGGGGTGCCCCTTCTTTGCTTTCTCATGACTAACGCTTCGATTTGAGTGCCTTTTCATGAACTTGTTCATTCTCCTTACTAAGAGAGCCAACTCCTCCTCAGAGTCCTCATCATATTCGGACTCCCTGCTTGACACCGCTTTAGCCTTGAAAGTGGTGATCTTCTTGCCCTCTGAGGAGGATTGCTCCAATAGCTCCTCCTTATCTTTCTTGTACAACTTACTTGTTATGAGGTTGCTCAAGAGTTGCGTTGGTGCCATTCTTGTCAACTCGAGTGAGTTGAGAAAGAGAGTCACCAACGTTTCATATTTATTCCGTAAGGCTCTAAGCATTTTCTTTACAACATCAGCATTGGTTAGATTAGTACCAAGGCCTTTGAGTTCATTTGCAATGTTGTTGAGTCATGAGTACATTTCATTTATATCCTCATGAGGCAACATTGTAAAAGTCTCATACTTAGTCCGAAGCCTATACAATTTGGCTTCTTCAACCGTGGATGTCCCTTCATGAATTTATGAGAGGGTAGTCTGAATAGTGTGAGCGGTTTCTAAATTGCTCACCCTATTGAACTCATCCATATTTAAATCTCCAAATAGAGCATTCATGGCTTGGGCATCTAAATGAGAGTTACGCCCATGTTGTTTTGTGGGGTGTAGTGGATCAAGAGGCATGACATAACCCTCATTTACAATTTTTCAAATGTTCGGACTCATAGCCTTGAGATATATAAACATTCTAATTTTTCAACAAGAGTAATTTGAGCCATCAAAGAAAGGTGTCTTTCCTATAACAACCCCCTCGCTAGCCATTATTTCTCTTTGGACGGTTAAGTCTAACAAATGAAAGATCAAACTCTGATACCATTTGTAGGATCAAGAATAACCGACTAGAGGGGGTGAATAGGAGGTTTAATATTTTTCTTGCCTTCTAAATAATTTCTACAATTTTAATATGGTAGAAATTTAAAGCAATTGAAACCTACACAATTCTAGTAAGTTTAGAGCACTACAAGTATAAATCTTTACAAGAGGCACTAGCACAAGTAAATAATCACAATATACTAAATGTACAAGAGCTGAAAAAGAGACAAAGTGATAACCAATGAACATATGATATTTTTACCGTGGTGATTGGAAATTTGCCGGTTTCCCCTAGTCCATGTTGAGGAAAACCCAAGCGACTTGGACCGGCTCCACAAATTAAGCCTCAGCGTCTCAATCCACTAGTGGTTGTCCTTCCTTTACTCCGAAGATGGTGGACACTAAACCACTCACAAGTCAATGCTGGGCTTCTTCACAATCTTTTTGAAGAAGTCACCGTGCAAACTCCCACCAAGTCGTCCAGGTGCCGGCAAGCACCAGGATAAAAGATCACAAACTTCGCTTGATGATAATCAAGTGCCAAAGAATCAATCTAAAGATAAAATGCACTTGTTTGGCTCAACCACCTCAAATGAATGCACAATGAGAAAAAGAGGTGTGGAGTGAATGCTCAATTCTCATAGATATTCAATAGGGTCTCTTGTTTCTGTCCTTGAGCAGGTGGATGGGTATTTATACCCTCACCAACCAAAATTAGCCGTTTTAAGGAAATTCCTAAAAAATTCAGGGCAAGCGGAAGAACCACAGTGCAATGACCAGTACTTCCACACCTGTTCTAACACAATAGTAACGGCTATTTCAGATCTTCTAAACTAGCCGTTGGAAGTCGGCGCGGAACTACCATCGTTATAAATCTGGTAGTTCTGATAACCGGAAATTCTGAAATATCGGCGCGGTACTTCGGTTTGATGTAAGGCCGAGAGTTGGCACTCTCTGGAAAAATGGTTCTGCCCGAGCTTTCGGAGCTTCCATGCTCTGAAGTAGGGGTGCAAATGGGTTAGGTTAATCCCGACCGATCCGGTACCGAATCGGGAAGGGAATTTGGTATCTGGTCGGATTCGGATAATAACCAGATAAGCATTAGTGGTACAATAATTACCAGATAAGCTTTATTGATATGATAATAGCCAGGTAACTTTAGTGATATGATATTAGCCAGGTAACTTGAGTGATATGATATTAGACAGGTAACTATAATGATATGATATTAGACATGTAACTTTAATGATATGATATTAGCCAAATAACTTTAATGGTATGATATTAGCCAAGCAACCATGAGTGATATGATAATTATACTCAATGACAAGGTGATAAGTAAACTGAAAATACGTGATATGTGAAATGGAAAGGTCACAACCACGAGGTACTTGCCTTAAGCATGTTCGGTGGACATGTTGCATAAGGGATCCAAGATGCGCAACTGCCCGAACGTTTCTCTGAAGGCCACGTGTGAACCTATGAGGAGAAGGTGAAGGCGAATCAGGCGAGGGTTAATATAAAATATGGAAGGACAGAAAAGAGATCATTCAGCTGGAAGGAAATGCGTTTGCTGGAATTTCGGCTGAGCGAACAACATTCATCCACGTGAATGGCATCCCGCTGCGCGAAACAACAAAAACCCCGCGCGAACAAGGGTTTCAGCTGCTCATCCGACTGACCAACCACATGACCGTGAAAAAAAGGTCATGGGCCACTCCGGCCGACCATCGCTGTCGTTGGCCACCACCGACCACCGCCACCACCCTCCAGCCAAGGCGCCTCGGCCAACCGCCTTCCGACCACGCATGTCGCCTCTAGGCCACGCCGCCCGCCGGTCAGCGTGCCTCCTCCAGGCCATGCCGCCGCTGCCCGCACCGCGCCGCCACGCGTCATGCATGTGTTCCACGCTGACCACTACATCGTGATGCTCATGCCGGCGCCGCCTACGCCGCCATCACGGTCGCCGCCTCATCCGCATCTCATGGTGGCCGCCATGCACACGCCGCCCACCCGACTGCGTTGCACGCCCGACCGGCCTCGCGCCACCGCCCAGCTGGTCTCATGCCGACTGGCGTCGCCACCTCCGTTGGCCATGGCCGCCGCTGCCAGATGCGTCGCCGCCACCGGCCAAGGCCCCAGCCAGCCCCTCAACAGGGGGAGAGATTGAGAGAGATGGGAATAGGAGATTGATTTTGTGTTTCACCTGATGAGAAAAGGAGGAAACAGTATGCGTAAGGGGAAGTAATTAGATGGGTTTTAAAGACTAATTAGAATTTGTCCTTTTTTGTGGCCCTTCTAAAAGAAATTGGGGCGCTATAACTAATAAACAGTTTTAAACTAATGAGTCTATGACAAGTAGGTCTAGTCAAAAATAGTCAAGGAATTTTAATTAAACTAAAATTTAAAATATGAGTCACTCACGTGTAGTCATCTGAACGGATCCATCTGACGTGAGCTCAGTTGTCGGCATCAAAATTGGCTGATCAATCCAGCTTTGTCCACAGTTTTTGTTTAACCTCCACCCAACATGCCCCTTCTCTAATGGCCAATTTTTCACAGAGAGAGGTTGGCCCCTCAAAAGAATGAAAAGAAAATGTATATCTTATTGTCCTGCCGATAAAAACATAACGCTGCCACCTGTCCATCTTCTAGGTGTGTACCTGATGCCTCTCAATCCTGCAATGCCATGAGCACTGAGCAAAGACTTCGCTGTCATCGGAAATCCAATTGCTAGAGTAGGATTCAGTGTGGCACAACATTGCCGGGCACTACTAAAGCTAAAGCTCGCATGCTTGGCACTAAGAAGACTGAAGACCTCGGTGAGGCACCAAACACATGGCTGTTCAATTTGCTTCTCTCTACTTGCTTTGAGTCTGGAGCTCATTAGATGCTTTCACTTTGCTTTTTCAGTGAATGCAAGTTTGCTGAAGTGATATGGCTGTACACCACAAAGGTAAGCACATGCGCTGATGTGTCTACGTACCAGTAGTATATCTTGTATGGCACACTTGGTGCAGTGCCTCGTCTAGTGCCATCTTGTGTCACCCGCATTTCCTCAATCATCAATTCGACATCCATGCATATGTGTCTTTTCCTTCGTGTCTTTTCCTTCTCTTTATCTCCTATTTCTATGTTGGTTTTTGTCGCACTCCCTTGTTATGGCTTCTAATGTGAACGTTTAGGCTTACGTGATGCAGTAACTGTGCCAGGAACATCCTAGGATCATTTTCCATTGGCCAATTGATATACCACTGGTTGAGAATTTTGTTGTTCCAGTGTTACGCATGGTTAGAATCAGAGTGATTGCTTGCAGATCATTGAGCCCTCTCTGCAAGGATGTCCATGCTTAACGAATGTCATTCAGGTGTGCCCGTTTTGCGGTTCTTGTCTATTGACAGTATCTAATTTCAGCAAGGCGATAAAGAACTTCTAAGAATGTTGGTTACACGTCTCGAGGTGTAAGTTGCTAAAACATTAGGTGGAATTATGAGTATGAACGATCTTGTAAGTTACTAGCATCTTGATTTGTTCTTGCATTATATAATGTATATTTCACATGTTCACTTGAGGCATGCATGAATATATATTTCGTTTTAGTTTGTATGTTTAACAGGTTGCTAACTCTATTTATGTTTTAAACAGCTTTCGATTTGCCTGATTGGTTGGCTCATCTCTCTAATGCAACCTATGAGCTGGCAGAAAAAAAATTACAGTCTGCTTTTACACGAGGCACTGGTGAAAACCGCACGTACATTGGGTGTGATCAATATAGCTTGAGCTTTTGGCTTCAGCTTATTTTTGCACTATTCATAAATTTCGTCTTTTTCTGAACTTTTGGCTTTTTTTTGAGTTTTTTTACCGGTTCTTTTTTTCCTCGTATTTGTTTACATTATACGTGATGGGCTAATATGTTTTTCTTATTTTTAAATTTTTTTAAATTTAATTATGGTAAATAAGCCTCTGTCAGCTACAGTACTTTTTTCAGTCAGCTACAGTGTTTTCAGCCATAAGCCACGGGCTTTTCAGCCATTTTGATCACAACCATTGTCTGCTTCACCATTATTGTTGGGCTCCATACTTAGATGAGCACATGCATGCTTTCGCTGCATTTATTTGTGTGTGGGCTCTTGTCTGCTGATATTTCTAAACAGTGGTACTACTGCAAAGTCCGAATGGGTCCATCTGACTTGACTCCACCACCAGTGTATCATTGACCTTTGTTCATCCTGTGAGCATCAACCAAACAAGAACAAGTACAAAATCAAACATTAGTTGCAAGCCAAACCAAACCATACCTTCCACAACCGCAACTGCATTCTGACAACATCTGTGAGAGCAGGACGCCATGGCTGAAGCTGCTGTGAAAGCCGTGGTTTCAAGTGTCAGCAATCTTGCAGCCCAGGAGACCTCGTTACTATGTGGAGTCATGGGTGAAGTGGGCTTCTTGAAGTATGCGCTGGAGCGGCTGCAGGGCTACCTCAATGATGCTGCAGCCAAGCGGAGGTCGGGAAACTCCAGCGTAGCCGTCTGGATGTCGCAGATCAGAGATGCTGCATACGACGCTGAGAATGTTATTGAAGCTGCTGAGTACATAGAGAAGCGAAACAGGCTCAAGAAGGGTTTCATGGGTGCCATTTCGAGGTATGCTCGTATACCAAGTGATTTGATAGCTTTATACAAAATTGGTGTTGAAATTCAGAGAATAAGAAGAAAGATCAAGGAGATATTGGACGATGCAATCCGTCTAAATCTTGTTGATTTGGGTCATGCTGAGCATGAGTCTCGTCAAGATTTTGATCATATGTATCAAAATTTTGAAGATGATGTTGTCTTTGTTGGTTTTGAGGATGAGTACAAGGAAATAGTGGAAAAGTTAGCTGAGCAAAAGAAAAGGCTTAGTGTTGTCTCCATAGTTGCCATGGGTGGGGCCGGAAAAACTACACTCGCTAGAAAAGTTTATACTTCATCTAGAATAAAAAATCACTTTGGTACAGTTGCTTGGGTTACTGTATCTCAAAAGTTCAAGGGCATTGATTTACTAAGGGATATTATGAAACAAATAATGGGGGCCAGAGATGAGTCTAGAGAAACTAATCAGATGCAGGAGTCTGAGGTGGGAAAGAAGATTCATGATTTTCTATTGGACAAAAGATATTTAGTCGTGCTTGATGATGTGTGGGAAACAGATACGTGGAACCAAATAAATAGAATGGGTAAAGTATTTCCAGATGCAAATAACGGTAGTAGAGTACTGTTAACCACACGAAAGGAAGATGTTGCAAATCATATTCAAATGCCAACCCATGTTCATGATCTGAAGCTCTTGAATGAAGAGAGAAGTTGGGATCTTTTTAGTAGCAAAGCTTTGCCGTCATACAAAAGGTCTGTGATTTCTAATCTGGATGAGTTTGAAGAACTGGGGAGAAAGCTTGCAAAGAAATGTAATGGCTTACCTCTTGTGCTTGCAGTTCTAGGGGGTTATCTATCGAAGAATCTTAAAATAGAAGCATGGTCAGATGTGCTTTTGAGTTGGACATCAACAAAAGATGGACAGGCGATACAAGAGATACTAGCTCGCAGTTACAATGACTTGCCCAGTCATTATATAAAATCCTGTTTCCTCTATCTTGCTGCTTTCCCTGAGGATTGTGCTATAAATGTGTTGTGTCTTATCCAATTATGGATAGCTGAATGCTTCATTCCACATACAACAAAGCACAAACTGGAAGAACAAGCACATAAGTATGTAACTGAGTTAGCTCAAAGAAGCTTGGTCCAAGTTGTTAGTAAAGACAGGGCACATAAATGGATTGACAGAATAAGGATTCATGATATTTTACGTGACTGGTGCATAGAAGAAGCAAGACAAGATGGTGCTCTTGATGTCACTTACAAAATTGCAGGTCAAGCTTCATCCCCGCTCTTGGTATATTGCAATGTATTTCCCAGTATGTTGATTTCTTGCTGATGTACAGATTTACTCCAAAAAAATTGCAGGTCAAGATGGTGCATCATCATCCAATGCCATGACATCCTATTGTTATTCTTTTCAGAACTTCTGCAATGATAAGATTTTCCAGGCAACACCTAATCTCCGAACTCTGCTTGGCTTTCAACTTCCATCAATGTCCCTACCTAAGGTGAGGTTCCTGAGAGTTCTTCATGTAGAAAATTCAAGCCTAAAGAATTTCTCTAGGGCAATTGGTGGCTGCATTCACTTAAGGTGTCTCAGGTTGAGATACTGTAAAGAGGTCACGATCCCTTCTTCAATTGGACAGCTCCTTTACTTGCAAACTATAGATCTGAGACACACCAAATTGGAGACGGTAGTACCAAACTCCCTGTGGGCTATCCCTGCTCTAAGGCATGTTTACCTTGAAAGGGCGTTTTCTCCACCAAGGAGTGTCCAACAGAAAGAGCTCCAGACCTTATCGTTAGTTCTTCCACTTGGTGATAGTGAATATTGGCAATGCCTGAAAGGACACATGGTGACGTTTTTTGGCCAAATGACTGAACTAGCTGCCTTCTCCTTGCACTTGGACATGAGACCCATTCCACTGGAGATGATTAAAATATTGGCAAAAAACATGCCTCACCTGGTTGATGTTCATCTTGATCGATTTGGTGTGCTCGATAAGTTTCCTGAGAGCCATCTCCTCCCACAAAGCCTAAGGAGGCTCACTCTGCATGCTTATGTCATTAAAGAAGACCCGATGCCTATCCTGGAGAAGCTTCCCTGTCTTGTGGTACTGCATTTGTCTGGCTATGAAGGCCGGATTGTGTCCTACTCCACCCAAGGGTTCCCTCGGCTAGAAGTGTTGAACCTTCAGCTGTTTTCCAGTGAGGAGTGGAGGATAGAGGTCGGGGCAATGCCTAGGCTCTCTGAACTGACATTTGTTGAGTGCAAGAAGATGAGTAAGGTCCCCGAGGGGTTGCTGCACCTGCCGTCCCTCAAGGAGCTATGTCTGGAGCGCATGTCCCAGATTTCTCGAGATGACAGCACTTGGAAAAAGCTGCAGTGGAAAGGATGCAAGGTTGAAGGACACGGACGCGAGGTTGGTAACTATATGTCCCCTCTCCTGCTTGTCATTCTTTCACTTTCTTAGATTTGACTGGTATTTGCCTTCAGGACTTTAAGTGTCTCATATAAATATTTGCAGTACATGGAAACAAGCAGTAATATGCTCAATAAATGCCATTTAACTTATTTTTGACTTTCTCTACGATGCTACCTTGTTTGCTAGGCATAAATGTTGCGGAATTTACTGGTTGGGCTCTTTTTTTTTTTTTTGCCGTAACTAGGATCATTTTCTTTTGGCAAAATTCACTCTATCTTATCTATACTAGTTGAAAGCTCCTCTAGAAGTCTTCACATTAATCCTACAAGGTAAAACGGTTAGAAATTTTCATATTAATCAAAAAAATCTTGAAATTCCTATATTAATAAAAAAACATCTTGACTATTTATTGGTACAATATACGGTGTAGATTAGTTCTGGATATTACCTTGGCTTACCGAAACGCACACAACTCATGCAGTCCAAAGCTATATCACGGACTCGTGTCTTCAAACCAAAACCAAGAGTACCTGTCTAGAAAAAAAAGAACGGATGACATTGCCAATTAATGCTCTTTAATTTTGGAAATTCAACAGAAGTTAAAAAAATCCTGAATTCCTGATAGCTCACATGAGCATATTGATCTCGATCCCCACACCACAGTACGCTCAAATTAATCCATATTGCTTCCAAACTGAAAATTTTAGGACAATTAGATAAAAGGGAAAACTATAGAAATCCGTCCGTTAATCAGAAGAAAAGAAAACATTTGCCCATCTATTCATTTTTTAACAGGTATAATCTTGAGCTTAACAAACATGTTACGTCTAATGTCCTCGTATAGAAAGACATACTTAAACGGACATGAAAAACATGATGCAACACACAACCAAATCATAACTCGGAAAGAAGACATGGCCAAACAAAACAATAATTACCAAGAACATAATACGCATGGAGGAGAGGGAAAAAATGATGCCACACACGGCCTCCACAAATTTATAAGATTGATGGGCTCTGAATTCTTGATGGAGCTGGATTTGGTGCTCGTTATATAACTTGCATGTATGTATGGCATGAAGTATATACTATTGGAGAGATAAAAGCTAGAAATTCCCATATTAATACATAAGAAAAAAAATAGCTAGGAATCATCCATCTATAACAAAGATCTGCTCAAATCAACATCAAGTGGCAGAATGCACGTGTGTACAAACTACTACATTAGCAGGTAGAAAGTAGGCCGTTCTTGAGGTCAATAAAACATTTTTGTAGATTCACACGAGAAAGTTCAGATACAAAGCTCATCATAATGTTAAAGATAAATTTCAAATTAAAGTGAATCCAGGATTAAACTATATTTGGAAACAAAGTTAAATCAAATTCGGAATTACTTTTAATAAACATAAATTCAGAATAAAAGTATAATTTGGTGTTATATAACTTCATATTTGGAACTTAAAGTATATCCAAATAAAGTTAATTAGAAATTAAATTTAATGTAAAATAAAAATATCTATTGGATTTACATAAAAATTACATGTGTTTTGTAAAATTACTAGTGTATGTAGGTGCACGATCTGTTGATGCAACAAGTCAACCTTAAAATTCCAAAAAATATTCTCCATGTACTTCTCAATTTACTTATGTATAAAATTTTAATTTCAATTTCACTCGGAGTCGAGTAACAAAAATGAGAAAGTTCTCACAAATGGTAAATAAAAAGGAAAGGGGAAAAAAAGGAAAAGAATGACAAAATGAAGTATGAAGTTGAAATTTTAAAAGGTGCTACAATACTCCATAGACTATATCATCAATTTTTTCAGAATTTTTTGTATTGATTTGATGCTTTAACCAATGATGGGTTGCATGATTACACCCTAAGGTGGTTGCACTTAATGTGTTGTATATAGCTGATCCAAATTAGAATCTAGGGACGACGTGTCATTTTTAAAGTATAACTTTGAATTGAAGTCGCATAGGCAAGAATTAAAGAATAAATTTGGAATATATATATATATATATATAGGAAAAATACTTTTTACTCCCGGGTGTAATTACACCCACCTCTAATATACCACCTAAATAAATTTGAAATACTCCTTTATCACTTTAGGTATACTCATATACTAATTATAAGATATTCTAATGCGAACCACATGAAAAAATTGCAAGGGAGTCCATAGTTTTTAGCGTATTTTCTAAATACCTTTATATACGTATATAAAAAGGAGTATGTTGAAAAAATGTACATACCACCTCTGAAAAATTGTTCATACCACCTATATAGTCTTAAATACTCATATACTACATGTACATACTCCTCGTTACGCGAGATACTCCATACGTTGTGAGATACGACATATGGTGTAATTACACCCGGGAGTAGAAAAGAGGCATATATATATATATATATATATATATATATATATATATATATATATATATATATATATATATATATATATAGAGAGAGAGAGAGAGAGAGAGAGAGAGAGAGAGAGAGAGAGAGAAAGATTCAGAGTATATATTAATGTTGGAATAAATACCCAAACAAAGCTAAATTTTTCACTAAAATTATAAATTCAGTATAGTTCCATTTAAAAATCAATATAGAAAACTTTCAAAGTTGTCTACTGAAATTATATACATAAATATACAATAGTTCCATATTAACAGTAAATTATAATTTCTATGTTTTCCAAAATTATATTTTACTCATGCATTCATTTTGTATTTCCATGTTTTCATGTTCCTATAGATTTTTTTGTTACTGCGTTCCAAACATGTCACATCAAAGTAAGGCAATCAAAACACTATTTTACTAACATATAATGATTTTTAGACCTTAAAAAGAACAAATACACATCTTCTAATTTGCTTGCACGTGCAGGCACGTGGGTTGAAGACTAGTTGGTCAAATCTAGAATTCAAAACTACCTTATTGTGAATGTGCCACTGCTTTATGGGGTTTTGTCTTAAAATGCCACTTCCGTCACATTCCGTTGACCAGCCGGCTCATCAATGCTCTTGACCAATACAAAATGACTATGCTACCCTCAGTGGTACAATTCATGAAAGGGAAATGTCATTGGACAGTGGAGGGAATAGTTGGTGCCAAAAATTTTAGTTGGCCAGCAGATTGGTCGGAAACTTGGAAAGGTTGCACCAAAAAAATACCAGATAGCAAACTGCAATCACCACTTGATTAGTAGCGCATAACCTTCAATAAACATGCCATATACATAACAAAATACTCCCAAGGATTAATTCTGGCATCACAAAGTACGTGAATCTCAAGTAGTACATCATCTAACTTAACATACACGTTTGTGGATTGTAATTTGACGTCACAAAATACTCCAAGGTTCCTGACATTACAAAGTAGATCACATTGTGTGATCTAACAGCACATAACACATAAATTCAAGCAGTTGCTGGTGGTTGGACATATTTCTTAGTAACTCTAGGTGGCTTCCAGGGTTGAATGGTAGATGCAACTGTTGATGGTGTGGCTGCCCTGTTGCTTGGCGTGGCTCCATCTATACGAATCTTGAGCATCAGTACATGAAACACTACACAGTTCGCAGTTCATCCTTGGACCACAATTCTTAGCAGTACAACATAAATAAATCAGAACGTTTCAACATTTTCAACATGCATGTGCTGGAGGCTTGGAGGCTTTGCCTCAAAATCTGATGAAGTGAGTTGGAGAGAAGTGAGTAGTGTTATGAATATTGTGTGTATTGATATGAGACCCAATGGGCCATATATATAGGAGAGTACAAGAGATATAAGGAAACAAATAAGAGTCATATTCTATCTCTAATACCTTATCTCTAATACCCTTAACACCCCCCACAAATGCAAGGCGTATGCAATAGCATTGCATTTGAAAAAGGGTTAATACTAAAACAAAAAATATCCAACATCCGAGTCGTGATAAAGTCGTCGTTGCGTGCAGTCGTCGAATAAACTGTCAAATCAAGCCGAAGAGGAATAGATAGAAGCATGACGGCACAGATCGAAGCCTGAGACGGCAGCGGCGCAGTGCACAAGAAGCGCAACGGAGGCGCAGTGCAGAAGAAGCGCGGCGGCGCAATGCACAAGAAGCGCAACGGAGGCGCGGTGCAAAAAAAACGCGGCGACGCAATGCACAATAAGCGCAACGGAGGCGCGGTGCAGAAGAAGCGCGGCGGCCTCATAGAGACTTCTACAATCTGCAGCGGCTCAAGGAAAAGAGCAGCGGCTGCTGCCATGCAAAAGAGAATTCCTACACTTCTATGACTGACAATAAATTTGTGGACTCGCACGGCTTAAACGAACGAAAGATCAGAAACTACGGATTTTAGATGGACGCGACGGAAGACTCACGAAAAATAACTGAAGACTGACTAAAAGAAAACAGCCGCAGAAAATCCCTCAAAATCCCCCACTCCCCTCCATCTCCCTCTTCACACCCGATCCCACTCTCTCTCTTCACTTTATCCCCCGCGGATCTGGTCTCGATGCGGCGGCGCACACGGCGCGCGGAGCGGCTGCGCGGCGGCTTCGGCGAAGCCCGAGCGGAGCGCGCAGTGCGACGGCGGCAGCGTGCTCGCGAAGCGACGGCGCCCGCATGGAGCAGCGGCACATGGCCCAGAGGCGGCCGGATCCGTACGGATCTGACGAGGGGACTCCTCCAGGCGGCGGTGCCGAGCGGTGGAGCGGGCGCGGGGAGACGCGGCGACGGCGCGGAGAGCCCGGATCCGGATCCGGGCGGGAGTCGGCCTGGCGACGGCGGTCGAGGCGACAGCGGCGCGGATTCGAGGCGGCGTCGGCCGGATCTGAGCGGCGGCGCGTGGATGAGGCGGCTTGGAGGGCGGCGACGGCTGAAGTCGGCGAGGCGCGGGCGCGTTTGACGGCGAATCCGGCGGCAGAGAGCGGAGACGGTGGCAGCGGCGGCGGCCTGGACGATACGGGCGGCCGTGACGAGAAGAGGCCGCGACGGAGGTGACCCCCAGGCGCAGCCATGGGAGCGCCAGATCTGGCGCGGGCCAGCGACGGGAGGCGGCGGCCTGGATGCGGCCCGGCCCGAGAAGCCTTCGGTGCGGATCTGACGAGGGGACTCCTCCAGGCGGCGGTGCTGAGCGGTGGAGATCCGGACGGATCGGCTCCAAGCGGCGGCGCCGATCTGACAAGAGGCGAGGCGACGGGAGAGCTCCCCAGCAGGGACGGCGGCCACGCAATGGGCTGACGAAGAAGCCGCGACGGGCGGCGACGACGGCGAGGCGGCTCCAAGCGGGCGAACGAGGGGCGACCTCTCCAGGCGGTGGCGCGTGCGGAGAGTACGACGAGGAGCGGCGACTGTAGAGGATGGCCGCCCGGGGAAAAAGTGGCGGCCCTCGGGAGTGGAGATCATCCTCCCGAGGGCAGCAGCGGCGGAAGAGTAATTGAGGTTAGGTATGTAACCTAGGCTCTGATACCATGTTATGAATATTGTGTGTATTGATATGAGACCCAATGGGTCATATATATAGGAGAGTACAAGAGATATAAGGAAACAAATAAGAGTTTTATTCTATCTCTAATACCTTATCTCTAATACCCTTAACAAGTAGGAGAGAGGAGTGAGATAGAGAGACAGCCAGGGGCATTTACCGTCATTTTGTAAACAATCTGAGATGGCTTTCTAATGGCTGGCCAACTGAATGTGATGGGAGTGACATTTCGAGAAGAAAACTCACAAAGCAGTGGCATATTCAGATGGCATTTATTAGAATTACGGGCTTGACCGATGGCATACAACAAATTTTCCTATCAATTCTATAACTTGGTGCTATTCTCTTGTATGCTTTACGCAGGTGTGGAGGATTGGACGATGACAATCCTCTGGTTGTGGCTCAAGATGCGTGGACGAGTCGAAGATTTCTGCAGGATATGTCAGGGACTCCTCGATTATCCTTCATGCATGCATTTGTCTTCCTTTGTAAACTATGGTTTGTTTTTTAATCAAGTATCTCCGGTGTGTGTGCGTGTTGGCTGTTAATATACTACATTCTTTTTGCTATCATTTCCTCTCCAATAGTTGCTCAGCTTTTTCAGCTGAGATTTGAAGCGAGAGCACATGCAGCTAGCTCTTTGCCTCTGCTGCATCTGCAAGTGTTTTTGTTATGAGGTGGGCCTCACTTAGTTCTAAGTGGGCTTACCAACTCTGAGAGGTAGCGCAAGTCTACACCACCTCACCGTGTGGACTGCAGGCTTGCTACTAGGCTGCCGGTGATGTTCCTCCTTCGGCTTCGCCATTGGTAACAGATATCTGCCATCGATGCTGCCGGTGACATATTTGAACCCTACATGTTTACATATGTCTGATTATGATTTGTTCGTGCTAGCAGTCTGAACTTGAACCCTATGAACCTAGGTTACTTGTAAGTTGTAATGTAACTAACGCTGGATGGAGCAGAACCTAGACATGAACAGAAGATTTCTCTGTATATGGTAGATCTTTGTTCTAGTATCTAAAGATGCACCTAAAACTTATCAGGTGAACGAACTTGTAAGTTGTAAAAACCATATTTCTTTCGTGAAACTTACGAACAGTAGCAATCTGATAGTTAACTTGGTGACACGACTGAAGTGTATCTATCACAAATCATCGTTCGTTTGTCCGGTCAGGCATTTCTTGCGTTGGGTTGTTCTCCAACTCACCGATTGCTGACTTTCTGTGTTTTGATTTGTCTTTGAGCAAATGAGCAGTACCCAGAGAACAACCTTACGTGCATTTCTATCAGGCTAACTCATGGCAAGAAAATGTTGTGGCAGGCTTGCTGTACATGTAAACTTCGTCTCCGTTCCCCACTTGATTTTGTTTCAGACGTGTGACGACAGCTAGTTGCTAATTTCTAACAGTGTGCTAGATGGAATGACAGTGCCAATATTTTCACATGTAAGGCAAATTAGGTATGTATATTTTCATTGCCATCAAAAAAAAATCATTAGAAAAAAAAACATGCGGAATGACAACTTACGGATATCACGAGAATTAAGACGTAGGTACATTATATTCCTGGTATCTCCCAATCCTGACTACCTCCTTCACTTTCATCCTGGTGCTAGCTTGCCTCGTCGGGACCTCTCTTGCTCCCTCCCTTCCTCCCTGAGCGCTCCCCCTACCTGCCTGAATCTCGCCGTCTCGCCGTCGCCAGAGCGCGCCACCGGTCTCCGGTGGCCGCAAGGAGGGCGGCGGCGGGGCGTTTTTCCTCTCGGGCCCCTCCCTTCAGTCGGTAGTGGGCTGCCCTCCCCCCTGCCCGGATCCCGCCTCCTCGCCGTCGCCGGAGCGGCTCCCCTCGCCGGCGGCGGATCCGGCGGCCTGGTGGCCGGATCTGGCGTCTCTCAGCCCAGATCTGCGGGGTGGAGTGGCGGCGGGCGGCCTGGGGCGTGTCGTCGCTGTGGAGGCTGGAGGCGCGCTCCTAGGGAGCGAGCGCGCGGAGGTGGCCTCGGTCCCATCCAAGCGCCAGCGGGCCTCCAGCCCAGGGTACCACCTCCGCCGCCGCCGCCGCAGGGCCGGCAGGCGCCGCGGCGGCCGCCTGCGTCCATGCAGAACAGAAACCCCAACTGCACGCCGGCCCCGGGCGCGCCCACCTCGCTGGCGGCGGCCATGCCGCCGCCGCTTACCATGTCTAGCGGCCGGTCCGACGCGGTCCTCGCCGTGCTCGGCGTCATCGGCGAGCTCCGCGTTCGCGGGCTCCTCGAGGGGCTGGAGATCCCGCACGCCGGGCACCCCGAGGCGCGCGCGCCAGCCCTGTTCGACGGCGTGCTAGCCGCCTTTCTCGCCGAGGCGCGGGGCCCCGGCGCGCCCCCATCCCTCCCGTTGCCGCCGGCGCTCGGGGACGGCCGCCCGGTGGACCTGCTCCCCCTGTACCTCGCCGTGAGCTCTCGTGGCGGGTTCGCTGCCATCGCGTCCTGGGCGGCCGTCGCCGAGGCGGTTGGCCTCGACCCGGCCTTGGACGCGTCCGTCAAGTTGGTGTACGCCAAGTACCTCTCCTTCCTGGAGCAGATCATCCGCAAGCCAGGAAAGCAGGAAAAGGTGTCCAGGAGCAGTGGCAATGCCGGCCACCGCTCGAACGCCAAGAAGGACAAGTTCCTGTCGCCGACCAAGGACACTGCGAGCGCCGGGGTAGCGCAGCTGAAGCGGAAGAGGGAGGTGCTCGTGGGGATGCTCAACTGGGTGCTCCTTGTGGCGAAGAGCCCAGATGAACTTTGGGTCGTCGGGAAGAATCCCGACAGCCACTTGTCCACGGCGCTTATGCTCCGGCGCAAGATGTTTGCGATTATTGAGCGCATTAATGGGATCCGGCGGCCCCGGGCGCGGTTTTGTCGAGTGCAGGAGCGGTGCTTTCTCAGCAGCGGGTTTGGAGTCAGTGCAGTGTGCCGGTAGCGGCTCATCATGGAGTTCAAGGGTGGCTATGCCATGGCCTTGAGGCGTGCAGAATCCCGGTGGGTTGGTAGCGGTCTATGGGCCTGTTCTTTTTGGCTGCAGCTTATGGCTTTTGGCTGTGGCTTTTGATTTTTGGCCTGTTTGTAGGAGAGATTACAGAGTAACAGAAACTCACGTGCGGTTTTTGCTGATATAAATGAAGTTAGTAAAGTATGTACTACAATTAACTAATAGACCCTATCTTGAAAAAATACTCCGTTTAAAAGCTAGTTACTGTAGAAAAGCCGAAAAGCAGCTTTTAGAAGCTGAAAAGAACAGGGCCTATTTTGTGTGTGGGTAGTGTGTGGGGTGCTGTGGTGGTGCTGGCGAAAGCCTTGCTGGTAGTCTTACCGGTCTCGACAACAATGACGCCTTTGGGCCCATTGTCCTTCCTGGAGGGTTGTCGTGGCACCCCATAGCTCTCATGTTTACTGATCTCCAGGTGAAAATCTTGCCTCGGTGAGGCGGGCGGCGTCGGCGACTCTCGTCGCCTATTTGGAGACGTCGCCTCGGAGGTCCTCTTCTCGCAAAGCAGACCGAAGTTTCGTTGGCACAGTCGGATGAGGATATGGACTTGGTTGAAAGCAAGGACGGAGAAAAAGTGCTGAAGCTGTCTTTCTAGCTTTTTTCATAGTTCTTAAGCTCTATTTCTTGTTGTTTTATGCCTCTCAGTTTTGAGGCTTTGAGCCTAACGGCTCGTGTAACTTTTGGCTGTATATATCCCAAGTGGATATAGAGGCAGATTTATAAAAATCATTTATCTAAAAAAAATCTCCCAATCCTACAGGCTTTTAGGCGACGGGTGAATGCGAGATGACAAGCAGCTAGCATTTCAGCACTCAGTTGGTAGGCTGGTCTGTTTGTCTGCACAGAACATAAGCGCACTTTCCACATGTAAAACGAGCTTGGATCAGTCCAGATCGAGGCTGCAATCTCACGTGCTCCATTAATCACATGGCTCTTCATTTGTGGGCTTTATCATTAAATATTCCAAAATATGAAAAATATTTCCGAAGTGATTTGGCAAAAATTTTGGGCCAAATGACAACTCGTAACCTTCCACTTGGACTTGAGATCCATTCCTGCAGAGATTATTATAGCATTCGCAAACATTGCCTCATCTGGTTGACATTTACCTCCCTGAGAGCCGACTGTTTCCACGAAGCATGCCAGAGCTTGTTCTGAATGCTGAGGTCTTGAAAGAAGACCCGATGCCGATCCTGGCGAAGCTTTCCTGTCTCACGGTGCTTCGGTTCCAGGGATATGAAGGCCGGATCATGTCTTGCTCTACCCATGGGTTCCCGCGAGAAAATTGTATTTTTGCCATCCGAAACAGTGGGCTTCGCAACTTTACCCTCCCAATCGTTGGTTTCGCAAAAATGCCATCCAAAACATTTGCTTCTTGTTTTCTTTGTCATTTTCTCTATTTCTCTCCTTTTCCTTTTTCTCTCCTATAATCAGCCACGCAAAAGGATAAATCTACCCATGGGCAATTTTAAGTACCTGTGCTATTTTTTATACACTCTTGGTCTTTCTTTTCCATAGCCTTCTTGTGGTCTTTGAGATGCTCTGTAAACAAGCCAGACTGAGTTCACTGATCTAATCAAACAAGTGATCTAGCTACTTCTGTCTTTCTATATAGAAGAAATGTAGAATAATGGAGTGTCGCCTTTTATTACATAGACTTCCAACGAACAATTTTTCTCTAAGTTCTAACCAAAGTGAGTGCAGTCATGCATTTGAATTATGGACTTTCTCTTTATATTTCTTACAGAGAAGTGCGTCTGCAACTACAAGGAAGCCACTACAAGCTACTAATAGTCTGAACAACGGGAATGCTTCTACTCTCACTAATTCGTATGCTTCACAACATAAGCACACAATCTTATATGATTATATCACCTCTCTCTTCAATAATGCTTAGTTCAATAAGCTGTGGCATGCAGGAAATCATCAAATGGAAGGAGTTCCAGCAGGCCCAGTTTTCAGATGTACTGAACGTGCTGAGAAGCGCAGAGAAGTATACATTAGTATTTTGTTGGATGAAAATACGAAACATGGTGGGAGGAAAGGGGGGAAGTGCTCAACTTTTTCATGTTTTCGTGCAGTTTTATTTGAAGTTGGAGGATAAACATCAAGCTATGGAGGAAGAGAAAATACAGTGGGCTTCTTGTTGAAATTGCCCATGGGTAAATTTGTCCTTTTGCGTGGCTGATTATAGGAGAGAAAAAGGAAAAAGAGAGAAATAGAGAAAATGGCAAAGAAAACAAGAAGCAAATATTTTGGATGGCATTTTTGCGAAACCAACGATTGGGAGGGTAAAGTTGCGAAGCCCACTGTTTCGGATGGCAAAAATACAATTTTGAAAATTGATCATTTGCCACTTTGAAGAGTGGGCTTCGCAAAATTGCCACTTTCAAAATTGGCTTTGCAAAAATGCCATGCAGTACATTTACATCTTGATTACCATGCCTTTGAGCCATTTAACTCATTTAATATTTTTTCTCTAATTTCAGGGACTGGAAAAGACCTTTCTACCCTTGCTAATTTGTGGGCGACCTTTTTACCCTCTGCTCCCACCTCCAGACTCCAGAGCCCCCACCCGCTCCTCTCCACGGCTCAAGAGCGCGCGCCTAGGGCGCGCGGCGAGGGCCTGCTCGGTTCCCTCAGGCCTCAGCCGCCTCCGCTGCCTCGCCAGCGACATCGACAACCTGCTCGACGAAATGCTCTACTACCAGATCCACCGCCAGCTCCATTCGGATCAAGCTGGTGACACCTCCTCCTCGTTCTCAGCTGTCCAATCAGTGATCTCTGAGAGACCATGTGGTCTAAATCCCAAGTTGGTGATGAGTAATTGACACGTGGTTTGGTTAGAGTGAGTTTGGTTTGAGTGATTCGTGCCATTTTGGCTTTTGGCGAGGTCGGGTTATGATTAGACAGATTTGACGCGTGGTCGTCTTCCCGGTTGGTCATTTGGGTCATTTCTCGTTTGAGTAGGATTTGTTGGTACTAATCATGTTTATATGCTTTGTGCCGTGCTATGCGATGTGTTTCTTGTCTATGTTGGCTGCAGGACATCGAGACGGAGTCGTGGTGAGACACGGAGGACCGGACTAGGCGCAGGTGGCGTTGAGGTCAGAACGGTCGGGATGTGTCGAAGACGACGTGGACTCGAGGTGGAGTCGTGGCGAGGCACGGTGGACCGGACTAGGCGCAGGTGGCGCTGAGGTCAGAACGGTCGAGGTGTGCCGAAGACGGCGAAACTGTGTGGCTTGCAGGGCAAGGAATGAGGAAGCTTCCTGGAAGGTGCGCGAGGGGCGTTTCGGTAAAAACGCAAAGCTGCACTAAAGGAAGTGGATTGTGGGTAAAGCGCAAAAGCTAAATGGGTAAAGCACTTGGTGAACCCATTAGTGGAGGGTATAAATAGAGAGGGAGATGGTGTGCTGAAATTTGAGAGAGTGTGTGTAAGATTTAGGGTTTCATTTGTGTCTCTCCATGTGTGTATGTGTGTGTTCCTCCCAAGAAGCATGTGTAGCTCTTGGTGTTCTTGAGGATTGAGAGGGAGAGGATGAGTTGAGAATCCATGTAATCATTCCTCCGAATGTCCATGCGTATGGGGACGTAGTTCTTTGTATCTTGTTTTTATTGAAATGAAAATCTGAAATTCTTCTCCTTGTGTTCTCTTTTTGTGCTTGAGCTGCTCTTAGCCTCCTTGTGAGTTCTTAGTTGTTTCTCTGTTTTTTTTTTGGCAGCAAGGAATTCCTTTGGCAAGTCTTTAATTTCAGTTTCTTCCCTCCTGTCTTGTCTGCAATAGTCTCTTGGCAGTGAGAAACAGAGGTTCTAGTGCTTTCGGCCAGCAGGAGATCTTCATGTTGTGTTCGGCTGGGTACTATTGCCTCCGGACAACGTACAGATCATTGGTGTTTGATACTTTCCTCAGCAGCTAAATGATTCCTTTGCAGTTCGGTTTCAGCAAAATCTGCATTGCCTTTCTTTTTCTTGTTTGAAAGCAGTCCTTGCGGCAGTGTAGTTTGCTTGCTTTTATTCTTTCGGCCAGCACAAAAGTTACGTGCAATGGGACAAGAAAAGCAAGAAGTATTCATTCTTCTTCTTTAGTGCATGTGTCTTTTTCTTTGTGCCGATTTTCCTCCATTTTGCATGCAGTCCAAACAGCAGTTTTTTTAGTTGAAATTTTTACTGCGTGGTCTCTGATTTATGCTGGATTTTTCAGTATCGCATGCGTTCCAAATTTCAGCAAAATTATTTTTAATTTTCTGTGAGGTGCTTTGTTTTGCTTCTTGTTGAAAAATCTGTGTACGAATTCTCGGGGGCGTTTTTAAGCGAGCGACATTCACCCCCCTCTGTCGTCATTTCGGTCCTACAATCTCCAAGATTCGTGGTGCCAAAAGGGCGCGCCTTGGTGGAAATGAGGACGCCGCAGGATGATTAAGAATGAGTTTAGTTGGTGGAAACCATGACGGTCTGTGGAAAAGAAGGCACAACTTCCGGCCATGCTATCCTCTTTGATGATATCCCAAGCTTTTTTTTTTGTAGAAGGTCCTCGTAAATCCGTGAGGACCCGGTGCCTTCTCAGCTGGAAGCGCATTAATTGCCCGGAGGACTTCATCTTCAGAAAACGGTTGGTCTATATTGCACAAATCATGCTCCAGCAGACCAGCCTCATCCAAATTGACGGGCCTAGGTGCTTGGTCCTCGGTTTGTAATAAGGATGTGAAATGTTGATGGATTAGGGAGAGGCCATTTCTTCATGCGTCTGGTGAAGCATTCCATTGTGCGAGAGGAAGTTAATTCTGTTTTGTTGATTTCAGTATCGAGCATGTGAGTGGTAGATGCCATGTTGGCATCTCCTTTATTCAGCCAAAGAAGGCGCGACCGTTGTCGAATGATAGTTCGTTTGAGGGAACAAAGGGCCAAGAATCTGTGCTTAAGCAATCTTCTGAAGTCTACCTCATTTGTGGATAGAGCTCTCTTTTCTTGCGCTCACTCTAGTCAGGAAAGAAGCTCCTCAGCCATTAGGATTTGGATGGAGATGTTGCCAAATCGGGATTAGCTCCATTTTTCAGGAGCCTTTTCTGTCGCACGGAAAAGTGTGTGGATAGAACAAAGGTGGAAGGAACTTCACTTATCTAGCTCGTCTGCACCACCTCCGGGAAGTCTTCTTGTGTGGCACAATGCCTGTCGAAGTGAAATCGGCCTCCATGCTTGAAATACGTGTTGGTAGAAAGAAGCAATGGCGCATGATCTAAACACGTCGTTGCTAAAGCCAATAGGAAATAGTGTGGGAACAGGTCCTCCCATTCTATGGAGATGAGAGCCCTGTCAATCCGCGACATGGTTGGGGAAGCGCGCTCATTGCTCCAGGTGAAAGCTCGTCCGTTGAGGTTGTACATCAGTTAAGAGGTCAGACAAGACGACAGAAACGACCAATGTTTATTCGATTGACGTTGCTGTTGTTTTTGTTGGTGAGACTTAGGATCAAGTTGAAGTCACTGATGACACACCAGGAGCCTAGCCGTGCAAGCCTAATTTGCCTTAATTCATCGAGGAATTCTTGTTTTGCCGTGTCGGCCTGGGGGCCGTAAACGGAGGTTAGCCACCATGGCTCTTGCTCGTTAGCTGCTTGGATACGTAAAGTTACTGAGAACATGACACGATCGAAGTCAAGCACTACCATGTCTGGCGCTCTACAAGCAATCAAGACCCCTCCACGCGAGCCCGAAGCTGGAAGGTAGGAGAAATGATTAAAATGTGAACCTAGCATGGAGGTTACAACTGATGTCAAAATGTCAGACATCTTAGTCTCTTGGATACACACCAAAGCGACATCTTAGTCACGACGCCCCCTGGAGTTTAGACCCCGGGCATTCCATACTAGCTTAATGCGTCACGTCATGACTCTTTTTTTAATTTTCTTATTTTTATTTAATTATTATTATGAATTTTAGTTATTCATGGACGTTACTTGAGATGTTGTATGGAAATCAAATTAATTTCGGTTAAATTGGATTGCACTTGATATATGATTTTTTTTAAATATGAGCTATTCTAACTTGGATCCGTGAGATAGATGGCTAGATTTTTCTGGTTTTACAAATTTTAATAATTTTACAATTTAGGTTTCAATTTTTTTTTACAAATGAAATATCTAATCATCCTTTATTTTTTATTCTAAATTTGCATGTTTTGGATCGTACTTGTCATGGATTTATTTTTAGTTTAGGGTGGAATTCGTATAAAAACTAATTTCTATTTTCTTTCAATTATTATTCTGAATTTAGATTTTTAGGGTTTTAGTTTGAAATTCATATGAAAATAAAATTCCTAATTTTATTTTATTTTAATTCTGAATTTTAGTTAATTTAGATTTTACTTGACATGAAATCTTTCTTTTAATTTGCTATTTTCTGTTTAATTATTATTTTGAATTTTAGTTATTTATAGATGTTAGTATGGAAGTTGTATGGAAATCAAATTGCTATTTTTATTTATTCTTAATTATGAGTTTCTCTTAGTTTGGATTGTACTTGATTTGGACTCTTTCTTTTAATTTGAGCCATTATAATTTTGACCCACCAAATTAAGGGCCAGATGTTTTACTTTTTTTGTGAGAATTTATAGTGTATTTCTTTTTTTTCTTAGCAACTCTAAAAGACCTATCATCGACTTTTAGTAATAGATAGATTTGGTCAAAATCACAATCAGATGCACACGTCTCGCTAATCTGAGACAAGGAAAATCAACTTAGAGTTGAATTTAAAAAAATCACGTAACTAACAAATAGCAAAACTGAAAAAGTTTTTACCATCTGTCAATCGTCCTCTCCTTGATACACTTTGTAGCTACCAAAAGAGTAGCCAGGTCGTCTCAAAAAAAAAAAGAGTAGCCAGGTGGACGCGCCAAGTGACGTGGTCGTAGAATTCAAAGTCAAAGATAAGAGTTTTCTAGTGAAAGATCAGAAAGGGTCCAAGGCTGTTCTGTTTTTTCTGGCTCCTCCTCTTGTGCTAAAAATGTCTTAGGCTAAGGGTCTGTTTGGCAGAGTTCCACCAGCTCCAGATTCACAAAAAACAGATCCAGATTCAATTTTACCAGCCAAACACTTCTAGCTCCAGCAGCTCCACCATGGATCTGCTCCACAAAAATAGTGGATCTACTCCACCAACTCAAGTTTGGTGGAGTTGGGGAAATTACCCACTATTGCCACTGGTTACACAAAAAACGGTTCGTTCTTTTCTTTTCCCCGCCTCCGACCGCGTCCGCCTCCTCCCGGGCCTCCGCCTCCCCCGCGTCCGCCTCCCCCCGGGCCGGCGCCGCCTCCCCCGCGTCCGCCTGCCCCCGGGCCCGCACCACCTCCTCCGCCTCCTCCCGGGCCGGCGCCGCCTCCTCCCGCCTCCGACCGAGCTTCACTTTTCCGGCGCCGCCTCCCCCGCCTCCGCCTCCTCCCGGGCCGGCGCCGCCTCCCCCGCCTCCGCCTCCCCCCGGGCCGGCGCCGCCTCCCCCGCATCCGCCTCCCCCCGGGCCTGCACCACCACCTCCGCCTCCTCCCGGGCTGGCGCCGCCTTCCCCGCCTCCGACCGAGCTTCACTTTTTCGGCGCCGCCTCCCCCGCCTCAGCCTCCCTCGCCTCCGCCTCCTCCCGGGCCGGCGCCGCCTCCCCCGCGTCCGCCTCTCCCCGGGCCCGCACCACCTCCTCCGCCTCCTCCCGGGCCGGCGCCGCCTCCCCCGCGTCCGCCTGCACCGCCTCCCCCGCCTCCGCCTCCCGCCGGGCCAGCACCACCTCCACCGCCTCGGGAGCTCGTCGGGAGGAGGCTGCCGCCGTGCGCCTCGTCTGCGCCGGCCGGGGTTTTTTTCATTTTGCCCCCCTGACGCGTGGGGGCCAGGTGGAAGTGAGATAGAGAGGGAGGTGGAGCTGTACCAAACACTTTGACGAATCTCAGATCCACGATGGAGCTGCTCCACGGTGGATTTGGGTGGATCTGGTGAATCTGGGTGAATCTGGAGCTGGTGAAGCTCTACCAAACAGGCCCTAAAACAGAGTAGGAAAGGAGAGCTCCGGGATCAGTTCCAACTCCGAACAGTCCAAAATTATCAAAGCAAACGATTCGTAGCTCTATTTGATGTGCTGGCCCCGTCCGGTATAAATCCATCTCCTGAACATCTCCCATTACAGTGGGCCACTCGGAGCCCATTCCAGTCCAGTTTAAAGGCCCATCCAAGCCCACGGTAAAGTTTGTCAGGTAATGCACGTGTACGGAACTCGTTTTGCTCCTGCACGAAACGCGGTAATCCTAAATGATAGTAAAACGATAAATCGGTCGTTTATTCACTGCAATCCAAATGCAAATACAGTATTTTTTTTCTTTACAATTTTAGCAACCCCATCAACCCACCATGCCCAATGATAAAATGGCAATCGTATACTTCACCGCTCTACGTATAATCCCAATCAATAGCCCACGTATTACCAGATGTACGTACATGCGTATCGGTACGGCATGTCGCCTAGTCACCACCACCAACACGGTGTCAATCAAGTTACAAATCCAAGTCAAGCACGAGCCCTATTGACGTCAAACGCCCGCCTCACCTTTAATTCCGAATTTTCCTTTTTTTTATTTAAGCCGTTATAATTTAGACCTAAATTTCTAATATATTTTTTCTTAATAACTTTAAAAGATATGTTATTGACTTTTAGTAATAAATAGATAGATGAATAGTTATTGCTGAAAAAAAAAGAGATGAAAACAAAGTTAACTGAAAAGTGAAAAAGAAAGGCCATGCTCCTCACAACGCGCTGACCCAAAGAACAACTCGTCGTATGCAACAACATACTCAGATGTCTAAAGCGGTTCCTCTTCTACTGTGGGGCGGGTCTTCTGATGTTTGAGGCGGCAGCCATGCCAAAGCTCAAAGCTCTCGAATTTCAAATCGTGGCACGCGAAGCGCGATCTGCATGCAGTGCCACCTCTCTGCCCTCAGTCATCACAGCGTCTGGATTGATTTGAGGGGGTGTGAGGACAGGAGGTGCATGCGTTGGAGGCAGCCACCAGGAATGCAGCCGGGCTACTTCCCAACCGTCCTCTGCACCATATTTCCATAGATTGTATTGAAGCGGAGATGGTAAAGAATGACACAACCAGGGAGGAAGATGTCCAAAAGCAACCTAAAAGCCCAGCCCAACTCTCCATCTACATCTAATTAAGGTATCATGTATCGCATTCGCATCTTCCAATCTCTCGATAACATCTGTTTTCCATGCCTTCCTTTTCATATTTCTATCCGGCTGATTCTGACGATCTATAATTCTCCAAGAGGTTCTCAATGGTTGCTGTTTACATTTTTCCTTTTTCATGTTATAAGGGTTGAGTACAGATTTTCCTGACCACCATAAAATTAAAAAACATATGAATGTTTACAAAATAAATCAACATTTTTTTAGTAAAAATCCTCAGTGTTGAATCAAATGGATATACATAGTTTATTTTTTTGTACAGATCTAATCAAGCAAGAATACTTCTCATTTTGGGTGATATTCTGCTGGTGTAGTAGTTTACCCAAATCTGTTATGTTGTTGTCTTGGCGAACCTTTTTTGTTTTGGAAATAGGTTTTCGCACCCGATGCACGGGATAGAACTTAGGTCGAGTGGATCACATGTCTGTGCCTAACAACCCAAACAAACTGATACGTGCAAGCGCAAACATTTGGCTCTGCAGTGTTCAACTATCTCTCGTTAAATGTCATGGCTGACTAGCTGAATGTCCATTTGTTGTCACGAATCGAAAAAAATCATATTACTCTAGCATATCAAACCATTGCCCCAAGATCCACCTGTGCCACACCGTCGACTCCGTCAAGGCTCCCAGCCAAGCTCTGCCCCATTCTGCGTTGCCCCTCTTCTATCATGCTTGGCCTATGTTACGTCTTCAGCTTTGCTGCTTTACCAAAGATCGGCGAGTGGCAAGCATCCAAGCTAAATTCTACCAAAGATTCTGCGTTGCCCCTCTTCTCCCCTTCTCTGCAATTCTATCACAATTTAGTAAGTAAACCCAATCCAACCATCACAAATGAACTTAAGACCAAACTGCACCACATCGACCAAGCAACTGAGTGATATCATCAAGATCATGACTCCCCTTTTCATCATTAAATTCCATTTTTAAAAAACTCCAGGCAAAACTTTGAAAATGACAGTTATTTATTGAAAAGATTCATGCAACACTGATATGAGAGCAAAGGAACCTTGGCACAGATATTTTTTTATTTTTATGTACTTTACTGGTCAGTTATTTATTGATTGTGTATGAATCCAACACATCAAATTCAGGGGCAAATTGGTACCAAATCATGTGATTCTAGATATCTAATTCAAAACAACCACACACTGGTAGCATCTACGATAGGGCAAGAAAAATAAGATATGTTGTACAGATCTAAATATTAGTGAGGGGAGAAGATGGAGGATTACCTCGATGTCGTGGAGCTGTGTTGGGGAGGATGGCTCGGAATCGTAGGTGACACCAATGCTTGGAGATCCAAAGGACGGTGGCACACCCTCCAGATCCAAAAGGAGGTGGGCTGGGGCGGCCTCCAAATCTAGAGAGAGACGGACCAACGCTTGTGGACAAGGTGGCAACTGGAGGGAGGTGTCAATAGGAGTCCGTGGGGCAACACTTATGGATGAGATACTGGCCGAAGGAGGTAGAGGGCGATGGCGGTTCTAAACCCTATTTGTGGAGGATGCAGGGAAGGCAAGGGCAGTCATTGGCGGCGCAGAGGGCGGAGACCCAAGGCGGAGATGGATAGGAGGAGGCGGGACTCCTCGTCTACAAGAGGAAGTCGAGGGCGGCGCCGGTGGGAGGAGGCCGAGGTTGCGCGGCCTCGCGAAACCCTAATCGCCTCTTCGGGTCGAGTGTGGCTGTGGTTGGCTGTGGAGGGGACAAATGGGGTTGGGAGAGCGGAGTCCTACTTTTTATACCTGGTACACAAGGTAATTTCTTCCAACTTCAGTGACAATCAAGAAATCCCATCCTGCAAAAGCCACGGAAGGTGGTGGAAGCATGTGAAGAGGATGGATTAGGTAGGTGGATGGAATTGCAGGTAATTTTTTTTAACTTTAAGGTAGCAGTGGCGGAGGCAGGATTTTTACGATGGGGGTGCATGAAGGATCTATCTTCTTTAGGACCTCCTAGGGTAGATCTAGCGGGGTTACTTCTTTTCTCTAGGGTTCTTGAGAGACTCGGAGAGGGAGAGGACATTAGGGTTTCGGGTACCGACCTTCTGGTGCACTAGAGGAGGAGGTTGCCATCTCGGGGAAGTGCGGGCACGACGACGGTCGGAGAAGAACGGCGACGGCGGCAATCTGGAGAAGACGCAGAGGAGCCGGTGGAGCTTCCCGTCGCTTGGAGCGCCCCCTCTAGATCGGGTTTTAGGGTTTGTAGGTGGGGAAGGTGGCGGCACGGTGAACCTCGTCGTGCGTGCCGCCCCGGCCCCCACCTCTCTTTTATATGGCGCTGGCGACAGGGGCCCACCAGCCGATTTGGGCTGGGCGCCCCCGATCAGGGCGCGGTGGACAAGGGGTTCCATATGGCCGTTGGGCCATATGGACGAGATCAATCTAACATTCTCCCCCTTGATCTCAGTCTATACTTTATCTTTTAATTACTTTTGACTTTACACATTCCATCACAGATTAGTGCATAGAACATGTCTCATCGTCACGGTCAATCGCCGATAGATTCAACAGTTACAATACACCTCTCTGTTCTGAAACAGTTACTTTAATCTTTGGGCCATCTTTTAGTCCAGGATCATAGGCTTTCCCTTAAACCCATGCCGGCTACATGTTCTCTGAACACGTTGGGTGGTAAGCCTTTGGTAAGCGGATCCGCTAACATCTTTGCGGTACTTATATGCTCTAAACTTATAATTTGATCCCGAACTTTATCTTTCACAACATAGTACTTTATGTCAATGTGTTTGGCAGCACCACTTGACTTATTGTTGTGGGCATACGTTACTGCGGGTTCATTATCGCAGTACAACTTAAGTGGTCTATTGATGTCGTCAACCACTTTTAAACCGGGTATGAACTTCTTTAGCCAGTTCACCTGCCCCGTAGCCTCATAACATGCTACAAACTCGGCATACATTGTGGACGATGTAGTGACGGTTTGTTTTGAGCTTTTCCACGATATAGCTCCTTTAGCGAGAGTGAATACATATCCGGATGTAGACTTTCTATCATCTCCCGCAAAATCAGAGTCTGTATACCCCACTATATGGAGTGAGTCTGATCTTCTGTATGTCATCATGAGGCCTTTTGTTCCTTGCAAATAACGCAAGACTTTCTTTATCAATTTCCAATGTTCTATTCCAGGATTGCTCTGGAATCTGCCAAGTAACCCGGTAACAAATGCTAAGTCAGGGCGTGTGCATACTTGAGCATACTGTAAGCTTCCGACAGCTGAAGCATATGGAACCGCTTTCATTTGATCGATCTCATACTGGTTCCTGGGGCATTGAAAATCCCCATATCTGTCGCCCTTGACTATAGGTGCAGGTGATGGACTACTTTTATGCATACCAAATTTCTTTAAGACTTTCTCTATGTATGCCTTTTGTGACAGTCCCAATACCCCTTTGTTTCTATCTCGGTGAATTTCGATCCCTAGAACGAATGAAGCTTCACCAAGATCTTTCATATCGAAGTTTGAGGACAAAAACTTCTTTGTTTCCAGTAGTAGGCTAACATCACTACTAGCTAGTAGGATATCATCCACATACAGGATTAGGAAGATAAACTTCCCATCTTTAAACTTTGCATAAACACAGTTGTCCTCTACATTCTCTTTAAACCCAAATTTTCTTATTGTACTGTCAAACTTCAAGTACCACTGTCTTGAAGCTTGCTTTAACCCATAAATCGATTTCTTTAGGCGGCATCCCATTCTCTCATTTCCTTCCACAACAAAACCTTTCGGTTGTGCCATGTAAACATTTTCCTCCAAATCCCCATTAAGAAATGCCGTCTTTACATCCATCTGATGTAACTCTAAATCATAATGTGCTACTAATGCCATTATGATTCTGAAGGAATCTTTACATGAGACTGGAGAAAATGTCTCATTGTAGTCAATCCCTTCTCTTTGCGTAAATCCTTTTGCCACAAGTCGCGCTTTGTATCTTTCTACATTCCCTTGGGAGTCATGTTTTGTCTTGTAGACCCATTTACAGCCTACTGTTTTGGCTCCTTTAGGAATAATTTCCAAGTCCCAGACTTTATTAGTCTTCATGGACCTCATTTCCTCTTCCATGGCATCAAGCCATTTTGAGGAATTTTCGCTTCTCATGGCTTCTTCAAATGAGGTGGGATCATCCTCCATTTGAAATTCCTCTGTATGATAAATCTGATAATCATCAGAAATAGCTGATCTTCTTACTCTTTGAGACCTCCTCGGGGCCTCCTCATTCGGTACATCTACTGTTTGAGGCTGCTGTTGCTCCCCCTCATCTGTGGCAATAGGTTCTGTATGATCCTGAAGAGCAGGTTCTTCATTCTCATTTATTGTTGCCACGGGAGGAACAATAACAGGTGCTGGCACCACAGTGTCTTGTAACGTCGGTGCAGCGACAGCAGGTAGAGTGAAGAATGGCTCTTGAATCATCGGAGTGGGCGCATACACCCGCTTCTCTTCAAGGTCAATCTCTCGAGCTACCATGCTCCCCCTCATCATTTCATCTTCTAAGAAGACAGCATGTCTCGTTTCTACAAACTTTGTATATCTGTCTGGACAGTAGAAACGATAACCTTTTGACTTTTCAGGGTAGCCAATGAAATGGCAACTTACTGTTTTGGGATCAAGTTTCCCAAGATTTGGGTTAAATACTTTAGCCTCAGCAGGACTCCCCCACACACGTAAGTGGTTTAGTGAGGGAACTCTTCCTGTCCACAACTCGTACGGTGTTTTGGGCACCGACTTACTAGGCACTCTGTTGAGAATATGAATGGCGGTTTTCAACGCCTCCATCCATAAACTCAATGGGAGTGTGGAGTAGCTCATCATACTTCGCACCATATCCATCAGGGTACGGTTGCGTCTTTCAGCTACTCCATTTTGCTGAGGTTCGCCCGGCATAGAATACTGGGCCACTATTCCATTTTCCTGTAAAAACCTCGCAAAAGGTCCAGGAACTTGTCCATATGGGGTATGTCGACCGTAGTACTCCCCCCCACGATCAGATCGGACTATCTTAATCTTTAAATCGTGTTGGTTTTCAATTTCAGCCTTAAATATCTTGAATTTATCCAAGGCTTCATTTCTTTCTTTAATTGGATAAATATATCCATAACGGGAGTAATCATCTGTGAATGTTATGAACGAGTCATATCCATCCACACTTTTCACAGGAAAAGGACCACAAATATCTGTGTGAATAATTTGTAGAACTCCTGTGCTTCTTTTAGCGTCTTTTTTAATTTTCTTTACATATTTTCCTTTAATGCATTCTCTGCATTGTTCTAAGTCTGAGAACTCTAATGGAGGAAGAATATCATTCTTTACTAGTCTTTCTATTCTCCCCCTCGAAATATGGCCTAAACGACAGTGCCATAATTTCGACGACTCATCTAGAGTTCTCTTTCGTTTTCTGTTTACATTCGTAGACGAGGATTCAATCACTTTTTCGTACGCAACGTTCTCATTATCGCATACGACATTCACATCATCACACAATGATAACAAATAAAGCTCATTCTGTAATATGGCAATACCAACACATTCTTTATTAAACATTATTTCGCACTTGCCATTTCCAAAATTGCAATCATAACCATCTTTGTCCAAATTTGACACACTAATCAAATTCCTCTGTAAAGAGGGTACAAAAAGGACATCTCTAAGTAGAAGAGTGGAGCCATTAGCTAATTCTAATGAAAGATCGCCAACGGCTTCAACTTCAGCTTCGACTCCATTTGCGACTTTAACGCATCTTTCTTTTCTTTGCGTAGTCCTCGTCGAACGGAATCCCTGTAATGAATTAGCAACATGAACAGTTGCTCCTGAATCAATCCACCAAGTGGATTTCGAATATTTCACATACAGGCATTCATTAATAAAGGTAATAATGTTCTCACCTTTCTTAGCCATTATCATCTTTAAGTAGTCAGGACAATCCTTCTTGTAGTGTCCCGTCTTCTTGCAGTGAAGGCACTGGTCTTTGTCTACAGCAAATTTGTTCTGTTGAGGCTGATGTACAGAGGCTTTGCCCTTGTTCTTTGAGAAGGGGTTACTGTTATAATTCTTTTTCTTGTTTTCCCTCACAAAGTTTATAGCACCACCATGTGAGGATTTGATTCTTTCCTCCTCTTGCACGCACATGGCTATGCACTTTTCCATGTCCCATTTTTCGGGCTGCATATTATAGTTGACAACAAAAGTGTCAAACTCTTTTGGCAAAGAAGCAAAAACCAGATGAATAAGGAACTCATCCTTGAGAGCCAAATCCATCGGTTTCAGTTTAGATGCCAAGTTGCTCATTCTAAGAATGTGCTCTCTTATGCCATTGCCACCGCCAGAATACCTCTCTGTTACCAGCTGCTTAATCAGCTGTGTAGCATAAGTCTTTGAAGAGCCAGTGAACTGACTCTTTATTTTATCAAGGTATTCAGTGACAGTGTCACACTCTGCAATTGAGCCCAGAATAGCAGGCTCAATTGTGTTCTTTATTACAGCCATACATTTCTTGTTGGCTGTGGTCCATTTCTTATGATCAAGGTCATAAGACATCTGTAAGGGGGCATGATCCCTCTGTCTGTTCTGCCATGCAGTGTCATCCTCATTCTGTTCCCTCACTGGCGCCAAAGGCTCAGTGGGACGTGCTGTAGTGAGGACCCAGTCCACCTCAGCCAAGATAAAAGCTAAATCTATCTTTTTCTTCCACTCTCCATAATTATCACCTTTGAGAGTGGGGATTTCTCTAATACAACTCATTAAGTTGTATCCTCCTGAAAAAATATTTCAAATACAGTGAGAACGTAATATCAAAATTATATGCCTTATTTCCAACGTTGGTCAAAAATACGACATACAATTTAAATCAATTTTATCATACATTAAATCTACATCACCGTTGGGCAGAGATAGAAATAATGCATGAAATCAACATTAAAATTTATAATACTGATATTAACAACGTTGGTCAGAAAATAACAGTATCATAAATCTCTGGGAATTTTAATCTATTTTTCCAAAATTAAATTCTCCCGTTGGTTCGAATTTAATAATGAAAAACAATCAATATTAACTTTTGCAGCGGAAACTGTAATTATTCTAAAAATAATTCAATATTCAGAAGCATTAAACTGTTCACATCAATCTCTGGAAAAATTAACACGTTGGTGCAAAATTTACAGAGATTTTAGTTCAAATTTCATTGAAATTCAACAAAAAACACTTCTGAAAAAACATTAAATCCAAAATTCAGGTTTTACTGTTCATAACGGCCATTCGGCCTGCTCCTCGCGTGCGCGGCCCAGCCAGCCCGCCTGGCCTGCGCTCTCCCGCGCGCGGACGCAACGCGCCCGCGGCCCACGGCGGCCTGCTCGGCCGTCTCTCGTGCGCGCCCGCGCTCTCGGCCTCACGCACGCGCGGCCTGCCCGCTCGCGCGCCTCACGCTCGCCCGCGCGCGCGGACACCGCGTCGCCCCGCGCCCCGTCAGCCGTCGGATTCGCATCCGACGGCTCTTGCTCCTCGCGGCAGCACGATCTCGCGCGCAACCTGGGCCTGGGCCGGGATTACTTTCGCCCGCCTGGGCCGAATCTCGCCCGCGCGGCTCGGCGCGATCTCAGCCATCGGATGCCATCCGACGGCTGCGCGCTGATCTCGCCCGATCAAAACCACGCGACGCGGACGTTCCCCGAAACCCTAATCACTTCTGCCTCCCCTCTCTCACCCTCGCACCCGAGAGCGACCGCGAAGCGGCGGCGGCGGCGACCGCGTCCACGCCGCCGGAGAAGAAGACGGCAACCGGCGCCGCCATGGGCCCTCTCGCCGGCGTGCGCGCTCCCCTTAGAGGGAGCGCGCCGCCGTCGAGCGGCTCCGTGTCGGCGCCCGATCTGTCCCGCACGTCGACGGCGGCCTGCACGTTGAGCGCCGGCGAGCCCAAGGCTCGGCCGATCTCCCGCACGCCACCGACGACGGCGGCGGTCCCCGGTAAGTCCCGGTCTTTTCTTTTCTAGGGTTAGGGTTCGGGTTAGGGTTCTTCTTTCCCCTCCTTTTCTTTCTTTTCTTTTTCCTCCGTCTAGATCTAAACGCTAGGTGCTCTGATACCAATGAAGGATCTATCTTCTTTAGGACCTCCTAGGGTAGATCTAGCGGGGTTACTTCTTTTCTCTAGGGTTCTTGAGAGACTCGGAGAGGGAGAGGACATTAGGGTTTCGGGTACCGACCTTCTGGTGCACTAGAGGAGGAGGTTGCCATCTCGGGGAAGTGCGGGCACGACGACGGTCGGAGAAGAACGGCGACGGCGGCAATCTGGAGAAGACGCAGAGGAGCCGGTGGAGCTTCCCGTCGCTTGGAGCGCCCCCTCTAGATCGGGTTTTAGGGTTTGTAGGTGGGGAAGGTGGCGGCACGGTGAACCTCGTCGTGCGTGCCGCCCCGGCCCCCACCTCTCTTTTATATGGCGCTGGCGACAGGGGCCCACCAGCCGATTTGGGCTGGGCGCCCCCGATCAGGGCGCGGTGGACAAGGGGTTCCATATGGCCGTTGGGCCATATGGACGAGATCAATCTAACAGTGCAAACTTAAGACGCATCGTTCCAACACCAGTTGAAATGATATAGTACAGAAGTTCAAATGTGACAAATTACATATTCGCACTACAACCAACATCACAAAATATTTTGAGAAAATTACAATTTGATATATCGTTCCTTCATGCTTTGAAAACAATTGATGATAGCATCATCTCTAACTTGTCGAAAGAACTCGCGCTCAATGTATGTTACTAAGCAATCATTCGAGTGTACGACTGCATCTGTAAATATGAATCTATTTCATGGCAATGCGGAAGTGACTGCAGTGGATTTGTTATAGTCTAGCACAACAGCTCTAAAGAACTGGTAATGTCACTATTTCAGTTTATCTTATCTGACATTGAAAATTGGTCTTAGTAAAAATGAGTCTGCCCTTCTACTGGGCTTACACAATATAACTTGTTCTTAACAGTTTAATCATCTTAGTAAAATTTGCAGATGCACTGATGTAGTGGGGTCATCATTCATCAACGCACGCCATATTGCCATGGTATAACATATCAATTATTATTTATCAAAACCTACAATCTGAACATTGAAAAAAAGGAAACATTTTGGAGAAATTTGAGGGGGTTAATTAATACCACTTGGCCTAATGGCCTCGCCTCTGGAGGGTCTCGGATCGAGCAGGAAAACCGAAGACGGTGCCCAGGCGCCGATGAACAACACGTGCAGCAGCAACACGACGACCTTGACGCCCCGCCACGGCTTCCTCCCTGCACGCAAATCCCCAGCTCCCGATCAGATCAGACCCCGGATCCTCGATCCCCATCAAAAATCGCAACCCAATCGAACCAAACAGCCACCGAGGAGGGCGCAAACCGTGATGCTGGGAGCCTGGGACTGGGAGACCCAGAGAGGGCCCTGACGCCGAATGCCCGCGTAGGAAGCGCAGCGCACAACGGCGGCGATGTCGCGATGAGCTGCGGCCTGCGTGCTAGTAGGGCACAAAAGGGTCTCTACGGCGAGCCGACAGCAAGGGCTGCATTGCGTCTGGTCAGGCCGCCGATGGATATGTCAGACTAGTTACTGGTACCTGACCATTGATGGTTGATGCGGTCTTTTTTTTTTTTTTGATAAAATGGTTGATGCGGTCTGAGGAAGTGCCGAAGTGAAAATCAGAATTCAGAAGATGGTCTGGAAGGCTGATAGCACTTCCGCACTTGGGCCGCTTGACTAGTTGACTAGGCCTGGATGGCGCTTCGCACTTGGGCCACATGATGTATGTGTTAGTATATGTTAGTACGTGTAGTTTATATTTTTTGTATTAAAAGGGTATATACTAGATTTTTGTGCAAAATTTTAGGGTGCAACTGTACCTCTATGTATCTACTGTAGCTTCACCCCTGTTTTCTAGAGAGAACAGATGACGACTACCAACTTCTATTTTTATATTAAAAATAAAGATAATAACATCTGTCTTTTTAACTGGCATAACTACTCTAGTTCAATGTTGCTAACCACACCTACTGATTAACTTACCTGCCGTTGCAACATGATTTCTTGCCAACTCCAGCTTACTCGGTTGGTCAAAACTTCACAGATAATGTGAAGAGAATCAAAACTTTACAGATAATGTGAAGAGAAGATATGGTAGATCCAACTTCAGAGGATAGCGACATCCTATCGGTGCACCAGTTAATTTTGTTTGTCCTTCCATATTGGAAAACGCTATTTTCGCATGACTTGTCGTAGAGAACTTGGCTATCGGTGCACCAGTCGAGTCTCGATTCCACACCTGCTTAACCTTTGTTTGCAGCAGCATCACTGGGCAACGGCATCAATTGGTGCTGTTGCTCGCAGCTGCACTAGTGTAGTCAATCCTGTTTTTCTTTGTCTTGGAGAACCTGTGAACGGATGTTCCAACTTCCAAGGTGCAAATACATCTGCCTTTGTGCAGAACTGCCTCCCTCTTTTTTACTGTCACAATAAGTTATGGTTGCCAGTTCATTTTCAAGACACGGCTCTACTACGCAAATTAACACAAAAGTTGTAGTTAGTCTTGTTCAATGGTGCTAACAGCACCTACTGATTAAGAACTTGTTACAACTTAGTCTCCATTGCAATATGCTTTCTTGCAAGTCTGGCTTATTCAGTTGCTCACTTTCACAAATAGGATAGTGACGCATTCAGTCAATATATCTCCTTGGTTCTTTCTTTCGTATTGAGCATTGTGATATGCCATAGACGACCTATCATTTGCATCAACCAATTCGATAGTCTATGATCCCACAAAGTTTCTACTAAAAGCACTCTTATATACGTGTAAAAAATAGATACCAAAATTTAAATCATGCTAGCATCAGTCCCGCTCATTTCAGTTTGAACTTCTAGGTTCTTGCTTATTTTTCACTATTTCTAAATCTCATCTTTTTCGGTCTTTTGGCTTTTTTGAGCTTTTTCTGGTTCTTTTTTCTATATTTGTTTGCATTGCCCGTGATGTGTTAACATGTTTTTTCTAATTTTTAATTTTTTAAAATTTAGTTACACTAAATAAGCATTCATCAGTTATAATATAATTTCAATCAATTATAATATAATTTTAACTATAAATCAATTTATTACGATTAAACCAAGCGGCACCAGAATCGTGCTGCAGCACGAAGAGTTGTTACCGACCCCGGCCCGTCAATGAACGACTGCGACCGTACGTTCCTGCAGCCGAGCTGCAGACATCAATGTGTACACCCCAAGTTTCACATCAGGTGTCGCAGTCAGTATTTGTTTCAAAGTCATTAACCAAACCACGGAGCGGATTCACGCCAGGCTATGGGCGGATTTTTTTGTGACTAGCTTTTAATTTAAAATTTTAATTTCTGACTATTCACAGAAGAGTATAAAAACAGAGATATTTTTATATGATTTTAATCGATATAGATAGATTCACCAGGTTTCATCTCAAAACGTATGTAATTCTTTTTGTACATATCTTAACGTATCTCTTTAATAGTAGATGAACCCTCATCATAATCACGTAGTGTTTTCCATACCTCATATGCGGACTTAAGATGCACAACACGATCAAAATCACTCCTTCCTCGTCCTTGAATTATCAGGTTCCTTGCCTTGCTATTTGCCTCCACTTGTGCTAAATTTGCTGCTGACACAATATCGTTCTCGGGCACTTGATAAGGCTTGTAGACCTTCTCCCATATTGCAAAGCCTTGAGCTTGAATATATGCCTCTATCTTCGCTTTCAAATATTGAAAATCAACACCATCGAAAACAAAAGGTTTTGTGGAATATGTATACGTCGACATGTTTTCTAATCACCGGTTAAGATCAATTAGAAAAATAAACCGGCTCTGATACCACTTGTAGGATCATTGATAGCAATCAGAGGGGGGTGAATGATTGCAATGCACAGCGGAAACTTTTTTAGATTTTCTACCTTTTAATTTGCAAAACCAGAAATAACAAAAACCCCAAAAAAAATTTCCTTATTTTACTGTAGCAGTTACTGTAGCGCCGAGAAAAGGTTCCGATCGATCAGCGAAAGTGCACGTTTTTTTGCTCAAACTTCCAATCAATTTTTAATTAAAACTAATTCCGCGATTTACTGTAGCAGTTACTGTAGTGCCGAGAAAAGGTTCCGATCGATCAGCGAAAGTGCACGTTTTTTTTTCTCAAACTTCCAATCAATTTTTAATTAAAACTAATTTATGTATGTAAGAAATAAAAATACCTAAATATAGATCAATATATGGAGAATCTATAGGAATCAAAAAACCAAGAAAAAGGATAATAGATGCGAAACAAAAAACTCACAAACTTTATTCAAAAACGTGGGCACTATTCATCCATCCATGTCCAGCACCACGCCCTTTTTCCTGTTCATCCGTACTTCACGTATTTTTTCGTCTCCCAGTCGCACTCTGTTTTTTCGATACCAAACCAACCGGTGGCTTGCATATATATATGCAGCCCCCTAAAACACCTCTTCAAACTCTCCTTAAAATCCTAATCCAACTCCAACTAGGCTTTAAAATCCTAATCCAACTCCAACTAGGCCTTAAAATCCTAATCCAACTCCAACTAGGACTTAGAATCCTAATCCAACTCCAACTAGGCCTGGGCTTTTTTACCTCAACTAGACTTTTGGCCCACTAATTTTCAAGGGACCCGAAACCCTTCCTAACACGGGTTTTTCACACTCACGACTTTTCTAACGCGTCACGTGTTGAAGCCTCCAGGACCGCACCTCCCGTAGCTTCTCCACGTATCATCCACCTTTGATCTCCATGCACCCTAAGCATGAGCCCGATCATCTCGTGACTTCCTTGACCGTCTGAACCTCGGATCTCCCCATCCTAGTTCCGGTCCACCTCGTCACCGACCACGATCGCCTCCATGCTCAACCTGCACATGCAAAGACCAAAGAACATTTTTCTGGCACAAGTTCGTCCCAACTTGACCAACATCAGTCCGTGCACGCACGCACACACCTAGCATAACATCGATAAACAAAATCACCAAATATTCATCATAACAAATTAACCATTGTCAATTATTTATCACCAAAATATCCTAAACCTAGCCACATGGTCTAACACTCGCTAATGCCACTAACATGCAAGTGCTAAGTCTTGCTCGAAACAGCTTTCAAGGGAGGGTGGCCGCTGTGATAGGGAAGCTATGCCCAATTCGTGTCGAGTTAGGTGGCAACAGGCTGCAAGCTGACGACACTGAGGGTTGGGAGTTCCTGAGATTTTTCACGAACTGCACCCATCTCCAGCTTCTAGATCACAATAACAACATCCTAGGGGGTGTACTTCCGGGTTACATAGCTAACTTCTCAAGGCAGATCCAATGGCTAAGCATAGCCGAAAACCGGATCTCTGGGGTAATCCCTCCAGGTATCGGAAACCTTGATAGCCTTGGCGACCTAGAATTTTTAGGGAATAATCTGCATGGTGTTATTCCTGAGGACATTGGAAGACTTCATAACCTGAAGTTATTGTGGCTGCAAGAGAATCGCCTATCAGGACATATACCGTCGTCCTTCGGCAACCTCACACAAATGCTCGTTCTTGATTTGTCGAGCAATCAACTCGATGGTCCCATTCTCTGTAGCACGGACACGTGTCAAAACCACCGTATCCATGTCCGACACTTGTCGGACACGGATACGACACGGACACGTCTCGAACACGTGTCGGTGACGTATCGGCCGATTTCGGAATTAATTTTAATTATTAAAATTCTCGACACGTGTCGGACACAGTAATTATGCGAGTCAGACATGGCTTGGACACAGCCGGCCCAGGAATGGCCCAGGACACGACTGGCCCATACCGTGCCTGCCCTAACCCTACGGCTGTCGCACCACCGATTCCTCCCGAGAGCCTCATTCCCATCGCCCGCTCGTGCTTCTCTGCATTGCTCGCTCGCGCCGCCGCCCGCCGGCTCCTACACCTCGCCGCCGCCCCGCCGGCTCCCGCACCTCGCCACCGCCCGTCGGCTCCCGCATCTCACTGTTGCCTCCATCTCCTCACTCGCATCTCCTTTGCCCGCCGGTTCCCGCACCTCGCCGCTGCTCGCTGGCTCCCGCATCTCACCACCGCCTCCATCTCCTCACTCGCATCTCCTCTGCCCGTCGTCTCCCACATCTCACTGCCGCCCACCGGCTCCCGCATCTCGCCACCGACTACATCTCCTCCCCGGCGTCCCCGCTGCTGCCTCCCAGGTTAATAGAATTCTTATTTCTGGAAATGGTATTCACATCAACAATTGTCGTCGGGATTAACAAAATAATTCATGAGGTACATATTCCGAGTATACATTTTACAAATTACAAGTTTACAATTTACATTATTTTAGTTTAATAAGCATGTGGAAACATAGAAAATAATACATATATATATATATATGTAATTTATTTATTATTTAAATATATATAGCTGTGTCGCCGTATCGGTATTTTTGGGAAAACGGCGAATTCCCGTGTCAATGTCGTGTTGTGTCGTGTCGACGTATCCATGTCCGTGTATCATAGATCCCATTCCTAAGAGCCTCGGGAACTTGCAAAGGTTAACTTCTCTGAACTTGTCCTCAAATAGGCTTGCTGGGCCTATCCCTTATGAAATCTTCAGCCTTTCATCATTGACAAATTTCCTTGCGTTGTCTGGTAACTCTGTCCGGTGTTCTTCCTCCACAAGTTGGTAGCCTCAAACATGCGGCAACTCTGGATCTATCAAGAAACAATTTATCAGGAAGCATACCAGAAGCACTTGGCGACTGCGGAAGCTTAGTGTACTTAGCTTTGGACAGTAACTCCTTCACGGGGGGCATCCCTAAGTCACTCGGTAATTTGAGAGGCTTGAGCATACTGAACCTCACAAGGAATGCTCTTTCCAGCAGCATCCCTCAAGAGTTGGGCAAGATCATCGGGTTGCAGCAGCTATATCTGGCACATAACAACCTGTCGGGGAGCATTCCACGACTTCTTGAGAACTTAAGTGCTTTGATTGAGCTAAACCTCTCCTTTAACCATCTGGATGGTGAGGTGCCTTCACGCAGTGTGTTCGCTAACACGAGTAGATTCTCAATAGTTGGAAACGATGCGCTTTGTGGTGGAGTTCCAGAACTGAAATTGCATCCATGTCAGGTCAAGGCGCATAGGCAGAGACATCACTTGCTGCTTAGGATTCTGCTTCCTGTCATTGGCACTATTGTCTGCCTATCTCTGCTATTGTTTGTGTTCTTTCTGTTCAACGGGAAAATAACACCGGAAAAGATGAAAAGTGCAGGCCTCCCCGTGTTGAGTGACAAGTATCCCAGAGTTTCGTACCTTGAGCTGTTTGAAGCCACAGATGGCTTTGCACCTGCCAATCTGATAGGTGTTGGAACATATGGTTCCGTGTATAAAGGAAACTTCTCTCTTCCATCTGTCAGGAATGCTGCTGTAGCTGTGAAAGTGTTCGCTCTTCACCAAATTGGTTCTTCCAGAAGTTTCTTGGCAGAATGTGAGGCTCTCAGACGAGTGAAACATCGGAACTTGATAGATATTATCACCTGCTGCTCTAGCATTGACTCCAGAGGCAACGACTTCCGAGCTCTTGTGTTTGAGTTCATGCCTAACTACAGCCTTGACAGATGGTTGCATCCGAGAACAGATGAGCAGTGGCACAAGTTGAGTCTTGCGCAGCTGTTGAACATAGCAGTTGATGTTGCAGATGCGCTAGACTATCTTCACAATAATAGTCGGCCATCAGTAATCCACTGTGATTTGAAGCCAAACAACATCCTCCTTGGCAGTGACTGGACCGCCTATGTTGCCGACTTTGGGCTTTCAAAGCTGCTTGGTGAGAACATGGACCAATCCGGTTTGAATTCTGGGAGCTCTATCTCTACTCCTAAAAGGATGAGTTTGAGGTGATCGTCAATTCTACACGGCCTGTTCGGCAGTGCATAAGCCGACAGCTTCCGGCTTGTGCTTCTGGGCAGAAAAGCGCAAAGCCGCACCCCCTCGGGCCCTGCAGAACCGCGCCCCTTCCCAGTTCCCACCCCCCGCAGAGCCGCCCACCCCCAACCCCCGCAGAACCGCGCCACCCCCCTCCCACCCCCGCCCCCCGGCGCCGCCCCCAACCCCCGCCGCCCCCTCACCGCAGATCCGCCCCCCCCCCCCCCGCAGATCCGCCCCCCACCGCCGGTGCCCCCAACCCCCGCAGCCCCACCCGCGCCCCCCGCAGATCCGCCCCCCCCCCCCCGGCCGCCGCCGCCCCCAAACCCCGCAGCCCCCCACCCCACCGCAGATCCACCCCCCGGCGCCGCCCCCAACCCCCGCAGCCCCCCTCCACGCAAATCGGCGACCCCCAGATCCGGCGCCCCCCGCAGATCCGCCCCCCCTCGTCGCAGATCCCGCGCCGGCCCTGGCTTCCCCGTCCATGCCGGCCTCGGCGTCGGCGTCCGCGAAACCAGCGGGCAGCGCCGAGTCGTCCTCCTCTGCCCCGACGTCCGAGCCACCTCCCCCGTACATTCGGAGTCGGCATCGAACGCGCCGTCTCCTGCGCCGTCGTCCCCTGGCCGGCTGGGTGCCCCTTCCTCCCCGTGCGCATTGAAGGCCACCGCCGGACGCACCGTAGAGCTCCCGGGCTGCGCCGAAGTGCCGAAGGTAACAAATATTTGCTCTCACCCAGAATCGAACTTGCTTTGTTGATACCGTACAACGGCAACTACAAGCTAATTTTGCTAATATCCTGCAATGGTAATCTCTTGAATTAATTACTTAGGGAAGACAATGTACATACCACAACATATATAGCAGTAGTGTGCATGAAATCGAGCAGTGCGTACTCTGGGATTATTGTCAATAGCCATAGCAATGCGTACTCTGGGATTATTGTCAATAATGACATTGATTCAAACTTTCTCCAAATGTGCAGATGGGTAAGGGCCAGCCTCGTCATGATAATACTGGAAATGCTACCTGGGACAAGGCCGCCCATGTCGCTATGCTGGAAATATGCCGTGAGGAGTTCGAGGCACAGAACACAGCAGCGGGCTGCCTAAACAGGCGTGGGTACGCAAACCTGGGGAAGAAATTCAAGGAACGGACCGGCCGCGAGTACACAAGAAAACAATTTAAGAATCACTGGGACGCTCTTAAGAGGGAGTACTACATATGGAAGACGTTGAAATAGCCCATCCCACCCGAAACCCGTTCGCTGCCCCCCTCACCCCCCATTCCCGTGCGGCTGCCTCCCCCGCACACCTCGTTTCTTCCACCCTGAGGTCCTCCCCTCCCTCCTCCGCCGTCGCGCCGACCTCCCCTCCCTCCGTCGCCGCGCCGCCCTCGCCTCCTCCGCCACCGCGCCGCCCGCACCTCCTCCGCTCCCTCCTCCGCCGCCGTGCCGCCCTCGCCTCCTCCGCTCCCTCCTCCGTCGCCGCGCCGCCCTCGCCTCCTCCCCTCCCTCCGCCCTCACCACGTCCCCCCCCCCCCCCCGCGCCGCCGCCGCTCCTCCGCGCCCCCACCCTCCTCTCCAGCCCGCGCTCCCGCCCTCACCCCCCTCGCCCCGCGCCGCCGCATCCTCCCGCCCTCACCCCCCCTCCCCCCGCCCCGCGCCGCCGCATCCTCCTCACTTCCGTCTACATGTGGGCCCCCCACCTCACGAAACCGCGCTGCCTCCTCCCACCTTCTCCCCCGTCTCCCCACGTTCTCCTCCCCTCCTCCCGTTCTCCGCGCCACCTCCTCCCCTCCCTCATCCGTCGTGCCGCCGCCTCCTCCTCCCCCCACTTCTCCGCTCCGCCGCCACCGACGCCTCCTCCTCCCCCGCTCTTCCGCTCCGCCGCCGCCTCCTCCCCCGCTCCTCCGCTCCGCCAACGCCTCCTCCCCCGCCAGCCCTCCGCTCCGCCGCCGCCTCCTCCCCACACCACGCCGCCGGCTCCTCCTCCCCCCACTCCTCCGCTCCGCCTCCTCCTCCTCCGCTCCTCCACTCCGCCGCCTCCTCCTCCCCCCACTCCTCCGCTCCGCCCTCGCCTCCTCCTCCCCTCCTCCGCTCCGTCGCCGCCTCCTCCTCGCTCCTCTCGCCGCCGCCGTCTCCTCCCCCACCCCGCGCCTCCGCCGCCTCCTCCTCCTCCCGCTCCTCCTCCCCCGACGGCGCCACTGCGAAGCCCGGATCTGTCGAGAGCGCGCCGCCAGAGGCTGCGCCGGCCAAAGACCGGGAGTTGAAGCCGGTGAGTTTCATCTAACACGTACCTTGCCTCTCTAGGGTTGAGTTTCACACAACAACCGGTTGGGGGCGGAGGTAGGAGGAGGCGCGGCTGCGGCGGCGGCTGGCTCGGAGAGGAAGGGGGCGGAGGAAGGACGCGGCTGCGGCGGGGGAGAGGAAGGAGGGGGTGGCGCCGATTGGGGGCGGAGGAAGGAGGCGGCGCGACCTCCATCTCACCGGTTGGGGGCGGAGGTAGGAGGAGGCGCGGCTGCGGCGGGGGAGAGGAAGGAGGCGACGGCGGGGGCGACGCCGGTTGGGGGCGGAGGAGAGGAAGGAGGCGACGGCGGGGGCGGCGCCGGCCTGACGACCGAGCGACGACGAGCGGATCTGTTGTTCGACGCCCTCCCTCTCGCCGGCGGCAATGGCGACTCCCAACTCCGGCGGCATCCCCATCAAGGTCAGCGACCCTCCCCTCCTATGCCACCCACGACCCTACTCTTGTCACCCACGAGCGCAGTTTGTGAATTTTGCGGCGAATCTTGCCGCCGGCCGGATCCTTGCGAACAGCTCCAAGAAACGTTTGCTGCCATTTTCCGCCGGTTCTTCCGTGCTTGGTCATGGTCATATAACTCTTTTCCATAGAGCTGAGCTAAAAACACTCATGACACTGCATGGTTGTATGGGTAAGAACTCAATTGCTACTCAATTGCTTATGAATAACTCTTTTCTTGCTCACATGTATGGACTTAGTTTTAATAGTTGTACGGATAAGAACTTATATTATCATTCACTTTAATATCCACATGACGTCCTATCAGCTTCATTACCTGATACAAAAAAATGTCATTTCATTTTATCATATGCCTTTCGAACCCGAGATTTCTTATCTTTGTGCAAAGTCAGTGAGAAAGGCATTCTTTTTTACTTGCCTCCTTGGAGAAGAACGTTATGAAAACATGCTGCACAAATTGATTGCCATTCTTCTCCAGCGGTAATCTCATCAGGAGTAACTTCACCATGTTTCAATCCATCACATCCACCCAACCAAATAAAATAGGGTTAGTGATTATTATTGATCGGCTGAATTCTAGATATGTGTGCCAGATTGGTGCCAAGCTCCTATTAGTTCACACCATGCACAGATCTGAGTGTTCTTCATGCTCCCACTATGTTTTTAAGGATATTAATACCGTAGAGCCAATTTTCTTTTGTTTGGTTCAGATGGGGAGAAAAGAGATTATTGAGTTATGTTAAAGAATAATTTTTTGTCTTGTAATGCTACTCTTACTAAAAATTCAGAGAAATATGTATATCTAGGAGCACTATATTGAACACTACATTGAGCTTTCTCTTCCTTTTCTGCTTTGGAGACAGGAAAAAAAGATAAATGCATTGGACTGCACACATCATGGCTTATCGGATTGGCAGATATTGAGAAGGGATTGTAGTGGTTGTATGCTTGATTATTGTATGGAATCTAATGCTTGCTTATGGTGGCACTACTAGGTATTGTCTTTTTAATTTACAGAATTATGTTGTTATGTCCTTTTCATGCCCAATGAATGGTTAGTGCATTTTTGATGCAATTTATGCATGACACCAAATCTCTTCAGATTAATTTCAGGTGTTACGTTTCCATACTGTTCTTTCATTCAATTGGTGTTCTTTTTATGTAGCTATCAACATTCCTGTTTTTAATGGCTCAAAGAAAGTAATTCAAAGCTTCATTTTTGTTCCACAATAAGTGTTCGTAGCTAGCACCAGCAGGCAGGAATTCTAGATAATGCTCATTTATGTAAAGCCTTTGCTTCTGCTCTCACTTAGATATGTAATTTTTCGAAAAAACACAACCAACTGGCTTGAGGTATGAAATTCGTGTGGGCTGTTTCTACGTTTTTAGAGGTTCCTATTGGTATTCATGCATGGATTAAGTTCAGTTTCTCAAATTCCTTCCATTTAATGTACACGATGCGTCGTTGTGATGAACAAATGATTTATAAACGAAGTGTTCTATGTGCACCCATGAACAAATAATTAATTCAATTATTCAAACCAAGCTTTCATAAATAAAGGATTATGTGTCAAAATTAGCTTAACTCTGCTCCTGCTTGTGACAATCTTAATGTATTGCCATTTGCCTATTGAATCGTCTATGGCCCAATGAAGGCATGCCAGAAGCTGACGATAGGTGGTTGGAAGTAGTGTGGTTAAATAATTATTTAAGCACAGACACTCCTGCATTTTTAAACAAATTTTTAATTGGGGTTAGTCTATCATGCTTAAGCATATATAAATGTGTTAACAGTTGCACCTTACCAAATTACTAGCTAATAACAAGAACAATTGTGGTCTGTGGAACCCCGAGAGGAAAATCTATGCTAATATTATTTGTCCGGTTGTCTCAATTTTATCCTATCTCTGGTAGCTACCTTTCAAGCAATCATTGCATGGTCATTTGTTGTTGAGCAGATCTAGCTTTAGCTAATGAACAGTGAGATAATTGATTCATTTGAACCTTGATTGCTACAGAGAAAGAAATAGAAAGGAATAGAATATGGGTTAATTCTAGCAACTAATGCAGCCACATTAATTAGTACATACTATAGTATGCTCTGCTTAGCATGCCCTAAGACCATATCCTGATTGTACTGCTCATCATGTTGCATTCAATTTTTGTGTTGCCTACTTTTCCTTAGATTATGGACATTACAATGAGCTATTTGTATTGTATTTGTTTTTCCGTTGCAACGCACGGGCACATGACTAGTTGGGATAAGAGGAACTATAGGTTATGTTGCTCCAGGTAGTTTCACTATTCTCAATTCTTAACAAACTGAACTTCCTCGATTTTATTCCCCTTTTGTATCTTAGTACTAAGATACTATCATCGTGCATTCATTCATGCAGAATATGGATCAGGAGGGCGTGTGTCGATTGCTTGTGATGCTTACAGCTTTGGGATTACTCTGCTAGAGATGTTCACAGGGAGGGCACCAACTGATAGCATTTTCAGAGAAGGGTTGACTCTGCACTTGTTTGCTGAGATGGCATTTCCTGACAAGATATCAGAAATCTTGGACCCAACTCTGTTACAGCTGCAGCCTTATGATAATGACGAAAGGTCGGACAACATATTGGCTTGCTTAGCTTCTGTTATAAGAGTCGGCGTCTCGTGCTCAAAGGAAACCCCATCAGAAAGAATGAGCACGAAAATTGCTGCCTCTGAGCTGCACAGAATCAGAGAGGTGGTAATGGAATCCTCTGCCAAGGAATGCCCTTCGAACTAAACACCCAGTATCCTCCTTTTTCTCAGTCACACTCTATTGAACAATTCTGTTGTAATATCTATACAGAATGCAATACAAGTTTCCCTTGAGAAAATGTAGTACAGTTTCACCACATGTATAACGACAGTCTGAGATGCCATACAGCAGCATGAATCTGTCAAGCAAAATGGACACCATCAGCATGTAGACGTAATATTTAAAAAAATTAATCATATTTTCAGGCATGTAACAATCCGGGTACAGATGACATAATCTAATTTACAATAAGGATATAAAATCGTTTGCTCTTGCTTCCCATAAAACAAAGGGAAGATGGTAAAGAGACTCAATGATATTATAGAACTGATGTTCTGTACAAGCCTCTTTTCAATTTAATACCTAAATGATGTGCGGCCCAGCCAAATGGCTCAACACATCAAATGGACAAATATGTGGACGGACCACTATGTAACTCCAAAGTACATAAACCTCAGAATAGTCCATATCCCATGTCCACATCTGCATGGGCAGCTACTGAACATTAGCAAATGAGTTCACACACCATGAAACTAAAATCAACGGTCCTCCCGTCGAACTCTGTTTGTATCAGAGACCATGTCCACCATCATTTTCTCTGGAGAGTCCTCCCAGTTGCCAAAAGTTTTTGAGGTCAACCTGAAAGAAACGGAAAAGATTATGAACATTTCAACAGTGGCATACTTAACAGTGAAGGATTCAAGTTCGCTCCGAGTAGCACATTTCTTCGCTGCTCTGAGAAAATATCCCCCCTCTTCTTGTACGCATCCTGTTGCCTCTTCCTTGTTTCTCCACCAAGGCACTATACTTCAACATCATGTATTGAAGCCTCAACAGGTAAGTAACCCTACATTAAAAGAAATGGAGTAACATCATAATCTGCTTTTGGTAGCATTTTCGGATTAGAGGCCAGGTTTTTGTCTTAGGCAAGGCCAAATGGTATCGGTAAGAAAGTTTCAAGTTTAACACTTCATAAAATCTTTATTTGAAGCCACATACTGCTGCTACAGCCTACAATAGCTTCCAGACCTTGGAAGGAAAGTGCTCTTGTGCCCTACCAAACAGAAACCCTTACAACCTATAAAGCAAATTACATGGCTACGGAGTGGCTTATTTGTACCAATCGCTAACAAGATGTGGTTTATGATTTGTTAATTCTTTTTGGAAGAGTGCAGAAGCACCACACAACTGCAATTTGTCCATTAATCCCTATTTTATGGCTTCCTTTGGAACTATTGTGACCTTTTCTGTTTTGCTACCTTCTCTATTTCAGAGCCAAATCAGAAATGAAGATTTCATATCTAACAAGATTTTACAGCACAGCAACAATAAACTGGCCCTAAGACTCGGTCTTGTTACAAATGTGAGCAATATTTTAATTCCAAATTTTACGAGAAGACAAATACAATAAACTAGTAATGCAAAACTTACTACTAGCAGCAGGCTACTTATCATACTTCAGAATATACTCAAGAAAATTATAGTAACAAAGCCGTACGTGCGCGCGAACGACTTACTTGTTAGTCTGATGAAGAACAGGAAGCCACGCAGGCTTGACCAGTGCAGAATGTAGATGTCGCAGTGCAGTGAGCGGTCGCGCAGATGCGCTGCCCAGAAATCTTATTGCCGTCCCGTGCAGGTACTCTCTGCGGCAATGGTTCGGAGATAGCCGCTCTCCCTCCTTCTAGGTGCATGCCGGGAAGAAAGGTCGATGAGGTTCAGACAGCACAGTACTCGAGTATAAAATCATAGAGAAGAAGAAAATGGAGGCAGTGAGATTCTCTCTATTTTACACTCTGCACATCTCCAGGCATATATAGAAAGAATGATAACTGACATGATTAAAATAGCCAATTACCCACTGGTAACTGACACATTCAACCAGCCATTTACCCACTAGTAACTGTCTATCATCAAAATCCCAGTAAAGTCTCAAATTCAAACGTTTGAATCTCATTCAAACAGAGAGAGAGTGTGGTGCAGAGTTTAGCAAAATAAAGATAGACTTGGTCTGCCAAGTGGCGCACCACGTCACGGCACGGTCGCGCGTCGCAAGTCACGAGTCACGCGATTTTCACTCGAAAATACGCGAATACGCGCGCGCGTGCGTGCGCGTGTGTGTGACTAGACAAAACTCTCCTTATACCATCTCTATCCATATTCAAGGAGTGATGAAGACTCCACCTTATAAATCGGTATTCCTTACCTTATCTTAGCAATATGGTACTAAACCATGCATGCTTTCGAATTAAGAAAATAAGCCATATTTAAATAGGCCAATTTCTAACAGGTCTTTCTAGGTTACACATAAGGTGGATATAGCAATCAAGTCGAAATTTTAATGAGGACCGGTAAATATAAATTTTAACCTGATTTGGAATGAGAGAACCATGTTGCTAAGTCTTGTCAACAGCATGATGGCGAATTGTAACTTTAGAGAAGTCTTCATCTAGAAAGATCATCTCATTTCCAATTGTTCCGCCAAATTCTAAACCAACAGGCTTTGGCTTCACGTCATGCACCCTTATCTGAGGTTGTAGGTGGCAAGTTTAGAGTCACAGTAGGGTACTACCAGATGTAGCAAAAAGGAAATGATCAGCACGTCATACCAGATGGCGGAATCATGCGGAATATTTGATATGTGAGAGCATAAGAGCCCAGAGCTGCCATAGAAAGTGTCTTTGTTCTCATTTCTCAAAGCCCTTAGTCAGTACACCAATCCCCCATCTTCGATCAGCCTCAACATTCTCGCCACCACCATTAGAGAATGCTGAGAGTAGAATTAGCATTGCTCCATTATACCCCTCAACAAAAGACCAAAATCGGCTTAGCTCTTTTCCATGAACCGATGACCTGCAGACATGTACTGGGTCAAGGAACCAAATTATAAATTTATAAAGCGAAGCCATAGTAGAATTTGGAAAAAAAACAATGACCTGTTATCAATAAAAATTTACAACCTTGTACAGGAAAACTAGCTTACAGAGATAATCATAAGAATAAATGTCATCGGAGCAAGAAGTAACATATAAAGAAGACCATTCCAACGACATATGCTGACAGAAACTTTTCACTCAGTGGCGGGAGTGAAGGAGATGGCGTGGGAAAGGGGTGGAAGGAGGGAGTGCGGGGAGGAGTGGGGAGGCCTTGGTGGGCGTGGACGTGCGGTGACGATGACGTGACGGGGCAGCAGGGCATGGGCAAGGGCGTGGGCACGAGCGTGACTCCACGGCATGAAGCACTGTACAGTGGCACCATCACTAGTACAATAAAATTACTAGTATTAGAGTTACTATACTCTTCAAAGTATGGACAGATGACTTAACAGTAATATTACTTATGATTAACAGTAAAAATACTTGTAACTCAATGACTAGTAGTAAAATTACTTGTGAGTGTCGAGCAGGCCCAGTACAGCCACTCTTCGTGCTGTACCTGGGTCGAAGAGCAGGCACGTGGGCTAGCATGGCACGATAATGTAACACCTGGGCCGGCTTAGCCCAGCCTGGCCCATCTCGTAACACCATAATTGAGAGAGCTAGAAGGGGGAGGAAGCAAAAGCCGATTTGCTTCCCTCCCCACATGCTCACCTGAGTGCTGCCGCCTTCCCTCACGTGTCGCCGCCGCTCGGTCGTGCCCTTGTCCAGCGCCGCTCGTCGCCCGCGCGTGCGCTGCCGTTGCCTAGCCGCTAGCACCTCCATCCTCGGGCAAACCACCGCCGTGTGCTGCCGTCGCCCAGCCGCTAGTGCCTCCGCCCACCGGCCAAACCACCACTGTGTGCCGCCGTCACCTAGCTTTGTGCGCCAGCGTCGCCGCCTTCTTCCCCTACGCGCATGCCGCCGTCAACTAGCTACCGGTGCCACCGATCCTCCAGCCGCACCTCATTGTCCCCTTGCTGCTGACGACGCCTCACACGTGTCGTGTGTTGCTATCGCCCGCACGCTGCTGTCGGTAGCCACTGGCATCGTTGTCCCCTGTGCTCCGCCCTTAGCCACCTCCCCACTGCACGCGGCTCCTCGCCGGGTCGGCCTCAACTCCTAGGGCCGAGTTGTGCTGGGGCCGGTTGCTGCTGCACCGCGCAGGGAGAAGAAGAGGGGAGAGTCGGCCAGTTGAGGGAAGAGGAGGGGAGGAACTAGCTGACTGGGTGGAGGAAGGGAGAAGAAAGTCGGCCGAGAGGAAAGAAAAAGGAGAAGCCGGCTATGAGAAAGGGGAGGAAGAGAAGAAGGGAGCACCGACTGGAGAAAAAAAGGAAGAGGAAGAAGAAAGGAAAAAAGAAGAAAGAAGGAGAAACAAAAAAAAAGAGAAGGTAAGCCTGATCTGACGCTTGATCCATCAGATCCGGCCAAGAAGCAATAGGTAGTGCCCCGATCTAGTTGTTCGGGGATAGGGTAATGCCTCGAAACCTTTTCCCTGCTTATTCATCGATTATTGCATAAATTAATATGCCAGTTACTAGGATTGATTCATCTGGCCATCGAGGTATCGTTTATTAATATGAGTGCCTGGATGGTGGAATCAGTGCCGCCACTGTTGATCTGGTTGATCCGTGGCAGGAGAGGGAAAGAGTGGATGGAGAGAAGTGTTGACATTAGCGAGTACTGGAGTAATAGTAGCATCTAGAAATATTAGCTAGTAGATGATAAATTGAAATGAGGTTAATTAGTGTAACTGATTGAAGAGAGAAGGATTAACAAAAACAAAGAATAGAGGCCTCGCATTTTCGGCCCTAAAGTGAGCGAAGAGAGATTAAGGGCCTGTTCTTTTTGGCTGTGGCTTATGGCTGAAATTTTTGAATTTTGGCTGTTTACGGTACAGATTACGGAGAGATCGATACTCACTTGCGATTTTGGCTGGTACAGTTGTTAGGCTTTTAATGTGTACTACGTTTAACTTGTAGACCTCGTCTTGAAAAATACTCCATTTAAAAGTTAGGTACTGTAGCGGCTGCGAAAAGCCGACCGGCTTGTGGCCTGCCAAACAGGCCCTAAGCGGGTAGAATTTGATCCGCAAGTGTAAATGATGAAATTGCTAAATTTTCATATTGGTTAAGCACCGGGACAATGAGAAGTTGCCTGGTGGGACAGAAATTGGATATATCGAGTTGTGCGTAAGAGCGATGTCATTTGCTCGCATATGAATGTATTGCATTAGCAATGACTTGGAATGGTTAATGCTTGTACAGGTGGCTATTCGAGTCTGGTGCCATCCACACACCGTCTGCCAGGTTAACAGGTAAGTGCATGGTAGAACAGTGAATTGTAGTGAATACCTGCTATTTGTGTTTCCATGCCATGATCTATAGTATTCATGAGTGATGTACATGATTACGTGTTAATCATACCTTGATGAATGCTGCTTATGATTAAATGCCAATATTGAGAGCATGTTGCATCACGCATTGCACTTATTCACAGATAACAGGACCTACTCGGTAGGTACTCCATGGGAGTAGAGTTTGGATCCTCGTATAAACAAGGATGGGGATTGAGTGGTTCATCGATGGGTGAATACTCTGCTATACCGGTATAAGCTACATTATAATGCATCGCATTGCATTGCATGAAAGTGACAGAGAAAGTGATACAGATACGGAGGTCATGATTTCTAGTTCACCGATGAGGAGTTGATTTATAGTTTACAGTTATGAACTTGATTTACAGTTTACAGTTATGGATTGGATTTATAGTTTACAATCATGAAGTTGATTACAGCTTACAGTCATGGAATTGATTAAATTGCTAAATTGATCGTGTGCTTGCTGAGTCTTTGGACTCATGCTTGCTTGTTGTTGTTTTTTTAGGGAAATGCAGATTGACGGCATGCATGGAATGGGAATAGTCCTTTTTGCACTGCACATATGGAATGACAGCTTAGTCTTACACTAAGCGTTTATGTTTAATCTAGTGTTAAGTCTTTTGTGGCTCGCCATTTGGTTTAGTTGTTTAGTTGCTTGCGAGCCCATGGTGGTGGGTCTCCATGGTCATGGAGCCCAAAGGCTGCTTATGTGATGGTTTTTGCAATATGAAGTTAGTTGGTTTATTGCGATCATTCTATATTCATTTGTTGTTTGCTCCCTGTTGATAATCATAAAAATAGGGGAGGTGCTAAAAGTTTTATTATCAACACTCTTTTGAAATGGTGAGTGTGGGGTGGTAGCATCTTGGGCCCTGGGGAGGGCCGAGGTGTTACAGTTGGTATTAGAGCGGGCATTAAGTCCGTGGTGAAATTAAATATACAATGTAGTTTAATTATTTCATTAAACATGGCCTAGACCTAATAATTAAACAAAACATGACACACTTTGCTACACAGTAGAATAGGAATTGGGACTTGCATTGCATATGCGTTTTCCCTAATTGTGTTGTTGATTTGTACTACTAAAGTTGATGTTTGTGAGTTGATTGTGTGAATGCTTCTCTGTTGTGAACAAAGATGCCGAGAGGTAGAGGTCGAGGTCACGGTGCTGGCCTAGGCCGTGGAGGCTATGGTCGTGGCTGTACCCAAGTGGAGCCATTGCTAGAGGTTCAGCAGGAGGCACTTGTCGAGGAAATTGAGTCTGCTGAGTAGTCTGTAGCTGGGAATCAAGCAAGATCTTCAGCCTTGCTGCGAGAATTCATAGAGGAGGTCCGTGCGTTTCATCGACAAAGTGCCAGCAGCCGCTGCTACGACTGTGCTCGTCGTTGCCCCTACTGCCATTTTGGTCACTCCGGAGGCAAGGATGGGCCTTCGTGAGTGGCTCGCTTTGCAGTTAGATACTTTTGATGGGTCGGGTACGCCAGTCCAAGCTGCGGATTGGTTGCGCTATATGTGAAGACAGTTTGAAGCCCTATAAATGAGTTCACAGCTAAAAGCTCGCTACGTGGCCTTCCAGTTAAAGGGATAGGCGGATATCTGGCGGGAGGGAGTCCTCTCATCTAGGACCCCTGCCCAAGGTCTAGTTGATTGGGAGATCCTTATCGAGCAGTTCAAGGCGAAGTATTATCCCGATTCTTTTGTGGAGAGATGGAGGTTGCCCTATTGACCTTTGTGCAAGGAAAGATACCATAGCTGAATACGAGGCGGGGTTCAATAATCCGATCCATTTCATACTATCAGTCGCAAGCGATGACCTTGAAAAGGCCAAAAGGTTCTGTCGAGGGCTCAATTCTGAGTTCCGGCATGTTATAGGAGCTACCACACCATGTGACTTTAGGTCTGTGGTAGAACAGGCCAGAAGGATGGAGATGGAGATGCAGCTTACTAAAGGATTGCAACCCTCTGGTGGTCTGAATGCTTCTGGTGGTGACCAAAAGAGGAGCTTTAGTGAGAAGGGTGGGTCATCTCAACGGCCCACTCCTAAGAAGTCTAGGTGAAGTCAGCATCCCTCACAGTCATCCAGGTTTAAGTCATCGAAGTCATTTTCTCCGGCACCACTAGCATTGCGTACTTTTCTAGGGTAGGGCAAGATTTGCTTCAAGTGTGGTGGTGGGCACTGTGCTATCGAATGTACCTAGACGGGGGAATGTCGACACTGTGACTGATTGGGCCACATGGAGAAGGTCTGTTGTCAGAATACCTCTAGCATCATCAAGTGGGAGGTGCTATCAGCGTCATCAAACGCTTCATCTCGAGGGTCACTTCAGATTTTGTAACAGCCCAGCTGTTTATTTCAAAATTTTCAGTAAAAAATATAATAAAATCTAATTTAGCTGATCCTGGACTAGTGCGATTAACACAGAGGGTTTCGAAGTTGTTGCTCTAGGATCCGACAGGTTTTAGCAGCTGCCCCTACGCCTCAGCCTCCTCTTTCTTGGGCACCACTTGCCGGGTACTACTAGCATCCTGCACTGACCCCTCCAGTTTAGCATGTTGCACCACCTTTAGTTTTGATATCGCCACAGGACAAGGTCGGTACTTCAGTTGCCGCGACGCCACCCGAAGTTTACTTGTTGCCTGCCGTTGAGTCCGTTGGTTGGCCCGACGTGGTGACAAGTACCCTGTTAGTAGGTTCGTATGGTGCCCTTGTTCTTTTCGACTTCAGCACTACCTACTCCTTTGTATCCCGTGAGTTCATTAGAAAGGCATAGTAGAGTATGCAACAGATTTTGCAGTCAATTTTAGTCAGTTTTCCAGGGGTATTATTGCTAGCACCATAGTGTGTCCTGGTTGTGTGATCTCAATAGATGGCGAGGATTTCATTGCCAACCTCATGGTTATTCAGATAGAGCCTTTTGAAGAGAGATTAAGCGGGTAGAACTTGATCCACGAGTGTAAATGACGAAATTGCTAAATTTTCAGATTAGTTAAGACCAAGACAATGGGAGGTTGCCTGGTGGGATAAAAATTGGATATATCGGGTTGTGCGTAAGAGTGATGTCATTTGCTTGTATATGAATGTATTGCATTAGTAATGACTTAGAATGGTTAATGCTTGTTCAGGTAGCGGTTCAAGCTGGTGCCGTCCACGCACCGTCCGCTAGGTTAACAAGCAAGTGTATGGTAGAACAGTGAATTGTGATGAATACCAGCTATTCATGTTTCCATGCCATGATCTATAGAGTGATGTACATGATTATGTGCCAATCATACCTTGATGAGTGTTGTTTATGATTAAATACTAACATTGAGAGCATGTTGCATCACGCATTGCACTTATTCACAGACAATAGGACCTACTTTGGTAGGTATTCTACGGGAGTGGGGTTGGATCCCCGTATAAATGAGGATGGGGATTGAGTGGTTCATCGACGGATGAACACTCCGCTATACCAGTATAAGCTATAGTTACAGATGCATCGCGTTGCATTACATGAAAGTGACATAGAAAGTGATACAGATACAGAGGTCATGATTTATAGTTCTCCGACAATATAACATTTTTTATTTTTTCTCATTTTTTCAAAAAAAGTAACAGCTGCTACAGCATAATTTCAGCTAAAAGCTAATTGCTAACGGCTTGGTTCAACCCAGCTTTGGCTATGGTTTATCACTTTTTGCTACAATAACTAGCTTTCAAACAGTACATTTTTTCAAACCGGAATCTACTAGTCGATTGTAGTATACACTGTACCGACTTCAGCTATATCAGTTAAAATCACATGTGACTATTTCTCTCTTTGTAATCTCTCTTGTTAACAGTCAGAATTCAAAAATTTAAACAAAATATCATAAATCATAGCCCAAAAGAACATACTCGCTTTGGTGCAATCTTGCTTATCTTTAGAAAATGTAAGAATTTTCACCAAGATCCACACGATATTCAGATGGAATAGGTTCCTAGGAGCCTATGTAAGGTGTGTGCAAACCTAAGTAAGGTGTGCACAAAGTTTTATCTCTTTTAGTTGAAATTTTGGAAGTTGCACTATTCTTAGTCTTGACTCAGGTTGATTTTCTGTTTTGGAAATAGGTGAGCAGACAGACCACTCCTTGGCCCAGTCAAACTAGCTACCAGTTAGACCACCGAGTGCACAATGGTCAGACAGCCTAGGTCAGAACAGTAAGATGCTGAAGGCTGGATATCTTAGGATTTTGAGCTTGTTGCTTTAATTCTAGATTGTTAATTCAGATTTTTGTAACATTGTAGCTACTATAGTGAATAATTTATAAAAAAACTCGAGAAAAAATTTTAAGACAGCGTGGGTAGTTTGAGTCTCTATTCACACATGCGTAACCCTTTTGTTTGTTTGCAGCAGCAGCATTATTGGGCATCGACATCGCGAAATTTTGTTAAGCTTCTATCGAACGCAACCATACTTTTTCACCGAAACATAACCGTTGGGTAGTCACATCGTCCGGTCGGCCATCCCGTGTGTCGTGTCACTGACTCCAGAGCAGGCTATTGCTTTGGCTTAGTAATCCCTTGGGCCATAGTCCGCACACCAGTGCATATCAACTCTGCCCGCTAGTTTCGTTTAGTTTTTGATCTCTCACTTTAATTCACTATTCTTTAATTTTATTTTTTAGCCTTTTGTTTTAATTTTTTTCATATTCCTCTGTATTATCCGTGATAGACTAATTTATTTTTTTAAAAAATTTAAATTAAATTACGTCAAAAAAGCTACAAGAAATTATATTACTAAATAAGTTAGCTACAGTGAAAAAAATCATAAGCTACTTAAAAAAACCAAATTGAACAGAGCCGCTACTGTTAAGTCTATTTGGAACATGAGAATCTTATAGGAATTTCGTAGGAAGAGAAAGGTTTATATGGAATTCCCATAGGAATCCTACGTTACAACCATGGCCTACCAATTTAATGTTGCTGTACAGTACTAAGGCGTATGATTGTATGTATGAGTGAGATGGAGCCTGTAGTTGTTTCCTGATGCTCTACCTTCTCCCTGTGGCCAATCTGCAGTCAACTTACTGACGTCCCCGGCGTGTTGCACAAGTATGAACGTCCTGACGAGAGGTGAGGACTAGTATGAAAAAAAAACCACTAGCACTGTCGTCCGGTATCAGATTTCATTTGCCTGCCAGCTTTCACATTGGCTTTGATTTGCCTGCCAGCTTTCACATTGCTTGTCCTCTGCGCTCCAATCCATTTTCAGATTGGCAGCTATCAATTATTGCTCTTCCTTCTTAGGGGCCTATCAATTATTATTACCGACACCCAAACAATAACACTGGATTTCCTCCTCTTTTCTCAACACAACTTTCACCAGAAATCTTTCGCTGCACCATTATTCTATCAACCGGAGACCATGGCCACGGAACAACAGGAGGTACGTACTTACAACTATTGCATGAATTTTGTTCTTCTTGATTTTCCATGAACATAGTTCAGAAGTGAAATCTTCAGAGATCTGGACCACCCTGAGATACTGTCCTTGCCAGCAGCCACCATGACGTATTGACGTTCTAAGCTGGTCCAGAAGCTCCACCACACACAAGAACAGAGCAGGAGATGGATGGAACCATGGTGAGCGCCGCCACGGGGGTGATGAACTCACTCCTCGACAAGCTCACCACGCATCTGGGTGACGAGTACAAGCTACAGAAGGACGTGAGGAGTGACATCACCTTCCTGAAGGATGAGCTAAGCAGCATGAACGCTCTGTTAGAGAAGTTGGCCGAGAAGGAGGTGCTTGACCCACAGGAGAAGGAGTGGAGGAATCAAGTGAGGGAGATGGCCTACGACATCGAGGATTGTATCGATAAGTACATTCACCAGCTCCAACACGAGCCAGAAAAACCTAGTGGCATCATGGGATTCTTCCTCAGCTTCATCGAAAAAGTGAAGAAGCTAGGAGCTCGCCATGAGATTGTAGAGCAGATTCAAGAGATCAAGGATCGCATAATTGAGGCAGGCCATCGACGCAAGAGGTACAAGCCCGATGTGGGGGATAACTCAGGTAATACCAACGTTGTGCCGATCGACCCTCAGTTGCCTGCCCTATATGCTGAGGCATCCGATCTTGTTGGTATTGATGTTCCAAGGGATAAACTCATCGAGTTGGTGAACGATGGGGAGGGGCAGTTGAAAGTGGTCTCAATTGTCGGGTTTGGAGGATTAGGCAAAACTACTCTTGCCAACCAAATATATCAAAAAGTTCGGGAACATTTTCATTGCCAGGCTTTTGTGTCAGTGTCTCAAAAACCTGATACAAGAAAGATTTTGCAGAACATACTCTCCTAGATCAACAAGCTAAAGGGTGAGGAAGGGCTCACTAAGGATGAGAATTGGCTCATTAATGCACTAAGGGATTTCCTGAACGACAAGAGGTATGTTCTGTGTTTCATATTGCAAGTCATTCTAGGATTCAAATTTTGTTTTATATTCTAACGCGTTCTACCTATGAGACAAATTTATCACAATCTTTCCATCAGATGCTCTTAATTTATTTGTAACATTATCTCCGTAATTAATAGACATCTCGTGCAAAGTCATTTTAAATAGGACAATTGATCATTTTAACACTCATCTTAACTCTTATGCAATGAGCTATAGTTCGTCATAATGTGAGATGAATTGAATATCTATGTTCAAAAAGATTTCTATTTAGACTGTCATGATGAAATACTCTAACGTTTTTCCATGAACATTTATGTAATTAGGTCGACCTTGAAACATCACTTTTGGCTACCAGCTATGTGATTTCCTTTTCATATTATCTCCTGTACGTATTTAATAGACATAATTCAACCAAAGTCTCTTTCATTTGATAGGTACTTTATTGTAATTGATGACATATGGAGTACCCAAGCATGGAAGATTATTAAATGTGCCTTGATTGAGAATACTTGTGGTAGCAGGATACTAGTGACGACTAGAAATGCAAATGTTGCCAGGTCATGTTGCTTCCCTCGCCATGATCTTGTGTATGAACTAAGTCCACTAAGTGAAGCTGACTCAAAAAGTTTATTCTTTAGAAGAATATTTGGCTCAGAAGACATATGCCCTCTTCAACTGAAAGAAGTTTCTTCTGAAATTATAAGGAAGTGTGGTGGTCTACCATTGGCGATCATTACAATGTCTAGTTTGTTGACAACTAAATCACCTGCAAAAGAAGAATGGGAAATGGTACTTCGTTCGATTGGTTTAGGACTACAGAAAAATTCTGATGTGGAGGAAATGAACAAGATATTATCTTTGAGTTACAACGACCTTCCTCTCCAGCTAAGAACTTGCTTATTATATCTAGGTATGTTTCCAGAAGATTATGAGATTGAAAGGCATCGTATAGTAAGTAGGTGGATAGCAGAAGGATTTGTCAAGGTTGATGGTGGGAGGAATTTAAGGGAGGAAGGGGAGTGCTATTTTAATGAACTTACAAACAGAAGTATGATCCAACCAGTCAATATGCCTTATGGTCAAGCAATGGCATGCCGTGTGCATGATATGATCCTTGATCTCATTATATCCAAGGCAGCTGAAGAAAATTTTATCACATTCACTGGTGACCAAACACATATGTTGTTGTCACAAAATAAAATCCGACGACTGTCACTTGACTACCGCGGCCAAGAAAATGAGAGAGCGATGTCATCCATGGTTACTACTCATGTTCGATCCATTGGCATATTTGGATATTCTGTACAAATGCCTCCTATTTCAGATTTGGATGCTCTGAGAGTACTAGATATAGCGAGCAGTGAGAAGTTGGAAAATTGTTATCTTAGAAATATTGGGAAGCTAATTCAGTTGAGGTACCTACGGATTGAAGCATTTGGCATTACAAATCTTCCAGAACAAATAGGTGAGCTACAACATTTGGAAACATTGGATGTACTTCATACTGGGATAGGAGAATTGCCGGCAAGTATTGTTAAACTGCGAAGGTTGAAGAATTTACATGCTAATAGTCCAAAGTTGCCGGATGGGATGGGGAACATGCAAGCTCTAGAGGAAATATCACGACTGAGTGTGTATGAACAAAGCTCAGTAAATTCTTTGCAGGAGTTGGGCAGTTTGACCAAATTGAAAACTCTTAGGCTAGTTTGGCACATTGGTGACTCACATAGTGATAAAATGGTGTACGAAGATATCTTGGCTTCAACGCTTCGCAAACTCTGTAGTTCAAACCTTAGATGTTTGGCCATTGTACAGGACCTTTTTAGGTCTGCTGACATCCCTTTTCATTCAGTGTCCCTACCTCCTCATCTCCTGCGGGAATTACACATCAGTGGTTCTCGTCTCCCGGGGATTCCAAAGTGGGTGGCCTCGCTGTCCAACCTCACCCGCTTAAGCATCAGGGTTAATCAAGTGACACAGGAAATCCTCCAGATCCTTGGCGACTTGCCCGCCTTGCTATATCTGGAGTTGTATGGTGGACTTAGCTCTAAGGAAAGGCTCACTATATGCAACAACAGATTCAGTTGTCTAAAGACCTTCGACTTGTCGTGTTTGATCATGGGCCTGATGTTCGAAGCTGGAGCCATGCCAAAGCTCGAAGAACTCTGGATTCATATCAGAGCAAGTGGGGTGCAATCTGCATGTGGCGATCTCGGTCTTGGAATCCACCACCTCTCTGCCCTCAAGAAGATCATTGTCCGTATTGATTGTGAGGGTGCGAGGGGTGAAGAGGTGGAGGCGTTGGAGGCTGCCATCACGAATGCAGCCAGTCTACTTCCCAAAGCCCATCTACATTTGAGAAGATACGGTAAAGAGACCCACAAGGAGGAGGACACGATACAACAGGAAGAGATCTCCGCAGAGAGCGTAGAAGCCCAGCCCAGTTGTGCATCTACATCTGCTGCATCTAATTAAGGTATTATTAATTATATATGCTTGTCTAATCCTCTGAGATACTCATCTATGCTATTAAATCAACTAGAGAGTGTTGTACATGGGATTGTACTTCTGTTTATTCCTCATCGCCTTAACCAAGCAAATAATATGATACTATGTGTTTAACAAACTCCTAAATCTTATAGGCTACACTGCTACAGTACCAAATTGTTACACCCAGTCATGTTTTGAAGGGCTTTGCTAGTGCCCAGACGTATGATAACAACATTCTCATTGTACGGTCGACCAGATCGGTGCAACAATTTCGTACAACATCTCCAAAAGTTTTTGCACATATGTGTAACATTACAAAGTATAAGTGGCAACATCCAAAAAAGCATTTAAAATTTCTTATTTCATCAACAAATTCAACAAACCTTGAGTAGTAATACATCTTACACAGTATAAGACATCGATATGTTTGACAAGTGGTGTAGAAATCCCAACACGATTGAATCTAATTTCAAAAAAAAAAGAAGTTATACTGTTGCAGCATTCTAAAATTATAGATGCAACAATTAACAATGGTTTTTGCAACATTTTTCACAGAAATTATGCAAACAAATAAGCTACAAAACTCCAAAAAAACCTAAAAAAATTCATACCATCTTATTAATCAATTAAATAAATTTGTAGACTTGTTTAGCTTACGGCATGCTATGTTTCAAACTTGCTCAAAACTCCCTGAAATAAACAAATCCACAGTGCAACAAAATACTACAACATTAAAAAATAAATACAATATTCTTGCAACCAAAGATGCAACATTTAAAAATAAATACAACATTTTGCAACCAAAGATGCAACAAATCATGTACACATATGCAACAAAATTAAAATACAAAAAAATCTTAAAAGCAAAATGTGATATTGCAACAATGGGAAATGCTTCCTGCAGCAATAGAGACAACGGTCTGCAACAAATTGAGAAAAATACATACAAGAACTAACCGGGGGAGCACATGCATCGCCAGCAGTGCGAAGCCAAACTCAAAACAGCAGCGACAGCAGGAGGTCAGTCCGATGCTTCGCCGTCTAGCCCATATCTGGTGAAGTTGAGCCTATCTGATGCTTTGTCGCTGGCTGTGCTGCTAGTCCTTGGCTCCCTTCCCCACGGTCTTTCACTTGCTGTCCATCGCTGTCTAGCACGTTGTCTTGACCTCGCCAATGTGAAGAGGAAGGAGAGGGAGCTTGGAGGACATGGCGATAGTGATAACAAGAAGTCTCTGCGGAGAGTACGTGCAGGATTAGAGGTTTGGAAAAAAAGTAGAGGGAGGAAGGTGTGAGATGGGAGGAGCTTTTGTCGCCGGCGGCAGCAATTCTTTATGGAAGCAAATTTGAGACAGAGCTAGTTGAAGGGAGAAAGCAAGAAGCAACTTGAAGCAGATAGAGGCACAGAGCGAAGCGACATCAGTGTCCGTTATTTTAATCCTATCATGACACACGGACGGAAGTGCATTACCCTGTTTTGAAACAGGCACATGAGATTTACTACCCAAGACTTCCGGTTTACTTTTCTCGGGTTTCATTTCCTTTACACCGAAGCTTAGTTGTTGCTCCTAGCAAGTTTGAAACCAACATGGCTCCTTTGGTCATATGATATGGTCTGCATCTTTTCTTGCAGAATAAAATCTTGTGTCAGGTCTTCAGGACGGGAGGCTGCGCTGGCCTGAAATGAGATTCACCTGTTTATATGGCCTAAATTCTTTCCGATCACAACTGTTGCTGAAGTGAATCGAGTTACTCGTTGGAATATCTACAGTTACTCATTGTGCTGTTGGCTCCAAACTTGTCAGCACTTTTTTCCGGCTGTATGCATGTGTGTGGATATGAAACCATTAGCTGTCTCTCTGTATAACAAAGTGCTCAATCTATTTGTTACTTTGAAGTTTTTGAATCCCATGTAGAAGGTTTCTGTATTATTCTCCTTTTTTTTTTGAGAACAGGCTTTATATTATTCTGAAGATGCATTTGATTGTGTGTAATGAGAACATATTAGAAACTTGAACCGCATTATGTTCTGTTACTGCTTTAGAAATTTTTGTAGTCATTTTTCATATGTTTGATCAGTATGCCATTGAATAAGGGGGTCCTTATTCACCCGACGTCTATTTCTTAGAGGGGATCCTTAGTCACCCGATTGCATGGCGCTCAGCCTGGCTCATGGATGCAGCATCTCTCTTTTGTATGTTGAGCGTACGAGTGAGCTAGACCCAGCTAATGACATGATTATTGTTAAGTGGTTAGCATGCAATAAGGTTCTTTAGCATGAATTAATGTGGGCAAAGTATTATTAATGTAGAATAAACACTATTAAAGTGGAATAAATCATATCGTTAGCTTTGGTAACTTTATACACAAGACATTTTCTACTTGCATCGCTCGTACAGTTAACCAAACAACATCTCCTGTTAGCGTATATGACTTGTGCATCCAACCAAGACAACCCTTTGTTTGCCTGAGCTCTGCCTGTATTTGACCAAATGAAGTAATGCACTGTTTTTTTTTATAAAAAAAAGAAGGATGAAGTGATGAACTGCTTTTAAAAAGAAGGATCAAGTGATAAAGTAACAAGGTCAACCAATCATCCCCTTAATGTACAGCCCTACTATACTAAAAGGAGGTGTGTATCAAGAGCTAACGAGAATTCACAAAACGCCTATTTTGCCGTTTGTAAAATCAAAGAATTTCCACCAAATGCCACTCCATCGTTTTGCTGTGTAGAGCATCCCGTCCAGCATCATCCTAGGCAAGGTCTGGCAAGATGGATGCATAAGATGCAATGGGATTAGTTGTGTTGACGATGACACATGTTTTCTCGCGGTGATGCGTTCATGGCTGGCTAACGCTGTTGGAGGTGTGGCAGCAGTGACGCGGTTGGTTGGTAGGAAGACGAGGCGGTGGAGGGCGCAGCTGCTGGCGGCGGCTGATCTATCCATTCTTTTTTTGGGTATCCATTCTAATTGTGGCTTAGAATTTAAATATTCATGTGTTTAATTGATATGCCTTTTACAAGACAATGGATTACGTATAAGCACAAAGTTTGAAGGATATATACTCCTTTCGATCACAAATTTTTCTTGCTGTGGGAAGAATACGGTCAAACTCTTTTATTTTAGCCAGCCGTAGGGTAGGTTAGCGGTGAGGCACCTCGTCTTTCGGTCACACATTTTGACACAGTTTTTTTTATTCTCTACGAGATCATGCTTGTGCCATATCTTTCAATATCTTATCCAATTCACGGGCTTTTATGCAAAAGGAAGGGTATCACAGATTTGATGTGACGATAACGTATAAGAAAACTCAAACTGTAATATGATCTCGGGAACTAGCTTCAAAAGTCTTATTTAATCAGTTCCTGTGAGGTCATGAGGAGATCATTTTATGGTTATAATGAGTAATTGATTTTAGATTAGAGTTCGTGTGGAAATTGAGTTTGGTTTTCGAAAATTTTGCAAAGGTTTGCTTTCTGGCTATCGATTTCGTAGCCTACGACTTTTGGTGTCGTCTCACTGTTTGCGACTTTGCGGTCGATCGGTTTGATCGGCAAAACGACCATGGGGTAATGATTACTTTTGCAATCTCGTCGATGGTTATAGCTTTTGTTGGTCATGATCGGTAGTCGTAAGCTGTGTGTTCGATGGTCATAACGATTGATCGTAAGCAGTCGTAGCTTTTGTTGTGTAGTTGTAGGCTACTGGTAGGATCTCGTGGGCTACAAATACTTCTTTTTTTTTAGCATCCGAGTACTCATAAGTCGTACCAGACCAGTCGTGGGTTGAGGTTGTTCACTGGAATATTGATGTTCTATCAGGATTGATCAGGGTGTTTGTTGCTAATGTGCACATGAGTTTATTGCTTGGTTCTAGGATTAGAATCAGTAATTTGGGTGCATACATTTTGATTGTGCAAATTGATGATCTTTATATATCGTGCGATGCTGCGTGATAGTTTGCTTGTTGGTGTTGGTTGCAGGACTTTGGAGATAGGTCAAGGTGAGGCGTGGAAGGACCTAGACTAGGCGCAGAGAGGTGTTGAGGTCCAAAATGGTCAGGGAGACACCAAAGATGACTGAGGTTTGCAGGGTGGTTGCAAGCCGGGACGACAAGAAAGCGGGAAGCTTCAAGGAAGGCGGTAGAGGGGCATTTTGGTAAATTGCCAAATCCCGGGAAAAGTGGCGGTGCGTGAAACCGCGGTATTGGCCTAAGTTGTTTAGGTCTTGTATGTGCTAAAATTGTGAAGTGGATCAAGTGTTGATTCACTAATGGGTTGATGGATGTAAGCCACTTTGAGAAACGTGCGTAAGTAAAACTCGGTGTTAGGTGGGGGTTAACGGGTCATCCCCAGTTTGGACTAATGGGAGAATCCATTAGGTCTCAGATTCATTGGTGAGCCTATAAAAGGGGATGGAGGGTTAACCATCCTAGATGACTCTCGTGTGTGTGCCGTCTGATTAGGGTTAGGGTTTGAGAGTGGAGCACATGTGTGTTCTTCGTCCTCCAACGTGGAGTGGCTGTAAACTCAATTCTATCAAGTGAGCAATACATCAATATTTTCTATCTTCATGGATCTTTCTTGATTTGATTGACTTGTTCTTGATGTGTTCTTGATTTGGCCTCAAAGTTTGATTTCTTGATCCAAGAGTTTTTGAGCCAATTTCTTTGGTGTTTCTAGCTTGCTGTGATATGTAGGAATACTTCTAGGCTCATCTTAGTCATCATCCACTCACAAGCTAGTTTGATTCACCAATTTCGTTTTTGACTCGGTTTTGATGTGATCTTCCAACAAACTGAAAAAGGTCTCTGTTGTAGGGGTGGCCCCCACCTAAGCCCAGCAGGCCTGTTAGAAGGTTGTAAGGTCCAAAATGGAACATGTATGATTACATAAATGCCCCTGAGAGGGATGCTTGAGTGTAAGGGCATACTTGTAAAACACTCCCCATGTGGATGCATATATACCAACCAGGCCATTGGGGAAACCCTAAGCATTGCTCACCTAACTCTCCACTATCATACCTCTCTCTCTGTCTAGTCTGTAACCACGACAATCTCATCTTTGGTTATGATTTTAATGACCGTTTGTTGGAATATGTTCACAATACCTTAGAGAGGATCTCTACAAAGTTTCACTTCTTTTGGATTTATGGATGAAAATATCCCTCGGTTCTTCGATTTGTTTCTAAGCTGATTCAGTCGGCGATGCTGTTCACTGTTTGGAACACGATCAGTTTTATGATCACATTGGTTTCAACCAAGGTCAAGTTCTAGATTGAAGTGCATTGCTTTCGACTATGTTCAGTCTTCCGACTCTATATGGAGTGGTTGTAAAACCTTCATCATCAAGTAGCAATCGATCAACTTTGTTCATCAATCATGGTGATTTTTATTTCTTGATTTAAGAGTTTTTGCTTTGAATCTTTGAGAGAAATAGTTTGCTGTGACACGTGAAACTCATATAAAGCCATCTTGGCTATCCTCTACACACAAGTCATATCTTAGGATTTTGGAGTTTGCTTGGTTTTGATGCAATCTTGCTTATCTTGGGAAATGCAAGAATTTTGACCAAGCTCCATGCGATATTTGGATGGAATAGGTTCCAAGGACTCTAAGTAAGATGTGTGCAAAGTTTATCTCTTTTGGTTGAAGGTTTTGGGGAGTTGCACCAATCTTGGCCTTGACTCAAGTTAATTTTCTGTTTTGAAAACAAGTGAGCAGTCATACTGCTCTTTGGCCTGGTCAAACCGGCCACCTGTCAGACCGCCGTCGTCAAGCTGATTAGACCATCGGGTGCATAACGGTCAGACCGCCCGTTGATCTGACCGCACCCACTGTGGCGGCTAGACCGATGAGGCGCTGAAAGCTGCCTCTTTTGTGTTTTTATGATTGTTGCTTTAATTTTAAGGTTTCAATTCTGATCTTAATAACTTTGTAGCTACTGTGATGAAAAGTTTGTGACTATTTAGGAAAAAAATTGTGAGGCAACATTCGTGTCGTTAGTCAAGTTGATATTCTACTCCAAAGGGATTATAAGTTAGGGCTTATGGTTTTTTTGTATATATTATTGCTGCAAAATACTGTCAGCTTTTGTGAGTAAAAAAAATTAGAAAAAATAGTAAAAAATTAAAAACACCACTAAATCTTTTGAAACAATATAAAATGATAAAAATAATAAATTTTAGAAAATTAAAAATTAAAACTGTTTAGAGCGAACTAGTCTCCATTCCACACCTGCATAACCTTTATTTGCAGTAGCATCATTGGTAGTGACATCGCAAAAGCTTGTTAAGCTTGTGTCAAACGCAACTATACTTTCACCGCAACATCACCCTTGTTTAGTCACATCGTCCGGTCGGCCATCTTGTGTGTTGTGTCACTGACTCCGGAGCAAGCTTTTCTCCTCGTTGGCAGGACTAACTGAGGAAAGAATTATCAGTTTTGCTATTGCACAGGCTACTGAAATTTTTTTACATTTCAATCATCTAAAATTACACTTTCAATGAACTAAAATTGCAGCCCCCCTCCAAAAAAACAGCTGCAACTTTAGGTGATTCAGAGTGCAACTTCAGGTGACCTGAAATTGCACTCTCAATCAACTAAAATTACAGCCCTCCTCCAAAAAAAACATGTGCAACTTCAGGTGATTCAAAGTGCAACTTTAGGTGACTGAAAGATAAAAAAATTTCAGTTGCCTGTGCAATAGTCTATCCCAAGAATTATTGCTTTGGCTTGTACAATCGCTTAGATCATACTCCACAAACTAGTGCATAGCACCTATATCCCCGTTGATTTCGGTTTTGGTTTCTAGCTTCAGTTTATTTTCACTATTTCTAAATTTTAATTTTTTTCTAATTTTTTTAGATTTTTTGAGCTTTTTTACCGATTCTTTTTTTCCGTATTCATTTATATTACATGTGCGGGGCTAACTTTTTTTTTTCTATTTTTAATTTTTTTTAATTTCTAATAGGAATCCTACGTCACAACCATGGCCTACCAAACAAATGTTGCTGTACAGGATTAAGGCGTGTGTATGTATGCGTGAGATGGAGGTTGCTTCCTGGTGCTCTCTACCTTTTTTGTTACGAAGCAACAAACTTCTTACTCTAGACGGTTTGAGTTTTTGATTTTTCTGTCTTTTGATTTATTTAAGTTAGAAACCATTTAAAACATGCCAGTTTTTAATTTTGGCTTTTTTATTTTTATTTTTTCCCCTTATTCTTTTGTATTGTTCATGACATATAATGGTTTTTTATTTCTATTTTTCTTTATTTTTTTCAGAAAAACTAACAGTTGTAACAACGTAATTTTAGCCAAAAGCCACAATGAAAAGCTAGTTGCTAACGGCTGGATTCGGCCCAGCTTTGGCTTTGACTTATCATTTTTTGTTGCAGTAACTAGCTTTCAAACGGTGCATTTTATCAAAGCCGGGTCTGCTAGTCAATTGTAGTACATATTGTACCAACTTCAGCTATAATCGTATGCAATTGTCTCGCTCTTCATAATCTCTCTTGAGAATAGCCAGAATTCAAAATTTTAAACCAAAGGCTATAAGCCATAACCCAAAAAACCCCATCTATTTTGGTGCAATCTTGCTTATCTTTGGGAAATGTAAGAACTTTGACCAAAATCCATATGATATTTGGATGGAATAGGTTCCTAGGACCCTAAGTAAGGTATGTGTAAAATTTTATCTCTTTTGGTTGAAGGTTTTGCTAGTTGCACCAATCTTGATCTTCACTCAAGTTAATTTTCTATTTTAGAAACAGATGAACAGTCAGATCGCAAATCTGCCACCAATCAGACCGTCGGAAGCACAACGGTTAGAAGCTGTTGTTTTAATTCTAGATTGTTAATTTAGATTTTTATAACTTTATAGTTACTATTGCAAGAATTTATGAATACTTACACAAAATTTGTGAGGCACTGTTCGCTTGGTTAGTCGAGTCTCCATTCCACACATGACTAACCTTTTTGTTTGTTTGCAGCAGCAGCATCATTGGGCAACCACATCGCGAACATTTGTTCAGCTTCTATCGAACGCAACCATACTTTTTCACCGAAACATCACCCTTGGTTAGTCACATCGGCCGGTCGGCCATCCTGTGTGTTGTGTCACTGACTCCAGGGCAAGCTTTTCTTCTCATTGGCAGGACTAAAGTTGAGGAAACATTTATTACTTTGGCATAGTATAATCCCTTAGGCCATAGTCCGCCTACTTGTGCATATCAACTCTAATACTACTGTTAAGCCTATTTGGAACGCGAGAACCTTATAGGAATTTTGTAGAAGAGAAACATGCACCCTCGCTTGATGCGAGGTTTAAACGGAATTTCCATAGGATCCTGCGTTACAACCATGGCCTACCAAACAAATGTTGCTATACAGTATCAAGGCGTGTGACTGTATGTATGAGTGAGATGGAGCTTGTAGGTTTTTTCCTACCTTCTTTGTTGCGAAGCAACAAACTCGATACCTAACATCTTCGGATCTTCCTATGGCCAATCTGCAGACAACTTACTGACGTCCGGTGTGTTGCACAAGTATGGTCGTCCTGACGAGAGGTGAGGACTGGTATGAAAAAAAACTACTAGTACTGGCGTGCGGTATCAAAAAAAAAAATCTTTTCTTAGTTTTACCAAAAAAAAAACCAGTTCTTTTTGTTGTGAACATTATTTTGATTCTCTACGAGTTTCATTCTTGATACCGTATCTCCCAAATATCTAATCTAATCCACGGGTTTTTGCGCAAAAGGAAGGGTATCAGAGATTTGATGTGACGTATCAGAAAAACTGCAATATGATCTCGGGTACTTGCTTCAAAAGTTTTATTTAATCAGTTCCCTTTCATCAGTATGCATGTAAGTGACATTATTAGCGACAGTCTTGTAGCATTCATTCAGAATATGGGCTTGCATCGGTGTATTCTTTTCTTCAAATTGTGCGCTAGTGCTTGACCCTATGATTAGTCACTATTATTTGTCGGACAGATTAAATTGTGTTCGCAATGGCAGGCGGGCGACCATCAGACGACGGTACAAGAACCAGGACAACGCTGACGACGAACCACGGGACAAGCAAAGTAAGCGCTACTAACTTACCAGAAGAAATTGTGCGATTTGGTGTTTGCATGGTTATATAATCAATGCTGCATTTCAATCATTACATGCTAGATCAGAGCTCTTGCCTGTGGGTTACGACTTAAGAGCATAGGTCTAGTATTGGTTTCCTGATGCGTGATCGTTCTGCCCGCAAGCAGTTCGTTAAATGTCCTGACGCAAACAAGGCTGGTGTGTATGCACCATTTCTGAATTACTTGTGGTGGGAGTCGCCATTATGCATGCAGCTGAGTCAGATTAGCAGCGACTCCTTCGGCAGGAAGGCGCGCGATTGATCAATCAGCAGTGATGCCCATACTAAACAAACAGCAGTCATGCGACCTTTGTTCTTCGCGGTTCCCAGTTTATACATACTGGTATACACTTGATTAGTTAAATATCACGTAAGTGTGGCCGTCTTGACGAGAGGTAGAATACTCGGAAAACTACTAGCATCGGCGTCTGGTACAAGCTTCAATTCACCTTTGAGCTTATCGCCTGGTAAGTCGAGTCTCTTTCTTCTTTTTGAAAGCGTGGTTAGTCGAGTCTTGATCCCACATCAGCGTAGCCAATGACAACGCCACTGCTTGGCTCGAACGCGTATTCGTCCGGTCAGTCAACTTGTGTGTTGTCAGCTGTGGGACCCCAGAGCAAGCTTTTCTTCTTGTTGGCATCTTGTGTGAAAGAAAGAAAAGCATATTATTATTCTTCCTCAGGCTTAGCGGATCCTGGGTCCTATCAATTATTCTTGCCGACGCCCTAGCAACAACACTGCATTTCCTCCTCTCTTCTCTACCCAACTTTCCCCTAAAATCTTTCGCTGCACCATTGTTGTCCATTAGCCAGCGTGTGGCCACACGGAGCAACAAGAGCCGGTACGTACATACTTACAACTATGGCACGAATTTGTTCATGATTTTCCATGAACATAGTTCGTGAGTGGAATTTTCAGATATCTGAGATACTATCCTTGGCAGCAGCAACTAACTTGTACTGCTATTTCACTTGCCTCGGCGTGCTTCACCTCGGCCTTGGCCGCTTTGCCTCAGCCGAACTTTACTTTCACCTCGATGGCATCTCTTGACTAGAAGCTCTCTCTAGCTCAACGAACTCACCTCGACGAGCTCCAACATGCCTCGATTGTTTGGACTCGGTGTGGTTCACTTTAGCCTCGAAGACTTTTGCCTCAGTCGCCTTACACCCACCCTCCGGGGTCGGGTCTCCAACAAGCACTAACTTCTCTTTTTCAGATGGGAGACTCTGATGTTCCTGCCATCCGGATTAGGCCCAAGAGACTCTGATATTCCCGCCACCCCATCCAGGCCTAGGAGACTCTGATGCTCCTGCCGCCCGAGCAGACCCGAGAGATTCTGATATTCCCGCCACCCTGACCAGGCCCAGGACTCCGATGTTCCTAACAGTAGACACTAATGTTCCCGCTTTCCATACTGCATTCAGGTGTGCCTGTTTTGCGATTCTTGTCTATTGACAGTAGCTGATTTTAGCAAGGCCATAAAGAACTTCAAAGAACGTGGTTACTGGTTTCTACAAGAAGTTGTGGGCTACATGTCTTGAGGTGTATGTTACTAAAACATTGGGTGGAATTATGAGTATGAATGATCTTGTAATTTCATCTTCCATTTGTTGCAAATAGCTACTTCTTATAATTGAAGGATAATTGTATTTGTTATATAACTCTAATATCTATGTATAATTAATCTGCACGTGATAATTTGGCCCTACCGAAATAAGTGATAGAGATCCTTCTCTTTTTCTTTTGATTAATATGATATTTTTTAGAATTTTTTTTACGATTATTGACAGTAGCTGATTTTAGCAAGGCCATAAAGAACTTCAAAGAACGTGGTTACTAGTTTCTACAAGTTGCGGCCGGCTACATGTGTCGAGGTGTATGTTACTAAAACATTGGGTGGAATTATGAGTATGAATGATCTTGTAATTTCATCTTCCGTTTGTTGCAAATAATGATCTTGTAATTTCATCTTCTGTTGCAAATAGCTACTTCCTATAATTGAAGGATATTATATTTGTTATATAACTTTAATATCTATGTACGACTAATCTACACGTGATAATTTGGTCCTACCGAAATAAGTGATAGAGATCCTTCTCTTTTTCTTTTGATTAATGTGAGATTTTTTAGGATTTTTTTACGTTTATTGTGGGATTTTTTTGCCTCAAAACAAATAAGGTGCCTTCAATATCACTAGTTATTTTTATTTATATAGATGTATTCTCTGGGTTTTATGTGAGATGCATTTCCGGCATGCGTACAACACGACCTTTTGCGCTCCTAGCATCTTGATTTGTTCTTGTAGTACATAATGCATATTTCACATTTGCTGGTCCCATCTTTGCTTTGTTGCAATAACTTTTTTTACTCAAGGCATGCATGAATATATTTTTCGTTTTAGTTTGTGTGTTTAACAGGTTGCTAATTCTATTCATGTTTTAAACAGCTTTCGGTTTGCCTGATTGGTGGGCCCATCTCTCTAATACAACCTGTGAGCTCGCAGAAAAAATTACATCATTACATGGTCTGCTTTTACATGAGGCGTTGGTGAAAACCTACACGGTCTGCTTTACAACTATTGGTGGGCTCCATAATTAATTGGGCACATGCATGCTTTTGCTGCAATTATTTGCGCGTGGGCTCTTACTCATCTGATATTGCGAAACAGCAGTACTAGTGCGAAGTTGAATGGGTCCATCTGACGTGACCTGAAGAGACAAGCCACATGACTGCACCACCACTCCACCAGTGTATTATGCTAGAGGATTATTCTCCATGTCTGCACGGCTGATGCTAATACGCCGCGCAAATTATTTGTAGTAACGTCTGGTTTCTTTTGCTTTGTTCTAGCATCAAGGAGAAAAGAGACATCTTCGAACTTGCTGTGCGCCCATTTCCATAAGCCCCATCTTCTCCGGGAGCAGACAGAGCAGAGACATTCCATAGGAAACAGGGAGCAATGGCTGAGTCTGCTGTTTCTGCCGTGGTTGGGAACGTCAACAATCTTGCTGTTCAGGAGACCACATTGTTATGTGGAGTGACCGTTGAAGTGGGGCTTTTGAAAGATGAGCTCAAGCGGTTGCAGTCCTTCCTTAGGGACGCTGATGGCAAGAGGAGGTCAGGAGATGAAAGAGTGGCTACCTGGGTAAGCCAGATCAGAGATGCAGCATATGACGCTGAGAATGTCATCGAAGTTGCAGAGTACATGGAGAAGAGAAACAGGTTGAAGAAGGGCTTCATGGGTGCCATTTCAAGGTATGCTCGCTTACCGAGCGACTTGATTACCTTTCATAAAGTTGGTGTTGAAATTCAACGAATAAAAATGAAGATTAATCAGATATTTGACAGTGCAAACCGTTTGAAAATTGTTGATTTGGGTAATACTTCAATAGAGAATGGTCATGTTGAGGATGAGTTTCCACAAAATTTTGAAGATGATGTTTTCATTGTTGGTTTTGAGGATGAGTATGAGGAAATAGTGGAAAAATTAGTTGAGACGGAGAGCAAGCTTAGTGTTGTCTCCATAGTTGCCATGGGTGGGGCAGGAAAAACTACACTCGCAAAAAAAGTCTACAATTCATCTAGAATTAAAGAGCAGTTTGATACAGTTGCTTGGGTGACTGTATCTCAAAAGTTCAAGGGCATTGATTTACTGAAGGATATTTTGAAACAAATAATGGAAATAATGAGGGCCAGTGATGAGTCCAGAGCAATTGATCAGATGCAGGAGTATGATGTGGGAAAGAAGATCCAAGAATTTCTATTACACAAAAGATACTTAGTAGTGCTTGATGATGTGTGGACTACACATACATGGAACCAAATAAATAGAAGCGTTAAAGTCTTTCCCGATGCAAATAACGGTAGTAGAGTACTGTTAACCACACGAAAGGAAGATGTTGCAAATCATATTCAAATGCCAACCCATGTTCATGATCTGAAGCTCCTGGATGATGATAAAAGTTGGGAACTTTTTAGTAGCAAAGCTTTACCATTATATAAAAAGTCCACAATATGTAATCTGGATGAGTTTGAAGAACTGGGGAGAAAGCTTGCAAAGAAATGTAATTGCCTGCCACTTGCGCTTGCAGTTCTGGGGGGTTATCTGTCAACGAATCTAAATATAGAAGCATGGTCGGATGTTCTTTTGAGTTGGACATCAACAGAAGATGGACAGGCGATGCGAGAGATCCTAGCTCGCAGTTACAATGACTTGCCGAGTATTTCTATAAAATCTTGTTTCCTCTATCTTGCTGCTTTCCCTGAGGATGATGTTATAGATGTGTCAAATCTTATCGAATTATGGATAGCCGAGTGCTTCATTCCACATAAACCAAAGCACAAACTGGAAGAGACAGCACGTAAGTATGTAACTGAGTTAGCTCAAAGAAGCTTGGTCCAAGTTGTCAGGAAAAACAAGGCACATAGATGGATTGACGAAATAAGGATTCATGATATTTTACGTGACTGGTGCATAGAAGAAGCAAGACAAGATGGCACTCTTGATGTCATTGACAACATTGCAGGTCAAGCTTCATCTCCGCTCTTTGTATATCACAATGTATTTCCCAATATGTTGATTTCTTGCTGACATACGGATTTACCCCAAAAAAAATTGCAGGTCAAGCTGGTGCATCATCATCCAATACCATGACATCCTATCGTTATTCTTTTCAGAACTGCTGCAATGATACGATTTTCCAGGGAACACCCAATCTCCGAAGTCTGCTTGGCTTTGGACTTCCATCAATGTCCCCACCTAAGCTGAGGTTCCTGAGAGTTCTTCATGTAGAAAATTCAAGCCTAAAGAATTTCTCTAGGGCAATTGGTGGCTGCACTCACCTAAGGTGTCTCAAGTTGAGAAACTGTGAAGAGGTCACGCTCCCTTCTTCAATTGGACAACTCCTTTACTTGCAAACTATAGATCTATATGGCACCAGATTGGACACGTTAGTACCAAACTCCCTGTGGGCTATCCCTGCTCTAAGGCATGTTTTCCTTTCTAATGCGTTTTCTCCACCAAGGAGTGTCCAACAGAACGAGCTCCAGACCTTATGTTTCGATCTTCCAGATGATGATAGTAAATATTTGCGGAGTGACATGGTGACGTTTTTGGGCCAAATGACTGAATTAACTAGCTTGGAGTTGCACGTTGACGAAATGCCAGCGGAGATGATTAAAATATTGGCAAAAAACATGCCTCACCTGGTTCATGTTCGTCTTGATCAATTCGATGTGCTCGATAAGTTTCCTGAGAGCCATCTCCTCCCACAGAGTCTACGGAGCCTCACTCTGTTTGCTTACGTCATTAAAGAAGACCCGATGCCGATCCTGGAGAAGCTTCCCTGTCTTGTTTACCTGTACTTGTTTGGCTATAAAGGCCGGATTGTGTCCTACTCCACCCAAGGGTTCCCTCGGCTGGAAGAGTTGTACCTTTCGTCCTTTTCCAGTGAGGAGTGGAGGATAGAGGTCGGGGCAATGCCAAGGCTCTCCAAACTAACATTTGTTGATTGCGAACAAATGAGTAATCTCCCCGAGGGGTTGCTGCACCTGCCGTCCCTCAAGGAGCTAAAGCTGGGGCTGATGCCCCAGATTTCTGGAGACGACAGCACTTGCGAAGAGCTGCAGCGGAAAGGATGCAAGGTTGGTTACTATGTCCCCTCCCCTGCTTGTCATTCTTTCATTTTCTTTTATTTGACTAGTATTTGCGTTCAGGACTTTTAAGTCTCTCATACAAATATTTGCAGTGCATGGAAATAAGCAGCAATATGCTCCATAAATGACATTTAGCTTATTTTTGACTTTCTCTACGTTGCTACCTTGTTTGTTTGGCGAATTTACTGGTTGGGTTCATTTTTTTTGTCATAACTAGGATCATTGTCTTTTGGCGAAATTTGCTCTGTCATATATCTATCTACTTTATACTAATTGGAAGCTACTCTAGAATTCTTGATCACGTTAATCCTATGAGGTAAAATGGCTAGAAATTTCTACATTAACCAAAAAATTCTTGAAATTCTCATATTACTAAAAAAAGAAAACATCCTGACCATCTATTGGTGTAATATACGGTGTAGATTAGTTATGGATATTACCATGGTTTACCGAAACTTGCACAACTCATGCAGTCAAAGCTATATCACGATGAAAAAGGTTAATGCATATGTCTCCTAGCCGTCTACATAACGGACTCGTGTCTTCAAACAAAAACCAATCAAAATGAATGAGTAATGCACGTCTAGAAAAAAAATCGAACAACGAGGACCTGGAAAGCTTCACGCTGCTAGGCAGGTGCATCTAGGCAAGACACTGCCAACCCTGCCTAGCAGCATCTTCCCTTCCAATAATGCTCTTTAATTTTGGAAATTCAATAGAAGTTAAAAAAAATCCTAAATTCCTAATAGTTCACATGAGCATATTGATCTCCCCACACCACAGTACGCTCAAATTAATCCATATTGCTTCCAGACTGAAAAATTTAGGACAATTATATAAAGGGGAACACAATAGAAATTCGTACGTTAATCAGAAGAAAAGAAAACATTTGCCCATCTATTCATTTTTTTAACAGGTATAATCTTGAGCTTAACAAACATGTTACGTCTAATGTCCTCGTCTAGAAAGACATACTTAATCGGACATGAAAAAATTATGCAACACACAACCAAATCATAACTCGGAACGAAGACATGGCCAAACAAAACCATAATTACCAAGAAAATAATATGCATGGAGGAGAGCAAAAAAATGATGCCACACAGAGCCTCCACAAATTTATAAGATTGATGGGCTTTGAATTCTTGATGGAGCTGAATTTGGTGCTCGTTATATAACTTGTGTGTATGTATGGCATGAAGTATGTACTATCGGAGATCGATTCCTCCCCATAATTTTGGGAGAGATAAAAGCTAGAAATTCCCATATTAATCCATAAGAAGAAAAATAGCTAGGAATCATCCATCTATAACAAAGATCTGCTCAAATCAACATCAAGTGGCAGAATGCACGTGTGTACAAACTACATGTGTATAAATCATTACTATTATAAAAGAATGAGTTGGTGGTTGTACATCAATTCTTCTCCAACTGCTCTATTTTCTCAACTTCTCACTATTTTTCACTTTCTAACCGATCAGAGCAACTCTTTTCTATAGCACGATTATCTATATATTCAATGAGTTCCGTTGCAACACACGGGTATGTAACTAATTTCGAATTAAAGGTGAATCCAGGATTAAACTATATTTGGAAACAGAGTTAAGTCAAATTCGAAATTACTTTTAATAAACATAAATTCAGAATAAAAGTATAATTTGGTGTTTTATAACTTCATATTTGGAACTTAAAGTATATCCAAATAAAGTTAATTAGAAATTAAATTTAATGTAAAATAAAAATATCTATTGGATTTACATAAAAATTACATGTGTTTTGTAAAATTACTAGTGTATGTAGGTGTGCGATCGGTTGATGCAGCATGTCAACTTTAAAAATTCCAAAAAATATTCTCTATGTACTTCTCAATTTACTTATTTATAAAATTTTAATTTCAATTTCACTCGGAGTCAAGAGTAACAAAAATGAGAAAATTCTCACAAATGATAAATAAAAAGGAAAGGGGGAAAGGAAAAAAAATCACAAAATAAAGTCTGAAGTTGAAATTTTAAAGGGCGCTACAATACTCCATAGACTACATCATCAATTTTTTCAGAATTTTTCATATTGATTTGATGCTTCAACCAATGATGGGTTGCATGATTAAACCTAAGGTGGTTGCACTTAATGTGTTGTATATAGCTGATCTAATGTACAGGTTCCATACAGATTAGAATCTAGGGACGACGTGTCATTTTTAACAGTAAATTAGAACTTCTATGTTTTCCAATATTCTATTTTACTCATGCATTCATTTTGTATTTCCATGTTTTCATGTTCCTATAGATTCTTTTTGTTACTGCGTTCCAAACATGTCACATCAAAGTAAGGCAATCAAAACACTATTTTACTAACATATAATGATTTTTAGACTTTAAAAAGAAAAAAATACACATCTTCTAATTTGCTTGCACGTGCAGGCACATGGGTTGAAGACTAGTTGGTCAAATCTAGAATTCAAAACTACCTTGTTGTGAATATGCCACTGTTTCATGGTTTTTTGTCTCAAAATGCCACTCCCGTCTCATTCCATTGGCCAGGCGCTCATCAACATAACAAAATACTCCCAAGGATTCTGACGTCACAAAGTACATCTCAAGTAGTACATCATCTAACTTAACGTACACATTCGTGGTTTGTAATTTGACATCACAAAATACTCCCAAGGATTCTGACGTCACAAAGTACATCTCAAGTAGTACATCATCTAACTTAACGTACACATTCGTGGTTTGTAATTTGACATCACAAAATACTCCAAGGTTCCTAACATTACAAAGTAGATCACATTGTCTGATCTAACAGCACATAACACATAAATTCAAGCAGTTGCAGGTGGTTGGACACATTTCTTAGTAAATCTAGGTGGCTTCCAGGGTTGAATAATAGATGCAGCTGTTGATGGATGGCTGCACTGTTGCTTGGTGTGGCTACATCTGTACGAATCTTGAGCATCAATATATGAAACACTAAGCAGTTCAAAGTTCATCCTTGGACCACATTTCCGAGCAGTACAACATAAATAAAACAGAACATTTCAACATTTTCAACATGCATGTGCTGGAGGCTTGGAGTTGGAGGCTTTGCCTCAGAATCTGATGAAGTGAGTTGGAGAAGCAAGTAGGAGAGAGGAGAGTGATAGAGAGACAGCCAGGGGCATTTACCGTCATTTTGTAAACAATCTGAGATGGCTTTCTAATGTCTGGCCAACCGAAAGTAACGAGAGTGTCATTTCAAGAAGAAAAGTCCCAAAGCAGTGGCATATTGACAATAAGACAGTTTTGGATAGCATTTTTAGAATTTCAGGTTTGGCCGATGGCATACAACAAATTTTCCTATCAATTCGATAACTTGGTGTCATTCTCTTGTATGATTTACGCAGGTGATAATATGATGACAATCCTCTGGTTGTGGCTCAGGCTTGATGCATGCACGAGTCAAAGATTTCTGCAGGATGTGTCAGGGACTCCTCGATTATCCGTCATGATGCATTCGTCTTCCTTTATAAACTATTGTTTGTTTTTTTAATTATCTCCAGTGTGTTTGCGTGTTGGCCGTTAATATACTGCATTCTGTTTGCTTCTATGTAATAATAATAAACACGGAGAGCAGAACCTGTGCTTCATGGTGATATTGTCAGAATTACTTGTATATTGAGATTTCCAAATACAACATTTGTGCTTCTAACCGCTGTGTTAATTACATAATCTCTTTGCATGTTTTTTGGTTGAAAAATAACTGGTTTGGGATCACCAAAATAGTTATGTAATTACGTATAGACCAAAGGGATTGCTGTTGTTGAATATCTAGTCAATTTTTGGCACATTTTAATCCAGAAATTAAGCATATAAAACATGACATACAAATGCATGAGTGATTCAACAACGATGTATTCATATTCGCTAATGAACAAGCTAACAGCAGCACCTATTAACATATTCATAGCGCACAAAAGCAAATACACCAGAGAGGTTTTCAGTTTATACCCTCGGGCGGGGCCAGTGCCGGAGACACCGGATGCGTCCTTACCATCAGTCGACATGATGACCTATTCGATGTAGTCGATCAAGGCGTGATGCAGGAAGATGTTCGCTGTGCAGTCTCGTGAACAGTTCACCACCAGGAAGTAGACGACGTCACAGATTGAGCAGTCGCGCCAATGCGCTCCCCAAAAACTTGATCGCCCGTCTATTCGAGCAGATACACAAACGGACGGAGTTTTGGAGGCCTACTCGCCCAGAACCTTTTGCGCGCAAGGTTCTGGACCGGAGATTACAGAGAACAGCACAGCAGCAGAGAATTGCAACAAACCAAAGAGAAGGAAAGGACCGGTTATGTAACTACGCCTGGGAGCTGGAGAGACGAGCCTGGACACCATAATGGGTCCGTTACCAGTAACGGACACCATAACCATGGTGCAATCAACACGTCCGTTACAGCCCACTAACGCGCCTTAACATGACCGTTACAATCCGCAAAAAGTTGGCTCAGCACATCACGTCCGGCCAGGCCAGTCCGTCCGTCCGCCCACCACGTCTCGTCTCGGCGCGGCGCGGCGCGGCGCGGCGGCACGCGCGTGTGGCATCCCAACTGCCCTTCTCAACTTGTCTATAGGAACACACAATTGCAACCCATTTAAGTTAAGTCAATTCCTTGTCAATTTTTCATGTGGGACTAACCGTTATTGCACCTAACATTAATAGTGGGCCTAGGAATTTTATTTGAGTAATTGCTAAATTAAAATGGACCAAGCCCAATTAATCCAACAGCTATTGCTGTTAGAGACCAGTAATCCCATTCCCATATCGTCCTTCAGTCCTTTTGGCTAGGCTCATATGACTCCATGACTCACGATCAACATAGAGCCATAGAGATTGGCCGACGAACAAGCTTTCTATCTTACCAGTGACTACAGCTGATTGCAACAAGGCAAACACAAAAGTTCTAATAAGTATGGGAGGTGCTTATATGCATGCATCACTATTTCGAAGTTATATAAATATTAAAGTATGAATGAAGAGTGGATGGTGATTACTTATCTTTTTCCTTGCTTTATTATTTGTACAAATTGTTTTGAGGGGATGATGCATTGAAGCACTATTTAATAAGCGGCCCGGGCCAACAACGATATGGGCTGGATCAGATGAATCGGCCGTGACCCGTGAGGGCCTACCAACAAAACTCAGCAATAAGATCAAGGCCACCACTTCTCAAAAAAGAAAGAAAAGAAAATCAAGGCCACCAAATGCGGGCCCCACAGACCACCACAACACAGACGCCTCGAGGCTTCCTGCTCCTCGTATCCATGCACAATTGCACCAACCCCGTCTCTCCGACAAAAGTACTTACCAAGAGCCAGGGGTGGGTGGAGACACACATCGGACATGATAGATTTTAGCCTGAGATGTAGAAAAATATCTAGTGTATAGTTTAGATAAATTCAGTCCAGCCTGGATAATATTTTTATTGTCTAGTCTAGATAGCCTAGATCATTTCATCACTGAGCCCGAGACGTAACCAAATCCTGGCTCTGCCACTGCCAAGAGCTGCCTGCGGAGAAAAAGGGTGCGAGGTGAGTAACTGCTGAATATATAAATTCGGACTCTCTATATATATCACACTAGTTTAATATCACGCTAGTACACATAGTATAACATAAACAAAATATCGACTATATGCACGACAAGTTGGATTAATATTGGTCAAGTTGGAAACAACTTGCGCCGGAAAAACGTTCTTTGGTCTTTGCATGTGCAGGTTGGACGTGGAGATGGTCATGGTCGGTGACGAGTAAGACCGGGACTAGGAGGGGGAAATATGAGGTCCAGACGGTCGAGAATGTCACGAGATGGTTGGACTCACGTTGGAGCACATGTAGATTAAAAGTGGATGATGCGTGGAGAAGTTACGGGAGGTGCGGTCCTAGAAGTTTCAACACATGACGAGTTAAAAAAATTGGAATTTTGAAAAACCCGTGATAGGAAGGGTTTCAGGTCCCTTGAATAGTAATGGGCTAAAAGACCGGTTGAGATAAAAAAAACCAGGTCCAGCTAGATGAGTTGTATTAGGTTTTTAGGTAGAGATTAAAAATAGGAGAGATATACATGAGGTATAAAAAGCTAGAGGGGGCTGTCGTGTTCCGACGGCTGTTTTAGGGATTGAACGCGTTTTTGTTTGGAGAAAAAAATGCAACTGCATGGTTTGATCTTTTAATGCGCCGGCGACGCCTCTTTCCTCTGTTCTCATGTGCGTGCATCACTGTTAATCACCACACTAGCGTCTAGTCTCGTCACATGCGGCGGCGACGAATCTCGATTTTATTCGCCTTTGGTCGCGTCCAGCATCGCAGGCGAATTTGGTCGTTCACGCGCGTGGGAGTCCTTCACGTTTCCAGTGCATGCATCAGGCGTTAGATCTTCGCATGTGACTAAGAAGCAAAGGCAGTAGAGAATTAAAAACTCAAAAAGTGAAGAAAGAGGCAACGCTGGCCGTTAGTCCGATGGAAGCAGCCACGACGTTTATGTATTAGGGCATGTATAATACAAGATGCTTAATATGAATGCTTAAAGAGAGAATATAGCCACATCATCAAGTATCCATGTAAAAGTTATTTCCTCTAATGCAAGCATCTCTTCTGTGGGTGCTTAGATGCTATATTATCTATTTTTAGATATAATTATACACATAAGCACCTGCTAAGCATTGATGCTTTTTTAAGCATCGATGCTTCAAAATAAGCACCTTATCTATCCTATGTGGCAAGAAAAATCAGTTTTTCATTGCTAAGCATCTCTCTAAGCACCTGCATTGTACATGCTCTTAAGAGAGAGAAAAAAGAGATTACGTGAGAGGTGATTAGGGGACTGCATGCATTGCATGGAAGTTAGACGTGAGGTTGAAATCCATTGACTGCTTGCGCGGTTGATGAATTATTATTTTCATTTTAGCTGTCTTTTTGTGTCTATTTTTTCTTGTGTTGGCAGATTAAAAAGCGGAAGACGGCGGATTGAAGAAAACCTTTCGCTAAACGTTACAATCATTCACCTTCTCTGATTGCCATCGACGATCCTATATAACACGAACGCTCATTCGGCATGAGGAATTCTTTTGGTTGTGCTGCTTAAAATGTGTTGCTTTGGTGCGGAATTTTTTTTCACGTGTTAAGATTGTGGAAAGGTTTATTTCTTTTTTCTTGTCCGTGAAGAAATTGGTGGGCCATCTAGTTCAAGACTTTAAGCAATGACATCTGATAGCTGCTATAATTTTACTTAATTAGGACCCACTTGATTAAAAGCCAGATATTTTGTTTTTTTAGAATTTCTAGCTTTTTTCTCTTATTTCTTAATGACTCTAAAACGTCTGTCATCGATTTTTGGTAATAAATAGATGCGAACTAAATTTCTGCACGTGAAGTAATAACTAAGGACTAAAGTCTGAACACGCATGCTCTAGGCAGCTGCGTAAACCTGAACTTCGAGTTCTGTTCGTGTCCTGTTAACGTAAGCAATGGAGTTCACCAATTAATGGCTCTACTAACAAGCCTGCAATTTCAAATGAAGAACGTTGTAATTAATCTAACCAGCGGAGTCCCATACAATTGCTTGGCTAGATATTGTAATATATTGTATTTGTTATATAACTTTATTGCCTTTGAAAAATATGGTTGTATTTGTTACACAGTTATAGTAGTTGTAATATTTATACATAATTAATTTACAATGTTATAAAACGTCAACGAAAAGAAACAGGGTGTTCGCCCTTTATTCAGGAAAAGAAATCCAAACAAAAGGGAGAATAGTTGAGGCTGTGTCCTGGACTAGGTTTACCGTGCAAGCACTTCTGATGTTACAGTTCTGCTCCTTATAATTTCGCTTGGAGCAAGATTTCCAATCTCAATAAAAAGAGCTAATTTTCTCCTGGCTGAACACAGTTTGATCAGGCTTTATGAGCTTTGTAAGCTATCCTGATTCCTGATAGAAACACATTCAGCAGAGTGGAGATTGTACAGTTTGTGGCTTTGTGCTTCTAATAATTTTGGGGTTAAGTGTTAAAGCGCGCAACGATTGGTAGTGAATCCGAAGGGCAGGGTACCTTACAACTCACATTCTACAAATGCGATCTGATCAAAGAAGTTGGCTATAAAACAGCAGAAACATGTACTTTATTGTTGAGGGATCAACCATTAGAGTAGATAATCAGTACGGACACTAACGAATGACAAAGCAACACAAATTCAGAAAAAGCTCTGATGCTAAGACCCCGCCTAAAGGAAGGTATTAATCGTTGGGGCTTCTTTTGTTTTGCGTCTTCTTGACGTGATGTTATCATCATTACTGGAAAGGTAAAAGTCCCAAGCCTCCTCAAAAGCAGAGTAGAGCTCTGAGTCGCAAGACATTCTTGCCGTGCTGTGATGCCATTACTTTCCATCACATGTGCTTTGCTTTGCACTAGCATCAACCAAACAAGAACAGATACAAAATCAAACATTAATTGCAACCCAAACCATACCATACCTTCCACAACCACAACTGTATTCTGACAACATCTCTGAGAGCAGAGACAAGGACGCCATGGCTGAGGCTGCTATCTCTGCCGTGGTTTCAGGTGTCAGCAACCTTGCAGCCCAGGAGACCTCGTTGCCATGTGGAGTCATGGATGAAATGGGGTTCTTGAAGGATGCACTGGAGCGGCTGCAGGGCTACGTCAATGATGCTGCGGCCAAGCGGAGGTAGGGAAAGTCCAGCGTAGCCGTCTGGGCATCACGGATGAGAGATGCTGCATATGACGCCGAGAATGTTTTTGAAGCAGTAGAGTACATCGAGAAGCGAAATAGGCTCAAGAAGGGTTTCATGGGTGCCATTTCGAGGTATGCTCGTACACCAAGTGATTTGATAGCTCTACACAAAATTGGTGTTGAAATTAAGAGAATAAGAAAAAAGAGCAGTGAGATATTTGACGGCGCAATCCGTCTAAATCTTGTTGATTTGGGTCATACTGCAGTAGGGATGGGCCAGTTTGAGCATGAGTCTCGGCAAGATTTTGATCATATGTATCAAAATTTTGAATATGATGTTGTCGTTTTTGGTTTTGAGGATGAGTATAAGGAAATAGTGGAAAAATTAGTTGAGCAAAAGAGCGAGCTTAGTGTTGTCTCCATAGTTGCCATGGGTGGGGCCGGAAAAACTACACTCGCTAGAAAAGTCTATACTTCATCTAGAATCAAAGATCACTTTGGCACAGTTGCTTGGGTTACTGTCCCTCAAAAGTTCAAGGGCATTGATTTGTTAGGTCCTTAATCATCATGCATTAATCTTAACCCTAGAACTGAACATGAACACCTAGGCATGGGGAGTTAGGGGATGACTCACGGTCGCCGATGAACGCCATTTGAGCGAAGACCCGTGCCTGCGTGATGCAGGCGTGAGGTAGAGTCGGTGAAGACCGCAGTGTCACCGGTGTACGGGTGTTGGGTGTTGCCGGCGGAGTCCTGCAGAGGCGGCGGAGACGGCCTTCCCGTTGCTAGCAGCGCGTAATAGATCGGGTGTCTTTAGGGTTTGTGCAGGGCTTTTTGGCTCTCACGCGAACGACGACGTACGGGAGAGGCCGGTACCCATCCTTTATATAGCGCTGTTGCAACGGGGGACCGTAACCATGGGTTGATTTGGTACCCCCGATCAGGGCGTTGAAAATCAGGGACGTGGGTTTCCCCACGTCTCCCTCGTCTCGGCCGTTTGGCCTGAGATCAATACCAACATTCTCCCCCTTGATCGTAAGGCTAAACATCATAAGCCCTCTCTCAATAAAAGTTCACACCAAAGTAATGCTTCACAACAGTCAATTAAGTACCGCTGGACATCAGTACTTATAGTGCTCCCTTCTATATCGATCGGATAACATAATACTTCATGGGAGTTGGTTACTTTATATGGTCCTCTTATTCCAGGATCACAGGCTCTCCAATAAACCCATGCCGGCAACATGATCACGAAAAATATTGGGTGGTAAGCCTTTTGTGAGCGGATCCGCAAGCATAAATTTAGTTCCAATATGCTCAACCTTAATTGTTTGATCCTGGACTCTATCTTTCACAACATGATACTTTATGTCAATGTGCTTGGCAGCCGCACTCGACTTGTTGTTACTCGAATAGAAAACTGCGGGTTGATTATCGCAGTACAAAATGAGTGGTCTAGTAATGCTGTCTACCACTCTCAATCCCGGGATAAAGTTCTTAAGCCATACAGCCTGCCCGGTAGCCTCATAACATGCCACAAATTCAGCCTGCATTGTCGACGATGCAGTAAGTGTTTGCTTTACACTTTTCCATGAAATTGCTGCTCCTGCGAGGGTGAAAATATAACCTGATGTGGACTTCTTAGTGTCTTTACACCCCGCAAAATCAGCATCAGAATAACCGACAACCTCAAGGTTATCGCATTTTCTATATGTGAGCATGTGACCTTTAGTGCCTTGCATATAGCGTAGGACTTTCTTAACAGCTTTCCAGTGGTCTGGTCCTGGATTTGACTGATATCTGCCAAGCATCCTGGTAACAAAAGCTAAATCAGGGCGCGTACATACTTGAGCATACATAATACTTCCGACAGCAGAAGCGTAAGGTATAGCTTTCATCTGATCAGATTCATAGTCATTCTTTGGGCATTGAAATTTCCCAAACTTATCGCCCTTAACAATAGGAGCAGGCGAGGCAGAGCATTTATGCATATTGTATCTCTTTAGTACTCTGTCAATGTATGCCTTTTGTGATAAACCTAATGTTCCTTTCGACCTATCTCGGTGAATTTCAATACCAAGAACATAAGATGCTTCACCGAGATCCTTCATGTCAAAATTGGACGAGAGAAATCTTTTAGTTTCCCGCAGCATGTCCACACTGCTGCTGGCCAATAATATATCGTCCACATAAAGAATTAAGAAGGTGTAATTACTCCCCCTGAACTTAACATAAGTACAATTATCAACATCATTCTCCTTAAATCCAAATTTCCTTATGACTTCATCGAACTTAAGGTACCATTGCCTAGAAGCTTGCTTTAGGCCATATATGGATTTCTTTAGTTTGCATCCCAAATGTTCCTCGCCTTCCACAACAAAACCTTCCGGTTGTGTCATGTAAACGTCCTCATACAAATCTCCATTCAGGAATGCAGTCTTAACATCCATTTGGTGCAACTCTAAATCAAAATGTGTTGTGAGCGCCATTATGATTCTAAATGAATCTTTGGTTGAGACAGGCGAAAAGGTTTCATTATAATCAATGCCTTCTCTCTGTGTAAACCCTTTCGCTACAAGTCTCGCCTTAAACCTTTCGATGTTCCCTTTGGAGTCACGTTTTGTTTTATAGACCCATTTGCAGCCTACTGTTTTGGCTCCATTAGGAATTTCTACTAAGTCCCATACATCATTATCGCTCATAGACTTAATTTCATCTTTCATGGCATCTAGCCACTTGGATGAATCCTTACTCTTCATAACTTCCTTATAAGAGCTAGGATCATCTACCTTTCCAAGATCATCTTCATTTAAATAAACCTCATAATCACTTGGAATAGCAGATCTCCTCACTCGTTCTGATCTCCTGACGGGTACATTAGCAGGCTCATCAAGTTGTTCATTAACTGTCACAGAGGGCTGTGAAGGCTCATCATTAGGTATCGCACTTGTATTTTCAGAGCCCTCAACAGAAGGAGTAGCCACAGAATTAACTGGAGACGCAACAGGAGTTGCAACTACAGGATCAACTGTGGGCACAACCACTTGGGGCACAGGAAAATCAGTCTGTCGGATTAGCGGTGAAGCAACATAAATCCGCTTCTCCTCAAGATCAATTTTCCTGGGCTCCAAGTCCCCACTGATGCCATCATTTTCCAAGAACACAACGTGCCTTGTTTCTACAAATTTTGTGGTACGATCTGGACAATAGAATCGGTACCCTTTAGACCTGTCAGGGTAGCCAATAAAATGGCAACTCACAGTCTTGGGATCTAATTTCCCAATGTGTGGGTTAAACACCTTAGCTTCAGCTGCACAACCCCACACATGGAGGTAATTCAAACTTGGTTTTCTCCCAGTCCATAATTCATAAGGTGTTTTAGGCACTGATTTACTGGGAACCCGGTTGAGTATATGTGCAGCGGTCTTTAATGCTTCCATCCACAACTTTACTGGCAAAGTGGAGTAACTCAACATACTTCGAACCATATCCATAAGTGTGCGGTTTCTTCTTTCCGCTACTCCATTTTGTTGGGGATCACCAGGCATTGAGTACTGGGCGACTATACCATTTTCTTGTAGAAACCTGGCAAAAGGACCAGGAATCTGCCCATAAGTTGCGTGTCGCCCATAATACTCTCCCCCACGATCCGAGCGCACTACTTTAATCTTTAGATTATGCTGATTTTCAACTTCAGCCTTAAATATCTTAAATTTATCAAGTGCTTCGGATCTCTCTTTAATAGGATAGATATAGCCATAACGTGAGTAATCATCAGTGAACGTAATAAAAGAATCATAACCATCCACTGATGTCACAGGGAAAGGACCACATATGTCCGTATGAATTAATTCTAAAATCCCTGTGCTTCGAGTAGCACCTTTCTTTATTTGCTTTACATACTTGCCTTTGATACAATCAAGACAATGATCATCCGAATCATTAAAGTCTAAAGGGTGGAGAATTTCATCTTTAATGAGACGTTCAATTCTCCCCCTCGAAATGTGGCCCAAACGACAGTGCCACAATTTCGACGAAGTCTCATCAATTCGCTTACGCTTTTTATTCTCATCACTTACATTCATGGATATAGGAGAATCTTGCGGGGACAACATATAAAGCTTGTCGTGTCGGATGGCACGACCAACATTATCATTATTAAAATAAATCAGACACATTCCGTGTCCAAAATTACAAAAATATCCATCATTATCTAATAACGAAACAGAAATTAAGTTTCTTCTCATCGAGGGAACATAAAGAACATCATTGAGTTTCATTACAAAGCCATTATTCAAAACTAAAGAAACTGATCCAATAGCTTGAATTTCGGCTTCCATCCCATTAGCCACTCTTAGGCTTCTTTCCCCTCTGAGGCTTCTCAACATATGGAATCCCTGCAAGGAATTCGTAACGTGCACAGTGGCACCAAAATCAATCCACCAAGAATTTATAGGAAAATCAGCATAAAATGCTTCATCAACAAAAGTAATTTCATAAGTACCTTTCTTGGCGAGCCATTTCAGCCATCCAGGACAATCATCTTTGAAGTGGTCCTTCGACTGACAAAAATAGCATTCATCATTTTTCTTCTGTCCATTTGAGCTCCCAGGACCTGAAGCGTTTTTAGGCGCCTTAGGATGCTGTGGGTGCTGTGGCTTCTGTGGCTTCTGATAAGGGGAGTAGGTTTGCTCCTTGTTTCCCTTTCCTTTGTAGCCACCTCTATTTCTAGAGGGACCAACTTTATTTGAGGAGCTGACTTGATTCACAAAATCAGTAGCCCCCTCAGCTTTGAGCCTCTCTTCCTCCTGTGAAACATTAGCGATCAACTCGCTCATGGTCCACTTGTCCTTAATGATGTTGTAGTTCACCTTGAAAGCCTCAAATTGCTTGGGAAGAGACATCATAATGTAATGGACAACAAAACCATCAGAAATAGCCATGTCCATTGTCTTAAGTCTGGCAGCAATATTGATTATGGTCATAATGTGCTCACGAACATTCCCAGTACCATTGTACTTAGTGTTCATGAGCCTGTGCATCAGTGTGGTAGCATAAACTTTAGAGGACCCCTTAAAGTGATCCTCGATGGAGGACAAATAGTCCTTTACCCTTCCTTTTCAGGGATTGCTCCCCTTATGGCCTCACTGATGGAGTTTTTCATCACAGCAAGTGAAATACGGTTAGACCGCTCCCACTTCTCAGCATTAGCTTTATATTCCTTCAGTTTGTCATCATAATTGTCCTCCCCTTCAGTAGGAGCGACAGGCTCATCGAATCTGAACGCGTAGTCCAGATCCAAGAGCTGAAAAGTCGTCATAAGTGTAAACTTCCATTTCTGGAAGTTACTACCATTAAGTGGCTCAATTGCATTAACATGAGCGGAAACGGAAGCAGCTGAAAAATTATAAAATTTACATTAGCAAAGCGCATAATTAATTTTGCATGAAAAGTTAACCTCACGTTGGTGTGATTAACAACATGCTCATAAGAATTTTCGCATCACCGTTGGGCAGAAGCGAAAAATTTAACATAATTTATGGCATGCAATTACAATTAACGTTGGTCAAAGAGTAATAGCATGGCGAAAAATAGACATAATTGATTACATGCAATTACAATTAACGTTGATCCAAAAGTAATAGCATGTAAAACTAAAAACAGCCCTCCAATTGAATTTCCCGTTGGTTCCATTCAATTAGGGGCAGAACATTACGCAGCGGAAAAGGCATAATAATTTTCAGCAGCTCAGCAACATTATCCGTTAATAATTTCATGAGGGACATCAAATAGTCATTAATTAAACATGAGATATATCATAAATTCATGAAATATATATATACTGAAAAATAAAAGGCCCAATAGTCTGAAATATACATCATAAATTTCATGTATATATATATACCTAAATATATGCATGAAAATTATGCCGAAATACATAAGGTTATGCGCTGCTGGGCCAAAAACAAAATTTATAAGACGATTAACAGAGAAAATAGCCCAACAGCCGAAATTCGGCAAAGAACTCCCGCACGGGCCCATCCGGCCCGTGCAGGCCTGGCCCGTGGCCGCCAACCAGCCCAGCAGCCCCCTTTCCCCCCGCTTCATCATGCCCGTCCAATTGGATCAGACGGTTTGGAGGAAGAGGCGCCGGAACAAAATGGAGCCGGCATACTCCCCAAACCCTAATCCCCATTTTGCTCCCGAAAAAATCGGATCCTCTGGTGCGGCGGCGGCACGCGCGCTCGCGCGTCGCCCGCGCAGACCGACGGCGGCCCCGAGCAAGGCAGCGGCGCGGAGCGACTCCGACGACGCCCGAGCGGAGCGCGGCGAGGAGGGGCGGCTCCCGTGCAGCGCACGGAGCGGCAGCGGGGCAGCTGCGCGGCGGCACGCTCCCGGAGCGGCGGCTTCCGCGGGGTGAGGGCGACCAGCGGCGGCGCGGCTTTCGGCGGCAGCGCGTGCGCACGCGGCTCGGAGCGGCGGCGGCCAGCGCACGCCTTCGCGCACGAGCTGCAGGGCGGAGCCCGCGAGGCGGCGGCGGCTGGCACCCACGCAGAGCGGCGGCGCACGGCAGCCGGCAAGTCCCGACCCCCCTTTTTTTGTGTGTGCTTGATTTGCTCTTCCCGATCCAAAAAAAAAGAGATTGATCTGGGGATTCTAGGGTTCGGATGGACTAAACATTTGGGGATTTTCTTAAGGTTTTGCATAATATCTTTATTCCCCTCCTTCTAAAATTCTTACCCGAGCCAAATAATCCTTAGATCCAAAGAACCAGTTATCGGGAGATGCTAACTAGGGTTCATGAAGATTTCTAGGGGTGCTCTGATACCAAATGTTAGGTCCTTAATCATCATGCATTAATCTTAACCCTAGAACTGAACATGAACACCTAGGCATGGGGAGTTAGGGGATGACTCACGGTCGCCGATGAACGCCATTTGAGCGAAGACCCGTGCCTGCGTGATGCAGGCGTGAGGTAGAGTCGGTGAAGACCGCAGTGTCACCGGTGTACGGGTGTTGGTTGTTGCCGGCGGAGTCCTGCAGAGGCGGCGGAGACGGCCTTCCCGTTGCTAGCAGCGCGTAATAGATCGGGTGTCTTTAGGGTTTGTGCAGGGCTTTTTGGCTCTCACGCGAACGACGACGTACGGGAGAGGCCGGTACCCATCCTTTATATAGCGCTGTTGCAACGGGGGACCGTAACCATGGGTTGATTTGGTACCCCCGATCAGGGCGCTGAAAATCAGGGACGTGGGTTTCCCCACGTCTCCCTCGTCTCGGCCGTTTGGCCTGAGATCAATACCAACATGATTTACTAAGGGATATTATGAAACAAATAATGGTGGTCAAGGACAGGGATGAGTCCAGAGCAATTGATCAGATGCAGGAATCAGATGTGGGAAAGAAGATCCATGAATTTTTATTGGACAAAAGATACTTAGTAATGCTCGATGATGTGTGGACTACAGATACATGGAACCAAATAAATAGAAGGGTTAAAGTCTTTCCAGACGCAAATAATGGTAGTAGAGTATTGTTAACCATACGAAAGGAAAATGTTGCGAAACATATTCAAATGCCAACCCATGTTCATGATCTGAAGCTCTTGGATGAAGAAAATAGTTGGGAACTTTTTAGTTGCAAAGCTTTGCCGCCATACAAAAGGTCTGTGATTTGTTTTCTAGATGAGTTTAAAGAACTGGGGAGAAAGCTTGCAAAGAAATGTAATGGCTTACCACTTGCGCTTGCAATTCTAGGGGGTTATCTATCAAAGAATCTAAATATAGAAGCATGGAAGGATGTGTTTTTGAGTTGGACATCAGTAGAAGATGGACAGGTGATACGAGAGATACTAGCTCGTAGTTACATTGACTTGCCGAGTCATAATATAAAATCCTGTTTCCTCTATCTTGCTGCTTTCCCTAAGGATTTTCTTATACAAGTGTCGGATCTTATCGAATTATGGATAGCTGAGTGCTTCATTCCACATACACCAAACCACAAACTGGAAGAAACAGTATACAAGTATGTAACTGAGTTAGCTCAAAGAAGCTTGGTCCAAGTTGTTCGCAGAAGCAGGCCACATAGATGGATCAACCAAATAAGGATTCATGATATTGTACGTGACTGGTGCATAGAAGAAGCAAGACAACATGGTGCTCTTGGTGTCATTGACAAAATTGCAGGTCAAGCTTCATCTCCACTCTTTGTATATTGTAATGTATTTCCCAGTATGTTGATTTCTTGTTGACATACGGATTTACTCCAAAAAAATTGCAGGTCAAGCTGGTGCATCATCATCCAATACCATGACATCCTATCGTTCTTCTTTTCAGAACTTCTGCAATGATAAGATTTTCCAGGAAACACCTAATCTCTGAACTCTGCTTGGCTTTGGACTTCCATCAATGTCCCTACCTGTAATACCCCAAAACAATGCATAAGGGAAATTATAGCAATTAAAGAGTGTAGTTTGCCGTCAGACCCATCGACCTGTTGGAGTGTCGTTTTAGTGTCACGCGCAGAGGTTCCCAGACCATCCAAGGACGGTCGGCACCGTCTAGAGAGCCGTATAATTAGCTCTCTCAGAGGTTCCCGGACCGCCTAGGGACAGTCGGCACCGTCTCGCGTTTCGGGTGTTCATCATCCGGCAATCTTAACCTTACCTTTTACTGACTTACCGCTGCAGTAGAGACCAAACCAACAGCCGTGGACCAAATTGCCCTTGGGCAGTCAGCCTATGTGAGAGGGGCATGGACATTAAGTGGGGACGAATTGGTCATTCCACAAATGCAAGGGCAAGCCTCCAACCATGCCCATATATACTAATACCATGCAGCCAAGCTCATTTCCCATCTCCTCACTTTCGGCCAAGGTAGGAGCCATCACATTGCAGCCAAGCACATTTTTCTCACCTCATTCCTCTTCATCATTCTTCTCCACCGAACCAACTCCACACACCACCCCATTTCGGCCGGCACTAGGTAAGCTCAAGGTGAGCTCCCATTCAGAAGACCACCACGCACACATAAGAAAGAGTGAAGAAGGGGAGCCAAGGGAGGCGTGGTGGCACTAGCGACCGAGGGGGGGGGGGCGGAGTCGTGTCGGAGGAGGCGGCCGGCGGCCATAGGCCATGCCGGCTGGAGACAGCCGCGCCTCACATTTGCGTGCACGGGGAGGCGAGTAGGGGCGGGCGGCGGTGAGCCCAAGGGGTTGGCCGTTCGGCCGGATGCGCAGGAGAGAGAGAGGATAGGGATTGAGGGGGAGGAGCTGGCGGTGGCCCTGCGGCCGGCGCACCCGTGCGCCGCCTGGGGAAGGGGGCCGGCTGTGCGGCTGCGCGCGAGAGGGAGGGGGGCCCATGGAGGCGGAGAGGCCGGCGGGGAACGAGGGCCGGGGCCGGCGGGCCGCAGGGCCGGCGCGCCTCCCGCGCCGCTGCGCGCCGCCGCGCCGCCCCGGGCCAGGCTGGTGAGGGGGAGAGAGAGTGGGGGAGGGAGGAGAGGAAGGGGCGGCGGGGGAGCCGCCGGCGCCGCCGCGCCTGGCCGGCCGCGCCACCCCGGGCGGAGAAGAGGAGGAGGATGAGGGAGAGAGAGGGAGGAGCCAGGAGAGGAAAGGGGAGGCCGGTTCGGCCGACCGGGTAGGTAAGGAAAAGATGGGGAAAAAAAGAAAGAAAGAGAAGGGAAAGAAAGGAAAAAAAAGAAGAAGAAGGAGAAAAGAAAAGAGGAAAAAAAGAAAAGAAAAGCAAGAAAGAAAAAAAGGGTTCGGCACCTGCGCGACAGGTCCCTCAAAACCCGTGCGATTACGCCCGAGGTCGGGGTACGAGTTTAGGGACGTTGTTCTCCATTTAAGCTCTGGATTTTCGTTTTGCCGTTGAGTCGGGTTAATGTGTACGCAGGTGGAGGTCCCGGGTCGGAGCCGTCCACGCGTCATCCCCGAGGCTAACCAGGCAAGTGCATTGTAAAGCGGTGAATTCGGGTAGTGATTTCGCTTAAATTGAATGATTTGGGGTAAGTTTACCTTTTCCGAGGGCATATTGAGAAAAGATGAATAATGAAAGTTGAGACATGGCGATGTTTATAGGATATAATGATGCTTATATGGAATTACAATGTTTACATGATATAATGTTGCATGGTAAATGGTGGTGATGATGATAGAGTAATTTGGGCAATGATATTTATCTGCTAATGATGTTAATGGTGAGCATGATCATGACAATGGCATATGCATTTGCATTATGTGCGCTCAAGAGTGAGGGCGGTGAGAAAGTTCCTAGCTACGAGTGAAGCTAGTGGACTATTCCGGAGTGCTCTTGAGTATGACCTACTTCGGTAGGTACTCCACGGGAGTGGAGCTTGGGACCCCGTATGGAAGAGGACGGGGCTTGAGTGGCTCATCGACGGGTGAGCACTCCGCTATACCGGTATGAGCTACAGTTACAGACGCATTATAGATGCATTGCATTGTATGAAAACAGTACAGAACAGTGATACAATTACAGATGCATTGTATTGCATAAAGAGTTGATAATGAATCAAGTACAGAGATGGGAGGTGGTAACAGTAAAATAGTTACAGTGATAGTGACGTGTAGTTTACAGAGATGAGAGGTGGTAACAATAAAATAGTTACAGTGATAGTGACGTGTAGTTCACAGAGATGGAGGGTGGTAACAGTGAAATAGCTACAGAAACAGTAATGTATAGCTCACAATAATGGGAAGTAGAAATAGTAGAACAGTGCAGAGATAGTGAGGAATAGCTCACAGAAATGGAAAGTGATGACTGTAGAATATTACAGAGATAGTGAGGAGCAGTTCCCGGAAATAGGAAGTGATGGTGGTAGAATAGTTACAGAGATAGTGAGGTGCAGTCTAAAGAGATGGGAAGTGATAACTGTTAAGTAGTATAGGCTTAAGAGTTAAGAGAGAAACGCATGAGCATGTGCGTGGGCATATGCATAAGGATCGGTGGATGAGAACCGATAAGGATATGAGAAAGGGGGTATGTGCATGATGAATAGTCCATCGGATCTTGAAATGGTTAATTGGAAAAGTGATTGATGAAACTAGGATGATAATGGTCTAATGAATGAACCTGTTATTTGCTGTTTTGCTTTGCACTTGCGGAGTCGGTGGACTCAGCCTTGCTTTGTTGATGTTTTTAGGTGACCGTTGAAGGCGTCAGGTACGGGCGGGAGTAGCACATGGATAACTGGCACGAACCAGCAGCACTTTTGTATCACCTTTGGTCAGTGTGCTTTAGCTGTGTTAGGCTAGAGTAATCACTAGAAATGCTATGTTGTATCTGAACACAGCATTAATGAATAAAGTTAATGTTGGTTTTAAATTCTCCTGTGTTGATGAAATGGTAAGAGTAGTAGAGGTTGTAGCATCTTGGCCCAGTGAGTGGGCGGAGTGTTACAGTTGGTATCAGAGCGGGCGTTAGGTCCGTGGTAAAGAAAATTTGATAACTTAGCTTAATTATTCAACTAAAATTTGACTTAGGCCTAATAAAAATTAAAATTTGACACACTGGTGCACCATAGGATGGGAATGGGTCTTGCATTATGTTTTACGCTTTCGCTATCTTTGCTGATGATTTGTGCTGTTGAAATGAATGTTTGTGGGCTAGTTGTGTGACTGGCTGTCTGTCGTGGACAGATATGCCGAGAGGTAGAGGACGTGGCCGTGGAGGCGGGGGCCGTGGCCGTGGCCATGCCCAAGCGGAGCCACCGCTTGAGGTTCAGCAGGAGGCACCTGGTGCGGAGGTTGCTTCTGCTGAACACTCCGTAGCTAGGGATCCGGCAAGGTCTTCAGCCTTGCTGCAGGAGTTCATAGAGGAAGTCCGTGCGCTTCGTCATCAAGCGCCGGTAGCCGCTGCTGCGGCTGTACCCTCTGATGCCCCTGCTGCCGTTCCGGTCGTACCAGAGGCAGGAGTGGGCCTTCGTGAGTGGTTGGCCCTGCGACTAGTTACCTTTGATGGTTCGGGCACACCAGTCCAGGTTGCGGATTGGATGCGTTATAGGGAAGCCACCACATCACAAGACTCTAGGTCCGTGGCAGATCAGTCTGAAGGGCTGCAACCCTGTTGTGGTTCGAGCGCTTCTGGTGTTGACCAGAAGAGGAGCTTTACCAAAGGGGGTGGGTCGTCTCAGCGACTCGCTCCTAAGAAATCCAAGTGGGGCCAACATCCCCCACAATCATCTAAGTCCAAGACTTCGAGGCCGTCCTTTTCCGTGCCTCGTTCGTCATCGGCAACCCCAGCTTATCGTCCTGTCCCAGGACAGAGCCTGATCTGTTTCAAGTACGGTAATGGACACCGTGCTGCTGAGTGTTCCTGGATTGGGAACTGCCAACATTGTGGCCAAGCAGGCCACAAAATGATGGTTTGTCGACGGAATCCCGCTAGCATCATAAAGTGGGAACCGGTATCTTCACCTTCGTCAAATATTTCACCTCAGGGGTCAGTCCAGATGACGGCGGCTGCCCCTGTGCTGCAGCCTCCTCTCTTCTGGGCTCACACTGTATGCTAAGGTCATTAAAGAAGACCCGATGCCGATCCTGGAGAAGCTTCCCTGTCTTGTGGTACTGTTGCTGGCTGGCTATGAAGGCCGGATTGTGTCCTGCTCCACCCAAGGTTTCCCTCGGCTGGAAGAGTTGCGCCTTGACGAGTTTTCCAGTGAGGAGTGGAGGATAGAGGTCGGGGCAATGCCAAGGCTCTTCGAACTGACAATGACAGGGTGCAACAAGATGAGTAAGCTCCCCGAGGGGTTTCTGCACATGCAGTCCCTCAAGGAGCTACGTCTGGATTACATGTCCCAGATTGCTGGAAACGACAGCACTTGCGAAGAGCTGCAGCGGAAAGGATGCAAGGTTGGTTACTATGTCCACTCCCCTGCTTGTCATTCTTTCATTTTCTTTTATTTGACTAGTATTTGCGTTCAGGACTTTTAAGTCTCTCATACAAATATTTGCAGTGCATGGAAACAAGCAGCAATATGCTCAATAAATGACATTTAACTTATTTTTGACTCTACGTTGCTACCTTGTTTGTTTGGCGAATTTACTGGTTGGGTTCATTTTTTTGTCATAACTGGGATCATTTTCTTTTGGCGAAATTTGCTCTATGAAAAGGGTTAATGCATATGTCTCATAGCTGTCTACATCATGGACTGGTGTCTTCAAACCAAAACCAATCAAAAGGAAAGAGTAATGCACGTCTAGAAAAAAAAGACTGACGACGAGGACCCCGGGAAGCTTCACGCATCTAGGCAACACACTGCCAACCCTGCCTAGCAGCATCTTCCCTTCCAATTAATGCTCTTTAATTTTGGAAATTCAACAGAAGTTAAAAAAAATCCTAAATTCCTAATAGTTAACATGAGCATATTGATCTCCCAACACCACAATACGCTCAAATTAATCCATACTGCTTCCAGAGTGAAAATTTTAGGACAATTAGATAAAAGGGAAAACAATAGAAATTCGTACGTTAATCAGAAGAAAAGAAAACATGTGCCCATCTATTCATTTTTAACAGGTATAATCTTGAGCTTAACAGACATGTTACGTCTAATGTCCTCGTATAGAAAGACATACTTAATCGGATATGAAAAAATGATGCAACACACAACCAAATCATAACTCGGAAAGAAGACATGGCCAAACAAAACCATAATTACCAAGAACATAATACGCATGGAGGAGAGGAAAAAAAATGATGCCACACACGGCCTCCACAAATTTATAAGATTGATGGGCTCTGAATTCTTGATGGAGCTGGATTTGGTGCTCGTTATATAACTTGCATGTATGTATGGCATGAAGTATATACTATCGGAGATCGATTCCTCCCCATAATTTTGGGAGAGATAAAAGCTAGAAATTCCCATATTAATCCATAAGAAGAAAAGTAGCTAGGAATCATCCATCTATAACAAAGATCTGCTCAAATCAACATCAAGTGGCAGAATGCACGTGTGTACAAACTACTACATTAGCAAGTAGAAAGTAGGCCGTCCCCGAGGTCACTAAAACAATTTTGCAGATTAACACGCGATAGTTCAGATACAAAGCTCATCATAATGTTAAAGATAAATTTCGAATTAAAGGTGAATCCAGGATTAAACTATATTTGGAAACAAAGCTAAGTCAAATTCAGAATTACTTTTAATAAACATAAATTCAGAATAAAAGTATAATTTGGTGTTATATAACTTCATATTTAGAACTTAAAGTATATCCAAATAAAGTTAATTAGAAATTAAATTTAATGTAAAATAAAAATATCTATTGGATTTACATAAAAATTACATGTGTTTTGTAAAATTACTAGTGATCTGTTGATGCAACAGGTCAACTTTAAAAATTCCAAAAAAATATTCTCCATGCACTTCTCAATTTACTTATGTATAAAATTTTAATTTCAATTTCACTCAGAGTCAAGAGTAACAAAAATAAGAAAATTCTCACAAATGATAAATAAAAAGGAAAGGGGGAAAAAGGGAAAAGAATCACAAAATGAAGTCTGAAGTTGAAATTTTAAAGGGCGCTACAATACTCCATAGTCTACATCATCAATTTTTTCAGAATTTTTCATATTGATTTGATGCTTCAACCAATGATGGGTTGCATGATTACACCCGAAGGTGGTTGCACTTAATGTGTTGTATATAGCTGATCTAACGTACAGGTTCGATACAAATTAGAATCTAGGGACGATGTGTCATTTTTAAAGTATAACTCTGAATTGAAGTCGCATAGGCAAGAATTAAAGAATAAATTTGGAATACACACACACACACACACACACACACACACACACACACACACACACACACACACACATATATATATATATATATATATATATATATATATATATATATATATATATATATATATATATATATATATAGAGAGAGAGAGAGAGAGAGAGAGAGAGAGAGAGAGAGAGATTCAGAGTATATATTAATGTTGGAATAAATACAGAAACAAAGCTAAATTTTTCACTAAAATTATAAATTCACTATAGTTCCATTTAAAAAATCAATATAGAAAACTTTAAAAGTTGTCTACTGAAATTCTATACATAAATATACAATAGTTCCATATTAACAGTAAATTAGAATTTCTATGTTTTCCAATATTCTATTTTACTCATGCATTCATTTTGTATTTCCATGTTTTCATGTTCCTATAGATTTTTTTGTTACTGCATTTCAAACATGTCACATCAAAGTAAGGCAATCAAAGCAATATTTTTACTAAAATATAATGATTTTTAGACTTTAAAAAGAAAAAAAATACACATCTTCTAATTTGCTTGCACGTGCAGGCACATGGGTTGAAGACTAGTTGGTCAAATCTAGAATTCAAAACTACCTTATTGTGAACATGCCACTGCTTTATGGGGGTTTTTGTCTTAAAATGCCACTTCCATCACATTCCATTGGCCAGCCAACTCATCAACACTCTTGACCAGCAGATTGGTCAATGCATGAAAGGGAAATGCCATTGGACAGTGGAGGGAATAGTTGGTGCCAAAAATTTTAGTTGGCCAGCAGATTGGTCGAAAACTTGGAAAGGTTGGCACAAAAAATAATACCAGATGGCAAACTACAATCATCACTTGAAACCTTCAATAAACATGCCTTAGACATAACAAAAATACTCCCAAGGATTCTGACATCACAAAATACGTACATCTCAAAGTAGTACATCATCTAACTCAACATACACGTTTGTGGTTTGTAATTTTACGTCACAAAATACTCCAAGTTTCCTGACATTACAAAGTAGATCACATTGCTGATCTAACAGCACATAACACATAAATTCAAGCAGTTGCTGGTGGTTGGACAGATTTCTTAGTAACTCTAGGTGGCTTCCAGGGTTGAATGGTAGATGCAGCTGTTGATGGTGTGGCTGCCCTGTTGCTTGGCGTGGCTCCATCTATACGAATCTTGAGCATCAGTACATGAAACACTACATAGTTCGCAGTTCATCCTTGGACCACAATTCTTAGCAGTACAACATAAATAAATCAGAACGTTTCAACATTTTCAACATGCATGAGCTGGAGGCTTGGAGTTGGAGGATTTGCCTCAAAATCTGATGAAGTGAGTTGGAGAGAAGTGAGTAGGAGAGAGGAGTGAGAATGAAGACAGCCAGGGTCATTTACCGTCATTTTGAAAACAGTCTGAAATGGCTTTCTAACGGCTGGCCAACTGAATGTGACAGGAGTGATATTTCAAGAAGAAAACTCACAAAGCAATGGCATATTCACAATAAGGCAGTTTTGGATGGCATTTTTTAGAATCACAGGCTTGACCGATGGCATACAGCAAATTTTCCTATCAATTTTATAACTTGGTGCTATTCTCTTGTATGCTTTACGCAGGTGACGTGGTTGTGATCAAAATGGCTTGAGCTTTTGGCTTCAGCTTATTTTTGCACTATTCATAAATTTCGTCTTTTTCTGAACTTTTGGCTTTTTTTTGAGTTTTTTACCGGTTCTTTTTTTCCTCGTATTTGTTTACATTTTACGTGATGGGCTAATATGTTTTTTCTATTTTTAAATTTTTTTAAATTTAATTATGGTAAATAAGCCTCTGTCAGCTACAGTGCTTTTTTCAGCCAGCTACAGTGTTTTCAGCCATAAGCCACGGGCTTTTCAGCCATTTTGATCACAACCTCGTCTGGTTGTGGCTCAACCTTGATGCATTGACGAGTCGAGGATTTCTGCAGGATGTGTCAGGGACTCCTCGATTATCCTTCATGTATGCATTTGTCTTCCTTTGTAAACTATGGTTTGTTTTTTTAATCAAGTATCACCGGTGTGTGCGCGTGTTGGCCGTTAATATACTACGTTCTGTTTGCTATCATTTCCTCTCCAATAGTTGCTCAGCTTTTTCAGCTGAGATTCGAAGCGAGAGCACATGCAGCTAGCTCTTTGCCTCTGCACAAATTGGTCTCCTGTGCACTGTAGCTCGCTAGCGTCGCTTTCTTCCCCAAATCCGGCCGGAGAGCAATCCGCCGCTCGGCACCGCTGTGTCCGATTCCTTCTCACCGAAGCACCCCCCGAATCATTGCGACGCTGTTCCCCACCTCTGCTGGACCTCTCGTCACCTCTACTTAGCCCGCAACGTGTGCCACCTCCGCCCTTCGCCGTCGCACGCCGCCAGCCCGTCACCGCCTTCCCCAAGCCTCTCCGACCCCCTGAGGTAGTCTTCTAACCTCACCGAGATACTCCCCTAGCCCGCAATCAAACCCTAGCGCTGTGTGCCGTCGCGCCGACCTTTCCCCTGTTCCGCCACCGCCCACGGTCGTCGCTAGCCAACGCTCCGACCAAATTGGCCGGCGAGACCTCGCCTACGGGTAGGTGCGGGCACGAGCAACCCATTTTGGGGATGCTCACGTCTGGCTGCCGTTTCCTCCGCCGGCGATGAGCTCGCCGAGCGTCAGTCGGAGGAAGAAGAAGATGTACTGTAGACCGACGGTTAAAACAGTTAAGTATAATTATTGAAGAGTCATTAATGCTAAACGTGATTAGTTAGTTCAAATCACTCACTGACATGTGGGCCCTGCCCCTTTAAGTAAAACAATGACCGACCCCACCTGTCATAGACACAGAGGAATGGAAATAAAAAGAAAAATTCAAAAACCTGATGTGGGTCCCACCTGCCAGATTTTATTATTTTTCGGATTTAATTAAACTGAACTTTAAAAGGGCATAACTTATTCATTTTAACTCCAATTGAGTGAAACAAATTTCTAAATTCATCTAAATTCAACCTCTATCCAATAGAACCGAAACCATAATTTTTTAAGCTCATTTGAATTTTTTTGTGAGAATTTGTTTGGTTTGCTAATTTTTATCTAAATTTTCGTGCAACGTAAAAATAGCGTACGAAGCCTAGGAGGAAGAAGCCGAAGCAACCCTCGACGATCAAGACCAAGCCAACTGTGACCAAGGTGAGTCAATACTTTGATCATATTGAACCTACATTTTTTGCAAATTTACTTTTGTTTAAATTATCAAATTGCATGCTGTTATTTTTTGTGCAAATTTACATTCGATTTCAAGTTGCTAGTTATATACCCAATAAATAACTTGTTAGTATTACTCTCATTGAAACCCTTGAATATCTGAGCCTTGTTACCTTAGCGAAAACTATAATGCTAGACCCATCAAAAATAAGTCTACAGCTATTCACCATGCTTAGTACTGCCTAGATATTCGGGGGCACCAATATGCCCCAAAACATCGCTTTCAATTATGAGAAACTGGTTTTGGAAGTCATGGTGGTAATGACTGGTATATTTCGATATGATTATTTTATGCTCCAAAAAACCTCAAATTGCTTAGCTATCTGGGCGGATGGTTCGGGGGTATGGTGCAGCGGTGCACAAGAGTGTGGATAGTGGTAGAACCGCCAAGATAACCCTAAGAACTGAATCTTGTCATGACCTCCTGTATAAAACAAGTGCAACCACAAGTCTGTAAAGTACAACTTGGCTTAGTAAATTTACTAGACCCTGAAAGTCATCTCATCGGTGGAGGAGGTGAGGTAGTGCAAGTGGCTGTTTGGGTGACGATTTGAATGGGACACTCGCAGAGGGTGAAGTTTTCCGTGGCGTGCTAGGCGGTGTGGGTAGTCTAGCTGCTAGCCGCATAGGGGAAGAACATCCCGCACAACTTATGGGACCCGCTGCAAGCAATAGAAGCCCATATGGGTGAGATGATGGAAGGGGCGAGGTATTTTGAAAAGTCACTGTGATGGTCCGCTCAACCGCATAACAAAGGAATCATGTGGGGGCAACGAGTAGATTGTCTCTTGTGGGTAAAGTGTGCAAACTCTGCAGAGTCAAAACTATTCGAATAACCGTGCCCACGGTCAAGGGCGGACATGGGAACTTAACTAGATATAGTTCTATTTCAAAAGCTTTATGGGTGGAATTGGAAAAATGGAGGGTAGAGAAAGGCCCTGATTTGTGTTGCCCTGGGTGTCGTCCCAGTGATAAGGTAAGTGGTTATAACGCTAAAAGATTAGCATATGGTGCAGAAGCCATGTAACAGTGAATGGTATTTGGATCACTATTACTGTTGCCTTATTTCACATATTATGTTTTAAGTTCAAATAGCTAGGTCTTAGGAAATTTCTATGTAGTATATTTAAAAGCAATTTATAGCAAATAAAATAACCCGAGCCTTTCCTTGATAAGCCATGCATGATAATTATTGCATCCTGTGTATTGACTCGCGGAGCACGGTGGATTTGTGCTCACCCTCGCATTACCAAAATCAGAAACAGGAACCCAAGACCACTACGCTTATGAAGATACCCCTGCCGCGGATGAAGGAAATAACGAAGGAAATTAGGGATGTTTCTTCGATTTCGTGTCCTAGACAAGTAGTCTTAATGGAGATTGTGTGCACATATATTACCTAGGATTAGATAGTATATGTTGCACACATTTAACCATTTAACCCTCAGTCGCTTGTCTGTGGATTATGGTCTTACTTTTGCTTCCGCTGTTATCTTTGTGATGTGGACATTTGGCCTGTTAGGCCGTTACGTAAACTATCACCTGATGCGGTGTATTTCAAACTTGGTTATGTAATTTTATAGTTTATTATGTTTTATGTGATGTATGATATGATTCAGCAACGTACCTGTGAGCACTATCTACTGATTTAGGGAATAGTGCGGTGTTTCACAGGGGATTCTGGATTGAAAAATTTGGGTTTGACAGCCTCCACTTAGTGCTAAGTGGGGCTACACCACCTCACCGTGTGGACTGCAGGCTTGCTACTGGGCTGCCGGGGATGTGCATGTTCAGACCTCACCGGCGACATACACACCACCTTGTTCCTCCTTCGGCTTCGCCATTGGTAACAGTCTAACAGATATCTGCCATCGATGCTGCCGGTGACATATTTGAACCCCACATGTTTACAGATGTCTGATTATGATTTGTTCGTGCTATCAGTATGAACTTGAACCCTATGAACCTAGTTTACTTGTAAGTTGTAATGTAACTAACGTTGGATGGAGCAGAACCTAGACAAGAACAGAAGATTTCTCTGTATATGGTATATCTTTGTTCTAGTATCTAAAGATGCAGCTAAAACTTATCAGCTGAACGAACTTGTAAAAACCATTTTTCTTTCATGAAACTTACGAGCAGTAGCAATCTGATAGTTAACTTGGTGACACTCAAGTGTATCTATCACAAATCATCGTTCGTTTGTCCGGTCAGGCATTTCTTGCATTGGATTGTTCTCCAACTCACTAATTGCTGACTTGTTGTGTTTCAATTTGCCTTTGAGCAAATGAGCAGTACCCAAAGAACAATCTTACATGCATTTCTATCAGGCTTAACTCATAGCTAGAAAATGTTGTGGTAGCCTTTCTGTACATGTAAACTTCTCCGTTCCCCACTTGATTTTCTTTCAGACGGGTGATTGTCTTAGAGCAAATTGGAATTCAAATTCAAATTCAAAACTCAGAAATGGAATTTTCAAATAAAAAATCGAATTCCAAATTTTGCTAGCATTTTCCTCTCTTTTCTCTTTCCTTCTCTCTTTGCCACCAAGCCCTACCTTCTTTTCTTTTCTCAGCCCTTCTCTCCCGTCCTTCCTTCTCTACTTTTGCTTCCTGGCGTCGACCCAGCCACGGCGCTTGTGCCATGCACGCACGAGCGCTTGTACCACGTGCCCGCATTACACGCCACGCCACCTGCTCCCACGCCGCATGCGCTGTCACACGCGGACGTGCACCGTCCATCACACCGCGCCGCCCGGCCACGCCCAGATGACCTGAGTTGCACTGACTCCCCCTGTCGAGCAACAGTGCAGCGCTGCCTCGCACTGCTCCTCCAGCTATAAATAGTCCCAAATGCTTGCCATTTCCTCTGCACCATCCTCCCCTCCCTCACTTCTTTTTCCCCAAGCTCGAGCTCGTGCCCATGCCCGCGCCGCCACCGCCACTCGCCGTTCCCACCTCTCTGGCGAGCCCCTCCACAAACAATTCATGTCAAAATGTGTTCCTGAGCATCCTCTTCTCCCCTCCTATTTAATTGAAATTCCACATGCGGAGCTCGCCGCAACACAGTTCTTTCTTGGTTTCAGCCATCACCGCCTCCACCGTCCCCGTCTCTTCTCCGGTGCCCCTTGGCTTCCTCCCTCCTAGAGCACCCCCCACGATGCCCCCTAGCTCCTTCCACTGCTGGTTGGAGCTCCCATCCGCCCCAGGTCACCGCCACCGATGGCTTGCCCACGCCACCTCTAGCTTACATCGTTGGCCCGCTTTGGCCTCTCCCCGGTCAACCCAACCACTAGGTGAGTTCACTAGGCTCCACTCATGGTCGTGCTCCCCTCTTTTTCTTCTTTCCCTCTAGCCATCGCCGCCTGCTCACCATGGTGCCCGCACGGCCACAACGCCTCCTCTATCCTCCGGCAACCCATTTTGCCACTCGCTGCCACCGTTCTGGCTGTTGCCCACCATCGGCGAGCTCACCCCACCATGTGCCTCCCCTTCCTCTGTTTCGGCCCAGCATTGGTTGCCTCCTTTGTCTCTTTGTATAGCCCTCTGTCTCTCCCTCTCTGTCAGTGCCATGTGGGCCCAACCCAAGTAAAGATTAACTAGGGTAACTAGTACATTGGTATGACACTTGTATTCAATGAGCATATGATCAAATTTTGAATTCAATGTTTAAAAAATATTCAAATAGAAATTTGATAAAATATAATTTATACATAAAAATAAGAATAAGGTTGAACTATGAAATTATAATAAAAGGTTTATGCAAAATGAAAATAATAGAGATTTAATCTCGGTTAATTGCATGTCAACAAAGATTAGCAAGTTAATTACTACATAAGAATAATTAGTGTAAGAATAAGCCATATAATAATAAATGTTATTTGCATATCTCAAAATTCATAAGGGCCCCTTTTCAAATAGTGATTAAATAATTAAGGTAAATAATTTGAATATTAGGTCACTAATATTTAATTGTAAATAATGAGTGTAAAATTAAAGATTACCTTGTATATGATTAGAGAATTCTCAAAAATAATTAGGGTGTCATTAATATTTATCTCAAATCCAAGTGCCAATCAAAGACATTATTGACATATATAACTTTGTGTAAATGACAATTAAGTTATAGATAAGGTAATTAAACAATATGTCATTGCCACTTAAATTAGAATACAATTTTTTTTATGCTCCCAAAACCCTAAATTTTGCTTTGCATATCTGGGTAGATGGTAAGTGGGGCTGGTACAGTTGGAGCATGAATATGGTTTGTGATAGCACCGACTAGATAGCCCTAAGGATTGAATCTAGTAACCCCTTCCCAATGTAAAATAGTGCAACCATAAGTCTATAATGGGTATGACCTAGCTAAATAATTTGCATCAATTCAGCACGGCTTGTGCCAAAAGGGTTGAACACGGGATGAGAGTTGGTTAGAAGCCTCCATACGACGCAAGAGGGTGCCTCTAGCTTGGGTTGCTTTAACTCTTATAACAAGTGGATTATCTCTTATGGGTAAAGTGTATGACCTCTGTAGAGTGAAAACTGTTTGAACATCTATACCCATGGGCATGGGCGGGCATAGAAACTTACTTGAGTTAGTGTTTATTTATGAAATGATATTTGTGTTGGGGATGAAAAACAAAAAGGGTGGTAGCAACCCTGACTTTGATTTCTCTTGGGCGGTTCGAACCCAATGTTATATAAGGTGGTGAGAACCTAAGAAATAACTATAGCATATGGTGAATGGAACCATGCTCTATAAAAGGTGAATGAAACTTGCTGTGACACCCCAGCCCATGTTGGCCTATGTGTGTGTGCACATGAATTTCTGGGTTAGTCCCACCTTGCTAGCTTACCTTGAGAAGCACTTACATATAAGCCTATGAGTTCCAATGGTAGCACCCCCGGTTAACCGTTTTGCGCCAAGCGAGGATGAAAGCGCAAGCGGGTTGCTACGTGTGCGTGGCCTATCCAGAATGTAGTTAGATCTGAGCCGGTTTGGACCCTAGGGCGTTACAAATGGTATCAGAGCCGACTCTCGCGGTTACATGGGCGTGTGCGGGTCAGGGGCGCGGGCATATGGCGCATGGCGCGTGTGGGCCCGGAGTGGACACACGGCATGGCATATGTGCTGGCACTGAACGCACGGATATGTGCTAAGAGGGGAGATCCTTATCATTTGCCCTGGTGTGGGTATGTTGGTCCGACGAGGACGTCGGGTCCTTTGAGGGGGGGTGTATGTGACACCCCGGCCCATATTGGCCTATGTGTGTGTGCACATGAATTTCTGGGTTAGTCCCACCTTGCTAGCTTACCTTGAGAAGCACTTACATATAAGCCTATGAGTTCCAATGGTAACAACCCCTGTTAACTGTTTTGCGCGAAGCGAGGACGAAAGCGCAAGCGGGTTGCTACGTGTGCGTGGCCTATCCAGAATGTGGTTAGGTCTGAGCCGGTTTGGACCCTAGGGCGTTACACTTGCTCTACCATTATTATTGCACTCTCTTATATCCTTTAAAAATATAGTTTAGTTAAAATGCTAAATCTCAGAAAGTTTCTTTATTTATATCTCAAAATAATGGTGTTTTCGCAAAGAAAAGAATGGTAAGCCTTCCTTGATTAGTCTGGCATCTATTATTAATACATTCTGTGTGGTGGCTTGTTGAGTATCTTTTGTACTCATTGTTGCTTGATTACTATTATTCAGTAGGTCAGAAGGAGAAAGAAGTCATGCTATCATCTAAAGGAGTTAACAGTGCTGGAAGACGATGAGATCAAGAACTAGATCATGAACCCAAGTTGGCTGCCTATGTGTAGACCATGATGGTTCCACCTGTGTGAAGTATCCATTTTCGCTGCTGCTTTCTGATGATTTTGGTCTAACCAGCCATGTGTAAGTTTATTACTGTATTAGTTACGCTTCCGTAAGATATGTATTTGATGATCAGTAATGTATCTGTGAACACTATCAATAATACAGTGGAACCATAGAGAATTCTGAATTGCAAAATCAAGGTCCAACAAATCTGGTATCGGAGCATATCGACTATAGGTCATGACCTTAGTTAGCATGACCATTAGTGTCATAATTAGAATTAATTTTTTGAACCTATTTCAAAACTATAAAGTATTATTGCTCCTTCTTATCTCTTCTAGATGGCCTCTCTTTGAAAAAAATATATTCTAAAAAATTGTTTCATCATTGGAAGTTTGATCATCAAATTGTTTACAAAATTCATTTTCAAATTCGTTCTAAAGAACGTGATCTTTTGGGAAAATTTTCAAAAGTTTAACTACTTACAAATCTATTCCAAAAAATCATTTGGTTTTTTTAGAATAAAACCTAAAGGTTAACTTCTGAAAAAAAGGGTTTTTGTTTTATTTTGAAAACATTATGTTGATAAAAACTTGTTCACATGGTTGGTCTTGTTACCCATGGATAGGAATTATTTTACTCGTTACTATCAATTTAAAATTTTGAGAATACTTTCAAAATTTATTTTCAAACTAACCCCAAAGGTTTCACACTTCAAATCTTACTTTAAAATATATTAATGAAGGTTTACTCCAAAATCTTTTCCCTAAAACTTTGCTATTATAAATCGAACTTTAGGATTTCAAAAATAAAACCTATAATTCCCTATTTTGCGTTCAAAATTTCTTGCCTGTAAAACTCTGTTTTAAAAAGGCCTTGCAAAAAATAGATTTTAAAATTAACCCTGAAAGCATAGGCTGCCATATTTATGCGTCTAGACTTGTATTCAAAAACTTGCTTTCAAAACCCAGATTTTGAGAACTATTTTCTTCGCAAACCATAGACGAAATTTTCTTTCCAAAGCAAAAAAAATATCAAAATTGGTAGTTTAAAAAACCCCCCATTTGAAAATCACCTTGCCAAGGGCTCGATTTCCAAGAATAATAATGCCAAAGTGAGTATTACTACCACCTCTTCCTTTGATTTCCAAGGATAATCCATCCTCGTCTTCCTTACCACTGAAACCATATCTCTTCCTTTAAGTATCCTATTGATTCTGCAAACCTGCTTTCAGAGTAATGCAACTGACACCTAGACCATGGCACTTAGTGTCCGAACCTGTTCCCAAGAGCTTGTCTTCAACCCAGCCCATGTGTAAGTTTATTATTGTATTAGTTAAGCATCGACAAGATATGAATTTGATGCTCAGCAATGTACCTGTAAGCACTATCTACTGATATAGAGAATAGTGCGGTGGAATCACAGAGAATTTTGGATTACAAAATCCGGGTCCGACAAGTTAAGTGTGTGAGTCAAACCAGTGTTGTATGGGGTTAATGGGTTTACCCCAAAAACGTTAGTGGATAGTATCTATTAGGGTTAGATATGGGTTGATTGCCTCATCTATTTAAAGAGTTAAGATAGAGGCTTGCATGATGACCATCTAACCATGTCTCATTCCAACCTTGTGTTATAGGGTTAGGATTATAGAAGAGTGACTGTTGTGGTGTGCTTTCCTGTCGTTCAAGTGAAGTGATTGTGAAACCTTCATTCTAGCAATATATCAATTTTGTTCATCACTCATGGAGCCTTCTTGTTTTTGTTAATTTGCTCTTAATCTTATTGGTTTTGATCTCTTCTCTCTTTCTTGATCTCCTTAGTGCCAAGGATATGTAAAAGATAGATATACCTATTGAAGAACAGATCTCATCCATGTAAGCACGTTCTAAGAAGGGTTATCGTGAATTCCTAATTTTTCTTTAAGAGAGAAGTGATTTTAGGGTTTTGATCTTGTGGGTTTTTGGCTTGAGTTCATGTAGTGATATAGTTCATTATGACATGTGAGAACCCATTTAAGGTCATTTAGATCATCAAGGACTCACGAACAATAGCATATCAAAGTTTCTCTCTTTTGCCTGGCCTTGGTGCAAGCTTTATTCAATTGGAGAAAGATCAGAACTTGGACAATGATTCTCTCGAACGTTGATTGGAATAAGTTTCTAACATCTTAGATAAGGTGCATGCTAAGTTTCAAGTCGTTTAGATCAATAAATCAAAAGTTACATGGATTCATGCTGATTTGTTGTTATGTTGAAAGAGATGTCAGACCGTCCGCTAGCTAGAGGTCAATCCGTCAACTAGCTAGCAGTCAGGCCATCCATTAGTTAGAGGTCGGACCACCAAAGCATGTCAAGGCTCATTTTGCTCAGTTGTTCGTAGGGGTTTCTTTGTGGTTCCTAAGATTCTGAACTTTTTAGTTTGGTAATTACTGGATTGAAGAATTTAAGAATATTTAGAGAAAATTTTTTTAGGCACAGTTTTCAAACCCCCTCCCCTGTTACCATTTCGGTCCTGCAAAAATGATAATGGCGAGTCACCAACCATGTTGTTCTTTCATTGCCCTGTACTCAGTTTTCAGCTTTCTTCAGTATAACATGGAGCTCATTAGACACTTTCTGACATTTTTCAGTCTAGTGATTCTTTTGTGTTTAATGGGTCATCTCATGTGCACTACAGCTAGATGGCTCTAACAAGAGTATATATGAAGCAACATATTTTTCATGTGTTCTTTTTTTTTGTCAAGACATTTACATGACAAAAGCCATTATGCAACTCCAACTCCCTCAAAAATCACTCTCACCTATGAACTCATAATGCTTGAGCAAAGGTCACATCCCATTTAAATGTATCTTCAGTAGCATTGGAGAGAAACCGGCTGAGTGTTGAAGCAGCAATTCAGGGGGAACTACATATATCTTCAGCTTAATCACAGATGCATCCGGACTGCGGAACTAGGCGAGTGCAATACATAATGATGAACTTCCCAAATTTTAGTTTGTTATACTTGTGCGGATATTCAAGTTACCTACTCTACAAATTTTCTTCTATGACATAGATCACACATTGTGGAATGTTCTTCGTTGTAGAGAATCAAGCAACGAAGTTACGGAGCTAAAATATGTAGAGATGGACTCCTCGATTTTCCTTTGATGTAGTGAAAATATACACATCACCTCCCATCCACGATCTGTAGCACCCTAAAAAAAACTCTCTATCCCTATCCGCTCTCTCTCTCTCTCTCCTATCTCTAACCCATTCACTTCTCTCTCCCGTATAAGAGCATCTCCAACAATCCCCCTAAATCTCCCCCTAAATCAAATTATTGGGAAATTATGTAAAATGTCTTCTCCAACAACTCCCCTAAACACCCCCCTATTTCTATTCCCCCCCAAAACTCTCCCAAAACCCAGGTAGAAACCGGGAACTTTCAGGGGTCCCCTATCCTCGCTCCCGCCGTCACGCGCGCTGGGAAAAAAATTCACGCCACACTTTTCCTTCACAGCTCGCCGCCCCCGCCTTTTTCCCAGCCACATCTCCCCGCCCGCCGCCCCAATCCTGCCAAACCGACGCCCCCACCCGGCGCCCCGTGTCCCCGGCGTCCCGCGACGGCCGGACGCCGCCCGACTCCCCGACGCCTGATGCCCGGCGCCCTGCGGCCCGACCCACCCCGACGCCTCCCGACACTCCGACGCCCCGCACCAAACTGAAGCAGCCTCGGGAGATCGAAATCGGGCGCGGGCGCCGGCGACGTCCTTGCGATGGCTGATGTTGGATAATATAGCTCGGTTTATGTTTCGTTTTTCTGTACAATGCTTTCCGTTTTCAGTTAGCTATCCGTATCCGGTTTGATGATGAACACTCATGCCATATCTTTTGTGCCGTAGTGGACACAGACTTGGTTTTGTATTCCGTTTTGGACACAGACTCTCATGCCATATCTTTTGAGTTCAGAACACTCATGCCATATTTCGTTTGAGTTCAGAACACTCATGCCATATCTTTTGTATCCGGTTTGATTTCAGAACACTCATTCCGTTTTGGACACAGACTCAAAATTAGGTATCGAGCAAAGTAAATGGGCCGGTAGTTAATGTTGGGTCAGATTCAAAATACTATTAGGATATATTTAGGGGAGCTGTTGGAGGAGGGGACTAAAATAGATTAACAAATTTTTTAGGCTGCCCCTAAAAGGTGTCTTTTGGGGTGGGTTTTTAGGGGGTTGTTGGAGATGCTCTAACACTCCATCTTTTATCTTCTCTTTCCATATATCCTTCTTCCTCCCAACCAACTCTCTCTTCCTCAATCTCTCTCTCAACCTTCCTCTCTTCGGAGGGCCAGCGGTGAGTCCTCGCCTGCCAGCGGTGGCGGTGAGCCCCTAGCCACCGACGGCGGCACGGGCACGCGAGGCATGCGGGCACCGACGGTGGCTCAAGTACGTGGCGCGGTGCATGGTGGCACGCGGTGGTGCGGCGCACGGCACCACGGGCGCGAGGCAGCGCAGGCAGCGGCGCAACGCATGGCGCTGCTAAAAGGCATTTCGTTTGGCTGTGGGGCTAGTGAACTCGTTGCCTCTCCGATCAAGTTCATCTCCTGCTATTCCTTTTATCAAATCCATCTGTGCCTAGTCGGTTGCCTTCCATTCTATCGTGTAGGGTATCACGCAGCTGTTGAGAGCGTTTGTGCGGTTATGCATTATGGATCCTTCGTGCAGCGTGTCCACTGGGCGTGCTCAAGGCAAGTACCTCACGGCCGTGACCTTTCCGTTTCGCAAATCGCATGTTTCCAGTTTACTTGTCACCTTGTCATTGAGTATAATTATCATGTCACTCATGCTTGCTTGACTAATATCCTAACGCTAAAATCATATCATTAAGGTCGCCTGGCTCATAATGTATCACTTGGCTAATAGCAGATCGCTAAAATCACATCACTAAAGTTACATGGCAAATTTTATATCGCTAAAGTTACCTAGTTTATCACTAAAACTTATCTGGTCAATGTCATATCACCTATGTTGTCTGGCTATTATCATATCATTCATATTTGCCTGGTTATAAGACTCTTAATATTGTATTCATGCCATGATGTTCTAGGTTATTTTATTTACCTGCTTTTATGTTAATCAGGATGTTCGGTTAAAATGTTCTAAAGTTCATGCTTTTAATGAGTATTTTTAGAATCTATGCTTAAATTGTTAACGGGGGTAGCATATGAACATGTTTTAACTTAGGTTTAAGTTATTGACACTCTTTTGATATGAGGGCGGATATGTTTTAGGTTCTTAAAATTATGTTTCCATAATTGTATGATGTTGTATTTGAGCCATGAATAATGTATTTATTCAACCTGTTAATTTGAATAATAATCACTTAGTACATAATAAAACTTGGTTGATTGCTAACCTTGCGTGAGCTATATTATAACACCTCTTTAGGTTGATTACTATATCACTATCATCTTATCATTATTCCACATAGCCTCATATCAGAAACTATGTCTTTCCATTTTCAACTCTAGCACATCTTTTCACTTCTCATAACTTTATTATAGCCTTATCCTCGCCATATCTTAGTTACCTTAATTTTGTTCTATATAATCTGTCCATGATGTATCGGTTATCTTATCACCTAGTATCGCCAATCCTGTCTCTCCGGTCTCATTGTATTAAATCATTACCCTCATAACTTTACCTTAATTCATTCATGACTCCCTAATTATACCATGGATAATTCGCTAAATAAAGAACTAAGGGTTATCACGCCGGGACTACCCACATTTAGGGGAGATTTCCACCCAACCTGGTAACGTACAGGGGGCCGTACATTCTCGTTACACATGATATTACACATCATCAGTGGTTATACAGTCGAGGACAAGGTTGTGCCTGGCTATTCTCGTATAACCGGGTATGTGGGATGAGGTCGCCGACACCCTTGCTATAACTTGTCACATAACCACTATATTTAATTACACAGTCTCTATGATATCAGTTTTCCATCTATGACAGTATTTCCGATATCAAGGGTTCGTTGCTTTATCATGTATCCATTGCTTACTTGTGATGCTTGTCCCTTATTTCATATGGTTGCATTACCTGTTTTTACCCTTTGAGTTGCGATCGTTGTTAGGTACTTGCTGAGATTTTTCAAATCTCACGCTTGCTCTTTTCAGTCTCAGGTAAAAGGCCAATAGAGTAATAGCATCATGCATGGGTGGGAGCACTCAAGTTGTCAGCACCGTGGTTGCCACTGTTTTGTTATTTCATTCGTTCTTTATTTGGTTAAAAGTGGACTGGTCCCATATTTTAAACATTTATTTCAGCTTCCGTTGGTTCTCTATTAAAGTGGTAATAAAGTTTTAAACTCTTTGTGATTTCTTTTGTTGTTCTTATTTATTCTTCCCTTTGGCGATGACGTTATATAGTAGTACCCCATATGGTTATGTGGGGTGCTACATGATCGGATCCCCAAGGGCAAGGATGACAATTTATGCATCCAGGCATTGATGCTAACCACCCCGAAACCCTACAAATTAACGGTGCAAGAAAGATCATCTATTATTTCGAAATATCATCTCAATCGCTCCAAAAGGGTGAAAAATAATACCAAGTCCTGTTGTCATGCTGTTAAAAAATTGCACAAAAGTGCACTTACCAATGAGTACTGGAAGTTCTACCTGTGCTCCTGATGCCTCTCAATCCTACCACCCCATGAGCGATGACTTCATTTTCGTACGAGTGACAATTGTCAACTGACATATAAGACTTGGCGCGGCACACCATTGCCAAGCAAACAAGCTGGCTTTTGTCACTCCTGAAACGCGCATGCTTCTCAATAAGAAGAGACTTGTTGCAAGGTAGCGACCACATGCATGCTTTCATTGCCCTGCATTTGCCTTTCAGCTTTAACTCTTCAGTATAACACGGAGTGCATTAGATGCTTTAGAATCTTATTTTTATCCCTCAAAAACTCTTGAAAAATACCAAATCGAAGTCAGGTATACAATAAACACCAACTCACCAAGTTCATTCGGAATATTATCCTATTTTCAACATTTCAGCCCACTTCAAGCAAACCATGTTGGTATAACAGTAATACAGGTATTGGTTAATTACTCTAATTGCAGCAAAATAAATGCTATTATTTGTTTGCAAGTTCTATTATCTTTTAGAAACTGTAATTAAAAATGCTCGAATGGAGTAGCTTCATAATGCATAATTTGAGAAATAACACATACAACAAGTAAAAATTTTGCGAAAGCCTGCATTCCCCAATTCCAGAAGAAAGGAGCAGTACCAAATTGACCACTGACAGTTGGCAGACCTAAAATCTTATAAGCACTCTTCTCTTCAGGCAAATTCCTGAAATAGTTGGCGTGATATGAAAGTTAGCATTCTTTCTAACCACATTGGATTTTCGGTTTGTCAATTATAACATATATGAAAAAGTAAATATTGCCCAAAAGTACTTACAGCAAGTAAACATCTTTCTTTCTGACCCCTTTTCCGAAATTAATGTTGAGAGCTCTACTGTAGGGCTTCTGTTAGACCATGTGGCTCGGTCTAGGTTATTTTGGTGATGAATAATTGACATTGGTTAATTGATGATGATATTTGATAATATTGTTTTGCGTTGTTTTGCGAGTTGTGTTGCGTGTGTGCGGATTGATGTTGGTCAAGTTGGAGAGAACTTGTGCCGGAAGAATGTTCTTTGGTCTTTGCATGTGTAGGTTGAACATGGAGGCGATCATGGTCGGTGACGAGGTGGACCGGGACTAGGATGGGGAGATCCGAGGTTCAGACGGTCAAGGAGGTCACAAGATGGTCGGGCTCATGCTTGGGGCGCATGGAGATTAAAGGTGGATGATGCGTGGAGAAGCTACGGGAGGTGCGGTCCTGGAGGCTTCGACACGAGACGAGTTAGAAAAGTTGGAATTTTGGAAAAACCCGTATTAGGAAGGGTTTCGGGTCCCTTTGGTGTTGGAATTGGATTAGAACTCGTGGGCTTAGGGTAAACCCAGGTTTTGGGCCCTAGACTATAAATAGAGGTGGGGTTGGAGGCAACTCGGTGGTTTTTTTAGAGAGACTAATTTTGTGCTAGAGTTTAAGGGTGCCAAGAGGGCACTTTGTAGCCACCATAATTCAGAAATAAAATCTAGATTATTTTCTGAAGAAAAGAGATCGGAGCCTGTTGAAAGAGTTGCGAGCGTCAGCCGAGACGAGAAAAAAAAAAGGTACGCGTGTGCGACGGCGCCGTGATTGAGGAGTAAACAAGAAAAAAAATTCCGGCGGCGACACACATCTGGTTCCGTGTTTTCTTTGTTGCCTCGGATTAAGCTCGCAGGATCAAAACCCCGCACGTCGTCTCGTTTGGTTTTTTGTCGATCACGTACATCGCCGAGAGAATTAAAACGTGTTGGCTTCATCATCCTTCCTCGGTCCGGCTGCATCCCACGAGCGTCGCTGGCATCCTCCATCTACATCTGTGCGGTGAGCTCGTCTGCTCAATGGTAAGAAAAGGCATCTAGCGACAGTACATCTTCATTGCTTTATTATTTCAATTGAACACGTTTGCACTACAATCAATAGTTCTTTAGTCTTTCGGTTGAACACGTGTACACAAGCTTCAATAGTGAAAGCAATGGTGTCAGCACATGCATGCATAGCAGTTCTCGCGTAGTACATACATGCATAAAGTTTTGTAAAAGATTATTCATCAGACTTTGCATTGCGCCATTACTTTTTGCATGCAGCCGTACTATGCATTGAGGAGAGAGAAAAACTTAATTAGTGATAGGGATTTGGTGAGGCTAATTAGGTTTATGTTTTTATTTAGCATTAAGTTTTTTTAAGCTTGTGATTTATGCATGTATTAAAAAAATAAAATATATAGATTATTTTGCATGCATTGTGGTTGGATATTTTTGTGTGTGCTTTTGTGATTTGCAGGTTTAAAAATATTTATAAATTTTAAAAAGCTTCCGCTAGACACTGCAATCATTCACCCCCTTGATTGCCATCGACGATCCTACAGCTTCAATTTGATTTCTTCTCCTGAATTGGTAATGAGAATGAGTTCAGCTTTTCCACTCCATTGAGAAATACCGTAGGTGCACTGATGAAGAATTCAAAAGTACCTTTCATTGGCATTAATGAGAATGTTTAATTACCTCTCCTGGCTCAGTCCTCACTCGGCAGAGGCTTCCCCAAGGAGACCCAGCAGCAGCAGCCCAAGTGCCAAACGCCCCGAGCCCCCAAGCCAATCCCCTGCTTCACCTCCACTCCACGCGACCACGACTCCCCGGCCGGCTTCCAAAGTTCCAATGCCGCCCGCGGCCTACCTCCCCGGCCTCGACCTCCGCGCCTCCCCGGCCGCCTGCCCCCTCGATCTGCTCGGCCCGCCGCCCGACCGGCCAGATCTGGCTCGGGCCACCGCACGCCGCATGCTCACAGCCGGCTTACTCTGCCTCAGGTCGCCGCGCTGCCCACCGACCGGCTTCGGGCATCCTTTTCGTCGCGCCGCCGAAGGCTGGGTTGAAGCCTGATGAGTTCCATCCGTTGGATCTGCCCTTGCATGGCATGGACAACATGTCGTCCAAGTTCAGCCCACTTGTGCAGAACACTCGATGCAGTACCCAGCTTGTTGACTGCAACTAGGGATTCACTCCATATGATCATGTATGATGCAACATCTTTCTGCAACCGTTTTATTGACATAACATTTTGCATGAGTGATTAAGTCACTATGCAATTTCGGCCCCACTTGTTATGGGAATGTAACAAGTCTCTCTATGAAAGGGACATGTGAAGCTGTAGAGTGTGGACTCGATAAGAGCACTTATATAATGTAGGTGCTTATTAAATAAAAACTGATTTTTCTTACAATGCAGGATAGATAAAATGCTTATTTTTGTACCATCAATACATAATATGTGTTTATATATATATTTATGTCTAATAAATAATTAATATATCCTACAAAAGAGGTGTTTGTATTGGAGGAAATAATTTTTACATGGATGCTTAATAATAAATAATTAATACAACCTACAAGAGAGATACTTGTATTAGAGAAAATAACTTTTATATAGGTGTAGATACTTAATAATATGATTACGTATAAGTATTTTGCATTGTACACGCTAGGCTTTCCAACGATATATCAGGTAAGCATAGAAATAACTCACATTGACTTTTATGAGTCGCAAAAGCTGGAAGAGGTAAATCATGCTCGGGAGTCGGGACGTAACCACGACGGACGTCCGCTTCCTCTTCACCAAACGGCCCGGCCCAACAAGAATGCGGGCTGTTTTAGATGAATGGGCCGTGACCAAATCCGGCTCCACGGACGACCACCAACACAAACGCCTCGAAGTTTGCTGTTGCTCCTTCAAAATGTACCCTCTACTCCCGCCTCTCCCTCCGGAGAAAAATCTATTGTGCAACAGTGGCACAAACCAGTTTGTGTCATGGATCAATCGGTGCTAACATGTGGCAGACAAAAAATAAAAATTATTTTTTACTGTTCTGTACTGTAGCAAGTCAATAAAAAAATTTCACTGTTTTGCTACAGTATAAAACAGTATAAGTAATTTTTTATTGATTTGCCACCGTTGCACAATAGATTTTCTCCTCCTGTACAGGACGTGATGCCTGGTTGGAGGAACAGCACCTGCCTCCTACTCTTGATGTAATGGAACAGGCTGCACACCTTCTTGATGGACTAAACGAAGGTAGCTCTATATGATGCTTCCTATTTGATGAAACAAAACACCAGACAAACGAAACAAAAATCACCGAGAGCACGTATACTTTTCAGGGATGATAATGGGTTAGATTTACGTCCCGCTTATTTCAGCTTAAACTTCTAGTTTCTGGCATATTTTTTACTATTTATAAATTTCATCTTTTTCTGAACTTTTAGCTTTTTTTGAGTTTTTTTGCCGGTTCTTTTTTCTCGTATTCGTTTGCATTGTTCGTGATGAGCTATCATATTTTTTTCTATTTTTAAATTGTTTTAGATTTAATTACACCAAATAAGCCACCTTCAGCTATAGTATAATTTCAGCCAGCCACAGTGTAATTTCAGACATAAGCCACTATTTTTTAGCCCAACCGAGCAAGGCCTTATATAGGTTAAATGAGTTGGGTTCTTGATTAGGTTGATTTTGATTGTGTGGAAATGGGTTTAATGAATAAATGGGTTGGGTCAGATTAGGTTGCCACATAAAAAGGGTTGGGCAGAGTTGGAATGAGTTCTAAAATTTATGTTTGAAATTGGATTGAGAACGAGTTCAACCCGTAGTGTTACAATATAGCTCACCCATGAGTTGGCTCCACCCGTATGGGCTATCTGGGCATCTATGCCTAATAATTTGCACAAAGTAGCATCTCTATACTCAAAATCATCTGTAGTAAATTTTAGAAAATTTCGTAAAACTTTTATGGTGTGAACGTAAGTTATAAATTTTAAATGTTGAACTTTTTAAAAAGTTTTCTATAAAAGTTTGTTGGTTCCACCTATATGGCTAGGACTAACAATTTGCACAAAGTAGTGTCACTATATCCTAAATTATCTATAGTAAATTTCAAAAAAAATTAATAAAACTTTTGTGGTGTGAACGCAAGTTATAAATTTTAAACATCAATTTTTTTAAAAGTTTCTTTTAAAAATTTCTATTAAGTCTAGGCACATAGGTGGAACAAACATGCTATTATAGAATTTTGTGAAATTTTATAGTGTGAACACGAGTTAAATTTTTTTTAAAAAAATCTATAATAACATGTTTGTTCCACCTATGTGCCTAGACTTAATAATTTACACACAGTAGTATCTCTATACCTAAAATCATCTATAGTAAATTTCAAAAAAATTAATAAAACTTTTGTGGTGTGAACGCAAGTTATAAATTTTAAACATCAATTTTTTTAAAAGTTTCCTATAAAATACTGTTGGTCTCACCTTTGTATCTTGGCCTAAAATTTGCACAACATAGCGTCTCTATACCCTATATCATCTATTTTTAGTTTCAATCAATTTTGTAAAACTTTTATAGTGTGAACTGAGTTAGAAATTCCAAATACCGAACCTTTTCAAAAAAATTTATAAAAGCCTGTTAGTTCCACCTATGTCCTTATGCCTAATAATTTGCACAAAATAGCGTCTCTATACCTGAAATCATCTATAATAAAATTTTAAAAATTTTGTGAAACTTTTATAGTATGAAAGTGAGTTATAAATTTTAAATACACTTTCCAAAAGTTTCCTATAAAAGCCTGTTGGTCCCACCTTTATGTCTAGGCTTAAAAATTTGCATCAAGTAGCATCTCTACATACCTAATCATCTATAGTAAATTTCAAGCAAGAACTTGCATATAGTAGATTAGTAAAGAGTGAGTTAGCAACAGGTTTGAAATGGGTTGACAATGTGTTTCAACTCATTTCAACAATTTGTGTTGGGTTGAGTTGGGTGGAAATGCTATATGGGTTGGGTTGGGTTGGGTTAGGTTGTGTGGTAGAAGGTACTTTTTGGGTTGGGTTGGGTTGGGTGTGGGTTTTGAGCTTTTTTTAGGTGAGGGTTGGGTTGGTTTTGAGTTAGATTTTAACCCATTACTACCTCTAATACTTTTTTCCGGAGCACCAACCGCGCTTCCTGTGTTCTTCTTTTTGTTCTCTCCCTTTCGTTACTTCTAATTACAAGCCTTCCTCCCTTTATATACTAAACCAACTGAGTAAGACACGGCCAGAACTAAGAAACGGAAATAGACACACTACTACTCGGATATGTACACACGGCAAGAGAACTCGTACACGATTCGTACTCGGATACTAACAAGATTACTTCTAACACATTGCTGGGGTACGTTAGTACTGAAATTAGTTACAGCATGAATTTGTAGTTACTCTACCCGCTTACATGTACCATATTTTGGGGAAGCTTGTAGAAGAGTTACCCTGACGTCAGACGCCTGGTTCATTTTTGTCGGCCATTTCTTTTCTCTATCTGGCAAAGCTCACTTGTTATTTCTGCAGAGATTGAGATGGTTAAAACTGGTTCTGTTTGTCGCGTCTCCATCTTATGTTGAGTCAGGTCAGGACATGGGAACTGAACATGACCTCATATCCGATTGGCTTCCAAGCTACTCATTTTGTTGAGCGTATGCAAGCTTGGGTGTGTGTTTGCAGCTTTTGTTCTTGCAATTCAAGGAGGCAGTGAAGAACAAGAAAAAAAGGTCTAGTCCTGCTATATTGCGTGGTGTTCAAACCTCTAGTATCTCTATGCACAAAGAAAAAAAGAAATAAAAAGAAAAGAAAAGTGTTCAATCTGTTACTTTGGTGTTTATAAGTTCCCATTTAAGGAGGTCTATATATCTTTAATATCATATTTGATTTTGACGTGATAACGTATCACAATGTTGAACTGCAATATGTTTGTGTATATATGTATATCTAAGAATTTGTTTCACTTCCATTGATCAATGCTAACGTACGTGGCATGCTACAGGCATAGGCATTACATCTACATTCCTTGATAGTTAATTTCCTGAACTATCCATTTGTTTCTTAATCACAGTCCAATAGCCATTTGCCATTTTAATAAATCAGAGAGTACTCGTTGATTTGGTTTCTTGATGCTGTACTGACTACTCAGTCAGTTGGGAATGTGGTAAAAACTGGGTTCTGGTCATTGGCCACATGGATCTCATGGCCAGCAACCTTTATCAGAGATTTTGGTCTTTGCTTGGATGGGTTCCAATCAATCCAATGCATGTGAAAACTGAATTATGTCAAAATCCCACCACTCTGAACTGCACTATGCAAGTACACACGGTTCTTAGTTCTCCCAGCCAATTAGCTTCTTTCTTTCATTCTTGGAATTTTCATTGTCATTTCACAAGGCAATGCAGAAGTCAGTGGTAACAACTGACAAGACTAGATTGCAAACACACGAGCGGAGCGGTGAATCTAACATATGCGATATGCCCCTCGATATTCTGCGTGTAATGTAATCTCCAAAGTGCAAATGTTACATCTGCGCACGCTGCTGGAGTATCATGCAAGCCAAATTGACGGGCCGGCCAAAGTAGCGCCGTCCATCCCACGTTGGTATCGGCTCTCTGTCACGTCGTTGAAGGAAGAGGTCACGTCGTTGCTCGGCTGATCAATCCTTAGTTATCCATCACGGAACCCCCATTACAATCCAATGAACGGGTCCAAAGCGCGTCGACCATTCATATCATTCGACCGGTCTGGCGGTCTCCTCCACTTATGCTTTCTGCCCTGCTTCGACCGGCGATGACCAAGCAGTATGGCCGGTCGAGAAGCAAAGGGCAATTCGGCTGGCACATATGTATGCCTGTTGTGGGACACTAGCACTGGCGTCTGGTGCTCAGCTTTAATCATCCTTCCAGCTTTCAGACAGCGGGCAATTTTGCAAGCGGAAGGTCATGGCCACGGAACAACAATAGGTACATTACGACTATGGCATGAATTTTGCTCTTGATTTTCCATGAATTTAAGCTGTCCTTGGCAGCAGCAACTAACTTCTAATACCCCACTCATGCAGCCACAAGCCAACCTGAGGTTCTGAGCTGGTCTACAAGCTTCGCCACGCACACGAACAGAGCAAGAGATGGCTGGAATCATGGTGAGCGCTGCCACGGGGGTGATGAACTCCCTCCTCACCAAGCTCACCACGCTGCTGAGTGAGGAGTACAAGGTGCAAAAGGGCATGAAGCGCGACATCACCTTCCTGAAGGATGAGCTGAGCAGCATGAACGCTCTCTTAGAGAAGCTGGCCGAGACGGAGGTGCTTGACCCACAGCAGAAGGAGTGGAGGAACCAAGTGAGTGAGATGGCCTATGATATCGAGGACTGCATCGATGAGTATATGCGTCGGCTCCACCAGGACCCGGGCGAATCCAGTGGTATCAAGGGGTTGCTTCGCAAGATGATCAAGAAAGTGAAGAAGCTGGGAGCTTGTCAAGAGATCGCTGAGCAGATAAAACAACTAAAGACTCGCATCGTCGAGGCAAGCGAGCGACGTGACAGGTACAAGCTTGATGCGGTCCTCGACTCTTCCAATAGTACTGGTGTTGTGCGCATTGTCAACTCTGGCAGCACTGGTGTTGTGCCCATTGATCCCCGGCTACCTGCCCTCTATGCTGAGGCATCCGACCTTGTTGGTATTGATGTTCCAAGGGAGGAGCTTATCAAGTTGGTGAATGATGGGGAGGAGCAGTTGAAGGTGGTCTCAATTGTGGGGCTTGGAGGATTAGGCAAAACTACTTTAGCCAACCAAATATATAAAAAAGTTGGTGAACAGTATGATTGTCAGGCTTTTGTATCTGTGTCCCAAAAACCTGATGTAAGGAAGATTTTACGAACCATTCTCTCTCAATTTAAGAAGCAAGAGTATGACAACACCAACTCAGGGGATGAGGAGTGGATCATAAATGCTCTAAGGGATTTCCTCAAGGACAAGAGGTATCTAAGTTTAAATATAATTTTCGTTAAATCAGCATATAATATTTTGTTGAGTAAAATCCATTACCGGTCCTTAAACTTTTTATGCTGTGTCATCCCGGTCCATAGACTTTCAAAGTGTGCTATTACCGTAATATTCCTTTGAGTAAAGTCCATTATCGGTCCTTAAACTTTTTATGCTGTGTCATCCCGGTTCATAGACTTTTTAAAGTGTGCCATTACACTTTAAAAGTCTATGGACCCAAACAGAGTTTAGGCACAGTAATGGCACACTTTCAAAGTCTATGGACCGGGGTGACACAGCATAAAAAGTTTAAGGACCGGTAATGGACTTTACTCTATTTTGTTCTTCCATTAATTAACATATAACTTTATCAGCGAACGAGCAGTGGCTTGCAACGTTAAGCTACAAGATATGTGAATTACATTTCGTGTCAAGTCATGTCTTTTTGCCATCAACCTGATTAATTTGTTTTTAAAGAAAAAAATAGGAGAGTGTCCTACTGTGTATATATTATACTAAAGATAAAAAGATATGTACAAAAACAAAAATAAAAAAAAGAGAAAGAACTTGAGTCAAATTGAACTGTGATTCTCTTTCATTTGGTAGGTACCTCATTGTAATCGATGATATATGGAGTACTCAGGCATGGAAGATTATCAAATGCGCTTTGCTGGAGAATGCATGTGGTAGCAGAATAATAGTGACATCAAGAATTGCTACAGTTGCCAAGTCATGTTGCTCCCCTCGCCATGATGTTATGTATGAACTAAAGCCACTAAGTGAAGCTGACTCTAAGAGTTTATTCTTTAGAAGAGTTTTTGGCTCTGAAGGCCGGTGCCCTCCTCACCTTAATGAAGTTTCAATTGGAATCATTAAAAAGTGTGGTGGTTTACCATTGGCAATAATTACTATATCGAGTTTATTGACTACAAAATCAAATAGGAGTGAAGAGTGGGTTAGCATTTGGAATTCAATTGGTTCAGGACTCGAGAAAAACTCTGATGTGGAGGAAATGAAAGGAATTTTATCTCTTAGTTACAACGATCTTCCTCGCCATTTAAAGACATGCTTATTATATCTAAGCATGTATCCAGAGGATTATGAGATCTCGATGCCTCAGATTGTAAGGAGGTGGATAGCAGAAGGTTTCGTCAAGGTTGATGGAGGGAGAAATTTAAGGGAGGAAGGGGAATGCTATTTTAATGAACTTATAAATAGAAGTATGATCCAACCAGCACATCTCAATTATGATGGTCAAGCACGGGCATGTCGTGTTCATGATATGATTCTTGAGGTCATTATATCCAAGGCAGTTGAAGAAAGTTTTATCAGTTTTATGGGTGATCAAACACATATGTTGGTATCGCAAGATAAGTTCGCCGATTGTCACTTGACTACCGTGGCCAAGCAAATGCGATGTTGATGTCGTCCATGACTACTACTCATGTTCGATCCCTTAGCATATTTGGATATTCTAAACAAATGCCTCCTATTTCAGACTTTCAGGCTTTGAGAGTTGTTAATCTCGAACGGTGTGAGAAATTGGAAAATCGTTATCTGAGAAACATTGGGAAGTTGTCTCAGTTGAGGTACCTACGGATTAATGCAAGGACCATTACACGGCTTCCAGAACAAATAGGGGAGCTACAATTTTTGGAAACATTGGACCTACAACGTACTGGTATAAGAAAATTGCCGGCAAGCATTGTTAATCTACGACGGTTGAAATGGTTACTTGTTGACCATACGAAACTGCCCGATGGAGTCGGGAACATGCAAGCTCTAGAGGGCCTGGGGCATGTAGTTGTGGTCAACGAAAGCTCAATAAGTTATTTGCAGAGTTTGGGCAGTTTGACAAAACTGAGAAAGCTTTCTCTTGTTTGGCGCGTTAGCAACTCATGCAGTGATAGAACAAGATGCGCTGATAGCTTGGTTTCGTCGCTTGGCAAACTCTGTAGCTCCAACCTTCAATGTTTGTACGTGGACGGTGCTATTCATTATCCTGAGGTCTCATTGGATTCTTGGTCTCCACCGGCTCATCTCCTGCAGGAATTGTGCATCCAAATTTTCTGCATCCATGGGATTCCAGAGTGGATGGCCTCACTGGCCAACCCCACCTACTTAAGCATCAGGGTTAATCTAGTGACACAGGAAACCTTCCAAATACTTGGGGACATACCCGCATTGCTACTTCTGGATCTGAATGTAGACTCCCACGAAGTAGGCTACAAAGAAAGGCTCACTGTACGCTGCGGTAAATTTCGATGCCTGCAGAGCTTACGTTTGCGAGATAGGATCATGGGTCTGAGGTTCAAAGTTGGAGCCATGCCAAAGCTCGTATCTCTATCATTTTCAGTCACAGCACGTGAGGTGAAATCGGTATGCGGTCTTCCCGATCTCAGCATGGGCCACCTCTCTGCTCTCAGGACTATCTATGTCCACGTAAACTGTGGAGGTGCGAGGGTTGAAGAGGTGGAGGCGTTGGAGGCTGCCATCAGGAAAGTAGCCAGTCTACTTCCCAACCGTCCCTCACCATATTTTTTCCGACGCAATGAAGGAGAGATGGTTAAGGATAGGCCTGGGCGTTCGGGTTACCCGATTTTTTCGGGTCGGATAATTCGGGTAATTTGAAATTCGGGTAATGAAAACTGCTACCCGATATTAGCCCCCAAAAAACACTACCCGCAATTTCGGGTGCCCGATAATTCGGGTTCGGGTTCGGGTATACCCGATCTACCCGAATTTACAAAAAAACAGCAAACTAAACAGAATTTGCATAGAATTTCAGCAGCAATTTCGGGGTTCGGGTCCGGGTAATTCGGGTACGGGTAATAAAGTGATAAGTTCAAGTGTATTTCGGGGTAGTTCGGGTAATTCGGGTAGTTCGGGTACCGGGGGATATTACCCGAACTACCCAAACTAATTTCGGGTAATTAGAATCGCTATCTGAATTTGGGATCGGGTACCTCGGGTTCGGGTATTTCGGGTTCGGGTCCGGGTAATTCGGGTATGGGTAACGGGTATTTTGCCCACCCCTAGTTAAGGAAGGCAGGGAGAAAGAGGGCCATACGATGGAGGACCCGAAGCAACAAGAAGAGACTCCACAGGTAACTTAAAGCCAAACCCAGTTCTGCACCTGCACCTGTATCTAGTTAGTCCTCAGTTGCGCAAGTCAATTTGTCCTCTAAGCTGCAGTATCAATTGTATTTACTTAAAATTTAGTTATGTTTTGGGATAGTGATTGTTTGCCCCGACTTTAATTCTCTTATTTTCCTTTCCCTTTTTCTGGCAAAGTTCCCTTGTTATTTCTACTGACTTGGAGGTGGTGAAAACTCGCTCTTATGTCGTATCTCGATCACTTGCAGAGTCAGACTGTCAGTGAGGAGAGGAGGCTAGTTGACCTTAGATCAAATTGGCTTGTTCACTTGTTTCAGATTACAATGCTGAAGTGATTTAAGTTTGGACGGTTCTTTGTGTTGGGTTTTTTGATCTAGGCCAAACGACCGGTAGAGGGAGACGTGGGGAAACCCACGTTCACCCGTCAATCACGCGCCCTGATCGGGGGTGCCTAACCAACCTTGGTTACGGTCCCCCGTTGCAACAGTGCAAGATAAAAGGGGGCTCCGGTCTCTCACGTTGGGGCTTGCTGGACGTTCCCGTGAGAGCCACAAACCCCAGACAAACCCTAAGGACCCGATCTACTGCGCGTTGTTAAGCAACGGGAAGACCGTCGCCGCCGCTCCTGCAGGACCTCGCCGGCGACTACCCGGACTCCGACGCCTCCCCGATCTGCACCGACTCGTCCCCACGCCTGCATCACGCAGGCACGAGGTCTTCGCTCAAATGGCGTTCATCGGCGACTGTAAGTTCCCCGACCCCCTCTAGCCCTAGGTGTTCTAGATGGTAAGCTAGCGTATTATGTGTTATGCTTGAGGATTAGGATCTAACATTTGGTATCAGAGCGGTCGCTAGATTCACTAGAACCCTAATTTCAATTTCCGATCTCGGATCTTTGGGCTCGGTTTTGAGGATTAATGACTCGGGTTTAGCATGGAAGAAGGAGGGGAATCAAAGATTTATGCAAATCCTAAAGTTTTTTCCCCAAAATTTTGATGAATCCCGAACCCTAAATCCCCAAATCAAGAACAATATATATATATATAGATCGGGCGCGGGGCTTACGCCTTTTGCCGGCGACGGGCCGCCGCCTCTTGCTGCCGTCGGTGCGTTGGGGCCGCCGCGCCGCCGCCTTGCGGTTGCCGCACGCCGCCGCCGCTCCACTTTCCTCATGGGCGCGCCGTCGCCTCGCGGGACCAGGCCGCCGCCGCTCCGCGCGAGCGTGCCGCGCTGCCTTTCCGCGCGAGTGTACAGCCTTAATGTCTTAATGTTTTTATTTTCAGTGTATATTTCATGTATTCATGATATACCTAATGTTTAATTAATAATTGTTTGATCTCTCTCATGAAATTATTACTGAATAATGTTGCTAAGCTGCTGAAAAATATTATGCCCTTTTTCCGCTGCGTGATGCTCTGCCCCTAATTGAATGGAACCAACGAGAAATTCAATTAGAGGGTTATGTTTAATTTTGACATGCTATTACTTTTGGACCAACGTTAATTGTAATTGCATGTCATCAATTATGTTTATTTTATTATGTTTAATTTTGCCATGCTGTTACTCTTTGACCAACGTTAATTGTAATTGCATGACATAAATTATGTTAAATTTTTCGCTTCTGCCCAACGGTGATGCGAAAAATTCTTATGAGCATGTTGTTAATCATACCAACGTAAGATTAACTTTCATGCAAATTAATTATGCGCTTTCCTAATGTAAATTTTAAAAAAATTTCAGCTGCTTATCTTTCTGCTCAAGTTAATGCAATTGAGCCACTTAATGGTAGTAACTTCCAGAAATGGAAGTTTACGCTTATGACCACTTTTCAGCTCTTGGATCTGGACTATGCGTTCAGGTTCGATGAGCCTGTCGCTCCTAAGGAAGGGGAGGACAATTTTGATGACAAAATGAAGGAGTATAAAACTAATGCTGAGAAGTGGGAGCGGTCTAACCGTGTTTCACTTGCTGTAATGAAGAACTCCATCAGTGAAGCCATAAGAGGAGCAATCCCTGAAATGGAAAGGGTGAAGGACTATTTGTCCTCCATCGAGGATCACTTTAAGAGGTCTTCTAAGGTTTATGCTACCACACTGATGCACAGGCTCATGAACACCAAGTACAATGGTACTGGAAATGTCCGTGAGCACATTATGACCATAATCAATATTGCTGCCAGACTTAAGACAATGGACATGGCAATTTCTGATGGTTTCGTTGTCCATTACATTATGATGTCTCTTCCTAAGCAATTTGAAGCTTTCAAGGTGAATTATAACACTATTAAGGACAAGTGGACCATGAGCGAGTTGATCGCTAATGTTTCACAAGAGGAAGAGAGGCTCAAGGCTGAGGGGGCTACTGATTTTGTGAATCAAGTCGGCTCCTCAAATAAAGATGGTCCCTCTAGAAATTAGAGGAGGCTATAAAGGAAAGGGAAAGAAGGAGCAAGCCTACTCCCCTTATCAGAAGCCACAGCATCCACAGCACCCTAAGGCGCCTAAAAACGCTTCAGGTCCTGGGAGCTCAAATGGACAGAAGAAAAATGATGAATGCTATTTTTGTCAGTCGAAGGACCACTTCAAAGATGATTGTCCTGGATGGCTGAAATGGCTCGCCAAGAAAGGGATTCCATATGTTGAGAAGTCTCAGAGGGGAAAGAAGCCTAAGAGTGGCTAATGGGATGGAAGCCGAAATTCAAGCTATTGGATCAGTTTCTTTAGTTTTGAATAATGGCTTTGTAATGAAACTCAATGATGTTCTTTATGTTCCCTCGATGAGAAGAAACTTAATTTCCATTTCATTATTAGATAATGATGGATATTCTTGTAATTTTGGACACGGAATGTGTTTGATTTATTTTAATAATGATAATGTTGGTCGTGCCATCCGACACGACAAGCTTTATATGTTGTCCCTGCAAGATTCTCCTATATCCATGAATGTATGTGATGAGAATAAAAAGCGTAAGCGAATTGATGAGACTTCGTCGAAATTGTGGCACTGTCGTTTAGGCCACATTTCGAGGGGGAGAATTGAACGTCTCATTAAAGATGAAATTCTCCACCCTTTAGACTTTAATGATTCGGATGATCATTGCCTTGATTGTATCAAAGGCAAGTATATAAAGCAAATAAAGAAAGGTGCTACTCGAAGCACAGGGATTTTAGAATTAATTCATACGGACATATGTGGTCCTTTCCCTGTGACATCAGTGGATGGTTATGATTCTTTTATTACGTTCACTGATGATTACTCACGTTATGGCTATATCTATCCTATTAAAGAGAGATCCGAAGCACTTGATAAATTTAAGATATTTAAGGCTGAAGTTGAAAATCAGCATAATCTAAAGATTAAAGTAGTGCGCTCGGATCGTGGGGGAGAGTATTATGGGCGACACGCAACTTATGGGCAGATTCCTGGTCCTTTTGCCAGGTTTCTACAAGAAAATGGTATAGTCGCCCAGTACTCAATGCCTGGTGATCCCCAGCAAAATGGAGTAGCAGAAAGAAGAAACCGCACACTTATGGACATGGTTCGAAGTATGTTGAGTTACTCCACTTTGCCAGTAAAGTTATGGATGGAAGCATTAAAGACTGCTGCACACATACTCAATCGGGTTCCCAGTAAATCAGTGCCTAAAACACCTTATGAATTATGGACTGGGAGAAAACCAAGTTTAAACTACCTCCATGTGTGGGGTTGTGCAGCTGAAGCTAAAGTATTTAACCCACAAATTGGGAAATTAGAACCCAAGACTGTGAGTTGCCATTTTATTGGCTACCCTGATAGGTCTAAAGGGTATCGATTCTATTGTCCAGATCGTACCACAAAATTTTGTAGAGACAAGGCACGCTGTGTTCTTGGAAGATGATGGCATCGGTGGGGACTTGGAGCCCAGGAAAATTGATCTTGAGGAGAAGCGGATTTATGTTGCTTCACCGCTAGTCCGACAGACTGATCTTCCTGTGCCCCAAGTGTTTGTGCCCACAGTTGATCCTGTAGTTGCGACTCCTGTTGCATCTCCAGTTAATTCTGTGGCTACTCCTTCTGTTGAGGGCTCTGAAAATACAAGTGTGATACCTAATGATGAGCCTTCACAGCCCTCTGTCACAATTAATGAACAGCCTAATCAGCCTGCTAATGAACCTGTCAGGAGATCAGAACGAGTGAGGAGATCTGCTATCCCAAGTGATTACGAGGTTACTTGAATGAAGATGATCTTGGGAAGGTGGATGATCCTAGCTCTTATAAGGAAGATATGAAGAGTAAGGATTCATCTAAGTGGCTAGATGCTATGAAAGATGAAATTAAGTCTATGGGTGATAATGGTGTATGGGACTTAGTAGAAATTCCTAATGGAGCCAAAACAGTGGGATGCAAATGGGTCTACAAAACAAAACGTGACTCCAAAGGGAATGTTGAAAGGTTTAAGGCGAGACTTGTAGCGAAAGGGTTTACAAAGAGAGAAGGCATTGATTATAATGAAACATTTTCGCCTGTCTCAACCAAAGATTCATTTAGAATCATAATGGCGCTCACAGCACATTTTGATTTAGAGTTGCACCAAATGGACGTTAAGACTGCATTCCTAAATGGAGACTTGTATGAGGATGTTTACATGACACAACCGGAAGGTTTTGTTGTGGAAGGCGAGGAACATTTGGGATGCAAGCTAAAGAAATCCATATATGGCCTGAAGCAAGCTTCTAGGCAATGGTACCTTAAGTTCGATGAAGTCATAAGGAAATTTGGATTTAAGGAGAATGATGTTGATAATTGTACTTATGTTAAGTTCAGGGGGAGTAATTACACCTTCTTAATTCTTTATGTGGACGATATATTATTGGCCAGCAGCAGTGTGGACATGCTGCGGGAAACTAAAAGATTTCTCTCGTCCAATTTTGACATGAAGGATCTCGGTGAAGCATCTTATGTTCTTGGTATTGAAATTCACCGAGATAGGTCCAAAGGAACATTAGGTTTATCACAAAAGGCATACATTGACAGAGTACTTAAGAGATACAATATGCATAAATGCTCTGCCTCGCCTGCTCCTATTGTTAAGGGCGATAAGTTTGGAAAATTTCAATGCCCAAAGAATGAATATGAATCTGATCAGATGAAGGCTATACCTTACGCTTCTGCTGTCGGAAGTATTATGTATGCTCAAGTATGTACACGCCCTGATCTAGCTTTTGTTACCGGGATGCTTGGCAGATATCAGTCAAATCCAGGACCGGACCACTGGAAAGCCGTTAAGAAAGTCCTGCGCTATATGCAAGGCACTAAAGGTCACATGCTCACATATAGAAAATGCGATAACCTTGAGGTTGTCGGTTATTCTGATGCTGATTTTGCGGGGTGTAAAGACACTAAGAAGTCCACATCAGGTTATATTTTCACCCTCGCAGGAGCAGCAATTTCATGGAAAAGTATAAAGCAAACACTTACTGCATCGTCGACAATGCAGGCTGAATTTGTGGCATGTTATGAGGCTACCGGGCAGGCTGTATGGCTTAAGAACTTTATCCCGGGATTCAGAGTGGTAGACAGCATTACTAGACCACTCATTTTGTACTGCGATAATCAACCCGCAGTTTTCTATTCGAGTAACAACAAGTCGAGTGCGGCTGCCAAGCACATTGACATAAAGTATCATGTTGTGAAAGATAGAGTCCAGGATCAAACAATTAAGGTTGAGCATATTGGAACTAAATTTATGCTTGCGGATCCGCTCACAAAAGGCTTACCACCCAATATTTTTCGTGATCATGTTGCCGGCATGGGTTTATTGGAGAGCCTGTGATCCTGGAATAAGAGGACCATATAAAGTAACCAACTCCCATGAAGTATTATGTTATCCGATCGATATAGAAGGGAGCACTATAAGTACTGATGTCCAGCGGTACTTAATTGACTGTTGTGAAGCATTACTTTGGTGTGAACTTTTATTGAGAGAGGGCTTATGATGTTTAGCCTTACGATCAAGGGGGAGAATGTTGGGTTTTTTTATCTAGGCCAAACGGCCGGTAGAGGGAGATGTGGGGAAACCCACGTTCACCCGTCAATCATGCGCCCTGATCGGGGGTGCCTAACCAACCTTGGTTACGGTCCCCCGTTGCAACAGTGCAAGATAAAAGGGGGCTCCGGTCTCTCACGTTGGGGCTTGCTGGACGTTCCCGTGAGAGCCACAAACCCCGGACAAACCCTAAGGACCCGATCTACTGCGCGCTATTAAGCAACGGGAAGACCGTCGCCGCCGCTCCTGCAGGACCTCGCCGGCGACTACCCGGACTCCGACGCCTCCCCGATCTGCACCGACTCGTCCCCACGCCTGCATCACGCAGGCACGAGGTCTTCGCTCAAATGGCGTTCATCGGCGACCGTAAGTTCCCCGACCCCCTCTAGCCCTAGGTGTTCTAGATGGTAAGCTAGCGTATTATGTGTTATGCTTGAGGATTAGGATCTAACACTTTGATCTACGCCGCACAGTACTACACTGGAACATCGGAGGAGTGAAGCTACAATTGTTGGTTCAATTCCAAGACAGTACTGAAAGGATTGCATTTTTGGGTGTGTGTGACTGGTGTGAGCATTTTTGTTCCTGTAATTTGAGAGGTAGAAGACAATAAAGAACAACAAAACCCCAGGAATTATGCTGTATATTGTATCGAGGTTGCCTTCATATACACACGCACATACGTAGCTATCTACCTACCTTCCAGTTCCATATTACCGGGATACGATGAGAACACATTCCATATCTGCATGCATGATCTCTGTCCTGGCTGAGCGCTTTGAGCCATGGCCCATGGGTTGCCCAGGCGTAGACAGCCATAAGCTTTTTTTTTTGCTTTTTGGTTGAATCATGACAGGTTGTTTGACAGTGTTTTTAACTTTTTTTGGTTGGGTTGGGTAGATGCTCTACGTTATGAAATGTCCAAGATGCACCTAATGTAAATGTTTTGCTAATCTGCTTAATCAGATTACTAGATTATCTATAATATTCTTTTGCTAATTAGAAATTTTCACAACAGGAAGGGAGAAAAACTGCAATATAAAATGAACAAGATTATTCACCAATCCAATATGATTACACAAGTAATCAATCCCTTGGTTAAAAAGCAGGGAAAATGAAAAAAGAAAAGGAAAATAAAAAATAAATTTGCAGAGCAGTCTGGTGGACGCCGCCTAGCCATGCTGGCATGTTTCCCTCGGTGTCAGATCCCGCTAGGGAAATCCGACTGGACGTAGGAAATCGCAAGTCTGGAGTTGGGGAAAAAGGAAAGGAACAAAACGAGAGACTAAGAACTAGGGCTACTGTAAGATAGTAAAATAACAGCTCAATGCTTATCCCTGTTTCTTCCAGCAGAAAGTATATGAGTACAGGACAGCCATTAGCGTAAGTGACGATTACAGCTGTTAAATCCAGATTAACAAAACATAATTAACTACTCAATAAACACAACTGGCAACGATCAATCTGGACTGTCTATTCTCGCTAAGGAGCAAAAGGACATCCTAGCCGTAGGTGACGCTGAGTTGTTGTAACGAAGCGTTATATCTTCAGACTTCAGTCTTTCTTCTGTTCCTCAGTCATTGTCGGTCTTGACATTTCCCTCCCCTTAGCAGAATACTTGTCCTCAAGTATGATCATCTGGGAACCAAGACTTGATAGTTTGCGAGTAGAAATCGGGAAAAGTACCTTTGATGAAATCGGCGTCCTCCCAAGTGGCATCTTCAGGGGGTAAGTTAATCCATTGGACTAGCCCTTGAGTTACCAACTTGTCATGACGGGGCAACGCTCTTGTTTCCAGCACCGATTTCGGCTCAGTTTTTATTTTACCATCATTGCTGACAAGAGGCAAATCTGGACTGGGAATAGCTGACGGCCCACAGTGTCTTTTGAGTTGGCTAACATGAAATACAGGATGAATACCCACTCCTTGTAGCAGTTGGAGTCTATAAGCAACATTGCCTACCTTCTGCATTACCCGGAATGGACCGTAAAACTTACTGGTAAGCTTTAGAGCTTGTTTCAATCCAAAAGCAGTAGCTCGATACGGCTGCAGTTTTAAATACACCATGTCACCCACAGAAAATTGTCTCTCGCAGCGATTCATATCAGCATATTTCTTCATTCTTGATTGAGCTTGAGTTAGATTTTCCCTCAGCCGTTTGAGCATAGTCTGTTTTTCCTGTAAGAAGTCCTTGACTTCTTCTTCTCTAGGGCCTGCAACCGCAATCTCATTGATCTGGGGAGGAGGAAATCCATATAATGCTTGAAAAGGAGAAACCTTGAGTGAGGTATGGAAAGTGGTGTTATACCACCACTCTGCAAAAGACAGCCAAGAAGCCCATTTCTTCGGTTCACCAAAAGCCATACATCGGAGATACGTCTCCAAACATTGGTTAACTCTCTCCGTTTGCCCGTCTGTTTGCGGGTGATACACTGTGCTGAATCTTAAGTCCACCCTCAAAGCCTTGAATAACTCTTGCCATAGTTTTCTAGTGAAGATTCTGTCTCGGTCTGTCACAATAGCTAAAGGAAACCCATGCAGTTTGAACACATTGTCAATGAAGGCCTGAGTGACCGACTGGACAGAATATGGATGTGTAAGAGGGATGAAGTGAGCATACTTTGTAAACCGGTCCACCACTACCAGAATCACTTCATACCCTTTTGATTTTGGCATTCCCTTAATGAAATCTATTGATATATGTGTCAATGCCATATCTGGTACAGGAAGGGGTTCCAACAAACCCGGGTAATGACAATGTTCGGATTTGGAGCGTTGGCAAATTGCAAAATTTTGTACAAAGGTATGAACTGCTTTCTTTAATCCAGGCCAATAAAATAAAGTCTTAACTCGCTGATAGGTTGCTACCATACCAGAATGCCCCCCAACAGCCGATGAATGCAGTGTATGGATGATGTTTTGTCTCAGCTCTTCATCATCTCCCACATATATTCTCCCCTTATATCGAAGCACCCCAGAGCTGAAAGTGTAATCCTGCTGCGAACCGGGAGTGAGAGTGAGTTGCTCCATTAACTCCTTGCAACGAGTATCCGAAGAATAGCTACCCTCTATGGTTTCTATCCATGTTGGAACAGCCATTGATATAGCATTCAAGTCAGGATCCCGTCTGGACAGAGCATCCACAACCTTGTTCTCCTTTCCTCTTTTATACTCAATTGTGTAATCAAATTCAAGTAATCTAAGCATGAGTTTGTGCTGAATACCTTCCCCAATCTTTTGATCAGCCATAAATTTAAGACTCTGCTGGTCAGTTTTTATAATCAAACGAGTTCCCAAAAAGTAGTGCCTCCACCTCTTCAAAGACTCCACTATTGCGAGGGCCTCTTTGTCATAAGTTGAGAGAGTTGCATTCTTAACACCCAAGGTCCTGCTAAAGTATGCAATTGGCCTCCCTTTCTACATGAGTACTGCACCGATACCTTTTGCACAAGCATCCGTCTCCAGGGTGAAAGAATCAGTGAAATCTGGAAGGGCAAGAACAGGGGCGGTAGTTAACCTGAGTTTCAGTTCCTCAAAAGCTTCCTCTTGTGATTTTCCCCAACAAAAACCATCTTTCCTTAACATATCGTGCAACGGATGGCAAATCAACCCATAACCTCTAATAAAACGCCGATAATAGCCGGTCATTCCCAAAAAACTTCTTAATTGTGAAACATCTTAAGGTTTGGGCCAGTCTTTGATAGCTGCAATTTTCTTGGGATCAGTTGCCACCCCTTGCTCAGAAATGATATGACCCAAGTACTCGACAAATGGTTCGGCAATCACGCACTTGTTGAAGTTGGCAAACAACCTTTGCTGTCTTAAAATACCTAGAACAATAGTAAGGTGCTGCCAATGTTCCTCCTTACTCCTGCTATATACAAGTATGTCGTCAAAGAAGACTAGGATGAACTTCCTTAAGTATTTGGCAAAGATTGTATTCATTAATGATTGAAAAGTGGCTGGAGCATTAGTCAACCCGAAGGGCATAACTAAGTACTCGAAATGGCTCAAATAAGTCCTGAAAGCTGTTTTGCAGATATCCTCTCGCCTCATTCTAATCTGATGATAGCCCGATTTCAAATCCAACTTACTGAAAATTGTAGCACCATGTAACTCATCCAAAAGATCTTCAATAACCGGAATGGGATACTTATTCTTGACCGTCATCGCATTCAACTTCCTATAATCAACACACAACCTCCAGGAACCATCTTTCTTCTTGACTAGAATGGCCGGAGAGGCGAAGGGGCTGGAGCTTGGCCGAATAACTGCAGATTCTAACAACTTCTGGACTTGCTGTTCCATTTCAGGCTTAAGTTGATGTGGAACACGGTATGGTCTAATATTGGGTGGTTCACTTCCTTCTTTGATTGGTATGGAGTGATCACACTCCCTCTCCGGAGGTAAGCCGTGTGGGTCTTGAGATACATCCATATAGGAATCAATAAGGGACTGGAAGTGAGGATTGGTGATTCTCGGCTCTTCTGGTGACTTAAAGGGTTGATAGTCGATTAAATACCCACAAACCTCTGTCTTCATCACCTTGCCTAGACTCTTAGGTCTTAACAACTGCACCTCAGTAGTTGGTTTATAGTCGACAAAGATTACTTCCTCCATTCCATTCTTCTTGATTGTTAACTTTCTGGTCTTCAAATCTAAGTTAACAGGACTGTGCTGGTACAACCAATCACATCCCAGCACTATATCATACCCCTTTAGTGGCAAAACCTTGAAAGAATTGCTGAATTTCTCTCCCCTTATGAAATAATCTACATTCGCTATATAAGAACCAGTTAAGAGGGATCCTCCACCTGCAACTGTAACTTTTTGCAAAGGAACTAATTGTATCCTGCAGGTAGTTTGTGTAGCAAAGCTGAGATCAATAAAGGTATGGGTACTACCGCTATCTACCAAGGCCACTCCTCTCTTACCCCCAATGATCACATCCAAGGTATAAGTGGTTATGCCCATTATCCCATTCACTGCTTGTAAAGAAATTTGCATCAGTTGATCTTCATTTTCTGTTTTGGGAGGATCAATTTCTGCATTCTCAGTCGTTCCATCCTCCTGATCAGGTTTAGCTGGGACTGTGCCATCACTTTCAGTTGCCATCAGATTCACCTGCTGGTACTGCTTACATTTATGCCCAAGGAACCACTTGCCCCCACAGTACTTGCACACTCCTGGAATAAATGGTTTCATGGCTGTCTCTTTCTTGGGAATAGAAACCTCAAAAAGTGGTTTGTTCTTGGCTGGTTGGATGTAGTTTTTGCCCTGCCCTGTAGCAGCATTGTAAGCACTCTTCTTTGCCATTGCCCCAGCTCCTTTTTCCATATCCTTGGCCATCCAGTAAGCTTCACATAGATTTTGTGGTTTGAAGGGCTTGAGATAGTGTTTGATGTCATTCCTCAACCCATTGATAAAACATTTAACAAAGAAATGAGGATTTTGCATGGGGTTCTCATTCTTATAGATAGCCATTAGCTCTTCAAATCTATCAATGTAATCTAAGACACTAAGATTGTATTGCTTCAATGAGTGGAAATTCTCTAACACCTCATATCCACTGTGCTGGGCAAAACGGTCACAGATCATAGCGCAAAATTCATGCCAAGGAGGTGGATGCCAAAGTAACCCTGTGCTCCTTAACCATCTATCTGCCCTTCCCACCATATACATTTGTGCTAAATCGAACTTGGCTTCGTCAGGGACATTGGCCATAGTGAAGTATGTTTCACTCTGCCTAATCCACTCCAGAGGGTCCCCACCATCAAATTTAGGGAAATCCAGCTTAGGACCTTTTGCAATGGACTTATAGAAATTATGAATCCTATCATTGCTGGGGTTAGGGCTCCACTGTCTGGTATGGTAGTGGGATTGGGGTTGATTCAAATAATCTCTAGGATTAAGACGCCACTGATTAACCAGATCCGGACCACGGTTGGAGTTCAAGTTGTTCAAGGTAGGGGAGGAAACAAAAGCTGATGGCAACTGATTCTGAAACCCCCCATTAGGAACTGCTGAATAACTAGTAGAAGGTGAGATGAAGTTACCTTCAGACAATCCTTGCAATTGTACTCCTTGTGTACTGTTGAGATTAATCTGTCCCATGTCTTCCATCTCCAACTCACCCGGTTGAACTAGGTCTTGTTGGTATCTCGATTCTTCTACCGGACGTGGGTTGGGTGTTCTTCCGGTCGCAATCTGCTCCTGTACCCTCGCTAGAGACTTGACTACCCCTTGTAGTAGTGATTCCATGCGATTCATCTGCTCTTGCAAACCCGTCACTTGCTTCTGTACCGCCTCTACCTTGTGGTTGGCCTCCCTCGCCTCTTGCCGAGCGGCAGTAATCTCAGAAGTCTCAGCCTCGTTCCGCGCCATGGATTTGGTCATATACTCCCGGATCGATGTGCTAGCTTAGGGATTTTACCCAGGACAGAGTCCGGAACCCTCACCGCACAACAATCCTCGCCGCCGCCACAGCCGGAAGAAAATCGGGGATTTTACGGAGGCTCCTGGCTCCCCAACCCAATCTTCTGACTATTTCCGCCAAGGATCGAGGTAGCTCTGATACCAATTTGTCAGATCCCGCTAGGGAAATCCGACTGGACGTAGGAAATCGCAAGTCTGGAGTTGGGGAAAAAGGAAAGGAACAAAACGAGAGACTAAGAACTAGGGCTACTGTAAGATAGTAAAATAACAGCTCAATGCTTATCCCTGTTTCTTCCACCAGAAAGTATATGAGTACAGGACAGCCATTAGCGTAAGTGACGATTACAGCTGTTAAACCCAGATTAACAAAACATAATTAACTACTCAATAAACACAACTGGCCACGATCAATCTGGACCGTCTATTCTCGCTAAGGAGCAAAAGGACATCCTAGCTGTAGGCGACGCTGAGTTGTTGTAACGAAGCGTTATATCTTCAGACTTCAGTCTTTCTTCTATTCCTCAGTCTTTGTCGGTCTTGACACTCGGCCTCCGTCGGCGGCGGCATTTCGAGATCTGGATCCTAGGGCGGCGAGAAGGTTGGAGTCGACAGTAGTGAGGTCGGAGGGAGAGGCGAGGAGGTCGGGACCGACAGTGGCGAGTGTTAGACAGCTATTGTATAACCATGCATGTCGCTTATCTCTTGCCGTTCTATCCCTTATCTCTCCAAACCTTCCCGATCCTATTTCTATAAATCGGTTGAGTGGTTATGGAAGGGATTGGGATATATATATATGTATGCCTCAGCAATCTATAGAATTATTGTGTTGAGCCATCCCCTTGCTTTACGCTTTCATGGTATCAGATTGTTTTAGATCCTAATCTTCCGCTACAATTGCCAGCGGTGCATCCTCCTCCTCCTTGCGCCATGGCTGATAACTCTAACCCGGCCACCTTGGCTGCTCTCGATGCTGCCGCGGCAGCTGCTAGCGCCACTGCATGCGCCGCTCTTGCGGGCACCCTCACCACTGCATCAGGCGACGACTCCCAGTCTGCGTCTCTTGCGGACGCCGTTGCCACAGCAGCGGCTGATGCAGTCCGCGCCGCCCTTGCCTCTCTTAGCGTCTCGGCGTCCGCTTCCTCGACGCCTGTGCCGCCACCGACGGCCACATCGCCCGGGTCTTTTCCTGCCGAACCCAGTGACGCTGATGCCGTGGCGTCTCTTCATGCCCAAGCCGTCGCCGTCCTCCACATCAAGACTCTTGTCCCCGTCACCCTCGACCTCGCCGCGTCCAACTACACCAAGTGGCGTGGCCTCTTCCTCGTCATCCTCGGCAAGTACGCGCTCGCCGATCACGTCCTGACGGATGTTTCTCATGCGGATCGGCCGGATTGGGCTCGCATGGACTGTGTCGTCCTAGCATGGCTCTATGGATCTATCTCCGCCGAGCTGCTTGAGATCGTCATGGCTCCCTCGTTGACGGCTCGCATCGTATGGCGTAACCTTGAACACCAGTTTCTGGGCAACCGGGAACAGCGCGCTCTCCAACTCTCTGCTCAGTTCCACTGCTTCGCGCAAGGCGACCTCTCTGTCACCGACTACTGCCGGCGCTTGAAGTCCATGGCCGACGGACTTACCGATCTGGGCGAGCCCATCACCGACCGCACCCTCGTCCTCACCGTCCTCAAAGGTTTGAACGAGAAGTTCCATCACTTGCAAACTATTCTTCCATTGCAGAAGCCGTTCCCGACGTTCGTCGAGACTCCCTCCCAACTGTTGCTCGAAGAAATCACCAAGGGCGGACGCACATCGGGCGCCTCGGCTGCATTCCTTGCCGCCGGGGGCGCAGGTCACGGCTCTGTCCCCGGGGGTGCGCCGGCTCCTCCCCAGGCGCATGTCACGGGCTACGGCTCTGGCAACACCGGCGGGTCCGGCAGCAACAACGAAAAGACCTCCCGCAACAACCGCAAACGGCGCGGTAATGGCGGCGGGAACGGCGGAGCGCCTGGAGGCGGAAACGGCGGCGGAAGTGGCAACCCTCAGCCTTCGTTCGGTCACGCTTCAGCCTGGCCAAGTCCCTTCAATCCTTGGGCCGGGACCATTCAAATGTGGCCCGGTCCGATGGGACGGGGTCTTCTCGGGACACGGCCGCCTGGACTGCCTGGGGCGGCCCACTTCACCAGTGAAGTTTTTCCCAGCTCGGGCGCACCTTCTGCCGGCGCCTTCCCGGCCCATGGTGCAGGGTCTCAATTGCTGCCGGGCGGCGGCAGTATGGCTTTCCCCACGCCATCAACAGTGCATTCTACGCCGCACGGTTGGAGCAGTGTCGCCAGCTCGCCGGCTCCAGTGTGGGATCAACACGCTTTGGCCAATGCTTTCCACACGGTGTCCCTGACGCAGCCACCTTCGCCGGCACATGATTGGTATATGGTCACGGGGGCCACATCTCACATGGCTTCGGATGCCGGTACTCTCTCTTTTTCACACCCTCCCACTGTTACCTCTCCCTCTAATATTGTTGTTGGCAATGGTTCCCTTCTTCCTGTCACCGCTGTTGGCTCCACTCTTTTGCGCGGCAATAGTAACTCCTTCTCGCTTAATAACATTCTGGTGTCTCCTCACATCATCAAAAACCTCATCTCGGTTCGACGTTTTGTCTCCGATAACAATTGCACCGTTGAATTTGACCCGCTTGGTTTTTCTGTGAAGGATCTTCACTCCAGGAACGTGATCGCCAGGTGCAATAGCTCCGGCGACTTATATCCGTTCGGTCCTTCTCCGCCTGCTGGTGCCTTCCTCACCGACTCCGCCGGCTTGGCCACCCTGGCCAGGACGCCCTCGCCCGTCTTGCTCGCTCGTCCGTCATTCCTTCTGGCGTCTCCACCACCACCTGTCACGCTTGTCAGCTTGGTCGTCATATACGCCTACCATTTACTAGTTCCTCCACTAGAACAACTTTTGCTTTTGAGTTGATTCATTGTGATATTTGGACATCTCCTGTCGTGAGCGTTTCGGGCTACAAATATTATCTTGTCATTCTTGATGATTTCTCTCATTATGTCTGGGTTTTTCCGCTGCGGCTTAAGTCTGACACGTTCACCACTTTGGCACATTTCTTTGCATATGTCCAAACTCAATTTTCCACCATCATACGCAGCGGTCAGTGTGATAACGGCCGCGAGTTTGATAACTCGTCCGCCCGCACTTTCTTTCTTACCAAAGGAGTTACTATGCGCATGTCTTGCCCGCACACCTCTCCCCAGAACGGGAAGGCCGAACGCATGCTTCGTTCTTTGAACAACATCGTTCGCACTCTTCTTTTCCAGGCCAGCCTTCCTGCTTCTTTTTGGGTTGAAGCGCTACACACTGCCGCCCATCTCATAAATCGCCAACCCACTAAAGCACTCTATCATGAGGCTCCCTACTTTGCTCTTTATGGTGTTGCTCCATCCTACACTCATCTCCGTGTTTTTGGCTGCACTTGTTATCCCAACCTCTCCGCCACCGCCCCGCACAAGCTCTCTCCTCATTCCGTACGCTGTGTTTTTCTTGGCTATCCCCTTGAGCACAAAGGGTACCGGTGTTTTGACCCCGTGTCCAATAGGGTCATCATTTCACGCCATGTGATTTTTGATGAATCCACTTTTCCCTATGCCGAGCTAACCTCTGGTGCAACAGGTGCTGCTGATTTCGATTTCTTGGATGATTTTTCAGGCAACTCCCAGCTGCCGATTAGCCGGCACCCTTCCCGGCGGGCTGTGCACGGTGCCATCACCAGCTCTGCTCGTCTCACCGAGCTTTCCGAACCGGCTGTGTCTCACGGGCCGCCAACCTCTGCTGACGCGCCTGCGGTCGTGGAGACGGTTGCTGGGCGTCCGGGGGCGCCGGCTTTCCCAACTATCACGCCGACCGCTTCACGGGCGCCTGGGCCTGCTAACCCCGCGCTAGCTGCTGGGCCTCCGGCGGCGCTGGCCCCTCCGACTGCTGGGCCACCAACGGCTCCATCACAGCGCCGCGAGCCTGCTGAGCCTACGGGGGCTCCGCCCGCTGGCTCTCGCGCGGTGGTCGCTCGGCTGCCCTTGCCTCCCCAGACCATCCCCACTCGCGCCCGGAGCGCGCGTCACCCTGGTGTCCCTCGGCCGCCCGCCTCCCTCGGTGTGTCTCCAGTTCCTCCTGTGATGAATGCACACCCCATGGTGACCCGTGCCAAAGATAGCATTCGGCAGCCGAAGTACAGAGAGAGTCTTCATGCTGCTACACTTTCTCCAATTCCACGCAGCTATCGTGCAGCCCTAGCAGATCCACATTGGCGTGCTGCTATGGAAGAAGAATTCACAGCTCTTCAGTCCAATAACACATGGGATCTTGTCGCCCGCCCTCATGGTGCTAATGTTGTTACCGGCAAATGGATTTTTCGTCACAAATTCAATGCCGACGGCTCTCTTGACAGATACAAGGCTCGATGGGTGCTTCGAGGTTTCACTCAACGTCCCGGCATTGATTTTGATGAGACTTTCAGTCCTGTTGTGAAACCAGCTACTGTTCGCACTGTTCTCAGTTTGGCTGTGACTCGCGATTGGCCTATTCATCAATTGGATGTCAAGAATGCCTTCCTTCATGGCACTCTTGATGAGACCCTTTTTTGCATCCAGCCGTCCGGGTTTGCTGATCCCGCTCATCCGGATATGGTCTGCCGTCTCAACAAGTCACTTTATGGTCTCAAACAGGCCCCTCGCGCCTGGTATAGCACTTTTGCCAGCTTCCTAATATCCATTGGATTTCATGAGGCTAAGTCAGATACATCTCTCTTCATTTATCACCGAGGTGTGGACAGTGTCTACCTCCTGCTCTATGTTGATGATATAGTATTGACAGCCTCAACTACTGCGCTGCTGCACTGGACTATCTCTGCTCTTCAGTCTCAGTTTTCTATGAAGGACATGGGTGCACTTCATCACTTTCTTGGCATTGGTGTGACTCGCCAGTCTACAGGACTCTTCCTGAGCCAGCGTCAGTACTGTCTTGAGATTCTTGCCCGGGCTAGTATGAGTGATTGCAAGCCTTGCAGCACACCGGTGGACACCGCCTCCAAGCTCTCCTCCTCGGCTGGGTCCCCTGTCTCTGACCCCACGGATTATAGGAGCTTGGCCGGAGCACTTCAGTATCTCACCTTCACCAGACCGGACATTGCCTATGCAGTTCAGCAGGTGTGCCTTCACATGCATGATCCTCGAGAGCCTCATCTCGCCGCTCTCAAGCGGATTCTTCGCTATGTCCGTGGTACTTTGGACATGGGCCTGGTTATTCAGCGCTCCTCCACACATGACCTGGTTGCTTACTCCGATGTCGACTGGGCAGGTTGTCCTGACACACGCAAATCCACTTCAGGTTATGCGGTCTTTCTCGGTGCCAACTTGATTTCCTGGTCATCGAAGCGGTAGGTCACAGTGTCCCGCTCCAGCACCGAGGCAGAGTACAGGGCGGTCGCCAATGCTGTGGCAGAGACTTGTTGGCTGCGACAGCTCCTTCATGAGCTCCATGCTCCCCCTACTAGCGCTACTCTTGTCTACTGTGACAATGTGAGTGCAGTGTATCTTTTGACAAATCCAGTGTAGCACCAGCGTACCAAACACATTGAGATTGATCTCCACTTTGTGCGGGAAAAGGTCGCCCTTGGCACAGTCCGGGTTCTCCATGTTCCGACGACATCACAGTACGCCGACATCTTCACCAAGGGCCTTCCTGCAACAGTGTTCACTGAATTTCGGGCCAGTCTCAACGTTCGTTCACCGGACGCTACGACTGCGGGGGCGTGTTAGACAGCTATTGTATAACCATGCATGTCGCTTATCTCTTGCCGTTCTATCCCTTATCTCTCCAAACCTTCCCGATCCTATTTCTATAAATCGGTTGAGTGGTTATGGAAGGGATTGGGATATATATATATGTATGCCTCAGCAATCTATAGAATTATTGCGTTGAGCCATCCCCTTGCTTTACGCTTTCAGCGAGGTCAAAGGGGGACAGGATGAGGTCGAGCGCAGAGTAGTTGGTCGGAGTCGAGCCAAGGAGGTGGGGTGGAGGCGGCAAGGAGGTTAGGGCAGACGGTGGCGAGGTCCGAGGGGTCGGGGAGGAGGTCGAGGCGGCGACGTCCTTCAAGATTTGGATCTCGCGGGCGGCGGCTGCCTAGTCGTGCCGACGTGCTACCCTCGGCTGCCGTCAGAATCGACATCAGCGAGGTCAGAGGGGGCGGCGAGGTCGGGACCGACGCCGTCGAGGTCGGAGGGGGCTGGGATGAGGTCGAGGGCGGCGACAGTCAGTCGGAGTCAAACCAGGGAGGTAGGGTACCGGTGGAGGCGGCGAGGTGGTTAGGGCCTACAGCTACGAGGTCCGAGGGGGTGGGGAGGAGGTCGATGCGGCGCTTGGGAACAATGATGATAGAGGTCAGCGGCGGACAGTGAACCCTAGCGCCAGGGAATGGAGAGGAGAGGGCGGGGAGATGGGGAGGGAGATGAGGCGAGCAGGGCTGGAGTTCAAGATTTTATACAGTGGTAGGGGCGGGTAATTTCTCCCAACTTTAATGGCATTCTCTCTTCTTCCATCCGAAACAGTCATGAAAGCACCTCTTAACCAGTTTTTGGATTTTAATTATACGCTGGACTCGGTTTTCTCAATAAGCTGCTTTAAAGCTAGCCTATTTGAAGAGACTTTGGCTTTAAGCCCCAAACTGTAACGTCTTCATTTTCGTAATGCAAATTCAATTGCATGGAAATGTGTAAATTTTAAAAACCTTTCATGTGTCTCAGTGTTAGTTGAATTTTTTGGATTTGGTTCGAGAATTTTGATTGGATTTTGTGATTAACCAAATAAATAAATAAAAATAAAATCAAAACCTATGACTAAGAACCATGTAATTGGAAAACAAATTAAATGAAAATTTGAATTGAATCGCTGAGTTTTGATTGAATTTAAAATCATAAAAGAAAATAGAAAGCAAAATAAAAATAAAAAATTTGAATATGAAAAGATGGTCCAAATTGAATTCAAATTAAATAATGGAAGAGAAAAATAACAAAAGAAAAAGGGAAATTCCAAAACCCATGTTGGGTCGGCCCATTTATTTCTCCATTATTTTCTTGCCCAGCCGGACCCAGTCCCTCCTCTTTTCCTTCTTTCTTTCCCAGCCCAAGCAGCCCAGCTGCTTCCTCTGCTTTTGCCGAAGGACATAGCGACGCCGTCCACTCATTGCCCCGTGCACACCGTCGTTGCCGCCCGGCCCCGTCATTGCCAGTGTGGCCGCACAACGTTCCTCACTCTCTCTCCCCCCTGAACGACAGCCACATCAGAGCCATACCTCGACCGCACCTCCGATATTGCGGTTTAATTTGTACAGCAAAATATCATAACTTGTTCAGAAAGGTTGATCATACACTACTAAGAGAAACCCTTTTGGTAATCGGAGAGGTGAGACTAGGGGATTCCTATACTAATCTAAAAATTCGTACTTCTTTTGGAGTAGAACATGGGACTATATAAAAACATGAATCGTGCCCATAATAAACCCAATCCAAGTCGAGAGAAACCCATCCAACACAGAGTGGTTGAGAGGGTAGCTAATTATTTAGCAAAAGATTTTTTTTATAGGATAAGGATTCAAGGAAATGTCTGAGAGGGTTGTGAGTGGACAATAACCCTTTTACTATATTTGAGATTGTGTTTAAAGAATTCACGGTTAGTTTTGTCAAATATCTTTTCCTTTCTGTTGTCGACGTTATTTTGATTTTCTTTATGAGATTTATTTACTTTATTTTTATACCGTGTAAGCTTATGCCGAGCCTTTCAATATCTGTTCTAATCCATGAGCTTTTCCGCAAAAGGAAGGGTATCATATATTTGATGTGACGACAACGTATCAGAAAACTCAAACTGTAATATATGATATCGGGTACCAGCTTCGAAAGTTTTATTTAATCAATCCCCTTTCGATAGTAATGCCTGTAAGCGACATTATAGCCATATAGTCCTGTCGCATCCATTCAGAACATGGGCTTGCATCGGTGTATTCTTCTTCTGTATTTTCTGGGCCGAAGTTGACTGGGCTCGGTGCGATTGGCTCGACAGGCATGCAAGGCACGAGCTCTTGGGCTGGCCCGTCCACTGGCTTCCCCTCCTCTTCGTGTTGTCTACGATTCTACACCAGGCAAATACCATGTGCAAACCATCTTTTTCATATAAACTCCATAAAAACCACATGTAAATTTTTTTAAAAGTTCTCAGAAAATAAGGTAGGGTAAATTCCGATATCTGCAGAGCTTACGTTTGCGGGATAGGATCATGGGTCTGAGGTTCGAAGTTGGAGGCTTGGAGCCATGCCAACGCTCGTATCTCTATCATTTTCAGTCACAGCACGTGAGGTGAAATCTGTATGCGGTCTTCCCGATCTCAGCATGGGCCACCTCTCTGCTCTCAGGACTATCGATGTCCACGTAAACTGTGGAGGTGCGAGGGTTGAAGAGGTGGAGTTGGAGGCTGCCATCAGGAAAGCAGCCAGTCTACTTGCCAACCGTCCCTCACCATATTTTTTCCGACGCAATGAAGGAGAGATGGTAAAGGAAGGCACGGAGAGAGGGAGGACCCGAAGCAACAAGAAGAGATCTCCACGGGTAACTCAAAAGCCAAATCCAGTTCTGCACCTACATCTGCATCTAATCAATGTATATAGTTAAGCGAGTTTCAAGAAAAAGGGTATTATTTAAGCGCATCCAATCCCACCGAGACACCGCCCAAACTCAACCTCATTGCTTGTTTTTTTAACCTTTTTTCCACTTCATGCATGTTAGTTAGGATCGATCAAATAGTGAACAGTAAGGGCCACCATTCTTTCCATAAAACAGCGCCATAATGCATAGGATGTTGTCAACTGCATGATGTACGGGAGATTTACCTTTTCTCCCCATTGCCTTAATCAAGCAAAAATACTGCTCATCTATCTGAGCCCTGAGACCATACTTACGTACGCACTAGACTTCACCTAGAAATTTCGGTTCATTATGGGCAAAACAGATGCATTGATTAGTTCGTGATGTTTGCAGAGGATGGTGGTCACAACATTTAACTAGACTAATCAAATTTCTCAATATGCCAGTCTGGACTGAAAGATGTCACACTAGAGCAACACACTTCCTTGAATATACTGACCAAAAAGATCATAACAAGACTGTTACAAATTTCAATCTCAACATAGTTTCGCCTACTTAAGATTTCACGCTTGAGTAGGCTAACCAACTAGTCGACAAATCCCTCTTACCCCTTAGAATGTCTAACCAACACCCACCAATATACCGATGGCGAAACTGAAATTGAAACATCACAATTAATTAGCCAGGTCCATCTCATACTGGACATGTGGTTGTACGATAGGTTCAGATCAATGGTGCACAAAATTAATTCCTTAGATATTACTCAGATGAAACATCCACATCCCAGAAATACTAACCACATGCCCCCTTTGTTGCATGATCACTCGCCAAGTGAAAACCATTTTGTATAACTACCACCAATGACACTACCCATATCATGGTGCACAAGTTTTATAGGTGTGGCTAGCCACCATGATTCAATATTTCATTAAGTCAAATTAATTAATTGATCAACATGTGATGATGAACCTTACGTATTACAAGCATGGCTAAGCAAATGAAACGTACAGTCTATGTGACAACTAGTATTGCATCACTAGATAAATATCCATCTAAAGTGACAATAGAATCATGACATTCAAATAAGTGAGGGATTAATCAAATCGGACGATAATTACCAAGTACAAAGATTTATACGAAAATAGCAATGCATGATAATTTAAAATAAAATAATAAATAATAGATTGAAAATAATAGGATTAACATAATCAAATGACACAACTTGCCTTGGCCTTGCTCAGTTAACAACTCTTGATCTTCATATCCTACTTCTGCTCCTTTGAAGACATTATCTAATGGGAAAGAAAATGAACGAAACACAAAATAAATCAAATACAATTCAAATGAACTCTAAAAACTTCAAAAGTAGATCTAAAAGATGGAGCTCAATTTTAGATGAATTTAGAAAAAAGAATCGGGTCGATCAGAACTAGGACGGAGAAGAACGGGCTCTTAGAAAATTAAACCTAAGGGAAATACTGAAAATTAAGAAATTCTACTGTGTTGTGGACCCGGTGCGTGGAATAGAAGGTCAACGGTGGACTCAGCGCATGGAATAGTGTACTGAACAACTCAGTGGCTGACAGCTGGCACCTAGGGTTGACATGGCTGCTGAGGTGGCATGACGCGCAGCATGCTGACGTGGCACATGGGACGCCTTGGGTGCTGACATGGTGAACACATGGCATGACACATGGCACTGACATCAGACTAGGGCTGATGTGGTCGGGTGAGGTGGCAGCTGACTCAGCTTGGCTGGCTCATGGGTTCATGGCACAGTATTACTGGCATGTGGGACCCATGGGTCATTAGCTTGGTGCACGGTAGATTGGGTTCATGGAGAAGGCAAAGGGACGAGCGATGTGGGAGCGGGTTGACGTTGGCCAGCTGACATCAGTAGCACATGGTTCAAAGTGTCGCTTCCTTTGTCCAAACAACGGGCGCAGCGACCAAAGTGGCGGATGGCGGCTTGGGCAATGCGGCTGGCCGGCGGGGTGAAGCGGTGAAGCTGACCAGCTGTAGCACCCCACATACCGATGTGAGATACTACTATGGAACATCATCGCTAAAGTGAAGAATCATAATAAAAGCAATAATAGAAATCACGTAAAAATTAAAACTTTAAAAGTATTTTAATAGAGAACCAACAAAAGCTAAATAAATTGTAGGACCGAGATGCAAGAGCAGCAGTCCTAGTCATCTCTAATTCAGCTAACAGACTAACATTCTCCACCTTAAGCAAGTCTAGCTCAGAAGTCACACTATCATGAGAGGTCCTTAGCTTCTCCATATCTCCAAGCAAAGAAGTACACATATCACATTCGTCACGGGAGGGAGCAGGTATAAGTGAAGTAAACTCCCGTGACAATCTCTCTACTTCCTTCTCAAGATCGACAACCCTAGCTCTAGATCTAGCATAAAATTTTCCTAGCTTTAGAAATGCATCATTAAGCTAGTCGTAGGAGGGGCATACCTCATCGGAGTCGCTGTAGAGCTCGCTATCGCTGATGTCAGTCTCGTTGGCCATGAAACACATGCCGATGAAGTCGTCGTCGTCCTTGGGATCTTGATCATCCTTACCGTCATCATCACTCCACCCTTCCATGTCGCTGAAGTTGATGTCATCGAAGGCGGTGAGGACGTGGTAGAAGAGCTTCTTAGCTTTGCCAAGGTTGTGGTACTACTTCTCTTTGCCTTGGGCATGAGCTGGGGGCTTCTTGTTGCGGTGTTTGTTGGTGTAGTCATTCTTGCTCACACCGCCGTAGTCGTTCTTGCCCTTCTCCAGCTTGGGGCGATTTGCCCGAATGTGGTTGGGGCCACCACACTCGAAGCAAATCACGGGCCCTCCTCTCTTTCTGTCCCTCACTCTCTTGTATGCATGGGAGAACTTTCTGTCTAGAAGGGCTAATTGGTCCTCTGGTAGCTGCTCTAATTGATCATCGGTTACTTCACAGAGAGCAGCTAGGGAAAACCAGTAGCATTATCAGAGAAAACACCAGAAGCAGGACTGGGATCGGTGACTAAGGCCATTGACTGTGACTTCGACCTACGAGAGACTATGTCAATCTCGTGAGTCTTGAGGCGTGAGTAAAACACATCAAGAGTCAAAGTCGAAAGATCGGTGGTGTCCTTGATGGTGGTCACCTTCATCTCCCAAACACGCAAATTCAAAGCCGAGAGCATTTGACGAGCGTTGTCCGAGTCAGGGTATGTGAGACCGACCGCTCGGAGGTTGCTCAAGATTTTATGGAACCTCACAAAACACTCATCAAGGGACTCTCTAGCGAGCATTTCAAACTTGTTGTAATATCTCTTGTACTGGTCCTATCGTACAGTCTTGATTTGGGTGGTGCCCTCATGGTATGCATCGAGGGTCACCCAAACGTGGTAGGCCGACGAAAGATGAGAAATGCGATCGAAGTCGCTTTGGCTCAGACCTTGAATTATAATGTTCCTCGCCTTAGCATTCACCTCAACATCGGGCATGTTTGCCACATTGATGTTCTCATCGACAGGAACAACAAAACGTGTTTTAACCTTCCTCCAGATAGCATAGCCCTGAGCCTGTATGTAAGACTCCATCCTACTCTTCCAGAAGGGATAGTCGATCCCATCGAAGATAGGGGGCTTGGTAGAATACTTGTTTATCGCCATGGATCACAGACTGGTTAAGATCTATAGAGGAGAGCTAACCGGCTCTGATACCAATTGTAGGACCGAGATGGCAATAGAGGGGGGATGAATGGTGCCTTCAAAATCGCCCCAAGCATTCACACAATTTTCTTCTCCAATAGCTATAGAAGCTATGAAGAAAGAGAATGAAGGTTCACTAGAAACTGAAGAAGAGAGCAGCCAGAAAGGAAAAGTGAGTCAAGAAATTATGAGACAGAATTAAAAGCAGGCAACTGAAAATCAAGCTCAGAGGTCGGTCTGACCAGATGTGTTGCCGGTCTGACCACTAGAGAAGGTCCAATCAGACCGCAAGTGGCCAACCGGTCTGACCGCCAACCCTAGCGGTCTGACCGCCAAATTGGGAGCGGTCTGACCGCAGGTTTTAATCTGGTCTGACCGGGGACGAGGAAGTTCTGGCAGTTTCAGAGCAAAGCCAAACACAGAAAAACTGAACTGAACCGAAACGAACTGGCCGAGAAAAACTACAGGCTGCAGACTACCCAAACTTAAAAGGAACAGACTGGAAAACCGAAAACAGAAGAAGCACAGTAAAAACTAAAGATGAAACGAAAGACAGAGAATTTGACTAGAGTTTGCTGCTTTTTTCAGGTCAATTGATCACGACTTCAATCTAAACAGCAAATCGACCTCAAGAGAAGAAAATACATGCAACAAGCAAGCTCAGCTAAAAAGGGAACAATCAGTAGCAAGAAAGGCATTTGACTGAGTCTCTGAAAAACTGAAATGTCACACAGAAAATGAGGCCAACATCCACATAGCTTGAGAATCTCAAATCTTTTCATCAAGAGACTTTTAATCTTAGCAAGGTACTGACCTCTCGGATAAAAAAAACACAAATCTAACCCTAACAGATTGCCAAGTCACCAAAAGAAAGAGTCCTCTGCCTACGATGAAGGGTGAAGCCTAGATATCTTGAGAACAGAGGAAGTTGCTACTCATAATCAAAGATCTGATTTCTGCCAAAACACTTGAGATTTTTTGCATCTTTTGATCATGGGACTCTATGCATATCTAGAAATCATCCTCTGAAGAACAAAAATCAAGAACACACATCTCCTCTGTCAACGGGAACAGTAAACCCTAGAAGAGGAGAAACAGAGGAAAATTGGGCAAACAAAATCTCAGAAAGACAACAGCGATTGAAGGATTGCTCTTGGGTATAAACTAGCCATTGGGCCTTGAGGGAATACCCAGTTCGGAGCACAAAGATTCTGCAGCTAAATGACTAAAGATTCAACTAAAGAACAACATAAACACAGAGAGAAATAGAGAATTGCGAAAAAAAGACAGAAGCAAACACAGAGATAAATTAGAAACCATAGCAACTCAAACACAGGATTTCTCAAATGGATTCAGAGAGATGAATGATTACATAATGAAATGGTTACAGCCAATTCATGCCATCTCTCACAACAGAACAACACACACCAAAGTGAGAAACCCTAAAGGCCAAAGCTGCCCAACAGCCACTCACACAAGAAACAGAACAGAGGAGGGAACCAGCACACCTTCTAAACCCTAACCCTCTCTATTTATAGCTTCCACTACCAGGTCTCCAGCTTGCTTTACCCATTTGCTACAGCACTTTACCCATCAACTTCAACAAGATCCGCTTCCATTTTGCAGCCTTGCGCATTTTACCGAAATGTCACTCCTGCACCTTCCTGGAAGCTTCCTCTTTTCTTGCTGTCCATGCCCTACAACCACTTCGAACCTTCGCCATCTTCGGCATCTCCCGACCGCTTCGACCTCAGCACTGCCTGTGCCTAGTCCGGCCATCCCATGCCTCGCCACGGCTTAGCCTCAAAGTCCTGTAGCCATCACAGACAAGAAAACATCACATAGCACCGCTCGAAACACTGTAATCATACATTAGCATCTGTAAAAGGCACTTAAGCACGAAATAATCAAACGACCGGTCAAAAAAGAAGAACAAACGTCCTAAGCACGTCCGACCGTGTTTGACCAGAACCGACCGCAGCCAACCGCGCTTAAGCTACGATTTGGCACAAAACACACAAATCAAACTAAAACTTTCAAAAACACAAGTCAATTACTCATCACGAACATGGGGTCACATCCACATGGTCTCTCATAAATGTTTGAAATATGGGACCGGTCCACTTCTAACCAAATAAAGAACAAATAAAACAACAAATAGTAGCAAGCCACGGTCCTGAAAACTCGAGTGCACCCACCCATGCATGATGTTATCACTCCACTGGCCTTTTACCTAAGAATGAAAAGTGTAAGCGTGAGATTTGGAAATCTCAGCAAGTACATAACAACGGTCGCAACATGTTGAGTAAAGGACAGGTAATGCAAGCAAGATATGTAAAGGACAAGCTAGGCAAGCAAGCAATTGACACGGGTTAAGTACAATGAAACTAGGTTATCGAAAACACTAATCGGATTGGAGATAGAGATCACAGGAATAGTGGCATTAAAGATAAATATTATTTAGCAAGTTATGGCAATGGCAATGGCGATTACTCCCAACATACCCGGTTGTACGAGAATAGTCAGGCACAATGCTGTCCTCAACTGTATAACCGCAGATGGGGTATAATATTCCGAGTAATGAGAGTGTACGACCCCCCGTACATTACCAGGTGGGTGGAAATCTCCCCTATATGTGGATAATCCTAGGCCAGGTAACTGTTATATTATTAATGTGTTATATGGTGTGAATTTAAGGGAACTAAGAGAAAGCTAAGATAATTTTAGGAGAAGTGAAAGGATTTGCTAAGGTTGGAAATGAAGAAACATAATTCCCGATATAAGGATGATAGGGGATGATAATATGGTGATAAGGTAACTGATACATCATAGACAGATTATATAATATGAATTTAAGGAAACTAAGAGATGGCGAGGATAAGGCTATGATAAGTAGGAAGGGTTTTTGAGGTTGGAAACGAAAGCTTAATCCCCAATAAGAGGGCGATATGGAATGATAACAAGGTGGTAGAGATCTAGAAATTAATCTAAAAGGGATATATAACATAGTTCACGCAAGGGTTGTCATTCATCCAAGTTTTATTGTGTGTTAAGTGATTATTAGTCAGATTAACATGTATCATGCACATATAAATCCGTCATGGCCTACATACAACATCAAGCAGTTAATGGATCATGGTATCAAGAACTAAAACATAGCAGCCCTAATGTAAAAAGAGTGCTAATAATTTTAACCTAAATTAAGTATGTTCATATGTTACCCCCCCCCCCCATTAATGGTTGAAGCATTACTTATAAATCACTAATTATAGGATAATTTCTAGAACATAATTAACTAAGCATTTTAATAAACCTAAGAGCATGTGAAACAAGATAAACAATATTAAAAGTCTATAACCAATCAAGTATTGGTAATATGATAAAAATCAGGCAAGCATTGGTGATATGATAATAACTAGGTAAGGTTTAGTAATATGTCAGTAGCCAGGTAACTTTAGTGATATGATATTAACCAGGTATCGTTAGTGACATGATATCAGCCAGGTAACTTTAATGATATGATATTAGCCAAGTAAGCATGAGTGATATGATAATTATCCTCAATGACAAGGTGACAAGTAACCTGGAAACACATGCTATGTGAAACAGAAAGGTCACGGCCGCGAGGTACTTGCCTTGAGCACGCTCGACGGACGCGTTGCACGATGGATCCGAAATACGCAATTGCCCAACTGCTCCCTCAACAGCTGCATGCGAACCTACAGGATGGAATGGAAGACAACCAATCAGATAATGATGAATTTGATAAAGGAATAACAGGAGATAAATTTGACTGGAGAGGAAACGAGTTCGCTAGCCCCTACGGCCGTGCGAAATGCCGTTCGGCCAAGCGAAACGGTGTTCGGTCGCGCGAATGGGTGTTCGACCGCGCGAAACGGTGTTCAGCCGTGCGGCCAAGTGAAACCACGTTCAGCCGTGCAAACGGCCATTCGGGCGAGCAAAGCGTCGTTTGGTCTAGCGAACAGCCGTTCGGCTATGTCTTCGCCACCGGCCACCGGCGCTAGCACACCCATGGGGGCGTGCGTGCAGCTACAAGCCTTGCGCCAGCACCGCCGCGCTGCCCTCGGCCACCACACACGCTGCCACTGCCGTCGACCACCCTCAGCCACCGGCCGCTGCCACTAGACGCATGGGGAGAGAGAGAGATGGGAGAGATAAAGAGATAAAATGGGATAGAGATAGAGAGGGAGTTAGAGATAGATATGGATGCTGTTTATATTTTTTCCTCTGAATTTTGGTGTGCTACACCAGCGGCGACTTACCAGCGGCAGGACGGACGACGACGATGATCAACGGTGCAGGCGGAGATGGCGGCGACGTCCTCAGCTAGAAAGCCATGGCTACCAGAGCGAAAGACGACGGCGGTGACGACGACGTGCGGTGGAGCTTGGCAAAGCGGTGATGGCGCACAAGCGAGTGAGCAATTGTGAAAAACGAAGACACAATGGCTATTTATAGCATGGACGCCAAGGAGACCACAACATATACGACGTGGACATCGAGGGTGGGTCAGACGTGAACGGTGGTGGTGGAGTCCGAGGCGGAGACGATAGTGAACAATACTTGACCTTACCGATGATCGACACGTGGCTCAGAAAGGAATCGGTCGGCCAGCGTGGACGGCATAGATGAACAGTGTATGTGAGGCCAGATGCTTGACAGGTGTCACTTGGCATGCCCAATGACTGAGGTGAACTCAAGTTGGATGGCCGGCGTGTGGCGGGGTCGATCGGACGGCCGGCACAGATTGGGCTGAGGGAAAAGGTGGGTCAGCTTAAGGATTTGGCCCAAAGGCCTTTAGGGTTTGAAAGGGATTTTCTAATTTTAGAAATTGTTATTAATTCTTTTAAGCTCTAGAAACTAGCAAATAAATCCGAAAAAATCTAAACAAATTCTAGAAAATTCCTTGAAGCAAAAGGAACCCAAATAAAAAACTTTTAGCAAGTATTGAAGTTTAATTTAGTCATATTAAATCTTTTTAATCAATAAAAATTCAATTTAAGCTTTAATTAATTCTAGAAATTTCAAATGGTGAATTTTATTTTAAAAGCTCCAAATAAGATATGAAAAACAGGATGTTATAGGACCCTAGGGGGTTTTTTGCTCACCACCGCCCGGAGCCTCCCTAAGGGCCTTGTTGGCCGCTAGCAAGGCACTGCTTGGAGCGAAACCCAGGGCATCACTCTGGCTTTGAACTATTTGGACTCCATCCGAGATCCCGCCACTTAGTCCCCCAGATTGCCTCCTATTGTCGCCTAATCCAACACTGGACTTGCACCGAGGGCTCCTTCACTCTAACATTGAACCACCTGAGATCTTCGACAACTCCACTACACAAAGTGCTTCCATGCCAAACCCTTACCGGGTTTAGGCTACATCTGCACCGACTTCTTGTTTCGGAAACTTTCACTTGGCGACACGAGTAGCCTCTGAACCACTTGGTTTTGCCCCGACCTTCTTCTTTGACTCGGCTTTGCTTGCCATGGTTTCGAGGAAGGTAGCAGTGTCCGCTGGCCCTTCTGCCAAGAAAAGTGTTAAAGCGAAGGCGACGGTTGATGGAGAGGAAATCCTAGAGAAGGTTGTCCAGTTCTCTCATCACTTTAGCCCTTCTAGCATGAAGAGGGGCCTTCTGGAGTAATTGGAGAAGGAGGGCAAGCTTGAGAGTGCTAACTTGGCCATCTTGCCCAACCTGACGAGGTCCGCCTCGACTCGAGGCTAGAGATGCTCATCATCTTCAACCCTAGTTTGAAGCTAGCCTCCACATCCCTCTGGTTTGCTCAACATTTTCCATCTTGAGGTCTCCCACCTCAACCCGAGTTCCTTCTCCGCCTCTTGTTGTACGAGTGGGTGATGTGGAGCTTGGGGGTGAAGTGTCCCTCGGCTAAGCTCTTCTAGTTCCTCCACTATGCCACGCTCATGATGGTGTATGCCTACGAGAACGCGCACTCCTTGTACAAGGTGATAGCCTTTCAGCTCTGGGGTAGCTGGCAAAAGTTTGAGTTCCCCCTAAGGACCATAAGGCCAAGTGAGAATCGTGGAGAGATATATGGTTCTACTAACCCACTTAAGGATTTGACCTCATCAACATGGGGAAGAAGCTATTGGTGGACCGCTCACTACATTTCTCGCCTTCTGTGGGTGCAATGAATAAAGCCCGCTAGCACCTTCTGCAGGGACTTGCTGTGAAATTCAGAATGCATGATCTCATCGAGGAGTATTACATGTTGAGGATTACTCCCCTCTGCTAGGGTTGGAACCTGACCTTTGCGGAGGGCGAGGTGCTGGGGAGCATTCATGCCTTTCGAGTCTTCACCAAGTCCTAGTGTGAGTTTCCACACCCTTCACAATGCTATGTTTGCTTAGCCCTTGGCCCTCTTTTAATCCCTTCATGGACATGCAGGATTGACACTCTCGCAGGCAGAGAAGGCAGCGGTGGTCTTACTCGAGTGTGAAACGAGGGCAGAGCACGGTGTAGCCGAGAACCTAATCGCGGGGGCACACTGCAACCGCGCGTGTCAGATGCTCAGCGTGTCCATGACCACTCGCCCACACTCTGACAAAGATGGTAGGTCTAGGTAGGGGGCAAAACACCCTCAAGAGGTCCTAAAGGACTTGCCTCTATCATCTGAGTTGGCATGGCATGGTAGCCCTTGGTGTTCACCTCGGGCAAGGCCTTCTGGCACCACGGGCACCTCTCGTCACCTTGGTAGGGGGAAGGAGTTGTGACCAGGCTCCCCCTGCAGGTTCTCTGGGATCTCCCACTTCCTCCCTAGGCACTGCCTTGACCTTTGGCCTGGGAGGTTCCCACGGGGGAGGCACTGAAGAGATGACAATAAGCTCCATACACACTGCTGCCCCTCATGCGTTCACCCCACTGAGGCCCCTTCTGGTCAACTCATCCTCACGAGAGAGCCAAGGCACGGACATGGCTACCAGGTTGACACGGTGGGCACCAACTCAGTGGGCACGTCGGGGACCATAGCAGGCACCGCTCCAACCTACACTGTGGAAATCCCCATGGATGAGGCAGCTCCCAGGTCTGGACTTGAGCGTGTGAGGCATTCTTAAGTGAGGCTGTTGCACATGTGATTCCTGTCGACCTTGATTTGGCCCTTAAGGATGACCCTCTGACTAAGAGGGAGGCATTTGCTTTAGTGGAGTGCGACCCCATGAAGGTAACTGGGTCACCCGCTTGCTTTGATTTTGAGAGCTCCTGACACTTGCTCTTTCCTCTTGCAGAGTCTCCTCACTGTGCACAAAATGTCCTCTGTGCAGAATGACATCTTGATGGAGAACAAGAGGGCAACAAGGGAGGCAGAGGACAGGGTGGCAGCTGCACAGCGGGACTTGGATGTGGCCCGTGAGACAATTACTGAGCTAACTCACAAGCTTGCAGAGCAGTAGTCTGACATGGAGTGCATTTGCCATGGCTTGTCTCAATGGGACAATGTGGTCACCGCTGGTGTCTCCATGGAGCTTCCCTCTGGCTCTTCAGAGGTCACCGCTAAGAATTAGTTGGCTTTGCTGAGAGCGATTGGTGAGGTGGCCAGGGCATCAGTACCAGGCTTTCGGTGCTACTACACAAAAGCCTCCACTAAGGTCCTACTCACCTCCCTCCGGTTGGTGGGCTGCTAGCACTTCATGATTTTTGGGTTGCCTGCCTATGAGGTGCCAATCTCTGCTAACTTAAAGGGGGCTGGAAAGCCATCACCAACCACGTTTGCTCCTTCTTCTTGAGAATTTGGAACTCGCACAGGTGGGCTAGCTCAACGGGCTTGTCCGACAAGCCCACACCTGCTCTCTAATGGAGGCTCTTCTGGGGCATGAGAGGGAGGTCTTGGGGACCAGGTCCATCCTAGGTGTGAGTTTTGTTATTAGTATGTCGATGCGCATTGTTTAGCTCTTTTTGTACTTCATCTCACCAAAGCGCCAAGTTAGTGTCATCCTTTGATGTATCCTTTTGTACTTCCCGAGAGCTGAGCCCGTTTGTAGCTGTGATGCAATCTATGGAATTGTGTCCTTTGGTCTATTGTTCTTAGATGTGCTCATGTGGTAGAATGTTTATAATGATTACTTGCTTTTGTAGACGGTGGTCTAGTGCACTAATCAGTTGCTAGCCGTTCAGTGACTAAACCCTCTTCGACTGAGTCGATCAAGCACCAACCTCGTATAAAGTGCCTAAGTTCGAGTGGTGGCCAGAGGGCGAATGGTTGGAGCTGAGGCTTGGGCGCGACCCTGAGGTCCACCAAGCAGAACGTCCAAGGATGTACTCTATGTCCTATGTTGGGACTTATCTTCACGCGATGAGTAATGCTAGCTCGTGTGCCAACTAGCACGCGCGAAGCTAGGACACTTTGAAGTTCATCATGTCACCACCTGGCCTTCTTTGGCAAGAGTGTAAAGGGACTGTAACTACCCTTGCCCCTTTCACAAGGTTCGCACCGTTGTTGCTTGCCTAATATCAGAATAAAGCTTGCTTGCTGCTCTTTCCTAGGGGTATCCCTCTACCCTATCCTTCGTCAAAAAACTTGGCACTCGAGATGAAACTCATGAGTAGCTATTTGCTTGGGGAGGCAACAACATCACCTTCTCCCATCGGGAAAGATTTGGCGCTCAGGACGAAGCTCATGAGAAGCAACGCTTGGGGAGGCGAGAACATTGTCGTCTCCTATCGAAAAAACTTGGCACTCGGGATGAAGCTCATGAGTGGTAGTTCGCTTTGGGAGGCGAGAACATCACCATCTACTATTAGAAAAAAATTTGGAGCTCAAATGAAGCTCGTGAGTGACTTCTTCACTTGGGGAGGTGAGAACATTGTCGTCTCCTATTGAAAAAAACTTGACACTCTGGACGAAGCTTGTGAGTGGCTACTTCATTTTGGGAGGCGAGAATGACACTGTCTCCCATTAGAAAAATCATGGTGCTCAGGATGAAGCTCACAAGTGACAATTCTCATGGGGAGGCAAAAATATTGCCATCTCACACTGAAAAGACTTGGCACTTGGGATGAATCTCATGAGTGGCTCAACCCCAGGGGGAATGTTAGGCGACTCAACCCCGAAGGGTGAGTTTTTGCAAGCTCCATCTTAGGGGGAGTGTTAGGCAACTCGATCCCAGAGGGCAAATTGTCGCAAGCTCAACCCCGGAGAGAGAGTATTAGGGAACTCGACCTAGAAGCATGTCGCTTGCCAAATGCACACTTCACCTAACCAACATGCGGTAGAAGTATATCTGATTGAAAGGGCGAGGGGCGTCATAATAGGCCCGATACAAAAAAGGATGGTAGGGAGGGCGTCATAGTAGGCCTAGTGAATTATGTGTAATACTTGTAGAGGTTGTCTGCATTCTAGCTATGCTTGAGTTCCACAGTATCGAGTGATTGTAGCCAGAACAACCCAGATGGGTGGCGTGATGACTTCATACGACCCTTCCCACTTGGAGCTTAGCTTATCATGAAGGTTCAAGTTAGCCTTCCTCTTCAGGACAAGATCACCAACCTGGATAGGCCACAGCTGGACATCCTTGTTGTATGTCTTGTCGAATCAGATGTCAATGGAGCCCTAGAATGACGAATTCCATGACTTGCTGAACTAGATCGATCAGCCATTGAGGGATTCAAACATTTAGAGTTGAATTCCTCATCATGTTTTGGATTTGCCTTAGGCAGTCCCGTTTATGGTCAGATTGACCCTTGCCCTTTGGGAACCTAGTTCCTCTGTTGAGCATAACTGTGGGGGGATAAGGATCTCTCCTCAACCTTATCCGTGGTGCGATCTCTAGGATCTCATGAAGGATCTCTGGAGGGAGCTTCACCGTCAGATGAAAAGCATGCTCTGCTCATAGTCATAGTAGGCATCCATGTCGAGATCTACGTAGTCGGCCGGGTCGAACCAATTCTCCTTATTCCATTCTCCTGCCATGAGGACATCAGAAAGAAGAGAATTTATCGATGAGGGATTATCAGAGTTTGGATGTTCCCCACGGACAGCACCAGCTGTTAATGTTTTAGTATCGATCTTATGTATGATTATTTGGTTTGGGGGATCTCTTGGCTACGGACCACACAAAGAAAGACACAAGGATTTTATACAGGTTCAGGCTTTCTCTAGAGAGAATAATAACCCTACACCTATGTGGCTATTACTGAGTGTATTGATTACAATGAAGAGAAAGAGTACGCAGGATGTCTTGTGCTTCTTTCTCCTTCTGTCGCTTCTGTCCCCCCTTCTTGTCCCTAGCGTCAGCCCTTACAGAGCGTATGAAGAGGTGGAAGTTGCTTCATGCCAAAAGACATCTTAACATTTCAAATGAGGTACCATTGTGGAAGTTATTATTAGCGACATGATGCCTTTTCACCATTAGGCGGTTATTGTCAGGGCAAGGAGAAGTTATGCGCAATTATTCCAGAGAACAACTACATACATTAACCACTTCATCAAATAGAATGACAGTGTAATAGGTTGTCATAGACAAGCTGGTTGAAGTCGGGTTGGTCGTAGAAGAGTTCACAACCACGAAGTGGTCGCAGAATGACATATGACTTTGTCATGCTCGTAGAAAGATTTATGATCATCAAGCGGTTGTGGAAAGGCTTACGACCAAGGAGTGGTTATGGAAAAGCTTACGACAACCTAGTTAGGTCTCTCTCTTATGAATAAGGGGTATACCCATAATGATGCAATAATACTTTTTATAGATAAATGATGCAATAATACTATTTATAGATAAATAATAAATTGATGATTATTATGTCCTCGTCATCTAGCCCCCAACTTTAAGTGAAAATAACTTACTTGAGAAAAAGAAGTTGTAGAGAAGTGAAGATCGAAAGCAAAGAATTTTTCATTTCATTCAACCAGAAGTGGACTTGGTCAAGAAGGTAATTTCACTTGAGTTGTAAACACATGCTAGTTTTGAATAGAAGGCTGTAGTGATCGGAGAGCTTTCCCATCTCGGTAAGGAGAAAGACTAGAAGATCCAGTTGTGGGAAGAGCAGTGCAAAAATAATGCTGCCTCTCACAACAATGTAGTCAAGAAGATTGAGTCACGACTAGAAGGTAAGGAAATATTTACCTATGACCAGATCTATCAACTGGTCTTTTGGGAAATATTTTCTGACTAGCTTTATTCTGTTTGCATAGGTAGTAGTCAAAATAAAGTGACTCCAAAAAGCTTCAACTCATAGTTAGGAGGAGACAAAGTTGATGAAGATCAATCTTCAAGACAACGTTTCACTCCTAAACAATTTACTCTGTGTGCTCGGTACTGAGAAGATCACTCCTCTTGAAGACACAATGACTGCTCACATGAGTGCAATTGGACAACAAGTTGGAGCTTTGGATAAGCTCGTCACTACTCTGAAGACCAATCAAGCTGATTCACTAAGAAGGCGGTCAAGGGTGCAGTGAGTTATGCCTTGGCAAAACTCAAGACATGTGACCAAACTCTCGACCTTCTATCAATCAAGGATGACTTCAACTGCTCTAAAGTAGAAATCGCTCGTCTGATCGAAGAAGTGGAGCCAGTTAGCCAAACAATTACGGAGGAGATGCAGATTGGATCTCCTTTGTCAGAGTAGGTTGTAATACGAAACTTGTAAAGGCAAGTCTTTTGTTAACAAAATTTTTAATCTTTCTTTTCCTTGCAAATTATCTTGTTGTGTAGTTAGTAACTCGTAAGACAACAAAGTAATGAAAGAAGCTAAAATTTAGACTAAGAATGGAAGTTATATTGATAACCTCATCCTAACCTTTGACTATATACTTAGTTTCTATGAATAAACTAAGAAACTAGTAAAAAAATAGGGTTTGTGAAAAAATAGGGTATCTACGTTCTTTGCCTCACGCCCACCACACCCGGGACTCTAGGTCCAGTTGGTTGCTGACTTCGGACTCCGTCTGGGGTTGGCCCCAGACCTCAAATGGGGTTGACACCGGACCCCCTCTATGGTTGGCTCCAGACCCCCTGGGGTTAGTCTTTTGTACCTCGTTGAGGTTGGTCTCATGGACCGCAGAGGTTGACTTGTAGACTTAGTTTGGAGTAGCTCTTCCAATGGGTGTGGTTGCTCCAAGGTGATCTTGGACCAAAGGTAGCGCGGGACATCCCAACACTTTGTATATAGATTAGATGCATGGTCAGAATAGTGTAATATAGATCAATCATTTGGAAAAGACTAATTGGTCATATATGTACGTGTGAATCCGATTGGCCCTCAGTGAGTATTTGTCACAGCATGGTCTTGCCTTACCATTGAGGTATTTCGGTCGGGAGTATTGTGTCTTTCATGGGCCCCACTCAACCTTAAGTGTATGTATTATGTTTGAGTTCTACAGTTCCTTTGAAACTCTTCAATTTTATTGTCATGTTTGACACATTAATCTTAGGTGGGAAAAAGGTAGATATTACCATATTAATTAGTCACAGAAAAGACAATATCTAGAAATTCTCGCGTTAATCTGAAAAGAGAAAATCTTAGCTATCAATCGATACAAGCGACGGCGGCTGCCGCTGCGCTCCAGGCTCTGAGGAAGGAGACGGCGGTGGCTGTCTCTCCCACGAAGCAGTCGACGGCGGCGGGGCCCCCATGGAGCAGACGGCGTAGGCAGCTCCCAGGAAGAAGAGGGCTCCCAGGCACCAGGCGTTCCACAAAGCGGCGTCGACTCCGGCGAGCGGCGACTCCTCCCAGCTCCTCCCAAAGGTAGCGCGCTGGAGTCCCTCCTCTGGTGAATCTTCATAACATCCCGACGGCAGCGGCCGGCCTATTGGAAGTTTTGATGTTCCGTAATCTGTAGCATTGCTTTTCGGATCTGAGATCCAATCCTCTCTTTGTGGAAGATGTCCCAATCTATGATATGTTTTGAGAATGGAATAATCCCTAATTTTCTTGCGGCATGAAGATTTGCAAATTGGAACCGACAAAGTTTTTCCACTGTTAGATTTCTTAATGTATTTCAGTCATGCTTCTTCTTTTGTAATATAGTACTTTCCTAGTTGAAATTCAGGCATTATATACTTCTTTGGTTGCTAAGCAACTTCTTCCTTTGCTAAGCACATAAGCAGCATATACTTCTTTGCTTGATAATACTTCTTAGTACGACGATTAGTCATGTCAAACAAGATATTACTCGGTTCAAAAAGAAGCAGTATATATTCCGAATAATGCCTGACCAAAATGCCGTATCTCCTGTATTTCCATGAACAATGCAACAAACAGCATACTCATTCTCTTTGGAAGATATACATGGCAACCCTTTCCTCGATCGAATCGAATTCAATTTTAATGCATGTAACCAGCCGGCCGGCCGGCCGGCCAGCACGATATTTTTTGTCCATGCGTCTCATTCGGTCATGAGTGTAACATATACAATATGAATTGTTCCTAGACTTTGATTCGTTCCCATTAGGCGTTCAACCCAAGAGACTATATATACATGTAGCAATCACAATCGTTATATAATTCAGATCACTTCTTTTCTTATCTGTTTCTTCTCGTTGACATCTTGTGTGTTGTGCGAAAGAAAGAAAAGCATATTATTATTATTCTTTCTCCTTAGGCTTAGTGGAGCCTGGGTCCTATCGATTATTCTTGCCGACACTCGAGAAACAACACTGCATTTCCTCCTCTCTTCTCTACCCAACTTTCCCCTAAAATCTTTCGCTGCACCAGCGTGTGGCCATGGCCACGGAGCAACAAGAGGTACGTACATAATTAAAACTATGGCACGAATTTGTTCTTGATTTTCCATGAACATAGTTCGTGAGTGAAATTTTCAGATATCTGAGATACTATCCTTGGCAGCAGCAACTAATTTATACTTTCACTTACGCAGTCACAAATCACCTTGAGGTTCTGGGCAGGTCCACACAAAAAACAGAGTAGGTGATGGACGGAATCATGGTGAGCTCTGCCACGGGGGTGATGAACTCCGTCCTTGCTAAGCTCACCACGCTGCTGGGCGAGGAGTTCAAGCTGCAAAAGGGCATGAAGCATGACATCACCTTCCTAAAGGATGAACTGAGTAGCATGAACGCTCTCTTAGAGAAGCTGGCTGACACGGAGGTGCTTGACCCACAGCAGAAGGAGTGGAGGAATCAAGTGAGGGAGATGGCCTACGACATCGAGGATTGTATCGACAAGTACATGCACCAGCTCCACCACGAGCCAGAAAAACCTATTGGCATCATGGGATTCTTCCTCAGCTCCATCGAAAAAGTGAAGAAACTGGGAGCTCACCATGAGATTGTCGAGGAGATTCAAGAGATCAAGGCTCGCGTAATTGAGGCAAACCATCGACGTAAGAGGTACAAGCCTGATGTGGGGGATAACTCAGGTAGTACCAACGTTGTACCTATCGACCCTCGGTTGCCTGCCCTGTATGCTGAGGCATCCGATCTTGTTGGTATTGATGTTCCGAGGGATGAGCTCATCAAGTTGGTGAATGATGGGGAGGAGCAGTTGAAGGTGGTCTCAATTGTGGGGTTTGGAGGATTAGGCAAAACTACTATAGCTAACCAAGTATACCAAAAAATTGGTGGCCAATTTAATTGCCAGGCTTTTGTCTCAATGTCCCAAAAACCCGATGCAAGGAAGATTTTACGAACCATTCTCTCTCAATTTAAGAAGCAAGAGGACGCACGTACTGAGTTATGGAATGAGGAATGCCTCATTAATGCACTAAGGGATTTTCTAAAGGACAAGAGGTAAGTCTCTGTTTCATATTACAAGTCATCTTAGGATTCAAATATTATTTTGTATTTCAAGCCATTCTACCTTCATTTTATTGTAACATTATGCCCGCAATTAATGGACCTCTTGTGCAAAAACATCTTAAATAGGACTTGTGGTCATTTTCCCGGTCATCTTAGTTCTTATGCAACGAGCTGTAATTCTTTATAATGTGTGGTCAATTGAATATTTATGTTTAAATATAATTTTATTTGGACTGGTAGGATGAAATGCTCAACAGTCTTTCCATGAACATACATATATGTAATTAGCTCAACATTGAAACATTACTTTTAGCTACCAGCTATGTGATTTACTTTTTATATGTATTTAATCAACATGATTCGATTGAACGATAGTCTCTCTCATTTGATAGGTACTTTATTGTAATTGATGACATATGGAGTAACCAAGCATGGAAGATTATTAAATGTGCCTTGCTTGACAATACTTGTGGTAGTAGGATACTAGTGACAACAAGAATTGCCACCGTTGCCAAGTCATGTTGCTCCCCTCGCCACGATCTTATATATGAACTAAGTACACTAAGTGAAGCTGACTCAAAAAATTTATTCTTTAGAAGAATATTTGGCTCAGAAAACAAATGCCCTCTTCAACTGAAAGAAGTTTCTACTGAAATTATAAGAAAGTGTGGTGGTTTACCATTGGCAATCATCACAATGTCTAGTTTGTTGACAACTAAATCATCTGCAAGAGAAGAATGGGTAATAGTACTTAGTTCGATTGGTTCAGGACTAGAGAAAAATTCTGATGTGGAGGAAATGAAGAAGATACTATTTTTGAGTTACGACAACCTTCCTCTCCAGTTAAGAACTTGTTTATTATATCTAAGCATGTTTCCAGAAGATTATGAGATCGAAAGGCATCGTATAGTCAGTAGGTGGATAGCAGAAGGATTTGTCAAGGTTGATGGTGGGAGAAATTTAAGGGAGGAAGGGGAATACTATTTTAATGAACTTATAAATAGAAGTATGATCCAACCAGTCAATATGAGCTATGATGGTCAAGCAATGGCATGCCGTGTGCATGATATGATTCTTGATCTCATTATATCCAAGGCAGACGAAGAAAATTTTATCACTTTCATTGGTGACCAAAGACATATGTTGATGCCGCAAAATAAAATCCGACGATTGTCACTTGACTACTACGGCCAAGGAAATGAGAGAGCGATGTCATCCGTGGTTACTACTCATGTTCGATCCCTTGGCATATTTGTTTATTGTGTACAAATGCCTCCTATTTCAGACTGGCATGCTTTGCGAGTGCTAGATATAGAGTGCCGTCGGATGTTGGAACATTGTGATCTTAGAAATATTGGGAGGCTAATTCAGTTGAGGTACCTACGGATTAAAGCACGTGGCATTACAGATCTTCCAGAACAAATAGGTGAGCTACAACATTTGGAAACGTTGGATCTACTTCGTACTGGGATAAGAGAATTGCCGGCAAGTATTGTTAAACTGCGAAGATTGAAAAGTTTACATGCTTATGAAGTAAAGTTGCCGGATGGGGTCAAGAACATGCAAGCTCTAGAGGAGCTATCACAAGTAGATGTGTATGAAGAGAGCTCAACAAATTCTTTGCAGGAGTTGGGCAGTTTGACCAAATTGAGAACTCTTAAGCTAGTTTTCCACATCAGTGACTCACACAGTGATAGGATGATGTACGCAGATATCTTGGCTTCATCGCTTCGCAAACTCTGTAGTTCAAACCTTAGATGTTTGCACGTTTTAAGGGGTGCTTCTAGTTCTGCTAACATCCCTTCAGATTCATTGTCCCCACCTACTCATCTCCTTCGGGAATTAAACATCAATGTTTGTTGTTTCCAGGTGATTCCAGAGTGGATGGCCTTGCTGTCCAACCTCACCCTGCTATGCATCAGGGTTAATCAAGTGACACAAGAAACCCTCCAGATTCTTGGGGACTTGCCCACCTTGCTATATTTGGAATTACAATCAGGAGGAGTTGACCCTAAGGAAAGGCTCATCGTATGCAGCAACAGATTTGGATATCTAAAGGTCTTCCATTTGTGGTGTTGGACCATGGGCCTGATGTTCGAAGCTGGAGCCATGCCAAAACTCGAAGTACTCTTGTTTAGAATCAGAGCACGTGAGGTGCAATCCGCATGCGGTGATCTCAGTCTTGGAATCCACCATCTCTCTGCCCTCAGGTGGTGCCGTGTCACTATTGATTGCAGGGGTGAGAGCATTGAAAAGGTGGAGGCGTTGGAGGCTGCCATCACGAATGCAGCCAGTCTACTTCCCAAAGCTCGTCTGGATTTCGAAAGAGAGATGGTAAAGGATGAAGCATGCCAGGAGGACACGAAGCAACATGAAGAGAGCTTAGAAGCCCACTTCGGTTCTGCATCTACATCTGGTAGCTGCATCTAATTAAGGTATTATTATCAATTATAAGCTCATCCAGGGATCCAAATACCGGCGGTAACCGTCCGGTTACCGCCGGTAACCGGTCTTACCGACGCCGACCGGGAGGAAAAAAACCGCCGGTTTTTATTTTAATTCAAATTTAAACTTTTGAATGTAAAAATTAGTTTCTCTAATGATATTTACATTGTTTAATACTAATAGAATGTATTAGGAAGATGCATATATTTACCGTGCTTGATTTCATACTTTTTGCCGTAAATGTATTAGGAATTTTCAAATTTTGAATGTAAATGTTAGTTTCCCGAATGATATTTACATTGTTTAACACTAATATGATGTATTAGGAAGATCCATGCATCTCCCGTGTTTAACTTCATACTTTTTGCCATGAATATGTTAAGAATTTCTAATTTCAAATTTGAAAAACCGGGTTTTAGCGGTTTTCCGGTTTTTAGCGGTTTTTCTCCTGTTTTTTGGGCGGTTACCGGCCGGTTTTTCCAGTTACCGATTTCAAATTCAAATTTTGGCGCGTGAAATTCGACCGGGTTTTTCCCGGTAACCGGTACCGGCCGCCTGGCGGGATTCATCCCGGTAGCGGTATTTGGAACCTTGAGCTCATCCAATCCTTCAAGACGCTCATGTACGCTGTTAATTCAACTAGAAAATGACATGCATGAGATTTACTTTTTCTTCTTCCCAATCGCCTTAGCCAACCAAAAATACTGCTCATCAGGGAAAACTTCTCCAAAATTTTTTTCACCCCCCACCAATAAATCCGAAACTTGGAAATTTTGGAAAATCTCAAAAAATTAGTTCAAAAATTTTAAATCTGATTTTTTTTAGTAGAAATGGAAAAACAAAAAAGTAGTGTTGGTTTTGGGGTTTGAACTCAATACTAGTTCTCTCCAAGCACTATCCTTACTACTAGGCTAACCGAAATTTACGGGTTTTGCAATTTTTGCAGACCTTGCTGAGAAAACCGAAATTCAGCCGAAATTGTTTTCACCACTGCTCATCTGTGAGCCGTCCTAAAAAAAATACTGCTCATCTGACCATATTCTTCTTTTGACACTAGTGACTCTCGGTTCCGTCTAGGCAAAAGCATATGCCATTTTAATTTGTTTGTGATGTTTGAAGAGGATGGTTGTCACTGCTCACTGGAGAACACAAACTAAATATTTCCTTGTGCGCTAAATAGCTGTTAAGAAAATGTTTGTATACCATGTGAACCAGCAGTTAAACCTTTGGTCCTATAATTAGTAAATATAAAGATGGTGCAAATATGAAATATGTGCGTGTTGGTGCACAACTCCTTTGGTCCTTTTATATTGAGCAATGCCATGTCCACGTCAGCAAACAATTATGATAATATGTGTTTAACAAACTCCTAAATTGTATAAGTTACACTGCTACAATACCGATTCTATTTATTTCGTTACACCCAGTCATGCATGCTTCGAGACTGCAATACGAAAATGGCTCAGTTTTCTCAGGTTTCAATTCCCTTACCTGGCGAAGCTCAACTGTTTCTCCTGCCAAGTTTGAAACCAAAATGGCTCTTGTGGTCATGTGATATGATCTCCATTTTTTCTTGCAGAATGAAATCTTGTGTCAGGTTGACAGGACAGAAAAAAAAGGTTGACAGGACAGCAGGCTGAGCTGGCCTGAAATGAGATACGCCTGTTCAATTGTTTTCAGATCACAACTGTTGCTGAAGTGAATCGAGTTACTCACTTGAATATCCAAAGTTACTAATGTGCTGTTGGCTCCAAATTTGTCAGATCTTTCTTCCGGCTGCATTGAGTGGACTTGAAACCATGAGCAGCCTCTCTGTGCAATAGAGTGCTCAATCTGTTTACTACTTTGAAGTTTTTGGGTTCCATGTAGAAGGTTTCTATATTATTGTTTCTTTTTTCGAGAACAAGCTTCTATATTGTTCATGCACTTGATTCCATGTAACGAGAACATATCAGAAACTTGAACCGCATTATGTTCTGCTACTGCTTTAGAAATTTAAGTAATCATTTTTCATTTGTTTGATCAGTTCAGCATGCACTAAGCTTTTGTTCCAGGGAATAAGTGTGCATAACAAATGTACGTGCTTGGGCTGGCCTTGCACTAAACTTATCGAGCTGACCTCCAGGTAGCTATCCAAATACTATGGTTTCGTTAAAAGTTTGAAACGTAGTAACCACACATCGATTTTTGCAACATTTGAGCAACGTTGCTCTGCTGCTGCTGCCTTAACCTGCGAGAACTTTGATCTATCAGATGCTGTGACTGTGAGAATATAATCTTGGAACATCCAAAGTCCATGGTTGCATAAATGCTGTCTTGTCGGTTTAATTAATCACAATAGAACACTGAAGGCATCAGGCATGCGTGACCAATAACTTAGGAAGTGATTGGGTATACGTCTTTCCTTGTATTAAAAAAAAGTGTTTCAGCTGTTTTCCAATCTAAATATGCATGCAGTAATTCAGCACTCACTGCATCACGATGCATCGTTTTTTATCTTCTATGCAAAGTTGGTTGTGCTCTTTGTGCGAGTGGCCCGACAGACAGGTACGAAGGGCATCATGAGCTCTTTGTGCTCTTCCTTTTCTTCTCAATCTGACCATCTCTTTCCTTCTTCCCACTTCGACGCTGCAAGAACCAAGGGTAATTTACCTGCGACATCTGGTCCATTTTCTTGGATTTCATTTCCTTTTTGTATTTAGCAAGCTTACTAACTTGTAATTTCTGCTGAGCTTGAGATGGTAAATACTGGCTCTTACGTTTTATCTCCATCGCTTGCAGAATCAGATCACTATTGATCAGATACAGAAGGCTGAGCTGACCTCAATTCAGATTGCCTTGTTCATTTGCTTCAGATTACAACGCTGAAGTGAATTTACGTATCCGAAGTTACTCATCTGATCGTTGGTTCAAGTTCAAATACACCTACCAAACGGACTGCATTGCATGTCTGGATGTGTTTTCAGCATTTTGTGCGAAGTAAAAACCTCCAGTGTCCCTCTGTGCAAATGGAGTGCACAGTATATTAGTTGATATGGAGTTCTTGACTCTAGATTTTAGGAGGCTTTTGAACATTTGGTGTGATGTAATGATAACTCTCTGAATCCTGAATTGCATTTGTCCAGTTGTAGTAGCCTATCTTCTGTCGTTTTATTCTTGTTATGAAATGCATTCAGAATTCAGAAACGTGCAGGTAACCTCCGTCCTTTCGAGGGTTTTCCATCTGTTCTTTGGGCTTGGCCCAAATTCGGTTAGGCTATATGCTGCAGGCCTGATGGACGGAAGGCAGGCCCACTACGTTTCTCTCTTCTTTTTGTTGGTGCCGTTTGAAATGCTTGCAGAAGACAAACGGTTTCTCTGTGTGTACTGTAGCAGCTTCGGGTGGATCGGGAAAAACCGCATGCGCCGCCCCGCCTCCGGCCGCCTCGCCCCAGTCGCTTCTTCTTTGTTTTCATTTTCCTTTTTATCTAGTTTTCTGTTTTCATTTTCCTTTTTATCTAGTTTTTCTTTTCATGTTCTTTTTTCTAGTTTTTCCTTTTTCTAGCTTTAATTTTTTTTAACGCTCCGCTCATTTCAGCTTGAGCTTCTGGCTTCTGCCTTATTTTTCATTATTCATAAATTTCGTCTTTTTTTGAACTTTTGATTTTTTTGAGCTTTTTTCTGGTTCTTTTTTTGTGTATTCATTTACGTTGTTCGTGATAAGTTAACATATTTTTTCTATTTTTAATTTTTTAAAATTTAATTACGCTAAATAAGTCATCTTCAGCTATAATATAATTTCAACTAGATACAGTACAATTTTAACCATAAACCATTATTTTCAGCCCAATCAAACTGGGAGTCTGGGACTAAATCAGCTGAGCCGAAAACGAAATGAGCGGACAGACTTTTGTCGCGTCCGACAGACATTACTTCGTTTTTTCCATTTCGACGGACGCTGCAAGAACTAGGGCGATAGTTGGGAGACGAACCGCGAGAGCAGAAGCAGGAAACGTGAGTGCTTCACTTGATCTTAGCCTGAACACTTCTTAGACTCGAATCATTACATGATAGATGTGAACCCCTGTTTGATCATTCTTTCTCTGTTTCCTTTTTTCTTTTTGGCATTGGGTGAGATGAGAATCTGAAAGTACATGCCATGAACCAGCCACTAAAGCATGCAGCTTCCTGCCGGCCTGCCACCACCACCGGCGGCGGCGGCGGCGGCGGCGCCGAGAACAGCCTTTCATTGGCTTAGACTTGGTGCTTCGCTGCTCTGAGGGCAAGAAACCTAGCCCTGATCTTTGTTTGTTGGCGCGTTCTACTCCCGCCCGTAACTTGTTCGACAAATTTCCTCACTCAGCTAGGGTAGCTGCGACCGGTGCATAACACACATCACATCCTTGGCACCCTTGGCCAACAACACCATGGAATGTTTGTTTAGCTTGGATCGAAGGCTACCATGGAGTATCAGGATTGATTCTACACAAGACCAGCTTGTACAACTGCAGCTTTGAAACCTCCATTCCACTCACACAGTCTCTTTTGGTAGCACAGTTGCTGCGCGCACCATTCCCATCCCTGTCCATTGGCGAAGACATTGCAGCAACCAATACCCAGCCTATGTGAAATGAGTGACTTGGGAACATCTCCGTTGGCTTGGTGGAGTTTGGGTCCCTCCCTCACAAACTCGTCTCTCCCTATCAACTATTCTGGCACCTTTTAATCGACAACCAATCAACAACATTGCATTCCCTCCTCTCTTCTCCCCCACTTGCAGGTTTGTGATCTTGTCCTGCGCAGCACTATTGCCCGGTGCAGAAAACTTGAATTTTTGCAGAGCTCTACGAGCTGCTCTGAGCCTGCACTATCCTTGGCTAAGGCATGCATGTATTTGTTCTTGATTTGTCATGAACATAGCTAAATTTAGCGCACTTGGATCTTTGCAATCTTCAGAAATCTAAGCCTGCACTATCCTTGGCAGGCAGCGACAAGCAAGTGGTGTAACAACGAACAACTGCTTGCTACTTCATTGATTCTCCGCAAGATCATTGCCAACCGGCCCTGTTTCACTCACACAATCAGAGTCACAAGCCACCCTGAGGTTCGGAGCTCGTCCAGAAGCTTCACCATGCACAAGAACAGAGCGGGAGATGGATGAAATCATGGTGAGCACTGCCACGAGAGTGATAAACTCCCTCCTCGCCCAGCTCACCACGCTGCTGGCTGAGGAGTACAAGCTGCAGAATAGTGTGTAGAGCGATATCACTTTCCTGAAAGACAAGCTGAGCAGCATGAACGCTTTACTTGAGAAGTTGGCTGGCATAGAGGTGCTTGACCCACAGATGGGGGCGGGGAAAAGGTGAGGGATATGGCCTATGACATCAAGGACTGCATCCATCAGTGTACGCATCGTTTTCACGATGGGCCGGACAAACCCGCCGGTATCAAAGGGTTCTTTCGCAACACAATCCAGAAAGTGAAGATGCTGGGAAATTGCCATGGAAAGAAACTCCAAGCGAAAAGGCACGAAGTCGCTTATCACCTGCTGGCAAATTTTTCTAGAGCGTAATCGTTGTGTCTTTTGCAAAGATTACCATGCATCAGGTTCTGGAGATCATCAAGGAGAAAGCCTACTCCTAGTGCCGACCGGGGGCAACAAACAAGGGAATCCTCCTCTGTCCTGTATTGGACAATGGGCTTTTTGGCTTTGACTTATAGTTTTTAGTTACGGCTTATGGCTTTCGAACTATTCATGAGAGAGAGTACGGAATAATAAGAAACTCACATGTGATTTTGGTCAAATAAATGAAGTTACTCAGTGTGTACTGTAATTAACTTGTAGACTTCACATTGAAAAGATATTTCATTTAAAAGCTAGTTATTATAGAAAAACTAAAAAATAACTTTTTAGAAGTTAAAAAGAAAAGGCACAATATCATTTGCATCGACTGAGAGGATAGCATGTGCTGGACTGAAAAATCTCACGTATTTAATGAGTTGGGCGTGTATCTTGTGAAAAATGCATCAAATGTTGCAAATTCCATGAAAATCACGTGTGGGAAATTTCATAGATTCTAAAAAATTTAAATGCGTAGTGAATAGTGCAAATTAATTAAGTCAGTTATATAAGCTACGGACATTTGCATACATGTTGTAATGTTTTGGGGGAAAGCAATACATATTTTTTAAAAAAAATAACCATAAGCTGTGGCATTTACCAAAGGAGGAGGTAGGCACCGGGCGTATCCTAGGATTTGAAACTAGGTGGGTGAGGGGACGATGGCACCTCTTTAGGCTCTGTTTGGCAGAGCTCTAGCTCTAGGAAATCTGTAGATTTCTTAGAGCTGGTTATCTGTAGCTCTAGGAAATCTTGGATCTAGAGTTGCAGGCATGTTAAGTGTATTTACATGACTCATTTCATTTATATTATATATTAAATAAAAATATTTAAATCACTTTAATTTAGTCAACAAACTACAGATCCAGCATAGATCTCGGAGCTAGAGCTGTGCCAAACGGGGCCTTACTAACCGGCCACAGGCCAGTTCCTGCCAAAACAGTGTTTGCTCCTCGGAGTCTTCGACTGTGATTACCGCAGCTTTGACCGTGGTTTTAGGCCCTGTTTCAACCATGCCTTCAAGTGTGGTTTCGACCACAGCTTTTACAAATCATCAAAATTAATTCTAACAATATCCAGGGGAATCCAGAGTGGATAGCTTCGCTGTCCAACCTCATCCTGCTATGTATCAGCGTTAATCAAGTGACACTGGAAACCCACCAGATCAGGGACTTGCCCACCTTGCTATATCTGGATCGAAAGCAGGTGACCCCAAGGAAAGGATCAAATGTCTGAAGTTCTTCCACTTGGGGTGTCGGATCATGGGCCTGATGGTCGAAGTTGAAGCTAGACCCATGCCAAAGCTCGAAGAACTCGTCTTACAAATCAGAGCACGTGAGGTGCAATCTGCAGGTGGCGGTGATCCCAGTCTTGGAATCCACCACCTCTCTACCCTTTGGAACCTCCATGTCCATATTGATCGTTGGGGTGCGAATATGATTGAAGAGGTGGATGCGTTAGAGGCTGCCATCATGCATGCAACAAGTCTACTTCCCAACCGTCCCACACCATGTTTTATGCGATCCAATCATGAAGAGATGGTAAAGGATGATGCAGGCAGGGAGGAAGAGGCCCACAAGGAGGGTGCGGTGCAACTAGAAGATATCTCCACAGGCAATCAGGCAACACGAAGGCCCTGCCAACTTCTGCATCTACTTATGTTCCGCTCATTTTAGTTTGAGCTTCTGGCTTATTTTTCACTATTCCTAAATTTCGTCTTTTTTTTTGGCTTTTTAGGTTTTTAGCTTTTTTGCTAGTCCTTTTTTCCCGTATTTGTTTGCGTTGTCTGTGATGGGCTAACCTGTTTTTTCTATTTTAAAATTTTTTAAATTTAATTACATCAAATAAGCTACTATCATCCACAATGCAATTTCAGTCAGCTACAGTAAAATTTCAGCTATAAGCCACTTTTTTTAGCCCAAACGAGCGGCACCTTAAGGTATAAAATGTAATCCATCCGAGACGCTATCCAATCTCAGTGTTTGTTGTCTACCCTTTGTTGTCTTCATACATGTCAATCAAGATCACTAAAATATATAGCGGACATTAAGATTTAAGACCACCATTTGTTTTGTGAAAAATGCGATAACTATAAGATGCTATTAAATCAAATGGAGGATGTACATGGGATTTACCCTTTTTTACCCCATTTGCTTAACCAATAAAGGTACTGTTCATCTGAGACCATGGTAACTTTCAGTCTTTTTATGATACGCACTAGTCTTCTTCGTAGTGACTTTCGATTTTCCTTCTGGTAAAGCGGTGGTACCTTCACTTGGTGATGTTTGCAGAAGATGGCGGTTGCTGCACTTGACAACTCAAATTAAAATACTCATACTCATACTCATCACCATATTCCCGGGGAGATTCCGCGCAGGAGAGGGCGGCCACGTCGCCCCTGCGCGTGCTCGCGCCGGCGCGTGGCCGCCGAATCTTCGTACGGCCGGATAGGTCATTTCCCTGTACTTTTCAAAAATTACATAAAGGTCCTTTTTTCTCGCGAAAAGGTCCCTGCCAGTTTTTTTAACCCCTCCACTTTGCAGGATAGCGCTCCGCGTTTTCCTAAATTACGTACGAGTCCTCGTTTATTTACGTACAGGTCCGTTTATTTACGTACAGACCCTCAATTTTTTACGGGAAAAACCTTTAACTTTTTCGAAAATACACATGTGGCCTCGATTTTTTTTATAAAACTCCTCACGAATTATCGGCTCTTTTACTTCGGTACACACGGTGACTGGCGCGGCGTGGCGCCGCGCCTACGAGGCTAGTTTTCATTATGACCCGAATCGGTGCTCATGTTTGTAGACCAAGTTTGCGTAAACCTTTTGTTTTGTCTCGGTAAATCCTTGAATTTTGCACATGTTTGTGTCTTCGTGGTTTGTGCACAACCGTCCTTGTTAACCGTCACGGCTGATGCAAATCATGTGTACCAATTCATTTCCGGAACGATGTGTAGGAAATTTTACTTTGTCGCCGCGTGCACTAGCGACTCCCGGTGGTCTCTTGCACGTGACGCGACTGACGTGGGTCCCGCTGACCTCTACTCCGAACGTGACCCGCTTGGTCAAAAAACTGCACACGGGAAGGAGCAACGCCATGCGCGTCTCCTGTACAGGACGTGATACCTGGTCGGAGGAACAGCACTGCCTCCTGCTCTTGATGTAATGGAACAGGCTGCACCTCCTCGATGGACTAAACGAAGGTAGCTCAACGTGATGCTTCCTAATAATTTGTATAAAGAAACGTTTTATACCTAAAATTATCTATAGTAGATTTTAGAAAATTTTATGAACTTTTACCATGACAAAGCGAGTTATAAATTTTAAATACCGAATTTTTTCAAAAGTTTTCTATAAAAACATATTGGTCCCATCTTTATGTCTGGGTCTAAAAATTTGCACAAAGTAGCATCTCTATACCATAAATCATTTATAGTAAATTTTAGATAATTTTGTGAAACTTTTATAGTGTGAACGTGAGTTAAAAATTTCAAATACCGAACCTTTTCAACAAAATTCTATAAAAATATGTTGGTTCCATCCAGTGTTCGCCTAGGCAGCACCTAGGCACTAGGCGCCAACCTCTTGCCTTGGCCGCCTAGCCGATTTTGCCCGCCTAGCTAGATTAGGCGCTAGGCGCTGGTCTCCCGCCCGCCTAGCGCCTAGGGGAACACTAGTTCCACCTATGTGTTTAGGCCTAATAATTTGTACAAAGTAACGTCTCTATGCCTAAAATCATCTATAATAAATTTTAAAAAATTTCGTGAAACTTTTATGGTATAAATGCGAGTTATAAATTTTAAATACCGAACTTTTTTAAAAGTTTCTTATAAAAACCTGTTGGTCTCACCTTTGTGTGATTGTGTCTGAGTCTAAAAATTTACACAAAATAGCATATCTACACCCCAAATCTTCTATAGTAAATTTTAGACAATTTCGTGAAATTTTTATGGTGTGAACGCGAGTTAGAAATTGTAAATACTGAACTTTTTCAAAAGTTTCCTATAAATGCACTTGTATATAGTAGCTTAGTAAATAGTGGGTTGGTAACAAGTTTGAAATGGGTTAAAAATGGGGTTTCAACTTATTTCAACAATTTGGATTGGGTTGAGTTGTGTGGTGGAAGGTGCTCTTTGAGTTGGGTTGGGGGGGGGGGGGTTGAGCTTTTTTAAAGTAAGGATTGGATTGGTTTTGAGTTGGTTTTGGCCTCGCTCGTTTCAATGATATCTTCTGCTTTTAATTCACTACTCTTAATTTTGTTTTTTGGCTTTTCTTTTTTCCTGTATTCCTTCGTATTGTCGTAATGGGTTCACATGTTTTTCCTTTTTCTTTTTTTAAATTTAATTACGTCAAATAAGCTACTCAGGTACAGTGCAAAATAAACTAGTTATAGTGAAAAAAAGTCATAATCTATCACCAAACTAAGTAGGGCCTTTAACCATTACTACCCCTATTACTTTTTTCGGAGCACCAACCGCTCCCTGTTTTCTTCTTTTTGTTCTCTCCCTTTCGTTACTTTTGATGCCAAGCCTTCCTCCTTTTATATACTAAACCAGCTGACTAAGACAGGGCTAGAACTAAGAAACAGAAACGGACACCCTACTACTCGGATATGTATACACGGCAAGAGGACCCGTACACGATTCGTACTCGAATACTAACAAGATTACTTCTAACACATTGCTGAGGTACGTTAGTACTGAAATTAGTTACTGCATGAATTTGTAGTTACTCTACCCGCTTACATGTACCATATTTTGGGGAAGCTTGTAGAAGTGTTACCCTGACGTCAGACGTCTGGTTCATTTTTGTCGGCCATTTCTTCTCTATCTGGCAAAGCTCACTTGTTATTTCTGCAGAGATTGAGATGGTGAAAACTGGTTCTAATTGTCGCGTCTCCATCTTACATTGCAGAAGAAAATCATAAGTCAGGTCAGGACATGGGAACTGAACATGACCTGATATCCGATTGGTTTCCAAGCTACTCATTTTGTTGAGCGAATGCAACCTTGGGTGTGTGTTTGCAGCTTTTGTTCTTGCAATTCGAGGAGGCATTGAAGAACAAGAAAAAAGGTCTAGTCCTGCTATATTGCGTGGTGTTCAAACCTCTAGTGTCTCTATGCACAAAGAAAAAAGAAATAAAAAGAAAAGAAAAGTGTTCAATCTGTTAATTTGGTGTTTATAAGTTCCCATTTAAGGAGGTTTATATATCTCTAATATCATATTTGATTTTGACGTGATAACGTATCACAATATTGAACTGCAATATGCTTATGTACATCTAAGAATTTGTTTCACTTCCATTGATCAATGTTAACGTACGTGGCATACTACAGGCATAGGCATTACATTGTACATTTCCTTGATAGTTAATTTCCTGAACTATCCATTTGTTTCTTAATCACAGTCCAATAACCATTTGCCATTTTAGTAAATCAGAGAGTACTTGTCAATTTGGTTTCTTGATGCTGTACTGACTACTGAGTCAGTTAGGAATGTGGTACAAACTGGGTTTTGGTCATTGGCCACATGGACCCCATGGCCAGCAACCTTTATCAGAAATTTTGGTCTTTGCTTGGATGGGTTCTGAATGGTGGGATTTCAATCCAATGCATGTGAATTTTAACTGAATTACGACAAAATCCCACACTCTGAACTGCACTATGCAAGTATGCACGGTTCTTAGTTATCCCTGCCAATCAGCTTCTTTCTTTCTTTTTTGGAATTTTCATTGTCATTTCACAAGGCAATGCAGAGTTCAGTTGGTAACAACTGACAAGACTAGATTGCAAACACACAAGAGCGGAGCGGTGAATCTAACATATGCCTCTAGATATTCTGCGTGTAATGTAATCTCCAAAGTGCAAATGGTACATCTGCGCACGCTGCTGGAGTATCATGCAAACCAAATGGTACGCTGCCGGCCAAAGTAGCGCCGTCCATCCTACGTTGTAGATCGGCTCTCTGTCACATCGCTCGGCTGATCAATCGTTAGTTATCCATCACGGGCCCCCATTACACTCCAATGAACGGGTCCCGCTTCTCTCCTCCACATATGCTTTCTGCCCCGCTTCGACCGGCGACGACCAATGTAAGCAGAATGGCCGGTCTCCACATGCTTATCTAAGCAGCGGGCAATTCGGCTGGCACATACGTATGCTTGTTGTGGGTCACTAGCACTGGCGTCTGGTGCTCAGATTTAATCTTCCTTCCAGCTTTCAGACAGCGGGCAATTTAGCAAGCGGAAGGTCATGGCCACGGAACAACAGTAGGTACAATACGACTATGGCATGAATTTTGCTCTTGGTTTTCCATGAACGTAGTTATATTTGGTGCACTTGGTTGTTTGCAGTCTTCAGAGATCTGAATCTAAGCTGTCCTTGGCAGCAGCAACTAACTTGTACTACCCCACTCACGCAGCCACAAGCCAACCTGAGGTTCTGAGCTGGTCTTCAAGCTTCGCCACGCACAGGAACAAAGCAGGAGATGGATGGAATCATGGTGAGCGCTGCCACGGGGGTGATGAACTCCCTCCTCGACAAGCTCACCACGCTGCTGGGCGAGGAGTTCAAGCTGCAGAAGGCCGTGAAGCGTGACATCACTTTCCTAAAGGATGAACTGAGCAGTATGAACGCTCTTTTAGAGAAGCTGGCCGACACGGAGGTGCTTGACCCACAGCAGAAGGAGTGGAGGAATCAAGTGAGGGAGATGGCCTACGACATCGAGGATTGCATCGACAAGTACATGCACCAGCTCCACCACGGGCCAGAAAAACTTAGTGGCATCATGGGATTCTTCCTCAACTTCATCGAAAAAGTGAAGAAGCTGGGAGCTCGCCATGAGATTGTAGAGCAGATTCAAGATATCAAGGATCGCATAATTGAGGCAAGCCATCGACACAAGAGGTACAAGCCTGATGTGGGGGATAACACAAGTAGTACCAACGTTGTGCAGATCGACCCTCGGTTGCCCGCCCTCTATGCTGAGGCGTCCGGTCTTGTTGGTATTGATGTTCCCAGGGATGAGCTCATCGAGTTGGTGAATGATGGGGAGGAGCAGTTGAAGGTGGTCTCAATTGTGGGGATTGGAGGATTAGGCAAAACTACTCTAGCTAACCAAGTATATCAAAAAATTGGTGGCCAATTTGATTGCCAGGCTTTTGTCTCAATGTCCCAAAAACCCGATGCAAGGAAGATTTTACGGAACATACTCTCTCAGAGCAACAAGCAAGAGTATGCATGTACTGAGCTAGGGGATGAGGAATGGCTCATTAATGCACTAAGAGGTTTCCTCAAGGATAAGAGGTATACCCTCTGTTAGTCTGTTTCATATTACAAGCCGTCCTAGGATTCAAACATTATTTTATATTCTAACTCATTCTGCCTGTGAGGCAAATTTGTCACAATCTTTCTATAAGATGCCTTTAATTTATTTATAACATTATCTCCATAATTAGTAGACATCTTGTTCAAAGTCATTTTAAATAGGACTATTGATCATTTTTACACTTATCTTAATTCTTATGCAACGGGTTATAATCCTTCATAATATGAGATGAATTGTATATCTAAGTTTAAATATAATTTTATTTAGACTGGCATGATGAAATACTCTAACGTTTTTCCATGAACACATATGTAATTAGGTCAACGTTGAAACATTACTTCTGGCTACCAGCTATGTAATTTACTTTTCATGTTAACTCTTGTATGTATTTAATCGAAATGATTCAATTGAACCAATGTCTCTCTCATTTGACAGATACTTTATTGTAATTGATGATATATGGAGTACGCAAGCATGGAAGACTATTAAATGTGCCTTGCTTGAGAATACCTGTGGTAGTAGGATACTAGTGACGACAAGAATTGCAAATGTTGCCAAGTCATGTTGCTTTCCTCGCCATGATCTTGTGTATGACCTAAGGCCACTAAGTGAATCAGACTCGAAAAGTTTATTTTTGAGAAGAGTATTTGGCTGTGAAGACAACTTCCCTCTTCAATTGAAAGAAATTTCTACTGAAGTCATAAGAAAGTGTGGCGGTCTACCATTGGCAATCATTACAATGTCTAGTTTGTTGACAACTAAATCACCTACAAGAGAAGAATGGGCAACTGTCCTTAGTTCGATAGGTTCAGGACTAGAGAAAAATTCTGATGTGGAGGAAATGAAAAAGATACTATCTTTGAGTTACAACGTCCTTTCTTGCGAGTTAAGAACTTGCTTATTATATCTAAGTATGTTTCCAGAAGATTATGAGATCGAGACACATTGTCTAGTAAATAGGTGGATAGCAGAAGGATTTGTCAAGGTTGATGGTGGGAGAAACTTAAGGGAGGAAGGGGAATCCTATTTTAATGAACTTATAAATAGAAGTATGATCCAACCAGTAGATATCAAGTATGATGGTAAAGCACGGGCATGTCGTGTGCATGATATGATTCTTGATCTCATTATATCCAAGGCAGTTGAAGAAAATTTTATCACTTTTATTGGTGATCAAACACATGTCTTGGTGCCGCAAAATAAAATCCGTCGACTGTCACTTGACTACCGTGGCAAGAAAATGCGAGCGCGATGTCATCCATGGTCACTGCTCATGTTCGATCCCTTGGCATATTTGGATATTCTTTACAAATGCCTCCTATTTCAGACTTGCATGCTCTGAGAGTGCTAGATATAGAGAGAAGTGGCAAGTTGGAAAATTGTGACCTTAGAAATATTGGGAAGCTAATTCAGTTGAGGTACCTAAGGATTGGAGCACATCGCATTACAAATCTTCCAGAGCAAATAGGTGGACTACAATATTTGGAAACATTGGATCTACGAAGTACTAGTATAACAGAATTGCCAGTAAGCATTCTTAAACTGCGACGATTGAAATGGTTGCTTGCTGATTGTGTAAAATTGCCAGATGGCTTGGGGAGCATGCAAGGTCTAGAGGAACTATCAGGAGTAAAAGTTGATGATTATTCCTCATTAAATTCTCTGCAGGAGTTGGGCAGTTTGACCAAATTGAGAACTCTTCGGCTAGTTTTCGACATTAGTTACTCACACAGTGATAAAATGATGTGCGCAGATATCTTGCCTTCGTTGATTCGCAAACTCTGTAGTTCAAACCTTAGAAGCTTGCACTGTTATGGGGTTGTTTATTGTTCTGCTGACATCCCTTTGGATTCCTTGTCTCCACCTCATCTCATGCGGGAATTGGACATTAAAGTTTGCTGTCTCCAGGGGATTCCACAATGGATGGCCTCATTGGCCAACCTCATGAAGCTACAGATCAGGGTTAATCAAGTGACACAGGACACCCTCCATATCCTTGGGGACTTGCCCGCCTTGCTACATCTGGAGTTACAATCAGGAGGAGTTGACCCTAAGGAAAGGCTCATTGTATGCAACAATAGATTTAGATGTCTAGAGGCCTTCTACTTGTTGTGTTGGACCATGGGCTTGATGTTCGAAGATGGAGCCATGCCGAAGCTCCATGTACTCTTGTTTAAAATTAGAGCACGTGAGGTGCAATCTGCATGTGGCGATCTCAGTCTTGGAATTCACTACCTCTCTACCCTTAGGATCCTCCGTGTTATCTTTGATTGTGAGGGTGCGAGGGTAGAAGAGGTGGAGGCGTTGGAGGATGCCATCACGAATGCAGCCAGTCTACTTCCCAACCGTCCCACACCAGATTTTTTTGGTTGGAACTTGGAACGTTGGAGGAGGACACGAAGCAACATGTGGGGGTGCAATCCGCACGTCAGGTACAATCTTAAAGTGTTTGTATTATGTTTGAGTTCTACAGTTCCATTGGAACTCATCATTTTTATGGGTGTTGATAAACATCATCTAAATATTTTCTTTCTAACTATCATTCAGATTTGTGACCATTGGATTAAAGATCCAACGGCTATGAATTCTTCCCCCATCCCTTCCAAAAAAACCTCCTCCTCCACCAAAAAAAAAATCTCCCCCTCTAAAAAAGGAGGCCATTGGATCTCTAATCTAACGGTCTCAAATCTGAATGATTGTTAGGAAGAAAATATCCGAGTGATACCTAGACATACCCCATTTTTCCCATTTTTATTATGCCATGATTGACACACTAATCCTAGAAGGAAAAAAACCACGTACTACCACATTGATTAGTCGCAGAAAAGACAATAGCTAGAAATTCTCAGATTAATCTAAAAGAGAAAATCTTAGTTATCAATCGATACAATCGACAGCTCAAAGTAAGCCATGACGTCGGCTCCTCCCGGTCAAGAAGCGACGGCGGCGGCTGCTACACGATCTGAGGAAGGAGACGGCGGCGGCAGCTCCGCGCTCTAAGGAAGGAGACGACAGTGGCTGTTCTCTCCCAGTCTCCCACGAAGCAATCGACGGCGGCGGGCCCCATGGAGCAAACGGCGGCGGCGACGGCGGGCCCCATGGAGCACCCACGGAGCAGGCGGCGTAGGCGGTTCCCAGGAAGAAGACGGCTCCCAGGCACCAGCGTTCCACAAAGCGGCGTCGACTCCGGCGAGCGGCGACTCCTCCCAAAGGTAGCGCGCTGGAGTCCCTCCTCTGAAGAATCCTCGTAACATCCCCACGCCAGCGGCCGGCCTATTGGAAAATTTGATGTTCTGTGATCTGTAGTATTGCTTCCTTTGCTAAGCACATAAACAGAATATGTACCTGTTCTTTTTAACTTTTATACTTGGTTTTTAACTTTTGTTATAGTACAGAATATTTTTTAAAATAGTATATATAAGTTAATTATAGTATATATTAAAAATCTAATATCTGTATCATCCAAAATTACAAGCGAGTATCTAAAATTACAAGCGAGTATCTCTGTCCATAATCTCTATCGTAAATAATTAAAATTCAAAAATTTCAACTAAAAATCATAAACCACAGTCATAAAAAACATATCCTATTCTTCTTTGCTTGATAATACTTCTTAGCACGACGATTAGTAATCTAAAACAAGATATTAATCGGTTAAAAAAGAAGCAGCATATACTTCGAACAATACCGGACCAAAATTCCGAATTAGTTGCACGTGCATGCAGCATTTAAAGAAAAAAAAGGCATTTTCTTTTCTTCCACCAGGTCAGTTGGCTGCTAACAAAATATCCAATAGGGAAGATTCGTTTAGTCAGCTCCCATCTTAAAGTAGATGAACGATAGGAAGATACAAGAGTGCACACTTACGGGAGTACCAAAGGTGTCCTTGAGAGGGGAAGAGATACCAAATTTAAGCCGTTGATCACACTGATTGAACGGTTGAGATTTGGCAGTACCTAGAGGTACCGGACGCGAGGTACCAAGAGGTACCAAATTTTGAGCCGTTGATCACACTGATTGAACGGTTGGATCTAATTTGATACCTTTTGGTATCTTATACCTCTTGGTACCTCCTCAAGGATAGGAAAACTGCTCATATTCTATATATTAATGCGTTCCAGATGCTCTGCACTTGCCAAATCATGGTCTTGACTCTTGTTTACCCCTCAGCAAATCAAATCATGATGGTGCATGGTTAGCAACTTGTAATATGATACTACATATTAACGTATCCAACTTCATGCATGTAGCGTGTACTTTTATTGATGTATCTGTCTGCAAACAGCATTTATTTCTTTTCTTACCTGTTTGATGCGGACTTACTATTTTTTATCTCATTGGAAGACATACATGGCAATCCTTTTCCTTGATCGAGTCGAATTCAATTTTAATACATGTAACCGGCCGGCCGGCCGGCCAGAACAATATTTTTTGTCCATGCGTCTGATTCGGTCACGAGTGTAATGTATACAATATGAATTGTCCCTAGACTTTGATTCGTACAAATTAGGCGTTCAACCCATGATACTATACATACAAGTAGCAATCACAATCATTATATATCTCAGATCACAAGATTGATGGTCTGGATCTTTTCATTTTCTCTATTAATATGTGAATTTCTAGCTTCTTTTTTTTATTAACGTGGTAATTCCTAGACTTTTTTCACCTAGGAATTACGTGAGGCTTGAGGAGTATCCAATTAGTAAAGATAAAGAAAGATATCACGCAAGTATGCCGTCTTATCGAGAGGTAGAATACTCGGAAAAACTACTAGCATCGGCGTCTGGTACAAGCTTCAATTTGCCTTTGAGCTTTCATGCTGGCTTTTATTTGCTTCTATTTCACTTACGCAGTCACAAATCACCTTGAGGTTCTGGGCACAGATCCATAAGCTTCGCTACACAAGGAACAGAGTAGATGATGGACAGAATCATGGTGAGCGCTACCATGGGGGTGATGAACTCCCTCCTTGGCAAGCTCACCACGCTGCTGGGCGAGGAGTTCAAACTGCAGAAGGGCGTGAAGCGTGACATCACCTTCCTGAAGGATAAACTGAGCAGCTAGCATGAACGCTCTCTAAGAAGCTGGCCGATACGGAGGTGCTTGACCCACAGCAGCAGGAGTGGAGGAATCAAGTGAGGGAGATGGCCTACGACATCGAGGATTGTATCGACAAGTACATGCACCAGCTCTTCCACGAGCTAGAAAAACCTAGTGGCATCATGGGATTCTTCCTCAGCTCTATCGAAAAAGTGAAGAAGCTGGGAGCTCGCCATGAGATTGTCGAGCAGATTCAAGAGATCAAGGCTCGCGTAATTGAGGCAAGGCATCGACGAAAGAGGTACGAGCCTGATGTGGGGGGTAACTCAGGTAGTACCAACGTTTTGCTGATCGACCCTCGGTTGCCTGCCCTGTCTGCTGAGGCATCAGATCTTGTCGGTATTGATGTTCCGAGGGATGAGCTCATCAAGATGGTGAATGATGGGGAGGAGCAGTTGAAGGTGGTCTCAATTGTGGGATTTGGAGGATTAGGTAAAACTACTCTCGCCAACCAAGTATATCAAAAAATTGGTGGCCAATTTAATTGCCAGGCTTTTATCTCTGTGTCCCAAAAAACCGATGCAAGGAAGATTTTACGAACCATTCTCTCTCAATTTAAGAAGCAAGAGGACGCACGTGCTGAGTTATGGAATGAGGAATTCCTCATTAGAGCAACTCCATCCCATTAGTCATTTCTCCCTCTCTATTTCCTAGGATGAAAAGGCTAGCTATTATTTTCAGCTCTCTATTTGAGTTAGCATTCCAATGGCCTAGCTATTTGAGAAGCGAGTGAGGAGGCGCTCGCCAAATCTAGCTAGCGGTCGGGAGAAAATAGCGACTCGATAAAAATGAAGAGGAGGATAAAGAATCGGTTGGAGTCCATTTCTTGAGTCATATTAGGTAAATATACAATGAAGAGCAGGATAAAGAACCGGTTGGAGTTGCTCTTAATGCACTAAGGGATTTTCTAAAGGACAAGAGGTAAGTCTCTGTTTCATATTACAAGTCATCCTAGGATTTAAATATTATTTTTTATTTCAAGCCATTCTACCCTCATTTAATTGTAACATTATGCTCACAATTAATGGATCTCTTGTGCAAAAACATCTTAAATAGGACTTGTGGTCATTTTCGAGGAAATTGAAAAACTGTGCTTGAGCAAGTTGCGAGTCTTGGACCTTTTTATACCCCACTACTTCCGCGTTACCATGTGCGTCACCAAATTTTGTCACCATCCCACGCGTTTCATATCCAATTAACACCATTCCTAATCACGACCTGCTAATCTTAATTTATTCTTTCTCCGTAGGTTCAGTGGAGCCTGGGTCTATCAATTATTAGTTTATTACCCAAGCTTCCCTCCTGTCTTGTCTACCCAACTTTCCCCTAAAATCTTTCGCTGCACCATTGTTTGTGGTCCATTAGCCAGCGTGAGGCCATGGCCACGGAACAACAGGAGGTACGTACCTACTTACAACTATGTTACGAGTTTGTTCTTGATTTTCCATGACCATAGTTCATGAGTGAAATTTGCAGAAATCTGAAATAATATCCTTGGCAGCAGCAACTTACTTGTACTTCTGCTTCACTCGCACCGCCACAAATCACCTTCAGGTTCTGAGCTGGTCAACAAACTTCGCCACACAACGAACAGAGTAGTTGATGGACGGAATCATGGTGAGCGCTGCCACGGGGGTGATGAACTCCCTCCTCAGCAAGCTCACCACGCTGCTGGGGGAGGAGTACAAGGTGCAAAGGGGCATTAAGCGAGACATCACCTTCCTGAAGGATGAGCTGAGCAGCATGAACGCTCTCTTAGAGAAGCTGGCTGAGACGGAGCTGCTTGACCCACAGCAGAAGGAGTGGAGGAACCAAGTGAGGGAGATGGCATACGATATCGAGGACTGCATCGATGAGTATATGCATCGGCTCCACCAGGACCCGGGCGAATCCAGCGGTATCAAGGGGTTGCTTCGCAAGACGATCAAGAAAGTGAAGAAGCTAGGAGCTTGTCCTAAAATCACAAAGCAAATAAAAGAACTAAAGACTCGCATCGTCGAGGCAAGCGAGCGACGTGACAGGTACAGGCTTGATGCGGTCCTCGACTTTGGCAACACTGGTGTTGTGCCGATCGACCCTCGGTTGCCTGTCCTCTATGCTGACGCATCCGACCTTGTTGGGATTGATGTTCCGAGGGAGGAGCTCATCAAGTTGGTGAATGATGGGGAGGAGCAGTTGAAGGTGATCTCAATTGTGGGGCTTGGAGGATTAGGCAAAACTACTCTCGCCAACCAAATATATAAAAAAGTTGGTGAACAATTTGATTGTCAGGCTTTTGTATCAGTGTCCCAAAAACCTGATGTAAGGAAGATTTTACGAACCATTCACTCTCAATTTAAGAAGCAAGAGTATGACAACGCCAACTCAGGGGATGAGGAGTGGATCATAAAAGCACTAAGGGATTTCCTCAAGGACAAGAGGTATCTAAGTTGAAATATAATTTTTTGTTAAATCAGCACAAAATATTCTGTTCTTCCATTAACATATAATTTTATCAGCGAACGAGCAGTGGCTTTTAACGTTAAGCTACAAGATATGCGAATTACATTTCATACCAAGTGATGCCTTTTTGCCATCAACATGATTAATTTGTTTTTGAAGGAAAACAATAGTAGAGTGTCCTACTGTGTATATATTATACTAAAGATAAAAGGATATGTACAAAAAGAAAAAGAAAAGAGAAAGAACTTAAGTCAAATTGAACTGTGATTCTCTTTCATTTGATAGGTACTTCATTGTAATCGATGATATATGGGGTACTCAGACATGGAAGATTATCAAATGCGCTTTGCTGGAGAATGCTTGTGGTAGCAGAATAATAATGACAACAAGAATTTCTACGGTTGCCAAGTCATGTTGCTCCCCTCGCCATGATGTTATATATGAACTAAAGCCACTAAGTGAAGCTGACTCTAAGAGTTTATTCTTTAGAAGAATTTTTGGCTCTGAAGACCGGTGCCCTCCTCACCTTAATGAAGTTTCAATTGGAATCATTAAAAAGTGTGGTGGTTTGCCATTGGCAATAATTACTATATCAAGTTTATTGACTACAAAATCAAACAGGAGAGAAGAGTGGGTTAGCATTTGGAATTCAATTGGTTCAGGATTTGGGAAAAACTCTGATGTGGAAGAAATGAAAGGAATTTTATCTCTTAGTTACAACGATCTTCCTCGCCATTTAAAGACATGCTTATTATATCTAAGCATGTATCCAGAGGATTATGAGATCGCGATGCATCAGATTGTAAGGAGGTGGATAGCAGAAGGTTTCATCAAGGTTGATGGAGGGAGAAATTTAAGGGAGGAAGGGGAATGCTATTTTAATGAACTTATAAACAGAAGTATGATCGAACCAGTCAATATGAGGTATGATGGCCAAGCAATGGCATGCCGTGTGCATGATATTATTCTTGATCTCATTATATCCAAGGCAAATGAAGAAAATTTCATCACATTCATTGGTGACCAAACAAAAAAAATCCGACGACTGTCACTTGACTATCGCAGCCAAGAAAATGAGAGAGCAATGTCATCCATGGTTACTACTCGTGTTCGATCCCTTGGCATATTTGGATATTCTGTACAAATGCCTCCTATTTCAGATATGCATGCTCTGAGAGTACTAGATATAGAGAGCAGTGAGAAGTTGACAAATTGTGATCTTAGAAATATTGGGAGGCTAATTCAGTTGAGATACCTACGGATTGAAGCACGTGGCATTACAAATCTTCCAAAACAAATAGGTGAGCTACAACATTTGGAAACATTGGATCTACATTGTACTAAGATAAGAGAATTACCGGCAAGTATTGTTAAACTGCCAAGGTTGAAAAGTTTACATGCTAATGGTGCAAAGTTGCCGAATGGGGTGGGGAACATGCAAGCTCTAGAGGAACTATTAGAAGTAGATGTGTGCGAAGAAAGCTCATTCAATTCTTTGCAGGAATTGGGCAGTTTGACCAAATTGAGAACTCTTGAGCTAGTTTACAACATTAGTGACTCACACAGTGATAAAATGAAGTACGCAGATATCTTGGCTTCATCACTTCGCAAACTCTTTAGTTCAAACCTTAGATGTTTGCACGTTTCAACGGATCTTTCTAGTTTTGCTGACATCCCTTTGGATTCATTGTCCCCACCTCCTCATCTCCTGCAGGAATTATACCTCAATGTTTGTTGTTTCCAGGTGATTCCAGAGTGGATGGCCTCGTTATCCAACCTCACCCTGCTACGCATCAGGGTTAATCAAGTGACACAGGAAACCCTTCAAATCCTTGGGGACTTGCCCGCCTTGTTATATCTACAATTAATTTCAGGAGTTGACCCTAAGGAAAAGCTCATTGTTTGCAACAAGGGATTCAAATATTTAAAGATCTTCTACTTTTGGTGTTGGGTTATGGGCGTGATGTTCAAAGGTGGAGCCATGGCAAAGCTCGAAAAACTCTGGATTTATATCAAAGCACGTGAGGTGCAATCTGCATGCGGCGATCTCGGTCTTGGAATTCACCACCTCTCTACCCTCAGTAGACTCTCTATCGACATTGATTGTGAGGGTGCGAGGGTTGAAAAGGTGGAGGCGTTGGAGGCTGCCATCACGAATGCAGCCTGTCTACTTCCCAACGGTCCCACACCAGATTTTTTTGGTTGGAACGTTGGAGACACGAAGAAAAATGTGGAGGGTGCAATCCGCACGTCAGGTACAATCTTAAAGTGTATGTATTATGTTTGAGTTCTACAGTTCCATTGGAACTCTTCATTTTTATTGTGTCATGTTTGACACACTAATCTTAGAAGGAAAAAAACTACTATTACCACATTGATTAGTCGCAGAAAAGACAATAGCTAGAAATTCTCAGATTAATCTAAAAGAGAAAATCTTAGTTATCAATCGATACAATCGACAGCTCAAATTAAGCCATGACGTCGGCTCCTCCCGGTCAAGAAGCGACGGCGGCGGCTGCTAAACGCCCTGAGGAAGGAGACGGCGGCGGCAGCTCCGCGCTCTAAGGAAGGAGACGGCAGTGGCTGTCTCTCCGACGAAGCAGTCGACGGCGGCGGGCCCCATGAAGCAAACGGCGACGGCGACGGCGACAGCGGGCCCCGTGGAGCACCCACGGAGCAGTCGGCGACGGCAGTGGCGGCCCCCACGGAGCATGCAGTGGCGCCCCCCCATGGAGCAGGCGGCGTAGGCGGCTCCCAGGAAGAAGACGGCTCCCAGGCACCAGCGTTCCACAAAGCGGCGTCGACTCCGGCGAGCGGCGACTCCTCCCAAAGGTAGCGCGCTGGAGTCCCTCCTCTGGAGAATCCTCGTAACATCCCGACGCCAGCGGCCGGCCTATTGGAAATTTTGATGTTCTGTGATCTGTAGTATTGCTTCCTTTGCTAAGCACATTAGCAGAATATGTACATATTCTATTCAATTTTTAAAATCGATTTATAGTTTTTGTTAAAATACCTAATTTTCAAACAAAATATTTTTTTCAAAACAGTGTCTACAAGTTAATTATAGTATATGTTAAAAGTTCAATATATGTATCATCCAAAATCGCAAACGAGTATCTATATCCATAATCCCTATGGCAGATAGCTAAAATTCAAAAATTTCAACCAAAAATCATAAGCCATGGTCATAAAAAACATGCCCTATACTTCTTTGCTTGATAATACTTCTTAGTACAACGATTAGTCATGTAAAACAAGATATTACTCGGTTAAAAACGAAGCAGTATATACTTCGAACAATGCCGGAACAAAATGCCGAATTACTTGCACGTGCATGCAGCATTTAAAGAAAAAAAAGGCATTTTCTTTTCTTCCACCAGGTCAGTTGGCTGCTAACAAAGTACAATAGGGAAGACCGTTTAGTCGCCTCCCATCTCAAAGTACAATACTTCCGGAAGTACCAAACGGGTGTCCTTGTGCAAGCTTTGTTGGTATACCCTATATAACTATAATTTTATATATTAATGCGTTCCAGATGCTCTGCACTTGTCAAATCATGGTCTTGACTCTTGTTTACCCCTCAGCAAATCAAATCATGATGATGCATGGTTAGCACTTGTAATATGATACTACATATTGACGTATCCAACTTCATGCATGTAGCGTGTACTTTTCTTTTCTTACCTGTTTGATGCGGACTTACTATTTTTTATCTCTTTGGAAAACATACATGGCAATCCTTTTCCTTGATCGAGTCGAATTCAATTTTAATACATGTAACCAGCCGGCCGGCCGGCCAGAACAATATTTTTTGTCGATGCGTCTGATTCGGTCACGAGTGTAATGTATACAATATGAATTATCCCTAGACTTTGATTCGTACAAATTAGGCGTTCAACCCATGATACTATAGATACAAGTAGCAATCACAATCATTATATATCTCAGATCACAAGATTGATGGTCTAGATCTTTTCATTTCCTCTATTAATATGTAAATTTCTAGGTTTTGCGCAGGTCCATAAGCTTCGCCACACAAAGAATAGAGTGGATGATGGACGGAATCATGGTGAGTGCTGCCACGGGGGTGATGAACTCCCTCCTTGCCAAGCTCACCACACTGCTGGGCGAGGAGTTCAAGCTGCAGAAGGCCGTGAAGCGTGACATCACTTTCCTAAAGGATGAATTGAGCAGTATGAACGCTCTTTTAGAGAAGCTGGCCGACACGGAGGTGCTTGACCCACAGCAGAAGGAGTGGAGGAATCAAGTGAGGGAGATGGCCTACGACATCGAGGATTGCATCGACAAGTACATGCACCAGCTCTTCCATGAGCCAGAAAAACCTAGTGGCATCATGGGATTCTTCCTCAGCTCCATCAAAAAAGTGAAGAAGCTGGGAGCTCGCCATGAGATTGTAGAGCAGATTCAAGAGATCAAGGATCACATAATTGAGGCAAGCCATAGACGCAAGAGGTACAAGCCTGATGTGGGGGATAACACAGGTAGTACCAATGTTGTGCCGATCGACCCTCGGTTGCCTGCCCTCTATGCTGAGGCATCCAATCTTGTTGGTATTGATGTTCCGAAGGATGAGCTCATCAAGTTGGTGAATGATGGGGAGGAGCAGTTGAAGGTTGTCTCAATTGTGGGGTTTGGAGGATTAGGCAAAACTACTCTAGCTAACCAAGTATACCAAAAAATTGGTGGCCAATTTGATTGCCAGGCTTTTGTCTCAGTGTCCCAAAAACCCAATGCAAGGAAGATTTTACGAACCATTCTCTCTCAATTTAAGAAGCAAGAGGACGCACGTACTGAGTTATGGAATGAGGAATGCATTATTAATGCACTAAGGGATTTTCTAAAGGACAAGAGGTAAGTCTCTGTTTCATATTACAAGTCATCCTAGGATTCAAGTATTATTTTGTATTTCAAGCCATTCTACCTTCATTTAATTGTAACATTATGCCCGCAATTAATGGACCTCTTGTGCGAAAACATCTTAAATAGGACTTGTGGTCATTTTCTCGGTCATCTTAGTTCTTATGCAACGCGCTGTAATTCTTTATAATGTGTGGTCAATTGAATATTTATGTTTAAATATAATTTTATTTGGACTGGTAGGATGAAATGCTCAACATTCTTTCCATGAACGTACATATATGTAATTAGCTCAACATTGAAACATTACTTTTAGCTAGCAGCTATGTGATTTACTTTTTATATGTATTTAATCAACATGATTCGATTGAACGATAGTCTCTCTCATTTGATAGGTACTTTATTATAATTGATGACATATGGAGTAACCAAGCATGGAAGATTATTAAATGTGCCTTGCTTGACAATACTTGTGGTAGTAGGATACTAGTGACAACAAGAATTGCCACCGTAGCCAAGTCATGTTGCTCCCCTCGCCACGATCTTATATATGAACTAAGTCCACTAAGTGAAGCTGACTCAAAAAGTTTATTCTTTAGAAGAATATTTGACTCAGAAAACAAATGCCCTCTTCATCTGAAAGAAGTTTCTACTAAAATTATAAGAAAGTGTGGTGGTTTACCATTGGCAATCATCACAATGTCTAGTTTGTTGACAACTAAATCATCTACAAGAGAAGAATGGGTAACAGTCCTTAGTTCGATTGGTTCAGGACTAGAGAAAAATTCTGATGTGGAGGAAATGAAGAAGATACTATTTTTGAGTTACAACAACCTTCCTCTCCAGTTAAGAACTTGCTTATTATATCTAAGTATGTTTCCAGAAGATTATGAGATCGAAAGGCATCGTATAGTAAGTAGGTGGATAGCAGAAGGATTTGTCAAGGTTGATGGTAGGAGAAATTTAAGGGAGGAAGGGGAATACTATTTTAATGAACTTATAAATAGAAGTATGATCCAACCAGTCAATATGAGCTATGATGGTCAAGCAATGGCATGCCGTGTGCATGATATGATTCTTGATCTCATTATATCCAAGGCAGATGAAGAAAATTTTATCACTTTCATTGGTGACCAAAGACATATGTTGGTGCCGCAAAATAAAATCCGACGATTGTCACTTGATTACCGCGGCCAAGGAAATGAGAGAGCGATGTCATCCGTGGTTACTACTCATGTTCGATCCCTTGGCATATTTGTTTATTGTGTACAAATGCCTCCTATTTCAGACTGGCATGCTTTGCGAGTGCTAGATATAGAGTGTTGTCGGATGTTGGAACATTGTGATCTTAGAAATATTGGGAGGCTAATTCAGTTGAGGTACCTATGGATTGAAGCACGTGGCATTACAGATCTTCCAAAACAAATAGGTGAGCTACAACATTTGGAAACGTTGGATCTACTTCGTACTGGGATAAGAGAATTGCCGGCAAGTATTGTTAAACTGCGAAGATTGAAAAGTTTACATGCTAATGAAGTAAAGTTGCCGGATGGGGTGGGGAACATGCAAGCTCTAGAGGAACTATCACGAGTAAACGTGTACGAAGTAAGCTCAGTATATTCTTTGCAGGAGTTGGGCAGTTTGACCAAATTAAGAACTCTTCAGCTAGTTTTCCATATCAGTGACTCACACAGTGATAGGATGATGTACGCAGATATCTTGGCTTCATCGCTTCGCAAACTCTGTAGTTCAAATCTTAGATGTTTGCACGTTTCAAGGGGTGCTTCTAGTTCTGCTAACATCCCTTCGGATTCATTGTCCCCACCTACTCATCTCCTTCGGGAATTAAACATCAATGTTTGTTGTTTCCAAGTGATTCCAGAGTGGATGGCCTTGCTGTCCAACCTCACCCTGCTATGCATCAGGGTTAATCAAGTGACACAAGAAACCCTCCAGATTCTTGGGGACTTGCCCACCTTGCTATATTTGGAATTACAATAAGGAGGAGTTGACCCTAAGGAAAGGCTCATCGTATGCAGCAACAGATTTGGATATCTAAAGGTCTTCCACTTGTGGTGTTGGACCATGGGCCTGATGTTCGAAGCTGGAGCCATGCCAAAACTCGAAGTACTCTTGTTTAGAATCAGAGCACGTGAGGTGCAATCCGCATGCGGTGATCTCAGCCTTGGAATCCACCATCTCTCTGCCCTCAGATGGTGCCGTGTCACTATTGATTGTAGGGGTGAGAGCATTGAAGAGGTGGAGGCGTTGGAGGCTGCCATCACAAATGCAGCCAGTCTACTTCCCAAAGCTCGTCTGGATTTTGAAAGAGAGATGGTAAAGGATGAAGCATGCCAGAAGGACACGAAGCAACATGAAGAGAGCTGGTAGCTGCATCTAATTAAGGTACTATTAAGGTTCTGCATCTACATCTGGTAGCTGCATCTAATTAAGGTACTATTATCAATTATAAGCTCATCCAATCCTTCAAGACGCTCATGTACGCTGTTAATTCAACTAGAAAATGATGTACGTGCATGAGATTTACTTTTTCTTCTTCCCAATCGCCTTAGCCAACCAAAAATACTGCTCATCTGGGAAAACTTCTCCAAAAAATTTTTCACCCCCCACCAATAAATCCAAAATTTGGAAATTTTGGAAAATCTCAAATAATTAATTCAAAAATTTTAGGGAATTTGGTGTTTCTGCCCCTGTTCTGGACTGCAAATGTGATTTTACCCCTACTTTTTTAACTTTGTGATTTTGCCCTCGCGATTTTGAAATGAAGACTCCGTTTACCCCTGTTTTGTGACACCGTTAAGAGTGGAGGATTAAATGGTAAAAAAAGAAAAAGAAAGCAAAAGATGCCCACGCGAAAAGACAAGAATACCCTTACCTTATCCTTTCTACTGAGCTCCCACCCACGCATCCCTCGGTTTGCCAGGCGGGCTCCCAGGCGCGGCGCTCCCAGGTGCGGCGCTCCCAGTCTAGGGTTTGCCAGGCGAGCTCCCAAGCGCGGCGCGGGCGGCCTCCAGGGGCGCGGCGGCCCCCCAGGCGCGGCGGCCTCCTAGGCGCGGGCGGCCTCCAGGGGCGCGGCGGCCCCCCAGGCGCGGGCGGCCTCCAGGGGCGCGGCACGGCGGCCCCCTAGGCGCGGCGGCCTCCCAGGCGCGACGGCCCCCATGCGCGGGCGGCCTCCAGGGGCGCGGCGCGGCGGCCCCCCAGGCGCGGCGCGGCGGGCGGCCCCCAGGCGCGGCGCAGCGGCCTCCCAGGAGCGGCGCGGCGGCCCCCCAGGAGCGGCTTGCGGCCGGCCCCCAGGCGCGGCGCGGCCGTCCTCCCAGGCGGCATTTGCATGCATTTGCATTTGCATCAGTGTTTAACTCTAGACTGAGGCATATTACCTGTCTGTTGGATAGATTCTTATCTATGTTTGTCCAGTTTCCGTATGTTTAGCAATGAGGATGTTACTATCGGATCCTGGATGCTTGCTATGAATGTCAACCACGAGAACACGCATGCACTTTGTGAACCTGACTGCACGGAGTCCTCAGTTGCTGTTTGGGATATTCCAAAATGTTCAGGTTAATTCCTTTCTTAATTCTTACCTTGAAGTGAGTTTATTAAAGGGAAAGTGCTCGGTGAAATATGGATTTTTCACATTCATGTATTTTCTTGGCCCCTCTGCAAGTAATTGGCTAACATGCGTATTGTCACATTGTACATTACTTTGGTCAATTGCAACATCATGAAGGCCAAAGGTTAGTAAGAATCAATAACACTAACCTGCAGAAAGGTTGTACAGTAAATTAGACTCATATTAGGCAGTCCAATAAAAAGATATGAATACATTTGAGGGATGTGTTTGTGGAGATTAGAGAATCATAGAAGCTGATTGTGATATTGTTTCTGGTTAAACCTTTATCAACGCAAACCGTGTTTGGCTTCAACGTTACATATGCAAACCATCTGACCTTTTCAGACCAAGCTGGTGCATGCTAACAGGTTTCTAATCTGTCATCCAGGGCTATGCCACCCAGAGGTAAAGTTGCTGGAGCTTCATCGAAGAAAAGAATGCACAGGTGGTCCAGCTGAGGTGTCTGAATCTGATGTTTACATGCAAGTTGTGTGATAAAAAATTGTGTTTCTCTGAATTTTGGTATAAATGCTGTCCAAATTTTGCAAAATTTGACAAATTTTGTTCAGATTTATATTAATAAAACGAATGCATAAATTTGTGTCTAATTCTGTTGACAACACCCCTACCAAATATGTCAAAACTTCAATTTCGAAATAGGGGTAAAATCACAAAGTTCTCTAACAAAACAGGGGTAAAATCACATGGGCAAACTTGTCTATTCGTGCAAAAGTTAACACCGTTAACTGGCTTTAACAGAATAGGGGCAGACTCTCCCTTCAGTTCAAAAACACAGGGGTAAAATCACAAAGTTTAAAAAATGAGGGCAAAATCACCATTTCACTTGAAAACGAGGGCATGAACGCTTAAGCCCCAAAATTTTAAATCTGATTTTTTGAGTAGAAATGGAAAAACAAAAAAAGTAGTGTTGGTTTTGGGGTTTGAACTCAATACTAGTGCTCTCCAATCACTATCCTTACCACTAGGCTAGATAAGTACTTCTTATTTTGTGTTGGTTAAGGAATTTAGTTGAACTCCAAATTTCGAACCGAAATTTACCGGTTTTGCAATTTTTACAGACCTTGCTGAGAAAACCAAAATTCGGTCGAAATTGTTTTCACCACTGCTCATCTGTGAGCCGTTCTAAAAAAAATACTGCTCATCTGACCATATTCTTCTTTTGACACTAGTGACTCTCGGTTCCGTCTAGGCTAAAGCATATGCCATTTTAATTGGTTTGTGTTGTTTGAAGAGGATGGTTGTCACTGCTCACTGGAGAACACAAACTAAATTTTTCCTTGTGCACTAAATACCAGTTAAGAAAATGTTTGTATACCATGTGAACCAGCAATTAAACCTTTGGTCCTCCAATTAGTAAAGGTAAAGATGGTGAAAATATGAAATATGTGCGTGGTGGTGCACAACTCCTTTGGTCCTTTTATATCGAGCAATGCCATGTCCACGTCATCAAACAATTATGATAATATGTGTTTAACAAACTCCTAAATTGTACAAGTTACACTGCTACAGTACCGATTCTGTTTATTTCGTTACACCCAGTCATGCATGTTTTGAGACTGCAATACGAGATTTACTACCCCTGAGTTTTGGTTCAGTTTTCTCAGGTTTCATTTCCCTTACCTGGCGAAGCTCAACTCTTGCTCCTGCGAAGTTTGAAACCAAAATGGCTCTTGTGGTCATGTGATATGATCTCCATTTTTTCTTGCAGAATGGAATCTTGTGTCAGGTCGACAGGACAGCAGGCTGAGCTGGCCTGAAATGAGATACGCCTGTTCAATTGTTTTCAGATCATAACTGTTGCTGAAGTGAATCGAGTTGCTCACTTGAATATCCGGAGTTACTAAGGGCGTGTTTGGTTGCCCGTATGGAACTTGGCTTGCATCAGCTCATGCAATAGATGTGTGTTTGGTTGCCTGATTGGCTCTCCGAGCCAGGCCCATCTCATGCAAAAGGATGTCCCGAGCCAGGCCCGAGGGAAACGAAGATAGCGACCTTCGCTCCTCAGCCTGGCCCGGCGGATGCAGCGCACGGCGCCCGAGGGAAGGAAGGAGAGCGGAAGAGGCGGCGACTCCGCTCGGGTCGGCCGGAGGAGAGCGGAAGAGGCGGCGACTCCGCTCGGGTCGGCCGGATCCGGGGCGGAGGGCGAGGGGAGGCCGGCGGGGAGGCTGCCACCGGTAGGGCGCCGGCCGGATCTGGACCGGCGGCGCACTCCCGCTCCACGGGCCGCACCGTGCCGCGCCGCCGAGAGAGGGAGAGAGAGTGCGTGCGGAGGGGGGACGTCGGCGGAGAGCCCGAGGCCGGCGGAGGGGAGCCCGAGGTCGGCACGCTGAGCCACCCGCGCGCCGTCGTGCCGCCGGAGGTGAGCCCGAGTGCGGGGGGGGGGGGAAGGTAGGGGGCGGCGGGAGAACCACCGGCGCCGCCGCGCCTGGCCGCGCGCCGACCGCACCGCCCCGGGCGGAGAAGGTGAGGGGGAGGAGGCCGGTCGGCTGAAATGAGTGGAGGGAGAGAGAGAGACGGGTGAGGGAGGAGGCCGGTCGGCCGAATGAGTGGAGGGAGAGAGAGAGACGGGTGAGGGAGGAGGCCGGTCGGCCGAATAAAGTGGAGGGAGAGAGAGACGGGCCGGGCAACCAAACACCATCTTTACTCATACAGCTTCAACAGATACAGGCAACCAAACAAGTATATTTGCATGTGCCTAGCCAGGATGAGACTAGCCAGGATGAGCCATACGAGCTGGGTTGAGAAGATACGGGCAACCAAACAGGCCCTAATTGTGCTGTTGGCTCCAAATTTTTTGGCACTTTCTTCCGGCTGCATTGAGTGGACTTAACCCATGAGCAGCCTTTCTGTGCAATATAGTGCTCAATCTATTTGCTACTATGAAGTTTTTGGGTTCCATGCAGAAGGTTTCTATATTATTGTTTCTTTTTTGAGAACAAGCTTCTATATTGTTCATGCACGTGATTCCACGTAACGAGAACATATCAGAAACTTGAACCGCATTATGTTCTGCTACTGCTTTAGAAATTTATGTAATCATTTGTCATATGTTTGATCAGTTCAGCATGCAAACCATCTTTTTCATGTAAACTCCATAAAAACCACATGTTAAAGTTTAAAAAAATTCTAGGAAAATAAGGTTGGGTAGATGATGGTATATCGCACTGTAAAATTTCAAGGTTAACCTCAATCGCATCCGCAACATATAAAATCAACATGCATAAATAGTGATGAACAGTGAAACAACTATTCATATTGAAATTGTCTTTTTCATGCATATCTTGCAAACGTGATTGAGTTTAATCTTGAAATTTTATATAGTTATAAAATATTATCTTCCATACATATGATATTTTTTTCAAAAATTTAAAAAATTATATACGTGGCTTCCAATTTTCATGGAATTTACATGGAAAGAGTGGTTCTACCTGGTATTTGCCCAAAACCCCCACTTCTGACGCCCCGAGGCCAATACTGGCAACGTCGCCACCACGAGAGAAAAGAAACAGGACATGCGAGCGCTCTATATAGTACTTGTCCCTATGATTAGTCACTACATTTGTCGGACTGTTAGACCATGTGGCTAGGTCTAGAATTTTTATGATGATGAATAATTGACAACATTGCTTACTATTGTTATTCGAGGCGTGTGCGTGTGTGCGTGGACTAATATCGATCAAGTTAGTGAAAACTTGTGCCGGGAAAAACGTTCTTTGGTCTTTGCATGCGCATGTTGGGCGTGGAGACGGTCATGGTCGATGACGAGGAAGACTGGGACTAGGAGGGGGAAATCTGAGGTCCAGACGGTCGAGGATGTTACGAGGTGGTCGGGCTCACGTTGGAGCACATGGAGATCAAAGGTGGATGATGCGTGGAGAAGATACAGGAGGTGCGGTCCTGGGGGCTTCGACACGTGATGAGTTGGAGAAGTTATAGTTGGAATTTTGGAAAACCCGTGTTAGAAAAGGTTTCGGGTCCCTTATTTGTTGGAATTGGATTAGAACTCGTGGGCTTGGAATAAGCCTAGGTTTTAGGCCCTAGACTATAAATAAAGAGGTGGGGCTGGAGCTAACTCTGTGGCTTTTAGATGTAATTTTTATTCTAGAGTTTGAGTGGTATCAGGAGGGCAATTTGTAGCCACTATGATTATATTTCGAGAAAAATTTCTACGGCAATTTTTGGTTCGCAGTATTCGTCACGACGTGATTTCGATTCTCGTCCCGCGCGCCGTGAAGAAAAAGTCTGAAGTCGCGTTCGATCTCGCACGGCGTCATCGCTCGTTGGTTGAGGACACATCGTCACATCTTGATTCCTTCGGTCGAGCACGTCTCCTTGGCCTATCAAGAAGAGCTTCAGTCATCACGCCACGACGTCGATCATCATGCGTCAAACTGCAAAGGTTGGATCTGCTTCATCACACGCGGCGTCTTCCGTGCCTCGGTCAGCGTGAGCTCCAGTGCATCGTGCGGAACGGAACTTGCGACAGCTCTTCATCACAGCAAAAGCTAGCCCAACAATAAAGTTGTCCAGCCGGAACAAGGTAAGTAAGATTGCTAGTTGTTTTTTTTTTTGTTGGTTTTGCATGGCCGTACGTGAGATGAATTGAAAAGTGAGCATGCATGTTCTAGCCGTGAGCTATCATTGAATTAGCTATTTTGTCTTCTTGTGATTAGACATGATTAGGAGAGAGAGGTATTAGAAGGTTAGATGCTACGCAATTAGAATTTCTTGTGCCTCGGTTTTTCCGTGATCAAATGATTGAATATTATTATTATTATTATTATTATTATTATTATTATTATTATTATTATTATTATTATTATTATCTTTGGCTGTCTTTTGCTTTTGTGTGTGCTTCTGTCATTTGCACGTTTAAAAATATTAATAAATTTTTTAAAAAAGCTTCCGCTGGAGACTGCAATCATTCACCCCCTCTGATTGCCATCGACGATCCTACACGGACAGATTAAATTGTGCTCACAATGGCCGGCGGACGACCATCAGACGACGGTACAAGAACCAGGACAATGCTGACGACGAACCATGGGACAAGCAAAGTAAGCGCTACTAACTTACCAGAAGAAATTGTGCGATTTGGTGTTGCATGATTATAAAATATGTGCTGCATTTCAATCACGACATGCTAGATAAGATCTCTTGCCTGTGGGTATGACTTAAGAGCATAGGTCTAGTATTGGTTTCCTGATGCGTGTTCATTCAGCCCGCAAGCAGTTCGTTAAATGTCCTGACCCAAACAAGGCTGGTGTGTATGCATCATTTCTGAATTACTTGTGGTGGGAGTCGCCATTATGCATGCAGCTGAGTCAGATTAGCAGCGACTCCTTCGGCACGAAGACGCGCTATTGATCAATCAGCAGTGATGCCCATACTAAACAAACAGCAGTCATGCGACCTTTGTTCTTCGTAGTTCCCAGTTTATACATACTGGTATACACTTGATTAGTTAAATATCACGCAAGTGTGGCCGTCTTGACGAGAGGTAGAATACTCGGAAAACTACTAGCATCAGCGTCTGGTACAAGCTTCAATTCGCCTTTGAGCTTTCATGCTGGCTTTTACTTGCTTCGTTTTTTGCGTTCTGTTCCTAGCTTATCGCCTGGTAAGTCGAGTCTCTTTCTTCTTTTTGAAAGCGTGGTTAGTCGAGTCTTGATCCCACTGCTTGGCTCGAACGCGTATTCGTCTGGTCAGTCAACTTGTGTGTTGTCAGCTGTGGGACCCAGAGCAAGCTTTTCTTTTTGTTGGCATCTTGTGTGAAAGAAAGAAAAACATATTATTATTCTTCCTCAGGCTTAGCGGAGCCCGGGTCCTCTCTTCTTCCATCCGAAACAGTCATGAAAGCACCTCTTAACCAGTTTTTGGATTTAAATTATACGCTGGACTCGGCTTTCAGCGTTAGTTGAATTTTTTGGATTTCGTTCAAGAATTTTGATTGGATTTTGTGATTAACCAAATAAATAAATAAAAGTAAAACCAAAACCTATGACTAAGAGACATGTAATTGGAAAACAAATTAAATGAAAATTTGAATTGAACCATTGAGTTTTGATCTAATTTAAAATCATAAAAGAAAAATAGAAAGTAAAATAAAAATAGAAAATTTGAATATGAAAAGATGGTCCAAATTGAATTCAAATTAAATAATGGAAGAGAAAAATAACAAAAGAAAAAGGGTAATTCCAAAACCCATGTTGGGTCGGCCAATTTCTTTTTCCCTTAATTTCTTGTCCAGCCCGACCCAGTCACACGGTGCACACCATCGTTGCCGCCCGGCCCCGTCATTGCCATACCCTGACTGCACCTTCGATATTGCTGTTTAATTTGTACAGCAAAATATCATAACTTGTTCCGAAAGGTGGCTCATACACTACTAAGAGAAACACTTTTGGTAATCGAAGAGGTGAGACTAGGAGATTTCTATACTAATCTAAAAATTCGTACTTCTTTTGGAGTAGAACATGGGACTATATAAAGACAAGAATCACTGCACTACATGTCTAGTGGTAATGATTTATGATTTTTTCTTTATATGATTTTTTAATTTACGTGATAAAAAATTTTAATCTGTTCTAGTGTAGGATATCCGTACCCAACATCTGTTTCTCCTGTAACATAACCAAGATGTTAGGTCGATGTCCACGAGCAAATATACACTGATACACACTTAAGTAGTACTAGTAAGCTTTCTTAGCTATGGAGGCAGCTACTGCATATATTTGCTGCCTTGGTGTTTGGACCTATGTGCAGCGAAGATGCTACCTGCCACATTTATCTTTCACGCGTTGCACTGTCGGAACGCAAAACTTTCGAGTACATCGTTTCACAAATGAGTAGACGAATCTGGTCTTCTGATCAGGTATACCATTCCACGATGAGTATGCCTTAAGTACACTGGAAGGAAGGAATACAATTCGATGTTTACTTGCTTGACTCGTGACTTGTGACGAATAAGCAGCAGTGAATAAGCTGGGTCGCCTATAAATATTGAAAGCTTCCGTTCCTCCCGTAACATAACCAAGATCTTAGGTCGATCTCCATGAGCAAATATACACTAATACAGAGTTACGCAGTACTAGTAATTATAAGCTTGCTTAGCTATGGAGGCAACCGCGCTGAGCTTGGCCAAGCTCACCCTCGACACGGTGCTGCCCGTGGCCAAGAACGCTCTCGCCGACGAGGCCATGCTCCTGCTCGGCGTCCACAAGGAGGTGTCCTTCATCACCAACGAGCTGGAGATGATGCAGGCCTTCCTGCGGGCGGCTGGCGCCGGCGACCGCGCCCGCAACGAGGTCGTCAAGATATGGGTGAAGCAGGTCCGTGACCTGGCATACGACGTCGAGGACTGCCTCCAAGAGTACCTCGCCCTCGACCTCGGCACGGGGCATAGCCTGCCGCCGTTCGGTGCGTGGCTCAGGGCGTGCGCACTCCCGTCTGCCACGCAACTGAGAGCCCAGCACCAAATCGCCGTCCGGATAAGGCTGGTGAAAGGCAGGGTCGACGAGGTTAGCAAAAGGAACCTCCGTTACAGCATCGTCATCTAGCCGGGCCCTGCACCCAACCCGGTTTCCATCGAGGACATGGAGATCTTCTCCCAGGATTTCGCTGCCGACATCGCCATCGAGGAGTCACAGCTCATCGGACGTGACCGAGTTCGAGACGATCTGGTCGGCCGCCTGGTGGGATCGGAGAGTGGCGCGCCGCTCCAGGTGCTCTCCGTGTGTGGCATGGGCGGCATGGGCAAGACAGTGCTCGCGCGGGAGGTGTTGAGGAGCCCGGAGCTCGCGCGGGCGTTCCAACTCCGAGCCTGGGTCACCGTGCCGCACCCCTTGGGCATGGCCGAATTCATTCGAAGCCTCGCGAGACAGCTAGACATCGTGCCGCACAGCAGCGCAAGCCTCACGGCCCTCACCGAGGCAGTGGTGCGCCAGCTGGGGGACAAGAGGTATGCCATCGTCGTCGACGACGTGGCGACCATTGCGGAATGGGAGCAAATCAGGAAGGTGCTGCCCGACGGAAAGAGAGGGAGCTGGATAATCGCGACAACGAGGGACAAGGGTGTCGCCGAGTTGTGCTCCTCACCATCCGACCTTGTGTACGAGCTCAGCTCTCTCACAAACGCGGAGTCACTTCAACTTCTCTACAAGAAGGCATAGATAAACGACGGGCCGTTGATGGGGGAGCTGATGGAGATGGCCAACTCCATCCTTCAGAGATGTTGCGGGCTGCCGCTGGCGGTCGCCGCCGTCGGCAAGCTATTGGCCACAAAGATGAAGAAGTTGGTGGAGTGGAAGAAGCTGCACAACCACCTCGGCTCGGAGCTGAAGAACAACCCGGGTTTGGGGTCAATAAAATATGTCCTCACGTCCAGCTACGACGCGCTGCCGTACCACCTCAAGTCTTGCTTCTTGTACCTCAGCGTCTTCCCCAAGTACCGCGAACTTCGCCAGAATCGCGTGTTATGGCGGTGGATAGCCGAGGGGCTGGTGGCTGAGAGGCCGGATATGCATCTCTGGGACGTTGGGGGAGGGCTACTTCAATCAGCTTATCAGCAGGTGCATGATCCAGCCAGCGACCACCTGGGTCAACCTCGATGGTCAAATCAACACCGCCCAGGTCCACGACATGATGCGTGAAATCATCCTTGCCAAGTCCGCCGAGGAGAACCAGCTCTTCGTTCTCAACAACCGCCAGCTGCCGTCGAGGCAGCGCCCAAGGGAGAAGGTCCGGCACTTGGTCGTCAGCAGCGGCGTTGACTGCCGCTGGCAAGCTGGGATCGACGTCATGGAGAGCATTAACAACCTGTCGCACGTTCGGTCGCTGACGGTCGACGGAGAGTGTCCGTCGCGCCTCATCATCCCCTCCAAGATGAAGATGCTCAGAGTGCTCGATCTGGAGGACTGCCCGAACGCGACGAACGCCCATATCGTGGACATCGGCAAGCTTCGCCATCTCAAGTACCTGGGCCTAAAAAGAACTAGCATCACTAGGCTCCCCGAGTCGCTCGGGAGGCTCAAGTTCCTGCAGTCCAAGGTCACCACCGTGCCGCAAAGCCTCACCAAGCTGGAGAAACTGCAGCACTTCACCGTCGGCCACTGCATGTGCCACAACGACAACAATAAATCCCGCGGCGGAGTCAGGCTCCCCGACGGCTTCGGAAGGCTGAGGAGCATGCACAGTATGGGTCGGGTGGCCGTCGGGAAAGATGGCCACCGCACGCTCAGGGATATAAGCAAGCTGGTCGAGCTCAGCTATTTGGAAATCACGGAACTCACCGACAAAGATGGTGCCGAACTCCAGGACACACTTCATGAGCTCGTCGGTCTTAAAGACCTCGAGGTGCGCGCTAGGAGCACCGGCACCGGCAATCATGGCTCACTCCGTTGCCTGGAATCGATATCGTCGCTGCCGCATCTCATCACCCTTCGGCTGTGTGGGTTCCTCGGCAAGCTACCCCATTGGGTCCAGTCACTCCAAGGCGTCACCAAGATCAAGCTGCTCGGCACGGAGTTGGAGCAGGACGCGGTCGAGGTTCTTGGGGATCTCCCTAGCCTAACAGGTTTGCATCTCTGGAGGAAGTCCTATGTGGGGCAGCGGTTGAACCTGCGCCCAGGCAAGTACGCGAAGCTGAAGCTCATCAGCATCGACCGCCTCGAAGACTTGGTGTCGTTGGTCATTGAGAAAGAATCCATGCCGAGTCTGCAGTGGCTGTGGCTCAAACGATGTCGCATGTTGAGGGACGACGAGGACGGTGTCGTCGGTGTGACGTTCCTACCGCTGCTCAAAGAGGTCCAGGTCAAGTTCAACGACGGTGATAAACCCACGCTACATGCTATCCTGCGAAAGAAATTACTAGAAAAGCACCCAAATCGCCCACAGTTCGAGTATGTGCTGAGCATGTAGCTCTGCATACTTAGCGAGCTATATAAATTGCTATAGCACTTTCGTTTTTTTAAGGTTTTTGGTTTTGATTTCTCTAAAAATTAAAATAACAAGAAGGTTTTTTAAAGCCACTTCTTTAGCTCCAAATAGCTTCTCAAATTTAAAATTGTACCCTCTTTGCTTCTACGTCTATACCGTGCAACACTTCAGTTTGTTTCATCAACTGATTACGTTACGGAAGCGAGCAAGGGCGTCTATATAAAGCCCAGGCCCCACGAGTCACGTCCAGAAGTACAACGTCGCCTTGCTTAGCTTTCCCATAAGCCAAGAGAAAGAAACTTTCTTCTTGAGCTAGTTATCTAGCTAATTGTACGCAACCATGGTGCACTCCGACCACAGCATCCACGTCCTCCTTGTCCCGTACCCCGCCCAGGGGCACCTCAACCCGATCCTTCAGTTCAGCAAGCGTCTCGCCAGCCACAGCGGCGTCCGGTGCACCGTCGCGGTGACCCGGTTGGTCGTCGACACGACCAGGCCGTCCCCCAGCTCGGTCCACGTCGCCGTCTACTCCGACGGCTGCGACGACGGTGGCACCTGTTGTATAACTGAGGGCGAAATGGGAATTTCCCAATTGAGGAAAAGGAAAAAAAATTTATGCTGGTGGGGCCCATCTGTCGGTGGGCCGTGTGAGGAGATAAGGAGGAGACGGTTCGTCTCCTCCCACAGGCCGGTGCGGGCGGTGCGGCTCCTCTGGATCTGCGCTTTCCTCGGGCGATGGAGGCGGCTGGGTCTTGGGGGCGATGGCGATGGAGGCGGCGTCGGCGCGGGCGTTTCGGCGCCAGCCGCACTGCAGCCCGCCGTTCCCCTCCTCTCCGCTCCGCTATAAAGCTCGGGCTCTCTCCTCTCTTCGGTACGGCGAAATCCAGTGAGCTCTCTCCCCTCCTCTCTTTTCTCCGGTGGTGGTCTCGGGTTCTTGGACGGTTGGCCGGCTTTTTTCTGCTCCACCGACAGCCGTGAGGCTTGACCCGTGACTAGGGTTTTGATTTGCGCTTGAACTGGGAGCATCACCGTGAGGCTTGAGTTGTGCTTTGGGTGTTCTTGGCCGGAATACTCTTGTGGCGTGTGGTCTTGTGCGGCAAACTTCTACCTCGACTTCCTGTTGCTTGCGGCTGATACGGGAAGAAGGGCATTCTATCTCCGGCGACCATCTCCCTGCTCGGTTTGTGGGGGGCATTGGTTTTTTGGGACAGCGCAATCGCGTGCCTTGCTCATTTCAATAACTTCAGGTGATTTCGAATATCACCGTATTGTGAGTATTCTGGTGCTTGATCTTTGCAATTTGGTGGTATACCTCTTATATCAGTGAGTCTTGTTAAAAGATCATTTGCAAAGATTGAATTCTGTGGACTTTAGCTCTGTGATGAAATGACATACTGCTGAAATTTTATATGAATGTGAGGGTAGATTTACTTTGTGTATTCAACTGAATCTGCTATTAGTTTGTTCACTGATATCAAATCTGCTAGCTGCTCTATTTCTAATATCTGTGTGAGGTCGGTCTAGTTTGGTCTTTTCTGACCTCTGTCGAACTTGTTGATTCGGGCTGCAGCTAGTTTTGTTATTGACTGGTCTGTGCCGAACTTTGTAAATCAAAAGGTTACTCTGTCAGGTTGGATTCTTGTAGGTTCGGCTCTGTCCAGTCAGTTTATTTTTTATCTGGAAATACTTGTAAATAGCAAGATTCAATTGTAGCTCAAAAGTAAATTTACAACTGTCATATAAAATTAAGATTAGGCATTGTCATGGCGGTGATGGCCAAGATTGATTCTTGTGCAACTTGCTTTCTGAGAGCAATTAATACTTTTCAAATTGCAGTTCATATGCTGGGTTTAAACATATATGTTAATGCTACTTTAAGATTAGCATGCGATGTTCATGTTTACTTTTCAACATGTTAATTATATACATATATGTGACATTTATATTGGGTATCTGTTATTTTTGCAATGGCTTAAAAGATTCACATGGTAGTGTGTTAATTAAGTCATTTATATGCCATGTTTTCCATACTTGGATAATTATAATATTTGCTGGAATTAAAATAAGAAATATGCTTATACCGCAATATTTACAACAATCTAGAAAACCAAACTATAAAGAAATGGCTTCCTCATCTGATGTCGTAAAACCTGAAGTTTTTGACGGAGTCAATTTCAAGCGCTGGCAGGCGAGAGCAAAACTTTGGCTGACTGATCTTAAGCTCTTCTGGGTCATTTCAAATCCACCGGCGTTTCCGCTGGCGATCCCTGAAACGATGAAATGGGAAGAAGCTAATAACGCAATCTTAGCCCGTTTGCTGGCCATCCTGTCTAATCGCTTGTTTGACGTCTATGTCAACTTCACGAATGCCAAGCAACTTTGGGATGAGCTCGATGAGAAATACTCTAAAGGGGATAATGGAAATGAGTCCTTTATTACAGCCAATTACTTGAACTACAAGATGGTTGAGGGGCGGTCGGTGATGGAGCAACTCCACAAGCTACAACTCCATGTACGTGACTTAAGTCATACGACTGCGTCCTACCAGAGAAGTTCCAAGTGAATGTCATTCTGACTAAGTTACCGCCTTCGTGGCATGACTTTGTGACCGCTCGTGGACATATAAAGGAGCGCTTGACACTCAATGAGCTGTCAGCTGCTATCAATGTCGAAGAACGTGCTAGAGCCGGTGACAGCATGAGAAAGGCTCAAGTTCAAGCTCATCAGGTGGAAGTTAAAAGAACTGGAGGTCCTGGGAAACCCAAATTCAAGCCCCAAGCCAAGCTCCAACCAAAGAAAGTGAAGAAGAAAAAGGATGACATCGTCTGCTTTGTTTGCGGTGAGGCTGGCCACAAGGCCAATCATTGCCGCAATCGGAAGAGCAGAGGTCCATCGCCGGGTCAGTACAAGAGCCGCAAGGCTGAGGCTAATGTCGTGCTGGCTAACACCAGCTCAGAAGAGTACGTACCTATGGCCTTTATAGCAAATCCATCTATTGATTGGTGGATTGATACAGGTGCTACTAGACATATATGTGCTGATCGATCTTGTTTTTCTTCATTTCAGGGTGAAGGTGGTGGATCCATCCTAATGGGCAACGGAGCCGCCGCAACAGTACGTGGGATCGGACAGGTTTGCCTGAAGCTCACTTCGGGCAAAACACACACACACACTAAAAGACGTGCTGTATGTGCCTGCGATGACTCGCAATCTCCTTAGCGGGTCAATGCTGTGTAGGCAAGGAATAAAGCTTGTGTTTGAGTCAAATAAGGTCATCTTGACCAAGTTTGGTAATTTTGTGGGCAAAGGCTATGATAGCGGAGGCATGTTCCGCTTATCCATTCTTGACTTGAATAATGTAAATGTTTATAATGTTTCCCATTGCAATAAAGTTCATGATATTTGGCATTCACGGTTATGTCATGTTAATTTTGAAGCCATTATGCAGTTAAGTAAGATGAGTTTAATTCCATGCTATAATTATGAAAAGGGTTCAAAGTGCGAAGTGTGTGTGCAAGCTAAGCAGCCCCGAAAACCTTTTCATAGCGTTGAAGGGCGGAGCACCTCTCCACTTGAACTAATCCATTCTGATCTTTGTGAGATGAATGGAATATTAACTAAAGGTGGCAAACGATATTTCTTAACTCTCATAGATGATGCGACTAAGTATTGTTATATATATCTACTTAAGTCGAAAGATGAAGCACTTGAATACTTTAAAATCTACAAAGCTGAAGTTGAAAATCAACTAGAAAATAAAATCAAACGGTTAAGATCGGACCGAGGCGGTGAATATGTCTCACATGAGTTCTCCCAATTCTGTGAAGAAAATGGAATACTTCATGAAGTTACTCCACCGTACTCACCCCAATCTAATGGAATAGCCGAGAGAAAGAACCGAACTCTTTGCGACTTGGTTAACGCCATGCTTCAGAGTTCAGGTATGCCAGACTATTGGTGGGGTGAGGCAATTCTCACAGCTAACTATATTCTGAATAGGGTTCCACCTCGCAATCAGGAGGAAACACCCTATGAAGGATGGAAGGGGAGAAAACCCAACTTATCCTATCTTCGAACGTGGGGATGCCTTGCAAAAGTGCATGTGCCGTTGCCGAAGAAAAGGAAACTTGGTCCTAAGACCGTTGATTGTGTCTTTCTAGGATATGCTACAAATAGCACGGCTTATAGATTTCTAGTGGTCAAATCCGAGATGAGTGACATCACTACAAATATAGAGATGGAATCTCGTGATGCGACATTCTTTGAGCATGTGTTTCCTATGAGACCGAATGAAGGAAGTGACCATATCGGTATAGATGACATCTCTATTCTTCCTAGTGCGGATAACGCTGCTCCAGAGCTGGAGTTGAGGAGAAGTAAGAGACAGAGGACCGAGAAGTCACTTGGCGATGACTTTGTCACATATGTCATGGATGATGAACCACGAACCCTTTCAGAGGCGTATGCATCTCCGGATGTGGATTACTGGAAGGAGGCAGTCCGTAGCGAGATGGATTCCATCATGTCTAACGAAACATGGGAAATTACAGATCTTCCGCCTGGTTGCAAGCCAGTAGGTTGCAAATGGATCTTTAAAAGAAAGCGTAGACCTAATGGTACTATTGAAAAGTACAAGGCCCGTTTAGTGGCTAAGGGTTTCACGCAAAAAGAAGGAGAAGACTATTTTGATACATACTCTCCTGTGGCTCGTTTACCCACAATTCGAGTGCTTCTAGCGCTAGCCGCTGCATACAAACTCCTAGTACATCAAATGGATGTAAAGACCACTTTCCTAAACGGAGAGTTGGATGAGGAGATTTAGGCAGTGTTTGGTTCGAGGGACAGGGACGTCCCAGGTAGGATATCCCACTTTGGGGTGGTGTTTGCTTCTGGGACAAGGAGAGTCAAGGACATCCCACTAGGAATATTCCTTGTAGATCCGGGACCAGGCAATCCTCTTTTTTTCATGGGACAGAGTCATCCCACGTGGGATAGAGTCATCCCACCTCTTTGTTTTTTTAAGTACTATTTTGTTTAAATTTTTTTTAAAAAAACTTAAAGGCTTATGTGTACAAACATATCAACAATAGCCTTCAATTTTTTTTAAAAAAAAACTCAAAGGCCACACATGTCCCACCTTCATCCTTCCATCCAAACAAAGGATGGGACCATTCCATCCCACTTTATCCTTCCAACCAAACAAAAAACAGGGATGACTCTATCCCCCTAACCAAACAAAAAATGGGATCATCCCATCCCAAAACCAGGGACAGGACCATCCCATCCCACCTTGTCTCTAAACCAAACACAACCTTATATGCAACAGCCTGAAGGATTTGTGGTTGAAGGGCAAGAAAGGAAAGTATGTCGATTGATTAAATCTTTGTATGGTCTAAAGCAAGCTCCTAAGCAATGGCATGAGAAATTCGATAGTACGATGGCGTCGGTCGGCTTTTGTGTAAATGAAGCCGATAAATATGTTTACTATCGGTTTAACGGGGGCGAAGGTGTCATTCTATGTCTTTACGTAGATGACATATTGCTTTTTGGAACCAACATGGATGTGATCAATAACACTAAGTCTTTCCTTTCCCAGAATTTTGATATGAAAGATCTGGGTGAAGCTGATGTTATCTTAAACATTAAGCTTATAAAGGGTGAGAATGGAATTACTCTTTCACAATCCCATTATGTGGATAAAGTCCTAACCAGATTAGGGTTTATGGACTGTAAGCCAGCAGCTACACCCTATGATCCAAATGCAAAGCTACATAAGAACACTGGGCATGGGAAGGATCAACTTAAGTATTCTCAAATCATAGGATCCCTGATGTACCTAACTAGTGCAACGAGGCCAGACATCTCATATGCTGTAAGCAGATTGAGTCGTTATACGTCCAATCCAGGAGATGATCATTGGATAGCACTAGAAAGAGTACTAAGATATTTGAAGGGAACCTCTAATTTGGGAATACATTACTCGGGCCATCCGGCAGTCTTGGAAGGATTCAGTGATGCTAACTGGATCAGTGACTCGGATGACATGAAGGCTACGAGTGGTTATGTATTCACTCTAGCAGGTGGGGCCATGTCGTGGAAGTCCTCTAAACAGACTATTCTTACACGGTCCACCATGGAGGCTGAATTGGTAGCTCTTGATTCAGCAGCTGTAGAGGCAGAATGGATTCGAGAACTCCTTTCTGACCTACCTGTGCTGGAAAAGCCTATTCTAGCCGTATTGACCTACTGCGATAACCAAACCGTTTTGGTTAAGGCGAAGAGTAGGAAGGACAATATGAAGTCCTCAAAACACATAAAGAGACGACTTAAGTCGGTAAGGCATGCCAGAGAGACGGGTGTTATTACTGTAGAATACATCCAGTCTGAAAGGAACTTGGCAGATCCTTTCACTAAAGGATTGGCTCGGAAGGCCATCCAAGCAGTGTCACAGGGAATGGGGCTTATACCCGTATAAAGGCTCACATTGGTGGTAACCTATCCTAGGAGATCGGAGATCCCGTGAACTAGGCTCTAGGACAACAAACTGTGTGAGATTAGAGAGCACATCTAACGGGTCCCATTAGCTGCAGTGCTCTGTCTGTATGGAAGGTTGAGCATAAGCTCTTAATGAACTCAAGGTCTATTTGACTTATGGAATCGTCCTACAGGATTCCTAGAAGAGTTCACCTACGTGAGTGTGATTGTGAGGTCGCAATTAAAGAAAGATAAGGGTATACTTTCTTAAGCACTCACGAGCTAGATACGGGGACATGACCGGAACGTCCCAACCCGAGAGGGAAAAGGCAAGACGCCCAGTACAGAATGTGATTTGGGCAAATATTCTCACACCAAGACATTGGATCAAGGTATAGTCCTCCTTTGTCTGTGCAGAGTTGTAGTCCTTGTTGCTAGGCTTTGGGTTCAAACCCGAAAGGTACCCATTGTCGAACAGCTGTATATTAAACAAGACTTTGAGCTTCAGTCATCAATTGAGAAATTGGTGGGGACTGTTGTATAACTGAGGGCGAAATGGAAATTTCCCAATTGAGGAAAAGGGAAAAAACATTTATGCTGGTGGGGCCCATCTGTCGGTGGGCCGTGTGAGGAGATAAGGAGGAGACGGCTCGTCTCCTCCCACAGGCCGGTGCGGGCGGTGCGGGTCTTCCGGATCTGCACTTTCCTCGGGCGATGGCGGCGGCCGGGTCTTGGGGGCGACAGAGGCGGCGTCGACGCGGGCGTTTCGGCGCCAGCCGCACCACAGCCCGCCGTTCCCCTCCCCTCCGCTCCGCTATAAAGCTCGGGCTCTCTCCTCTTTTCGGTACGACAAAATCCAGTGAGCTCTCTCCCCTCCTCTCTTTTCTCCGGTGGTGGTCTCGGGTTCTTGGACGGTTGGCCGGCTTTCTTGTGCTCCGCCGACAGCCGTGAGGCTTGACCCGTGACTAGGGTTTTGATTTGCGCTTGAACTGGGAGCATCATCGTGAGGTTTGAGTTGTGCTTTGAGTGTTTTTGGCCAGAATACTCTTGTGGCGTGTGGTCTTGTGCGGCAAACTTCTACCTCGACTTCCTGTTGCTTGCGGCTGATACGGGAAGAAGGGCATTGTATCTTCGGCGACCATCTCCCTGCTCGGTTTGTGGGGGGCATTGGTTTTCTGGGACAGCGCAATCGCGTGCCTTGCTCATTTCAGTAACTTCAGGTGATTTCGAATATCACCGTATTGTGAGTATTTTGGTGCTTAATCTTTGCAATTTGGTGGTATACCTCTTATATCAGTGAGTCTTGTTAAAAGATCATTTGCAAAGATTGAATTATGTGGACTTTAGCTCTGTGATGAAATGACATACTGCTGAAATTTTATATGAATGTGAGGGTAGATTTACTTTGAGTATTCAATTGAATCTGCTATTAGTTTGTTCACTGATATCAAATCTGCTAGCTGCTCTATTTCTAATATCTGTGTGAGGTCGGTCTAGTTTGGTCTTTTCTGACCTCTGCCGAACTTGTTGATCCGGGCTGCAGCTAGTTTTGTTATTGACTGGTCTGTGCCGAACTTTGTAAATCAAAAGGTTACTCTGTCATGTTGGATTCTTGTAGGTTCAGCTCTGTCCAGTCAGTTTATTTTTTATCTGGAAATACTTGTAAATAGCAAGATTCAATTGTAGCTCAAAAGTAAATTTACAACTGTCATATAAAATTAAGATTAGGCATTGTCATGGCGGTGATGGCCAAGATTGATTCTTGTGCAACTCGCTTTCTGAGAGCAATTAATACTTTTCAAATTGCAGTTCATATGCTGGGTTTAAACATATATGTTAATGCTACATTAAGATTAGCATGCAGATGTTCATGTTTACTTGTCAACATGTTAATTATATACATATATGTGCCATTTATATTGGGCATATGTTATTTTTGCAATGGCTTAAAAGATTCACATGGTAGTGTGTTAATTAAGTCATTTATATGCCATGTTTTCCATACTTGGATAATTATAATATTTGCTAGAATTAAAATAAGAAATATGTTTATATCGCAATATTTACAACAGCTCCGATGAGCTAGCCGGCCACCAGGGCCCCTACTTCAAGCGGCTCAGGGAGGCCGGGTGGGAGACGCTGGACCTGCTCCACCGGTCCGAGTCGGCGCAGGGCCGGCAGGTGCGCGTGGTGGTGCACGACCCGTTCATGCCGTGGGTGCAGCGCCTGGCGCGGCGGCACGGCGCCGCGTGCACGGCATTCCTCACGCAGACGTGCACGGTGGACGTCGTGTACACGCACGGGCGGGCCGGCCGGGTGGCGCTGCCGGTGCGGGAGGGGCCGCTCGAGCTGCCCGGGCTGCCGTGCCCGCTCGAAGTGGCCGACGTTCCTGGTTGACACGGACGCGCACCACCCGTCCATGCGGGGGCTGTAGATGAACGTACCAGTTCGTTGGGCTGGAGACGGTGGACCATGTGCTTGTCAACTCGTTCTACGACTCGGAGCCTCAGGTGAGCGGAGCCACGGAAGCCCACGCATGCATGCACGCACGAACCAACTAATGCTACTAACATAACATGTGCACGCACAGAAGTTCACATCAAGAGTGGTTCTATCCAAAGCTCCAAACGACGCGAACACAAGGATACCAATGGTTGCAACCTGCGGGCTTACGCGCGGCCACATTGAAAGTTAGGTAATGGCAATACCGTACAGTGTACAGGACATGGCCTCGTGTGCCTCATGCAGCTGCACCACGTATTGCGAACACGATCGACTGCCAGGCATTGCATGCATGCAGCATGCGTGCCCATGCTGCGAATTGACAGCGCCAACCAGACGTATAATTGCACTGCCACGCCTTTCCTTGCTTGCGTTGCATCATACGCTACGCATACGCGTGCTTATTCCATGCAATTACTAATTACTGTGTTCTTGATCCTCTTTTAACGTTTTTGATTTTTTTAGATCTTCACGACACTACTTTGGTCACTATTTTTTATAACTTTATATTAAAATATATTAATAAAATTTTAATAGTATAAAAGTATTTTTAATGATAATTTAATAATATAGTTTTTATATAGCTAATTTAGATATAGTTTTAAATATATTAGTAAGTTAAATTTAAACGAATTCTAGGAAATAGTAAATCAAGTAATATTCTGACGTATCCTTCCGAAGAGTGAAATGAAACTGTGTATCGATCGAGTCTCATGCATTGGCACATTTTCAGGAAGCAGAGTACCTAGCGTCGACGTGGGGTGCCAAGACGGTCGGCCTAACCGTGCCGTCGGCGTACCTCGACAACCGCCTCCCAGACGACGTGTCCTACGGCTTCCACCTCCCACACCCCGATGACGGCGGAGAGCAAGGCTTGGCTCGACGCCCACCCCGTGCGCTCCGTCGTGTATGCCTCCTTCGGCAGCATGGCCGCGCCGGGCCCGGAAGTCCGGAAGACCGGAACAGATGGCCGAGGTGGCCGAGGGCCTCTACAACAGCGGCAAGCCCTTCCTATGGGTCGTCCGGGCCACGGAGACGCCCAAGCTGCCCGAGAACTTCGTCGGCAAGGCGAAGACGAGCAGGACCCAGGATTTTACCAAAGGGTATGCCACACCAAAATTTTCATATGCAATTCGGTAAAATCATTTGCCAATTCGGTAAATAATTGTAAAAATTGCACCGTAATTCGGTATACATGCACTAAATAATATGATAACTCTTAAATTCAAGGATTAAGTTGAAGATTTGCACAAATTATGTTAGCGTAAGCGTGGGCAAGAAGAAGAAGAAGAAGAAGGGAGACAAGATAGAATTGGCAAGACAGGAGTTCAGAAAGTTGTTTACAATCTTCATTATCTCTCTTGCCTCCCGTACTCTCTTAAGTACTCTCCTATTACAACCAATCTGGGCCGGTTACAAATGAGTTGGGCTTGCGCTTGCGAATGGGCCTGAGCGCACGAACAGCTTCAGCTCCTGCACTTGCGTCTTCTTCAGTGGGCGGTGTTGTCGGGTCATGTACAGTGCTAACAAATTACAATATAAATAATTCAAACACCATACTAATAGTCTCAAATATACATAAAAGAGACTTACAATACTACTTGTCTGACTTTTTTGGCCTACGCTTTTTAAAGGATATAAAAATCTCGATTATATCATCTTCATCCATTTCAAAGAAAATATCCTGCTCAATGAATGTGACTAGACAAATCTATATGACCAAACTGGAACCCTATAATTTAGGTGGTGTCTAGGCGATTTATATGCAGTAAATTAACCACATCAAACAATTCATGGAGAAAATACCGCCGTACAATATACGTATTTGAGAACAATTCAAGTGCTTTATACGCGCTGTACAGAACATATTGCCATGCATGCATGCATGTACGTATTGGAGAGAGCGTTCTTGCAAGATGGGGCTAGTTAAACTAGCAACCACACATGAATTCAAGTAACAGCATGCAACGATTCAAGTAACGCCTGACTGCCTGGTGCTCGATCGAAATCTGATCCATCAAACAGCAGCAACAATAACACACGTACCAATCCCATTATCCCAATGTTCCATATATACCTGCACTGCATTGCATATTTGCATCCGCCCAAGAGTACTAGGAAAGACGAGAAAAGATATCACCACACAAAACCAGCGGCGGATCCAGCGGTGGGGCGGGGGCTCCAGCCCCCCTATCGCTACCGGACCTTTGGAGCCCCCTGGAGCCCCTCCTAAATTTTTAGCCATAGATGTATAATGTAGAAGGGGCTGAGGTCGAACTGAAGGTACTTCAGCCCCTCCAAAAAATTTTCCTGAATCTGCCACTGTACAAAACGCAACAAGCAGGAACTTACGGGCGAAAAAAAGTAGTGTAATTGCATCGACCGGAAGCAAAGCAATCGGCAAATCACGCTGTACAAAGCAGAGTGCAGAGAAATGTGTTACTACTTACTAGCTACTGCTCCACTTTATATGCATCAAACTGGTCAGGAAATCCTTTGCAATTAAAAGCGTCCATCTCTCGCACGCAGGGCGTGCTCGATCAGCTCAACAACCACGCAAAACCTGAAGGAATGAACTGAACAGGACAGAGCAGAACCGAGACTTACTGAGTTGCTACTAGCCAGTGGTAATCAACGACCGACGGGGCCCCAGGATATGCCGTGACCCACCCGGCATATCCTGTGGATCCGCCCCTGAAGACGAGGGGGCTTATCGTGCCGTGGTGCCCGCAAATGGAGGTGCTGGTCCACCATGCCGTCGGGTGCTTCGTGACGCACAGCGGGTGGAACTCGACAGTGGAGGCGCTCAGCACCGCCGTGCCGATGGTGGCAATGCCGCAGTGGTCGGACCAGTCGACGAACGCCAAGTACATTCAGGATGTGTGGCGCGTGGACGTGCGGGTGCGGCGGACGGAGAAGGGGTGGTGAGGAAGAGGAGGTGAAGAGGTGCGTGAGGGAGGTGATGGAAGGGGAGAGGAGCGAGGAGTACGGGAGGAGAGCTGCGGATTGGAGGGGGAAGGCGAAGAAGGCCATGAGCGAAGGCGGCAGCTCGGACAGCAACATCGTGGAGTTCTCTCCAAGTATCGTGGGCCCAGCCTAATTCTGGAACGCTTCAATAATGTGACGTCCACAGTGCCAATCATTGGCTAGCCAGGAATTGAAACCCAGCAAGGCAACAAATAGTAATTGGAACGCTGCTTTTGCCGTCCTTAAGTTCGATCTCCTGGTAGGGACGTTAGTTGTGACTTGCCCGGCTTGTAACTCGACAGTACGAATGTACGATTGACTTATTACTTTAAACTGTAGCCCTTCTGCACTATCCAAATTCATGTTCTAAATTTTACATTTATCGGCTAGCATGTTTGCATTAGAAATTATATTTATGCACCCCTTTTTTCCTTTTGAAACGTAGCTATTTCTTGTCTTGAGTACTTAATAGGGAAGGACAGCCAGCTGCCCCAGCTTCAGACTATACACCCATGGTGGGCAGTACAACCGTTGGGGGCATAGGCCCTACCCCAAACGTGTCCACGGTCCACTGCAGCCTGCAGGCCTCCAGCGTCCAGCCCACCCGCGCGAGCGTCAAGTTTCCCCAGGAGTCGGGTCGGGCAATACATCCGCGTGGCGTGGCTCAGCTCGTCCTCACGGAAAGCGGCCTGTGCCGCGCGCTGCGAGCGACCGTAGTACGCGCGGCCCAACCGCACGGCGGCTCGGCGCGCGCGCGAATCCACGGTCCGTTCTCACCTGCCCACGGCCCATCTCAAGTAATTACTACAAAACGCACGCTACGCTCCGAGATTAGATTCTCCACGAAACGCAGTCCAGTCGAGCATGCATGCCCATAAGCCCGTCATAACTTTGCCGTATCCTCGGCCGAATTTTTGTACTGCTGCAGCTGCTGAGCTAGTGCCTACGGGCTACTGCACTGCCAGGCACAGTAGTCCTAGAGCAAGTATAATAAGAGGTTGTTAGTAGGCTGTATGCTGAGTGGAGGAGAGAGAGGAGGAGAGAGAAGAGAGATGGGCTGTAAGTTTACAGCTAGCTGAAGCACAAGAACTAAGAAACTTTATGAGAGAAAGGAGTGGGTCATACAGCCTTCAGCTGGCTGTAAACTACTATATAAATAGATTGATAAGTGAGCTATAAGTGTCCATACAGCCAGCTGAAGGCTATGTTATTTGCCTTGCTCGTAGTGAGATGGGACAGTGATTACCTGCAAGACATTGGCTGCAATGTCTTGCTCTTTTGTACGGGCCACGACAAAAAGCGCGGATCACACAGACGACGAACAGCCTGTCTCGCACTGCAAATCAAGCGTGTCAATTCTGTTCGGTTTTAATAGACGAAATGTTACATTCCACTAGGCAAACCGGAATACAAATGCATTAATCTTGTACCGGCCTAAATTCTGGACATTTCGGCCATTCCGCTGTGTACCGGCCAAAATTAGAGCTCCGGTCTGATGAGAATTTTTACAGTGCTTTCTTCACCTTTATCTTACAAGCAACCTGCCCGAGGCAGTCTCTCTCGGTAGTACTGACATGTAGAAAAATATGCATTTCTTCTTGTAATGCATGCAGCCACAATGATCTAGTGATTCCAAAATCGCCTGGTTAGACTCGCGGGTCACCTTTTTTTATTCATGCAGTCAACTTCACTTTCTGGTGTTCATAATATCTTTCATATCTCCATATTAAGAAAATATTTTAAGGATCTTGATCTAATTCTTAGAGGTTTCTGAAAACTTGACTGTTGTTTCATGTCCAATTCACATCTTAGGCTTATTTTGAGTGGCTTATGGCTAAAAAGCACTGTAGCTGGCTGAAAAAACAATGTAGCTGACAGAAACTTATTTAGCATAATTAAATTTAAAAAAATTTAAAAAAATATAAAAAAATATGTTAGCCCATTACGTATAATACAAACGAATACGGGAAAAAAAGAACCGGCCAAAAAGCTTAACAAAAAGCTAAAAGTTCAGAAAAAGATGAAATTTATGAATAGTGAAAAATAAGCCGGAAGCCAGAAGCTGAAGCTGAAACGATCACAGGGCATCCATAGTGTATATAACCCAAGGGGCCTTAAGGTGGGTCCCATCTAAACCTTAAGGCCGACGCTTTAATGTATATAACCCAAGGGGCCTTAAGATGGTCTCACTCGGCAGATAAAGAAAAATTGTATTTTAATGCTTGTGGCCAGGTCTTTAGTTTGAGGACCAGCCTCAAGTCTTTTTTGCTTATAGTCTGCTTAAGGTCACCCCTGTAATGTATAAGGTTGACCTTAAGGTAGTTTAAGACCCTCTATTTTCATACACTACAGATGCCCTTAGAGTGTTCAGAACGCCAGTTAAGTAGGAAAACTATTCCTTATGTGAAGGTCCTTTGGTCTCATCAAATTGAACTGGAAGCTACTTGGGAATTAAAGTCTTGTATGTGCGAAAAAGTAACATTACCTTTTCTACATGAGGTAATTCTATAACTATTTTGCACTATTCCAACTTCCCTACTTTCCATCACGATTCGAGGATGAATCTTTTTCTTAGGGGGGACATCTATAATACCCTCAATTCGAAAATCCAAGGAAATGCCAAAACAGAAAACCCCAGAAAAATAGGATCTACTCCTTGCGTATTTATACCCAGTAGCACGTGATCTAACTCCCCACGTTCACAAAATTTCTCCAAAAGGTAAGAGTTTATTTCTCTCTCCCTAAACCCATCTCAGGTTTCTGAGGCGCCACTACCGCTGGTGTGCGTGACGCCATGGTCACTGCGGGGGCGTGAGCGCCATCGGTGTGGTGCGCCGCCCTCCCTCGCGTCGTCTCCGTGCGCCAGGCAAGGCAGGTCGCCGTCGCGGAGGGTGTCGCCTTCTTTGATGGGAGCAGAGAATGAGGCTCCCATCACGTCACGCATGGCCGAGACCACCTCAGCGTGGTAGCTGCGCTATCGCCGCATGCTGCATGCACTACTAGCCGTGCTCGCTGCTGGCCGGTCGATGCGTCCTCACCGTGCATGTGTAGCACAGGCAACAACAGTCACTGAAACATCCTAAAAAATTCAAAACTTTTGAATTCTTTTGTGGCGTCATCCCCGGTCGTTCTCACCTGCCCTGCCAACTGCTGTCAGCCGGTCCCACCGCTTAGTCGCTCATTACCCTAGCCAACCTTACTCTACCGTCCTCGCACAGAGCACCGTTTGACCCACGTGCCTCTCCCACCGCAGCTCGACCTTCCCCATCCGATACACGCGCACCAACCGTACCAGCTATTGTCACTCCTCACCAACTCCTACAGAAGCTATTTTCCACCTCGCTAGCATGCTCACTGCTGTGGTAAGCTCTCGCCATCTCTTCCTTCCTCGCGTCGGTGACACCCGAACCGCCACACTGCTCCCACCGCCTCTCCACGCCTTTATAACTCAATTTCCTTCACAGAGAGCTATGTGTCACTCCTCACCACTCACTAGAACCATCCAATCGAGCTCCCTCTCACCACAACTCCGTCACCAACCTCCCCTGAGTCGGTGAACCCTAAATGCAATCTCTTCCCTTCCTTGATTAAACTTCAATTGCATTTGCCCATAACACCTCCTCAGTATTCTGAACACCTCGGAGAATGAATGATACCTAAATGATCCCATGTAGCCACTCTAAGCATCAGCATATAAATCTGTGCACGACTTAGTGAATAAACTTAAAGGAGAGTTCTTCGAGGCGTTACCCTGGCCCTAAATGACCGGATCGGGACATTGCCTTCCTTTTTCTCAACCGGATCGGGCAGATTTGGCCGCAGATCAGCCTCCCTCTTCTCCTTCCTCCTTTTTCCTTCTCTCTTTTCTTCCTCTTTTCTTTTTCTTTCTTTCTTTTCCTCTCATCCTTCTCTCTCTCCTTTTCTTTTCTTTCTTTCTTTTTTTACTTTCCTTTTCCTTCGGCCGACGCTCTCCTTTCTTTTCTTTTTCCTTCCTCTTTCTTTTCCTCCCAGCGTCGGCGCTTGCTTCCTCTTCCTTTTCTCTTCACGCCAACGGCTCCCTTCCCCTTCTTTCTTTTTCCTCGCTCGGATGGCTCCTCCCGCGCCTCCTTCCTCACTTCCTCACCCAGCAGGGAAGCGGCGACGGTGGCGGCTAGAGGGCGGTGACGACAGTGCTGCTGGGCCTAGGGAAGCGGCGATGGCTGCCGAGGGTGGCGCACTGAGGGCAGCGACACGCGCGAGGTGAAGCAGCAGCACTGGCAGCAGCAACAGGGGAAACGGGGACGGTGACGATGGTGCAGCAACGATGGTGCCTAAGGACGACGAGCGGCGGCGCTGATGGTTGGTCGACGGCGGCGCACACGGGAAGACAGCGACAACAGGCACAAGGGGAAGAGCAACGGCAGCAGACACAAGGGGAGCAGCGGCAATCGGGAGAGCACGGGGGATTGGGAGAGCAAATCGACTTTTGCCTCCTCCTCCTCCAGTCTCTCTCTTATATGTGGCACGGCATGGGCCGGGTTGGGCCAGGCTAGGCCGAGGTATTACAATATCCAATAGGGAAGATTCGTTTAGTCGCCTCCCATCTTAAAGTAGATGAACGATAGGAAGATACAAGAGTACATACTTATGGGAGTACCAAAGGTGTCCTTGTGCAAGCTTTGTTGGTATACCCTATATAACTATAATTCTATATATTAATGCGTTCCAGATGCTCTGCACTTGTCAAATCATGGTCTTGACTCTTGTTTACCCCTCAGCAAATCAAATCATGATGATGCATGGTTAGCACTTGTAATATGATACTACATATTAACGTATCCAACTTCATGCATGTAACGTGTACTTTTATTGATGTATCTGTCTGCATACAGCATTTATTTCTTTTCTTACCAGTTTGATGCGGACTTACTATTTTTTATCTCTTTGGAAGACATACATGGCAATCCTTTTCCTTGATCGAGTCGAATGCAATTTTAATGCATGTAACCAGCCGGCCGGCCGGCCAGAACAATATTTTTTGTCCATGCGTCTGATTCGGTCACGAGTGTAATGTATACAATATGAATTGTCCCTAGACTTTGATTCATACAAATTAGGCGTTCAACCCATGATACTATATTTACAAGTAGCCATCACAATCATTTTATATCTCAGATCACAAGATTGATGGTCTGGATCTTTTCATTCTCTATTAATATGTGAATTTCTAGCTTTTTATTTTTTTCTATTAACGTGGTAATTCCTAGACTTTTTTCACCTAGGAATTACGTGTCGCTTGAGGAGTCTCCAATTAGTAAAGATAAAGAAAGATATCAGACAAGTATGCCGTCTTGTCGAGAGGTAGAATACTCGGAAAAACTACTATCATCGGCGTCTGGTACAAGCTTCAATTTGCCTTTGAGCTTTCATGCTGGCTTTTATTTGCTTCTACTTCACTGACGCAGTCACAAATCACCTTGAGGTTCTGCGCAGGTCCATGAGTTTCGTCACACAAAGAACAGAGTAGATGATGGATGGAATCATGGTGAGCGCTGCCACGGGGGTGATGAACTCCCTCCTTGCCAAGCTCACCACGTTGCTGGGCGAGGAATTCAAGCTGCAGAAGGCCATGAAGCGTGACATCACCTTCTTGAAGGATGAACTGAGCAGCATGAACGCTCTCTTAGAGAAGCTGGCTGACACGGAGGTGCTTGACCCACAACAGAAGGAGTGGAGGAATCAAGTGAGGGAGATGGCCTACGACATCGAGGATTGTATCGACAAGTACATGCACCAGCTCTTCCACGAGCCAGAAAAGCCTAGTGGCATCATGGGATTCTTCCTCAGCTCCATCGAAAAAGTGAAGAAGCTGGGAGCTCACCATGAGATTGTAGAACAGATTCAAGAGATCAAGGATCGCATAATTGAGGCAAGCCATCGACGCAAGAGGTACAAGCCTGATGTGGGGGATAACACAGGTAGTACCAACATTGTGCCGATCGACCCTCGGTTGCCTGCCCTCTATGCTGAGGCATCCGATCTTGTTGGTATTGATGTTCCCAGGGATGAGCTCATCAAGTTGGTGAATGATGGGGAGGAGCAGTTGAAGGTGGTCTCAATTGTGGGGTTTGGAGGATTAGGCAAAACTACTATAGCTAACCAAGTATACCAAAAAATTGGTGGCCAATTTGATTGCCAGGCTTTTGTCTCAGTGTCCCAAAAACCCGATGCAAGGAAGATTTTAAGAACCATTCTCTCTCAATTTAAGAAGCAAGAGGATGCACGTACTGAGTTATGGAATGAGGAATGCCTCATTAATGCACTAAGGGATTTTCTAAAGGACAAGAGGTAAGTCTCTGTTTCATATTACAAGTCGTCCTAGGATTCAAATATTATTTTGTATTTCAAGCCATTCTACCTTCATTTAATTGTAACATTATGCCCGCAATTAATGGACCTCTTGTGCGAAAACATCTTAAATAGGACTTGTGGTCATTTTCCCGGTCATCTTAGTTATTATGCAACGAGCTGTAATTCTTTATAATGTGTGGTCAATTGAATATTTATGTTTAAATATAATTTTATTTGGACTGGTAGGATGAAATGCTCAACATTCTTTCCATGAACGTACATATATGTAATTAATTAGCTCAACATTGGAACATTACTTTTAGCTACCAGCTATGTGATTTACTTTTTATATGTATTTAATCAACATGATTCAATTGAATGATACTCTCTCTCATTTGATAGGTACTTTATTGTAATTGATGACATATGGAGTACCCAAGTATGGAAGATTATTAAATGTGCCTTGCTTGACAATACTTGTGGTAGTAGGATACTAGTGACAACAAGAATTGCCACCGTTGCCAAGTCATGTTGCTCCCCTCGCCAAGATCTTATATATGAACTAAGTCCACTAAGTGAAGCTGACTCAAAAAGTTTATTCTTTAGAAGAATATTTGGCTCAGAAAACAAATGCCCTCTTCAACTGAAAGAAGTTTCTACTAAAATTATAAGAAAGTGTGGTGGTTTACCATTGGCAATCATCACAATGTCCAGTTTGTTGACAACTAAATCATCTGCAAGAGAAGAATGGGTAATGGTACTTAGTTCGATTGGTTCAGGACTAGAGAAAAATTCTGATGTGGAGGAAATGAAGAAGATACTATTTTTGAGTTACAACAACCTTCCTCTCCAGTTAAGAACTTGCTTATTATATCTAAGTTTGTTTCCAGAAGATTATGAGATCGAAAGGCATCGTATAGTCAGTAGGTGGATAGCAGAAGGATTTGTTAAGGTTGATGGTGGGAGAAATTTAAGGGAGGAAGGGGAATACTATTTTAATGAACTTATAAATAGAAGTATGATCCAAGCAGTCAATATGAGCTACGATGGTCAAGCAATGGCATGCCGTGTGCATGATATGATTCTTGATCTCATTATATCCAAGGCAAATGAAGAAAATTTTATCACTTTCATTGGTGACCAAAGACATATGTTGGTGCCGCAAAATAAAATCCGACGATTGTCACTTGACTACCGCGGCCAAGGAAATGAGAGAGCGATGTCATCCGTGGTTACTACTCATGTTCGATCCCTTGGCATATTTGTTTATTGTGTCCAAATGCCTCCTATTTCAGACTGGCATGCTTTGCGAGTGCTAGATATAGAGTGCCATCGGATGTTGGAACATTGTGATCTTAGAAATATTGGGAGGCTAATTCAGTTGAGGTACCTACGGATTAAAGCACGTGGCATTACAGATCTTCCAGAACAAATAGGTGAGCTACAACATTTGGAAACGTTGGATCTACTTCGTACTGGGATAAGAGAATTGCCGGCAAGTATTGTTAAACTGCGAAGATTGAAAAGTTTACATGCTAATGAAGTAAAGTTGCCGGATGGGGTGGGGAACATGCAAGCTCTAGAGGAACTATCACGAGTAAATGTGTATGAAGTAAGCTCAGTAAATTCTTTGCAGGAGTTGGGCAGTTTGACCAAATTAAGAACTCTTCAGCTAGTTTTCCACATCAGTGACTCACACAGTGATAGGATGATGTACGCAGATATCTTGGCTTCATCGCTTCGCAAACTCTGTAGTTCAAACCTTAGATGTTTGCACGTTTCAAGGGGTGCTTCTAGTTCTGCTAACATCCCTTCGGATTCATTGTCCCCACCTACTCATCTCCTTCGGGAATTAAACATCAATGTTTGTTGTTTCCAAGTGATTCCAGAGTGGATGGCCTTGCTGTCCAACCTCACCCTGCTATGCATCAGGGTTAATCAAGTGACACAAGAAACCCTCCAGATTCTTGGGGACTTGCCCACCTTGCTATATTTGGAATTACAATCAGGAGGAGTTGACCCTAAGGAAAGCCTCATCGTATGCAGCAACAGATTTGGATATCTAAAGGTCTTCCACTTGTGGTGTTGGACCATGGGCCTGATGTTCGAAGCTGGAGCCATGCCAAAACTCGAAGTACTCTTGTTTAGAATCAGAGCACGTGAGGTGCAATCCGCATGCGGTGATCTCAGTCTTGGAATCCACCATCTCTCTGCCCTCAGGTGGTGCCGTGTCACTATTGATTGCAGGGGTGAGAGTATTGAAGAGGTGGAGGCGTTGGAGGCTGCCATCACGAATGCAGCCAGTCTACTTCCCAAAGCTCGTCTGGATTTCGAAAGAGAGATGGTGAGGGATGAAGCATGCCAGGAGGACACGAAGCAACATGAAGAGAGCTTAGAAGCCCACCTCGGTTCTGCATCTACATCTGGTAGCTGCATCTAATTAAGGTACTATTATCAATTATAAGCTCATCCAATCCTTCAAGACGCTCATGTACGCTGTTAATTCAACTAGAAAATGATTTACATGCATGAAATTTACTTTTTCTTCTTCCCAATCGCCTTAGCCAACCAAAAATACTGCTCATCAGGGAAAACTTCTCCAAAATTTTTTTCACCCCCCACCAATAAATCCGAAATTTGGAAATTTTGGAAAATCTCAAAAAATTAGTTCAAAAATTTTAAATCTGATTTTTTTAGTAGAAATGGAAAAACAAAAAAGTAGTGTTGGTTTTGGGGTTTGAACTCAATACTAGTGCTCTCCAAGCACTATCCTTACCACTAGGCTAGATAAGTATAGTACTTATTTTGTATTGGTTAAGGAATTTAGTTGAACTCCAAATTTCGAACCGAAATTTACCGGTTTTGCAATTTTGGCAGACCTTGCTGAGAAAACCGAAATTCGGCCGAAATTGTTTTCACCACTGCTCATTTGTGAGCCATTCTAAAAAAAATACTGCTCATCTGACCATATTCTTCTTTTGACACTAGTGACTCTCGGTTCCGTCTAGGCAAAAGCATATGCCATTTTGATTGGTTTGTGATGTTTGAAGAGGATGGTTACTCTCGGACCATATTCTTCTTTTGACAAATAGTTGAGGTATCCGAAGTTACTCATCTGATCGTTGGTTCAAGTTCAAATACACCTACCAAACGGACTGCATTGCATGTCTGGATGTGTTTTCAGCATTTTGTCCGAAGTAAAAACCTCCAGTGTCCCTCTGTGCAAATGGAGTGCACAGTATATTAGTTGATATGGAGTTCTTGACTCTCGATTTTAGGAGGCTTTTGAACATTTGGTGTGACGTAACGATAACTCTCTGAATCCTGAATTGCATATGTCCAGTTGTAGTAGCCTATCTTCTGTCGTTTTATTCTTGTTATGAAATGCATTCAGAATTCAGAAACGTGCAGGCAACCTCCGTCCTTTTGAGGGTTTTCCATCTGTCCTTTGGGCTGGGCCCAAATTCGGCTGGGCTATTTTCTGCGGGCCTATGGACGGAAGGAAGGCCCACTACGTTTCTCTCTTCTTGTTGTTGGTGCCGTTTGAGTCAATCAAACTCACCGGTTTCTACAACCGGTTTCTTTGTGTGTACTGTAGCAGCTTCGGGTGGATCGGAAAAACCACATGCGCCGCCTCCGCCTCCCGCGGTCCCGCCGCCTCGCCCCTGTCGCTTCTTCTTTGTTTTCATTTCCTTTTTATCTAGTTTTCTTTTTCTTTTTATTTTTCCTTTTTTATCTAGTTTTTCTTTTCATGTTCTTTTTTCTAGTTTTCTTTTTTTCATTTTCTGTTTTCTAGCTTTATTTTTATTTTCTAAATCAGCTGAGTCAAAAACGAAAAACTCTAGTCATACCAAACACCTCCAACATCCGACCGCTACTATTCATACAGACGCTGCACGAAAAAGGGCGATAGTTGGAGACGATCAGTTCTCTTCGTCGTTTTTTCCACTTCGACAGACGCTGCAAGAAAAAGGGCGATAGTTGGAGACGACCCGCGAGAGCAGCAGCAGGAAACGTGAGTGCTTCACTTTATCTTTGCCTGAACACTTCTTAGATTCGAATCATTACATGATAGATGTGAACCCCTGTCTGATCATTCTCTCTCTGTTTCCTTTTTTTCTTTCTGGCATTGGGTTAGATGAGAATCTGAAAGTACATGGCATGAACGAGCCACCAAAGCATGCAGCTTCCTGCCGGCCTGCCACCACCGGCGGCGGCGGCGGCGGCGCCGAGAACAGCCTTTCATTGGCTTAGATTTGGTGCTTCGCTGCTCTGCGGGCAAGACACCTGGCCCTGATCTTTGTTTGTTGGCGCGTTCTACTCCCGCCCGTAACCTGTTCGACAAATTTCCTCACCCAGCTAGGGTAGCTGCGACCGGTGCATAACACACATCACATCCTTGGCACCCTTGGCCAACAACACCATGGAATGTTTGTTTAGCTTGGATCGAAGGCTACCATGTGCACCGAACAAGTGGAGTATCAGGATTTATTCTACACAAGACCAGCTTGTACAACTGCAGCGCTGAAGCCTCCATTCCACTCACATTCTCTTTTGGTAGCACAGTTGCTGCGCGCACCATTGCCATCCCTGTCCATTGGCGAAGACATTGCAGCAACCGATACCCAGCCTATGTGAAATGAGTGACCTGGGAACATCTCCGTTGGCTTGGTGGAGTTCGGGTCCCTCCCTCACAAGCTCGTCTCTCCCTTCCTATCAATTATTCTGGCATCCACTTGCAAGTTTGTGATTTTGTCCTTCGCAGCACTATTGCCCGGTGCAGAAAAATCAAATCTTTGCAGAGCTCTACGAGCTGCTCTGAGCCTGCACTATCCTTGGCTAAGGCATGCATGTATTTGTACTTGATTTGTCATGAACATAGCTAAATTTAGCGCACTTTGATGTTTGCAATCTTCAGAAATCTGAGCCTGCACTATCCTTGGCAGGCAGCGACAAGCAAGTACTGCTAATGTGAATACATGCACTATCCTTTGCAGGCAGCGACAAGCAAGTATTGCTAATGTGGATACATGCGCCATCTTGAAACAGGATGGTAGGCTAACAGTCACAGTGGGAACGGGATGGTAAGCTAACACCCCCTGCAGTTGGAATGGGAGCGGGTCGGACGTTCAAAGTGGAGCAGAATTCCTTGAAGGTCGCCGTCGGGAGCCATTTTTGGTGAAGATGTCAGCGTAGTGGGAGTGGGGATGTGGTGCTTGCAGACTTCACCAAGAGTGATGTGTTCTCGTACAAAGTGTAGGTCTATCTCAACATGTTTTGTCTTTTGATGTTGAACAGGGTTAGTCGAGAGATATAGTGCACTAATATTGTCGCAGAAGATGACCATGGCCTTCTGAAAGGGTCGTTGGAGCTTCAAAAGAAACTGGTGGAGCTAGTATGACGCAGCGACGGAGTTGTAGGACGGCATGATACGCGGCCTTAGCGCTTGAACAAGACACAGTATGTTGCCGCTTGGACGCCCAAGACATCAGATTGTCACCAAGGAAGATGCCATAGCCCGAGATGGACTTGCGACTATCAGGATACCCAGTCCAATCGGCGTCAGTGTAGGCGGTGAGAGTAGTAGGAGGAAGGAAGGTAGTTGTAGAGGGAGAAGGATGGCACAAAGAAGGGAGGCGGTTGGTGGAGGACTAGGAAGCCAGAGGAGGAATTGGGAGGCGCACCGACAAGCTGTGGCCTAGTGCTCACCGGCGATTGGAGGTTGAGAAGGAGGAGAAGAAGAGTAGGAGGAGGCAAGCAAGAAGAAAACAATGGTTGGCCACTAAAATGGGTAGAGGTCACTGCGGTACACTAGTGGGGTGTAGACCGAGAAGTTCGTTAGAGTCGCCCATTGCTAGATGAGAGGAAGAAGGGTGGTGGGTGGGAGAAAAAAAGATGCTCAAAGAGGGGTCTCAACAGGTGATGCAAGCTCGGGGAGAGAGAGCTGAGAGAGAAGCCAAAGTAGGAGAGGGCGAGGTCGAGCAAGAGGGAGCCAAGGTCGCAAGAGTTGCGGCCTTGAGGCGGTGGTGCAGGCGAGGCGCAGCGGTCGGGAGATGGACGGTGGCGTTGGATCCGACGGCGCGAATGCGGGAGCCAGCAATGGTCAGCCTGGCTGCGGTACCGGAGATGACGATAGCTGGGAGATGGCGCGTCGGGCACGGGCGGGTGCGAGCGACGGTGTGGAGGCATCAGCAGGGGCGACGGCGTGGGTGCACGCGGCGGGTGATGATGGCCAGAGGCACATGCGGCCCAGCGCGGTGCAGAGGAAGCTGGATCGGGCGCGGAGTCATCGGCTCTAAGCGGGAGGTGGCTAGAAGATGACGCAGAGACGGCTGGAAGATGTAGTTCACATGGTATTAGAGTATATTGTTCACACATACACCGATGCACTATGGGCAACTTACCTTGAACTTATAATCCCTCACACGCTGACTACCCTACCGAACCGTGTGTCTTCTACCCAATAAACACAGCTCCTTTAACCGAGAGCATGGTGTATTCAAATACTATTTATTTCACTCTACAGAGTTGCACAGCTTTACACACAAGATTTCTTAACCCTCGTGACTGAGTTAAGAAAACCAGGTTATTTCACTACTCATCTCTTTATATAGCATCTACTCGATAGGTTCTTACCACACAACCTCGGGTATCCGTCAACCAACATGGAACACTTCCACCCGATTTCTGTGGACTTACTGTTGTTAAGTATGGTTTTATCGTTTCCATACCGCACCCTTCTGTAGACATTCAATCGAATTGAGCAGCTACTAAACCAGAGTTGATAGGTGTTGGACCGAAATGACGACAGAGGGGGGGTGAATGTCGACTTTAAAAAAACTTGCCCCCAAAACGAAGTTCATAAAAGAATCTCTTCTTCAAAAGCTATGGAAGCTAAGAGAAGAGATTGCCAATGCTTACTGAAAAACTAACACACAGGAAAGGAGAAACAACACAAATAAAGGATTTAACAGAAAAGACCTCAATTAAAAGCTACAGGAACCAGTGGGGGCGGTCAGACCGCAGGCCTAAAACCGGTCAGACCGCCGGCTACCCACCGGTCAGACCGCTCTCTCCAAGTCGGTCTGACCGCCAACATAGAAGTGGTCTGACGACCCCTTACTCCCCGGTCTGACCGCCCGTCGGTTCCAGGGCACAGCAAGGGCAGTAATTCAGACAAAAAACTGAGAACTTTGCATAACTTAGAAATTGGAAACTTTCCACTGATTCTCTCTGCCCAGAAATGCAAGACTACAACCTAGATAGCCAGAGAAACCTAGGGAACAAGAGAATCCATCTCAAAACCAAGAATTGAGGAGATTCTCTAAAAACTGAAAATTCATCAAATGCTGCACTAAATCTCAAATTCGCATCTCATCTTTGATCCTTTGACCATGAAACTTTGAGGATAGCAAGATAATAGCCTCTGGACTTTACATGACAAGTTTCAAGCCATCTCAAGGGGGGAAACAAGAATCACATCAAAACCCTAGAAGAGAAAAGAACACAGGAAAGCTAAAATTGTGATTCTTGCAAATCGATCAAATTGCTCTTGGAACTAAATGACCAAAGGGTCTAGAAATGCAATTCTATCATAGAGCAACCCATCTTGCCACTCCTCAGCAAGAATCAACTCAAAACACAAAAAGTCCATAAATCAACCAGAGAGGGCATCGAAGAAAAATAATCAGTAAAGAGGCAAGAACTCAAATAACTTATTGAAGGATTCATTCCATAAACACAAAGATCACAGAGGAGTCCCCATACATGATTACAATCAGAGGAATGATTACATGGTGGCTCAACTCATCTCCAACCTCTCCCTCTCATAAAATCAAGAACACCTCAAGAACACATAGAGGGAGAAGCTACGAAGGGGACATGAACTGCTGCCCTCAACTACTCTCCAACCACTAAAGCCTTAAAGCAAAACAACATCCCAAAGGCTATTTTGACTAAAGCAAAACCCAAACTCTCTCCCCAAGCCATGCATACAACCAGGAATTCACTCCTATTTATAGCCTTTCGCTAATGGGTCTCCAACCCGTTACGCCCGCTAAATCCCGAACGGAACCGCCTCCACCTGTGCAGCTTTGCGCTTTTACCGAAACGCCCCTCCTGCACCTTCCGGGAAGCTTCCGCGTTCCTTGTCATCCAAGCCTCGCAACCACCTCGAGTCTCCGCCGTTTTCGACATATCTGACCGTTCTGACCTCGACACCGCCCGTGTCTAGTCCGGTCACCCCGTACCTCGCCACGACTCCGCCTCGACGTCCTGCAGCCATCACAGACAAGAAACACATCAAATAGCACCGCTCGACACATGTAAGCATAAATAGCATCAATAAACCATACTCAGGCACGAAATTGCCCAAACGACCAATCGGGAGAAATAATATGCAATAAGTCCGTCTAACCAACCCGACTGAGCCAAATGCCGTCATGGCACGAAACGAACCAATCAAACTCAATCTTTCCAAAAACCTTGTCAATTACTCATCACCAACATGGGGTCATAACCGCACGGTCTCTCAATAAGTCAACGTTTGTGGTTGAGTCATTACTATGTCCTTTACTTAGCATAAGATTCCAGTCCCTATGTTTCACCTTGAGGCTTCCATCCTCGATGGCATTGTCACTCTTCTGCACAAGTTTTCACCCTAGGGTAAGGTTGTGGACAAGGATCATCTTGTGGTTTTTCACAAGACTCTCTTACCCTAGAACCATTTTAACAATTCTTCCAGCCAAATGCCAAATTATTTAGTAGTACAAAATTTTGAGTGAGCTAATCTGCAATTATTTATACAATATTTAAATATTACTAAGATTGTTAAGGTGAATATGGTCTTAAATTAAACAGGGTATTTTTCAATGGTAGGACATAGCTAATTAACAAGTCATTCTAAACATTTATTTTAATTAAATAAAATTTTACAAATAACATTAATGCAAATACTGTAATTAAATAATTTAAATTTTATAGGATTCAATATGACCAAAAACTTGTAACTTGCCTTGCTGTTCAACAAATTTAGCTGTCTTATACACTTCGATGCTTGGTTTCGATCCTTGCACGGTCACCTCAGAGAACTTAGGGGCTAACGCAAACACATAAAATAAATGAGTTCGCGCTTGAGTCTAACCAAGCTAGGAAAATAAATTAAGTTAAAAAGGAATAAAATGCAATAAAACCAAATGGAGCTGGTTTGGATTTTGTTGAAGCTAGATTTGGTGGAACAGAGGCCAAAAATGGATTTGGCACATTGAGACAATCAAACGGGGTATTTTTGGATTTCGGGGCTCGAATGAACAGTGTAGCTATAGTAGCTACAGTAACAGGCTGGCCCATGAGGAACAGTGCAGACGTGCAGGCTTTTAAATTCAAAACGCCCTAATGGGCCTACCAGCTTGACCCAAAAATGCTCGGCCGATCAGCCTACTCGCACGCACAACCGCCTGATGGTCGACACGCGAGTGGCCAAGATCTAGCCACACCGTCCCTTCTTCCTCCTTCAGTTGGCTCTTTCCGGTGAAAACAGAGAAGCGATGAGCTTGGGTAGATGGCACTGGCGGGATTCTCCGGTGAGCGAGAGCGGTATGGAAAGGTTACTAGTATGGCAGTGGTTCCATTTAGGGCTTTGGAAGGGGTGGAGATGGATGACGGTGGTCCGCGATAGGAGAGAAGGCTGCGAGCTTTTTGTGGCTTGGAGCTATTATGGTGAGTTTCCAGCAGGGTGGGGAGCGGTTTGACCATCCACGGGATATAAGCTTTGCGGTAGTGGTGGTGGTTTAAGCCAAGGAGCTCCCAAGAGGGCTGTCCATGGGTAAGGCCTTACGGCAGGCGGTGGCTCATGGCACTGGAACTCCTAAGAAATGCTCATGCTACAGTGTGTTCGCTATGTGTTTGCGATGCTCTGAGGATGCTATAGCGGCTGGGAATCGAACTTTAGTGGGCGGGGTGGATGATTGAGTGAGCGGCTCACCGGGCTAAGGGGAGAATGGCGGCGGAGCTACGGTGAGTGGGAGCTCAATTGGTTTGTTGTGTTATGCAGTTAGAGGTGGTGCTATGCTCTCTATGGAAGAAACTGAGCTAAAAGGGCGAGGAAAGGCGGTGGGAACAATAGGACAGTTCGGGCAACACATGCACGAGGAAGGGAGAGGCATAAGTCAATCGGCGCTCTACGCGAGGAAAGGAGTGAGGTCAGCAAGGAAGGGTGGCCGTCTGGATGGTGGGGCCACGGTAGCAAGGTCGGGCGTTGGCGTGTGAACACCCACGGTGGCGCAGTCGCAAATTGAGCACAAGTGAGGCGGTCGCGTGGAGAGGTGAACAGAGTGGCGGTGGCAATAGGTCAGTTCTCAGGAGGCGGCGGCTAGTGAAAAAAATGGGGAAGCAAAAGAAGAAAGGCGCTAATTCAAGGAAAGATGCCAAATTGGGAAGGAATTTGGAATTCAAGCAAAAATCCAAAAGGAATTCAAAATTTTTGAATTTTTAAGATGTTTCAAATACTTTTTTCTCTACTATTTCTCTGTCTTAACATCTAGGGTGTATGCATGGGAAAGTTTTCTTGTCTTGGCTATTTGTTGTTTGTGGATAATTTTAGCAGCCCAATTGATGATGTCGTTTTTTTAATTTTGTTGTAAATAATCCATATTTTATTTGAAATAATAAAAATATACCCACACAAACAATTTTTTACAGAAATAGCTTCCAGTTGCCCAACTGTTGGGCGACTAGAGCCTATTGCCCAACGGCCGTGCAACGCACAAGTAGTCCGCGGGCCATTGGGCAACATAGCTACAGTCACCGAACTGTTAGGTGACTGCTTCCAGTTGCCCAACCCTTCGGCGACTAGAATCACATACAAAATTGGCCGCGCGGTTGAGCCCTTGGCATTTCTTTCGGCCGAGTGAACAGAAGGCAGAAGGGAAAGAAAGAAGAGGAGAGGAGAGGAGAGGGAGAGGGAGGAGGAGAGGATAGGAGAGGGGAAGGAGGAGGAAAGGAGAGGAAAGAGAGGTTCAGCGACTTCCGTTAGGTAAAATTTTTGTATGTTGTAGTCAATATTTTTTGTATGAAGTAAATAGTTTATTTAGTATATAATTAGTATCCATAGAAAATTGTATCTGTAGAAAAGAATAGTACAACTTTGATATAGAAAATTTAGTCAATATAGTTATGGAAAATTAGCGGCCGTAGAAACCTGTAGTTGTAAAAAATTTAGTAAACATAGTTGTAGAAAAGTATCATCCGTAACCAATTAGCATCTGTACAAATTTGTAGTTGTAGAAAATTTAGTCAATGTTATATACGAATTAAGCCTCTATAGAAATTTATAGTTATTCAAAATTCAGTCAAAACTTTTGTATGAATTAAATAGTTTGCTTTGTACAAAACAATAGTACGTAACATTTATGATTAGTTGCAAATGAATGTAATTTCGCTACTACATTGAAAAATCATGTGTATTGTTATCACTGGTATATTGGTATTTAAATCAATATATCATGTAAATTGTCGAAACCCATTAGGCGTTATTTACAGTAGAAGAGAACTCGAGTAGCACGTCAAGAGCAGCATCAGTACGCAGTTCGCCGATAGAGAGTTAATGCTATGAGGGTAGTGCAGTTGGTTATAATATATGAATGGTCGTTGAAATGTAAATTACAGTACATCAGTACTTCCATAATGTGTGATGCAATTTGACTAGTTGCAACAATGAAATATGTGCAGGCAAACTTCAGTAATGTCGATACCCACTACATTGAAAGTGTATTATGGTGTCGGCACCGTTCGTGAAGGTCCGAATGGTGTTGACTTGAGCGGTTTTGCGCAAGCCACTTTAGTACACCCAGATGGCGAGAATGCTCGAATCGCAGATATGATGCACTAGCTCACCCGCAGTTTCTCCTTGGACCCTGAGGTGTGCAGCGTCGTCATACAAGGGCGTTGGCATCGGTCTCCCACGAACAATAGATAGGAATTGAAAACATTGATGCACACTATTGCATGGAAGGGGTTTGTGCAAGGGTACCGGCGCTATGGATACGAGTGCGTGATGCTTATGCAACCATGCCCAATAAAAGTTGTACAAGGTCATGCTGACGGCTATCATCTGGTAGGTGCGAGCAGTTTGGGCACCCAGCATGTTGGTCAAGAGAAGGAAGTTGCTCATGACGAGGCTGATGCGGTACATGGAGGAGAGGAAGAACGGTCACAGCATGGTGAGGCTATAGGACAAGCTGGTGAAGGGGAGCATGTGGAGTACATAGTGCATCAAATGGAGAGCGATGACCGGATGGCTTGGGTTGAAGAGGAAGCTGTACAAGAGGACGATGAGGACAGTTTGGATGAGGATGAAGCTCCAAGCATATGGATCCCGTGATCATAGTTGACGGGACCTTTTTGATCGGTAAATACAAGGGTCAGATTCTTACAGCCATTGGCGTTGATAGTAACAATCAAATTATGCCCCTAGCCATCGCATTCGTGGAAAGTGAGACCCACAACTAGCAAGGTCTACTGCAGCCCGCGACGAATAACCAAGGGCTGCTGCGGCCTAGTCTAAACAAGCAGAGCATGCCAGAAGATTAGCTCCCCGCAATGATGTCCCCATAGCAACAACCCCATCCCGAACGTCCCAACCGAGCGTTTGCTGCAACACCCGCCGGAGGGGGAGGCGCCACCCCTATGTTGGTGCAGGGACCCGTGCAAGTTTTTCAAGTCTAAGCAACGCCTTAGCTTGGGCATGCATTATTGGGGTTGCATAAACTACTCCAGTGACTATCCTGACCGCTGTCGGGACACGAGCAGCTACTGATAGCCGGTAAGGACCAATTATAGTGTGTTTCCCCTACTATTTATCTTTTAAAGTACGCACTAACAACCCCTCATCTGGTCATAGTCCTCAGAACCCTTATGTGGCTACCGCAAGTGGATCGACCTAGAGATCCACCCATATGACCAGTGGGCTCTCGATTTTGAGGAACAAAACTTTAAAAAGGGGCCTATGAGTTCCGAGAGGAGGAGTGCCACAACAACGAGCAAACCAAGCATATACATCGGGATACGAAAGCTCATCTCGAGGCATGCACGCGTAGGGAGCGCGAGGCTCGCAAGAGGGAGCACAAGAGAAAAAGGGAAATGGTATCCAAGGCAAAAGAGGCCGCCAAGGAGTTCAACGCCGAGCTTGCAAGGAAGGGAAAATGGCCCTGGTCCACGCAGTAGGTCGGACCGTCCCGCACTAACTACTTCCCTGAATGTCAAATTTAGTTCCATTCCAAAAAGTAGGGGTGCAATCGGTTCGGATTCGGACAGATATTGCTCATACTGTATCCTAACCCATATTTTTTTCTCGGATTCGGGGTCGGATACGGTAAAACCGGATACGAATACGAATTCGGAGTATTCAGAATTTCGAATACGGTGCCGCCGGAACGGATACTTGACGGTTTCGGATTGAAAACGGATAATGTAGATGGATAGTACGTGCATACGGAAAGGGACATATGCTAAACCATACCACCATCACTTCAAGCCTTAAACTGTTAGACATAAGTACATAATAGAAATTCTTGATGGACATCATTTTCTTTTTCTAGGCTAAAGAAAGTTTGCTAAATTAAGGTAGAAACAATAGACAATTGGGGATAATAGACTTTTGACAAATTTACCTGTTCATTTACTGAAGCATGCCAAAGTTCATCGTTTAATAATACTCTGATTACATGCTTTTGATTCCATTACCTAGGAAGAGTGATCTTAATGAGCAAATTTAGGATTCCAATTGCACAAGTAGCAGAATTAGAAATAAAATACTATTTTAGTGTTTGTATATTTATAGTTGCCACAATTGAATGTCATATTCCTTTTAAAGAACTTAAACTTGCACGATCCAGGAAAACTTTCTATACACTGTACACCTCAACCAACCAACATGACAAAAAAACAAATACTAGCAAAATAAAATGTGAATTCTTAGCTCTTACCAGATAACCGACCGAATAACCGACCGGATAATTATCCAGTATCCGAATACCGATACTATTCGGTCGGATAACAACTCTCCCGAATCCGAATCCGATATGAATTATCCGAATCCGAATCCGACCGGATAATTATCCGGTATCCGAATACCGATACTATTCGGTCGGATAACAACTCTCCCGAATCTGAATCCGACATGAATTATCCGAATCCGAATCCGACCGGATACCAAATTCCCTTCCTGAATCCGGTACCGACCGGATTCGGTACCGGATTGGTCGGGATTAACCCAACCCATTTGCACCCCTTCCAAAAAGGTGTATATGTATCATAGAAGTAGTTCGGTTTGTTGCACCGTGCATGATGCTCTTTTTTATGCATGTAACCAAAACCTACGCGCTGTGTTACTCCCAACTTTACTATAAGTCTATTTTATTTTGGACAAGCGGATTTCCTCATATTTTTGCATTCAATTATTCGCTTAGCAAGTCATCCAACAACATTAACAAACAAGTTCTCCTCAGTGTATGAATTTCCGGTTGCATTGCAATATCACTTACCTTCGTACTTACCAATCGTTGTTATTTCAATCGTTCTCAAAAAAATATTCATAAAATTTCTTGCACTACAACAATATATGACGATCACAAATTGTTATCACGAATCTAATAGATTATCTACCATTTATAATCTACAAAAATCACAAATGAATCAGGGGACCCTCCCTCGTTTGCAGTTGCTAAATAGCCGAGCGACTGCAAATGTAGTCGCCGAGCTATTAGCGACAGGTTCCAGTCGTCCAACGGTTCGATGACTGGAACCTATCACCCAACGGCCTGCAATTGCTTGTGCGTCACGCGCCGTTGGGCGATAGGCTCCAGTCGGTCAACGGTTGGGCAACTGAAGCCTATTTTTATAAAAAAAATGTTTGCGTGGATATATTTCTGTTATTTCAAATAAAATATGGATTATTTCTAGTTTTTTTTCTCTCTACTGCTACTTTCTGATGCACGATGGACAGCTAACTTGATCCTCACACCTCGCACTGCCGCCGCAGCCACGATCTCACCTTTGCCACTCGCCAGGACGTGCTCGATGCCCTGCTGATGTAGATCTTGACATGACAAACGTCTCTACACTGCTGATTCACATATATGTACTGACCTGCTTGCTGCCTAATGCCTGTTACTTTCTCCCATTACAGTACTCAACTCTTGTCTTCTACCTCTGTCCAATTATTTTTCTTGTGCCCCATCTTTAAATATGCCAGATTTTGCTGCTCTTTATTCGATTGTAGCATGCTGGTGCTGTTTCTTAAGACTTCTGCTTATTCCTCTTGCTTAGGATCATGATGCAGTAGGCCTAACCCATCGTTACTCTACCACCGTGTTCTGCTTGTTCATCGTGACCAAACGCTTCCTCACCACATAGTTCGGAATTGTACAATATTGATGTACACTTCTCATACAGGATGGACTTCAAGCTAACGTTCTCATAGGAAGTTTCAAATATCTATCTATATGAAAAGGGAATTGGGCTGGGATTGAGTTGCTACCAGCACGCGATGAAGCTGCCGGAGTAGGCACGCCACTGGCCCGGCAAGAGCGCGCAGCCGCAGCAGAAGAACCTGGTCGTCGACATGACCATCGCCAGAAAGCAGCAGCAGCGCGCCGATGCTGTGTATTCGGTGGCCCCATCTGAGCCGTAGATGCATCTGGTCGCCGCCATGACCATCACTGCGCTGGCGAGCAGCAACAACAGCGCGCTGATGCCGTATCTCGTGGCCGCATCGGAGCCGTGGACGCGCTACGGCTCAATGTGCTCCGCTCCTCCGGTGGTGCATGCTCAGAGCTGATAGCTAGGATGTCGAAGACGACGACGATTATGATTATGGAGGCCATGGAATCGATCAAGAAATAGCTCTGGAGATGGACTTTGTGGAAAGCTAGGTCACATACCTTTTGTTGGCACGGTGCGAAAGGTGAGCGACGGGAAAAGCGAGGACGGGCGGCGGCGATATATTTCTGAAGCAAAATAAGCAGATGTTGTCGATTTTTGGCCATCTCTTTGTATGTCTTTTTATTCTTCATCTTCATGCGTATATACTCTTTATCTTCACGTAGATAAGGGTGTATGTTTCCTTACGGTACATCCTTTCTTTACCTTTTGTTTTGTTGATCGAACGTTCAGCCGCTAGCTTGTTTGTTTCTAAGATTCTTCTTTTTTTTATTCATCAATGTGTATAGAACATGTGCTTATCTAGGTTTTGTAATACAACTCTACAACTCTTTGTTATTCTTCCATAATATGAGAGTTGTATTTGTTATGGACTTCGCAGAGCAATTTGATTAATCTGACCCACCATAATTGAAAATATAGATCTTTCTCTTTTTTCTTGATAATTTCTACTTGTGAGGATCAATCTCAATCGTTATAATTTGGACCTACCACAATCAACGGTGTGGATATATTTCTTGTTTCTCCAATTAATATGGGAATTTATACCTCTTGAGAGCGAACGTGGTATCTCTTTTTGATTATGCTTTAATGACATAATAGATAAATATCCTCACATGTAAACATAGTATAAACATCTCTATGGGAAAATTAGTAGAATGGGGAAGTGTCAATAGATGTCGAGCGAATTGTCATTCAACCACACTGCATACAGGTTCTGCTCCATATCATTACAAGCAAGCACACTCAACACGGTAATTTTAACAGTAGTGCGAATCATGGAAAATACCAAATACTAACATAAGTAAGCCATGTAGGCATGTAGTCTGACAAACTCAGGACATAGAATAGGAGGTATGTTTCGCAATTGGCGAGCACATGTCGTGCAAAAGCGCCCGCGATCACACACCAACGCAAAGCACGGTGAGTTGAACTTGAATCGCGTCACATTCTGTGCACCCGCGGTCTCAGCGCCAGCGATCACACACCATGTGGGCTGCCGGGCAGCAGCCGGGACTGGGGCTGCCGGCTGCTAGCTGCGGCTGTTGCTGACTCATGTGGGCTGCAAACGCTCTGTCGCGGCTGTTTGCCGGCCTCTGAGTAAACAAATAAGAAAAAAGCTAAAAAATAAGAAAATTTGAATAACAGCGCTATATCTTTTAGGACAATGCAAAGGAATAGGGGTAAAAAACCGAAAATGCTAAAAAAAAATGGCCAAAAAGTCCAAAAGCCAAAATTTAGAAGCCCAGAGCTAAAAGCCGTTCAGAACGGGGCTTCACGTTGATGGCAAGGAACCAAGTGGCATGATGTCATGATTGAGATGGCAAAATTAATTTTGAAGTATTGAGATGGCAAAATTAATTTTGAAGTTTGAAAGGACGACTCAAGTAACACTACCGAACATCTGGTGTACTTTTAGAACGAAAAGAAAGTTCACTTGGTATCGTCTCATCGCCAAAGCAGTGGATGGAAGAAGAAGCACAGGAGCGTGAATGGGATCTGAGACTTACTGAAGGGGGTGAACTGAAGTTGCCTCTTCGATCTACTCTTTTTTTTTGTTATGACGAGCTTGCAACCTTTCTTCTCAAGTTCTTCATGACTTTCCTCAGGTAGCATATTTTCCATGTCTACCAGCTCCAGCATCTTTAGGGACGGCAAGTCCAAGAGCCCATCTGGAAGCCTTGTCATATTTCCACATCCGAAAAGAGCCAACTCGGTGAGCTTTGGCATCGTACCAGCCTCAAACCTCAATTTCTCAACGGGAATAAGCCAGAGGTCCAGGTGTTTTAGCTGTGGGAACCCTCCAGCAGGGCTGGTCATGTTGGGGGCTTCATAATTTTGCACAAGCAATCCAACAGTTACGAGGTTATGAAGCTTCCCTAGAATTGGCATTGGGTCTACTGGACAGGGGCGCTCAATGCACAGGTAAAAGATGCGAAGGTTCCGCGGGAGTACACTGCTGTCCGGAAACACAGTCTTGTCTAAAAACAGCCATAACTCAAGCTCAACCAGATGGTTTGACAAACAGGCCAAGATATCCACAGGAACAAACATTCCTCTTAATTTTAAAACCTTTAGATGTGTCATTTGCAGTAGAGACTTTCGCATACGTATCCACGTGTAATTATCGTAAATCCACGGCGACTTTCTACCAATGCGCAAGGTCTGAAACTGAAACTCCTTCTGTTGCTCTGGTACTGGTACAGGAATAGTTGATACTTCTATAAACGGGATCTCAATATGCCTCAGTGTGTCTATATCCCACAAAGATTTTGGGATATAGGGCACTGGTGTGCCTTGCAAATCAATAGATTGCAGGTTGAGGAGGCGTCCAATGGAGGATGGCAGCACCAAATTTGTACAATCTTTCAACCCAATGTATCTCAAATGTATCAAACTGCCGAGTTGTCTATAAAATTTCTTCAAATTTGAGTTGTCCATGAAAAGTACCCTCAAGAATCTTAATGTTTCAAGGGGAACAGAAGGCAAGCTGAAGCCCAACATGGTTCGCATATTTGATGCAGATCTGCCAATCTCGTCGTCAAAGAAATCTACTGAAGAAATGCGATATGCTGTCATTGTCTCTGAAGAGGATACATGCATGTCACCATGATTCTTGCACACCTTGAAGAAAACTTCTTTCTGGGCTTCTTGTACCGCCCATTCATGCAAGATATCATGCATTTGGACTATTTCAATCAATTCATAATCATTCCTCTGGACGACTTGAACCATAGATCTTCGAGCTAACTCCTCCAGGTAGTCATGTGCAGTTTCTTCTAGTGTGTTTCTCCGTTTATGTTGCACAAAACCCTCCGCGATCCATGATTTTATAAGAGTATTAGCTCGAAGTTGAAAATCCTCAGGAAAAGATGCCATAAAAAGAAAACAAGATTTCAGGTGATGATCTGGCATGTCATCATAACTACGAGCTATTATGCTCCGCATAATGTCCCATCTGCTCGTAACTTCCCAATCCAAGCAGCCGTCCATTCTCAACCATGCTTCTCGATGAAGGTTCTTCGCTAGGTATCCTCCCAAAACAACGAGAGCTAGTGGTAAACCATCACATTTCTTTACAAGACTCTTGCCAACGCTTTCAAGCTCACCGCGACACTTCGTATCAATGCTTTCATACGATGGGAATGCCTTCGAACAGAAAAGTTGCCAACATTCCTCCTCGTTCAGTAGTCTAAGCTGATGAACATGAGTCAACTTATTAGCTTGATTCGCAGCTTGCAAGTTACGAGTAGTTAGCAACACCCTGCTTCCGTTCTTGATATCAGGAAAAGCTTGCTTAATTCTATCCCATGTATCTGTTGTCCAAACATCGTCAAGTACAATCAAGTATCTTTTCTCTTTAAGAAGATCACGCAATTTATCTGTTATTTCTTCTACCCCCATTTTCTCGAACTCCTCCAGTATTCCCGTTTTGCCAAACTCTTTGTCTTCCCTTTTGATCCCCATAGCTTGCATTGTGATGTCTTTCAATACACGGAGCACTTCAAACTTTTGTGAGACAGGAACAAAAGCAAATGCATTAACACACACTCTAACGGCTGCTGAATCGTACACTTTCCTTGCTAGTGTGGTCTTTCCCGCCCCTCCTGTTGCCACTATAGAGATGACAGTTAGCTGTTTGTTCTCCGTATTTTTCAGTTCTTCCACAATTTTCTCGGCTTCCTTCTGAAATCCAACCACGACATCATCATCATCACCAAGAATTGGTCTATACAGTGGATCGGGTACATCACGAAGCACTTCTGGTACTGTACTCCCACCGAGATTAAGAATACCCAGATTGGAAACACTACGTGTAATTTCTTGAATATTCCTTCTGATACGACGAATTTCCGCATCAACTTTATGGAGGGTAACCAAGTCACTTGGCAATCGAGCATACCTTGAGATGGCACCCATGAAGCCCTTCTTCAGCCTGTTTCGCTTCTTCACATGCTCTGCACATTCAATAACGTTCTCAGCATCATACGCCGCACCTCTGATCTGGCGGACCCAGACGGCTATGCTTTCATCCCCGGACCTCCTCTTGCTGTCCGCATCATGAAGGAATCCTTGCAGCCGCTCCAGCTCGTTCTTCAAGAAGCCCACTTCACCGGTGACTCTGCATAGCAGGGACGTCTCCTGGATAGCAAGGTTGCCGAGTCTTCCAAGCACAGAAGAAACTGCAGACTCAGCCATGGCCCTGGTCTTGAGTGGTATCCCTCTGCCTCTCTCTATCTCTCTGCGGCGTAAGGTGTGGAAGCTCTTTCTCAGTTGTAATTCCCTCTCTCAACTAGAAAGCCAACTGAAAATTCATGATGCTTCCACGAAAATTCCACCCAGTTGTTAATTAACAAAGGGCAACGCATTAGTTTTGTCCGTAATGGATGTTGTTTGTCCACAGAAAAATATAGGGCGTGGGCAGGAAATGCTGAGTTCCCTATCCACGAGCCGTCAGATCCAGCCCCACACACGTCCAAGACCTCCATGGCACAGGCACTGTAGTCCTCTAGGTGGATACACATGTAACTACAAATAGAGCTTTGTAGGCACAATTTGAGAGAGTTGGAATACTTCCATGCCCTCGGACACCACCCAAGCCCCACTTCTACTGTTTCGTCTCGTGGCCAGGGCCCTGCATTCGTTCTGTCAACAGCAGATGTTATCATGAAAAGAATAACGGAGCTAAAGCCACTTTTGATACTGTTTAGCATCGTATTTACAAAAATAGCCTTATGCGCATCGTATTGATAAAAATATCGTTTATACCGTCTGGTGGGCGGGCGACAGAGCGGAGGAGACGACGCATGTCACCTGCCGTCCCACGAGCAGACGGCAGACGCCTGCCGCCCGCCCATGGATGACAGGTAATTAAGCTGGCTTAATTACCTGCCTAACTTCGTAATTTATAAGTTTTAAAATTTATAAATATAGCAAATGAGCTAAAAAAATTATGAACATTTTTTGTGGAGCTTCCTGAGGCATTGTGGTATGTTGTATAATTGTTTTGCAACTTTTTGAGGCCATTTGCTACCTCTAATTTTGTTTTGGAATGACACATAATTAACTAGGCAATTAAGCAGTTATACGCCGCTCTAAAAATTTTTAGAGGTAGCAAATGGTTGTGAAAAATTACAAACTTTTTTATAGAGCTTCCGTATATAGTGTGCTACGTTGTGTAATTTTTACGTAATTTTTTTCATCACTTTGCTACCTCTAAAAATTATTTGAGTGGTGTGTAATTAAATGGATGATTAAGCACTAACGGCGCATAACTGTTTAATCGTCTGGTTAATTATGCATTGTTCTAAAAATTTTTAGACATAGCAAATGAGCTCAAAAAATTATAAAAAAATTGCAGAATATACGAAGATGCCTCGGGAAGCTCCACCAAAAATGTCATAATTTTTTGAGCTCATTTGTTAGATTTACAAATTTAAAAAATTAGGGCAGGTAACTAAGCCAGCTAGTTAGCCGGCTTAATCACCTGCAGCCCCTCACCAAATAGCAGGCTTGCCTGCCGTCTGCCCACCGAGCGGCAGGCTGTCTGCCGTCTGATGAGGGGGCGGCAGGTGCCTGCCGCCGGTGGTCGTGCCGCGTGTCGCCTCGCGGGCGCTGCCGCCCGTCTATCGGACGGTATAAGTGATATTTTTATTAATATAGTGTGTATATGATTATTTTTATAAATACAGTGCGTAATAATGCCAAATCTGGTTTTAACTCAGAATAATGACCATTGTTAGCTATACGTAGAGGAGTAGGTGAGCAACATGGCCGAAAAAAATATATGCCGTTGTTAGCGACCGTACGTCTAACTAATGGTTCTCTGTCGGTCTCAAGAAACTTCAATCTTGTTCTGATATAGACAGCTGTACTTATATACCACTTCACAAGTTTCACAATGCTACATTTGCAACAAAGGGAACACCCCACACAAAAATGAAAAAAGATTGTTACCACATCATCCAAAACGAATCGTAGCAACAAATGAACAGTTTTTGGGGACTACCTATTACAACAAGAAATAATATTACAGATTTGCTATTGCACAATCGACTAATTTTTTTATCTCTCAGTCACCTGAAGTTGCACTCTCAATTACCTGAAGTTGCAATGAAACACAACATAAAAAAACAACAGCCAGTTATTGGATGTGCATATAAGGAGCAAAAAAAGTGACTGACATTATAAATTTTCAGGTGACTGTGCAATAGTCAATCCCATAATTATAAGGGTCTGTGCACCCATCATTGCCTATTTTTTGGTTGAAATTAGTTGAATTCCTTTGCCATTGGATCAAGATCCAAGAATTTTTTAAAAAACAATCTATTTTATTTAAAATAACAGAAATATACATGTGAAATTTTTTTACAAAAATGGCCTCCAGTCGCCTTACGGTTGGGTGACTAAAACTTATCGCCCAATGACCGCGTGACACGTAGGCAGTCCGTGGATCGTTGAGCGACTTAATTGCTGTCGCCGAATAGTTAGGCGACTGCGACCAGTCACCCAACGGTTGGGCGACTGATCAGTCGTCTAACCTTTCGGTGACTGGAGGCGTATATAAATCGGCTGCTCGGCCGAGCCCCGGCCATTCATCCGACGTGGAGAGAAGGGAAAGAAAGAAGAGAAGAGGAGAGGGAAGAAAAAGAGAGGAGAGGAGAGGGAGAGGGAGAGGAAGATGAAGGAGAGGTTCTGGTACTTCAGCGACGTAAAAATTTTTGTATGTTGTAGTCAATATTTTTTTGTATGAAGTAAATAGTTTATTTAGTGTATAATTAGATCCGTAGAAAATTTTAGTTATAGAAAAGAATATTACAACTTTGATATGAAGTAAATAGTCGTTGCAAATTTAGTAAATATAATTATAGAAAATTAGCATCCGTATAAACTTATAGTTGTAGAAAATTTAGTGAATATAGTTGTAGAAAATTAGCATCCATAGCAAATTAGCATCCGTATAAAATTATAGTTGTAGAAAATTTAGTTAATATTATGTACAAAATAAACATCCGTAGAAACTTATAATTATTCAGAATTCAGTCGTTACTTTTGTACGAAGTAAACAGTTCGCTTTGTACAAAACATTACTAGTAACATTTATAATTAATTATGAATGAATATAATGTCGTTAGTTCGTTGAAAAATCATGTGTACCGTTATAACTGGTATATTGGTATTTAAATCAATATATCATGTAAATTGTCGAAACCCATTAGGAATTATTTACAGTAGGAGAAAACTCGAGCAGCAAGAGAAGAGTGGCGTCGGTACGCATGGGAGCCGATAGCGAGTTCATGCGTATTGGGTCACAGGAGTGGGAGCGGTGTTGGTGTGAATAAGTACGGGTTATGTTATGATGGTAGTGTAGTTGGTCATGATAGGTGAACTATTGTTGAAATGTAAATTACAATACATTAGTACTTTCACAATGTGCGATGCAATTTGACTAGTTGCAACATTGAAAATATTTACAAGCAGACATCAGTAATGCCGATATCCACTACATTGAAAGTACACTACAGTGTCGGCACCATTCATGAAGGTCCGAATGATGTTGACTTGAGCGGTTTTGCGCAACCCACTTTGGTACACCTGGATGGCGAGAATGCTCGAATCACAGATGTGATGTACTGGCTCATATGCATTTCTCCTTGGACCCTGAGGTGTACAATGTCATCATACAAGGGCTTTGGAGCTGATCTCTCATGGATATTAGATGGGAGTTGAGAACATTGATGTGCACTGTTGCGTGAAAAGGGATTTGTGCAAGGGCCTCGGCGCCATGGATATGAGTGCGTAATGCTTTTGCAACCATATCCAATAGAAGTTGTATAATCATTCGGGAGGTGCGAGCAGCTCGGGTGCCTAGCATGTTGGTCAAGAGAACGAAGTTGCTCGTGATGAGGCCGATGTGATACATGGAGAAGAGGAAGAACGATCATGGCATGGTGAGCCTATAGGACAAGTTGATGAAGGAGAGCATATAGAGTACATAGTGCATCAAATGAAGAAGATGACCGGATGGCTTGGGCTAAAGAGGAAGTTATACAGGAGGGACGATGAGGATAGTTCCGATAAGGACAAAGCTCCCATTCCGCAGGAATGGAACCGGTTTAATGTTTAGGGTGTTGCTGCACATGACGAGCATGAATCACCGTGGGAGTATCATAGCACAGAGGTTCGATTGCATTCAATGTTTGTTGACAAGGCATTGATGCAGGATTCCATCAAGCGTGGGCCTTGTCCATGCAGCGGACTTTTTTGGGTCATGAAATCTAGCTAGGAGTAGTACACCATGAAGTGCGAGCAGACCAGTTGTTCTTGGAGGGTGCATGCACGTAGACCTAAGTATGAGATTCACTGGATTGAGTCGAAGGTAGAGCCGTACTCCTGCATTCTCAGTAGTGTTTTGTCGAGGCATCATAACCTAACGTCCACCTTTATAGCCAATTTGATGTATGGAGAGATAGTGGAGAAGAAGGACATCAAGGCCACGCACATCATGGTGGCTATCGAGAAGAAATTCAAGTACAAGATTGGCTACGCGAAGGCGTACCGTATAAAGCAGAAGGCTTTGGAAAAAATGGTTTGGGTCATTCGAGGAGGCGTATACAACCTTCCTTGTATGCTTCAGGTGCTACAGGACAAGAACTTGGGCGTATACATTGCTGTGAATGACAAGCCATCTACAAGGCCGCTAGGTTTTGCGGTATTGCAAAGGGCCTTCTTAGCCTTCAGTGCGTGCATCGAGGCATTCAGGTATATACTTCCTATGATCTCAGTTGACGGGACCTGTTTGACCAGCAAATATAAGGGCTAGATCCTTATGGCCATTGGCATTGATGGCAACAATTAAATTATGCCTCAGGCCATCGCATTCATGAAAAATGAGAATTACGATAGCTGGTTTTGGTTCCTTAGACATGTGAGGGTTGGAGTTATCAGCGCTCGTTCTGGTGTATGCGTAATCCATGATCACCACACCGGGATAGTGAAAGCCATAAGAAAACTTTAGGAATACCCTGAGGAGCCCTTCCCTTGGCCATATATGAGGAAAAGATGGTGCATTTGTCATCTAGGGGCCAACTTTTTCAAGCAGTTCCCAAAGCAACCATTGATGAAGCTGTTCAAGAGGCTGGTTATGCAGATCTAGAAGAGAAAATTTGATGCTTTGTGGATGTTGTTGGACAAGCATAGCAGGAAGCACGTTGAAGAGAGGAACAAGGGACGAGACATGCCTGGAACGGCACAACTCGAATACCTCACAGCACTGGATGAGCTTGACGCAACTGGTCCGAGGAGGAACTCATGGAACATCAAGTGCTTCTTGCAGTGGATCGAGAGAGAGCCATTAGAGAAGTAGTCCCTGTTGCATGACATGGACGGCGTGAGGTGCGGCATAATGACTACTAATCTTGCCAAGGTGTACAAGAACCTTCATTCTTAGCCCCTCATCACCATCGTGGAAGGTGTTCTGCATAGTACAATCGGCTATTTTAGGGAGAAGCATGCAAATGCCGCACTTTATGTAGTCAACTCACAAACATTGTACTTGTCAACAATTATGGCATACATGCAGGCGAAGACAGAGAAGGGCCAATTGCACACGATGCATGTCATGGTCCATAGGGAGCATCATTTCGACGTGCTCCTCTGGGATAGAGCCGGATTTGGGACAGCTCGTGCTCTTGTTACCCATGAGATAAGCCTTGGAAATTATGTAAACGAACCTAGCTGCTAGTGCAACAAGCCGAAGCTGTTACACAAGTCATGCTCTCATGTCCTCGCCGCATGCGGGACTGTGGGCATGGATCTTTCGAATTTCATGTCCGAGTACTTCTTTAAGGAGAGGGTGATGCAGGTGTGGTGTGGCAAGCTTAGGAAGTTCAGGGTTGTGTTGAACTTCGCCACTTTGGATATTGCAGGGAGGACCTGGATTCTGGATGTTGACATGCTGAAGGGTGGGAAGGGTCGATGACAGAGTCGTCATACTACAAATGATATGGACGAATCACACCCGGAGCGCCTGGTAGACGCTGCGGGCGCTGCGATTAGGAGGGGCACACAGCTAGACGATGTAAGGCACCTGTTGATAAGTAGTCAGACCGACATGGTTTCTGTAGCTAGTTGTTGGAGTATGCGAAGTGGCTTCAAGACTAGAAATCATTGTGCATTATAATCTGTACTTTGTTAGTTAGCACTTTTGATGTACGTAGTGTCGTACTAATTGTATCGTACATTGTATGTACCGTTTATACAACTATTGTGGTATTTCCCCCTTTTCAGTACTATTGTAAGTATTGTGCTGGTAGCCTAGTATTGTTTCATTTGTTTATTTACAAGTTTTATTTACTATTGCTTTACATTCAATGTTTTTTGTTCCATAGAAATGATAACTTGAATTCATTTTATAGGTATGGCTTGTGAACTTCGTAGATCAAATTGGCCTTACGGCCTCTTGGACAAGCACGTCGATCAGTTGCATTGTACTTCGCATCGTGTTCCGCCTCCAGCGAGCGCAGAGGAGGCGATTGACTTGGGGGGGTGGTCCGCACGTGCACATATCGAGTGATTTGGAGGCTAAATCCACGTTGGACAGCCAGGTTTGCACTCCGACGGCGTTGTCTTCTCGCCATATGTAGGTTGCGTACTAACCTTTTTTGCTTCGTAGGCTGAGCGATGCCAGACTACTACCTCTCGCCTAGATGGTACAGGCCACAAACGAGGATGGACCGGCCATGCCTGCCAGCGGGGAGGATGGTGTGGAGTGGTCGTGATGCTTCCTGTTCGACTGCTTAACAGCTTTGGTGGACCGATGGCTATTGGAGACGCACACTTTCCACTTCCCATTTGGGGAGATGGCCCCTACTTTGCAGGACATCTCCCTACTGTTCGGCCTTCCTATCGCAGGAGCTGCTGCCTTCCCGTCGGAGGCCTCGGCCGGATGGTGCGCGGACCTACTGGCTAGGTTCCCGGGAGTCCTTCCACCTAGGGCTCTGGAGGAGTCCTACATCTTCCCGCCGGGTCAGACGCATGGGTTGTCGTTGCGGTGGCTCTCGTAGTTCTGGGTACATGTCTGACGCCCTTCCCGTTCGATCAGCTGCGCTCTCCTTTCCACAATACGGTCTTAATAACTTTTTGTTTGTACTCAAGTGGAGTGGATGGACCTAGCCGTAGATGAGTAGTAGGTCTCGCGACACTTGGATGTGTACTTACGGTGACTGTTTGGTTAGGTGCTCTTCACCATCAGCCACGGCAATGTCATGAGCCGAGGGGGAGGCCCCCACATCAGCTGGGCTTCAGCCGCACTTGCCACGACCTATGCAGCTTGTGTGATGCGTGCGGCAAGACCAAGGCAAACTTGGTCCTTGTGGGGTGTCCGTTGCTACTGCGTTGTGGTCGTTCAAGCGCTTCAGTCTCAGACAGCCCATGTTCGAGGACATCAATCCGTATGGGGCAGAGATGTACATAGGGGTGACGTGGATCGGCCTACGATGGGTTCTCTCTGGTGTCGTAGACGGGTACATACTTTCACTTGCAATTAATTCTTTCGCATTACAAATCATTGATGTAATAGCTGGTGTTCCTTGCAGGTACAGTTTGCGCACGTATAGGTTACACGGGCGTATCTGCCCTTTGTGGAGCAGTTCGACCGGCTCACGATAAACGATGTGCGCTGGGAGCCCTACTTTCCTGAGGCACTAGAGAGTCGCGCTCCTGATGGGCTATCCTCCCTGTGTTGGCACGACCGGGCTTTTTGGTTAACGCGGCGGAAGTTCGTGTTCAACATCTTCATGGAGGACTATGAGGTGCATCGTGTCATGCAACAGTTTGGCCTACACCATGTCACTCTAGTACCAGTCAGGTGACCTATACCTAACAACGTTCACACGTGAGTTATCACTGTAGATGTCTCTCCTTTTACTGCTAATTCGTTGCACGACATCTAACCAAATGCTACCTCCTGCATGCACTCTAGGAAGGGACTAAAATGTGACACAAACTAGATGATGAAGATAGAGGCATGGATAGCCCAGTGGGAGGGCGCGCTGCAGGACTGTGTGTAGGAGGCCACACCCTACGACCATAGCATGCATGATGAGTACCTTCACTAGTACACTCCTTGGACACACACTAGGCTGATACATGTCGTCGACCCACCTCCAGCGCATGTCGTAGCACCGATAGACACATACCCCGTGTACCTCGTGCATGACATTCACATCATGGTATGTTACATCATATCTATAAATGTTCACTTCTAGCAATCCCACTAATAGGTTTCACCCTTTCGTGTTTTCCTTGTAGGCGAACGTCGGTGCTGCGATTTGGAGGGACTCTCGCACCATGGGGTAGGATCGCCAGTGGTGTAGAGGTAACACAATAGGAGGATCTAGGTATTAGGTAGTAGTAGCAGCACTAGCAGTAGCTAGTAGTAGTGGTAGAAGGCAGCTAATAGCAGAAGCAACCACAAGTAGTATTGGACTAGTTGACGACTAGTCAGGGCTAGTCATGACTAATCAGCAAGTTGGTAGCACGGCGACTCGAACCAACTTTATGACTTAATAACTATGCATTACAGACATGCAAAATTATTGACTTCTAAGCAAATAAATTGTGTTGGTGGTGTACTATAGATCTCAAGACCATCTGGGGCACCAAATTAAGCTAGGTTCTATCAATGTTTGCTCTAAATTTTTTCCATCCCTAAACTATGAATAGGTTTTTTTTAGCATGAACTTACAAGCTGGTTTCACACAAACAGTTACATGGTTTATCTAGTGAGGTATAGCTAATCTAATTTGTGGTGCTATAAAACTGAGTAATTCAACTTATACTGTAATCAAAGTTAGTCAAAGTCAAAGTGTCAAACATACCATTCCTTAGGTGTCGTTTGGCCGAGCTCGGTTTCTCCCTTTTTGGCCTCAAAGCCCAAGCTCCAAGAGAAGCTACGAAATCCAGGCTCTAAATCCGTAATCCGTAGTTCATTTTGGGCTTGGCCTCGAATTTTCAGTTCATTTTTAGGCTTTGAAGCCCAAGCATTTGGCCAGAAAATCAGCTTCGAAGCCTAAAAGCTTGAAGCTGAACCCGGCCAAACGGGGCCATAGTATGTCAAGTTCAATCTATTGGTTTTATTATTTGTGTCTTATCAAAATTTTTTCCTTGAGTTGATTTGACATCGAATGAAACTAGATTTATTGCATTAGAAAAGCGGTCAATTTTTGCTCTTGAAAAATATACAATTTTTTAGTGGAGAATATTTGTAAAGCATCTATGATGTACAGCTTTGAACCAATGGGATTGTTTGATGTTTTATGATTTTGTATCCATGTTAGTATGTCTGTATGTGTACTTTTGAATGTAGGGATGCGAGTTTTTCTGGATAGATGTTGGCTGTGTTGCTTGAAATAGTAAATCTAGTACAAATCATTGATAGGCAAACAAATGCCTAGTTTTTGTTGAACTGTAGGAACATTCATTAGTCTACACTACTACAAAAAAAGACTATACTGGACATCTTATCATAGACGGTTCTAGAGAACTGTTAGTGTTGCAATTATCATAGACAGTTTTAAAAGCATGACTATCTATGTTACTAGCAATGGCTAGAACCGTCTATGATACATAATTATCAGAGACGATGATATTATCACAAATGGTTAGGATTAAAAACCGTTTGTGATACCAGCATACATCACATATGGTTTTTAATCTGAACCATCTGTGATAATGCCACATCACCGATCTGTGGCATCTCTCCAAGGATTTTGATCTCACCCATTCATTCTCTCTGCATCGAATGGCATACACCGGTCACCTCCCATCTCTCGCCCCTTATTACTGCCCCTCTCTCTTTCCCCCAATTTCACTCTAAGAACCAACACTGATGAGGACATTTTCTTGCTGCTCCTAGTTTATCCACTTCTTATTCCTACTTCCTCCCTCAAACCGAAGCACCCCGTCCCCTCGATGATGCCTACTACAGTCGTGAGCTCCTCCACCTCCAATTGTGGTGCCACGATTGAATGCACAAAGCACTCTTGGTATAAGTGCCGTAAGAGTATCTTATGCAGTGTCACTATCATGACTCAACGGTGACACTATCGCCACCTCTGCTTCATCGCCGGTGATATATCCCCCACACAAAATTGTTGGATGGCTAGGGTTTCGGCTATGTAAATCTTGATGCTCGTGCATGTGAAAATTAATTGTTAATGCCTTAGTTCTTGTGATGATTGATGGATGGCTAGGGTTTCAACTCTTGTTGAAATTCATGTTTTATTGCAGGATGAAAACATAGCGCCAAAGTTTATTGCACGATGATCTTGTTCTCATAAATAGGCCTGCATTGGTTCAACTGCATTATTTGATTACATTGTTTTATAGTGCAATTAGATAATGTTGATGAACTGAAGGAGACCTATTTATAAGAATGAGATAACGCAATCATAGACAGTTCTTAACTAGAACTGTTTGTGATGATAGACTATCACAAATGGCTATGACGCTATGTCTATGATATCTGATATATCACAGACGATTTTTTGAAAAATCATTTGTGTTGTAACTTATCACAAATGGTTCAAGAGATGTCTGTGATAACCACCTGTTATTACAGACACATAAATTCAGATGGATCAGAAACCGTCTGTGATGACGGTTTTGAACCGTCTGTGGTGACCTTTTCTGTAGTAGTGTAGGATTGTAGGTAGCTTGGTAGATCTACCATTTCCCATAAACTAATAGTGGGTTTAGCAACTTTTGTTGTTATCTACAGAAGGACTTTATATGTTACGTACTGTTATCTGGAATCATTTTGGATGAACCATTGTCCTGGAAATTTTGTTATATGCATGTGCATCTTCTACTTAGCACCAGGAGCATGCTTAAAATTTAAGCTTTGATTGCAACACATGAGATTCCAAGTGTCGGAACAGGACCGTCGCTAATGCAGAAGTGCTATTTCTGTTAAAACTATCCATGTTTTTGGTAACATACGGGACTCTTTTTTGGCGAGACATAACATTTTCACACACAAGGCATTTCTTTCATTGTACAATATGCAAAGTTTCCAAACATCGCATTCACAGTTGCCATGATTTGACGAAAATTATACTTGATGATTCCATTGTACAATATGCAAAGTTTCCAAGAATCGCATTCACCGTGGACATGATTTGATGCATATTATACTTGGTGACTCATATAGCCAAAGTGGGTATTAGGTTCCTCTGTTTTTTTAAAAAAATGGTCATTAGGTGTCTAGGAATATATGCTCAGGGATCAAGATTCTTTTTCTATCAGAAGGAGAAGAGACACCGATTGGCACTAACTGGTTGTCCATGGCTGGCATTTAAACTTGATCCAGGAAAAGTGGATTCCCTACATTTTGAGCTAGAGCTGATCGGTGAGGTGTAACTTTTAGTGGTTAGAATATTCCACTAAAAGCCGCGACAGCCTTCAGAACATGTTCTGAAAAGCTATCAAGGAATATAAATATCTGACGCGACTGGATAGACTTGAACGAATGAGCAGAGCATGATGGAAGTTCAGCACTGAGTGGATGTACTAAGGTGTAGTTGGTGTTGTGGTGGTAAACATTTTGTTTCATCTTATATGTTCTAGCATGGCCACGGTAAAAGATTTTGTTTAATCCTTAAAAGATCTAACATGATGGTAGTAAAGATTTCGTGGGAACCGGGAACACATCACATAGTTTTTCTGTCCAACCATCATGAGGTGATATTTGCATATGGTATTGTTCTTCAGAAGAAGAAGAGGGAAATCAACATTCTGTCCATCTTGTACCATCATATATGTCTTGTATCTATTTTATGTGGCTCTGGGCACATGTTTGGTAGAGCTTCAGCAATGGATCAGCGGGAATATGAATCTCGCAGTCGCAGCCTGCTGATCTGTGCTTACAGTTATGAGTTGGGGAATACGTGACGAGAACACGGTACTTGGGTAATTTGTATTCACCGAAGATGAAACATGGTGGGCTCCTGTGATCAGTTTGATTTAGCTGGTGTCATTTGTGTTGTACCAGCCAGGCCTCTAGCACATGAAAAGTCTGAGCTACCGCTGCTCGTCAGGCTTGGTCCCCTTTGATCCTTGCCACAAGTCTCCTAGTCCTTGTGTGCATATGTTGGGTAAAGTTCTAAGTTTTCATGTCTCAAATGATTGTCTAACTTGCTATTGTTAGTTAAGAATTGTAACACCTCGTCCATCCTCTGGATCTAGAGTGCTACTATCATTGCATAATATTACCATTTTAACAACTGTTGACAGTTTTAAGTAAACACTACTTTATTTACATTGCAGTGACTAGATAAACACCATACCATTTTAGCTCTAACTCTAGCATACCAATAGAGTCTAAACATACTAACAAAAGTTGATATGTGAAGTGCTGCTAGTACGTGAAATTATTCATGTGCTACTCCCACCCGTGTATGATGTCTTCAGTGATCACCTAAAAAAATAAAGTAAGGGTGATTTCAGAGACTCAGCAAGCACATAATAGACCGATAGACACTACCATACGCACAGACAACAACATTACCATGTCATTCTCACATGTTTCAACATTAACATAAACACAAACATACGATAACATATCATTCTTCACATGTCTCGATATCACATCTCAATCAATTTTAATGCAATGCAATGCTCATGATCAAGACTTATTCTCCTCTGTCTTTCTTCGCTTTTCAAAAGCAAAATTAAACAAAATGACCCTCTCTATCGTAATGAGTTCAATGATACTTGACTTGATAAGAAGTCATATCTTTTGCCCTAAAAATATTCACTTTGGTAAAGAAATCCTTTGCAATACTAGCAGATTTAAAGACAATTTGTTTTCGTTCAAATTTTACTTCAAATTTTCTAGATTCAAGAAGTTTAATAATCTTAGGAGAATTATTCTTGACATGCTCAACAAAATTAAATCCTAGACCATAGTTTTTCACACTTATTTTTGACTTGTCTAGAAATATATTCAAAATTTTCTTACAAAAGAAAATCTCTCTAAAGTGTCCTTAAGATACTTATTTTCTTTAGCCAATGAGGGACAAGCTATGCATTTAACAAATTCATTCACAAGATTCTTAGAAGCACTAGATTGAGTCAATCTATTTTTTTTAGCAAAATCATTAAGTTGTCTAGCCAATACTTCTATTTTAATGTTATGCTTAGGACAGTTAGAGAAAGAAAGTGTCTCATGATAAAGTATATGTTGAAATGATTCCTGAGATGAATTAGGTCTAAATTTTAGCAATTCACATTTAGAGTAGCTTTAGATTGAGCATTTGAAATACTTGACTCTAAATATGTAGAAAAACTAAACTTAAGCTTTTCAATTTCATCATTTGCAATTTTTAACTTTTTGTGACACGAGTCATGAGCCAATTTTAATTCATCAAGTTTAACAGTTACATCACTAAATTGAACCAAGTTTGATGCATTAATTGACCCAGCAGTGTTCAACTCAGATGTAAAACTTGACAAAAGTCACATGATTCATTTTTAGGAATAGAAACTCTAAGTCTATTAATCTCAAAATTCAAGCTTTCAAAAAAAATTATTTTCTTTTAATTTCTTTTTGGTCTTTTTAATTCAATAGCAAGTCTAACCAAAACATCTTCAAGCTCATCATACGACGGTCTTACTTTATCAGGATCACTGTAATCGTCATCATTTGTAACATCCTGAAAATTTGAATCCTGAGAAATGTGTAGCCCTTGAAATATTTTGAAAATTTCATCTTCTCGACATTTGGATTTTGATTGATGTTCCAACAATTGAAGAAAATCATGAAAAATAAACTAATAGAAAATTATGAAGGAAATGTGAAAATGATAGGAATTTATAATTTAAAATCAAATTTGAAAAGATGATCCATCAACTAAGGTAGGAGAATAGGAAAAGAGGAAGGTTGAAAAGTTAAGTCAAGAATAAAAATTTAATTTAACCAAGGATTTGAAATTTTGCCAAATTAAAAGAGGAAGGGTATAATTTGAATCAAAACTTAAATTTTTGTTGTGGGCCTAATAATAATAATAATAATAATAATAATAATAATAATAATAATAATAATAATAATAAAAGGTAAATAAATATACATACACGCACCACAATAATACAATAATAATGATACATAAATAAAATATATATAACTATACAAATTAAAAAAAAAAGAGAGAGGAAAACCTTCTCGGGCCGGCCCAAGCCAGCCCAGGCCGGCCCATCTCCTTTCTTCCTCCATGCCCCCTGGCTAAAATTCGGCCAAGGCCGAAGCCCTCTTCCTCGTTGGGCTGCCGCATCTAGCCTCCCCACCGCGCCTCCTTCGGACTGACGGTCGTTGGCATGTCCTCGTGCCCGTACCAGCTGTCGTCAGCCACAGTGAGCTCGACTGCCACTCCAGGCTATTGCTCCTTCACTGCCGTGTGCATCACCGCTGACCGCCTGGCAGCTCCGCCCCGTCGCATCGCCCCGCTTGGACCGCTGCGCCCAGCGGCTTCGGTCAACTACAATGCAGACTCTACCACTGCGACCCACCCCTAACCGCCCATCACGTCGCCTTGCATCACGACGAGCGTCGCTCCCACTTGCCACCGTCTCGCCTGACCTTCCCGTCGCGTCACCGTCCCCTCCGAGCACGCCTGCTCCTGTCACGCCCTGTCTCGGCTCTTGCGTGCCCAACCGCTCCACTATTTCTGGCGTCATCGCGCATACACACCTGTGCCAGCTCCGACCCATCCCGTCTCCATTTCATGTGGCTATGTCGAAGCCGACATCACCGCACGCCGCCGCATTGACCTCCACGACGCCAACCTCCCTCGTAGCCTATAAAAGCCGGGGAAGGTCGCCACCATCTTCCTCACACCTCACCCCTTCTCCCACTCAAAGCAATCAGCCTCCCGTGCTCCATAGCTCGCCAGCGGCACTTTCTTCCCCAATGCCGGCCAATGGGGAAATCCACAGCTTCGCGCCACCGTGGTCCAATTCAGCCCCACCGAAGTATCCTCGGAGCAGCGCGACGCCATCCACGCCATTGGCCGGGCCTCTCGCCGCCCGAGCTGAGCCCGCACTGTGCGCCTCCTCTGCTCGCTACCGCCCCACGCCGCTGGACCACCACCGCCTCTCCCAAGCCGCACCAACCCTCGAGGTAGCCTCCTGTCTGTGCCCCGGTGCTCCCCTTCCGTTTAATTGACCTCCAGTGCCATGCGCTGCCGTAGACACCTTTCCCCTGCTCCGCCACCACTTGCGATCGCCGCCGACCGCTGCCACCGCCAAATTGGCGAGCGGGACCAAGCCCAGATGTACGCGCGGGCATTAGCATTCCATTTTTCGAATGGTCATGGCCGGTCACCGTCTCCTCCGCCGGCAGCAAGCTCCCCGTTTGTTGGCTGGAGGAAGAAGCACTGTAGCGTGATTAATTACGGTTAAGACATATCATTATTACTAATGATGATTAATTAATTCTAATAAGGATCAATTAAACCAAACACTCACTGACCTATGGGCCCTACCCTAATTAATTAAATAGTAACTGGTCCCACTTGTCATAGGTACAGAGAAGAGAAAATAAAAATAAAAGAAAAAAAATAAAAATCTGTTGTTGGCCGCACCTATCAGATTTTATTTATTTTTCAAATTTATTTAAACTGAGAACTTCAAAAAGGCATAACTTATTCATCTTAACTCCAAATTGAGTGAAATAAATTTCTAAATTCATCTAAATTCGATATATATCCAATGGAACTAAAATCATAATTTTTTGAAGCTCATTTGAATTTTTTGTGAGATTTTTTTGGTTTACTGATTTTTATCTGAATTTTCATGCAACGTAAAAATAGCATACGAGGCCCAAGAGGAAGAGGCTGAGGCTGAAGCAGCTCTCGACGACTGAGACCAAATCAACTATGACCAAGGCGAGTCAATACTTTGATCATGTTGAACCTACATTTTCTGTAAATTATCTCTATTTTAAATTATCGAATTGCATGCTGTTATTTTATGTGCAAATATATGTTTTATTTCAATATTCTAGTTATATATCCATTAATAAACTTGTTATTATTACACTCTTTTGGAACATTTGAGCATTTGAGCCTTGTCACCCTAACAAAATTATAATGGTAGAACTTTCAAAAATAAGTTTATAATTACATGCCATGTTTAGTACTACTTAGATACTCAAGGCACTAAAATGCCCAAGCATCACTCTTAATCATGAGAAACTTATTTGGGAAGTCATGGTGGAGATGACTGGTATATTTTGACATGATTATTTTATGCTCCTAAAAACCCCAACTTGCTTAAATAACTGGGCGGATGGTATGGGGGCTGGTGTGTGATGCAGTGGAAGCACGGTGTGTGGATTGTAGTAGAACCGCCCAGATACTACTAAGGACTGAATCTTATCATGATCTCCTATGTAAAATAGTACAACCACAAGTCTACAAATTGCAACTTGGCTAAGTAAAACTATCGAACCCCGGACTCATCTCATCGGTAGTGGAAAGGAGTGGAGTATTGCAAGGGCAAGGGGAGGCCTAAAGGGACACTGAGAGGAGGGTGAAGTATCCAGTTGTGCTAGCATTGTGAAGAGTGGAGTCCGAATGCGCTAGAAGCTTTGGTTACATCCCGCGCAACGTATGGGACCCATCGCAAGTGGAAGCAACCCATAGGATGAGATGACAAAAGGGGCAGATATTTTGAAAAATTATTGTGATGGTCTACTCAACCACATGACTAAGGAATCATGTGGAGCAACGAGTGGATTGTCTCTTGTGGGTAAAGTGTACAAATTCTGCAGAGTCAAAACTATTCGAATAGCCGCGCCAGGGCGGACATAGGAACTTAACCAGATATAGTTCTATTTCAAAAACTTTGTGGGTGAAATTGAAAAGGTGGTGGGCAGAGAAAGACCCTGATTTGTGTTGCCCTGGGTGTCGTCCCAGTGATAAGGTAAGCGGTTATAACGCTGAAAGGTTAGTATATGGTGCGGAAACCATGTAATGGTGGATGGAATCTGGATCACTATTATTATTGCACTCTTTCATATATTGATAAAAACTCTGTTTAGTTAAAACTGTTAGGTCTTAAGGAATTTTTAGTAACATATTTTAAAAGCAGCTTATGGCAAACAAAATAACCCGAGCCCTTCCTTGGTAAGCCATGCATGTTACCTATTGCATCCTGTGTATTGGCTCGTGGAGCACGATGGATTTGTGCTCACCCTCGCATTATCAAAATCATGAAAAGGGACCCCAAGACCACTATATCTATGAGGACACCCCACCACAGATGGAGGAGCCAACGAAGGAAACTAGGATGATGTTCTCGAGTTCGAGTCCTAGACAAGTAGACTTAATGAAGATTGTGTGCACATATATTATCTAGGCCTAGACAATATTTGTTGCACACATTTACCCCTCAGTCGCTTGCCTGTGGATAATGGTCTTACTTTTGCTTATGCTTCCGCTGTTGTCTTTTGTAATGTAAATATTTAGCCTGATCGGCCCTTGTGTAAACTGTCGCCCGATGTGGTGTATTTTAACTCTAATATGTAATATTATGGTTCAATATATTTCATGCGATGTATGAGTTGATGCAGCAAGGTACCCGTGAGCACTATGTGCTGATCCAGGGAATAGTGCAGTGAATCACAGGGGATTCTGGATTGAAAAATCCGAGTCCGACAGAGCTGGTATCAAAGTATACGACTGTAGGGTAAAGACCTTAGGATGGCTACTAGATAGGGCCCTAGGACTAAAATTTGAGATTAGTAAATAAAGGAATTTCTAAAAATATAGCGTATTACTTCCTTTCTTACTATTCCTAAATCTAATCTCATCCTCCTTTCTTTGGTATTTTTTTACAAAAGATACTAAAACTAGTGTTTTAACTTACAGATGTCTGGAGGAGCGGCTGATGGTCAGTGGGACTACTTTGCCCATGGACAACATGTGGGGGAATTTGCCAGCATCTTATGCAAGCAACTGCACTACTTGGGCTATAAGGATCAGCCCATGTATTGGGGGCATAAGACCGTTGAGGGAGCAAGGGAGTCCTGGGACATGGAGGTCTTCATCTACGCTCTAGACGAACAAGAGCCACCCCATGTCTTCCAGAGTATGCATAAGAGGGGCCCTGCCATGACTGCACTTCAGGCCGCTGCTCGCCTAGCCGCTGCTCGGCTGTGTGACATACACGGACCCGCACTACTAAAGTCCCCCTTCCTCTACTACCTGTCCTGCCAGGAAGGGGCCAATCACAATGAGACTTTTATGCCCGTGGCGGAGGACAACCTAATGCTCACACATCAGGTGCATCTCACCAGAGCCATGGGAGCTATCTACACTGCAGAACTTGAAGAGATCGCCAATCTTTGATAGCTCCTGCTTGCCAGCTACAGCCAGGTGGAGACACTCTAGGAGCGGCTCGCCAACTGTAGGAAGGCACTTGTAGAGGTGGAGAAGAAGAAGGCTACCGCCCTCGCCGAGTTACATCAAGCCACAATTGCCACCGCGATCCCCGCTTCAGCCCCCACAACACCTACTATGGGTTTTGCTCCACCCCAGCTGTGGACTAGTGGGCCTCGCACGATACTCATCGCTCGCAAGAGCATGCGACCCCCTAGACCACGGGCGGCCATCCGCTTGGGGAAGCCTACCGTGACCGCAGTCACTTCTACTATTTCTTAGATTCGTTGGATTTCAGTGGCAGCCGTTCCCACTCTCAGTCACCGAACTACAGCCCCTCCAGCCCAGGAGCCAGTTTCATGGAGGAGTAGGTAGTTCAGTATAGTGCTTGCTAGGTATTGTATAATGATAGTAAGCACTAACCCCCTGTAATAGTAGGAAGATATGTTAGCCAATTAGCATGGTAGTTGTTAGTGATTAAGAACTCTAAGTGTGCCATGTAACTATGAAGCTCAGTTTAGCTTGAGGGCCATATGTGTTGAGCTATGTGACCTTCTAATTATGAATGATGTGTGGCCAAGCTTAGGCCATGTGTTGAAATTTTTTTTCTCATTTCTTTTACTCGACTGGTTTTTTACATAACTGTTATGGGCTGACAACCCACTTGCCTAGCATAAGTGTCTAAAGTGCAAAGTTGTACCTGCAGATGGCCACACAGAGTCACTCGAGCCCAGGCTAGCACCAACCCTGACATCTAGGTTCATGTGGATGCTAATCAAGGAACACCGCCTGAAGGCCGAGGACCTGAAACCCTTCCAAACATGGGTTTTTAAAATCTCTAAACCTTCCAGTTATGGACTCCTTCCATAGCTTCTTAACTCTTCACGTGTCAAAGCCTCCAAAACTGCATCTCCTGTAGTTTCTCCACGCATCATCCTCAAGTGTTGAAGCCTTCAGGATTGCACCTTCCGTAGCTTCTCCACGCATTATCCACCTTTGATCTCCACGTGCTCCAGTGTGAGCCCGACCACCTCGTGACCGATTCACTGTAGCTCCGATCAGTTCACTGTAGCTTCGATCGATTCATTGTAGCTTACGACTGGTGCACTGTCACAGTCATTTATCTGTAGTCGTTGTGCCGTGCTTGACCTACCGTAGTTGATCTACCATGGTCGACCTGCCATGGTCGATCTGCTGTGGTCGATTTGCCATGGTTATAAACTCTCAAACTTCCAACCGTTGTCAAAGTCCGCTAATCAAACCGCCTAACATAAGGCCGTTCGGACCACCAACTACCGATCGAAGCCAGCCGGTCAGACCTCCCAATACACGGCGATCAGACTTCAGACCGCTTAACCTAAATATTCCAGCAATTCTAGTTTTCCAAAAGCGCATTGACCGAAACTTTCACAAATGCAAATTTCAATGCAATCCAAATGTCAGGTATTCATCATCACTAAATTAACAACATCTCCACATTGTCTAACATATAGCGGTACATGTGCTTAAATGAACGACATTGATTCTACACATAAAGCCCGACATTAGCATGAAAATGCATAAGGATGAGGCTTCGACGCACACGTCACAAAACTACTATGTTTTTTCTTTTTCTCCTTTTTTATTTTCTTTTCTCTTCTCTCTCTCTCTCTCTCTCTTTCCTTTTGTTTTCTTACCGGGACAAACACTCCCCTCTTTTCCTCACCCGGCTGGCCACCCTCTCTGTTCTCTCTCTTCCTCCCCACCTGATCTCTCTCCCTTTCATTCAGCTCAATCACCGCCTCCTCTCCTTCCATTCCCCATGTGGTTCTCCCTCTTCTCTCTTAGATCCGGCACTGACCTCCTCAAATCCGGCTGGCCAGGGCTGGATCTGGATGCTCCCTAGCCGTCGGCCGCCTCCCCCGCGCCACTCCTCGGGCTCACCGGCTGTAGCTCATAGCTGGTCGGGAGCCCAACCACAGCGCTGGCGCCACCTCCCGCACACCCCTCCTCTTTGGGTGAGCCAGCCACCGCCACCGCCGGAGAACCGTGCCAGCACGACGGTGCTCTTTGGCCCGCCTCTGGTGGCTCCCCCTACCGTTGGCCTACAAGCGCTGCTCACCACCCCCTTGGTTTCCCCCTGGGCTCGCTTTGGGGTCAAGGCTCCTCGCAGGCATCGACGCCAGTTCGGCCCACCATGATTGGGTGCCATGGTCCTCAGTTTTCGAGAGTTCCCACCGTCGGCTATGGCTTCGGTGGGGTGCTCTTGGCTCCTCCGGCCGAATCTCAACTTCTCCCTCCTAGGCGCCTAGCTGGCTCCAGAGCGACCCCACGCTTGGCACCAACCTCCGACCGCCGCCATCATGAGCCCTAGGGGCATCACCAGTTCATTCTTTCTCCCCTCTGTACTTTGTTTTGGTTACTACTTTTGCCTAGTTTTGTTCTTCTGCCATGCATGGTTTTGGGAAGGATTAGGATCGCTGTCGCGATAGAACTTGCTAGGGAGGTGTATGCCGGGGAGTACGTATTTCCTCTCAAGGGCGCGCGTGGTGGTTACGAGCTCGCCGCTAGTGGCTTGATAGCCATGCCAGCTATGGTGCTCACGGCCGCGCTAAGAAGTTGCATTAGAGGTAAGGTGAATAGAATGGCCTACTAGAATGTCGGGTTGAGGATAGCAAGGATCATGGACAATGACGGTGAAGGCCGCTTTGCGGTTCAGTTGGGCCCTTCTCTTGCTCCTCTCCTTCGTCTTCCCCTATACCTCATGCTCCTCTCCTCCGGTCTCTCCTCCCTCACTACCTCTCTATGGCTACCATGGAACTTGGGGTGGTGTTTGTGTAGCCTTGTGCTTGGCTAGTTGGCTCTGTGGTTGGGGCTGAAGCGAAGAAATGAGGGGTGGCCTTTTGCTTTGGCTCTTGGTTGGGGCTAAATACAGGAGAATGCTCGGGGTGTGTCTTCTGGAAGTTTACTGGTCTTTTGTACGGGGGCTATGGCCATGATGGCTCTCTCTCTCTCTCTTCTTATTGTGCCATGCCAAAAATACCCTCCCTTATACTCCATACTCCCTCTCTGGACGTTGTCTGCCTTAAGGGCCTTTTGGTCCAAAGGGTGGGCTTGCACTGTGCTTTGGGGGTCTTTTTTTACTGCGGTAGGTAAGTCGGTAAAATATAGGTAGTAGTTAAATTTTTCTGCCAAGTGATGAAGCCCACAATTGCGAGAGACACCGACCGACCTCGGACGGTCTAGGAACCTCTATGAGCGCTAACGCTTCGGTATTATTTAAAGCCGAAGGGTCCTGACGGCAATAATCCTTTTATTTTCTTTTATTCTCTCTTAGATTGTTTTCAATTCTTTCTTTTCTTTTCTTTTGCGTCCTACTGGCATTGCAGGAGTGGTTATTATCTCTCCGTTGCACACATGGAATTCCAAGAAATGGCATAGCATAACTTTTACTTGTGCTAACTTTCAGGCATTAACTCGAGTGTACAAATCTGGTTTCACCACTGTAATCCTTTCCCCTTGTTTTTTTTTTCTGGTAGAAATCTCTAGGATTCGCTACACCATATTCCTTTCAGATTAGGCTTTATTATCCTAAGCCTTCTTAGTTTAGTCCTTGCCCCATTCGCTTGGAGCAAGATTTCCAATCTCAATAAAAAGAGCTAGTTTTCTCTTGGGTGAACACAGTTTGATCAGGCTTTGTTATGAGCTATCCTGATTCCATAGAAACACATTCCTAATGTTATTACTTAGAGATATATAACTTCGTAATATAAAAAAGAAGTAATCCTTATTAACAAACAAATCTTAAACTACATGGCCCACAAATTTCTTCACGGACCAAAAAAAAAAAAGAGAAGAAACCAACCTTCTTGACCCACAATCGATGACAAGCATTTTAGAGTTGCTAAGAAAAAAATAGCTAGAAATTCTCACAAAAAGAAAAACATCCGACGCATAATTAAGCTAGTCCTAATTAATAAGAACTATAGCCGCCATAGTATGTTATTACTTAGAGATATATAACTTTGTAATTTTAAAGAGAAGTAATCCTTATGAACAAACAAATCTTAAACTAGATGGCCCACCAATTTCTTCACGGACAAAAAACAAAGAAATCAACCTTCTTTCATGACCCACAATCTTAACACGTGAAAAAAGACAGAGAAGCAAATTCTACTCGATCGTGTTGTGTATGAGCCCGACGTACATGCATGTTGCCCTTCTTTTCAATTATTTTCTCTCCATCTTCCAATTGTGTTGTTTTTTCAATAGGTATATTGTGATTTTTCATATAGATTGATCAGATCGTTTCAGTAAGCTATAGAAAAAATTACGATTGATTTAAGTCTTATGATAAAAATGACGAGACTGAAGGTATTTTCTTTAAAAAAATTCTAGAAAGTTTCTCATTAATTGAGAGAAAACAGAAGAATCTAGAATATTTATTTTAAATATTAATATATTTATTACAGTATTTAGCTGCATTTGCACATAATTTTAGTTATAGATCTAACGTGGGTGCTAGAGGTGCATGGAACACACACAAATAGCAAAGACATGTATGTTGCCTTGACACATCGGACCTAGGACTGTAAATGAGCCGAGCTGGAGCGAGCCTAGTCTTCCAGGCTCGAGCTCGGTAAAAGCTCAAGTTGGGGTCTAAAGCCTAGATCTGGGCTCAAGCTTGGCTCGCGCTAAGCTCGAGTAGGCTCGAGGTCGACTCTTTGAAGCTCGATAACAATTAAAATAATTTATTATGCATTAATTTTCAACAATAAGAAAAGTTTTGAGTTCGAGCTTGGCTCAAATAAGCTCGATAACAATCAAAATAATTTAAACATACACTAATTTTCAACAATAAGAAAAACTCGAGTTCGAGTTCGGGTAAGTTCGGTAAGAATTAATATTTATCACTATTTAAGCTCGAATCGAGGCTCGCAAATTATTCGAGCTCGGCTTGGTGAAACTCGCAAGCTCGAGATCAAGCTCGAGTTCAGCTCGTTTAAAGTTCGAGCCGAACTCGAATCGAGCCTAGAATGAGCCGAGCTCGACTAACTCATGAACCTGGAGCTTTTTTATGGCCTTAATCAGACCAACGATGTGCAACAACAATAAACTAATGAAACTATAAGGCTTGTGGGAAAATCTGTCGAAATTTTTGTACGGATAACCTTTTTTTTATTCGGAAATACAGAAATATACCCACGGGAAATTTTTTTACAAAAATAGCCTCCAGTCGCCCAATGGGGGGCGACTAGAGACTTTCGCCCACCCGGGAAGCGACATTTAAAGAATCTGCGAACCGTTGGGCGAATCAGCGCTGTCGCCTGCACGTTGGGCGACTTAATTTAAGTCGCTGTACGGTTGGGCGACTGCATTCGCTAGGGCGACACAGGGGGTGTTAAGGCGGCCTGCCCAGCCGGCTCCCACTACCAACCACCTTTTTCGCTCATTCAGCAAACACATTCAGCGCATAGAGAAGAGGAAGAAGGAAAAGAAACAAGGGGGAGAAGAGAGGAAGGAGGGGAAGAAGAGGAGGAGAGGAAGGAGGGGAAGAAGAGGAGAAGGAGAGGAGGAGGTGAGGGAGGAAGGAGGGGAAGAAGAAGAGGAGAGGAGGTGAGGGAGGAAGGAGGAGTAGAAGCTATTCCATCAATTTGGATCCAGGTATTGTTTTTGGATTATGTTGTATTTGCATTATTATTTATATGAAATGTTGTTGTTAATAAAAATTATAGATGTAGAATAATTAGTACTGTGTTAGTATGGAAATATTATTGTAGAAAAGGTTTGGTATGCAATTTGTAGTATGGTAGTATAGAAATGTTAGCAAAATTATAGATGTAACAAATTTGTGGTATAGGAAGTTTAGTATTGTGCGATATTATTTGACATGTCGCAAAATTGAAATATATATGCAGGCCGACATCATCAATGTCCACTACATTGAGAGTGTATTACAGAGCTGGAACCATTCGTGAAGGTCCGAATGGTGTGGATTTGAGCGATTTTCCGCAAGTCACTCTCGTACTTCCGGATGACGAGAATGCTTGAATGGGAGATGTGCAGCTTTGGCTGACCCGGAGTTTTTCGTTGAACCCCGAGGTGTACAGCGTCGTTGTACAAGGGCTTTGGAGCCGGTCTCCCACGGACATCAGATGGGAGTTGAAGACATTGGTGCGCTCTGCCACATGGAAGGGCTTTGTGCTAGGGTGCCGGCATCGTGGATACGAGTGTGTGCTGCTTGTGCAACCGTGCTCAGTACAAGCAGCTGAGGAAGCTCGTGCAACTGCCGTTGTTGTGGGAGGTGCTAGCAGCTCGGGTGGGCCGCATGTTGGCGGACATGATGAAGTTGCTCGTCATGAAGCCGATGCGGTACATGAAGGAGAGTTATAGCCGTCAAGCCATAGAGAGCCAACTGGGCAAGCCGATGAAGGAGAGTATAATGAGTACATTGTGCAGCAGATGGACTCTGATGACGAGAGGGCATGGGATGAAGAGGAAGCTGTAGAGGACGACGACGAGGACAGTTCCGATGAGGATGAAGTTCCTATCCCCCAGGAATAGAACCGGTTTAATGCGGAGGGTCTTTCCGCACATGATGAGCATGAATCACAATGGGAGTACCGTGAGACAGAGGTTCGGTTGCATGCTATGTTTGCTGACAAGGAAGCGCTGCAGGATGCCATCAAGCTTTGGGCCCTTTCAATGCAGCGGACATTTCGCGTCGTCAAATCAAGCCAAGAGCAGTACACTGTGAAGTGCGAGCAGACTGGTTGCCCTTGGCGGGTGCACGCCCGTAAACCTAAGTATGAGACTCATTGGATTGTGTCCAAGGTTGAGCCGCACTCCTGCATTCTAAACACTGTCTTGGCGAGACATCATAACCTGACGTCCGGATTTATAGCCAATCTCATGTATGGGGAGATAGTGCAGAAGAAGGACATGGCAGCCACGCATATTGTGGTAGCTATTGAGAATAAATTCAAGTATAAGATTAACTACGCGAAGGCGTGGCGTGCCAAGCAGAAGGCGTTGGAAAAACGTTTTGGCACTTTCGAGGCGGCGTACGACAACCTTCCTCGTATGCTTAATGTCCTGCAGGAAAGGAACCCGGGCACGTACATCGCCCTCCACGAGAAGTCGTCCATAAGTCCTCCAGGGTATGCGGTGTTGCAGAGAGCAATGTTTGCATTTGGTGCTAGCATCGAAGCATTCAGGCACATGCTGCCAGTGATCTCAATTGACGGGACCTTCTTGACAGGAAAATACAAGGGGCAGATCATGACGGCCATAGGCGTTGACGGTAACAATCAAATATTGCCGCTGGCCATTGCATTTGTGGAGAGTGAGAATTATGAGAGCTGGCTGTGGTTTCTCAGACATGTGAGGGCTGGAGTTGTAGCCACTCGGCCTGGTGTGTGCGTAATCCATGATCGCCATGCCGGTATTATCAAGGCAATAAGAAAACTTCAAGAAGACCCCGAGGAGCCCTTTCCTTGGCCGGACATGAGGAACCGGTGGTGCAGTCGTCACTTAGGGGCAAACTTTTTCAAGCAATTCCCTAAACAATCTTTGATGAAGCTATTCAAGAGGCTAGCTAGGCAGAACCAACAGAGGAAATTTGATGCTTTGTGGAGGTTGTTGGATGAGCACACTAGGAAGAACGTCGAAGAGAGGAGCAAGGAGCCGGTCACTCCTGGGGCGGCACAACCACAATGCTTGCCGCCAATCGATGCGCCTAACCCAAGTGGTCCAAAAAGAAGGAGCTCACGAAACATCAGGTGCTTCGCGCAGTGGATCGAGGGGGAACCGTTGGAGAAGTGGTCGCTGTTGCACGACACGGATGGCGCAAGGTACGGAATAATGACAACTAACCTTACCGAGGTGTACAATTGGGTTCTAAGGGGTCTCCGTTCTCAACTCCTTGTCACCATCGTGGAAGGTGTTCTTCACAGCACAATCCGGTACTTCAGGGAGAGGCACGCGAGTGCCGCACTTCATGCGGCCAATCCCGGAGCTCTGTATTCGGCAAAAATTACTGCTTACATGGAGATGAAGGCACAAAAGGGTCAGTTGCACATAGTGCAGGTCATGGGCAACAGGGAGCATCGTTTTGAGGTGATACTCCGTGATAGAGCCGGATTTGGGACGGCTCGTTCACTTGTTACCCACGAGGTATGTCTTGGAGATCATGGAAATGAACCTAGCTGCACGTGCAACAAGCTTAAGTTGTTACACAAACCATGCTCTCATGTCCTTGCTGCATGCGGGACCGTGGGTATGGATCCTTCGAACTTCATGTCCGAGTTCTTCTTTAAGGGGAGGGTACTGCAGGCTTGGTGTGGGGAGCTCCGAGGGTTCAGGGTGGTGGGAAACTTCGCCACTTTGGACATTGCATCGAGGACCTGGGTTCCGGATGTTAACATGTTGAAGGGTGGGAATGGTCGGTGATAGAGCCGACGTATTAGGAATGACATGGATGAATCACAAGCTGGAACACCGGGTGCACGTTGTGGTCAATGCGGTCAGGAGGGGCACACAGCTAGACGATGCAATGCATGTCCTGATCAGTAGTTACATGACTTTTCTGTAATGTAGTTGGTTATGTACTTATTTAGTACATGTATTTGCTGTTTGTTAAAATGAGATACTTTTGTGGCTCGTGCTTAACAACATTGCACATTATTTCGATCGACCCTCGTACATACTACGGTACAACCATACACATCGTTGCTTATATGCCGAATGAGCCTCGTGGCACCCACATGGAGAACTGCTGAAGTGGACGCCTCAGACGGGGCTGGCCATCGTGGTAGTGGCACGCACATATGCAACTTGGGTTTGCACAGCAACATGTCGGATCGTACGAGCTTCCTATGTTGACAACCTCCTCGTTTCCCCTCTCGCGTTGCATCTGTTGGCGGAGGTCATTGTTCTCCTCATTGAGAGTCTCCATTCGGTACTCCAAGTCCATTATTCGGTCCCATAAAGTACCCACATAACGGTCAATATACCGTTCATGAGGAGGGTCGATTCAGCGGGAGAAGTCGCATTTCGCCATCTGCGAAAAAGGACAGTAAACATGGAGGGTCCATAAGCAATAACAAAAATGTACTATTAGTAATTTGTACCCCGGAGCGTGGGCATCGGAAGAAATGGCGCCCGCCATCGTTTGGCCCTTCCAGGACCTGTACGACCACGTACTCATTGTGTCTGCATTTCGGCCACGCTGGTTGCGCACGCCGGCTTGGTATCAAGCGGTACAGTGGACCGAACATCTCCCTCCTTTCCAAGGGAAGGTCTTCCTTCGGTGACCCATATCCGACTGGCCCCTCATCTTCCGCCATGGTATGTTCCACCACGAAATAGAAGGTACTTCTTTGTTCGATTTACAGGGTTTGCTGGCTACAACTTCATGGGACCTCAACCGTGCTATTTATATCGAACGGCGGGACAAAAGAGGGCTGCTTTGCCAGAGACATGACAAAAGCGCTCAGCTTTACTCGGTGAGATGACAACACATGCCAGCTTTACACAGTGATATGACAAAATGGGGCAGCTTTGCTCAGTCAGATTACAACACATGCCAGCTAAACTGCCTACATAAAGGCTACGATATGAAAAGCCTTCATAGGGACATTTATTGCTACACTGGAATCCTGAGGATAATCCAGGCCTATCGCTACAGAAACCAACAAAATAGGGGCGTAGGCTGTAGCCTTTATAGTGAGTGTTCACGTCATAGGCCTGTATCCTTTCCAGTGAGTTTTCATATCACCTTAGCTTGTTGTTTCAGAAATTATGATTACTGGCCTCTGAGAAGGCAATGTTGTAGCACTTATTTCCTGCAAACGACTCAAAAGGCTACGTTGTACCAAATACATTGAATGGTCCAACCTCTGAAAAGGCTACAAACTATGAATTTATTACGAGGCTACATGCTCTGAAAAGCCTACATAGGGACATTTATTGCACCAGATCCTGAAAAAGCGAAAAGACTCGCATGTCGTCCTCTCCATGGACTATGCCCACTGCACCAGATAACCTGCCTACATAAAGGCCTCCTATGTCTTCCATACCACATATCCTCCTCAAGCCATCACAATACTACTACACAACAATGTCTTCCTGAAGGTCCAACCCATTTGGAGTGCCGGAGTGGCATGAGCGCCCGAAGTGTCATTGCGGCTTTAGGACGATGTTGGGAGTCTGGACGGATCGAGTACAACGAGCCAAATACGGCCGTAGGTTCTTCAAGTGTCCAGACCTGGATGACGACTTCGTGGTAACGACGACAACTAAATCATTTGTTTCTTGTCATCGTTTTTCAACTTGATCCATGACATCTACCACGCCACACATAGGCTTGCAGGTTCATCGAATGGGTGGATCGGGTGCCGCCGGCATGGCCACAGAACTGGGCAGTGGAGGTGGAAAACAAAGGACAATACTTTGTCAAGATGACTCAGGCTCGCGAGGTGGAACAACACATGCGGCTTGAGCAAGAGCGCCGCGTGAGGGTGGACCAAATCCGTCTGAAGGGCAAGGAGGATGAGCTGCAAAGGAGGCGGGAGCAGTTAAGTCTGCGTGAAGCAGCCATCAAGCGTCAGGAGGAAGAGCTTCAAGCTCGTGAGGCAGCTCTCAAGACCAAGAGTGACCGGAACAAGGATGCAGCGGAGCCATCTTCAAGGCGCGATAACAAGGGGAAACAACCACGCTACACCCAGTAGACAAAATGTAATAGACCCAGCAAGTTATATTCCCTAAGGCATGTTAGGACTAGTGGTGGAGTTCTGAACATTACAAGTACATGGTTCCACACATTACTAATAGTACCGTCGGAGTTGCTCTTAGTCGCATATCATGCTATATGTTATGCATGTAATAACAATGTACGCGGCATGTTACTCCCAACTGTATTATGAAGTTTATTTCTATTGACATAAGCTTATTATCTAGCATGTTCGCATTCAATGATTCAGATAGCAAGTCATACCGGTTCTCTCCGAAAACTATTTCTCAGCAACATCAAAATATCACTTACCACTCTATGTATCTATCGTTCTACGGTCAATCATTCTTAAAAAAAATTTGGAATTTTTTTTGTGCACCTACAACATACAGTGCACATAAACTTTTATTACAACTATACCAGATTTTTTCTCTGTTTCAAACTACAAAATTGCCAAAACTCTACAAAAATCAGGGGGATTGAATGAAGTCGCCTACCTACTGGGCGACTGCATTACAAGTCGCCCAGCCATTGGGCGACTTCATTAAATCGCCCAGTGAGAAAGCGACTCCGTGATGTCGCTTTCCCGTGAAGCGACATAAACTCTTGTCGCCTGCCGGGTGGGCGAGAGGCTCGAGTCGCCCACCCATTGGGCGACTAGAGGATATTTTTGTAAAAAAATTTCCCGCGGATATATTTTTGTATTTCCGAATAAAAAAAAGGTTATCCGTACAAAAAATTCCAAATCTGTCTATTATCTATTACAGTAAAAGTCGACTAAATATGTTTTAGAGTTGCTAATTTAGAAAAAAAAGCTAGAACTTCTTACTAAAAGCAAAGCATCTAACCATTAATTTTGTGGGTCCTAATTCCAAATACTTAGGTTTGATAGTGACTTAGCCATGGACCCAGGCTATAAAGGCTCAGATAATAAAAGAATCCATGTCAAGTACAGTCCAAATTAATTTAGTGGGCCCTAATTCCAAATGCTTAGATTTGATAGTTGACTTAGCAATATAAGAGTCATCTATCTCATGGACCCAGGTTCTAAAAGCTCAGATTAAAATAGAATCCATGTCAAGTATAATCCAAATTAAATGAAATTCAGAATAAAAATAAAAAATAGCAAATTGATTTCCATGCGACATCTATAGTAGCACCGAGAAATAACTAAGATTCAAACTTATAATTAAATGAGAATTAACAAATTAAAAGGAAGAGTCCATGTCAAGGGGAAGGAAAATTAGCAATTTGATTTCCATACGATTTCCAAAGTAATTTCCAAAAATAATATTTTGTTATATACTAAAAGTTGATGACAAGAGTTTTATGGCTGCCAAGAAAAAAATAATCTAGAAATTCTAAGAAAAAAGATCTATCCCTCAATAAGTGGACCACTATTCTGATTAGTAAACAATTACCATTGAATGTTCTTAGATAAAATAATAAATATTATAAGACAAGGTGTCATGAACCTTAGTTTATGAGGGATAAACACCACCGAGAAGATGGCCGGATAGCGTTGGCGTAGAGAGAGAGAGACTCTTAGACGAGGAAGACTATGATAATTCTCTGCTTGATTACAATAATATGCGGTAGCCCTCTTATATAGATGGCTCCCCCTAACAGATGTAATCTAACTCCAATCATATCTCTAACTATATCTCTAATACAAGGAAACCAATCTCTAATTCTTAATAATAACCCGACTGGCCCAAGGCCCACGTCTATGACATTACACCCCTCTCGGACACAAGTTGTCATGAACCTTAGTTCATAAGGGATAAACACCACCGAGAAGATGGCCGGATGGCGTCGGCGTAGAGGGAGAGAGAGACTCTTAGACGAGGAAGACTATGATAATTCTCTGCTTGATTACAATAGCATACGGTAGCCCTTTTATATAGATGGCTCCCCCCTAACAGATGTAATCTAACTCCAATCATATCTCTAACTATATCTCTAATACAAGAAAACCAATCTCTAACTCAAATAGAAACCAATCTCTAATTCCTAATAATAACCCGACTGGCCCAAGGCCCACGTCTATGACACAAGGTTACCAATTATAAATTCTAGATAAACCCGATAAATAAAACATAATTCTAGATGGTCCGTACTAAAGGCCACGTATGAGAGGAAAAGGACACAGATGTGCAAAACAAATGAGTAAAAGTGATGCATGAGAAAAAAAAGAGAAAAGGTGGCATTCGGGAAGAAAAAAAAAGAGAAACAAAAAATGAGATAAGACCTATTATTTAACACTTGTGAATCCTAGGGAGGTTAAAGAGGTAAACTATGCATATAAATCCGAGACGTATATATACATCGCTTCCCAATCGTCAATTCGTTGTTGTGCGCAGCTCTGCCGCACCGATGCAAAGGTTATACGATGTTGTCATGCCATATCCCACTGCTTCTGTGTAGGATCTCATCTGTAGGGCACCATCAGACTTGACCATTGTGTGAAGCATTAGTTACTGTCGCACGAAGCGAGCATTGTGGACTCACGCCATCGCGGCCAAGCCATAGCTCGGGAAATATATGTGCAGCTAAACTAATTAAATATGTCTTAAGAATGATACCCACGCAGACCACCTTGCTCGTTCAAAAAAATCTCTGATGCTAAGGCCCTGTCTGAAGGAAGGTATTAATCGTTGGGGCATCTTTTGCTTTGCATCTTCTTGCTGTGATGTTATTATCATTACAGCAAAGGTTAAGTCCCAAGCCTCCTCAAAAGCAGAGTAGACTCGGTGCCATTACTTTGCATCACATGTGCTTTGCTTTGCACTAGCATCAACCAAACAAGAACAAATACAAAATCAAACATTAATTGCAACCCAAACCATACCTTCCACAATCACTACTGCATTCTGACAACATCTCTGAGAGGAGACAAGGGCGCCATGGCTGATGCTGTCTCTGCCGTAGTTTCATGTGTCAGCAAACTTGCAGCCCAGGAGACCTCGTTTCTATGGGGAGTCATGCGTGAAGTGGGGTTCTTGAAGGATGAGCTGAAGCGGCTGCAGGGCTACGTCAACGACGCTGCGGCCAAGCGGAGGTCGGGAAACTCCAGCGTAGCCATCTGGGTGTCGCAGATCAGAGATGCTGCATACGACGCTGAGAATGTTATTGAAGCTGCAGAGTACATAGAGAAGCGAAACCGGCTCGAGAAGGGTTTCATGGGTGCCGTTGCGAGGTATGCTCGTATACCAAGTGATTTGATGGTTCTACACAAAATTGGTGTTGAAATTCAGAGAATAAGAAGAAAGATCAGAGAGATATTTGACGGCGCGATCTGTCTAAGTCTTGTTGATTTGGGTCATACTGCATTAGGGATGGGTCATGTTGAGCATGGGTCTCAGCAAGATTTTGATCATACATATCAAAATTTTGAAGATGATGTTGTCATTGTTGGTTTTGAGGATGAGTACAAGGAAATAGTGGAAAAGTTAGTTGAGCAAAAGAGCAAGCTTAGTGTTGTCTCCATAGTTGCCATGAGTGGGGCGGGAAAAACTACACTTGTCAGAAAAGTCTATAGTTCATCTAGAATTAAAGAGCAGTTTGACACAGTTGCTTGGGTGACTGTATCTCAAAAGTTCAAGGGCAGTGATTTACTGAAGCATATTTTGAAACAAATAATGGGGATCACGGACAGTGATAATGAGTCTAGAGCAATTGATGAGATGCAGGAGTATGATGTGGGAAAGAAGATCCGTGAATTTCTATTGCACAAAAGATACTTAGTAGTGCTTGATGATGTGTGGACTACAGATACATGGAACCAGATAAATAGAAGTGTTAAAGTCTTTCCAGATGCAAATAATGGTAGTAGAGTACTGTTAACAACACGAAAGGAAGATGTTGCAAATCATATTCAAATGCCAACCTATGTTTATGATCTGAAGCTCCTGAATGAAGAGAAAAGTTGGGAACTTTTTAGTAGCAAAGCTTTGCCGTCATACAAAAGGTCTGTGATTTGTAATCTGGATGAGTTTGAAGAACTGGGGAGAAATCTTGCAAAGAAATGTAATGGCTTACCACTTGCGCTTGCAGTTCTAGGGGGTTATCTATCGAAGAATCTTAAAATAGAAGCATGGTCGGATGTGCTTTCGAGTTGGACATCAACAAAGGATGGGCAGATGATGCGAGAGATCCTAGCTCGCAGTTACAATGACTTGCTGAGTCATTATTTAAAATCTTGTTTCATCTATCTTGCTGCTTTCCCTGAGGATTTCGATATACAAGTGTCACATCTTATCGATTTATGGATAGCTGAGTGCTTCATTCCACATACAACAACGCACAAACAGGAAGAAACAGCACGTAAGTATGTAACTGAGTTATCTCAAAGAAGCTTGATCCAAGTTGTTAGCAAAAGCAGGGCACATAGATGGATCGACGAAATAAGGATTCATGATATTTTACGTGACTGGTGCGTAGAAGAAGCAAGACAAGATGGTGCTCTTGATGTCATTGACAAAATTGCAGGTCAAGCTTCATCTCTGCCCTTTGTGTATTGCAATGTATTTCCCATTATGTTGATTTCTTGCTGACATACGAATCTACTCCAAAAAAAATTGCAGGTCAAGCGGGTGCATCATCATCCAGATCCAATACCATGAAATCCTATCGTTGTTCTATTCAAAACTTCTACAATGATAAGATTTTCCAGGCAACACCTAATCTTCGAACTCTGCTTGGCTTTCAACTTCAATCATTGTCCCTACCTAAGCTGAGGTTTCTGAGAGTTCTTCATGTGGAAAACTCAAGCCTAAAGAATTTCTCTGCAGCAATTGGTGGCTGTACTCACCTAAGGTGTCTTAGGTTGAGATACTGTGAAGAGGTCACGCTCCCTTCTTCAATTGGACAACTCCTTTACTTGCAAACTATAGATCTAACTGGCACCAAATTGGACACGTTAGTACCAAACTCCCTGTGGGCTATACCTGCTCTAAGGCATGTTTTCCTTCAAGGGGTGTTTTCTCCACCAAGGGGTGTCCAACAGAAAGAGCTCCAGACCTTATATTTAGATTTTCCAGATGGTGATAGAAAATATTTCTGGAGTGACATGGTGACGTTTTTGGGCCAAATGACGGAACTAACTACCTTGTACTTGGTCGTGAGATCCCTGCCAGCAGAGATGATTAAAATATTGGCAAAAAACATGCCTCACCTGGTTGATGTTTTTCTTAACGGATTCGGTGTGCTCGATAAGTTTCCTGAGTGACATCTCCTCCCACAAAATCTACGGAGGCTCGTTCTGAATGCTTATGTTATTAAAGAAGACCCGATGCCTATCCTGGAGAAGCTTCCTTGTCTTGTGAAACTGTCCTTGGGTGGCTATGAAGGCCGGATTGTGTCCTACTCCACCCAAGGGTTCCCTCGGCTGGAAGAGTTGTTCCTTTCACAGTTTTCCAGTGAGGAGTGGAGGATAGAGGTCGGGGCAATGCCATGGCTCTCCAAACTGACATTTAGTTTGTGCTGGAAGATGATTAAGCTTCCCGAGGGGTTGCTGCACCTACAGTCCCTCAAGGAGCTACGTCTGTGGAGCATGTCCCAGATTTCTAGAGACGACAGCACTTGCGAAGAGCTGCAGCAGAAAGGATGCAAGGTTGGTAGCTATGTCTCCTCCCCTGCTTGTCATTCTTTCACTTTCTTTGATTTGAGTGGTTTTTGCGTTCAGGACTTTTAAGTGTCTCGTACAAATATTTGCAATACATGGAAACAAGAAGCAATATGCTCAATAAAAGCCGTTTGAATTATTTTTTTTTACTCTCTACGTTGCTACCTTGTTAGGCATAATGGTTGCGGAATGGGCTCTCTTTATGTTTTGTAACTTGGATCGTTTTCTAGGGGAAATTCACTCTATGCCTTGGGTCAAACCTAGACTTCAAAACTACCTTATTGTGAATATGCCATTAGAATTCCAAGTTTGACCGATGGCATACAACAAATTTTTGTATCAACTCCTTAACTTGGTGCTATTCTCTTGTATGCTTTACGCAGGTGACAAGAGAATGACAATCTTGTGGTTGTTGCTCAAACTTGATGCGTGAACTCCTCTGGTTGTATGCTATTCTCTTGATGCATGCTCAACCTCGAAGATTTCTGTAGGATGTGTCAGGGACTCCTCGATTATCCTTCATGCATGCATTTGTCTTCCTTTGTAAAATATGGTTTGTTTTTTTAATCGAGTGTCTCCTGGTGTGTTTGCGAGTTGGCCGCTAATTATACTGCATGTTTGCTTTTATGTAATAATAAAAAAACACGGAGCGTAGAACCTGTGCAGCTGTGCTGTGCTTCATGGTAATACTGTTAGTATTTTGTGTAGATTGAGATTTGTAAATACATACGTTTGTGTTGTTAACCGCTGTATTATTACATAACTCTTTGCATGATTTTTGGTTGAAAAATAGGTGGTTTTTCATCACCGAAATAGTTATGTACTTACGTTACATATGAACCGAAGGAATTGCTGTTGTCGCTGTTAGGGACCAGACCAGTAGTCCCATTCCCATATTGTCCTTCAGTCATTTTGGCTAGGCTCATATGACTACACGACTCACGAGCAACATAGAGCCATAGAGATTGGCTGTTCTAAGTTTTCTATCTTACCTGTGACAACAGCTGATTGCAACAAGGCAATTCCAATAAGTATTGCTGATTGCACGAGGTTCAGACGTACGTATGTATGAGACAAACGAACTTAAGAATCATGTTTATTTTGCGAAACTGATGAATACTGACAATCGGGTGATTAGCTTGCTGGCATGAATAGTCTTATCGATATAGCATGAGAGACGCAGGACAGATAAGGTGTCTAGATTCAAATCGCCGTTCGATTGTCCAGTTTAGGTCTTCCTTCCTCTCCTCTCAACTCTACAGTTCGTCGCCTACCCCAGATCCTCCTGGTGCACCTTGTAGACCCCAGCTGTCAGACATCCGCGAGTATCTTAGCCCATGGGAGTTGATGGTGTAGTAGTTGCAGAGGAGCATAGTAGACAGACGTGCTAGCGGCACTACAAAACCATAGATAGATCAAGGTGAGTTCTTTTAGGCTTATGGCTTATAACTTAAATATTTGAATTATGGCTGTTCGCGAGAGGCAGTATGCAGAAGGAAATAGGATTTTAGCTGATACAGTTAAACTCGGTACACTTTTTACTATAATTTTCCTATTGACCCCATCTTGAAAAAACGAACCGTTTAAAAGTTAGTTACTGTAACAGTACAAGTATAAACCAACTTTAAAAGCCCAAAAGAACCCAGCTGAGCTTGTCACCCAATGAATGAAGAGGGACTCTAGATATACAATAAATTTGCGTCCATTTCATTGAAACTAGCATAATTGCCCGCACGGTAGGTGGAGGACGATTCCAGCACGGTAATGGAAAGGCTTTTATAAAATGAAAGAAAAACGAATTAGCGTTGTTTAATGTCATTGGTAATCCTTGTTCAGTACGTGTGCATTTTTTATTTAGACCCCGTTTGGCACAGCTCCACCACCGGCTCCTGGAGCTGTTTGGAGCCATTTTGTGCCAAACGGGGTAAAACAAAATAGCTCCACCCAAGGAGTCCCTTAAAACATGCTGAGACAAAAGATATGTACGAGATGGAGCTGAAAAAACTAGCTCCACCCGGCTCCATCTGCAGTCCCGCATGCCACTGCCCTTGTACTTTCGTGAATTTACGCGATCTGCCACCGGCTCTTCTATTCTCCCGTTCCCGTTCCTCTGTTCGGTCTTCTCGTCTTCGACCGTGAAGGGAGCGCCGCCACCATTAAATATTGGTTGCTAATACTTTGTGTTATTTTAAATTTTAATTTTTTTGAATTCAAATGTACTTGGATGAAAAATCATGTAGAAACATACATCTCTTGATGTTACTATAAGCCAAATAGACAGGGGTATATTGGACAATTGACATCTCTCAACCTGATAAAACAGGTGGAGCTGTTTTGCCAAACAGTCTACCAAAACAGCTTCAGCTCCACCGATGGAGCTGTTCGTGGAGCTGAAGTAAAAAAAACAGCTCCACTTGTGAAGTGGAGCCGTGCCAAACAGGGCCTTACATTGATTGCTCTGTGATTGGCATAATATCCACACCGTTATAGTTATTGTGGGCCACCTTATATACGTACAAGCTTTTTTTCCCCTTTTTATTGTGATTTATAAGAGAATAACTAGGAATTTGTTTTTTCTAATTTAAGGATTAATATCGAAATTTTTAGTTCTACAGATAAAGAAAATGACTTTAATCTCACCGGTTGTTTGTAGATATATAGAATACAGCTTCATGTTCCTGCTTAGAGTGCGAGTACTATCGCAGTGCTGCTTTTTTTTTTTGATATGATATCGCAGTGCTGCTACTGCTACATCTGAGTGAATCCAGAGATTGATAATCCTTGAGAGGACAAGCATAGCTGCCACTCTAGCCCAAACTGCAAATTGGGCCATGCAATTCGTATGTATCCAGCTCGTACGTTGTTGTATGGCCCGTGTGGATCGTGCAACAGCTCGCTTGGAATTGCGCCGTGCCTTGTCGTTCCTACTTTCGTCGCCAGATTGGGCCATCTCGTCGGCCATCCACTGATCCACCCGGACCGACGGCCGCTGCGGCATGCTGACGATGCGGAGGTGGGAGAGAGTCTCGTTCGCCGACATGTTGGGTCGTGCAGTTCAGGTTCGTACTGTTTACTGAAGAGGGGCATAATCCCAGCAACCCTGTAGAAATTCCGTTTCTACTTTTCTTCTGTGCAAATCGCTTCAGTTCTGCAATTCAATTATCTCACAGCCAACTAGAGTTTACCACTGAAAATATTTGTTTTGGTTGCAATTTATACGGTGGTGACGTATATATGTGGATGAGAACCTGCACATGGATAGTTAATTAGTTAGGGCATGTCTAGCAATCAATGTTTTTTTTTAAAAAAAAAGTTGGTCAGATTTTTTTGCCATGTATGTAACATTTTTCGTCAATATTTGCAACATTTTCACCAATGTATGTAATATTTTAACATGTATGCAATAATTTTCCTATGTATGTAATATTTTATAGCTGAGAAATGCTGTATGCATGGGAAAAATGCTGTATGCATGGGAAAATGTTGTATACATAGGTAACAATTATTATAAATATGGGTGAAATATATTGCATACATGGCAAAAAAATCTGACTGATTTTTACAAAGTAAACATTCAGTTGATGTTTATCAAACCCTGTTAACAATTTGCACTCTGTATCCACCACTCGACACATTTTAATATTTGATCCTTTGAAAACAAAGGGTGGGTTCTTTTAGGTTGTGATTTTTGAATTCTGGTCTGCTCGTAAGAGGCAGTATGCATAGAAAAATAGTCGCAAGTGATTTTGACCGGTTGATCGTGCAAAAATAGCACACCCGCAAGTGCACGGGTTGCCACTGAAATAGCGGCGAGTGTCGTGTTCTCCACAGGGACTAGACTACGGCTACCGGTGCTCAGCTAAAGCTAGGTCAATCAAAACAGGGGAGAGAACTAAACTACCAAACGAACTCTAACTCGCACAGACAAAACAACGAACGAACTAAACAAACGAAGGACGACGGGACGAACGACCGTACGAATGGACGTCGTACGACCGAACGAACCACACAACTACGACACAAACGACGCACGAACTACAATGACTACGAGAACGAACGACACGACTACCGACCGACAACCTATCTAACTATCGACCGCTAGACAGAATGGGGGAGTCTAGAGCACACAGGGAGTCGAGAGAGAATGAGGGAGAAGACAGTCGACGGCTAACTAGACGACGATGACGGCACACGACAACACAGAACTACTAATGCTCGACCTAACTATCGACATACCGCGGAGAAGAAAAGAGAGAGTCTAGAAGCAAGGGGAGGTCGAGACAGCACGAGGGGAGAAAACAGCCGCCGACTAGCTAATTCGCGCTCACAAACACTACGGCACAAAACAAATTACTTAACACGAACACCTGACGGGGAAACTAACAAGCTAACACAACACAACAAAAATCACATACACTAGCTATACTCACTGACCAACATAGACAACAATTTGAAATTACTACTAACAGCACAAATTGCAAAGTCACATGAGTATATATCACAATGACAAAACAGAACACAATAACATCTCCACTAATCTCATGCACACATCACAGATCACACACAAATTCTAGAATTAAGCTACCGGCAACATTAACATAAAGTAATTCTAGAACAAATTAACATAGCAAAATCACCAGCATCCATCACTGTTCACATAAACTAGCATATTAAAAGACAATTGATTATCATCCACAATTCCACATCCACATCCAGTAGCAGCTATTTGATCAGTAAATAAAGAGCAAGAAAAGGGGTAATGGAAACGAGTTAAGGATCAACCAAAGAAAGGAAGTAGTAGCAGGGGAAGCAGAGGGGAGACTGTCGGTGAAGTCAATGAAGTGGTGGCCGGCGTCGGCGGTGAAGAGGTCGGCGGTGCTACAGTCGCTGCAGAGGTCGATGCGGTCGGCGGCTCGGTGCTTGGTGGAGGGAGCGGCGTCGGCGGTCGGAGTAGATGGCAAGGAGGAGAAGGGAGGCAGCCGGTGGAGTCGGTGGAAGAAGTGGGGAGGAGAAGGCAACGGGGCGGCCGGAGATGAGATGGCGGCGACGGATGTGGAGAAACGGCGGTGGATGGCGAGATGGAGCGGCCGGAGGGAGTTGAGAAGGGAGAAGGGAGGCTGCGGAGACAGGAGAACTGGGTGGCGCGGTGGTGTGGAGATGTGGGCACTCGGTGGTGATATGGAGGCGCGGCGGCGACCGGATGGAGAAGTGGGTGCCAGCGCCGATCTGGACCGGGAAGCAAGAGGCGACGGGTGGATTTGGAGAAGGTGCGCCGGAGGGAGCAAGTGAAGGCGGCGGAGATGTGAGAAGTGGCGGCGCCGAGGTTGGAGAGGAAGGGGGAGGAAGCAAGGGGCGGTGCGGTGAAGGTGTGGCCGCCTGCGAGATATGGCCCAGCCTCGCCGGCGCCGAGGCAGAGAAGTGGGGGGAAGCAACGTGGAGGCAGGGAAGAAAGAAGACCGATCTCAAGCTCTCTGCACAGGCGGCGGCTATTGTTTTGAGGGAGATGGGGATTTTCCAATTTGCGGTTTAGTCCTCAAAAATTTCTAGGGTTTACAATTAGGTCCTTCTCCCATTTAACTTCTTCTGTTATGGCCCTCCGGAGCTCCGATTTCATCGCGGTTGAATCCTACGCATTCGTGACGGTGCGCTTATCTGTACGGAGCAGTCCTGGAAGCCCAAATTTGTCGTTTATGCGCCTCGATCGTGCCGGCCTGCAGAAAAATACAGAAAAATGTAAAATGGTCCATTTCGAGCAATTAAATATGGAAAAAACGTGTAAATGACGATAAATGGTCATAAAATGCGAAAAATAATGGGGTAAAATGACGGATAAATATGTGTAAAAATGATGCATGTCACCGGTATAATTGAACTTAGTATATATTTTTTATTACAATTAACCTTTAGATCCTGTCTTAAAAAAATACTGTTTTTTTAAATCTTACAGTACATAAGCATAGGCTATAAGCAGTATGAACCAGCTCAAAATTTCAGTAGAAACCACCGGCGTTCAAGACCCTGTTGACGCACCAATTGGCCCGGTACGCTGTCATGGCCATTCATCAACAATAATGGTGCTCTTGAGCGACTAAACAAAGGCATGGCCGTTGGTTGTACCATCACTGGGCGGCCACAACGAAATGACGAGTTTTCAATATAAGTTCCATTGCTCCAAGATAAGTTTCTACTGTGGTCGGAAGGATCGGCAACCTTGCCGTGCAGCAGACGTCGCTCTTATGTGCAGTAGCATCTGAAGTGGAGTTCCTGAAAGACGAGCTGGAGCTGCTACAGGTCTGGGAATGCAAGCGAAGCTGCCTGGGTCCGCCAGATCAGAGATGCGCGCAGCATATGAGGCCGAAAATGTCATAGAAGTTGCAGCATACATGGAGAAGCCACAAGTATATTCCTGTTCTTTTTAGCTACGGCTTGTGGTTTTTGGCTACGGTTTTTTATTTTTAGCTGTTTGTACGAGAGATTACAAAGTAACAGAAATTCACGTGCGGTTTTTGCCGATATAAATGAAGTCAGTAAAATATGTACTACAATTAACTAGTAGATCTTATCTTGAAAAAATATTCTGTTTAAAAGCTAATTACTGTATAAAAGTCGAAAAACAGTTTTTAGAAGCTGAAAAGAACATAGCCTCACAGCCTCACTGGTGGCTTCTCATGGCTTCAGTACTTGGAACTCTGGTGTGTTCCCGTTGAGAAATTGGAGTTTGAGGATGGCATAATGCCAAAGCTCATCAACTTGACTCTTTGTAAATGTGGAAATATAACAAAGCTTCCATGATGGGTTCCTGGACCTGGAGTCCATAAGAAAGCTGGATCTGAACTTCATGGAGAATAAGCTACCCGAGGAGAGTCACGAAGAACTTGCGAAGAAAGGTTGCAAGCTCATCATAACAAAAAGCGAGTAGATCCAAGAGGCGACCTCAGATCGCCATGATAGTAAATCTCAGATCCATTTCACATTCCTGTACATGTTCTTTCATCACATGTGACTGAAAAATTTGCAGTCTAGATATTTAGTCTGGCATTGTATATTCCGCGGCAAGCTGAGTTGGGTTGGTTACTAGTGCTAGACATGCTCAGCATAAGATGCATGGAGATCTCTACCAAAGTACTACTCACGCACGGGGGTAATTAAAAAGATGATTACATGATGGTGTTAATTTTTTAAATATCATATTATTTTCACCAGGTGGTTGCACTGGTTGGCACCAAGACTTCCTGCATGTAGTGGTTACGATCGGTTGATATTGAATAAAAAATAACTCATGGCATTATTGATATATATCGATGGTGACCAATGCCAAAATAGATAAAGTAGATGGAGCATTAGTTTTGATACCAAATATATGCCCATCATGAAAAAGAGTATCAATATATATACACTTTGCAAGCAATATTTTTCCATTCTTGACTAATATAGGAATTTCTGTAGTTTTTCTTCTTCCCGGGAGATCCTAACGTTAACAAAAACTGATGTTTCAAAAGAGAAATAATTTTTTAGTAGCACTATAAATTAAAATAATGTAAATAGCTAGTCCATGCAAATGCACGGGTCGGCGACTAGTTTGCACTTAATCCTTTTATGACATTCTAGCAACCTATTAGTTTTGATAGACGGCATTTTGCATATTTCACCAAGGGGAAAAACAGAGTCGTCAATTACCGCTATAGTTCGGCTTTAATTAGGGCTCGATTAATTAAGGGTTTTCTTGAGAGTTTCTAGCATAGTTATCTTTCTTTTTTGCAGATGTAAAATGACTGTCAATTAGTTTTTATTGCATTGTAATAGATGAATGCAACAGCTAACAATGGCATTTTTTAGTAAAGTTTTGCGAAAACCAAACCGAAGGTTCTAGCAACGTACAAGTTTTAATTGAGGGCACTCCCAATACTCCACATCAGTTGAAGTCCATAGCTTTAATTAGCTTGCCACATAAGTAAAAATCTGATGTGGAAGTAGATTTAAGGAGGAGAGAGAGGTAAGAGCAATGGCTTATGCAAGATATCACCTTTTTTAGAGGGACCAAGGCAGATGAACATAGAAAGAAACCCTACTGGGATGAATTTGATGTCCATAACACACATTTTGTGTGCCCAACTAGATTTTATGCTCTCGATAGAATATATCACAATACGTGCAATAATAATAATAATAATAATAATAATAATAATAATGGAATAAAACATATAGATATTATCTATTGAGATAGTTGTATCTAAATACTAATTTAATACATACTCTCTTCTTATAGACATTGCTATGAAAACTATTTGGAATGTCCTGCTGGCATTTAGCAGATTTCACCGAGGGAAAAGATGGATAGCTAGTTAATTTGCACAGGAACCGTCTCATATCATGCATACTCGACTAACCCTGGGCGTTCGGTACTACCGAACTGATCGGTTCGGTTCCTCGGTACCCATACAAATTCGGTTCCTGAGAATCTCGGTACCGTTCGGTTCCTGAAAAGACTCGGTACCGAAGAAATTCGGTATCGGTTCTTTCGGTTCGGTTCCGGTATTTACCGAAATTACCGAACAGGGTACAACAGCATGTAACATCAAGTTCAATAGCCAATTTTGACAGAAATGTAACATGATTTCATATAAAATAAGTGCCAAATCATACAGAGAAAAAGCCACAAATACATAATATAGCTGTCCACAATAGACCCATCAATAATATTACATATTACTTAGTACTCACTACTCAAATACAACATGTTATTCCTTGTAGTTCGGTATTTCGGTAAACCGAGGTACCGAACCGAATTTCCTCGGTAAATTCGGTTCCTGAGAATCTGGAACCGAAATTTTCGGTTTCGGTACTTTCGGTTCGGTTCTCGGTAAATTCGGTTCGGTACTCGGTTTTCGGTTTTCGGTTTTTTGTGCCCAGCGTGATGCTCGACAGCAGGACGGATGGTCGGGAGACTCGAAGAAGACCGAACCATTCATTCACCCCTGATCGACCTGTCGCCGTCCCTGACAAACGATGCAGCCGATTCGATGGAGCAATTAACAGTACCAAAAACGATGCAGTATGAAACAGTAGCAAGCAATGCGGTCCTCCACTGTAATAATGCATGTCCCAGCCGAACAAAACATTGAAGCGTCATCAATTACGCCAGCCTGCACATGCCCCAAGATTGAACCAATACGGCTGGGTCACTCAGTCTCGTCCCCTGCCCTGTATGAGGCTGCAGTAGTTTACTGAAACCATTTGTTTTTGTATTTTGTGAACCTGCAAACTGATAACTGACAAGAAGTAAATATGTGTATCTTTGTGTGTAACAGTGTTGCTACATGCAATAAATGACATATTGACATGTTATTATCTTGAAATATTGTCCGGTACTGATTCGTTTTTCAATACAATTCTGTAGAACCAATATTACCGGATGAATTTACAAATTCTCCAGTCCAATGTCGTGAACAATGTCAATCGCGAGGACTTTCTCCTAACTCATGTATAGATTACAGTTGCTTGCAGGTCCCGACTTCATTTACAGATAACGCTAAAAGTGAATCAAGTTCGGACAGATTCTTTCTAAACCCGGTAGTACCACACTGGGACATCAAAATTTACCTCACTCGGTGACTGGTTCCAAACTTCTCAGCACCTTGCTCCTGCAACACTAGAGGGAACGGGTCTGCCTTTATTCTGTGTAATGGAATCCGTCAGCAGCCTCTCTATGCAAATAGGAGTGATAATCAATCTATATAAGTCTGAACTCTGTAGTTTTTTAGTTTCATTTGTAAGGCTTCTGTCCTCTTCTGGTATTTGTTTGATGTAATGATAACGTATCAGAAACTTGAACTGCAATATGATCATGGCACGATGTTCGAAGCTGGGCCATGCAAAGCTCGAAGAACTCGTTTTACAAATCAGAGCACTTGAGGTGCAATCTGCATGCGGGGGTGATCCCGGTCTTGGAATCCACAACTTCTCTGCCCTCTCGAATCTCGAGCCTCCATGTCCATGCTGATTGCAGGGGTGCGAATATGGTTGAAGAGGTGGATGCGTTGGAGGCTGCCATCACGCACGCAACCGTCCCACACCAAGTTTTGTGCGATCCAATTACGAAGAGATGGTAAAGGATGACGCACGCACGGACTGTTCATCTGAGACTATGGAGACTTTCAGTCTTCTTATGATACGCACTAGACTTCGTAGTGACGTTCGGTTTTCCTCCTGGCAAAGCAGTGATACCTTCACTTGGTGATGTTTGCAGATGATGGTTGTCGCTGCACTTAACTAGACAACTCAAATTAAAATTTTCATTATGACCCGAATTGGTGCTCATGTTTGTAGACCCAAGTTTGCGTAAACCTTTTGTGTTTGTCTCGGTGAATCCTTGAATTTTGCACATGTTTGTTTTGAGGGTTGGGTTGGTTTTGAGTTAGATTTTAACCCATTACTACCTCTAATACTTTTTCCGGAGCACCAACCGTTTCCTGTTTTCTTCTTTTTGTTCTCTCCCTTTCGTTACTTCTAATTACAAGCCTTCCTCCCTTTATATACTAAACCAGCTGACTAAGACACGGAAACGGACACTCTACTACTCGGATTCATATACACGGTAAGAGGACTCGTACACGATTCGTATCTGGGGTACGTTAGTACTGAAATTAGTTACTGCATGAATTTGTAGTTACTCTACCCGCTTACATGTACCATATTTTGGGGAAGCTTGTAGAAGAGTTACCCTGACGTCAGACGCCTGGTTCATTTTTGTCAGCCATTTCTTTTCTCTATCTGGCAAAGCTCACTTGTTATTTCTGCAGAGATTGAGATGGTGAAAACTGGTTCTATTTGTCGCGTCTCCATTTTATATTGCAGAAGAAAATCATGAGTCAGATCAGGACATGGGAACTGAACATGACCTGATCTATGATGCACGGACAAGGATACGTCGACACGACACGACACGACACCGACACGGGAATTCGCCGTTTTCCCAAAAATACCGATACGCCGACACGGCTATATATATTTAAATAATAAATAAATAAATTATATATATGTGTATTATTTTCTATGTTTCCACATGCTTATTATCTGAAATAATGTAAATTGTAAACTTGTAATTTGTAAAGTGTATACTTGGAATATGTACCTCATAAATAGTTTTATTAATCCTGGCAACAATTGTTGATGTGAATACCATTTTTAGAAATAAGAACTCCATTAACTTGGGAAAAAGTAACATGATCATATCGGCAAGACTACACAGGAGGAGATGCGGGAGCCAGCGACGCATGGGAGATGTAGTCGGCGGTGAGACGCGGGAGGTGTAGTCGGCGGCGAGATGCGAGAGATGTCGTCGGTGGCGAGATGCGGGAGCCGGCGGGCAGAGGAGATGCGAGTGAGGAGATGGAAGCGGCGGTGAGATGCGGGAGCTGGCGGGAGTGGGCGGCGGCGTGAGCGAGCGATGGGAATGATGCGCTCAGGAATCGGCGCTTATGGTTAGGGTTAGGGATGGGCCGGCCTGGGCCGGCCTGGGCCGGCCGTGTCCTGGGCCATTCCTGGGCTGGCTATGTCCAGGCCGTATCCGACTCATATATTTACTGTGTCCGACACGTGTCGAGAATTTTAATAATTAAAATTAATTCCAAAATCGGTCGATACGTCGCCGACACGTGTCGGAGACGTGTCCGTGTCGTATCCGTGTCTGACACGTGTCGGACACGGATACGGCGGTTTTGACATGTGTCTGTGCTACATAGGACCTGATATCCGATTGGCTTCCAAGCTACTCATTTTGTTGAGCGAATGCAAGCTTGGGTGTGTGTTTGCAGCTTTTGTTCTTGCAATTCGAGGAGGCAGTGAAGAACAAGAAAAAAGGTCTAGTCCTGCTATATTGCGTGGTGTTCAAACCTCTAGTGTCTCTATGCACAAAAAGAAAAGAAAATAGTTCAATCTGTTAATTTGCTGTTTATAAGTTCCCATTTAAGGAGGTTTATATATCTTTAATATCATATTTGATTTTGACGTGATAACGTATCACAGTATTGAACTGCAATATGTTTGTGTATGTATATCTAAGAATTTGTTTCACTTCCATTGATCAATGATAACGTACGTGGCATACTACAGGCATAGGCATTACATCGTACATTCCTTGATAGTTAATTTCCTGAACTATCCACTTGTTTCTTAATCACAGTCCAATAGCCATTTACCATTTTAGTAAATCAGAGAGTACTCGTCGATTTGGTTTCTTGATGCTGTACTGACTACTCAGTCAGTTAGGAATGTGGTACAAACTAGGTTCTGGTCATTGGCCACATGGATCCCATGGCCAGCAACCTTTATCAGAGATTTTGGTCATTGCTTGGATGGGTTCTGAATGGTGGGATTCCAATCCAATGCATGTGAATTTTAACTGAATTACATCAAAGTCCCACCACTCTGAACTGCACTATGCAAGTATGCACGGTTCTTAGTCTCCCAGCCAATTAGCTTCTTTCTTTCTTTCATTGGAATTTTCATTGTCATTTCACAAGGCAATGCAGAGTTCAGTTGGTAACAACTGGCAAGACTAAGATTGCAAACACACGAGCGGAGCGGTGAATCTAACATATGCCTCTAGATATTCTGCGTGTAATGTAATCTCCGAAGTGGAAATGGTACATCTGCGCATGCAGCTGGAGTATCATGCAATTCAAATTGACGGGCCGGCCAAGTCCATCCCACGTTGGTTGAAGGAAGAGGTCACGTAGTTGCTCGGCTGATCAATCCACCACGGTCCCCCATTAAACTCCAATGAACGTCTCCTCTCATTTATGATTTCTGCCCCGCTTCGACCGGCGACGACCAAGCAGCCTGGCCGGTCTCCACCTGCTTATCTAAGCAGCGGGCAATTCGGCTGGCACATATGTATGCCTGTTGTGGGACACTAGCACTGGCGTCTGGTGCTCAGCTTTAATCTTCCTTCCAGCTTTCAGACAGCGGGCAATTTAGCAAGCGGACGGTCATGGCCACGGAACAACAGTAGGTACATTACGAGTATGGCATGAATTTTGCTCTTGATTTTCCATGAACGTAGTTATATTTGGTGCACTTAGTTGTTTGCAGTCTTCAGAGTTCTGAATCTAAGCTGTCCTTGGCAGCAGCAACTAACTTCTACTACCCACAAGCCAACCTGAGGTTCTGAGCTGGCCCAGAAGCTTCACCACGCGCAGGAACAGAGCAGGAGATGGATGGAATCATGGTGAGCGCTGCCACGGGGGTGATGAACTCACTCCTCACCAAGCTCACCACACTGCCGTGTGAGGAGTACAAGCTGCAGAAGGGTGTGAAGCGTGACATCACCTTCCTGAAGGATGAACTGAGCAGCATGAACGCTCTGTTAGAGAAGCTAGCTGAGACGGAGGTGCTTGACCCACAGCAGCAGGAGTGGAGGAACCAAGTGAGGGAGATGACCTATGATATCGAGGACTGCATCGATGAGTATATGCATCGGCTCCACCAGGATCCGGGCAAATCCAGCGGTATCAAGGGGTTGTTTCGCAAGACGATCAAGAAAGTGAAGAAGCTGGGAGCTTGTCATGAGATCACTGAGCAGATAAAAGAACTAAAGACTCGCATCGTCGAGGCAAGCCAGCGACGTGAGAGGTACAAGCTTGATGTGGGGGATAACTCAGGTGGTACCAACATTGTGTCCATCGACCCTCGGTTGCCGGCCCTCTACGCTAAGGCATCCGACCTTGTCGGTATTGATGTTCCGAGGGAGGAGCTTATCGAGTTGGTGAATGATGGGGAGGAGCAGTTGAAGGTGGTCGCAATTGTGGGGTTTGGAGGATTAGGCAAAACTACTCTTGCTAACCAAGTATATCAAAAAGTTGGTGAACAATTTAAATGCAAGGCTTTTGTATCATTATCCCAAAAACCCGATATGAGAAAGATTTTACGGAACATACTCTCTCAGATCAACAAGCAAGTCTATGCATGTACTGAATCAGGGGATGAGGAACAACTTATTAATGCACTAAGTGGTTTCCTGAAGGACAAGAGGTATGCTCTCTGTTTCATATTGCAAGTCATCCTAGGATTCAAATTTTGTTTTTGTATTCTAACGCATTCTACCTGTGAGACAAATTTATCACAATCTTTCTATCAGATGACCTTAATTTATTTGTAACATTATCTCCATAATTCATAGATATCTTATGCAAAGTTATTTTAAATAGGACTATTGATCATTTTAACACTCATCTTAATCCTTATGCAATAAGATATAGTTCTTCATAATGTGAGATGAATTGAATATCTAAGTTTAAATAGAATTTTATTTGGACTGCCATGATGAAATACTCTTAACGTTTTTTCCATGAACATATATGTAATTAGGTCAACACTGAAATATTACTTTTGGCTACCAGCTATGTGATTTCCTTTTCATATTATCTCCTATATGTATTTAATCGACATAATTCAACTGAACCAAAGTCTCTCTCATTTGATAGATACTTTATTGTAATTGATGACATATGGAGTACCCAAGCATGGAAGTTTATTAAATGTGCCTTGCTTGAGAATACTTGTGGTAGCAGGATACTAGTGACGACAAGAATTGCAAATGTTGCCAAGTCATGTTGCTTCCCTCGCCTCGATCTTGTGTATGAACTAAGTCCACTAAGTGAAGCTGACTCAAAAAGTTTATTCTTTAGAAGAATATTTGGCTCAGAAGACATATGCCCTCTTCAACTAAAAGAAGTTTCTACTGAAATTATAAGAAAGTGTGGTGGTCTACCACTGGCAATCATTACAATGTCTAGTTTGTTGACTACTAAGTCACCTGCAAGAGAAGAATGGGTAACGGTCCTCAGTTCGATTGGTTCAGGACTAGAAAAAAATTCTGATGTGGAGGAAATGAAGAAGATACTATGTTTGAGTTACAACGACCTTCCTCATGAGTTAAGAACTTGCTTATTATATCTAAGTATGTTTCCAGAAGATTATATAATCTGGAGGGGTCGTTTGATAAGTAGGTGGATAGCAGAAGGATTTGTCAAGGTTGATGGTGGGAGAAATTTAAAGGAAGAAGGGGAACACTATTTTAATGAGCTTATAAATAGAAGTATGATCCAACCAGAAGTTATCTGGTATGATGGTCAAGCACAGGCATGTCGTGTGCATGATATGATTCTTGATCTCATTATATCCAAGGCAGTTGAAGAAAATTTTATCACTTTCACTGGTGACCAATCACACATGTTGGTGTCGCAAAATAAAATCCGACGGCTGTCACTTGACTACCGCAGCCATGAAATTGACATAGCGATGCCATCCATTGTTACTACTCATGTTCGATCCCTTGGCATATTTGGATATTCTTTACAAATGCCTCCTATTTCAAACTTGCATGCTCTGAGAGTGCTAGATATAGAGAGCAGTGAGAAGTTGCAAAATTGTGATCTTGGAAATATTGGGAAGCTAATTCAGTTGAGGTACCTACGGATTGAAGCACGTGGCATTACAAATCTTCCAGAACAAATGGGTGAGCTACAACATTTGGAAACATTGGATCTACGTCGTACTGAGATAAGAGAATTGCCAACAAGTATTGTTAAACTGCGAAGGTTAAAAAGTTTACATGCTAATGGTGCAAGGTTGCCGGATGGGGTGGGGAACATGCAAGCTCTAGAGGAACTATCACGAATAGTTGTGTGCGAAGGAAGCTCAGTCAATTTTTTGCAGGAGTTGGGCAGTTTGACCAAATTGAGAACTCTTCGGCTAGTTTTCAACATTAACGACTCACACAGTGATAAAATGATGTATGCAGATATCTTGGCTTCGTCGCTTCGCAAACTCTGTAGTTCAAACCTTAGATGTTTGCACGTTTCTAGTTCTGCTGACATCCCTTTGGATTCATTGTCCCCACATCCTCATCTCCTGCAGGAATTACAAATCCCAACCTCACCTGATCTCCAGGGGATTCCAAAGTGGATGGCCTTGCTATCCAACCTCACTGTGCTACGCATCAAGGTTAATCAAGTGACACAGGAAACCCTCCAGATCATTGGGGACTTGCCCGCATTGCTATGTCTAGAGTTACGATCAGGAGTTGACCCTAAGGAAAGGTTCATTGCATGCAACAAGGGATTCAGATGTCTAAAGGTCTTCCGCTTGTGGTGTTGCACCATGGGCCTGATGTTCGAAGCTGAAGCCATGCTAAAGCTCGAAGAATTCGAGTGTTGTATCATGGGCCTGATGTTCGAAGCTGGAGCCATGCCAAAGCTCAAAGATCTCTGGATTCAAATCAGAGCACGTGATGTGCAATCCGCATGTGGTGATCTCGGTCTTGGAGTCCACCACCTCTCTGCCCTCAGTAGACTCTTTGTCATTATTGATTGTGAGTGTGCGAGGGTTGAAGAGGTGGAGGCGTTGGAGGCTGCCATCAGGAATGCCGCCAGTCTACTTCCCGACCATCCCACACCACATTTCGGCAGATCGAACATAGGAAATTCAACTACAGGCAGAAAGCCTGGTTCTGCATCTAATTAAGGTATTATCAATTATAAGCTCATCCGATCCTCCGAGACGCTCCTGTACGCTGTTAATTCAACTAGAGAATGATGTACATGCATGACATTTACTTTGTCTTCTTCCCAATCGCTGTGAGCCGTTAAAAAAATACTGCTCATATGACCATATTCTTCTTTTGACACTAGTGGCTCTGTTTCGTCTAGGCAAAAGCAGGTGCCATTTTAATTGGTTTGTGATTTTTGAAGAGGATGGTTGTCGCTGCTCACTGGAGAACACAAACTAAAATTTTCCTTGTGCACTAAATACCTGTTAAGAAAATGTTTGTATAGCATGTGAACTAGCAATTAAACCTTTGGTCCTCCAATTAGTAAAGATAAAGATGGTTCACACCTCCTTTGGTCCTTTTATATTGAGCAATGCCATGTCCACGTCATCAAACAATTATGATAATATGTGTTTAACAAACTCCTAAATTGTGTAAGTTACACTGCTACAGTACCGATCCTATTTATTTCGTTACCACCAGTCATGCACAGCAGGCTGAGCTGGCCTAAAATGAGATTCGCCTGTTCAATTGTTTTTAGATCACAACTGTTGCTGAAGTGAATCAAGTTACTCACTTGAATATCCGGAGTTACTAATTGTGCTGTTGGCTCCAAATTTTTTAGGACTTTCTTCCGGCTGCATTGAGTGGACTTGAAACCATGAGCAGCCTCTCCGTGCAATAGAGTGCTCAATCTGTTCGCTACTTTGAAGTTTTTGGGTTCGATGTAGAAGGTTTCTATATTATTGTTTCTTTTTTCGAGAACAAGCTTCTTTGTTCATGCACTTGATTCCATGTAACGAGAACATGTCAGAAACTTGAACCGCATTATGTTCTGCAACTGTTTTAGAAATTTATGTAATCATTTTTCATATGTTTGATCAGTTCAACATGCACTAAGCTCTTGTTCCAGGGGATAACTGTGCATAACAAATGTACGTGCTTGGGTTGGCCTTGAACTAAACTTATCGAACTGACCTCCATGTAGCTATCCAAATACTATGGTTTCGTTAAAAGTTTAAAATGTAGTAACCACACATCAATTTTTGCTCTGCTTCTGCTGCCTTAACCTGCGAGAACTTTGATCTATCAGATGCTGTGACTGTAAGAACATAATCTTGGAACATCCATGTAGCACCCGGCAAAAACAATCTCTAACCGTTTCTCTCTCCTGTTATCTATCTCTGATCTAACCTATCCCGTTTCAACCTCTCTCACGTCTCTTATCTCTCTCTCCTGTTTCCATCTTTTCCTCTCTCTCGTACTCCATGCACTGCATGCGGCGGCCGGCGGCGGCGCTCGGCCCGGCAGCGGCGTGCGACGTGACGGCGGCGACGGCGTGGCGCGGCCGCGTGCGGCCGCACGCGCGCGCATGCGCCATGGCGACGGCGTCCGGCAGGAGGAGCGGCGCACGGCCAGACGGCGGCGCGGCCTAGCGGCAACAGAGCCGAAAGACGACTCGTAAGCAGCACGGACGGCGACCGTCCATGTGGAAGCCAGTCTTCGTTCTCAGGCTCATGCTGTCTCGCAGCGCTTCTTCGTCCTCGCTTGCTTTGCGCGATGATTATTGATTCGGTCGAGGAGCAACACCGGATGGAAAGTCGACGATGCCACCATAAGGAGTTCGCGGCCGCGCGGATGGAAAGAAGCCAGCACATCTCCACGGTCTGTCTGTCGGCGTGCCACCGGTGCACTAGTCATCACGCGCAAGTCCTAGGCCATCACACGGTCTTCGATCTCCTCCGTCATGGCTCCTCGGTCTTCGATTGTCATGCTTGGTCCTTGCGTCAACAAATCAACGCAGCAGCACCTCAAATCTTGCTTCGTCCCTTCCTCAGTCAAGTCACGGCCACCACCAACTGATCTAAAGTGATCTCACGGGAAGAAAAGTCCAAGCACAAAATTGATTCACGTCACATCAAAGCATCACTACGCATTGAGTTGAATGAGTGCTGATAGAAGGCAATTATTCTACTCTGTTCAGCCGTATGCAAATTGATATTGGTGGTATTAATTAATCAAGATAGCATTAATTGAGGAAGATTGATTGAGTCTATAGATTCAAGTTCGCATGTGGCTTTTGAGAAAGCGTTGGTGCAGTCGCGCATTCTAGATTCTTCATGCATGGTGTTCATCAAATGTACTCAAGGCAAGTACCTCGTGAGTGTGATCTTTCTGTTTCGCATATCATGTGGTTCCAAATTATTTGTCATATTGTCATTGAGCTTAATTATCATATCACTCATACTTCTTGGCTAATATCATATCACTAACGATACCTGGCTAATACCATTAAGGTTACCTGGCCAATTTTTATGCCGTTAAAGTTACCTGGCTATTCGCATATCACCAAAGCTTGGTGGTGATCGGTTCGGCTGAAAGCCTCATGGCTTATGGCTGAAAACACTGTAGCTGGCTGAAAAAAACACTGTAGCTGACAGAGGCTTATTTACCATAATTAAATTTAAAAAAAATTTAAAAATAGAAAAAACATATTAGCCTATCACGTATAATGTAAACAAATACGAGGAAAAAAAGAACGGGTAAAAAAACTCAAAAAAAGCCAAAAGTTCAGAAAAAAACGAAATTTATGAATAGTGCAAAAATAAGCTGAAGCCAGAAGCTGAAGCCATATTGATCAGGGCCAGTACTGATCAATATCATATCACTAATTCTATCTGGTTATTATCATATCGCTCGTGTTTGCCTGATTATAGATTTTAATACTGTATTTATACCATGATGTTCTAGGTTAATTTATTTCACCTGCTTTTATGTTTATTAGAATTCCCAGTTAAGATGCCCTACAATTAATGATTTTAATTAGTGTTTCAGAATTTATGCTTAAATCGTTAACGGGGGGCATATGAACATGTTTAACTTAGGTTTAAATTGTTGACACTCTTTTTATATTAAGACTACTATGCTTTAGTTTCTTAATATTATGTTTGGATAGTTGTATGATGTTGTATTTGAGCCATGAATGATGTATGTATTAAACATGTTAATTTGACTAATAATCACTTCTCATATAATAAAACTTGATTGGTTGATAACCCTGCGTGAGCTATATTATAATACCTCTTTAGGTTAATCCCTATATCACTATCATCTTATCATTATCGCACATCGCCCTCATATTAGAAACTGTCTTTCTATTTTCAACTCTAGCACATCTTTTCACTTCTCATAACTTTATTATAGCTTTATCCTTGCCATCTCTTAGTTTCCTTAAGTTCATACTATTTAATCTGTCCATGATGTATTAGCTACCTTATCACCAATCCCATCTCTCTGGTCTCATTGTATTAAATCATTACCCTCATAATTTTACCTTAAATCATCCATGACTCCCTAACTATATTATGGATAATTCGCTAAATAAAGAACCAAGGGGTATCACGCCTGGACTACCCACATATAGGGGTTGTTTCCACCCAACCTGGTAACGTACGGGGGCCGTACATTCTCGTTACACAGGATATTACACCCCGTCTGCGGTTATGCAGTCGAGGACAAGGTTGTGCCTGGCTATTCTCGTATAACCGGGTATGTGGGATGAGGTTGCCGGCACCCTTGCTATAACTTGTCACATAACAACTATCTTTAATACACAGTCTCCATGATATTCATCTCCCATTTATGACAGTATCTCTGATATCAGTTGTGCGTTGCTTTCATCTTGTACCCGTTGTTTACTTGTGATGCTTGTGCTTTATTTCACTTGGTTGCATTACTTGTCTTTACTCTTGTGTTGCGACCGTTGTTGGGTGCTTGCTGAGATTTCCAAATCTCACGCTTGCTCTTTTCAGTCTCAGGTAAAATGCCAGCGGAGTGATAGCATCATGCATGGGTGGGAGCACTCGAGTTTTCAGCACCGTGGTTTACCACTGTTTTGTTGTTTCATTCATTCTTATTTTGGTTAGAAGTAGACCGGTCCCATGTTTTAAATATTTATTCCAACTTCCGTTGGTTCTTTATTAAAGTGTTAATAAAGTTCTAAACTCTTTGTAATTTCCTTTGTTGTTCTTATTTATTCTTCACTTTGGCAATGACGTTCTATACTGGTATCCCATATGGTTATGTGGGGTGCTGCAATCCAAATTCCATGGTTGCATAAATGCTATCTTGTCAGTTTAATTAATCACCATAGAGCACTGAAGGCATCGAGCATGCGTGACCAATAACATAGGAAGTGATTGGGTATATGTCCTCCCGTGTACTCTTAAAAAATGTGTTTCAGCTGTTTTCCAATCTAAATATGCATGCAGTAATTCGGCACTCACTGCATTATGATGCATCATTTTTTATCTTCTGTGCGAAGTTAGTTGTGCTCTTTGTGCGAGTGGCCCGACAGACAAGTACGAGAGAGCAAAAACAAGGCATGCGATTGCTATATGTTAGTCACTATCACTATTACACAAAAGGTCATCACAGACGGTTCAAAAACGTCATTATAGACGGTTTCGTGAACCATCTAAGTTTATAGGTCAGTAATAATATGAGGTCATCACATACAGACTGTCACAGACGTTTTTTTAGTAAAAACCGTCTGTGATAGTTGACTATCACAAACGGTTTTTAATACAAATCGTCTGTGATATATAATATATCATAGATGGTTTGTAGTTGAAAATGTCTATGATAATTTATATATCACAAATGGTTTCTACTAAAAAAACCATTTGTAGTAGTAAACTAACACAAACAGTTACAAGTTAATAACCGTCTGTGATATTCTTTTTTGTTCCTAAATCTATTTTTGTTTGTTAGCTAGCCTTAGGAAATGCTAGCCATGCCCTCTTCAACAGAGTATATATACATCCAATTCACATTCATTCATTTCAAAAACAGGAACATCCATTTCACAAATCAACTAACAGAAATAAAGTAAATTATCCATTCATGAACAAATACACATATGAATAATTAAGCTCAGTCTTCTAGTGAAATTCATTCTACATTGTGGAACTCTCCATTTTCTTTTATGACTTTAGATATTAAGAAGTATGCACATTGTCCTCAAATATGTTTGAGGTCGGTCTGTTCCAATGGAGTTATAGCGATGGACGGAACCTGTCGGTAAGAAGATCAATGTCGTGCATACATATATAAATTAAAGTATGAAATAGTTATCGCAAGATTGACAGACCTCAATATTGTTCTTTGCGGAACCGATGAGTAGTTGCATGTTGTAGCAAACAAAGAATACATAGGTATTGTTGCTTGGTGGCTACTGGTGGCACTGCAAAAATAGAATTTGTTAGCTCGAGAGGCATTACTACGAAGTGTTATATAGGATTAATATGTACTAACGAATACCAAAAAAATCTAGAATGTGTCGTAGGGCGTCGATCCCTCCTTTGGATTTCCATACCTTTGCAACGTATGTGACAAACGACCTACGTGATTCCAAAAAGTTAGCCTTAGTCATTGCGAAGGAAGGAAAGACTATAATAGAGTTATCTATAGAGGAAATGTGTTTACCTGTCGATTACTTGTTGGACAACTGTGTAGTCGGTTTTGTTCTTCTTTAGGGAATCAAGGTATATTATCTTATTCCATTTTGGTATAATTACAATTAAAATCTAGTGGAACCTACATAGGTATATTATGGTCATTAAACCTAAGTTTGTGTTACTTATAAAGTACAAATAAACAAGTATAGCCACTAGTGCAGCACTTACCCCTGGTTGTAAGGCATAAGTATGAATTCTTTGTCACGGTGAGCCTCCAATGTCTTCATCATGTAATTCTTGATGAAAGATGCATCCTCCTTGATGATATCCATGGAGACTAAGGGTGGGTGAAAAAAACCAACCGGTGATTTTCTTAATCTGGCTTCAATCACCATGTATATATATACACACATAAAAGCAATGAGTTATATACGACATTTATTGGCATTACATAAATGTAGATCGAGTGTCCAGCATCGAATGAGTGAGGCGTCGAGTGTGAAGAGAAAAAATAAGTCCTCGAAGTTTACCGTGAAGATACAATCATGAATATTATGCCGCAAATGATGCGGCATGAACTTGACATTGACACCTGAGTGTCGTTGTTCCTTCGGCTTGCTGTCCTGTTCCATGTAATACATATATAATCTCTGGCAAGATAGTCCTAGAGTTAGGAGGCGCTCTTTTGGGACGACCAACGGCTCACCTAGTACAAATTTTAGAGCCAACGGGAAGTAGGAGATCTCATTATCTGTCTTTTTTGGTTTGCCCTTGCCGCCTTGGCTGTAGGTTGACTTCACGATAATAGACTAGGCATGAGATGTAGATGCACTACGCTCTTGCTGCATCTGTGCAGGTAGCGTTGGTACAGATCACACCTGTGGAATTGGCACCGGTGCAGATAGCTCATGTGGACTTGGCACTGGTGCAGGTAGCTCAAGTGGACTTGGCCCCGACGTAGATGGCTCTCGTGGATTTGGCACCAGTGTAGATAGCTCAAGTGGACTTAGCACCAGTGCAGATGGCTCTTGTGGACTTGGCACAGGTGCAGGAGCCTCTAGGAAAATGTCGCTCTTGGGCCACTGGATAAATATTCCGATGGCTTACCCTAGAGTCATGACCTTGTCGTTGGGGGGGCATCTGTAGTGAGACGACCTCGAAATTGGTATGAACACCACCGTCCACATTCACTTTTGCAATACCTGGCACTAGATATACACTGTGCACCAAGGCCTCGAGCCCAGATGGATACGCCTAGCCCCAAGCAGTGCACAAGGCAAATGAGGTATATCTCACTTGGAGCTTGCACTTCGTAGCCATCTACATAACGATACAAAATTAGCTACTCCAACAGACCTATCAATGGATCGAGCATGCCAGAGATAATAATTATTACTAGGATATCATCGACAAGAAATCGGTGATCGTTTTTCGATATAGGGTTAGACGCGCAGCTATTCCGACAGTTGGGGAGCTACCTAGCATAGGAGCGGCGGGGGCTTCGTGCTGATTTTTCCTATACCTTTGCATCTCATCTCTGACCAACATTTGCATCTCATCTTTGATTTTTGCCATAGCGTCCTCTCGTAGCTGTGCCTCACCCTCGGCTTTGGCTCTCTTCCATCTTTGATAAGCTTCGGAGTCCTCTGGGAAGCTATATTTCCAAGGAACATAAAGACCAAGGCCTTTCGTGCGACCCGGGTGCTCATTATTTCCTAGGGCAGTGGAGAGTAAATCTCTCTCCTAACTACCTCAAATGAGCCTTGGAAAGATTCTACACTCAGTGTTCGCAAGCGGTGGGACACTTCCTCATCTGTGGGGTTTCTAAAGGAGATGGCCCCGATGACATGGTAGATGACCTCACTCTTATCTAGTTTTGGGTGTACTCATCAGAGATCCCAGCAAATGGTAGGAAGGTCTCCCGCAGGATTGCCTGCTCGTCCTCATGCCTCCATTGTGGGATTTTACCTGCATACCCAGCGGTGCCGAGTCTGTGGGGGTGTGTGTTTTTTGCCTGGAGGTTCTTGTGCGCAACACTTTCACTCCTAAATTATCTGTCATCTTCATTGCCACAAACTCTTGCCATTGCGGTTCTAGGAATGGATACTTATGGAAGGGAATCACATCCTTCTCCATGTATTACTTGACAAGCAGGCTCTTGAAGTTCTTCCACGCTTTGCATGCCGCTAGCAACACATGTCATCGCACAGAGGCCTGGTGTTCTTCTAGGATCTCGAATGATTGAAAAACTTCCGTTAGCAGCTGACTTTTCCGATCTTTGGTCACCTTCTTCCACGAAATGAACATGATCTCAATCTGTTCCCATGCAACTATTCTGACTATTATTCGGAATGCAAACACTGCTTGGCGAGAATTGAGAGTGTCCCCAGATGCATCGACATCCATGATGCTAAATTAGCCCTTGGGTTTTTTCGATAGTCCTCTTCCTTTTCAGGATTTTTCAAAGGATGGTGCATCACACCATCCGGTGATGATGTTGAAGAATGAGTGGGTGACATCTTCAAAAGATAATAGAAGTGAGCAATTCTTGGTGAATTTAGAATATGATCATATATTTATGTGCCAATTTCTCTAATCAGTCAAGCTTTGAACTCTAGACTACCTTACCGAATATCCTAAGACAAGCAACAATAACTTGACAATGAACTAGAGAGAGATATCCAAAGTATCCTGAAATTCAATTTTGTGGACTCGGTTTGATAGCTCAATGATGAGAATGGTCATATACTGAAATTGAATTATTCAAACTTGAGCTCTAAAGTATTGCTTTTGCTGTCATTTTGATTTTCAGTCTTGCAGTCAATTACTTTTGAATGTGCTTAGATATATTTGCTCTGTGATCTCTAAAATTCAGAATATATGCTTCTTTTGTTAGCCAATTAGGCTTATTTTGTCATTTAAATGCTAGTGGAATTATGATTTTAAACAATAATATTTTACTAGAATAAAACATGAATTCATGCTAAAACCACATTAATTACAACAATCCAAAAAACTAAGCGCATATACAGCAAAGCATATATCCAAAGACATGATAAAAACATAAAGATCAAACTATTATCTCTCAACATGAACAATGTAATCAAGCCAAAATACAATATGCTAAACTGAGCATAAGCATGAGCATTTTGTAATTAACATAATCCACAGATTAAGAAGTGAGTTTTGCTCTCAGTTTGAGGAGTTGCTCAAGTTAAAACCTGGCCTTCTCACCCTTGTCAACAGATCATATATCAAAGGGACTAACTCCTCAGTATTTTGCTAGTTTGATACTCTAAAATTACCTCAGTAAAGTAATAGAATCAAGTGCCAGATTTAAAAATCAACTACCAGATTTTAAGCACACGATAGAATGAAGAACAACTATTGCAATGTCAACAATAGTGCTACGACAACAACAGAAACAAACACCAGAGATGTGCTACGATAGTAATAGTAGTAATAACTGAATCTAACAATATTTTGTCCAAAACAGTAGTGATTTATACTTAACCAAGTAAGAAACAAGTAATGATAAATCAGTACTAGCATAATACTCTCTCGTTAGTCACAGTGATCTTAATATGATAAGTTATCCTCATCGAGCATTCACAATGCCCACATTCTATTATGCAAAGTCTCCCAGTGCTAGCATTTATGAGGAGGGCCACCGGAGTCGGGGGAGGCGATGACGGGCTTGAGGGAGGCGGCGACGGTGTCAGGAGAGGCTGCAATGCTCAGGGGAGGCTGCGATAGCGTCGGGGGGAGGCGGCGATGGGCTCAAGAGAAGGAGGAGGAGGATGGCTACTGCCTCGGGGGAGGAAGGCCACTGGAGTTAGGGGAGGAGGAAGAGGACGACGACGGCCTCGGGAGAGGAGTGCCTCTGGAGTCGGGGGAGGAGAGGAGGAGGGCGACGGGCTACGAAGGAGGAGGGCGACAGGATCGGGGTGAGGTGGCGGCGTTAATGGGTAGTATAGTGGGGACAAACTTTAGTACGCAATATATAGGAGAATAATCACAGATGATTCTATTTAAGAACTGTCTATGATATTTATTATCACATACGGTTCTTATTGAAAACCATTTGTAATAACAAAACATCACATACAATTTTAATATAAAACCGTCTGTGAATATTTATATCATAGACAATTTTACTTTAAAACCATATGTGATGTTCCCTACTTACATTCACATATATACGACACATTCTCATATACATAAATGCAAATTCACACATATATTGCACATTGTCATATACATAAATGTAAATTCACATATATATATATGACTCATTCTCATATACATAAATGCAAATTCACATATATATCACACATCCTCAAATACATAAATACAAATTCACACATATATATATCACACATTCTTATATACATATATGCAAATTCACACACACACACACACACACACACACATATATATATATATCACACATTTTCATATACATATATAAATGCAAATACAGAACATATGTCACATAAATATTTTATTCATCATTCCACTTGCTTATTTTTTTAAAAAAAGTTAGCCCCTCATGATGATCAACGCTTATGTAGCTACTTTCACCATGTTCTTCCTCTACCCTTATGTCGTTTCCCAAAGGAGGAAACTCATCAAATTAATTATATTCTTCCTCGTCCACTACATTCTCAACTTCAACAATTCTTCTTTTTCTATGAAGAACTATGTGGCACTTCTTATTTGCTTGGAAATCTCCCCTATATGTGGGTAACTCTAGGACAGGTAACTGTGATATTGTTAACATGTTATATGAGATACTGATCAAAGATAGAGGTAACAGGAACTGTGGAAATAAGGTTAATTGTTATATAGCAAGTTATGGCAGTGGTACTGGCGATTACTTCCCACATACCCAATTATACGAGAGTAGTCAGGCACAACAGTGTCCTCGACTGTATAACCGCAGACGGGGGTGTAATATCCTAAGTAGCAAAAGTGTACAGCCCCCATACGTTATCAAGTGGGTGGAAATCTCCCCTATATGTGGGTAAGCTCATGTCAGGTAACTGTGATATTGTTAACAGGTTATATGGTAAGACTTTAAGGGAACTAAAGGAATGTTAAGATATGGTTATGATAAGTGAAAGGATTTGCTAAAGGTTTGAAATGGAGAAACATTAGATCATTATAGATGGTGATATGAAATGATAACATGGCGATAACGGTCTAGAAATTATTCTAAAAGAGTTATTATAATATAGCTCACATAAGGGTTGATAACCAACTAAGTTTTATTACGTGATAAGTGATTATTAGTCATCTTAACAATTATTAATATATATGTATCGGTCATGACTTACATAAGAAATCATATCAGAAACACATCATGATATTGGAAGGACAACATAGATGCTTGATGATATTAAAAGATCGCTAGTGGTTTGAACCTAAGTGTACAACATGATCATCCTATCCCATCAACGATTTAAGCATGAATACTAAAACAGTAATTAAAAGCATGAATCTAGTCCATTATTATCTGAGTATCCTAATAAATCTAAAAGCATGTGAAACAAGATAACCTAGAATATCATGGAATAAATACAGTATTGTAAGTCTAGAACCAGGCAAGCACTAATAATATGATAATAACAAGGCAAGCATCAGTAATATGATAACAATCAGACAAACATTGATGATGTTATAATATATAGGCAAGGTTTAGTAATATGATAATAGCTAGGTAACTTTAGTGATTTGATAATAGCCAGGTGATTCCAGTGATACGATAATAGCCAAGTAATTTTAGTGATATGATATTAACTAGGTAGCTTTAGTGATATGATATTAGTCAGTAACTTTACTGATATGATGATAGCCAGTTAACTTTAGTGATATGATGATAGCCAGTTAACTTTAGTGATATGATAATTGTACTCAATAGAAAGGTGACAAGTAATCCTCAGTTTTTTGTGAAAAAGTCCTTTGATTTTTTTGAAATTACGCACCTGTCCTCGATTTTTTAGAAAAACTTCTCCACAAATTGTTATCTTTTTTACTTTGGTTCACATGGTAGCTAACGTGACGTAGCGTCGCGCTTACCCTGCTAGTAAATTCGACTTGCCCACCGATCAGCTGCTTGTGGAATCTCGGTGGCCCTTCCAGCCCGATAAAGTAGGTAGACCGTGTTGAAAAATTACTTCAATTAATATGGTTTCTTAGTACGATAGCCTCTCTAGTACTATTGGGAAAAAAAAAAGAATTATCACTTTTGCGACCGTACGGAATAATTCATGAACTTTGACCATTGGGTGCATTCACATCAGTATAAGTTTTTTTTGTGCGTGGACGTCAACTATGTACGTTTTTTCTCTCCAAATTCTGCGCTTGTGGGTCCCCTGACAGAGAGCGTGAAAAGAATAATGCCGAGAGTTGTATGGCCCAGGTTTCCTAACGTTCAATAGCAAGCTGTTTACTAGTCAAGTCAACCAGTATATACGACGATCAGGCTGGAGTTATACTTCCACCAGCATTATCTTATTGGTTTGGTTATCTGTGGATTTTCAATATGTAGGGTCTGTTCTTTTTAGCTGGAGCTTATGATTTTTAATTACGGTTTGTAATTTTTAGACTGTTTGTATGAGAGATTATAGAACAACAGAAACTCACATACAGCTTTTGCCGATATAAATGAAGTCGGTAAAGTATGTACTACAATTAACTAGTAGATTCTATCTTAAAAAGATAATCCATTTAAAAGTTAGTTACTGTAGAAAAACTGAAAAGCAGTTTTTAGAAGCTGAGAAGAACAGGGCCGTAGTCTATAACCCAACCAAATATAATTGTGCCAAGTGCCAACTAGTTTCCTTCTCCATGATGTCACTTGGTTCGCTTACTGGTCAATGATACTCTCTCCAATAACAAAAGGAAATCATTTTTAATATCAAGTGCTATTTCTGCAGCAGCAGGAGGTTGAGCTTGCGGCAACAGGATAGCTGCAGTGTGGATTTGAGATCGAATTACTCCAATAAATTCGTCATGCCCACCGATCAAATGCTTGTGGAACCTTGGTGGCCCTTCCAGCTAGGGCTATAAAGGAACTGAGCTCGAGCGAGCATGACCTTCTAAGCTCGAACTCAGTAGAAACTCGAGCTGAACTCAAGCGAGTCTGAGTTAGGGTTTTAATCTGGAGCTTGACTTGAGCTCGAGCTTAAGCTCGGCTTGAATATGCTTAGTAATAGTTAAAATAATTTAATATGTACTAATTTTCAATAATAAGAAAAAACTTAAGCTCGAGTTCGGTTCGAGTTAGCTCAATAACAGTAAAAAGTAATTCAACATACACTAATTTTCAACAATAAAAAAGCTTGAGCTCAAGGTCGGCTCAAATAAGCTCGGTAAGAGTTAGTATGTATCTAGAGCTGTAAGAAAAACTCGAGACTCGTGAGCTTTTGTATGGCTGTTTGTGTATGTATATCACAATATTGAACTGCAATATGTTTGTGCATGTATATCTAAGAATTTGTTTCACTTCCATTGATCAATGATAACGTACGTGGCATACTACAGGCATAGGCATTACATCGTACATTCCTTGATAGTTAATTTCCTGAACTATCCACTTGTTTCTTAATCACAGTCCAATAGCCATTTACCATTTTAGTAAATCAGAGAGTACTCGTCGATTTGGTTTCTTGATGCTGTACTGGCTACTCAGTCAGTTAGGAATGTGGTACAAACTGGGTTCTGGTCATTGGCCACATGGATCCCATGGCCAGCAATCTCCGAAGTGCAAATGGTATACATCTGCTCATGCTGCTGGAGTATCATGCAAGCCAAATTGACGGGCCGGCCAAAGTAGCGCCGTCCATCCCACGTTGGTATCGGCTCTCTCTCACGTCGTTGAAGGAAGAGGTCACGTCGTTGCTCGGCTGATCAATCTTTAGTTATTCATCACGGAACCCCCATTACACTCCAATGAACGGGTCCAAGGCGCGTCGACCATTCATATCGTTCGACCGGTCTCCCGCTTCTCTCCTCCACTTATGCTTTCTGCCCCGCTTCGACCGGCGACGACCAAGCAGCCTAGCCTGTCTCCACCTGCTTTTCTAAGCAGCGGGCAATTTGGCTGGCACATATGTATGCTCAGCATTAATCTTCCTTCCAGCTTTCAGACAGGTCAATTTAGCAAGCGGAAGGTCATGGCCACGGAACAACAGTAGGTACATTACGACTATGGCATGAATTTTGCTCTTGGTTTTCTATGAATTTAAGCTGTCCTTGGCAGCAGCAACTAACTTCTAATACCCCACTCATGCAGCCACAAGCCAACCTGAGGTTCTGAGCTGGTCTACAAGCTTCGCCACGCACAGGAACAGAGCAAGAGATGGATGGAATCATGGTGAGCGCTGCCACGGGGGTGATGAACTCCCTCCTCACCAAGCTCACCACGCTGTTGGGTGAGGAGTACAAGGTGCAAAAGGGCATTAAGCGAGACATCACCTTCCTGAAGGATGAGCTGAGCAGCATGAACGCTCTCTTAGAGAAACTGGCTGAGACAGAGCTGCTTGACCCACAGCAGAAGGAGTGGAGGAACCAAGTGAGGGAGATGGCCTACGATATCGAGAACTGCATCGATGAGTATATGCATCGGCTCCACCAGGACCCAGGCGAATCCAGCGGTATCAAGGGGTTGCTTTGCAAGACGATCAAGAAAGTGAAGAAGCTGGGAGCTTGTCCTAAGATTGCTGAGCAAATAAAAGAACTAAAGACTCGCATCGTCGAGGCAAGCGAGCGACGTGACAGGTACAGGCTTGATGCGGTCCTCGACTCTGGCAACACTGGTGTTGTGCCAATCGACCCTCGGTTGCCTGCCCTCTATGCTGAGGCATCCGACCTTGTTGGTATTGATGTTCCGAGGGAGAAGCTCATCAAGTTGGTGAACGATGGGGAGGAGCAGTTGAAGGTGGTCTCAATTGTGGGGCTTGGAGGATTAGGCAAAACTACTCTCGCCAACCAAATATATAAAAAAGTTGGTGAACAATTTGGTTGTCGGGCTTTTGTATCGGTGTCCCAAAATCCTGATGTAAGGAAGATTTTACGAACCATTCTCTCTCAATTTAAGAAGCAAGAGTATGACAACGCCAACTCAGGGGATGAGGAGTGGATCATAAATGCACTAAGGGATTTCCTCAAGGACAAGAGGTATCAAAGTTTAAATATAATTTTCGTTAAATCAGCATAAAATAATCTGTTCTTCCGTTAACATATAAATTTATCAGCGAACGAGCAGTGGCTTGCAACGTTAAGCTACAAGATATGTGAATTACATTTCATATCAAGTCATGCATTTTTGCCATCAACATGATTAATTTGTTTTTGAAGGAAAACAGAAAGAAAAAGAAAAGAGAAAGAGAAAGAACTTAAGTCAAATTGAACTGTGATTCTCTTTCATTTGGTAGGTACTTCATTGTAATCGATGATATATGGAGTACTCAGGCATGGAAGATTATCAAATGCGCTTTGCTGGAGAATGCTTGTGGTAGCAGAATAATAGTGACAACAAGAATTGCTACAGTTGCCAAGTCATGTTGCTCCCCTCGCCATGATGTTATATATGAACTAAAGCCACTAAGTGAAGCTGACTCTAAGAGTTTGTTCTTTAGAAGAATTTTTGGCTCTGAAGACTGGTGCCCTCCTCACCTTAATGAAGTTTCAATTGGAATCATTAAAAAGTGTGGTGGTTTACCATTAGCAATAATTACTATATCGAGTTTATTGACTACAAAATCAAACAGGAGAGAAGAGTGGGTTAGCATTTGGAATTCAATTGGTTCAGGAGTTGAGAAAAACTCTGATGTGGAAGAAATGAATGGAATTTTATCTCTTAGTTACAATGATCTTCCTCGCCATTTAAAGACATGCTTATTATATCTAAGCATGTATCCAGAGGATTATGAGATCACGATGCATCAGATTGTAAGGAGGTGGATAGCAGAAGGTTTCGTCAAGGTTGATGGAGGGAGAAATTTAAGGGAGGAAGGGGAATGCTATTTTAATGAACTTATAAATAGAAGTATGATCCAACCAGTACTTCTCAGTCATGATGGTCAAGCGCTGACATGTCGTGTTCATGATATGATTCTTGAGGTCATTATGTCCAAGGCAGTTGAAGAAAGTTTTATCAGTTTTTTGGGTGATCAAACACATATGCTGGTATCGCAAGATAAAGTTCGCCGACTCTCACTTGACTACCGTGGCCAAGAAAATGTGACGTTGATGTCATCAATGACTACTTCTCATGTTCGATCCCTTAGCATATTTGGATATTCTAAACAAATGCCTCCTATTTCAGACTTTCAGGCCTTGAGAGTTGTTGATCTTGAAGGTTGTGAGAAATTGGAAAATTGTTATCTGAGAAACATTGGGAAGTTGTTTCAGTTGAGGTACCTACGGATTAATGCAAGGACCATTACACGGCTTCCAGAACAAATAGGGGAGCTACAATTTTTGGAAACATTGCATCTACAGCGTACTGGTATAACAAAATTGCCGGCAAGCATTGTTAATCTGCAACGGTTGAAATGGTTAATTGTTGACCATATAAAATTGCCCGATGGAGTTGGGAATATGCAAGCTCTAGAGGGACTGGGGAGTGTAGTTGTGGCCAACGAAAGTTCAATAAATTCTTTGCAGAGTTTGGGCAGTTTGACAAAATTGAGAAGGCTTTATCTTGTTTGGCGCGTTAGCGACTCATGCAGTGACAAAACAAGATGCGCTGACAGCTTGGTTTCGTCGCTAGGCAAACTCTGTAGCTCCAACCTTCAAGTTTTGTACGTGGACGGTTTTGGTGCTGTTCATTATCCTAAGGTCTCGTTGGATTCTTGGTCCCCACCGCCTCATCTCCTGCAGGAATTATGCATCGAAAATTTGTGCCTCGATGGGATTCCAGAGTGGATGGCCTCACTGGCCAACCTCACCCGCTTAAGCACCAGGGTTAATCGCGTGACACAGGAAACCTTCCAGATACTTTGGGACATACCCGCATTGCTACTTCTGGATCTGAAGGTAGACTCCCACGAAGCAGGCTCCAAAGAAAGGTTCACTGTACGCTGTAGTAAATTCCGATATCTGCAGAGCTTACGTCTGCAGGATAGGATCATGGGTCTGAGGTTCGAAGTTGGAGCCATGCCAAAGCTCGTATCTCTATCATTTTCAGTCACAGCACGTGAGGTGAAATCTGTATTCGGCCTTCCCGATCTCAGCATCGGCAACCTCTCTGCTCTCAGGACTATCGATGTCCACATTAACTGTGGAGGTGCGAGGGTCGAAGAGGTGGAGGCGTTGGAGGCTGCCATCAGGAAAGCAACCAGTCTACTCCCCAACCGTCCCACACCAGATTTTTTCCGACGCGGTGAAGGAGAGATGGTTAAGGAAGGCAGGGAGAAAGAGGGCCACAAGATGGAGGACCCGAAGCAACAAGGGTAACTTAAAAGCCAAACCCAGTTTTGCACCTGCACCTGCACCTAGTTAGTCCTCAATTGCGCAAGGCTATTAGTCCTCTAAGCTACACTATCAATTGTATTTCCTTACAATTTAGTTATGTTTTGGGATAGTACTGGTTTGCCCTGACTTTAATTCATTCTTCTCATATTTTCTACTGACTTGGAGGTGGTGAAAACTCGCTCTTATGTCGTATCTCGATCACTTGCAGACTGTCAGTGAGGAGAGGAGGCTAGTTGACCTAAGATCAAATTGGCTTGTTCACTTGTTTCAGATTACAATGCTGAAGTGATTTAACTTTGGACGGTTCTTTGATCTACGCCGCACAGTACCACACTGGAACATCGGAAGAGTGAAGCTACTCATTTAACTGTTGGTTCAATTCCAAGACTGTACTGAAAGGTTTGCATTTTTGGGTGTGTGTGACTGGTGTGAGCATTTTTGTTCCTGTAATTTGAAAGGTAGAAGACAATAAAGAACAAAAAAAACCCCAGGAATTATGCTATATATTGTATCGAGGTTGCCTTCATATATACACACACACGTACCTACCTACGTACCTTCCTTCCATTACACAAGTAATCAATGCCTTGGTTAAAAATCAGCGAAAATGGAAAAAGAGAAGGAAAATAAAAAATAGAATTGCAGAGCAGTCTGGTGGACGCCGCCTAGCCATGCTGGCATGTTTCCCTTGGCCTCCCGCCTCCGTCGGCGGCGGCGCTTCTAGATCTGGATCCCGGGGCGGCGAGGAGGTCGGAGTCGACAGCAGTGAGGTCGAGGGGGAGTCGAGGAGATCGCGACCGACAGTGGTGAGGTCAAAGGGGGCGGGGACGAGGTTGAGCGCAGCAGTAGTTGGTCGGAGTCAAGCCGGCGGCGGGGAGGTTAGGGCAGACGGTGGCGAGGTCCGAGAGGTCAGAGAGGAGGTCGAGGCGGCAACGTCCTTCAAGATTTGGATCTCGCGGGCGGCGGCTGCCTAGCCGTTCCGACGTGCTACCCTTGGCTTCCGTCGGCGGCCGCGCTTCCAGATCTGGATCCCGAGGCAGCGAGGTCAGAGGGGGCGGTGAGGTCAGGACTGACACCGTCGAGGTTGGAGGGGACTGGGATGAGGTCAAGGGCGGCAACAGTTAGTCGGAGTCAAGCCAGGGAGGTAGGGTGGAGGCGGCGAGGTGGTTAGGGCCGACAGCTACGAGGTCCGAGGGGGTGGGAGGAGGTCGAGGCGGCGCTTAGGGACGCGGACGACGGTGGATTAGCGCTTGGGGACAATGATGACAGAGGTCGGCGTCGGATGGGGAAGAAAGGAGGCGGACAGTGGACCCTAGCGCCAGGGAGTGGAGAGGAGAGGAGAGGGTGGGGAGGTGGGGAGGGAGATGAGGGGAACAGGGCTGGAATTCAATATTTTATATAGTGGTAGGGGCGGGTAATTTCTCCCAACTTTAATGGCATTCTCTCTTTTTCCATCCGAAACAGTCACGAATCCTACTCAAAAGAGCTTTATTTTAAGTGGCTTTTAGCTAAAAATCACTGTAACTGCCTGAAAAAATAATGTAGCTGAAGGTGGCTTATTTGACGTAATTAAAATTTTAAAAATAAAAAATAAAAAAAACAGGTTAGCCCATCACGGACAGTCCAAACGAATACGAGAAAAATAGAACCGATAAAAAAAAGCTCAAAAAAGCCAAAAAAAACAAAAAAAAGACAAAATTGATGAATAGTGAAAAATAAGCCAGAAGCTATAAGCCCAAGCCGAAACGAGCGGGGCAGTTTTTGGATTTTAATTATACGCTGGACTCGGTTTTCTCAATACGTCTTGATTTTCGTAATGAAAATTTAGTTACATGAAAATGTGTACATTTTAAAAACCTTTTATGTGTTTCAGTGTTAGTTGAATTTTTTGAATTTCATTCAAGAATTTTGATTGGATTTTGTGATTAATCAAATAAATAAATAAAAATAAAACCAAAACCTATGACTAAGAACCATGTAATTGGAAAACAAATTAAATGAAAATTTGAATTGAACTACTGAGTTTTGATTGAGTTTAAAATCATAAAAGAAAATAGCAAGCAAAATAAAAATAGAAAATTTGAATATGAAAAGATAGTCCAAATTGAATTCAAATTAAATAATGGAAGAGAAAAATAACAAAAGAAAAGGAAAAATTCCAAAACCCTTGTTGGTTCGGCCCATTTCTTTCTCCTTTATTTTCTTGTCCAGCCCGACCCAGTCCCTCCTCTTTTCCTTCTTTCTTCCCCAGCCCAAGCAGCCCAGCTGCTTCCTCTGCTTTTGCCGAAGGACATAGCGACACCGTCCACTCGTTGCCCCGTGCACACCGTTGTTGCCGCCGGGCCCCGTCATTGCCAGTGTGGCCACACAGCGTCCCCCCCCTCGCGCACGGCAACCACACCAGAGCCATACCCCGACTGCACTCCGATATTGCTGTTTAATTTGTACAACAAAATATCATAAATTGTTCAGAAAGGTGGCTCATACTCTACTAAGAGAAATACTTTTGGTAATCGGAGATGTGAGACTAGGGGATTTCTATACTAATCTAAAAATTCATACTTCTTTTAGAGTAAAACATGGGACACTATATAAAAACATGAATCGTGGCCATAATAAATCCAATCCAAGTCAAGAGAAACCCATCCAACACAGAGTGGTTGAGAGGATGAGAGGGTAGCTAATTATTTACCAAAATATTTTTTGTATAGGGTAAGGATTCAAGGAAATGTCTGAGAGGGTTGTGAGTGGACAACAACCCTTTTTACTATTTTTGAGATTGTGTTTAAAGAATTCATGGTTAGTTTTGCCAAAAAAATCTTTTCCTTTCTATCGTAGACGTTATTTTGATTTTCTCTATGAGACGTGTAAGCTTGTGCCGTGCCTTTCAATATCTGATCTAATCCATGGGCTTTTGCGCAAAACGAAGGGTATCATAGATTTGATGTGACGACAACGTATCGAAAAACTCAAACTGTAATATGATATCGGCTACCAGCTTCAAAAGTTTTATTTATTCAGTCCCCTTTCGATAGTACGCCTGTTGCAAAAGTTAAGCGACATTATAGCCATATTTATCAGTCCCCTTATCATAGATTTATTCAGTCCCCTTCAAAAGTTAAGCGACATTATAGCCATATAGTCCTGTCGCATCCGTTCAGAACATGGGCCTGCATCGGTGTATTCTTCTTCTGTCTTTTTCTGGGCCGAAGTTGACTGGGCTCCGTGCGATCAACTCAACAGGCATGCAAGGCATGAGCTCTTGGGCTGTCCCGTCCACTGGCTTCCGCTCTTCGTGTTGTCGTCCACGATTCTACACCAGGCAAATACCATGTGCAAACCATCTTTTTCATTCGAACTCCATAAAAACCACATGTAAATTTTTTTTAAAAAGTTCTCAGAAAATAAGGTAGGGTAGATGATGTTATATAACACTGTAAAATTTCAAGGTTAACTACACTCGCATTTGCAACATATAAAATTGACAAGCAGGAAATGAATAGTGAACTACTATTCCTGCTGAAATTGTTTTTTCATATCTTTCAAATGTGATTAAGTTTAATCTTGAAATTTTATAGGGTTCTAAAATATCATCTTCCTTACATATGATATTTTTTCAATTTTTTAAAAATTAATATCATCTTTCTTACATATGATATTTTTTCAATTTGTTTTAGAAAAACTACACCTGGTTTCCAATTTTTCATGGAATTTACATGGAAAGAGTGGTTTCTACCTGGTATATATTTACCCAAAACCCCCACTTTTGACGCCCCGAGGCCGATACTGACGATGTCGCCACCACGAGAGAGCAGAAACAGGACATTTTTTTAGACTAGTATAGTGCCCGTGCTAACGCCACGGCGGCATTTCGGGGATGCACATGAAAACAGCCAAATGATGATTTTTTTTTCATAGTTTAAGTTTCACGCAATTATATATCACCATGTATATAATCTGGAAAACACTCATGTATATCACCAGCAAGTTCAGGTCATGAAATTACAAGCCTAGGCCAATTATAATGCATAACAAGGCAATAATAAGTCATGTCTCGCCTGAACCATCTAATTTCTGATTTGCTTAAGTAGGTCTTGGAGTTCTCCAGGGATAATGTCTTTACATTCATTTTCACTGCTCTTCAAAATGTCCACCAAGAAATTCGTCCTCAATGAATGTGATCGCTGTGCATGGTAGATAATAAGTTAACTTATTAATTTGCTATGTAGTCTACAAAATATACATAGAGAATATTATATGCTCACAGTGTTGATAACTGGTAATCTTACGCCATTCCACGACCACATGAAACTGTATACAAGGAAGCCTGACAGGTTGCTGCAGAAGAGCACGTGTTTAATTGTTATAGATAAATCAAATGATATTTGATAATAAAGATGAAACATATTATAAGTTATTACCAGTCCGTAGTTTTTGGAACCCATGTTGGGAATTTACGACGCCAGTAAAAAATATCGTCTTTCCACGCAGGATGTGCCAATTCCATGGCGAGTTTGAAATTATTGGCAATGTTATGTAATTTGTGTATATATGGCATGCATGGATCAGAACCCTTAAACATTCCATTTTTAGGATGAGGATCCATAATGGACACAGTTCTGGTACCCATGTCTAGTATGTATAATGTGTAGTGCTTCATTTGACGGTATGGCAGTAAAACCTATAAACAAACACCGAGTCTATAAGTGACAAATGATAAAACACAAGTTTTTAAAGGAGTATATAGAACATATCTTACACTGCTGCAATGTGAAATATCGTACTCCATGTCAGGCCAGCATTCAAGCAATTTTGCGAGTTTTTTGCAGTCTAGCTTGTCACACCGCCGCGGATCTCGTCCAAACTGAGATATGGACTGTTCATTTTGCAAAATTTAGAATTATTTGTTTATATATATATATATATACACACACACACACACACACACACATAACAAGGGAACAATTATATCAACTTACGCAGAACTGGAGGTCCATGTACTGGAATTTGTCATCTAACCACAACAAGGCTTCGTTGCACGCAACCGTCCGAACACCCATGTTGAAGCAATCGCAATCAATGGGTTTATTTGCATCTAAAATATCTCTAAGTGTTCTGAGACTTAAAGAAATTGGATATGGTCTGGTGCTTCGAACCCATTCTTTGCTACAAAAAAAAACAAGGACCAGGAACGAATTAGTTGATCACATCTTAGTATATTAGTATATTCAATTAATTAGCAAAAAATACTTACTCTAAGCACTCTTCATCGTCTATCGGCCAGATGTATGTGCTCAACCAATACAATAGTTCATTTCTGTCAGTGAATATTTTGGCAGATGGTTGAGGACCAGCAGCAATTTCTGACAGTTGAGTGACCTCACCCGGATTATCGATCATTATGACATCATCTGGATTATCGCTGACCTCTTTATCTTGTTCATCATCCTGGTACCCTCTCGCTGTATTTAATGTGGAGTTCCACAAGATTGCAGGGAGCTTGAACCTAAACTTACTTATATCATCCTGAAAATATGAGCAAGTGCTGATCTATTAACCGATTATTTGACAAAAAAGTGACTATGTTTAGAAATCTCCCTATGAATTACCTGGGTCACATGGTCAGATAGAGTAATTCCAGTCCAATACTCCATATAGTTGATCATCCATAAACCACAACTTACCCTGTGCAAAAGTGAAAAAAAACTAACGTGAGTGATATAGATACCGTTGCAAGTCAGGCAATGGCATACACAACAAGTCAAATGATCTTTTACCCATCTGTTTGCATTCTCTCAGTGATCTTATCTATAATTGTCCAAGATGCCACTTTAATATCCGCCCATTTATCTCGGTACAGCTGTGTATGCTCTGCTGCAAGTTTTATTACTCATTCCAGTCCTCTTAACTATTGTGACCGAAACACCAATATTTAGAAAGGAATATTAGAATTAAAATACAATATGAAACTATATATTAATCATTAGTACCTACCGTAGTTTTGAGATCTCGACGGTCCGATAGTTCTCGTCCGAAAGAATCCAAGACATGTATCTCACATTTTTTGGCATTAACAACCGCTAGGTACCAGTGAAACTTCTCAATATTAATTGGAAGGAACACCTGCACTAACAGAGTATTATCTTAATTTTTTCTTCTATCTTTCAATTAACAAAATTAACATCTGCATGATATTATATATATAATAATTATGGCATCGACAAGTTTACCATATCAGCGTGTAAATACTTTTCGACCCTTGTATAATCTACGTCATCTTTATAGTTCAATGCCACCTTAGGATCTCCGTCACGTTTTAGCAAGCTGGAAATAAATGTATTTTCTAAATAAACATCTCCACCTTCTCTATGCTGTAGGTGTTCTTCATGCCGGATACATTGAATATAAGCACTTAGGACCTGCAAATTTTTAATTTGACAGTAAAGAATTGAACCCAGATATTTGGTATACATCAATCAATGCAAAAGACAGTCTTAAACATACTTACAGCGCCATTCACTTGCTCGCCGTCACGGAAAAGACAATCCATGTCATCTCTGTTTACCCAATTATTATCGATGTTGACGAGTACCCTTTTTTCTGGTGTTGCTTTCATGTATTCAATTATATCAGCATCTTCTTTTGTACACTCATAATCTACAGAGAAATTATTTTTATTATTAATTAATTCCCAAATAAGTAAAGAAGATACAATTGAAGACCACTCACCTTGAGGCAGGACTTTTGCATTGTTTGACTTCTTAGGTTTATTATGTCGGGATGATGCCTTCATCTGTGTGTTCAAGACTATCGACTTCACATCCTCGTCAGCACGCTTCCTGTAGTCGTCTTGTTCTAGGTCAACTATTTGTCCGGCATCGTATTCGATCGGCCCTTCTGCTACATCCATGTTGATCTGCAATATATAATATCAGTGAAGAGAGAGTGAAGTAGTGAAGCAGCTTGTGAAATGAATCAGGTCCTGTGAAAATTTTTTGCTACTGTTCTTCGTCTTAATTAGTACAGCAAAAGCCCTTCTGCTAGTGTTGTTACAAGCACAGGAAGTGAATACTAAAGAAATTCTCATGTTGTTTCTTCTCAGTGCAATTTTTCCAAGAACTGTTCATGATGTAAAAAGATATGTTTTGCTGAATATACTGAATTCTTTCTTCTAGGGTCTTGATTGAAGTGTTCTTTTCAATAGACCAAAATTTTGACTTTGCTCTGCTAGAAAGTATTGGAGTAGTGGACCATGTTGCACTTCCATCTGGTAGGGTGTTGTCAGTTGATGATATCAGCACTCAGCGGAAGTTTCTATGTTCATTAGCAACATTTGCAAATTTTAGTTCTGAAAGACGTGGTTCAGATATCGGGTTGAATTTTTTCTGCTACCAAAAATCTGATCATTTTTTCAGCCACAATCAAAGAATCGTAATTTGATGATATTTCAAACCACCGCAACCAAAACCATCGTAGAATTGAATAGCTGACTCCTTTCAGAATCAGAACTCGGCAACAGCGACAACCTACTTCTCCCCTCCTGTTGCACTAACAAGTAGCAAGGAGACCGAAAACACTTGAACTCATAAACCACCACCTCAAACCTCAGATTAATCACAACAACCCAAGATTCACGTACATAGGCGATTCCATGTCAAATTATCGCAACAAAGAATCAAACTTCATGTCAAATTCAATTCAAGACGATTTAAACTAATTACAGGGCAGCACAGGGTACGCTACAAACTCGTAAATTCTCAACCTTTTGCACCCTCCTCGACATGGCGATCAAAAAAGCACACAAGTTACAAGGAACAAATTTTGCAGAGAAGAAGAGAAGGGAGAGGGGAGGGGCTCAGCAGTACGGACCAGTTCCAGAGGCCGACGCGGAAGGGCTCAGACTTGCGGTAGGTGTAGCAGGGGAGCGCGTCCTAGCATGCCAACAGAGGCTCCAATTTTCCCTCGGCTGGACGGCGTGGATGCCTGGACTCGTCGCTCGCTCACGGCCCACCGTGCCACCGGCCGCCGCCGGCACTTCTTGCTCACTACGGCAAAATACGTGAAGTTTCCATGCAGAATACGTGAAGGAGAGAGAGATAGAGGTAGAGAGGAGAGAGAGAGAAGAGATTGAGAAGTTTCCATGCAGAATACGTGAAGGAGAGAGATATAGAGAGAGATACGGGTGAGATATTCATGGGAGAGAGAGAAACGATTGACCTTAACGACAAATATGAGAAGCTTGTGGTATTTGGCAACATTGCGAATCCAAGGATTCCGCTTCATTTCAGAACTTGATGCAAGAATCACATTGGCCGCTCCAATGTCATCTTCGCCTGTGCAGAATTGGTGCACCTGACCCTTAAGCTCCACCCAGCTGACACCAGGCTCCTTCCTCACGTTCTTCTCCCTCATAGTTTTTCTTACCTAACTGACATCCCCCCATCTCCTGCTGGTAGCTCGAATATTTGATAGCAGAACATAAGAGGCAGAATCGCGAGGGTCCAACTCAATGACACATTCTACTATCCGCTCGGCCATGTCAAAATTCTTCTGGGATTTACAAGCAGACAGTAATGTCTTCCATATGACCCCATCAGGATGCACAGGCATTGACAAGATAAGGGCCTCCGCTTCATCTAGACAACCTGAGCGCCCAAGAAGATCCACATACAAGTCAGAAAGTCATAGTCAGAAGTCATCGAAAGTCAGAAGTCGAACGCATCTCTTTGATCGTGGTCGAAAGCTATTACGACCACGTTGGCCATGGTCGAAAGCTATTATGGCCACATTGGCCATGGTCGAAAGGGTTTACGGCCACATTGTCCGCGGTCGGAAGCTATTACGACCACGTTGGCCATAGTCGGAAGCTGTTAGGGCCACATTGGCCGTGATCGAAAGGGTGCTATGTTTGGCTGCAGTGGGCGTAACTCTCCCGGTAGGTTTCTAACCGCACAAAACAATCAGACCAACAAATTTTCCAGTGCACAAACATAGCACAACATACGACCACTCTGTTGTAGAAACCCTCGAGCTCACAAGAGCCTTCCTGCAGCCTACGACCGCACACAACACCGCTACGACCATCGCTAGCTTTAGCTCCAACTCACCCAACCAGGTCGTACCAACTTACGACTGGTCGAGATCACACAACAAGCAACACTCAAAGCCTACGACTTCAACCCAAGTCATTACGACCTCCCCAGATGTCCATACGACTGATTCCCAGTGGTTACGACCGCTCCAAGAAGCCATACAACTGGTTTCCAAGTGTTACGACCACTTCGGGGCACTTCCAACCGCTATCGACCTCGTCCCGAGCATGTCCGACGTCTTACAGGCCCTTCCGATCACAACCGACCGAGTCCCAAGCCACTCTGACAGCGTACGACCGCAACCGACCACGTCCGACTGCGTTACGACCGCTACCGAGGGCTTCCGACCACGTCCGACCGCGTCTGACAGCGCTACGACTATAACCGACTGGTATCAACCACTTCCGACCGCGTCTGATAGCGCTACGACCACATCCGACTGCATTCGACCAGGTCCGACTGTAGCCAACTGAGCTGAAGTCTGCCGACTTCCCACGTGGTCGTGGTCAAAGTCTGCCGACTATCGACCGTAGCGGTCGAAGCCTCGACCTCCGACTTCTTCTCGCGTTAACGTGGTCGTAAGCCACCGACTATCCAATGTGGTCATAGTCGTAAACCGCTGACATTCGACCACAGCGGTCGTGGCTACGTCTTACGACTACCGATCGCTTCAGCTCTCGACAACGTGGTCGTAAGGCGCCGACTCTTCAACGTGGTCGTAAACCATAGCGCCGACTTCTGACCGCAGCACTCGATAACGTGGTCGTAACCTGCCGACTACTCAACGTGGTCCTAAGCCACAGCGCCGACTTCCGACCGCAGAGGTTGTGGCTTAGACTTACAACTTCCGACCACGACCAACGTGGTCGTAGCTGCCTTCGACCACGGCCAGAGTGGTCGTAAACGACACTACGACTTCGTAAATGCCACAACGTGGTCATAAACAGTCCTGGTGGCCTTAGACCTCAGCCAGAGTGGTCGTAATGCCTTCCGACCACTCGAAAACGCATCTACCAGGTTCCGACCAAGGACGACGTGATAGTAAATGGCTTCCGAACGGCGACACAAAGGTCGTAAACTTGATTTCCGGCTTCCAACCGCTGACAATGTGGTCGTAAAACTTCCAGCCGGTATCAACGTGGTCGTAGAGTCTTTTGCTGACTTCCGACCATGACCAATGTAGAGACCGACCACTTGAAAAGGCTTGAGACATTGCAGAATCAGCACAATATGGTCGTAAAAGCTTCCGACCACTAATTAAGTGCCTCCTATGACTACCAAGTCGATCGCCTACGACTACCAAGTCATAGAGACTCTGTTGAACACCAAGTTGTAAGTCCGACTACGTCTACCAAGTCGTAAATGACCCTTTCGACCACATTGTTGTAAGCCTAACTGCCGAGCATGTCACAAAGGCTTAAATCCCAATAGAAAGAGCTATTCTCAGATTAAACGAACAATCAGATTCATTAAGAAAATATTCTTTATTTTCCAAAGAAAGTAGAAAAAAGATATAAAAAATGTGCAGAGGACATAAATTTTCATGGCGCTACGGTAAAATACAAAACAAGATTCATTAAGATTCATGTCTCATATATTGTATAACCAAATATTTTTGTCACCAAGACACAAGCTATGACCATCGCTAGCTTGCCACGACCACATACAACTCGCTATGACTTTACCGCTCAAAGTCTATGACCTCATCCCAAGTCGTTCCGACCGATCGAAATGATGAACCAACAAATTCACGAGGTCTACGACTTCACCACGAAGCCATACGACCGATTTCAAGATGTCTACGACCACGTTCAAGCCTCTCAGGCACAACCGACCGCCTACGAGTACTTCTGACCGAGTCCAATGCCAGTCCGACCGCATACGACCGCCTTCAACCGTGTCTGTGGCTTGTCCGACCACAACTGATCGCTTCTGACCACTTCCGAGCGCATCCGATCACATCCAATCGTGTCCGTCTGCGATCCGACCACGTTCGACCGCCTCACAACGTGGTAGAAGTCCGCCGACTTTCCACGTGGTCGTAGTCGAGGTCTGTCGATTATCGACCGCACCAGTCGAAGCCTCGACCACCGACTTCCTCTCGCGCTAACGTGGTCATAAGGTACCGACTTCTCAACGTGGTCGTACGATCGAGCTCCGACTTCCGACTGCCGTAGTCGTAGCTTCGACTTACGACCTCAGACCATGGCCAACGTGCCCAACCTACAAAAAGGGCACCAGTGTCAGTTCCAATCCACTGGGAAACCACCGAAAATTACTGCTTACCAAAAATTTACACAGGTATTTATGCACTTTTAATATACACTGAGAACCTGAAGATCCACCTCTTGTATTATAATTATGTCAAACAATCAAAAGGCAAAGGAAAAATTCACCTCTGCGTGACCAATTGAAAAGGAGCTTGAACCTTCCAACAAAGGTAGTAAGATTGACTGCACATCACTGGGTGCCTTGTCGATGTCTTCAAACACAATCCAAAACCCTCTTATAATGGCCTGTGTCCCATAAGATGGTAAGGATAAATATACACGTACAGACCTGTGTAAGAGAACCAGGAGCCCATTTGAATTCACCAGGTTTTTCTGTGCAAATGTAGCTTCCTATTAAGGTCCTGCCATCCATTTGCTCGTGTCCATGTGGATAAAAAGTACTGCAAATATAATTAGTAATTAGCACTAAGTACAGATATGAATAGAAGAGTAGCAGTGTTATCAGGATGACTTGATTAGTTCCAAAAGTGCCAAGAAGATGTAGTTTCCACCGGACAAAATGAAATGAAAGAACACTTTCATTCAAGTCATTATGAAAGGTGCAAATCATGGGTTTGACTAAACTGAACTACTCAACGACAAAACGGGAAGTTCAGCTGACTATTGCAGGAAAGCAATATTTCTATGAGGTTATTATGGAAAGCTAGCCTTCATGAAACCAGATTGACAAGGAAACTTTCCCTGACCCTGCAGACCAACACTGGTCCATTGCATCTAGCAACCATTCACAGGTTTCATTCTCCATCCTTGGAAAATTTCCATGTTAACAATTTGATCTGAACTCATAGTGAGATCAGAGTTCAACCAACCTTTTCTTCCACTCTGGGACTATTGGAACTGTTGTCTTGTCATGACCTAATCGTCTAACTGAAATCTGGTTACACATGCTTTTGTGGAATACAAAGCCCACCATGTATGAAGCAAACTTCAATTCAGAAAATATTAAACAACAGAATGCTATACCAAACATTATAATGGTATAGTATGATATGCAACAGTGTTCAATGTTGTGATAAATATTCCATTTATACACTTAGCGTGTAGCCAATTAGCCATACAACCCTATCAATTGGACTGAACCTTCCGAGTATATTTTTAGCTTGCACAAAATCTTCTAGCAGAGTTCCTAAACATAGTTTATAACAGTTGTAAATCATAAAATATATACCTCGATTCCCACCAATCTGTGCCAACTTGTTAATAATTGCAGTTTTCCCAGCGCCAACAGGACCATAGAGAAGAATAGGCCACTTCTGGCTAACTGCCATCGAAGCCACCTCATAACTCTGTCGCATAGTAGCAGTGAGCACAAACGGGCTAACAAAGAAAAACAATTCAAAATTAGTATAAAAGCAAGACCCCTATCACTTGCTTTCAGAACCACCATGAGTATTTGTATTGCACACCATCTTAAATCCAATCCAACATTAAAATGTGAATTGTCAACTAAATTATAATCAGCAGTACTATATACAAGGTCTAAAAAGCAAGACCAGTCCCATTGTTCACAAAATACTCCGGGCTCCAACTCCAGAAACCGATATGATACTTGTGTAGCATCAAGGAACAAATGTAGACCCTGAAAATAAACAACATTAATCATGTCATGACGATGATAAAATGACAAATTTCATATATTACTATATTAGGCTATTACCAGAGATTGCTTCTCAACAGTGCAAGTCAAAATTTTAATGCCAAATGATAACCACATAAAAATAGGGAAATAATGATTTCCTACTTAAAATAGCAGGTCAAAACATTGGCGGCAGGACATGTGTCAAACTAGAAAGTATAAAAAAATAAAACAGTAGACATTCCAGAAGCCCCATCAACCTAAAAGGCTAAACACATCAAACCAACAAAATAATTGCTATCTTAATAAAAATCAAAATTTAGCAACAATAGTTGCTAAATCCTAAGTACACAATCAAGATCAGATACGAGATTAGCAAGACTGCTTCCTAGTACATAAATGTGAGCAAATTGCTATAGAATTCCACTGGAAAACATCTCATTCGATGAAACATTAAGAAAATTACCGCTTATCAAAAGAATTCCCAAATTGTGCTCCTTGGATCGATGATAGCCCAACATATCTTCCCTTCCGCAGACCAACTACAAAAAGAAATAAATCCTTAGAATGGTATATATATAATAATTTGTTATCCTCGGATTGGTAAATAACATGCAAACTCCAGATTAGTAAACAACAGCGCCACAATGAGGAAAGTATAGTGCAGTTGAGATGATTGTGTTACCAGTGTTTTAGAGCTAAACAACTGAATTTCTGTTACTCAAATACCTTAAATATTTGTTTGAAGGAAAGCCTTAATTATATGATTATATTATCAAATAAACACCTCATTTTATAACTTTCAAGCATTTTTTAGGCGGCTATAACTTTCAACTTTAGCCAACTCGATTCGTATTAGATTAATCCTCCAGAACACAAGGCCTTGTAGGATATAGCACATAAATAGAACTCATTTTTTACCTGTAAATGTGTGATCAGCATCGTGAGAAGAGCATATGACCCAATTCCACCTGTATAGACCTACCAAAAAGGGTGAAATGATCATCAGAAATGTAGACGAACCCAAAAATTTTAAATAACTACTTTTTTATTATGGAATGAAGATATTACTTGTTTTTAGTCTAACTGTACCTCATTGAGCTCTCTTTGATGAAGGAAAACCTTCAGAATCATACACAAAAGTCTTAAAGCAGGCAACTTCTTGACAGCATCCTACAGTACAAATTGGAAAAGATAATTCCCTGAGTCTGAAGGAAAGGTAGATGATCCAGATTCCAAAGTATATATGATCATCTATCATAGATTAGCTTCAACAGAGTATAGAGTACAGACTGCCTTTCATAATTGGAGTAACTAATAATTCCTTTGAACAATTACCTTGATGAAGTCTGCTGCCTGCGGTCCACCATCAACATCAAAGCTGAAAAAGAAAAAAGGAAGGTGGGGCTAGCTGACGATGTCATCGCCGGCCTCCCGCTGCCGGGACTTGTTACCTTTCTTGGCTTCCTCCTCCGCGGCGCCTGATACGGCCGCCATGAGAAGGGCGCATACGGCCGCGGTGGCGGCGAGGGCAAGGAGGGGACTCATCTGCGGAGGCGGTGTCAATGGCGTCTTGAGCAGGGCGAGGGCGACGGTGGCCGGGTGGAAGGAGCAGGAGAGAGGAGGGCGCCGCGATCGAGGAGTGGCGGAGAGCGTATCCGAGGGTGGGGGACGGGGTGGGAAGGAGGAGGCGGCAGCGCGGGGTAGGAAGGAGGAGGCGAGGGCGGATCGGAGGAGCGGGGGAGGAGGCGGCGGCGCAGGGCGGGGGGAGGAGGAGGCGGCGGCGGATCGATCTCCTCGTCCCTGGCTGGAGCCTTGGCGGCGTGCGTCCTCGTCCCTGGCTGGATGGCTGGATGAGTGATGAGGTTTGGTCCCAGCAATCTGATCCGTTGGATCTGAGTGAGTAAGAGAAAGACAAGGTTAGATGGGATCTTGTCCCTTCATTTCAAACGTTGGTTGGGTTTGGTGGTAAATTTTTGGGTGTACTTAGGATAGCTAATGACTGTGTTGTACAATTTTCTGTGTGGCTTTAGGATTGTTTTTTAGCTGCATTATATGTGGTAGAGATAATGGAACGAGGTTCCGGCCTCTACACTCCGAAGAGGTGTACACAGCCAAGAAACAGGACATGCGACCGCTATATATAGTACTTGTCCCTATGATTAGTCACTACATTTGTCGGACAGATTAAATTGTGTTCACAATGGCCGGCGGACGACCATCAGACGACGGTACAAAGAACCAGGACAATGCTGACGACGAACCACGGGACAAACGAAGTAAGCGCTACGAACTTACCAGAAGAAATTGTGCGATTTGGTGTTTGCATGATTATAGAATCTGTGCTGCATTTCAATCACTATGTGCTAGATCAGAGCTCTTGCTTGTGGGTTATGACTTAAAAGCATAGGTCTAGTGTTGGTTTCCTGATGCGTGTTCACTCTGCCCGCAAGCTGTTCGGTAAATGTCTGACCCAAACAAGGTTGGTGTGTATGCACCATTTCTGACTTACAATTACTTGTGGTGGGAGTCACCATTATGCATGCAGTTGAGTCAGATTAGCAGCGATTCCTTTGGCAGGAAGGCGCGCTATTGATCACTCTGCAGTGATGCCCATACTGAACAAACAGCAGTCATGCGACCTTTGTTCTTCGCATTTCCCAGTTTATACATACTGGTATACACTTGATTAGTTAAATATCACGCAAGTATGGCCGTCTTGACGAGAGGTAGATTAATAAAGATGGTTGTAAAATCAAGCAAATGGAATGATGAAGGTGTAAACTTTTGGAAGAACAAAGGTATGATGGGATCAAACATGTGGTACCATAGAGCAGGTGGACTCGAAGACGGTACAAACATATGGTATAAAAAGATGTATGAACAGAAGATGTTAACTAAACTACACAATGAAGTAGCTCTTAAGTGGAGGGTTCGGGTAGACTAGCATGGACATTGACACGCACATGCGGTGATGGGCATGAGCCCTTGTGGTGGAGATACTTCCAAAGGTGGGATGAAAAACACAAAAAAAGTAAAAACAACAAAAAGGTAGAGCCGATTCTGTGCGAGTTCTTAGAGCAGCACAGTGACTAGCGGATAAGAGTCAAAGTGAAAATTATTGAATTAAGGTGACTCATATCAGCCTTTTAGGATTTGAAAAGATATGCTATAAAGAGTTGTAGATGAATCCTTTTAGGATTAGAACTTCTACTACTATTTGGATTATGATTGCTACTCTATATTAAAGAATGGCCAAGATGGACTATATAAACTATGGGGTGATCATGGAAAGGAACCAAGCAACCAAACAGTTAAGCCTACTCATCCATAGCAGAGAGCATACAAGAGGATTAAAGGTTAGGATATTTTTTAGCACTAGATTTTTGTATAGGGTAAGGATTCGAAGATCCTAAAAGATTCGAGAGGGTTGTGAGTGAGCGGCAATCTCTTATACTCCTTTGAGGTTGTGTTTAAAGAATTTGCGGTCGGCTTCATCAAATTTCTCTCTCGTTATGGCTGCTATAACATCATTATTTTGGTTCTTTCTACGAGATTTGTTTTTTTCTTTTTGATACCGTGTATGCTCGTACTGTATTTCATAAACTCTTATTCAGAGGCTACTACATATAAGAAATGATATTAGAGTGTAACATGTGCTGTTAATGCTTTAGAAATTTTTGTAATCATGTTTGATTGGTATGCCATTGAAAAAGGGATCCTGATTCACCCGACGTCTATTTCTTAGAGGGCTATAGGTTGCCCGCATAGTGCTCAGCCTAGCTCATGGATGCAGCATCTCTCTTTTTCATGTTGAGCGTACGAGTGAGCTAGACCCAGCTAATGACATGATTATTATCAAGTGGTTAGCATGCATTAAGGTTCTTTAGCATAAATGTACAGCCCTACTATACTAAAAGGAGGTGTGTATCAAGAGCAAACGAGACTTCACAATGCTCCTATTTTACCGTTTCTAAAATCAAAGAATTTCAACCAAATGCCACTCCGTCGTTTTGCTCTGTAGAGCATTCCGTCCAGCATCATCCTAGCCAAGGTCTGGCAAGATGGATGCATAAGATGCAATGGGATCAGTGGTGTTGGCGACGACACAGGTTTTCTGGCGGGGTGCACATCAGCACACGCACACGACCGGTACGGGTGGCAGCAGTGACGCGGTTGGTTGGTAGGAGGACGCACGAGGCGGTGTGCGACGGTGGACCCGGTATCCACTCTAATTGTGGTTTAGAATTTTTTATTACGATTTTTTTGGATTTGAACTCGTGACTTGTATAGTTGTGTGCCTTAAGTTAATTTCACTAGCCACATGTTCCAACCATCTAAAAAACCTTTTATTTTGACAAATAATATTTTTGAATATTTTATGTTCAATATGCATACATGCCTCGAAGTTTCATCGATTCCTCATTGATATGGGAATTATTTAGTTTTTTGGTCAATTAGCGTCACGTTTTTGCAAATCTGGCTCTCGTGCTAATTTTTTTTTGCATATCTAGTCTTCTCCCGGAGTGCGGAAGAGCGGCGAGCAAAGCGTGCCCCCAGAGCGTGGAATGTGCCTCTCATGCCACCGGGCTGCGGAACACGTGTGCACGTACTAGTTTTTATTCAGCCACACGTGTGCGCGTTCATTTCTAGTCTGCATGCATGTGCGTTCCACGGCCCGGTGGCACGAGAGGCACGTTCCACACTCCAGGGGCATGGGAGGAGCTTGCATCGCACCCTGCTTCTTCCGCACTTTGAGAGAGATATAGATATGCAAAAAAAATTTGCATGGAAGCCAGATTTGCAAAAATATGGTGCTAGGGGGCCAAACCAAATAATTCGTTGTTACCCACTGTTAGTCCGAAGCATGGATGCGTGATGAACATCTTATTTCTATACCTCTTTGCGTTCCATGTTTCTTCTAGTTGGGAATTTTTAGTCCTCAAAGCTAAGGAAATATGTTCTACCCAACTGGTTCTTATTATGACACACAGATAAAAAATATAATGCTCCCTCAGTCCTCTAATATAAGTAAAATTCATTGTACATATAGACACAAGAATACTCTCTCCCATGTACAAATCTCCTTTATTATCCCCAATAACTATCAAACCAACCAAAGCACGATACTCCCAATAGTATAAGTAAAGTTCATCCTACACATAAACCAAAAAAACCCCTCTCACATATGAATCCCCTTTATTGTCCTCAACAACCACCAAACAAACCAAAACAATGTATAAATATCCTTTATTGTCCTCAACAACCACCAAACAAACCAAAACAATGTATAAATCTCCTTTATTGTCCTCAACAACCACTAAACTACAATACTTTCTCTCTCCTGTAATATAAGTAAAGTTTATCATGCACATGGACCAAGGAGATATTGAATTTAATAAAAAATTAATATCATTAGACTATGTAATATATCTCTATTAAATGATATAATATAACTATTTATTTATTTTTCAGCATTAAAGCATGAATATATAATAAAAATATTGCAATAACTACTCATTTAATATCTGCAATAAAGTTATACTATAAAACACGTCTCCCAACAATAAAGATTTGTTGTGGAACGGAGGTAGTGGAAAAGTGACCGCTTTCCCACCTCTTCTTCTCCCCTTGCAGTTTCCTTCCCCCAAAGCGGCAAAGCAAGAATCCTTAGTCCGTTTCCCAATTTAAAGATTATGTTCCAACACCTACCAGCTCCTGCAGTGCGACCGGCTGGGACTTGGGAGAGCTCTGCGAACATTTGCCAGGGAACAGCAGGTGATTTTTTTTGCTTTCTTGATTTCTGATGAACATTTGGCACATCTGGGTTTTTGCAATCTTCAGGAATCTGAGCTTGCAGTATCTATGTCGCAGTTGAGAGCTGTGTTGTGTAAATGGTGAAGATCCTTAACATCAAACAAGGGGCATTGCTGAGTTACCAAGTACTATCTCTACTAAGCCCCATTCCACTCGAGGCAACAAACTGGTTGAGAAGTTGCGGCACGTGCAAGAACGGAGCAAGGGATGGATGGAATCATGGTGAGCGCTGCCACGGGGGTGATGAACTCCCTCCTCGACAAGCTCACCACGCTGCTGGGTGAGGAGTACAAGCTGCAGAAGGGCATGAAGTGCGACATCACCTTCCTGAAGGACGAGCTGAGCAGCATGAACGCTCTGTTACAGAAGCTGGCTGAGAAGGAGGAGCTTGACCCGCAGATGAAGGAATGGAGGAACCAGGTGAGAGAGATGGCCTATGACATCGAGGATTGCATCGATGACTACATGCGCAGGCTCCACCACGAGCCGAACAAAGTAGGTGGCATCAAGGGCTTCATCCTCGAGAGCATCAATAGATTGAAAAATCTGGGAGCTCACCATGGGATTTCTGACCAAATTGAAGAACTAAAGGTCCGCATCACCGAGACAAACAAACGACGGGAGAGGTACAAGGTTGATGAAGTGGTCAGTGCTGGTAGTGCCAATGTGGTACCCATCGACCCTCGGGTGCATGTCCTCTATGAAGAGGCCACTAATCTTGTTGGAATTGATGGTCCAAGGGATAAACTTATCAAGTTAATGGTTGATGATAGGGAGATGCAGTTGAAGGTGGTGTCCATTGTTGGGCTTGGAGGATTAGGAAAGACCACTCTTGCTAACCAGGTGTACCAAAACCTTAGCGGCCACTTTGAACATCGGGCTTTTGTGTCAATGTCCAGAATTCCTGATGTGACAAAAATATTACAGACTATACTCTTTCAGATTAAGAAGCAAGAGTGCGATGACATCAAATCATGGGATGAGGCACGGCTCATCAATGAACTCAGGCAATTCCTTGAAGATAAGAGGTACCTATAGCTGAAGATAACCTAATCCAAAATTGAAATTTCTTAATTAACTATCTTGAAATTATCTACATAGATTCATGTTTCATCAATGTTCATATTTATTAGTACAGAGATAGGTTTGATCTGCTAGCTACAAGAATTGCTTTTCACAATTATTTTTATTTTGAACATTAAACCTGCTGAAGATAATGGCCTAGGCCAATTGGATCCTAACCCTCTTTCATTCGACAGGTACTTTGTTGTAATTGATGACATATGGGATGCTCGAGCATGGAGGAACATCAAATGTGCTTTACCTGATAGCAATTGTAGTAGTAGAATAATGACAACAACAAGAATTATTAGTATTGCCCAGTCATGCTGCCTCCATAGCCATGATCATGTGCACGAAATAAGTCCGCTCAGCAAAGCTGATTCTGAAGGTTTATTTTTCAAAAGAACTTTTAAATCTGAAGATGGATGTCCTCCTCAGCTTAAAGATGTTTCCATTGAGATCGTGAGAAGGTGCGGTGGTCTACCATTGGCAATCATTACTATGGCCAGTTTATTGAGTAATAGATCATACAGAAGAGAAGAGTGGATGACTGTTCGGGATTCTATTGGTTTAGGACTTGAGAAACATCATAGTGTGGAAGACATGAACATGATATTATCTTTGAGTTATGTTGATCTTCCTTACTATCTAAGGACTTGTTTGTTGTACCTTAGCATTTTTCCAGAGGACTATGTGATTAAAAGGGGCCGATTAATAAAGAGGTGGATAGCGGAAGGATTCATCAAAGCTGCAGGTGGGATAACTTTAGAGGAAGAAGGAGAATGCTATTTTAATGAACTTATAAACAGAAGTATGATCCAACCAGTTGGCATCAAGTACAATGGTCAAGTGAGGGCATGCCGAGTCCATGATATGATTCTTGATCTTATTATATATAAGGCGAAGGAAGAAAACTTTGTCACTTTGATCAACCAAAAGGATGTAAGGGTACCTGAATGTAAGGTTCGCCGACTCTCGCTCGACTATTGTTACCAAAAATGCACTACAGTATCATCAATGGATAAGTTTTTTGAGGAGAAATCATCCATGGTTATTTCTCAAACTCGATCCCTTAATATCTTTGGATCCTCTCAACAGATACCTCTTCTTTCGAACTTCAGAGCTCTAAGAGTGCTTGACATAGAAGGCCTATTAACCGGGGATTATCTGATGAATATTGGAGAATTACTACAATTGAGATACCTACGACTTTCAGCAGGATCTATTACAGAGCTTCCGGAAAAGATTGGGCAGCTACAATTGTTGGAGACATTGGATGTAAAAGAAACCGATATAAGAGAACTGCCAGCAAGAATAGTTCAGTTGCAAAAGTTGAAACATTTACTTGTTCGTGATGTAAAGTTGCCTGCCGGAATTGGCAACATGCGATCTCTCGAGAAACTGTCACAATTACGTGTTGATGATAGTTGTTCATTTACTTCTTTGCTGGAGTTGGGCAGTTTAACCAATCTGAGATTTCTTGGTCTGTTTTGGCGCATCAGTAATTCTCACAGTGACAAAAGAATATACACAGACAATTTGGTCTCGTCCCTGTGCAAAATTGGCAGATCCAACCTTCGCTTTTTAAGTGTTCGTAGTGAATATGATGGCGGTTCCTGTGAATTTACATTTGATTCTTGGTCCCCACCTCCTCAACGCCTTCAGGAATTGACCTTGTACCCAAACTGCTATGTCTGCAAAATTCCAAGGTGGATGGCCTCACTGGCTAACCTCGCCTACATAGAAATTGAGATTAATCCAGTGGAACAGGAGGCTCTTGACATCTTTGGGAGATTGCCTGCCCTGCTATTTCTTGAGTTGTCCACAAAAAGGATGGTTCCCAGAGGACTTACAATTGGCAGAGGTATGTTCCAATGTCTAAAGGTGTTCCACTTGTACTGTCAGGATATTGAGACAGGGCTGATGTTCGAAGCTGGAGCTATGCTGAACATTGAAAGGCTTGGACTTCCGTTCAGAGCACACAGAGCACAATCTACATGTGGCGCTTATGATCTCAGCATTCACCACCTGTCTACTCTGCAACATCTCAATGTCAGGATTAGTTGCAAGGGAGCAGATGCAGCGGGGGTGGCAGCGTTGGAGGCAGCCGTTAGGGATGCAGCCAGTCTGCTTCCCAACCATCCCTTACCATATTTCAGTAGATATTATGAGAACGAGATGGTATATGATAACAGGGAGGAGCAGAGCAAAGAGCAGGCTCCACTGTATGCATGTATGCCTGATCATTATCAATATTTTGTTCAAGGAAATCTTGGTGATATGGAGTGTCATCGTCTAGAATCCAGTTGCACCATCTGCTAATGGGCCCAATGCTGCTTCGTATCACATCCTCCGCAAAGTACTGAAGCATGCCACTATCACATGATTATTTACTGCATTAGAATGAGTAGCAAATTTCCTAGCCAGACTTCATTATTGGGGAATTCGCTTATGAATCATCATTCTTGCAACCATGTTGGGCCTATGGGTACTCATCCTTGTTTTATCCTGTAGTACTTTAATATATGCCATGTGATGTCTATCTAATTCCAAAATGCCAAATTTTCAGTCAAACGCTTTTCTACCATGTTTGAAGCTGCAATAGTTTACTGCATGGTTGTCACGGCGGAGTCGGCGACCACGGCGAGCGAGGAGCGCCTGGACGCCTAGGCGAGGGCCCGGCGACGGATGGAGTCTGTCTCGCGTATATGGGACTATGGGTTATAACTCCCGTATCTCTCAGCCCCCATATAACTCCCGTGTCTGGCTCTCTCCGTCCTCCCGACTCGGCTCTCTCCCGACTCTCGCTCTCTCCGTCCTCCCGACTCCCGACTCTCGCTCTCTCCGTCCTCCCGACGCCGCCAGAAGCTCCTCCCCGACGCCTCCCCGCCAGGTACGCCGTCGCCTCCCGCTCTCTCCCCGACGCCTCCCTCCCCTCCCCCAGCCACGTCCTCCCCCGCGCGCCACCTCCTCCCCCCCCGGCGCCTCCCCCTGTCGCCGCCTCCCCCCGTCGCCTCCCCTCCCCTCGGCGGCGGGAGCACGCTGGAGGGAGGTGGCCGGAGCACGGGAGAGAGACGGCGGCGGGAGGGAGGAAGGCGGCGCGGCGGGAGGGAGGGAGGCGGCGCGGGTGGAGGGAGGCGGTGCGGCCGGAGAGGAGACGGGCGGACGGCGTACTTGGGCTGGCGGTGAAGCTAGGGTTCAGGCCAAGGCGAGGCGATCCTCCCCGGCGCCAGGACGACTTGGCGACGCCTAGGCGACGCCTAGGCGACACCGTGACAACCATGGTTTACTGAAACCATTTGTTTTTGTATTTTGGGAACCTGCAAACTGATACTTATAACTGACAAGAAGTAAACATGTGTATCTTTGTGTGCAACGGTCTGTTGTTACATGCATAAGTTACAGTACGAAACTAACAATGCTGTTTGCTAATTTACTTACATGAAGTCATGGGATAGCAGTACTAGATTTGCCCCGACTTCTGGCTCTTATATTGTATCTCCATCACTTGCAGAATCAGATTACAGTGCTGATGTGAATTAAGTTTGAAAGGTGCTTTAACCTTGAGACCTCGACCAGTACTACAATGTAACATCTGAGGACTGAAAGTTATTGAATTGTCAGTTCAGTTCCAGTACATTACTGCACGGATTTCATTTTGTTCCTGCAAGTCGAGTGGGAGAAGATAGTAATGAAAAAAAATAGTAGTCCTGCTATATATTGTGTGGAGTTGAAATCTGTAGTGGCTCTATTAGTATGGAACCTCGAGTGCATAATTTAGGAGGCTTGTATATCCTCAAAATCTTATTTGATGTAATGGTAATTAACATATCGATAACTTCAATTATAGTATGTTTGTGCATTATTACCAAGGATTGTTTTCACTTGCATTGATAAATAGAACATCGATAAGGGATCCGAAGGTACTCTTGGTCAGTTAAAGTACAGTAACTGATTGGACAGTCAGATGTGTTTTCAGTATTTTGTTCCTGCAATCGAGTTGGAGAAGACAATAAAGAAGAAGAAACAACCTGGAGTCCCATATACAGGTAGGGTGGGCACTTACCAGGCTTCGATCTAGCGAGCCGTGAGCACCCCGGGGAATCCGGCCTCCCCTGCCATGGATGCACTGTGCCTCTGTCCGGGCGGCTGGTTGGAGGAGGACGGAGGTTGAAGACGACGAGCAGTGGCGGATCTTGGGCATGGTCGCCTGGATGCGCCACGCCGCCACTGGGAGCAACACCAATGGCCTCCGGCCCAATGACCAATGTGATGCTCTACGTTTCCATGAGAGGTGACCCAAGCCCAATGACCGAATATCTGTGCGTCAGCCTTTGTTTCATCCTTCCAGTCAATCGTATGTTTGCATCCCACATTTCTTCAGGCCACAACCACGCCCAGAAAGTGCTCCCGTTTGTTTTTTTTTCATAGGCTGGGATTGGAATTAGCGTAAGAATATTTATTGTTTCAAGGTTTTAGATTTTCTCATGCAAAAATTGTAATTTTTTTAGGTCATTCAGAAGCATCTTTATGTATGTTTTGTGAAGTTAACGAGACAATTGAAGCTTATGAATTTGATTTTGGGCATCTAATTGAATTGGCATTGATATTATCAGTGTCAACGACAACAATTGAGAGAGCATTTTTAGCAATAAATGTTATTTATTTTTTGATAAATGGTTAAATAATTTAATGGTGTACTACATCGAGTGTGAGATATTTAAAACAATTTATGATAACATAATTACCTGATAGTTTCAAGGTTTCAAATCTTCAAGAATGAACTTGCTTCGTAGTCGTAGATTAGTATCTTAACGGTATGTTTTGATTCTTTTTCAATATTAATTTGTTGTACGATATATGATTGTGACGCTAGTCAACGTTTTTTTATCTTACAGAGTATTATTTTGGTGTGAATTGTACTTTTATCATCGCAAAATATCTACATAGGCAAAATATCTGTGTATTGAACTTCAAAATTTCTTTTGGTTTAAAACTAGTGTGATTGTCAATTTCTTCCGTACATATTGACTTGTCTATGATATGTTAACAGCCATGATTAGTCTTGCTTAGGCTAGATTTCTTTTTTCTAACTCCATCCCTGCCTATATATGTATTGTTGAAATCTCTAGTGTCTCTATGCAAAACAATGCTTAATTTATTACACTGTCGAATGGAATGATGGAACGGCATGACGGTCTTCCTCTTGTTACCGATCACATTGTTGTCATGGCCAACCATGCACTTCTATATGAAAATTTTAGGAGGCCCCTAAAATTTCCATGCTTCTAAGCCTCCAAGCCAATCCTTCTTTGAATTTGTAAATAAACTATTTTTTTTAATTTAATTTGCAGAAATATGCCACGAATTAATTCTTTTGTAGAAATAACTAGATCCAGTTGCAGCGTGGTAACACAAATTATTAACGTGGCAGGTAACCTGCGGTACAATCGCTGGGTCGTGAAGCATCTGAAGCTCAGTCGTGCTTCGATGGTGCGACTAGGGTTTATCAAAAAACAGAGGTGCGACTGTGTTGTGGACTTTTTTTTTTTGAAATAATATCTTTCTGCCACTAACTCTATTTGTATGGTATATTATTTTGTGAAGCCTAATAGAAAAAATTGGACTAATTTGTCGCATCCCAACTGTTGTGGCTATGAACAGATCTAAAGTAAGCTGGCTTGTCTCTCTTTTTTGCCAAGGCTGTATATATACATGGCCATAAGACCCGATTACAATAATACCCTCACGGTGGCCCATTATGCTAGAGATATAGGTGTCTTTTTATATGCCTTATTAGGCCTTTTGGCCTAGTAGGCCGAATAAATGGTATGAACCACCCTTACAACACCAACGGATATATAATCTGTCGCATCCAAGCAAGCCTAATAGCATGAACCTGCTATCTCATCAATATCATTCAGATTATTGCGTTATATATCGACAACTCAGCACAACCCTTTTCACAACTCTAAATACTTATGGTCTATCTCCAAATTCTGAACACTGCCTAACAAACTCAACCATCTTCACTGGTCGACCAGGTTTACACATTGAGCCAAACTAATAAGCCATCATGACACAAATTTGTTTCACCCCAACATAGAACCCAAATTTGTTGATATCTATAAGATATAGTATGCCATTTTTTTAGAGGCAATATACCATAGATTAGCAAAAGGCAAGATGTATGTAAGATTGCCATGTTGGCAGCATCTTTAGCAGCTCAGCATTACATGAATTTTTCAGCCTCTAAAATTTGTTTTTCGGCTTTTCTACAATTACTAGTTTTTAAACAAGTATCTTTTCAAAATGGGTCTATAAGTCGATTGTAGTATACACTGTAGCGACTTCATTTATAGCGGCTAAAACTACACACGTTTTTCTTACTCTGTACTCTCTCTCACAAACAACTAAAAGTCATAAGTCGCAGTCAAAAATCATAAGCCGAAACTAAAAAGAACAGGAGCTAGTGGCTTTTGACTTTAGCTGATGAATAGTAACAGTTGATAGAGAAACCGTGAGAGAGCACATAGTAAGAGAAATTGCCGTAGGGTTTTGACCAAAAAGATACTCTGTTTGAAACATAGTTACTATAGAAAATATTTTACTATAGGAAAGCCAAAAGCTGAAGAAAAAAAGCCTATATTCCTCTAGTTACTGTGCTCGATAATATGGTTGGTCACTAGAGTGGCTTGTTGTAGGCCTGGGAGGCATCGGGATCACTCGTGCAACAATGTGTACTTTTCCCGGTAGCAAGTGACTCTCTTATCCGAAATGAACAGGGCGATCTAGTTTTGGCGGCAGCAGGGTAATTGTAGTTTCTACACAACGCACAGCAGGGTGAGGCTCTAGCCTCTAGCGGATGCACGAGACCTACGCTTTGGTCTTGCGCTATCTCTGACTGTAGTTTCTACACTTTGCCATTGACGTTCTAAAAACAAAGCCACAAGCAGGCCCTGGCTTTGTTCTGCTGCCAAATGATTCAATTCGAGATCTTTGCTGCCATAACTTTGAGAAATCGGGATTTTAGACGATTTATGCTCCTGTTTCTTATGGGAAGTCACAAATATACCATTGGCATCTGTTGCCATCTCACAGACGATGATCAGTTCGGAGTCTTGATCTCTGTAATAACTCACTCCTCATTGTATCTTCCTACCATTTGTAAGTTTTTTATATAACATTTTCAAGCATCAGAAAACCCAGATAGTTGTCGCGGGCTGCGAGCAAACCTATTGGACCTTCAGGATTGCTTTATTTATAGATCTTTCAAGCGTTCTTTGCCCAAGTTCTTCCAGTTCAAGTATCCTTTATACACTGTCACTCATTCTTAGAGACTGGGTTTTTCTTTTTCCTTTTGTCCAATAATATCAAACTGGTCTGTACAACTTCAAACAAGAACAGGGTCGGTTTGACCGAGACAAGTAAAAACAGAGTTCAACCGGTAAGTAGAATAGACTGCAAAGTACAAATAGAAAAAGAAGAACACATCATAGGACTTTGAGCTCAATCACTAGGCCACGCGGGTGTCCTGCCATAACTTGTAAAATGGTGAGATTAATATACGCGTATTTTCAGTTTTTCACTACCAACTGAGCCTTGCACATCTTAACCAACATTTGCGGGCCATCCAGTAATTAGGTAAGCTTGCTGCATTCTACACCAAACAAACTCTAAACATATGAAACAGCATGCTAAAACTTGAAACTAATAAATTCGAGCGGCAATACTTGAAACTAATAAATTCGAGCGGCAATACTTGTATGCTCGCCATTTACGCAAAAATTCTGGTAAAAAAATCTCAATATATTAACATATAAACTTTGTAAGAGAAAAACAAGCTCTGGATATACAATTCCCCATGCATGGCCGATCAATCAATGAATGCGAGTAATTAAAAGAGAGGGTACGAAGAGTAGTTCGGCTCATTTCAACTTCTGTGAGTTTAGGTGGTAAACTGGTAGGCAGTGGCGGAGAGAGGGGGGGCTGGGGGGGCCTGGCACCCCCCAACCTGTCAGTGCACTCCGATGATCAGTTTTGCCGGAGAGGAACAAGAAGAGAGGACACGGGACAGAGTTCAGTTTCGGTTCTTACACAGGCTATGGATTGGTCTTTATATGAGTCCCCTCCAATTTCCATTAGGAGAAACCCCGTTGCTACATAGTTAAGAAGAAAAGAAAAGCAGAAAGAAAGAAATGAAAAGGCAACATGACAGGCTGCAATGCAAAGCAAACCTGTAACACCTTGTTACAAAATACTAGTCTATCCAACATCATCAGACCTCCAAAAACTCTCCACCTCACATGAGCGAGCATCATTACAGAACATCCAGAATTTATCTCCATAATCATTGTCAGTCCGCCATCTTCTTTGCACTTTAGCTGTACTGTTAGCGCCCCACCTCTGCTGCTCTGGAACACCCCGCTGCTACTTCCTCCAGCAACTTGGCGCCACCATGATTATCCCCTGTTCTTGCTCCTGCAAGTTTGCCCAGCAATTTAACCAATGGCATAGCATAAATCAAAGAAACTGGATCTCAAGGCATTTTCTTGCTGGTAGTCGTAGAGCTAAGTTTAAGTTAATAGAGATGTAATTTTCTTTGCATTGTAATTTGCGAAATATATTACTCTGATATGTAACTATTAGATCGGTAAATTCGGCATAGTTCATTGGTTCTACTCTACTTATTGTCCATGTTGCCCCTCCCATGTCCAATTCCTGGCTCCGCCCCTGCTGGTAGGGGAACCGTGCATGTGCCAAATCATTTTACAGGATGCATGTGCCAAATCATTTTACAGAATGTACCTGTACTGACACCATCGTCGCGAGGACGGTGACCGGGTCCCACCTGCTCAGGATCGACGGCTGCTCGCAGACCAAGAAGGTCGGCACCGGCGAGCACATCCTCTCCAGAAAATTCGATATCGGTGACCGCGACTGGTAATATAAGATATTACCCCCATGGCTACAGCCTGCAGCTCGGAGTATGCCGACTACATCTCTGTCTTTGTTGACGTCGCCGCCGGCTGTGACAGGAATGTCACTGGTCATTCCAAGTTCAGTTTGCTCGACCAAGCTGGGAAAGAAGTGCCGTCGTAACGGACGAACCACTGAATTTCTCGAATCTCATGAGCGGATTATGGATGCTCATCAAGCGGGAAGAACTCGAGAAGTCGAAGCATCTTCTCAAGAACGACCGCGTCACCGTCCGATGCGACTTCACCGTCACGAACAACGTGCGCACTTGCCGTCTGTGATGATTGCACACTTGCCAAACAAGAACCGTTATGATATATTATAGACAATTTTAAATAAAAACTGCATGTGATAATTTTATAGTTTCTATACTATTTTTATTGAACTATCTGGTATATTATAGACAGTTCTAGTCATCACTAATAATATAGACGGTAATGCTCGTGAAACCGTCTGTGATAAGACGTTCAATATAGCTTTTTTGTAGTAGTGGCTACATGAAGATCCTTTTGAATCCTGTTTGGCTTCATGCTTATTTGTTCGAACTCATGTTTATATTCAGATATGCGTCTTGTTCTCATTTCTTCTTACCATATTTATGTACTTGTAGCATTCGAACATGCACATTACGTTGTGCTTTCATGCATGTCGGATGCCATTGCCAATTAAATTAGCTAGGTATTCGAGCTGTCTAGAAACGTTTTTGTGCAGTCTTGTATCCAAACACACGTCTTCGCTGCTGTCATGTTGTTGGCTTTTAATCTGCTTTGCCTTCTAGTAGTCTCCGCTTGAGCGTGTACAATGCCAACCTCTTGCTGCATCCTTCAACCAAAATAGCAACTGTAGCAGGAGGTACCACTACTGTAAAAAAGATCATCACAGATGGTTCAATAATATTATCACAAATAATTTCATCAACCGTCTATGTTTATAGGTCAGTAATAACACGAGGTCATCACAGACAACTTCAGAACTGTGTGTGATGCCCACTAGCAGAGACGGTTTTTATTAAAAACCATCTATGATTGTTGACTCTCACATATGGCTTTTAGTAGAAACTGTCTGTGATATATGAGTTGAAGCCGTCTGTGATAGCCTACATCACAGGCAATTTCAACTTATTGTGTGATATTCTTTTGTTTCTTAAATCTATTTATGTTTGTTCGCTAGCCTCAGGAAATGCTAGCCATGCCCTCTGAAACAAGTAGAATCACAACATCCATTTCACATTCATTTCAGAAACAAGAACATCTATTTCACAAATCAATTAACTGAAATAAAATAAATTAACCATCCATGAACAAATACACATATGTACAATTAAGCTCGACCTGTCGTAGTTGAAGACCATAGACAAGTGAATCATAATGAACAAGATTAAACAACCTAATGAACTGTAAGAGAGGGGAGGGAACCGTAAGATGTACATGAACCCGAAACCCTAGCTAGCTATCCATCAATTTTGTAATTTCAGATCCAAACATCAAGGAAGAGAGGGGAGGGGATCGGATGGCGGTCGGATATCACCGGCAATGAAGGAGAGGTGACGGTAGTATCACTTTTGTGTCACGATGGTGACACTACCAAGATACTCTTACGACACTTACGACAAGTGTGTCTTATGCAGTGAACCGTGGTGTCACAACCGGAGGCGGAGGAGCTAGCTCACGGCGGTAGTCAACGTCGTCGAGGGGAGGATCGATGCAGGAATAAACTAGCTAGGAGTGGATGAACTAGAAGCCAGTGGAACTCATGCGTGCTTGCCGATGGAAAGGGAGAGGAGTAATTATAAGGAGCGAGAGGTGGGATGAACTGGTGCCTGTTATTCGATGCGGAGAGAATGGACGGATGAGATCGAAATCCTTGGGGGAGAAATCACGGATCGGTGACGTGGCATTATCACAGATGGTTTGTTATATGAACTGTCTGTGATAATTCACATATCAGAGACGATTTGGTATAAGAACCATCTTTGATAATACATATATCAAAGACGGTTTGGTATATAAATCGTCTGTGATAATGCATACATCAGATACGGTTTGGTATACGAACCGTCTGTGATAACGCTTAAAAATATGTGCCCCACTCCCGCCTGTTAATATTCTGATGCAAGCAACCCTTAAACTTCCACACGGTTTTGTCTTTATATGCAGTGTGGTGTACAATTCCGATATCACAAACTCAATTTCTTCTAAACTGTCATCTCTCTCATCTTCTTCACCAGATTTTTTAATAATGGCATCTAATATTCTTTTGATCTTCCTCTCATCTATCCATCATGAGTTGTTCTGCTACAACCTTACACAAGCGACCAACAACTTACGTCTGGAGCAGCTCCTCCACTCACGCTCTGCTCTCCTTCCCGAGTCGCTTCCATCCATTAGCTGGACCTCATCATCCGGCATTGACGGATGTGTCTCGTTGCTACTCAGAAAAAGGAAACCGCCCTTAGCCTCGTTCTTCTCTTCAATATGCGCAAAGCGGAAGAAGCACTTGCTATAGAGGAGAGACACATGGATAACCTTGCCGATCAAGCAGAAGTGGCCGATTCTGAGAAAACCTATCATGACATCCTCTTTCAGATTATGAGCCATGCTAATGATTTGCCCAGGCTAGGGCAGGAAGTGGAGAGGGCAAGAACAATCTTCACAGCATTAGAGAACGCAGCCGCTGATACTCTAACTCCAAAAGTAGAAGATGAAGCATATGAAGCCTAGAAGATTAAAATCTGGGAATCTCTTTTTTGGACTTTTGTAATATATTTTACTTGAATTTGTCTTTTGTAAAAGTGACTGATCACACTTATCTGTTCCAGCTCAGTAGCTTTTTTAGTTCATATGACAAAGGTCAAAACACAGACAGTTGTAAATAAAATCCGCCTGTGATATTTCATAGACGATTCTAACTAAAAGTTGTCTGTGATAATGGACAAAACACAGACGGTTGTAAATAAAAACTATCTGTGATACTTTATAGACGGTTGTAATTAAAAACCGTCTGTAATAATGGGAGATATCACAAACGGCTTTTAATTAGAACCATCTATGATAGTTTCAGAGACAGTTTTCACCTTGAATCGCCTGTAATAATTAAAGTATAGATGGTTTCATATGAATCGTCTATGATGAGATGTCTAATTTAGTTGTTTTATAGTAGTGTACACATTAATCTGAGCGTGTGCTAGGATATATGCCTGCAGCTACTTGCAGAGAACGCCAGCCCTTTAAAGCTACACCAACTTATTTTTAGAGAAGTCCTCGTATCACTTTGTCATCTTACAGTAGGGCTGTAAACGAGCCAAGCTCGAGCGAGCTTGACCTGGCAAGCTCGAGCTCGGTAGAAACTCGAGCCGAGCTCGAGCGAGCCTGAGATCGACATCAAACTTCAAGCTGGGCTCGAGCTCGGCTCGGACAAAAATCGAGCTCGCTCGAGCTCGGCTCGTGTAGGTTCGGTGGGGAGTCTCGGAGGGAGTACCTGCGGTTGCCGGTTCGGTGGGGAGTCCTCCGAGGCGCCGAGTTGCCGGATCCGGCCATCCGAGTCGAGGAGGGGCGGCGCCGGCGAGGGAGAGCAGGGGTGCCGGGGGGAGGAGGGGCAGCGGCGGCGGGGGAGAGGAGGGGCGGCGACGGGGAAGAGGAGGGGCGCCGGGGGGACGAGGCCACGAGGGGTGGCGGCGGGGGGCGAGGAGGGGGACGGGGGGGGGGGCGAGGAGGGGGACGGGGCCACGAGGGGGCAGCGGCGGGGGAGAGGAAGGGGACGGGGGGCGCCGGCGGGGGGGGGGGCAAGGAGGGGCGCCGGCGGGGGAGGAGGGGCGACGGCGGAGAGGAAGGGGACGGGGGGCGGGAGAGGGGGTCGGCGGCGGGGGCGGGGGGGGGGGCGAGGAGGGGCTGCGGGGGAGAGGAGGAGGGCGAAGAGGGGGACGGGACAGAGTGGGGGTGGCCGGCAGCGGGGGCGACGAGGGGCGGTGGCGGCTGGGGCCTGGGGGCGGCGAGGAGGAGGGGCGGGGGGAGGTGGCGGGGGCGACGAGGAGGGGCGCGGGGGGCAGGAGGGGCGGCGGCGGGGGAGTGGGACTGGGGGAGAGGAGGGAGGGGGTGTGGGGATTGGGGAATGGGGATGGCCGGGTGAGGGATTTTGAGAGGAGAGGCGGGAGGGGGTGTGGGGAATTGGGGAGGGTAAACAAATCTTAAGCTCGTGAGCTATTCGAGCTCGGCTCGTTAAAGCTCGCGAGCTTAAGATGAAGCTCGAATACGGCTCGTTTGAAGCTCGAGCTAAGCTCGAATCGAGTCTAGAACGAGCCAAGCTCGAGCAGTTCGCAAGCTTCGAGCTTTTTTTACAGCCCTATCTTACAGTTAACCTTCTTGAGTGAAGCGAGTCCAAAGCCCCAAGCAAGATGCTATGTATGCACGTGCCTCCCACGTGGGTATAAGATGTTACAATATATGGTCTCATTTTGGGTGATAAATAGCAGAATGGAGAGTAGAAGAGCAGAGCAGCTGATCATCGGAGAGAATGATTCATGAATTAAGTCATACATATATGTAGATTTGTCCACCAAAATCGACATGGTTGGCCTGATCAGCATATATAGGTCACTCCGGTGACTATGGTAGGCCTGTGAGGCATCGGGATCTCTTGTGTCACGTTGTCTTCGACTTGGGGACACTCATTTTGTCCGTTCAGAAGGAGACACGGCATGCTGGGGCATCACATCTGTTTATCTCTTGAGCCCCCTGCAGTATAACCTCGTCGGCCGGAGGTGTAGCTTTCTCATTGCTGGCATAAGCTCAGTCTCTTTGCATGTTTGTAAGTTGCAAATTAATTTTCTGATGATATTAGAGATTCTTGACTTTTGGTGCTGTCTAATGGTATTATATTGGTCTATGCAAACTTAATACTAGTGAAAATAGTGTCCGGTTGCAAAGATCTCACCGCTGGTATATTTTACTGTAAAATGTTGAGTTCAACATAATTATGTAAGACTATTTTCACTCGTAAGTCATAACATAATTATGAAGAAGAGCCACATGACTTGGTAATTCTAGCCTCGCCAACTAGTAAGCTCAGCATTACAGACTTTGTAAGAGAAAAAACAAGCTCTGGATATACTATTCCCCATTATGTCATGCATGGCCGATCAATCAATGAATGCGAGTAAAAGAGAGGGTACGAATATAATACTTGTTCGGTTCATTTCAACTTCTGTGAGTTTAGGTGGTAAACTGGTAGGGAACCATGCATGTGCCAAATCATTTTACAGAATGTACTTGTACTGACACGATGATATATATGGTCTATTTTGGGCCAATGAATTGGACATGTTATATATATATATATATATATATATATATATATATATATATATATATATATATATATATATATATATATATATATATATATAGACACACACACACCAAAATTGATCACACAAGGGAAGTGAGTTGAGCTCTTCAGTTCTTGTAAGGTGGTACGTAGCACTATGGATCGAGTGCAAATTAAAGATTTTTTTTTGTTTTGGAGACATGGATAGTTGGAGCAAAGCATTTCGTGAAACCATGCATGCATGCATGTACGTAGGCATGGGATGCACAGTGAATGCATGTAATACTGTTAGATCATATGGCTAGATTTAGAATATTTATGATGATAAATAATTGACAATATTGCTTAGTGTTGTTATGTGAGACATGTGGAGTGTGTGGATTAATATCGGTTATTGTGTGGAGCACTGGACTGTGGAGACGCTTTTGGGGCCATCGTACAGATGAATAAAAAGTGGTCGACGACGGCTTTTGATTCGTATTGGTTTTGATGAGTGCAAGGAGGTGATTGGAGATTATTCATGGCTGCATGTGCGATGGTGTTCCGGCCGTGACTTTTGAAACGACGCTTGAAGATCTTTGTGCAGGGAGACATCTTCAGGGTGCCCGGCGCTTCATACGAGAGCTAGCATAAACGCCAGAGTGGAGAGTTCCTTCTCATTACTGCCTAGAGTTTATTTCTTGTACATGCACATCCATCTACGTACTACTGCTTCCTCATTACTGCCTAGAGTTGATTTCTTGTACATATACATCCATCTACTACTGCTGTGATAATGAATGGAAGAGAGAAGTTTGGTTCTGTTGTTTTGCTTTGCATCGAGAGATTAATCTATAGTGGCTACAGTATTTCAAACAGTACTCGTTACAGTACTGTTACGGTAGATCGTACTTCTGCTACAGTGTCGTGCGCAGCTGCTACAGTATATGAGAAACAAATTCCTTTTTGTGTACTTTCTATGAATAGCAGGTAATAAAAAAAAGGAAGACAATAGATTTTGGGAAAAATCTCCGTGAAGGATTGCAATCATTTATCCGCTCTAATTGTCATCGATGATCTTACAAATACACAATTATTCCTATAGACCTTGGAAATTGCTCACTCTGTTACTTTGTTGTTCTTCAGTTCCATTTTGTAGGCCTCTGTACTTCTGAACATTTGATTTGATGCAATGTTGGTGTTAGAGATATATGTATAGTTTGTTATTCCCCATTGTTATAAGGGGTTCTTTGCATATTTCCTCCTTGTACTTTGTGTATATATACCGGCCCATTGGCCTCATATGAATACAAGCGCTATTCATAACATGGTATCAGAGCCAAAACTAGGGTTTTGGTTTACCTAGGGTTTCGCGCCGTCGCCGGCCTCCCGCCGCCGCCGCCGCCGCCGCCTCCCGGCCGCCGCTGTACCGTCGGCCCCGCCCGACTCCCACCCGGTCGCCTCGCCGGCCTCCTCCGCCGCTGCCGTCCCCGCCGGCCTCCTCTGCTCCCACTCGGCCGCCAGATCCGCCGGCCTCCTCGCTCGGAGTCGCGCCGTCGCTCGGGATCGCGCCGCCGCTCCGAGGAAGACCGTCGCTGCTGGCCGCTCTCCACGCCCGAGGCCGCCGCTCCGCCTCCTCTGCCCGAGACCGGCTCCCCCCGCGCCTTCCTGTGCCACCGCCCGGGCCATCGCCAGATCCGCGCCTCCATCGCCGCTGCCGTCGGCCGCCTGGTCGCCGTCCGCCCCGCGGGTCTTCGCCCGAGGCAGGCCGCCGAGGTAGGCCGCGGAACCGCCGCCGTCGGCCGCCGTTCCGCCCCCGCCGGACTCCGGTCCGCCCGGAGCCCCCGCCGTCGGCCGCCCCCGCCGGACTCCGGTTCGCTCGCCCCTGACCGAGGCCTCCCTCGGTCGGTTTTGTAAGGCCGGTCGGTTTGACCGGTCAAAAAAAAAAAGAAAAAAAAAGCAAAAAAAAAAAGCAAAAAAAAAAACGTCGTTCTAACCGCCGCGCCGTTCAGCGCCGCCTGTTAGACTTCGTTGCCTTGGTCGCCGCGCCGTCCAGCGCCGCCTACCAATGGGCACCGTTGCCCTCCCTCGCTGCCCGGTGATCTTTGATGGTGTTAATTACACCGACTTCGTGTCTCACATGCGCATTCACATGCGTGGTCTTCGTCTCTGGGGCGTCCTCTCTGGCGATGTCACCTGCCCGCCTTGCCCTATTTCTCCGACGGAGCCTACGCCTGTTGCATTGCCCCCAACAGCCGATAAGGCTGCTGCTGAGGCCGCTGATGATAAAGCTGCCTCTGCCTACCAGGAGGCTCTGAATTCCTACAAGGATCGTCTGACCGTCTACACTCAGTGGTACGATGACGACGCTCGGGCTGCTGCTGTCCTCATCGCCAGTGTCCAGCCTCAGTTCTCTTCTGAGGTTGTGGGACTCCCTTCGGCTTTTCAGATGTGGACTCATCTTCGTCAGCGCTATGAGCCCTCTGGTGATGCCCTGTACCTGTCCGTGGTCCGTCAGGAGCACTCTCTTCAGCAGGGTGATGCTACTGTTGACGCTTTTTACGCTCAGAGTTCTGCTGTCTGGCGTCAGTTGGACTCACTTCGCACTGCTGGCTGTCGTACCTGTCCGTGCTGCCTGGAGGTTCGTGCTGATCTGCAGTTTCAGCGGGTTTACGAGTTCCTTACTCGCCTTCGTCCTGAGTTCGAGCAAAGGCGTGCTCAGCTCCTTGCACGCCACCCTCGTGTCACTCTCCTGGAGGCTCTTACCGAGATACGCGCAGAGGAGACTCGTTTGAGTGGTGCTGGTCTGATGCCACTCCCCTCTGTGCTCGCCGCTCGTCCGCCTGCTACACTGCCTCCTCCAGCGGCTACCACAGGTGGTGGTGGCCGTCCTCCGTCTGGAGGTGGCCGTCCTCACTGTTCCTACTGCGACAAGGATGGCCACACTGAGTCCCAGTGCTACAAGAAGAAGCGGCATCTTTCACGTCGTTCTTCTACTGGCACTAGTGCTTCTACGACGACGTCTGCCTCGACTTCTTCAGCAGCTTCTCTCACCGAGCAGGAGATAGCCAGACTTCGACGCCTACTTGTCGCTTCAGGTTCTCCCTCGACAGGTTCTGCAGGTTCTGCTACTGACTCTTCAGGCACTGAGAGACCACCTCCTACACAGTCAGGTACCTCCCCGTGGATTCTTGATTCTGGAGCATCTTTTCACATGACTCCTGATCCTTCCACTCTGTCTTCTATTACACCCCTTGATTCATCTGTCAGTGTTCTTACTGCTGATGGAACATCTCTTTCTGTCTCTGGTCGAGGATCTCTTAGCAACTCCTCTTTTCATGTTCCTTCTGTTGCTCACGTTCCTCGCCTTACCTTGCAGCTTCTTTCTGCGGGGCAGATTACTGACCTTGGTTATCGGGTTATTCTCGACTCTGACTCTTGTTGTGTTCAGGACTGCCACACGGGAGCTCTGGTTGGTTCTGGCCCTCGGCGCCGTGACTCACAGCGTCTCTGGGAGCTTGACTGGCTTCACCTTCCTTCCGCTGCCACCATCGGCGCCAGTCTCTCTGCTTCTGCCACTTTGTCTACCGGCTCTTTCCAGCAGTGGCATCACCGTCTTGGCCATCTGTGTGGATCCCGTTTGTCGTCTTTAGTTCGTCGTGGTCTTCTGGGGTCTGTCTCAGGAGACGTGTCTTTAGATTGTCAGGGTTGTAAGTTAGGTAAACAGATTCAGCTTCCTTATCCTCATAGTGAGACTGTGTCTCAGCGTCCTTTTGATCTTGTTCATTCAGATGTTTGGGGTCCGGCTCCCTTCGTTTCGAAAGGGGGTCATCGTTATTATATTATTTTTATAGATGATTTCTCTCGCCACACTTGGATATATTTCATGTCTTCTCGTAGTGAGGTCTTACCTATCTATAAACAATTTGCCACTATGATACACACACAGTTCTCCACTCCTATTCGTGTCTTTAGAGCTGATTCTGCTGGTGAGTACCTCTCTCGTCACCTGCGCAGCTTCCTTGCTGAGCAGGGCACTCTCGCTCAGTTCTCTTGTCCTGGTGCTCATGCTCAGAATGGTGTCGCTGAGCGCAAGCATCGTCACCTCCTTGAGACGGCTCGTGCTCTGATGATCGCCGCCTCTATTCCACCTCACTTTTGGGCCGAGGCTGTTTCCACTGCCACCTATCTTGTCAACATACAACCCTCTTCTGCTCTTAAGGGTGCGATCCCTGTTGAGCGTCTTTGTGGTCTTCTTCCTGACTACTCTGCTCTTCGTCTGTTTGGCTGTGTTTGCTACGTTCTCCTTGCCCCTCGAGAACGCACCAAACTGACCGCTCAGTCTGTTGAGTGTGTTTTTCTGGGATATAGTGTCGAGCACAAGGGCTATCGGTGCTGGGATCCTGTTGGTCGACGGATGCGGGTTTCTCGGGATGTGACTTCGACGAGTCTCGTCCATTCTACCCACGTCCTGCCTCTCCTTCGGCTTCCTCTGTAGAGCCTCTGTCTTTCTTGACCTTTCCAGATACACCTATATCTGTTTTGCCCTCGTCCATCTGTTTCACTGAGTCTCCACATATTCCCCCTGTGGCCTCTTCACCGTTGTCGCCGCCTGTGTCGTCTCCTACGACTCCGCAGGTTCCTCCCACTACAGTTCCTCCTCCCCTTATCGTCTACACTCGTCGACCTCGCATTGCGGACCTTCCAGATGAGCATTCTTCTTCTGATGTTCCATCTTCTTCTGATGCTCCATCGTTCCCTGATGGGTCATCTTCTCCTCGCTATGCTCTCCGCGATCGCCAGTCGATTCGGCCTCCTGCCCGTTTTTCCTTTGCTGGTGCAGCTACTCGTGAGCCTGTCTCCTACCGTGATGCTGTTACTCACCCTGAGTGGCAGCTTGCCATGGCCGAGGAGATTGCTGTCCTCGAGCGTACTGGTACTTGGGATCTTGTTCCTTTGCCATCTCATTCTCATCCCATCACATGTAAGTGGGTCTATAAGATTAAGACTCGCTCTGATGGCTCTCTTGAGCGCTATAAGGCGCGTCTTGTTGCTCGTGGCTTTCAGCAGGAGCATGGTGTTGACTATGACGAGACTTTTGCTCCTGTGGCCCACATGACCACTGTTCGCACTCTTCTTTCGGTGGCGTCTGCTCGCCACTGGTCTGTTTCTCAGCTTGACGTCAAGAATGCCTTTCTTAATGGCGAGTTGCGTGAGGAGGTCTACATGCATCCTCCACCTGGGTATTCTGTTCCTGAGGGCATGGTTTGTCGCCTTCGTCGCTCTCTCTATGGCCTTAAACAAGCCCCTCGTGCTTGGTTTGAGCGCTTCTCCTCTGTGGTCACTGCTGCTGGTTTTTCAGCTAGTGATCATGATCCTGCGCTCTTTGTCCACACTTCGTCTCGTGGTCGGACTCTTCTTCTCCTGTATGTTGATGATATGATCATTACGGGAGATGATTCTGAGTACATTGCCTTTGTCAAGGCTCGTCTTAGTGAGCAGTTTCTTATGTCGGATCTTGGTCCTCTTAGTTACTTCCTTGGGATTGAGGTTACTTCCACTCCAGATGGTTTCTTTATGTCCCAAGAGAAATATATTCAGGACCTTCTTGATCGCGCCTCTCTCACTGATCAGCGTACTGTTGAGACTCCCATGGAGCTCAATATTCACCTCCGACTCTCTGATGGCGAGCCTCTTTCTGATCCGACTCGCTATCGTCATCTTGTTGGGAGTCTTGTCTACCTTGCTGTTACTCGTCCGGATATCACTTATCCAGTTCATATTCTGAGTCAGTTTGTTTCAGCTCCCACTCAGGTTCACTACAGCCACCTTCTTCGAGTTCTGCGATACCTTCGTGGGACTATCTCTCGCCGTCTCTTCTTTCCACGTTCCAGCTCGTTACAGCTTCAGGCCTATTCGGATGCTACTTGGGCCAGCGATCCCTCTGACCGCCGGTCTATCTCTGCTTACTGTGTTTTTCTTGGTGGTTCTCTTATTGCCTGGAAGACGAAGAAACAGACTGCAGTGTCCCGTTCGAGTGCAGAGGCTGAGTTGCGAGCTATGGCTCTCTTGACAGCAGAGATTACTTGGCTACGGTGGTTACTTGAGGATTTTGGTGTTTCTGTCACTACACCGACTCCTCTCTTGTCAGACAGTACAGGTGCTATCAGTATTGCTCGTGATCCTGTGAAGCATGAGCTCACCAAGCATATTGGTGTGGATGCTTCTTTCATGAGGTCTTGTGTGCATGATCAGGTGATTACTCTTCAGTATGTGCCTTCAGAGCTTCAGATAGCGGATTTCTTCACGAAGGCCCAGACTCGAGCACAGCATAGCTTCTATCTCTCCAAACTCAGTGTTGTTGATCCACCATGAGTTTGAGGGGGGGTGTTAGAGATATATGTATAGTTTGTTATTCCCCATTGTTATAAGGGGTTCTTTGCATATTTCCTCCTTGTACTTTGTGTATATATACCGGCCCATTGGCCTCATATGAATACAAGCGCTATTCATAACAGTTGGCATATCAAAAGGTTGAACTGCAATATATTTCAGTACTATTTCTAAGTTGTTGGTTTAACCACTGTCAAGATCATTGTCTCGTAACTGACATAGAAACTTGCATAGCCCTTGTATAAGCAACCTTTGCTCTGGTGGCGGTGAGAAGGGGGCGACCGGGGGTTGGCCCCCTCCAAGAAATTTGTAGAAATATAATTAGGGTGTAGTAATTAGTAGATACTGGGCCATCTTAATTAACTTAATTGATAAATAAGTATCAAAGCCTGAAACCCTTTACGCACAACTAATGGACGGCGTATGCTCTTGATGGACAGCTGTGCAACACATTTTTTTGTTATGTCATCCATCTCCTGTATACCATAGGTCTTGCCTTATTGGTAAGTAGCCACAAACTATGAAGTCAGAACATAGTTCCGATTTCCAGATCGCTGCATCAACGTCTCAGCTGCCCGATAATAGCGGCGAGGAAGCAAGCAATATGACTTGTTAGTAATCTTAATGAATGACAAATCATTGAAAACTAATGATATTTCAATGTTTCTTGTTCTTAGCTTTCCTTATTAGTAAGCACATTATACCGTATACAATATGCAAAACCTATATAGAGATGGAGTTCTATTTTCTTATGATTTTCCCCCTTTTAGAAGCATACATCAATCTTTTGTATTTGGCAAACAAGAAAATGCAATACCTAGTTTTTTTATTGTCTCTATTTGGCCCTCTCTATATTTAATTCCTGGTTCCACCACTGCTTTGCTCCCAGAGCAAGTTTTTTGAAAGATCATTGCTCCTGGATCATCAATTGCCTGAACTCTCCGACTTGTTTGAAATCTGGATACAAGGCAAATATCAATCTGCCAAGCTTTAATCAATCTGCCAAGCTTTAATAAGTCTCTTAACCAAATTAGGGTTGCAGAGTGTCAGGGCAAAATTAGGGTTTTAGGGTTTCATGTGGAATGGGCTTGAGACGGATATCAAGGAGAAGTTGGAAATGGTGAAGATATTGGCTGGGTTCAAACCAGCTTATAGCTAGATTATGCTCGTACTGCCTACAGTAACTAGATTTTAAATGGTATGTTTTTTCAAGGCTACATCAATAGGAAGATTGTTGTAAAAAGTGTACTGAATTCAGCTATACCAGTCAAAATCGCATACGACTATTTTTCTGTACATACTACCTCTCGCGAACAACCAGAATTCAAATATTTAAGTCATAAGTCATTGGCCCAAAAGAACCCATCCATTTTACTTGAGTAGTGAGAGGACTTTTCACAGGTTCAGAGGGCTCATTGGACTGGGTTTTCTATAGTTCGTGCCTAAGAGCAACTCCAGCAGGGCCCTCTAACAAGCCCCTAAACCAAAATTTGAGGGCTGAGGATAAAAACACAGGTCCAGCAGGGCCCCTACTCAGGCCCTCAATAGTAGGAGGTCCTCAAATTCACCCATCAAGCCCTCATTCCTGGGGACCCTGGAGGAGGCCCCTACTTTTGAGGGCCTGAGTAGGGGCTCTGCTGGACCTGTGTTTTTGTTCTCAGCCCTCAAATTTTGGTTTAGGATGATGAATGGGTCCCACATGGTAGTGTCTATTAGGATGAATTTGAGGGCCCTGATTTGAGAGCTGTTGATAGAGTAGATGCAAAAAATTAAGCTCTCAAATGTTAGGAGAGCCCTCAAATTAAAAATAGGGGTCTTGATTTGAGTGTTCCTGCTGGAGATGCTCTAACGGACTCACATTAGTACAGGGATTTGGGTCGATTGTCTATGGCTGAGGATGGTTAAGTGCTTTTCAAGTTTCATACTACATCGTACGGAGTTTGTGATGGATGGCTAGGAACAGATTTGTATTAAGGTTGTAGGATGTTCGACTGGGTGTATCGAAAGCTGAATGAATTCAGATTTGTGCAGTAAAGTGACACGAATTGAGGTTCAAACGATACGTTGACCAAACGAATTCAAAGTAACGTCGAACGATTTTACGTTCGTTCGGGCTCAAACTGAAAAGGACATAACGGAAGAAAATGACTTGATTTGGTTCCAGGCATTGTCAATGAAGTATGAACAGTGTTTGGACTGGATGAATAGTGACAGGTCATGATTAATAGTGTTGAACCGAGATAGAGTGGTTCGACATAGATGGACTAAGGAGAACAGTGCCGAGTCTATACATGAACAGTGTGTACAGTACAGATCATTACAAAACAGTGAAAACTAGTCTAGTACAGCGTGATGCGATTGCATGCGCGGTAAGGGCAAAGTAGGAGCTGTCAGCTGTAGGTGAAGTAGCGCGAAGCTAGCAGATGCGTGGCAGCGGCAAGGACGTCGTGGCGTTCATCACAGGAGGTCAATGTTTGCGGCCACATTTCGAAAGTGCATGGCATGGCTCGACGCGGCGTTCATGTGCATCGGTGAGGCCTGGGCTGGTATGCAGACGCCGGTGTGGTGGAGGCTAGGGTGGTGCTTATCTGAGGCATGCAATGGCGAGCTTGGTGGAACGCGGCGGGGCAGGGCAGCGGCACGGTGGCGCGGGCACGAGCGTGCACTGTAGGGACGACGACGTCATGGGCCGGCGCAGTGCTCTGGCGGGCAGGCCGACGAAGCGTGGGCTTTGGCCCAGATGGCTATGGGCGAGCGGCAGGCAGGTCAAGGTTGGATTTGGCCATGGCTGCCAGAGAGAAGGGTCGGCCTAGTGGGGAGAGAAGGAGATGGGCCGGCTGACTGGCGAACAAAGGAATGGGCCAGCCCAGGGAGAAGTTTAAAGATTTTGATTTTAGGATTTTAATTCCAGGGTTTTATAGAAACAATGCATTGGGGAGGTAGTTTCTTAAGTTGTGTCTATCTACTGTTAATTACTATAGACATGACATGTGGTGTCTAGCATTGGGAGTGCCCTAACGCGTCACGTCGGTGCTTCATCCGAGAGCTAGCATAAACGCCAGAGTGGAGAGTTCCTTCTCATTACTGCCTAGAGTTGATTTCTTGTACATGTACATCCATCTACTACTGCTTCCTCATTACTGCCTAGAGTTGATTTCTTGTACATATACATCCATCTACTACTGCTGTGATAATGAATGGAAGAGAGAAGTTTGGTTCTGTTGTTTTGCTTTGCATCGAGAGATTAATCTATAGTGGCTACAGTATTTCAAACAGTACTCGTTACAGTACTGTTACGGTAGATCGTACTTCTGCTACAGTGTCGTGCGCAGCTGCTACAGTATATGAGAAACAAATTCCTTTTTTGTGTACTTTCTATGAATAGCAGGTAATAAAAAAAAAGGAAGACAATAGATTTTGGGAAAAATCTCCGTGAAGGATTGCAATCATTTATCCGCTCTAATTATCATCGATGATCTTACAAATACACAATTATTCCTATAGACCTTGGAAAATGCTCACTCTGTTACTTTGTTGTTCTTCAGTTCCATTTTGTAGGCCTCTGTACTTCTGAACATTTGATTTGATGCAATGTTGGCATATCAAAAGGTTGAACTGCAATATGTTTCAGTACTATTTCTAAGTTGTTGGTTTAACCACTTTCAAGATCATTGTCTCGTAACTGACATAGAAACTTGCATAACCCTTGTATATGCAACCTTTGCTATGGTGGCGGAGAGAAGGGGGCGACCGGGGGTTGGCCCCCTCCAAGAAATTTGTAGAAATATAATTAGGGTGTAGTAATTAGTAGATACTGGACCATCTTAATTAACTTAATTGATAAATAAGTATCAAAGCCTGAAACCCTTTACGCACAACTAATGGACGGCGTATGCTCTTGATGGACAGCTGTGCAACACATTTTTTTTGTTATGTCATCCATCTCCTGTATACCATAGGTCTTGCCTTATTGGTAAGTAGCCACAAACTATGAAGTCAGAACATAGTTCCGATTTCCAGATCGCTGCATCAACGTCTCAGCTGCCCGATAATAGCGGCGAGGAAGCAAGCGATATGACTTGTTAGTAATCTTAATGAATGACAAATCATTGAAAACTAATGATATTTCAATGTTTCTTGTTCTTAGCTTTACTTATTAGTAAGCACATTATACCGTATACAATATGCAAAACCTATATAGAGATGGAGTTCTATTTTCGTATGATTTTCCCCCTTTTAGAAGCATACATCAATCTTTTGTATTTGGCAAACAAGAAAATGCAATACCTAGTTTTTTTATTGTCTCTATTTGGCCCTCTCTATATTTAATTCCTGGTTCCACCACTGCTTTGCTCCCAGAGCAAGTTTTTTGAAAGATCATTGCTCCTGGATCATCAATTGCCTGAACTCTCCGACTTGTTTGAAATCTAGATACAAGGCAAATATCAATCTGCCAAGCTTTAATAAGTCTCTTAACCAAATTAGGGTTGCAGAGTGTCAGGGCAAAATTAGGGTTTTAGGGTTTCGTGTGGAATGGGCTTGAGACGGATATCAAGGAGAAGTTGGAAATGGTGAAGATATTGGCTGGGTTCAAACCAGCTTATAGCTAGATTATGCTCGTACTGCCTACAGTAACTAGATTTTAAATGGTATGTTTTTTCAAGGCTACATCAATAGGAAGATTGTTGTAAAAAGTGTACTGAATTCAGCTATACCAGTCAAAATCGCATACGACTATTTTTCTGTACGTACTACCTCTCGCGAACAACCAGAATTCAAATATTTAAGTCACAAGTCATTGGCCCAAAAGAACCCATCCATTTTACTTGAGTAGTGAGAGGACTTTTCACAGGTTCAGAGGGCTCACTAGACTGGGTTTTCTATAGTTCGTGCCTAAGAGCAACTCCAGCAGGGCCCTCAAACAAGCCCCTAAACTAAAATTTGAGGGCTGAGGATAAAAACACAGGTCCAGCAGGGCCCCTACTCAGGCCCTCAAAAGTAGGAGGTCCTCAAATTCACCCATCAAGCCCTCATTCCTGGGGACCCTGAAGGAGGCCCCTACTTTTGAGGGCCTGAGTAGGGGCTCTGCTGGACCTGTGTTTTTGTCCTCAGCCCTCAAATTTTGGTTTAGGATGATGAATGGGTCCCACATGGCAGTGTCTATTAGGATGAATTTGAGGGCCCTGATTTGAGAGCTGCTGATGGAGTAGATGCAAAAAAATCAAGCTCTCAAATATTAGGAGAGCTCTCAAATTAAAAATAGGGGCCTTGATTTGAGGGCTCCTGCTGAGATGCTCTAACGGACTCACATTAGTACAGGGATTTGGGTCGATTGTCTATGGCTGAGGATGGTTAAGTGCTTTTCAAGTTTCATACTACATCGTACGGAGTTTGTGATGGATGGCTAGGAACAGATTTGTATTAAGGTTGTAGGAGGTTCGACTGGGTGTATCGAAAGCTGAATGAATTCAGATTTGTGCAGTAAAGTGACACGAATTGAGGTTCAAACGATACGTTGACCAAACGAATTCAAAGTAACGTCGAACGATTTTACGTTCGTTCGGGCTCAAACTGAAAGGACATAACGGAAGAAAATGACTTGATTTGGTCCCAGGCATTGTCAATGAAGTATGAACAGTGTTTGGACTGGATGAATAGTGACAGGTCATGATTAATAGTGTTGAACCGAGATAGAGTGGTTCGACATCGATGGACTAAGGAGAACAGTGCCGAGTCTATACATGAACAGTGTGTACAGTACAGATCATTACAAAACAGTGAAAACTAGTCTAGTACAGCGTAATGCGATTGCATGCGCGGTAAGGGCAAAGTAGGAGCTGTCAGCTGTAGGTGAAGTAGCGCGAAGCTAGCAGATGCGTGGCAGCGGCAAGGACGTCGTGGCGTTCATCACAGGAGGTCAATGTTTGCGGCCACATTTCGAAAGTGCATGGCATGGCTCGGGGCGGCGTTCATGTGCATCGGTGAGGCGTGGGCTAGTATGCAGACGACGGTGTGGTGGAGGCTAGGGTGGTGCTTATCTGAGGCATGCAATGGCGAGCTTGGTGGAACGCGGCGGGGCAGGGCAGCGGCCATGCTCTAGCACGGTGGCGCGGGCGCGAGCGTGCACTGTAGGGACGACGACGGCATGGGCCGGCGCAGTGCTCTGGCGGGCAGGCCGACGAAGCGTTGGGCTGTGGCCCAGATGGCTATGGGCGAGCGGCAGGCTGGTCAAGGTTGGATTTGGCCATGGCTGCCAGAGAGATGGGTCGGCCTAGTGGGGAGAGAGGGAGATGGGCTGGCTGACTGGCGAACAAAGGAATGGCCTAGCCCAGGGAGAAGTTTAAAGATTTTGATTTTAGGATTTTAATTCCAGGGTTTTCAGAAAAGGTTTTCAAGAGATAAATAAATTGGAGAATTCAAATAAATAGCAGAAAACTAGGAAAATTTTATGGAGTGGTTTTTTGTGGTTTTATTTTTAAAATGTTTGCAAAATTTGGGCTGTTACTGTGCACATGATTTTTTTTGCAGTATGTTGTCTCTGTTGGCCCATATAAAGCAGATGGGAACGAACAAGAAGCTCCGCGCTATGGGAGAAACGGTTCATGGTAGTCAGATCACATCGCTTTAGCCACCAATCTGAATGGTCGACGATATGATTGTAATTTCTTTCCAACAAATAGTTCACTATAGTAACAAATAGTAGGCCTCGGATTGGGAAGCGTTGGGATGTATCATGTAACAATCATAAGAGGTGCTTCTTAACACGTCATGGCACCTCACTGTGTATTTCAGTCAAGAATTGAAGTAGACCCTGCGAAATCCTTGATTAATAAGTTTTGTAGGCATGTAGTAGATCTCTTGTCTAGATCAAGTACATCGAGATAATAAATTATGAGAATCCCTTTACCATTCGTAAGCAAGTAAGCATGTCGAAACCTAGAGAGGTGTATGTCAAACTACCAGCTTATCTATTGGATCTTCAAGGTTACTGTTTTGTTATGGAAAACTAGTTGAATGTATGTACTATGCTACGGTTTAAAAAATAATGGTACTACATGTTTATGGCTTAAAAACTCCCAAAAAAATCTAAAGTCATATCATCATTGGGTCATCAAACTGTCTCTACCATCACTTTCCAATCAGTTTTGAGACATCAAGCAACTACTACCCCTACACAACCAAGCTCTATTGTCATTTTGTTCGATCGCCTTGTGTGTCTTGTTGATGCATCAAACTCAACACTACACCATTGCTGTTGTGCTGCTGCCAACCATTTCTACGAAGGTGCTGCATGCCATCATCCTACGTAGGTCACCTCTCTCCAGCCCATGGTTTGCCCTCATTGCCACCTCACCCCCATGATAGAGCCTGCAATCAACCATCATCGTGCCATGTTGCACATAACTCAATTGTATCATTCAGAGCGAACAGTAAACTTTCCCATGTAGCAACGTAACCTTGGTATTAGACAACTAATTTTGCACAATGGACATGGAAAAATATTTGACTTATAATGCCCTAGCTAAATAAGTAACATGTCTTCTCATTACAAAAATATAAATTAACTGCACATATGGTTACACTTCTATCTACAACCGTACAACATCATCCTTGTCATTAACTTCGCTATTCTCAAATTTTATCATCCACAACCATGGTTTTGACAAAGAAACCAAGAGGCTGAAGCCTGATGACATTGTAAAAAAAAAGTAGGTTTCTCCCGTACTATTCCTCATCGGAAACAAATCTCACGCATAAACAAAAATCTCCCACCGGCATCACCAAGAACCTCCATCTCTCGCTCTACTTCTTCTCCTCTACCTCAATGGCGCGGTGGCCGGTGAGGCAAGAAGGTGGTACAGCGCTGGCTAGGTGACTGACATGTTCGAATTTTGGACACATGTAGCGCTGTAAACACCCGAAATTCCAAATCTGGCTCCCAAAGCAAATAAATTCTATATCTGGCCCTCTGCCCGAGCGCGCGTTCACCCGGCGCCGACGCGTGTCCAGTTGTGCGGTCTGGTACCGCACGACTGCACTGTAGCTGGGTCATACCGACCTAGACCGCACGACTCTGCTGCCACTCCCGCCCGCCGAGCGCATGACCAAAGCTAATTACTAATTTAATCGCTGCATATACCGTTTGCATGCATGCAGTCCAGCGGCAGCACAGCAGTCCAGCGGCTAAAATTAGCAATTAGCTTTCTGTGACAACTCCCATGCAATTTTTATTTTAGCCGTCCATGCAATTTTTATTTTAGCCGCTTTGGTCATGCGCTCGGCGGACAAATCGCGCGCAGTAGCAGCACAGTGGAGTCGTGCGGTCTGGGACCGTACGACCCAGCTACAGTGCGGTCGTGCGGTACCAAACCGCACGACCGGACACGTGTCGGCGCCAGGTGAACGCGCGCTCGGGCAGGGGGCCAGATATGGAATTTATTTGCTTTGGGAGCCAGATTTGGAATTTCGGGTGTTTACAGTGCTACATGTGTCTAAAGTTCGACATGTTCATATTTATGCATATTTCCTGTCTTTTACCTTGTCATTTTTCACATTTTGTGATCATATTACATCATTTACACATTTATATGTTAATTTCCTAAAGGACAATTATGCAATTTCTATAATTTCTCTATAGGCCAGCACGATCAAGTGTATAAAATGACAATTGTTATTATGGGATATCTCTTTATGAAAGTACGCGTTAACATAGACACGTAGGATCTCTACTTCTTATCCTTCTATACCTCAATGGCGTGGAGGCCAGTGAGGTGAGAAGGTGGCACTACAACTGACAGAGCGGCAACCGCTGGAGGGTGGGTGGTGGCACATTGTAACATCCTGAAAAATATAAATCCTAAATTATGAAGTTTTTGGATTATTTTATTTGTTTTCCATTTGAATTTGGAGTTTATGAACTTTTTGTAAATATGAAGGAACTTTAAATATGAAAAAAGGGAAGAAATCAACACATAAAATAATAAAACATGAGCATCAAATAAAGAATCTGAAAAGATGATCCATAAAGGTAAGGGAGAATATTTGGTTTAACCATGAAATCTCACCTCTAAAAATAATGGAATAAATAGTAGAGGAGTAAGCAAAATGAAATGTTAACAAATATAAATATATGTGCATATATATATAGGCATACAACTATGCATAACATGAAAGTGGTCTCTACAGAAATTTAAGAGAGCAAATAAAATTAGAATTATATATATAAGTATATATGCATATATATAAATGAAAATGCAGAAAATAAAATAAAAGAAATGAGAAAAGAAAGAGGAAAAGGAAAACCGGGCCGGCCATCACCCCGGCCCAGTCAGCGCCGCACGGCCCAGCGCGCCAGCGCCCGCGCTCCACGGCCCAGCCCAACCCCGCGCCCCGACCGCGCCTCACGCCTCACTGCCGCGCGACCCCACGCGCCAGGCACCCTTTTCCCTGGCCGGTGGCCCCGCCCGCGCTCTCTTCTTCCTCCTCCTCTCTTCTCTGCGCGCACGCGTCGCCGCTTCTTCCCCCTCGCGCTTGCTCCTCCGCCGCAGCAAATCCTTCGCCCCCTCTCTCACCTCGCGGGCAATTTAAAAGAACCAGCTACAGGAGGGGGGACTCACCTCTCCCGCCACCTCTCTCCTACGAAATCCCGGGAAGATCTCGTTCCTCTCCCCTTCCCGGCGTGAACAGGGCGGAGCCAGGTGCCACTCTCGCCGCGCGCCCCCTTCCGGCTATAAAAGCCTCACCTGGAGATCGCAATCGCGCCGCACTACCCTCTTCTCCCCCATCCCTGCCGCAATTGAACCGTAGAGCCCCAATTTCCCCGCCGGCGCCCTCGTCTTCCCCAGCTCCGGCGATTGTCGATCAGCCAAACCAAGCCACCGGAGCTCAATTCCCTGATCTGGATCCATCTCCGAAGCATCGCGACGCTGTTCCCGGTCTCCCCTGCACCTCCCGAAGCTCGTACCCCACCGTCACCGGAGCTCCCGCCCGAGCCTCCGCCGTCGCACGCCGCCAGCCCTCTCCGGCCACCGTCACCCCCGGCCGTCTACACCAGAAGCTTCGCCATCACGCAGGGATTACATTCCACGCAACCCCAGACCTCCCCGACCATCGCTCGCCGCCGGCCACCGTCGCCCCCGACTTCCTCTGCCCGGCCTCCTCCGCGAGCTACCTCAAAAGGGTAAACTACCCTTACTGGGTAGGCAAAGCCTCCCCCGCTCACTTGGTTAACGCCGCGCGTCTCTCCCTCCCCCTGCTCCCGTGGCGCGCGTTCGAGCCCCCGGCTCCGCGCGTAGCGGTCGAGCATTTCTTTTCCTTTTCCCTGCTGACAGGTGGGCCCCACCTGTCGGCCTGTGCAGCCGGAGCGGCCCACTGACCGCTGGGCCCCACGGGTCAGTGAAACCCCTGCACAGGACCCTACTGACACGTGGACCCCACTGAACAGTAGCTGGGCCCCACTTGTCAGCGGCACAGCAAGAAAAGAATTAAAATAAAAAGAAAATGACATGTGGGACCCACTGTCAGAGATTTAATAATTTTTGGAATTAATTGAACTGAAATATTCAAAGGAGCATAACTTATTCATTTTAACTCCAAATTGAGTGAGACAAATTTCTAAATTCATCTAAATTCAAGATCTATCCAAAGGAACTGAAATCAGAATTTTTAGAGTTCATTTGAATTTTTGATAATATTTTGTTGATTGAATGTTTTCTTTTTATCCAAATTTTCGCGCACGATTAAAATAGCTTACGAGGCTCAAGAGGAAGAGTTCGAGGCGGCAGCACTAGAAGCTTTAGATAATCAAGTACCAGACCACTGTGACCAAGGCGAGTCAATACTTTGATCATATTGAACCTACATTTCATGCAAATTACTTTGTTTTAAATTAACAAATTGCATGCTGTTATTTTTATGCAAATACATGCTAAATTTAATATTCTAGTTATATGCTACTGTTTACCTTGAATAATATTACACCCTCTGTTGAAATGTTTGGATGAATAAACCTTGTCGCCCTAGTAAAATTATAATGGTAGCATTTCGAAAATAAGTCCCTAATGATATGCTACGCTCAATACTGCATAAGTACTCAGGGGGCGCGGAAATACCCCCAAACATCAATATCACTTTTAATCAGGAGAAACTGGTTTGGGCAGTCATAGTGGGAATGACTGGCATATTTTGATATGACTATTTTATGCTCCCAAAATTCCCAACTTGCTTTAATGTCTGGGCGGATTGGTTCGAGGGTGTGTATGTGTGGTGCAGTGGAAGCACAAAATTTGAGTTAGTGATGGACCAAAATTGGGATAGTGGCAGACCGCCCAGATACAGCTAAGGACCGAATCTTGTCATGACCTCCCAGGTAAAACAGTACAACCACAAGTCCGTAAAGTACGACTTGGCTAAGTAAATTTATTGAAGCTCCCGGACTCATCTCACTGGTAGGGGGGTTGAAGGGGTTTAGCTATGGCAAGGGGAGGCCTGAAGGGACACCAGTGGGGGGTGAAGTTCCCCAGCTGTCCTAACGTTGCGGGAAGTGGAGCCCGGCTGCGTTAGTGGCTGTGGGAAACATCCCGCGTATAGATGGGACCCACCGCAAGTGGGCAGTTTCCCATAAGGTGAGATGACAAAAGGACTTTGGTACTTTGAAAAGTCACTGTGATGGTCTGCTCAACCACATGTCTAAGGTATCATGTGGGGCAATGAGTTGATTATCTCTTGTGGTGAAAGTGTACAAGCTCTGCAGAGTCAAAACTATTCGAATAGCCGTGCCCACGGTCAAGGGCGGACATGGGAACTTAACAGGATATAGTTCTATTTTAAAATGTTAAAAACTGGGTATGGAAAGATTTGTAGGGCGATGGACTGCCCTGGTTTGGAATTGTCCTGGGTGTCGTCCCAGTGGTAAGTTAAGCGGCTATAACGCTAAAGAAATTGCTATATGGTGCAGATGCCATGTAATGGTGGATGGAATCTGGATCGATATTAATAATGCATTTCCTTGTACATTATGATTTGTTCCAAAATTGCTAAGTCATAGGGCTTTTTAGTTAATTGTATTCAAAAGCACTCCTTGCAAAATAAAATAACCCCAGCCTCTCCTTTGATTAGCCAAACATGTTAAATATTGCATTCTGTGTGTTGGCTCGCTGAGCACGGGGTCGGAGTGCTCACGCTCGCTTTTGCGACAAAAATTCAGAAACAGGAACACAAGACCACTATGCCTACGAGGATACTCCAGCTACGGAGGAGAAGGACAACGAGAAAGACTAAGGCGTAGGCTCCGTTGACCAGACATGGACAAGTGGACTTCCGGCGTTGTGTGCACGTATGTTGCCAGTTAGCTGGTGACATATAATGCACACAATACCCTTCCAGTCGCTTGCCTGTGGATTTGGGTTTGCTTTTGCTACGATTCCGCTGTGCGTGTTTGTAATAAAGACATTTGGCCTAATCGGCCCCTTTTGTAAACTGTTACCCGACGTGGTGTATTTCAATTTATGTAATATAATGAATGATTATGCGATGTATGAAATAATTCAGCAATGTACCTGTGTGCACTAGCTACTGATCCAGGGAATAGTGCAGTGAAACACAGTAGATTCGGGTTGAAAAATCCGGGTCTGACACACATCAACTGACAAACAGTGGTGGCATGCGAGTGGAAGAGTGGATCCATTGATATAGACCTTGACTACAGTGGCAAAACCAGAATGAAAATAGAGAGTGGATTTAAAGAACTAAGCTAAATTGGCACAAATATTATCTTGTACTCTTATGCAATCTAAATCCATACATGAATAGAAGAGAAACAAAGCAAAAAAGATAGAAATACACTTGAATCAAGGCAAGAGATGTGTACCAATAACTCTCAGGAAAAATAATATAAAATAGTGAAATTATCATGAAGTCATAATTGGACGGCTCGATCTTCTCTAGCAACTAACAAAGACTAGAATGCCAAGATGTCGAACCATGAACAAGTGTACCAGATTATAATACCTAATTTTTAGACAAGATTCCGATGATCCTATAAAATCCTGAAAAATCCTATGAACTCAACTCTGATATGAATCAACACAAATCTAGCAAATTTATCCTTTTCTTCTGTTTTCCTATTTTTTCTCTTTTCCCTCTTTTCTTTTTCATTTCCTTCCTTTTGTCTTTCCTTACTCCTTTCCTTTTTCTTTCCTCCCCTTCCTTTCTTTCCCCTGCTTTTGCTTCTCTTTCTCTTCTCCTATGCACCCAACAGTGAGCCCGATGCTCGACGCAACAACGTCCTCCTCTCTTTCTCTTCCTTTCTCTCTCCCATTGGTTTGATGTCACCGCCTAGCTTCATTGTCATTGTGCACTGCTGTTGAGCTTAGGTAGCCTGTCGGCTTTGCCCCTGGTCTGATTGTCAACCCTAGTCCCCTCCCCCCATCCTCCAGTCTCCTCCCCTACTTCCTTGGCTCACTAGATACCGCTACCTCCCTCTATGCACGCCCCACTATCCACTATCGGTAGCGATCCTGTCATCCATCGCCACCACCTCCTCCTCATGTCATCTCTCTCCTCCACTTTGTCTCCTTTCTTTCTCTTCCTTTCTGTCTCTCTCCCACATGCTCTGATGTCGTTGCCATCTAGTGCCGTAGTCGTCATACGCCACTGTTGATCTCCAATACTCTATTGGCCTTACCCCTGGCTGAATTTGCAACCCAAGTCCCCTCCTCCCATCCTCTGTCCTTTCCTTTGGTATCATCCCCCTCCTTCCTTGGCTCACCTGAGGCCGCCACCTTCCTCTGTGTGACATCACCGCCCCTTGCCGACGGCGAGCCCGCTGCCCAGCGCCACCACAACCTCCTTCTCCTTTCTTCTCTCTTCCACACTCTCCTCTCATTCTCTTCCTTTCTCTCTCTTCCCCCATGCTCTTGATGTCACCACTACCTGGTGCCCCTATAGTTGTGCACCACTGTCAAGCTCTGGTAGTCTGCCAGCCTTGCCCTCAATCGGATCCACAACCCTACCCTCCTCTCCTCTGTCCTCTCCCCTAGTGTCCTCCCCCTCCCTTCCTAGTTCATCCGATGCCACGGCCTCCCTCTATGTGCGACACCGTTAACCTTTGCCAGCCATGAGCCTGTCGCCCAGTGCTACCTCTTCCTCTCTCCTCTTCCCTACTCTCTTTCCTCTCTTTTTCTTCCTTTCTCTCTCCCCCATGCCCTAATGTCGTCGTTGCCTAGTGCCACAGATGTCTTGCACCGTTGCCAAGCTCCAGTAGTCTATCAGCCTTGCCCCTGGCTAGATCTGCAACCCCAGTCCCCTTCTCCCATCTTCCATCCTCTCCTCCAGTCTGCCCCCTCCCCCTATCTCGCTGGCCCGAAGCCTCCTCCGGTGGCCAGTTCCCTGTGCTGCATCAGACCTGCTTCTAGGGGCCTACCTATCAACGCATGTGGAACAAGGAGGGGAGTAGACAGACCACCACCACCGACTCCAATGTTTACGATAGTAAATATATTACTATGTCACTTCCATAGAGTTTTCAATCATTCCTTTCCCATGTGTCCTGAAAGTTCAAATGTCCTGCTTCAACCTTTTGATGATATCATGTTGCTTCACACAAGTCTGACATAACTAAGGACATGTTTGTTTAGACTTAGGCTTTTTGGCTTATAGCTTAAAGCGAGCTTTTTGGCTTATGTAACTTAAAAGCAATTAGCTTTTAAGCCAAGCCAGGCTATTCGGCATTTGGCTTATTGAAAGGTTGGATGATGTAGTTTATTACTAGAAAGTCTAAAATACCTTTATTATGTTGTTTAGCAACAAGTCTGATCTTTGTCATCTTGTAGCAAGTTTAATTAAGCATTGTATAGCACAACAAACCAATTGCAAAACTAGTCCTGCTTTCCTTGAAAAAAATTTGAGAAGAACAGTAGTCGCTCCAACTAATTGTTTTCAGCTAGTCATCAACACATCAATTGGCTAGTATTTAATTTTAATGTCTCAAACAAACTTCTTGTGAGCACAAGAATTCAACCAATGATTTTAGGTGGGTACTCCAGCAATTCATCAGCACATCAATTGGCTGAATCAATTAACAACCCATTAGCATCGGCCATTCGAAGCTCTAAAATCTGGATAAATTAACAGCCAATTAACAACAATTTGAGAAGAACAATAATCATTTTTTGGTACTGTTAGCACTCATGTTGATATGAACATAGAGAAATTGAACTAGAAGTCACACACACAAGCATTCACAAAAATCGAACAAGATTGTGTTGAGGTCATCAGTGGTGTGGACGGTGGTGGCTTCATCGTCGCTGGGGTAGTGGCTCCACTTGGCCACCGAAGCCAGATCTAAAGAGCAGTGTTGGGGCCAGAGGTCATGATGGCTGGCGGAGGCCATAACAGCGTTGGTGGAGGAAGGCGATTGGGGGAGGAGGTTGATGGTTGGGGATATGCAGTTGCTGACTGCAGCCGCCATGCGAAACCCTAGTAGGGCATTCGCGCTGTGCTGGGGGCAGGACGGCGGTGGCCTTCTCGAGGGAGGATGACGGTGACAGGTGCGGGGAGGACGGCTGCGAAGGTCGGAGAGATGGGGGAGGAGGATGGTGGCATCGGGAGATGGGGCTGCCGCCGATGACCCAAACCCTTGCGAGTCACGAGAGAGGAGGCGCAACCTCGTACGGGGTTGGAGAACGGGAAGAATTGAGGAGAAAAACTGAAGAAGGATTGACTTATATACTGATAGTATTTGCGGGTAATTTCAATGAAGTTTAGTGGCAAAGGGTTGTTTCCATTCTGTAAAAATCAAAATAAGCACTCCTTGGCTGGCTTTTGGCTTATAGGTATAGGGTGGTTTATGACTTTTTAATATCTTGGTTAAAAAGCCATCTATTTATTTAGCTTTTGGCTTTTAAGCCAAAGAAAAAGCTAAAACAAACAAGGCCTAAAGAAATGTAAAAGCAGACTTCGGTTGATAAATCTCACTGAAAATACGTACGTTTATAATGCTGAACTCAACACAAGTCAGTGGCAAAGCCAGAATTTGATTACGCCTCGGGCTCAATGATAGAATGACCTAAACTATCTGGGTAGATCATGAAAATGTTACCCAGGCTGAACTAAATTTACCTAGGCTATACATTAGATATTTTTCCACACCCTGGGCTGAAGCCTACCCTGCCCGGGGTGTGGATCCGCCCCTGACACAAGTGCATATTAACAAGGTGAATCTGGCACACCTCTAATATAGATTTCGTGGTCAATATATTCAGCAAGTTCTTCATATGCTTGCTTGCGCTGTACTCCAAGAAAATTACGCATAAATGAAAGAACCACAAAAGCTAGCCTTTCTTTCTTTTTTTTTTGAAATCCAAATAATTAATTCCAGCGGCACTAACTAGTAAGTTCGCCACTATGCAGAAATTTGGCGCATAGCTCACTGAGTAGTTGCTTGCATTCAGTTAAATAGGGGTACAACGAGCAGTTCAACTTATTTCAGCTTTTGTGAGTAAAGATGGTAGAGGAACCCATGAGCCAATTATTTTACAGAATCGAATCGTACGTCAATATGGTCCAGTCTAGGCCAATAAATTGGTGGCGGGCTATATCAAATGTGTGCATACAAGTAAAGGGAGCCGACTACTTCAGTTATCGTAAGGGGAAGGCAGAGGCACCATGTGGATCAAGTGCGGAAGTTTTTTCTCTTGGTCACAGAAAGTTCAAGCAAAGGATTGCATGAAACTATGGATGCGTGTAGGCTTGGGAGGCATAGAGAATGTGTGCGACACCGTCAAGAACTTTATCCTTGCATTTCATTGAAGAACAAACACAGGATTGATTCAACATTCTCATTCACTAGCCTTAGGATGGATTGGGCTTTCCACAAAGTTGTCTGAAGCATCACACGTGTGAAGACAGAAATGATTGGGATAATTTCTATGCCCACATTAGGGCAAATGATCATAATCTCCCCTCTTGACATATGTCCGTGCATTCAGTGCCAGCACATATGTCATGCCATGTGTCCACTCCAGACCCACACGCGCCATGCACCATATGCCCGCACGCGGTCCACATTGGGGCAAATGATCATAATCTCCCCTCTTGACATATATCCGTGAGTTCAGTGTCAGCACATATATCATGCCGTGTGTCCACTCCAGGCCCACACGCGCCATGCGCCATATGCCTGCACCCCTGACCCGCACGCGCTCATATAACCGCGTGGATCGGCTCTGATACCATTTGTAACGCCTTAGAGTCCAAACCGGCTTAGCCCTAACCTCATTCTAGATAGGCCACGCACACGTAGCAACCCGTTTGCACTTTCGTCCTCGCTTCACACAAAACGGTTAACCAGAGGTTGCTACCATTGGAAGCCCTAGGTTTATATATTAGTACTTCTCAAGCTAAACTAGCAAGGTGGGACTAACCCATACCCTTATGTGCACACATATGTAGGTCATTATGAGCCTAATTCTACATGAGCCGAGATGTCACAAGAGTGCATCGCAAAATTTCTGCTTGCAGAAATAATGCTCTTCAAGCTTGAGAGGCATGCAAATATGGCATGAGTTATTATCCACGATCGTAAGCAGAATTAATTAATATCACCTCCTTAATTAGAAGATGTGACACAATAAATAAGGGAAAAATTACGACATGAGCAGTCAGACTACCCAAGAGACTGCTAGATGCGGTTAGACTTGCCAGTTGATGTTTTGACCCCTTTTTTTTTGCTTTCTTGGTTTGTTGGATTTGTTTTGTGCTTATTTTTATTATGCACTTGATCTTATTAGTTTCTCATAGCAATTGAGTGAAGAAGTCAAAGAAAGTAGTTTGTTGAAATTAAAAGGGGGCAAAGATTATTCATCCCCTCGGTCCTACACTAATCATCCACGATCATAAGCGGAAATTAAGGAAGGTCACCTTCTTAATTAGGAGATGTGCCACAATAAACAAGGGAAAAACTGTAAATCCATGAAAGTATGAGCACCCTTGTAATTCTGTCGAAGCATGACGGCAGAAACATTCTTAACGGATCAACGCGACATATCTCCTCGAGGAAGCTAGCTTTGCACCGGGTTCTTAAGCGTTTGTACTTAGTGTTTGTAAAATCGTTCATGAAGGTATCGAGTATCGACTAACCTCAAAACTATGGCGTACGGTGAATATGTTGGGTTCTTACGCGTTTCTTCGTTCGTGAAGGTATCGACTAACCCCAAACTATGGCGTACGGTGAATAAGTTCTCAAGTGTTCGTACTTGGTCGTAGGTCTTACGTGTAGCACTATATTCATGTGAATTAATTGGAGCCCAAGTCAGTAAATTTGAGTAGTCGTATCTTGATTATTCTGGACTCCTTACAGTTAATCTCTATCTATACTTGGCCGCGTTATCTGGAAATCCTTAAAAGTCCATGATAAGTACCAGCATTAATTCGGTAAGCAAGAACGTACCAAACGTTGAAATAATCTCCCGTCTTCAAGGCGGAGCTCTCCGGCTTGACGGAGGACAAGACCGCCAGGCTGCACATCGATGGCATGGATTCCGGAGTGTTGGCTCTGCTCCACTTCATCTACACCGACATGTTGCCTGAGATGAAGCACAAAGAGGCAGCAATGATGGCGCAAAGCAAGCTTGTAGCGGCGGATAACTATAAATTGGAGAGGCTGAAGCTCATCTGCGAGGACATGCTATGCAAGCACATTGACATGAGCACTGTGGCCGCTACCCTGGCGTTGGCAGAGCAGCATCGTTGTCGCGCGCTTAAGCATGCGTGTGTGGAGTTCCTCGCTTCTCCTGGAAATCTGAAGTCGGCCATGGAAACTGATGGCTTTGAGCAGCTGAAAGCATGTTGCCCTTCTGTCATCATGGAACTCATCATGAAGCACGTAGTAGTATCCAAACTAGGTTAGTGGTAATGTCAAAGTAATTATTTTCATTGCATTTAGTAGAAACGATTAGTATGAAACAAAATGTTTTTTTCTATTTTTTCAGCTGTTCGTTGCCCAAGTTCTTACAGTCGAAATATCTTGTGTGCATTAATTGTCTTATTTGTTAGGCACTGTTGATGTCTTTTCTTTTACTTTGTGTCCAATAATATCTATTTGGTCTGCACGACTAAGGCACGTATAAACAAAGTTTTATGGAGAGAAGTGAAAATAGAGTTGAGTAGGTGTGTTGGACGTGCATGTATTTTCACTATTGAACCTTGCACTGTTGCACATCTTTACCTACTACTGAATTTGATAGGATCGGGAATATGGTTTGGATTTTTTTCATCCTAGCAAATAATTACTTTTGTGTATATTAGTGCTGAAATTTAAAAAAGTTTAAAATGATATCCTAAATATTATGCATGTCTCCGAACTCCTAGTGTCATGCATGACCGACTGATCTAACCTACTAATCCACCAGTTAAAATTATCCTACATCCACCCAACAATTACCTGCTCCACAGTCATGACCTTAACTACATCCACACCACAATATGCACCCAGAAATACACTATTCTAAAAACGTGCGTACCAGATTAACTCTCCTCCATTCTCTCTCCTTACTCAACCATATCCGACGGTCATCCTTCAATGGATCTGCAGTACCCCTCCCACCGATTCTCTCGCCCGTTCTCACGTTCTCCGCGCCGAACCGCTCCACTCATCCCCGTCTCAATTCGATCGGCGCCGCTACGCTCCCCTTCCTCCCCACCGCCAATTCTCTCCCCCGTTCTCCGCTTCGCTACGCCCCCCTTCCTCCATCCCGAACCGCGCCTCCTCCCCACCGCCGATTCCTCTCCGCTCGTTCTCCGCGCCGTCACTCCACTCACGCCCGTCCCAATCCGATCGGCGCCGCTACACTCCCCTTCCTCCACCCCGAACCGTGACTCCTCCCTGCCGATTCCTCTCCGCTCGTTCTCCGCGCCGCCACTCTCTATGCCATGCCTCCTTTCGGATTCATCTCCCCCTCCCACCGTTCCGATCGGCGCCGCTGCTCTCCCCTTCCTCCATCCCGAAACCGCGCCCATCTCTCCTCACCGACGGTGGCGGCGCGGATTCCCCTCCCCACCGAGTACTCTCCCCCCGTTCTCCGCGCCGCCACTCTCCTCCCCCACCTCGACCTCGGGCCGCCTCCCATGGCGTCGCCCTCTGGGAACCCTAAACCCATCCCGAACGCCCCCTTCGAGGCTCGGCAAGCTCTTCAAGCCTCCCCCAAACCCTAACCACCCCACAACTGCCCCGACCGTCACAGGCATCTTACCGGGCGCCCCCGCCGCCGCGCCGATGGCCTCCGGCCCACCCGGCCCCTACTCCTACCCGCCGGCCACCCCGCCCTTCCACCGCGCCCCCTACCTCCACTACCCCAACGACCCCCACGCCGGCCACCTCCCCATCATGGCCTTTGCGAACCCTAACCCCACCCCAAACCCTAGCCCGGGCCCCAACCCCGATCCCAAACCTGGCGCGCGGCTCATGCAACTACTGGGCGACACCGCGCCAACCCACCTCAATTCGGCGGCGTCCATGCCGCCGTCTTCGGAGTTCTCTACAGCCCCGGTGGCGCCGCTCCCGGCGATGCCGTCCGCGCCGCCGGTGAAAATGCCGAGCAGCAAGATGCCGCGGGGGAGGCTGCTGGGGCCCGGGGACTGGGCCGTGCACGACGTGGACTCGCGGCTGCCCGGGGAGGCTCAGCCGCTGCAGCTGGAGATGACGCCCATCACAAAGTACACCTCGGACCCGGGGCTGGTGCTGGGCCGGCAGATCGCCGTGAACCAGACCTACATCGTGTACGAGCTCAAGTTCGGCAACATCCGCGTGCTCAACATCAACACAGCGCTCCGCTCGCTCCTTCGTGGGCACACACAGGTTTGACTGCTGTAGATTGATCACACCGAGGAAAATTTGTTGTTGCATAGTTTAGTACAGAAGTGTTTGTATGAGCTGGTATCAGTAGCTCTAAAGTGAACTACAGATTTGTGTCTTTATGCATCAGCTCCCCAAGCATTAATTAGTATATGTATAGCGTGTTTGATAGGATCATTTTGCTCTGTAGTGGCATCTGCTTCACTCTTATGTTTGTTTTTATGATTATGGAGTAGTCTATTATATTCCAGGCTGAGCAATTGACTTTTAACTACATATATAGGGTGGATTCTGAATTTGGAAGGTTATATTGTGAAATGAATTAATAAGGTCACTACATGTACCAGAAGTCCAAGTGGAAGCGTGTATCTGTTTGCTGCAATGCGTTAGTTTGAAGAATATTAATAACCAGCCATATCTATAGTCCACCAAGATTCCCAGCTCAAGAACCTGCATGGTCAGATATTTGTGTGTTCTGGTTTATAAAAATACTTGCTTAGTTGGCGAACGGACTAGAAAGGAAAACTTTTTCCTGAAGCACAAATTATCAGACCCATTGACAAAGGTATTGATCCCCTCATCCACATCTCTGTCTTTTCACATGTGTTATGGAAAGGAGTAGAAATAGAAACTCCGAATTGATGTCGGAGAATCAGTAACATGTCATTCTAGGAATTATTTTTATATAATGTTCAATGCTGATACCATATTGGTTGGAGTGAGGTATTTTGAAACATGCATGCTACTGTAGCTCAGTTAACCACTACTACTATATCTTGATCTTATTATCTGCATGATTCATGAAAAAGCAATGTATCAACTAATGGAACTTCTTATTATTGTTGTCAGGGAGGCTTATGAGCTTCAAGTTGCTGCTCTTACCTGAGATACCACCCTGTGCCTGATTGTGTCAGCTATTGAAGCCTCCTTTCTGCAGCAATCAAACTGTTTCATATAAAATTCATATGTTCCAAACTGGCCGTTAAATGTTCAATTCCAAGTATTTTTCCCCATTTCTCTTTCTAATAGTCGAAGTACTTCTCCATTTGGGTGTTCCTCTGCACTTCATAAGTGTTATTTGTTTGTTAATGGTTAACATGTGTAGTTACTAGCAATATTTACCGTTGTTGCTCCATGCTTCAGCTATGACAAATTACACTAACATACTTATAATTCCATATTGTAATGTGCTGTATCTACATGTTTAGTGTCCCTTGACTGCAAGTTTTTACTAAAACTACAGGTACATGCTAATTATAGCTTTTAGCAGTTATTTAACATCTGCAGTGGTGTTTCCTATATGTTTTTGCAGATTGGAATATTCTGCTTACCAACATCAGCAGTCATTCCTCTTCACGATCATCCAGGAATGACTGTATTGAGCAAAATCCTTTATGGTTCCATGCACGAGAAATCATATGATTGGATAGAGCCTACTGTTCTAGCAAGTGGCCAGCCAGGTTATTTTTGCTGCTCTATTTCAAATATTTATTCCTTCTATTTATTCATTATGAGTTATAGATATTGCAGTGTGGAGTTCTGACCTTCTTGTTTCTAAGAATAAAGCATTTCTTTTGTATGGTTTCCAGAGTAGCACGTTAATGAACATTGATGATTGTAAAGTAGTATCAAGACTACATTCAGTCAACTCTATTAGTTACCAGTGCTTCTGAGGAATCGTTTTAGATTGGTTATTTCCATGCCTTCATGCTTTTTTTTAATGTCTGATCTTCTAAAAAAAGACTGAGATGACTACCGCTGAAAGAGAACTAGATCACAACACAAATTTTGATTGGAATAGAATACAAGAAAGTGGCAAAGATGCCGAACTTCTATATGGACCTGGTTATACTGGCCAACTAAGCAGGCAAGGATTCATGTTGCCGTGCAAGAATTTTAACCAATATATTTATGTCCTTATGCTTGTTTACTTTCATTTTTAGGACAAAATCTGGCCTCTTTGTTTCTCTACCAAAGTAAGGTCCCTATTTAAGTGGGCAATTTTTTCGACTGAGAAACCACGGCGGCATGGCCACATGTAAACTAATTTGATCTTGTTGAAAATTTTCAATCAATTGCAGGTACATTGACAGTGCTGGCTTAAGTGGTCCACTGCCATCATCATTTTCCAAGCTTACAAGAATGAAAACACTGTATGCCTATAATTAATATATGTGCTGTTGACATTAACGTTTCATGCCATTCAATCGTATGTGCTATTCTTTTCTGTGTTCAGGTGGGCATCAGATAATGATTTCACCGTTGTGTTGCGGTGGATGTTGATCTTGAATGGAACATTAACCAGATATTCTTAGTAATGTATAAAGTGTAGGCATATTACAGAAATAAGCCTATTTTTACACACAACGCTCCAGCCTAAGCCACTTTTTTTCAAAGAAACTTGAACCAAAAACTTGAACCAATGGGTGGTAAGTGGTAATTTGCAAGTATGCAAGGGTAATAGGGCAGCTCTTAATCAACTATCTAGACTTTACTACCTCTTTCAAATAATACAGCACACTTTCACTAGGTACATGAAATTTGTTTGTCAGAATAAATCAATAACATTCAGTGGTTCGTCAATGACAATCCTTGCAATAACATTGTATTAGTGGTTTCACATAGGCAATAGTCATGACAGCACTAAATGACGGTTGCAATGATGAAGTTAGGCAGTGTTTTTAACAATTGAACATAGTAGTCACAGATTGCTCATTAACATGATCTGTGAACTGCCTTAAGTCTCTGCCTTGTCTGCTCATTGTGTGAATACATTTCCTATGTATTATTAGCCACAACACAACTCTCAGCATTTAAAAAAAATCTCTCCGTTAACTGTTCTTTTTAATCCATCTGAGTTGGTAAATTGAGAAAAGGAAAAAGAAAAAGGTTCACAGCACAGCTTTCAGTACAGGAAGACCATAAGCAGAAGATTCTCTTCTTATGATGCTTCTGCCAGCAATCCAGCAAATAAATTTGCCAAGGTAAAGCTTCATAAGAAAATTCATACTATCTATTTATTTTTCTTTTTTTGTGAGGGCCAAGGGTACTATCTATTTCTTCTGAAGATAGTTGGAAATATTTTCATTAAGTACAATTTGGAGTATACTACAGATACTGCAAGACAAAATTTCAATCAGAGCTTGCTTGTTAATGAGCTTGGACACAAGAGGATACGCTTAGTTTGGCTAAAGTGAACCTCAATTGTCCTACAGCATGTTTGTGAGACACCATAGAAACCCTTTGAATGTCATTTTTTATGAATTAAAGCATTCGGTGTTTTTGTTTCTGTTGTGCAACATTAAACAGTGCAGATTTGTATGCTATAATGTCAAATAGTATGGCCTTGCTGTCCAACCATACTAATTTCTTGAATGACACATGTATCATGTATGCTGGCCTTGTTTGTGGTGTTTTTAATGCACAGATACCTCTGACTGCTGTCACTTCTGTCATTGATGGCTTAAAAAGATTATACATTGAAAAATTGAAGCCATTGGAAGTTACATACAAATTCAATGATTTTGTTTCCCCGTTACTGGTAAATACTTGTATTCTCAGTATCTGGTTTCTGTACGAGTTAAAATGACTACTTTCTTGTGTCTTTCTATTTCTTATTGTTGTTGTCTCCTTGTGGCATGATCTTCAAAGTAAGGTAATATCAACCCTTTTGCAGACAAACAGTGATTTTGATGCAAAGCCAATGGTTATGCTCTTAGGCCAATATTCTACGGGGAAACAACTTTTATCAAGCATCTGCTAAGAACAAGCTATCCAGGTTTTGTATTTACCACATACATTTTCTATAGTTTCCCAGGTTAATTTGAATAACATGCTATGTCACAGTTGATCTTATGCACTTGCAGGTGCCCATATTGGACCAGAGCCAACAACCGATAGATTTGTTGTTGTCATGGTAAACTTTAGCTTAGACTTAGGGTTTTAATTTGTAGTGATACTAGGTGCATCAAATAATTATTATCTCCAGATATGATTTGTGAAGGAAGTTTATTGAAAAAATACAAATGGATGAGTTAGCTTGCTTTTTTATATTAATACAGCACATCAAATCTTAATGAATCTGATTGTTCGTTTTATTTTTTACAAATTTTATCTTGTTTTGTATTTTACCGTAGCGTTAGCACGGGCACTATACTAGTAATGAATAAAACGTGAGTAAAGAGAGGGTTTGAAGAGTAGATCGAGTTGTTTCATGCTTCAACATTTTGTGGACAAGCTAAGGTAGGCATTCAGTAGTAGGCATGCAAGGAGAAGGCACCATGGATCAAATTCAGAAGGTTTTTCCCAGAGATCGTGCGAACTAGGAAATTGCATGAAACGCTCCATGTATGTAGGCTTGAGAAGCATAGAGAATGTATGCGAAACATCAGTGGACATTGAGGCTACAACGGTACGTACCACATTTTTAAACTTTTTAGATATGAAATTTCAATTAAAACTGGCACAAGTTGTCTGACAATCAAGCCTCTAGTTCACTAGCTTAAGCATGCAAGGAGCCTATCTGACAATAATTGTAAGTGTCGTGGAGGGGAATAGAACGCTGGCTGAAAATGTCCTAGTGGGATGACAATGCCATCTGCCTACGAACTACGACGTTGAGCGATATCGAAGAGCTTGCTTCATGGCGTGCATGCATATGTGATAACCGCTGCTAGCTAGCAGCTTGATAGGCCGAAAGCAGCGAAACTCCTTAATTAAGTGAATGATTAGGATTTATTCACTTAATAATGACTAATTAGATTAGTTCAAGCTTACATTTTTCAGAAAAAATGAAGTTCAAGACATACACCGCGTTGCTCAGGCCTTAACGCATGCAACTGTTAATGGTGAGCTCGACTTAATTATATAAGACTATTTGCACTCACAAGTTTACATCTGGCATGTATCTCTAACAAACATTTCCACGCTCGTTAGGGAGAACTAATATTGAAAAAGCTTCAGATCCAATTTATGTGGCACAAACTAGTAACCTCAACATTACACAGAAAATTGGCTCTGCATAATATCTCCTCCTATGAGTCATGCATCGATGACTGATGAATGAACATGAGTAAAGAGAGGATACAAAGAGTATCTCAACTTTTATGAGTTAAGGGATTGTAGAGAAGCCATGTGGCTATTTATTTCACAAAATGAATTATTACTGACATGACGATGTGGTCAAGTTCAGACCAATAAATTACAGATGGGATATATCAAAGGTGAGCACGCAAGAGAAGTGAGGTAACTTTGGCTGCTGTACAGGGGAAGGCACCACGGATCAATTGCAGAAGGCTTTTTCTCTCAGAGCCATGCCGATTTTGAGCACAGGATTGCATGAAACCATTTGTGCATGTTGGCTTGGGAGGCATAGGGAATATATGTGAAACCGTCGTGCCCATGGGTTTTGCAACGGTATGTGCCTTATTATAACTCTTAGACTTGCATTTTTAATAGAAAATTAAAACAACATTGGCCTCATTTGAGCCTATCATTTACTAGTGTAATGCCATGCGGAGTGCCAAATATTGAGCATGTTAACTGGAGGTACAGAAGCGTCGGCCAACACTATTTGAGAGAGGTGCAATTTCAGTAACATGTCACTTATATCACGAAATTTTAAGCGTTCAGTGTAACTTGTTTTAAAAAGTGGAGAGATATAGAGCAGAGTGAGAAGTTCATGCTTGAAGAAATCCTAGTGTGCGTGAAGTTCTTTGTTCTCCTGTGAATCTCACAGCGGCCATGTAAACTGATGGTGAGCAGTTCAAAGCTTAGTTGCCCTTCTGGTACAATGGAAACTGATGGTGCTGAGCAGTTAAAAGCTAAATTGCCCTTCTGTTACAAGGGAACTCATCAATTGGCATGAGAGAAAAGAAAGGCCTCCGTACGTGGTAGTCTCTTGACTAGCTTAGGCCTTTTTTTAATTAAACTCAAACCTTCTGATTAAAAGAGATTTTTAGTTCAAATATCCTATCCATCCGAAGGGCTTAGGTCATATCCTTATATATTCAAACAATTCCTTAGTGGTAACGTTAAAGTAGTTGTGTTCATTGCGTTTAGTATAAAACGACTATAGGCAAAAGATAATTTTGGTTTTTTTCTAAATTGTTTGGTGCCCAAGTTCTTACAGTTGAGATATCTTGTGTGCATTGCCTTATTTGTTAGGCACTGTGGTCCTGTGGATGTCTTTTCTTTTGGTCTGTAAGACTAGACATGTATAAACAGAGTTTTATGGGGATAAGTGAAAACAGAGTTGAGCACGTGACATGTATTTTAACTATTGAAATTTGAACCTTGCACCGAGTTTTCTTTTTGCGAGGACGAAACCTTGCACTGTTGCACATAGTTAATTACCAAATATTTTTTTGTTCTTCTTGCACAACTCCTAGTACAAATATATATATTGTAGCATCTTGCCGTGCAATCGCGCAAACAATTCAGCGAGTGAAGAGAGGGTACGAAGAGTAGGTCTGGTTGTTTCAACATTTGTGAGCTAAGGTGAAGACATGGCGGAGAAACCATGATGACATGGTTAATCAAGTGCAGGCCAATATATAGTTTGGAGGTAGGATAGAAGACGCGCGCGCGCATACATGTACATGAGTGGAGTCATTCGGTTGTAGTTATTGCAACTACGTAAGGAGAAAACACCATGTATCAAGTGCAGAAGGTATTTCTTGGAGATTCTAAGAGATCGTGCGAGCTAGGAAATTGCGTCAAACCTGTAGGCTTGGGAAGCATAGGGAATGTATGCGAAGCTGTCAAACCCTGTTCCTTCTTCAACAGTACGTGCCGTATATGAAAGTTTTTCCATGACTTTCAATTAAAAACTGCACATCCTGTCTTATGATTCAAGCTCAATGATGTTATAGATACTGACAATTTTGAGATGTCGTGTAGGACTGATGCAAATGTGCCATTCATGAAGGATCCTGGTGGGGTGATTTCTAGTGCGGAAGTGAAAGAAATACTTACTGAGATGACCGAAGAATCTGGTGTTAGTGCCACCTTAAGGGCACGATAGAAATCTATGAGCAAAGCGATCAAAGAAACTCCTGAGTAAAGAAATCCTTATTGAGATCAAATGATGCATCTGGCCACCTTCTTAAGAGCACGGTAGGAATCTATGACCGACTATGAGTACCCTGTAACGAAATAAATCATGATCCGTAGCGATCCATGGCGTAAATCAGTGCAGATTTCTGAGCCATGTCAATCAGATCTAGAGGCAAAAGGCAAAGCCATCCGTATGGATAACCAAATTAGTATTACTATCTGTATGTATTCAGGCTTGAACACTGGGTTGCAGCACATTCTTGGCTTCTAAGAGACTTCGGAGTTTGGATCGTAGAATTGTGCTCTTCAGGGTCCTCATTAGGTCTGCTTATCAAAGTGACTGGTGTTTACTGCAGTCCAATACTTCAATAGGATCAGATTATCAGGTTTGTGACATTGGTACATAGTAAGATCTCACCTAAAATACACCGTTGTAAATGGTGAGCTCGACTTAGTTATAAAATCCTATTTCCACTCATATGAGAATCTGGTGCATCTCCAACAAAGATTTTCGTACTAACTAGTAATCTCAACATTACACGAAAAAATCTGAAAAAGACATTACACGGAAATTTGGTAAACAAAAAACACGGCATAATATCTCATGTCGGTCATCATGCATGGGCGACTGATCAATGAACACGAGCGAAGAGAGGGTACGAAGAGTAGTTCCACTAGTTTTTGTTACAACTTTTGTGAGTCAAGATGACAGAGGACCCATATGCCAAATTATTTCACAAAACCGAATCATACTGACACAATGTTGTGGGTCATGTTCAGATCAATAAATAGGAGGTGTGATATATCAATGGAAGGTTTTTCGTCTTGGAGCCATGGAGAGTTCGGGCAAAGGGTTGCATGAAATTAAGCGTGCATGCAGGCTCGGGAGGTATTGGGAATGTATGCGAAACTGCCATGCAGCCTTGAGGTACGCAGGCCTGATTCGATCGGGCATTTTGTTCACAAGTGCAAGGCAATAGGGACTCATGTCTTGAACAGGGTTACAAATTGCGCCCGAAATTTCGCAAAATGAACGGAATTTTGTCCCTTTCGATGCCCAGCGAAATAAATTTGATTCGGCTAAAATTTGGCCCTATTTAAAATATGTTCAAATTTTATTCAAATTTTGGTTAAATTTCATCAAAAATTTGAAATTTTTTGTCTGAATTTTGAACGAAATTTCGCTCATTCGGTCCTTTTGCCTGTGGCCAAAACTTTTCTGCAACTGCAAGATTAAACCCTAGTCTTGACCTTGCATTTTTATGGACAATAGCCTGATTCGATCAGACTTCTTGTTTTCGATCATCGTCTTGTTCACAAGTGCAAGTCAACAGAGGCATGGATGTACAAAGGACCCGAGTAGGATAATTTTAAAGACCTGCCACATGATATCACAAAAATTAATGTAACAAAGGACCCGGCGCCATGGCGGCAGCACCACCGCCACTGCCATGCGTCGTCGCACTGCCACCGTGGTTCGCCGTTCACCGCGTCATCGCCGTGTATAGTTCTACCATGATGCTGGCAACCCATTTTGGGTGTCGCCGCCTGCCGTCGTATGTCTCGCCGGCGACCAAACACACGTACAAAATATGTGCGCACATATCCGTGTACTCCTCCCACGAACTTGCGGTAAAGGCAACTGAAAACGGTAAGCCAGCAGGATCGAAATGATCTGAAAACTCGCACGGGTTCACGCACGGGATTGCACGCCGTGCAGGTCTCTTTTAGTTACGTACGTACTATATGGGACTTCTGTTTTGGTTTTTTTGTTACATGTATCTCCCAACGTGTTGTTTAGAGACCTGGTATAACAACGGTTGCTACTAATACTATGTTTCGTAGTCGTAAACACGCACGGTCATGCATCAGAACGGCATGGAGCACGTTGGAATCGAATCGATTCTCTTTTGTATGCAGCCAGGTTACTACTACTGCCGCGCCGTCTTAGGAGACCAACTAACATATACTACTCGTCAATCCTTATCGTTGTAGGTCGTATAATAAATAGCGCACTATATTTTTCTTATCACCACGTTGTCTCCTCCACGCTCTTGGCCAACCTGCAAAGTGCAAACGATCCGATCCATCGCGCGCCGTCATGTCGACCTCCGCGACGGTCGACGTTGCTGGGCCGTCAGGCTCCACCTCCACCATCGTCGCCAGGGTGAAAGCGGCCGGGCACCACGTCCTGAAGATCGACGGCTACTCGCTGACCAAGGCGATGGTCGCCACCGGCGACCACATCAAGTCCTGCGATTTCCACGTCGGAGGCCACACATGGCGCATCAACTACTACCCCAACGGACACAAGGAGGAGTACGCCGACTCGATATCCGTCATGCTCGAGCTTGACGGTGCCGGCAAGGTCGGCTCCGCCGTCGTGAAGGCACAGTTGTGTTGCACCTTACTCGATCATGCCGGCGAGTCGGTGCCGTCGCAGAGTTTCGCCGGCCAGATACGCAGCTTCCCGTCTCCGGAAGGTTTTACTTCATGGGGCTTCGCAAGATTGATCAAGAAGGAAGACCTCGAGAAGTCGGAGCACCTAAAGAACAATTGCTTCGCCATCCGGTGCGACGTCAACGTCATGAAAGACCTCGACCTGGTCGTGGAAGAGACGTTCCTCAACGTGCCGAAATCCGACTTGCACATGCACCTCGGCCACCTCCTCTCCACCAAGGAAGCCACGGATGTGGTGTTCAAGGTCGGCGAGGAGACGTTCGACGCACATACGTGCGTCCTCGCAGCTCGGTCCCCGGTCTTCAAGGCGGAGCTCTTCGGCTTAATGAAGCCCGCAGGTAGAAGTGTCATGATCGACAACATGGGCGCTCGAGCGTTCAAGGCTCTCCTTCACTTCATATACACGGACACGTTGCCGGAGATGGCCGTGCAAGATGTGCCGGCCGTGACTCGGCAGCTACTTGCCGCGGCTGATAAATACCAAGTGGAGAGGCTAAAGTTGGTCTACGAGGACAGGCTGAGCAGGCACGTCGACATGAGCTTGGATCAGCAGCATGACCACCACCGTCGTCCATGGTTTATGGGGACGTGCTTGGAGTTTCTCAGTTGTGTTTTTGCTGATTGGTTTCCCACCGTCAACAAAGCCGGCGACGCGCCGCCGGGTCCCTCAGCCTCGACCATCGTTGTCTCCGAGGCGAGTGGGTACCACGTGCTGAAGGTCGAAGGCTACTCGCGAACCAAGATGATGATTGCAACAGGTGATCACGTCAACTCCGGCGAGTTCCACGTCGGTGGCCACACCTGGCGCATCAACTACTACCCCAGTGGCAACCATTCGGAGTTCGCTGACTCCATATCCCTATTTGTAGAGATGACCAGTGCTGCCACGACCATCGATGACGTCCATGCAGGACTCAAGCTCAGCTTGATCGATCACGCCGGGGAGCCAGTGCAATCATGTTGCTATGTCGGTAAGTTCACTTTCACAAAGAAACAACATCGACGTGGCTTCGCGAGTTTCATCAAGAGGGAGGATCTGGAGAAGTCGGAGCATCTCAAGGACGACTGCTTCGCCGTCCGGTGCGACCTCACCGTCATCATAAAGGAGCTACGTGTGGAAGAGGTCGTCAAGGTGCCGCCGCCTGTCCTGCAACGGCACCTCGGCGAGCTTCTTTCGGGCGGGGATCGGACAGACGTGACGTTCAAGGTCGGCAAGAAGACGTTCGTTGCACACCGGTGCATCCTGGCCGCTCGGTCGTCGGTCTTCAAGGCGGAGCTCTTTGGTTCCATGAAAGAGTACACTGAAAGATGCATTGATATCGATGACATGGATGCCGACGTGTTCAAAGCATTGCTACAATTCATCTACACCGACGAAATCCCGGAGATGAACAAGGAAGAAGTGGTAGTGATGGCTCAGCACCTGCTTGTCGCGGCGGACAGGTACAACATGGAGAGGCTGAAGATGATTTGTGAGGACAAGTTGTACAGGCACCTTGACGTAAGCACGGCGGCAATAACCTTGGCGTTGGCCGAGCAGCATCATTGCCCACGGCTTAAGGAGGCGATCTTCAGGTTCCTGAATTCGCCAGCCAAGTTGAGAGCAGTCGTGACAAGCGATGGGTATGAGTATAAGCTGCCCATCTATAACCACGGAACTAGTTGCCAAGATCGCTGCGCTTTGGACTTAGGAAGGAATTAAAGACGCAGGAGACGCGCGCCATCCTGCTACTTGGTCTACTTTTTTTTTCTGGTTTTCTGAATTTTCCTAGTTATATATGTATTTGGAAGAAACATCAGTAGTTTGTTGAACAGCATGTATACCAATGCATGCTGCAACATCTTGGCAGTATACTCACGTACGAGCTTGCTTAATCTATCTTGCTGATAGAAAGAAGGTTTACATGATCGTGTTCTTCTTCCTATGTTAATTCATTAACGGATTCGATACACCAATATTGAACCAGACGCGACCTGTCCTCTGGCTGCGTACCACGCGGGGGAGAGCGGCGCGTGCAGGAGCCGCGCCGGTGAGGCGAGACGCGCGGCCGGGATTGTGGCCGCGTGGGGGTCCGCGAGCGCGAGACCATGCACGGCAACGTGGGATGCGCTTGTGGGTGAGCGTGGAGGAGCGTGACTCGTTGGCTAGCAGGTGGGTGTGACGGGGAAGCTGCCATGCATATAGCCCCACACGGGAGCAAATGCTGCCTGTTGAGGCCCTGCGCCAGATTTTACCACGTGCTATTAGCACAAATCTTGAAGCACAGCAAGCCTATCTCTCCCCTGCCCTCCTCCCTCTTGCCCTCGTGCTCCTGGCTGCCTCTGCGTAGCGCATCAGCGAAGATAGAGAGTGACTATTGCACAGGTGATTGAAACTTTTTTATCTTTCACTCTTTCAGTCATCTAAAATTGTATTATGAATCACTTAAAGTTGCAGGTGTTTGTTTTGGAGGGGTTGTAACTTTAATTGATTGAGAGTGCAATTTTAGGTAACTGAAAGATAAAAAAAATTTCAGTCGCCTGTGCAATAGCAAAACTGGTGAAGATAATACAAGGAGGGGGAAGGAACCATGAGAGGAGCCTGATGGCCTCTTTCCATGATTCCATGATTTCTTCTAGCAGCAGCAGGGGTGGTGAGCCCAGGGAATAAGGTGGCAGCGTAGCTACCCAAAGGAAGTTGAGCCTGAGGAGTTCCACCACCGCTTCCTGTCCCCACTCCGCGTCGTCGTGCCCTTCTCTTGGGAGCACCATCTGGAGGCACAACAACTACTCCCATCGAGTCACTACTGCCACACGCTCGTCGGACGCAGCCGTCTCCGCGCTCCCTGGTCCACGCCACCAACGCCTCGCGCTCGCCGGACGTCGTCCGTGCTTGGAGAACACCACCACCGCCATGCGTTCGCCGCCCGCTGTCACCTCCGCGCTCCCTGGACCCTGGTCCACGCTACCAACGCCTCGCGCTCACCTAACGCCACCGCGCTTGCTCGACGCCGTCGCCTCCACGCGTTCGCCTACCCAGGGAGCCGCGTGTGCTCGGTCCGGCGCTCAACCGATACAAGGGCGACGCGGCGGAACTAGCTCCTCCGTGTCCATCGCCTATCTGAGGTTCGCCGGTGCTTGAGTTGCTGGCCTAGACGGTGGTTGTGCGGTGGGGAGGCAGAGGAGGGCGGAGAAGATAAGAAGGGGAACTGCTCCTACGATGGGTTGTTGTGCTTCAAGATTTGTGCTAATAGCACGCGGCAAAATCTAGTGCAGGTCCTCAACAAGGAGGAGTCAGGACCCTCTCCCATTGAATTTGCTCCCGCCCCACACAATATGACGTGTTCCGGTGCTATCAATCACGTCATGCATGCAGGTACCAAAAGCAAGGCTAAGGGCATGTTTGGTTCATGACCAGAAGTTGCCTAGCCACAAGTTAGGCGTGTCACAGTTTTTAGGTAGCTGTTTGGTTCACTGACGCAACTGTGGCATGCCACACTTTCTTAGCACCCGGCCCCACACGTCATAGACTCAGTTTCTTGCCAAACTTTGCCACAAGTGTGGCTTCGATTTTGTTAGCCACACTTTCTGTGGCAGCCACATATTGTCTAAGCTTAGGCATGGCAAACTTAGGCACCAACCAAACAGGTCCTAACTTGCGAAACTGGGTGGTACAAAGTTTTTTTTTTTGAAACGATTACTCGGACTTCCATTTAAACAAAATGGAAACATATCATAGACCTAGGTTCAGTAACGATTTTCGGCATGATAGTAGGTGTGAGTAGATTGCACGAAGCAAAAACTGACCCAACGTATGTAATATTTAAGTACCAATCATTTAATTAGTTTTAAGCTATTACAAGCTCTTTTGTTTGAGCCCAAAGCCAAGCAAACTTTTTTTTTGAACCTCCGCCACTTGGAGCTAGTGACGCCTTCTGTAGAGCAGGCTCTCTCCTCAGATGTGCCATGACCCTTGTTATCATTGCATCCTCCTAGGTTAGCAGCGTCAGGTTTTGCACTCCGATCCTTTTGCTTTCCCAGTAACATAATTTTTGTCAGAAGTGCTAAAGCATATTTGACTATTTTTAAGTCCAAATCAATCGATATTTTTGCAGTGTATACAACATTTTTTGCCGGGCACATCTTGGAGTCAGCTTCGTGAGGGAAGCACAATCGTGGTAAGAAGTATCCAACAAAAGCCAGATGCTAGTATCTGTTTCCTCCAGAGTTGATACTACGTAGTGGTAAACCTCATCTTGACTGGAAATTTTATGATCGATGTCATGGTTAATTTGCTTGTATTTGTTTCCTCCATGGTTGATATTGTGTACCGGTAAACCCCTAACTTGACTAAATATTCCATGATCGTTATGGTGTTAATTACTCGTAAAGGGCTCAAACAAATAATATCTACTAAGAACAACTCTATGTTAAATTAACAAGAATCCCATTTCTCAGCATGCACACACAAATTACCGAGCATGCATGTACTTATAAAAACAAGTATTCAAATTTCCGGGTATAAAATGTACACGAAAAAGATGAAAAATGCAAAAACTACTTCTCTAACACTATTCTTGAGATTATAGGACAATGTGCCTCGATCTGAGCTCCTTGCAAAGAGAGGGGCAGCTTGTCATAACATAAGATGCTTCTTACCATCGGTCGCCTTAGGGTGTGTTTGATTGCTGGAATGGAGTGAGATGGGATGGAATGGAGTGAGATGGGATGAGATAGTTCCACAAAAAAAGTGGAACCACATGGTCCAGCATCTAAGAAGAATATTCTCTAAATTTGCACAGGTTCATCCCACTTTGGACCATTCCATCCCACCTCATCCCTCAAACCAAACACATGAATAGGTTTGGTCAAAGGAACCATCCTATTTCATCCCACCCCATCCCAGCAACCAAACACACCAACTGCTTGCATGTTTGATAGGAAGATGAGGAAGCTGAAAGTCGCCTCTTTAAGCTCACAACAAAGATGCTGCTCAGCCAAGAGAAATGTGGTCGCCACCGTGCTCACAGCAAAGTCACCTGCCAAGATGCGTATGATGCACCGGATGACGGAGCAGTCGTCACGTGATGAACTGCGGGAATCCTCAGCTGTCACTTGACAAGGTGCGCGTGACTGCTGCTGTACGGCGGCGCTGCTTGGCCGGCAAGGTCGAGCAGATCGAACTGCATGTCGGCGTCCACGCCCTAGTTGGGGCCGACATGCTCGAGGAATATGGATATGAAGCCGCCGTACTCCGCGCAGTTGCCGTCGGGGTAATATCTGATACGCCATGTGTGTCCTCCGACGAGGAAGGTGCAGGAGTACAACTACAAAGCACAGGCTGGTTTTTACCGCCTTGGTTTCGGAGCAGCCGTCAACCCTTGGCACGTGGTTCCCTCTCCCTATCTTGGCGATGAGGGTGGAGGATGAACGTGTCGGCTCAGGCGCGTCCCTTCGCCAGCGGCCGACAGTGCCAACGCGGAGGTGAACATGGTTGACTGAACACGTACGGCCAGTGGTGCAGATTGAGCAGAAGATTACGATCGAGCCTAAGTATTTGGCTCCGCTTGTTCCGACTTCAGCTTTTGGCTTCCGACTTATTTTTTACTATTCATAAATTTTTTCTTTTTCTGAACTTTTGGCTTTTTATTGAGCTTTTTTGCCGGTTCTTTTTTCCCGTATTTGTTTGTGTAATACGTAATGGGCTAACATATTTTTTATTTTTTTAAAATTTAATTATGCTAAATAAGCCTCTGTCAGTTACAGTGTTTTTTCAGCCATAATCCACAAAAAAAGCTCAAATGATTTGTCAGTTAAATAGCAGGAATAAATTGGTATCCTGCTTGGTAATCGACTAGTATGCGATCTGAATTGGACTGCCTATCATGATATGATTCACAGGGAAAATTGTAGCAGCGAAATTTCCCTGGTAACCGGCGGAGATCGATAAAATTTTATATCGGGCAAAAAATTTGGATTTAACAAAATTCATCTAAAAATAAAAATTTTCAAATTTCAATTCAAAAATTTTGGCCAAAAAAATTCGAAATTTCTGGTAACCGACAGTTACTGGCTTTATCGCTACCCTCCAATAAAATTTTTCCTCTGATATAATTTCCCCTGGATATGATACGGCTTCATGTACAGTGCCATAAAATTAAGTATAGTTCCCATGCATGTTTAAGTTGCACCCGGATTTTGACTCTGATTTCTGTATTACAAGTTTTTCTTAGAGACATAAATGTTTCCAGATGAAACAAGGCTACTAATTTTATTTTTATTTAATTTTTGGACCTTTTTGGAAAGGTGACAGGGCTACATATTTTCATCAGCATACGTGCGTCTACTTGCATTGAATTTATACAATGAACTCTAGTGCAGAGGGTAGTTGAACGCTCCTCAAAAGAGAAACGTAATCAACCATTTGTAACTGCACTCGAAGATGCTACGCACCATGTTTCACCTATATATATTGGAGCTAAGAGATAGAAGAACTGTAGAAATTTTGTGCTATCCCTAGGTTGTACATACTGCATGCAGATGCGGGGATCCCTGCAAGACTCGACGGATAGGTTGCCACTTGAAGTGCTCTCGTGTAGCAGTAGGCTTGGGAGGTATCGGGACTACATACATTAGACAGGATCCAGTACTTCCTATAACCGAAAGACTGGTGACGGAAGTACAAGCCGCCATGCATGTCTTCATTTCCGCTTGCTCCACCTGTGGAATTTGAACCACATCCGAGTGAGTTCATCCAACGAAGCAAAGCAACGGGTTGCAGTTTGTGGGCTGTTCTTTTCAGCTTTTAAAAGCTGCTTTTCGACTTTTCTATAGTAACTAACTTTTAAACGAATTATTTTTTTAAAGTGAAGTCTACAAGTTGGTTGTAGTATACACTGTAAAGACTTCATTTATATCGGCCAAAATTGCACTGAGTTTTTATTACTCCGTACTCTCTCTCACGAACAGCCTAAAAGCCATAAGCCGAAACCACAAAATCTCGACAAGAAAACCAAACAACGATTTAAGAATATTAATCCATGAACATTCCGATTAACGTATATTATTGGTCTCAAGAGAGATATGCATCTAACTGAGTGACTTTTCTTCACGACCAAATTGAGTAACAGTATGCATTAAGTTGCAACATTTGCAGAGTGTTGTGATACTCTGTTAGGAATGCTCTTCAGAGCTCTTGGTGTTTGGTTTAGTGATCAGTGATTTTCCTGCATAGACATTGACATTGCATCTCATCATCAACACTACTGTAGCAAATCCATCAAATAGATGCTACCTAGTAACTAGTATTTTAATGTGCTAAACTGCTGATCGATATGAAGCTACGCAAGCAGAGTATAGAAACAGATTAAGCAAATAACCCATGGAACTAGGTAATACTCGTTAGAAAATCAGATGAATATACAGAAAAATGAGAGAGAGCGCGATTCCACATGGAACAATTATTACAAGTTGTGCATACTCAGAGATGTAGTCGATTCCACTTGGAACACGCTACGCCTATTTACCAAAACGAAGAAATATCCTCTGGATACTCTCTCTCTCTCTCTCTCTCTCTCTCTCTCTCTCTCTCTCTATATATATATATATATATATATATATATATATATATATATATATATATATATATATATATATATATATATATATATATATATATATATTCGGAAGGCAACAAGGCTACTACTAATTATTAGAACCATTAACCATGCATTGTGTCATATAGCTCTCAACAATAATATCAGGTTTCACCAATTGAAGCCAAAAGGATGCATGGGAGGAGTGTAGAGATTTACTACTAGCCCAACGCTGGATGTACTGTGGGGAGAAAAAGACCATGGATCGGTTGCTTTGCTAGCAACTCATCTTCTATCCAGCAATCACGACGAGCTGCTTGCACTATTCTTGTAACATCCGATTTTTGCCCCATTTTCAAACTGCATAGTTATCATAATTTTCAAAAAACTATATTGCATATTTGGATTGGTCAAGCGTTTTATGGGAATTAAAAAACTGAATTTGATTTTGAATTGAAATTAGCAATGCAAATAAAGTTTGAAAATCTTTTTCCTCACTCCCTCGTAGCTTGGGCCTAAACCCAGCTGCCAGCCCATCTTCTTTCCCTCCTCTTCTCTCATTCCCTTCCTAGCCGACCACCTGTCAGGTCAATTAGGAGGCCGACCAGTCCACTTGCTCTCCCCTTCTCTCCTTCCCTTCCTAGGCGACCACCTGCCACTTGCTCCTCCCCTTCTCTCCTTCCCTTCCCCACCGATCCAACTCGGCCCAGCCGATCACCTGCCAGGTCGACTAGGAGGGAGACGCTGTTCATCTTGTCCCCCATGTCATGTCTCTCTCTCCACCTTCACTGACTTTGGGCCCTGGCCCCACCTGTCAAGTCGACCAAGCGGAGACGATGTTCATCTTCTCCCCCATGTCATCTCTCTCTCACCCGCTTACTGCTATGCCCATACGCACGCGTGCCGCACGCATGCAGAGCTGACGCAACACCATCATCCGTCTGCCACCTCAAGAACTGTAGCACGTCGCAACCTTGCCAATCGAGTTTGCACCTGGCGCTCGTGAGATATCGCACCCAAGTCTGCCTCCATGTCTCCGCACTCATTCTTCTCCTCTCTACATTTCTGCCAACTTTTGCCCCTCTTCTCCACCCTAGGTGGAGGGCAGGAGGGGTCGGGGAATTTGACCTGCACCCATCATCTTCTCCAAATTCGGCTGCTGGCTCTACTCGCCAATTCCGACCGTTGAGGTATTGAGGTCACCTCATCTTCTGGTGCATTGAGGTCACCTCAACCCCTCTTCTTAATGCTCATCTTGCCCCTACTTGTTCCCCATGGGGAGGACAGAATGCCGCCTCCATCGGCACAGCAGCTCAGAACATGCCCACACCATCGCTGCCCAGTTCTGCTTGTTCTGTTGATCTTTGACCTCGGTGCCCCTATCCATTGAGTGCACCTTTGTTCCCTCTTTGTAATGGCGGTTTATTTCTGTGCTACCATGCCCGTAGATGCCGGAATGCCTCGTCTTCCTCAACTCGGGTCTTCTGCCACAACAGAGCATGCGGCCATGACACCTTGCGACACCCTGCTTCACTCTGGTGAGCCTTTTCCTCATTCCTTTGTGTCATCAGGGCCGTCTTAAGGGGGGGGGGGGGCAGGAAGTGCGACGGCCGGGGACCCATGCCACGGGGGGCCCACCGGCCCATGAGTATGTATATCAGTATATGTATGTATGTCACGGGCGTCGCTTCCTATTCGATCGTTTCGGCGTTTCGTCTCCCTATTGCCCCGCTGCTGCTTCAGTGCTTCTCCGCCCGGGCGCCATAATTCCGATCGCCGATCGGCCGGCCCTCGCAAGCAGCAGCAACGGTGATTGGCCCTTCTCAGTTCTCCCTCGGTGATTGGCGACGTCAACTATGCTACAAGAAAGATTGAATGGCTTGGCTATGTGCAGCATTGAGAAGGATGTTTTGGACAACATTAATCTCGATACTGTTCTTGAAGATTTTGCATCAAGAAATGCCCGAAGGCGGTTTTTTAAGAAGCACTGAAGCATTATTGTTTTATTTGAGGTAATCATAATAGTTATTTTACCGTTCTTTTAGTTTCTTTGTTGTACTATCGTTATCTTTAATGAACTAAACATATGCTGCAAGTTAACTCTTATTAGTAGTACTATATACTTTAATCGTCATATTAAAAAATTAGATTGCTGGGCCCTTGCTGTCTTGCTTGCCCAAGGTCCCTTGAAATTGTTGAGACGGCCCTGTGTGTCATATCTTGTTTCTGGAATTGCTGAACCCCATTAGGCTAGCCAATGTGGCCTATTGCTTGATGTAGTGCCACCACCTCGGCGCATATTCTGCCTTGCCGTCATAGTCGTTGAGTTGGCTGAGACTGCCCCATTTGGGGGTCATCGGCCTTCACCATGACCGTCCTCACCGACGCGGTGCTTCGCCTGAGCTAGCCATCGCTCCTTTGTCTCGCCCGTGCGTGCAGCAAAGGAGAAGCGTAGTGAAGGTGACATCTAGACCCCACCAGTGAGGATTTTTGTAATTTACAGATTTTTCCTCTTGGGTCACGCTTTGAAGAGTTTGTTCTCCCTTATTTTTAAATCCAAATAACTTCATTTTTGTTTATAATTTATCTAACTTTAAGATCTTTTAAACAGTACTAAAATGATAATTTTTAGAGTTTTGAATTTTATTTGGATTTAATTAAATTTAGTTTAAACTTGGGCATTATTCGCGATTATATATTCCAACGTTGCAGACACCGTTGTTGCTGATCAGGACCCTACAACATCCACTATTGAGCAAGATAAGTTCTTATAATTAATCATGTTCAACATCATTTTCAAATGCAATTACTTTGTTTTACAGTACTACTTGCATGCGTAGTATTTATTAAATTTAATGTTAAATGTTGATGCTTAGCTACAAAAATGAGATATTCATTGATGTTGTACTGTGTGAGTTAGCCACTGATAATGGGATTAATTTGTAATATATAGAGGGTCCGTCTGCATGTAAATCTGGTCCCGACTACTCTCGTGTAGTTAGTTACAAGTTACGTATCCGTGCGTTGCAACGGAACTTATTGAATGTATAGAGAATCGTGCTATAGAAGAGTATTGCTCTGATCGGTTGGAAAGTGAAGAATGGTGAGAAGTTGAGAGAATAGAGCGGTTGGAGGAGGATGGACGTACAAAAAACCAATTCGTTCTTTTATAATAGTAATGATATGCTTAGGGTTGTCGGGACTATATACGTTAGATGAAACCAACTTCTGCGTAAAGTGTATAACAATTATCCTAAGCAGTCACCAGGGAAATAACCTACCTACAGTATCCTTCACTTGAAGAGATAGGAGAATTGGAAGCCTAACCCATAATTCTTGTTTTCTTTTTGATCAGATGGTGTTGGTTTATTGTGACCGCTCCACGGTATCGGCGAGTCAGGCCCGGCGCGGCTTCTGCACATGGAGCAGCGGCCCATTGAGTCGCTCGTCCGGCAGATGGTTGTGTTGGCTGCAAAAACTAAATCGATCCTAGCCATGCTTTACTAGCTAATGTACTGTGGTACGCCTGAAAAATCATCCCGATGCAACGGGAGTGCAGCCATTCAAGAATAGCTCATGCAGACGCCAACTGATACTACTGGTACCAAGAGAGATATGTTTAGTACGACTAATTTTTATCCCTTCCCCGATCAAAGTAAGCGCATGCAATCCTGCAACACATTTGCAGAGTACTGTGTTAGGAGTTGTGTTCAGACTACTCTTGGTCATTGGCTAAGTGATCGGTGATTTTCTGCATGCATGTACAAGTTACCGTTGCATCGCCACTACTACAGAAAATCCGACAAATACAAGATGATAATTACATGTTTCCTCCGACAATAGTACGATCCATGGATCCCCAATATCTGATTTAATTTCTTATTTTCCCAGATTAACAGATTAATTAAGCAGATTAACAGAAACAAATTAATCGGATAATCCATGGAACTAGTACTCTCAGATGAATATACAGAAAAATAAGGAAATAACCGAACTTCAATTTCATCTGAGTGACTAAGTCCAAAGGTCAACAAGTTTGGCCATAAGCTCCTTGCAAACAGACGGGCAGCTTGTCATGAGATGCTCATAACCATCGGTTGCCATGACTGCTTTCATATTCTGAGGTAAGCCGAGGAACTTGAATATCGCCTTCTTGAGCCCATCGCAACGATGCTGCTCGGCCAAGGCCAATGTGGTCGCCGCCGTCTTCACATCGAGGCACCTACATAGCTTGTCCTCGCAGATTAACTTGAGTCTCTCCAGATCGTACCTGTCCGCCGCTACAAGTAAATGTTGAGCGATTGCTACTGCATCTCCCTCGTTTATCTCTGGCAACTCATCCGTGTATATGAAGTGAAGCAGCGCCTTGAACACATAGGCGTCCATGTCGTTGATACATATGGATCTTTCAGTCTTCTCCCTCATGGAACCAAACAGCTCCGCCTTGAAGACCGGCGACCGAGCGGCGAGCACATTCCGATGCGCAGCAAACGTCTTCCTGCCAACATTGAACATGACGTCCGCCCCCTCCTGGGTCAGGAGGAGAACGCCGAGATGCCGGTGCATGTTAGACGGTGGCACCTCGACGAACGACTCCTCCATGGCTGGCTCCTCGACGCATAGCTCCTTAAGGACGGTGACGTCGCACCGGATGGTGAGGCGGTCGTTCTTGAGATGATCTGATTTCTCTAGCTTCCTCCCTTCTGATGAATCTCAACCATCCACACACGCGTTCATGCTTCGTGAAGGTGTTCTTAGTTGTGCAGCGGTACGACGGCACTACCCTCCCGCCACCGTCGAGTAGATCGAACTGGAACTCGGCATCGACGTCCTCGTGATTGGCTGGACTGACATGGTGGAGGAAGACGGATATGCAATCGGCACACTCGCGCTTGATGCCGTTGGGAAAATATTTGATACGCCATGTATAACCTCCTACCTCAAAAGTGCATGAGTGGGTGCAGCTGCCGGTGCTGATGGCCTCCTTGGTCCGGGAGTAGCTGTCGATGTTGAGCACGTGGTACCCTCTCGCCAAGGCGGCGACAACGATGGTGGACGTGGAACGTGACGGAATGGGGGCACCGTCTCCGGCAGCAGACGACGTCGAGGTCGCCATGACAAGGCCGGATCGAAGTGTTGCAAACCAGACCACGATGAACCAGGTACTAAATATTTTGTTAACGAGTAGTTTGTTGGGAAAACACCAGGATCAAAACCCAAAACAAGCTATCTGGACGATATCTGGATGCTCAGGAAGCACTCATGCCCTCTCGGCTGAAACCTGCATGCTTAATTGCCGAGAACAACGTTTTGCCTGAACGCTAGAACACATGCGAGCAGAGGATGGGAGAAAACAGAGCTTGCGGTGCAAAAAACTCCCTGCACCTCTTCTGGGTTTTTTCCTTCTTATTAAAACAGCAAAACTGGAAACTGATTACGAGATCAGAACCGAATCCGACTCCTTCTAAATTTTCCTATCTGCTAACAATGGAAATCTATCTGCTAAAAACACGAAACCAAAAAACAAACCGATTCTTATTCCACAGGGAAACAAGTCGGACTCAAAACAGAAACTAATCAACTCACTGAACAAGAATATTTTTCAACACAGTTGGATTCTGATGGAAACTTAAGGACGTAAGATATCTGGTATGTTACGATACCATCCACCTCTAGCGACACAAATTCTGTTGCAGTGTTGTCTTCAGAACTCTCCGTGGATTGCTTTTGTTGGTGAGTGAATTGGGGGTTGTCCTGCTAGGTATGTGGTCCAAGTTGAAACAAGTCCGTATCCAACTAGTCTGATATAATACGGCTTTGCAATGAAGTAGTTCTCATGCATGTCTGCAGTTGCAACTGGATTTTTTATTCGGATTTATGTATTACAAGTTCTTAGAGACGTAGATGGTTCTAGATGAAACAGGCAGGGGTGTAATTTGAGCATATATAGATGGATATCACTCGTCCTATATACTATTCTATATTTTTTTCTCTTAAAGTCGAAGTCGGACACAGATAATACTGGATGCCTATTTCTCCATTTTGTATTTATCCCAAAAGCCTTCGAACGATCAGTCGGATGGAAATTATCCACTTTTTTATATAGGACATTGGACAGTAGGGTGCAATCAAAGCGAACACGTAGAGACTAATCGTCAAGATGTCGGAGGAAAAGCACTCTGTATTCTCTGCCTATTTAGATGTGACAATCCACCTTTATGTTATTTTGTTCATAAGTGAAGTCGCAACAAACTTCCTCATATTACTTGATATACGGATATATACAGACATATATCATTTATCCTGTATTTTATTTCATATTTTTTCTTTGTAGTCAGAATTGGATATGGATAGTACCAGATACCTATTTATCTCTTCTGTATTTGGTAGTGTTGGATGAAAATTATTCTGTCCGTTTGCACCTCTAGAAACAGGGGTACTATTTTTAATTTTTTTAAAAAAAATCGAAATGGCAACGGTTCAAGTGCTACATATTTATCATGAGTGCGTCTACTTACATTGAATTTACAAAGTAGTGCGGAGTGTAGTTGAACGCCCTTCAAAGGGGAGCCACCAACCGTGTTTAATGGCAGTCAAAGATGCTACGTGCCATGTCTCACCTTTATATATTGGAGCTAAGAGCAAGTTTAATAAGGCTGACTGTGCTAACTATAAGAGAATCCATGTCAGCATAGTCCTATGTGGAGAGGAGAGAAAAGGAGAGAGAGAGCCAAGCCGACTCCCATGCAAGAGTCAGGCTATAGCACAGGAAAAGAGGCATTATCCATGCATGTACCCATATAACTAATTGCTATACCCATGCATGTATTAAATTATCAATACCCATGTATGTATTAAATGATTGAGAGCTCTTGTGGAGACAACTTATAGCCAGCTTATTGTATGAGTTGACTGCATCATTATCTTTTGATGACATGAAAATGTATTGGAGGTAGCAGCTATCTGTACTATTAAACTTGCTCTAAGGGCATGTCCAATGGTGATTTATGAGCTAACTCTAAACATATTATTTCATATTTTAATAGAAGAGAGAGAAAAGCTATCTCTTGATCAAGAGCTAGTCTCATACACATATTTCAAGATTATATGAGGATGTCATGTGGGACTATTCATGTTATGAGCTATGTGCTAAAAGTTAATATCATTGGAGAAGTTAGCTTAGAGCTAGTAACTAGCTCATACCATTGTACATGCCCTAAGAGATAAAAGAACTGCAGAAATTTAGCGCTACCCCTAGGCTGTACGTACTGCATGCAGGAGGAAAACTCCACGGATATCTAGGTTTTGGTGCTAGCAACTCATGAGCTATGTAGTAAGCATGACGAGCTGCTTGCGTTAATCTTATGTAGTTGCAGGCTTGCGAGGTATCGGGACGGCATACAGCCAGGTTGCTCCAACAGGTGCAAGTGAAGTAAGGATTGTCGTGGATGGAGATCAAGAATACTAAAGACTATCAAAGAACGAAGATATTAAAGATAAAAAATAGTGGTGTATAGAACAAAAAAATTGGAAAGGTTGCAAAATCTGCTCAGACAGAGAGTTTCTTTGGATGTTCAAGAGTAGTATCAGTATATCAGTTTTCCGTTCTCTATTAAATTGGATAGTTTCAGGTGACCGATGTACCCAGGCTGGTGGGATGCTTCTGTAGACTCAAGGGTGAGTGCAGGTTATTGTGACTTTTTTTTTTGACTTTGGAACCTTGTAGTTTTGGCTCTTGATAATAGAAATAGGAATTTCCAGCTCAAAAAAAAGTTCGTCGTACAGTAATTATCCCAAGTACGTAACTGGTAATTTAGCACCTACTAAGACTGGAGAGGGATGTTGAAACTGCTAAATGCTGAACCAAGCAGGGAAAACAATTTCAATTTAGAAAAATTTTCGGACCTAACCGTCCAAGATTCAGAAAATTTGAAAATTTCAGTTTTTTTCATAAAATTTCGGCCAAAAAATTCAAATATGCAGTTTTAATTCAAGAAATCCGATTATATGAAAATGGCGAAATTTTGAAAATCTCAGCAAAATGTTGCTTAAATATTGAAAATTTTTAAAATGATCCGAATTTTTTTGGTCGAATTGGGCTTCTGGGGGGGGGGGGGGGGGCAAGATAACCAAAATTTGCAAAATTTCGTCCGAAATTTTTTCCCCTCGAATCAAGCACTAGTCTTCCAGCGTCTTCAAGCACCTAACATTCCACCTCCTCCCGTAATCCTTGGAACTGTTGGTCGCCATCCTCTTGTGAAAGAGAACTTCATTGCCACTTGTTCGAGCAACCTGGCCCCCTCCCCTCCTGCAGCTCCTCTCGGTTCCTCACTTTTGTCTGAAAGTTCAACCAATGGTTAATCCAATAACATACAGTGAGCATTACTGATATTGGGTTATTAGGCAGAGATTTAGTGCTAGCTAGCCCACACTGGATGTACTGTGGGGGAGAAGAAACACCATGAATCGGTTGCTACTTGCTAGCAACTCAGCTCGTGTAGTTGCAGTACTCTCGTGTAGTTAGTTATATGTTTGGGGTTGTCAGGACTATATACATTAGATGAAACCAAGTTCTGCATAAAAGTGCATAACAATTATCCTAAGCAATCAGCAGGCAGTTAACCTACCTACAGTATTCTTCACTTGAAGAGACTGGAGAATTGGAAGTCTTAACCCACAATGCTTGTTTTCTTTTTGATCAATTGGTGTTGGTTTGTGGAGACCGCTCCACGGGATCGGCGAGTCAGGTTCGGCGTGGCTTCTGCCCATGGAGCTGCAGCCCATTGAGTGGCTCGTCCGGTAGATGGTTGTGTTGGCTGCGAATAACTTACTATGTTTAATCTTTTTTTTAAACCTTCTTACTATGTTTAATCAATCCTACATATGTTAGGTACTACGAATTTTTATCTCTTTCTTGATCAAAGTGAATAATTGCATCCAATCCTGCAACAATTTTACAGAGTACTCTGTTAGGAGTTGTGTTCAGAACTACTCTTGGTCATTGGCTATACAAGCAAGTGATTAGTGATTTTCTGCATTCATATACAAGTTACCGTTGCATTGCCACTACTATAGCAAATCCGACGAATACAACATGATAAATAGCATGCTTCCTCCGACATTAGTACAATCCATGGATCACCTATTTGACTATATCTGACTAAATTTTCTCAATTTTTCAAATATCGAGGTCAGAAACAAAGTAATGAAGCAGATTAACAGAAACATTTAGGCAGATAATCCACGAAAGTAGTACTCCGTTTATGGAGAAGATGAAAATACAGAAAAAAAAAGAACTAACCAAACTTAAATTTCATCGGACTGACTAAATGCACAGGTCAACAAACTTGGCCATAAGCTCCTTGCAAACAGAGGGGCAGCTTGTCATGAGATGCTCATAACCATCGGTTGCCATGACTGCTTTCATATTCCGAGGTAAGCCAAGGAACTTGAATATCCCCTTCTTGAGCCCATGGCAATGATGCTGCTCGGCCAAGGCCAATGTGGTCGCCGCCGTCTTCACCTCAAGGCACTTGCACAGCTTGTCCTCACAGATCAACTTCAGCCTCTCCATCTCGTACCTGTCGGCCTCTACAAGCAAATGTTGAGCAATTACTACTGCATCTTCCTCGTTTATCTCTGGCAGCTCATCAGTGTATATAAAGTGAAGCAGCGCCTTGAACACAGTGGTGTCCATGTCGTTGATACATATGGATCTTGCAGTCTTCTCCCTCATGGAACCGAACAGCTCCGCCTTGAAGACCGGCGACCGAGCGGCGAGCACACACCGATGCGCAGCAAACGTCTCCTCACCAACCTTGAACGTGACGTCCGCCCCCTCCTCGGTCAGGAGGAGATCGCCGAGATGCCGGTGCATGTTAGACGGTGGCACCTCGACGACCGACTCCTCCACGGCCAGCTCCTCGACGCATAGGACGGTGACGTCGCACCGGATGGTGAGGCGGTCGTTCTTGAGATGATCTGATTTTTCTAGCTCCTCCCTTTTGATGAACCTCCCCCAGCCCCAGCCGCTTACATACTTGCTGAAGGTGTGCTTGCTTGTGCGGCAGTGCGACGGCACTGCCTTCCCGCCGCCGCCGTCGAGCAGAGCAATCTGGAACTCGGTGTTGACGTCTTCCGCGGGGCTGACATGGTCGAGGTAGACGGATATGTAATCGGCATAGTTTTCCTTGCTGCCGTTGGGATAATATTGTATACGCCATGTGTGACCTCCTACCTCAAAAGTGCACGAGTGGGTGCAGCTGCAGATGTCGATGGTCTCCTTGATACGGGAGTAACCGTCGATGTTGAGCACGTGGGAACCTTTCGCCACGGTGGCGACGGTGGTGGACGCGGAACGTGACAGGACGGGGGCACCGTCGTCTCCGGCAGCGGCGGACGACGAGGTCTCCATGACACGTATGGCAGGGCAGAAGCGCAGAATGCGATGAATTGAACGAGGTATTAGAATTTTTTTAGGGAGAGGTATTAGAATTTGGCAACGAGTATAAGATACGATACGATATGATTTTATTTGAGTTCCTTCCTCACGGCTTGGTTTCGGTTAAGATTTGTGCAAATACGATACGATATGGTCTTGTAATCGGTTACTACAAATTTTTACTAACGAGTAGTTGGATTCTGACGGAAACTTACGGACGTGAGGAAACTTACCATCTCTGCTAGTGACCAGGGTTTTGGTTACGGACGAGATTTCCGGTCCGGTTACCGAAACCCTGCTAGCGACACAAATTCTGTTGGACTCCGGCCAAATAGGCTGTTCGACTCCGGCCTATTTTTACTCTGAGTCACAACTCACAAGTAAATTTAATGTTAATGTCAGCTCCGCCCGCGCGCGGCTGCGCTCGCCTGCTACTGCCCGAGCTGCGCTTCCTGGAGCCGTCGCCGCTGACGGCCTTCACGCCGCTGTCCGGCTCCCACATTGCCTTTTCGAGCTGCAGATGGTTCGCCCGGGCCTAGGCGCCGCCAACGCTCTACGCTTCGCTGCAACACCCTGCTCGACGCCACGCCGTCGCTCGCATTCCACACCGCTGGGCTACTGGTGCCTCACCCGGGCTCTGCCGCCGCCGCTTCTCTACACGCCGTCGCTTGCCTCCCGCCACGCAGACCTCGTGGTGCTCGTGCTCCGTTGCGACTTGCGAGTCGTGCGCGCCAGCCTCGCCGCGTGCAGACCACGCCGCGCGTCAACGGCCTCTCGCCGAGCCGCCTCCACCTCGCTGCACCGCTTGGCCTTGTGTCGTGCCGCTGAGAACGCCATGCCGTGGCTGCGTGGGCCTCGTCGTGAGCTCGCCCTCGCCGCGCGCCACTGCTGGAACTCGCTAGCCCGACGTCCAGGGCCGCTGCTCCTCCTTCCCCCACTTTCTCAACTTGCCCAAACGACCATGCATGTGCAAAGAACTTGGATGGATGGAATGATTAGGTGATGGGAAATGCGATGGTGTGACATGCAGGGCTAGATTCTTCAAAAATGGATGGGATTTGGGGGAGAGGAGAAGGCATGAGGCTTTGCTTCTTCCTGGGAAGAAATGGCAATAGGAAGAACAGAGGGCACAGGGCTTTTTGTCTCCTGCCTTGTCCTGAGTTTTTTGCTATTATGGTACCCTCTAAGTTGGGCTTCGCTGAAACGGTACTTATACCGTGGGCTTCTCCCAAATAGTACCCTTGTTGTTAACACCTCTCCAAAATAGTATTCTCAGGGATTTGAACTAATTTTCATTTGATTTTTGAATTTTAACTCCTTCATATGACTAAACTGCCCCTGCTCATTTTGTTTCTTCCAGTTCCAGTAGCACGAACGAACTCTTCGATAGTGAAGACAGGGTCTTGCCCTTGGCGTGTGGTCCGATCACACCTGCCGCGTACGTGGTCCAATTGCCCCTGCCGACGTGCGACCGTCCCTGGCTGGCGTGCGATCGTCCGTGGCCTGGGGTGCGCGCACTCCCGTGCGATCCTTGCCGCACTCTTGCCTGGCGTTGACGGCGCCGTGCCGAGTATTCCGATCGGCCAGTCGGCGCGCCACCGTCGCCAATGAAACCCAAACGATGTGAAAAGAAGAAAATAAAAGTGATTAGGGTTAAACAAAATGAGCAGGGGCAGTTCAGTCAATTGGGGGAGTACAAATTCGAAAATCAAATTATTTGAGTTAAAATCCCTGAGAATACTATTTTGGAGAGGTGTTAACAACAAGGGTACTATTTGGGAGAAGCCCACGGTATAAGTACCGTTTCAGCGAAGCCCAACTTAGAGGGTACCATAATGGCAAAAAAACTCCTTGGTCCTTTTTTTATTTGGGCTGCTGTGGCGGTTAAGGTGTGATTTGTTTTTGGTTGTTGGGCTCCAAATGCAAAGTTTTGAGCTGTGTAGCAAATATGGTAAATGTTTGGATAATTATGTAAAATAAAATGGATGCAACTGCAGTGAAGTTCATGTCAGATAATTGCCTTAGGCTCAGTTACTTATCAAATTTGCTCTAGAAATTTGTCGTATTACACTTCTCCAACTTCGTCTTGTATTATTTGTTTGAAGGAAGTGAAGTACTTTGCCTAGAATGTTATTGATAAGTGTTGGTGTTCTTGATTTGTTGGTTAATTAATCTTTTCTAATTTGGCTAGCTTCACATACATGTTACTTTTAATTTCTAGGGTAAAACATTTTTAGTTCCATCTTTGCTAATAGATCAATGTTCTAAATCGTATTGAACACAAAGCATCAATATTTCATATTCATTGAATTAATGCAAATACACCAAAAAAGATAACAGTTCCGAATGCAACGCGTCAGTTTACATTATAATTCAGAGGTATATGTGTTCAAAGAGTAGTAGTGCTCTGTTTAATTTTTCTGAGCTAAAGAGGACAGAGAACCATGTGACAAAGTGACAATTGAGTTATTCTGAAGCATCATACTTTATTACAAGATATGCTTTCTTTCTCCCCTATAAATAGTTCATGTAACGATTGAAGGCTAGCTGAAATATCTGTCTCCTGGAATCCAAGACTTGATTTTTTTGGAGACAGACACCATGGATGGGATAGTAGCCACTGAACAACTAGCAAGAACAATGAGTCGCATGCTATCTTGCATGCATGTAGGTTTAGGAGGCATCAGGACCATATCATGTACAACATCTTCGAAGGTATGCATCTACTCCTTTTAATCTTGCAACCTAGCATACATTCTTCATTATTAAAATGAGAAAATAAAATGCTAACAACTGTCTACACTTGTACTTAAAGCATTTATCGAGTCTTCTTTGTGATTTGTTGCGCCCTGATTCAGATGGACTGGCCTTCTATTCCAACGAGAGGCAATGAATCCAAGGCACATTTCTTAAGCTTGCTGCACTCATGCTGATCTGCTAGCGTCAATTTTGACAACACTGTGCTTATGCCGATGTTGTTGCACATGTTCTCCGTTACTGACTATAACCCTTTTAGATTGTACCGATCCGCTACTACAACCAAATCCATAACCATCACTTCTACCTCCAACGTTTTTGCAGTGGCGGAGGCAGAAATAATTTTCAGGTGTGACAGGTTTATAAAGGTTAAACATATCAAAACTATGCAAGGGCTCACTAGAACATTATATAAATATAAATATATATATATATATATATATATATATATATATATATATATATATATATATATTACTTTGTGATCAGCAAATATAACAGAAATCCAAAAGTAAAGCATTGGCACTTAAAATACCTCACTAAATGAAGATTACATAGATAATTGAACATTATGGCAATTTCTTAGTTTTACCAAAAAACCAGTTCTTTTTGTTGTGAACATTATTTTGATTCTCTACAAGATTTATTCTTGATACCACGTAAGCCCATATCTCCCAAATATCTAATCTAATCCACGGACTTTTGCGCAAAAGGAAGGGTATCAGAGATTTGATGTGACATATCAGAAAAACTGTAATATGATCTCGGGTACTTGCTTCAAAAGTTTTATTTAATCAGTTCCATTTCATCAGTATGCATGTAAGTGACAATGTTAGCGACAGTCTTGTAGCATTCATTCAGAATATGGGTTTGCATCGGTGTATTCTTTTCTTGAAATTGTGCGCTAGTGCTTGACCCTATGATTAGTCACTATTATTTGTTGGATAGATTAAATTGTGTTCACAATGGCCGGCGGGCGACCATCAGACGACGGTACAAGAACCAGGACAAGGCTGACGACGAACCACGGGACAAATTGTGCGATTTGGTGTTTGCATGATTATAGAATCAATGTTGCATTTCAATCATTACATGCTAGATCAGAGCTCTTGCCTGTGGGTTACGACAGAGAATAGGTCTAGTATTGGTTTCCTGATGCGTGATCATTCTGCCCGCAACCTGTTCGGTACACAGAGCTATTGCCTGTTGTAAGGTCTTACGACCTCCCAGGACCTTTTACGACCGGTTAGAGTCGTTTACGACCGGTGAGAATCAAATACGATCGGTTCAGAGTACTTACGACCAATTCCGAACGCCTCAATCTCCTCCGATCGCTTTCTCAATGTGGTCGTAAAAACACTGTAGCAATTACGACCACTCCTCCTTATCGAGCGCTGTCTTCCTCCAGCCGCTCTCGAAAATACCGTGATCGTAAATCTTTACGAACACGCAGTGATGCTGGCGATCACCGTTCACCGTAGTCGAACACCCTTTCGACTACGTTCACTTCCTTCAACGTGATCGGAGTCGCTTCCGATCACGTACTAGCCTTCTCGGCGTAGTCGCTGCTCCTTACGACCACCTTCACCGTGGTCGTAGCCTTCTTCAACGTAGTCGAAGAATCACTGTTCCTTTGCCGTGATCGTAGCACCTCTCGATCACGCCTGCTGGAACTTTGCCGTGGTCGTAACTCCTCCCGATCACGCTTGCGGTGATCGTGAGTACTTCCGACCACGTCTTGCGCCAATCACACGATAAACACAAAGCTTTGTGTTTCTCCCTCTTTTTGGTATTTTCTCAATGGCTTGGTACTTCGAATACATGGCTCTAAGCCTCTTTTTATACCCGGCTGTCCTACTTCAACACGGGTTCTCAACACCTACTCCGACTCTGATTCTAATATGACTTCGACTAGGTTTCCACCTACGACTCTGAATTGCGGTTGCAATTCGACTTCGATTACACCCAAATTTTGTACATGACTCTAAAACAAGATTATTTACAACATTCTCTCCCTAATCTTGTTTTTCGACTTCGATCATGCCAATCTTCTTCTTCATCTCTGAAAACTTTATTCGCCCCAGCGACTTTGTCAATATGTCTGCTTTCTGTTCTTCGGTTCTGATATAGTTGATATCGATCTTCCCCTCCTCGACACAATCTCTGATATAATGATATCTTGTGTCTATGTGTTTGCTTCTATCATGTAGAACCGGATTCTTGCTCAGTGAAATAGCCGATTTGTTATCAACCCTGAGCGTTACCTTCTGAATTTTTTCATCTGACAATTCACTCAACAGTCGAGCGAGCCAGACCCCCTGACAAGATGCTGCGCTCGCTGCGATGTACTCGGCTTCACATGAAGATAATGCAACCACCTTTTGCTTCTGAGATTGCCAGCTGATCGGACTCTCCCCAAGCACAAACATTATGCCTGTCGTGCTCTTTCGATCGTCGACATCTCCCGCCATGTCGCTATCACTGTAGCCCGTCAGCTGCAAAAACTTTCCACCTCCTCTCTTGTACTGAATCCCGAGATTCAAAGTACCTTTGATGTATCTCAGGATGTGTTTCACGGCATTCATATGCTCCTGAGTTGGTTTCTCCATGAAACGACTTACGTATCCGACCGCAAACGAGATGTCTGGTCGGGTGTGCACCAGATACCGTAGACTTCCGACAATGCTCCTATAAGTCGTGGCATCAACTGGTGATCCTGGGCCTGTCTTGCTCAACTTCAGATGATTCTCCATTGGGATTTGACATGGATTGCACTCTTCCATACCCGACTTCTCCAGAATCTTTCGAGCATATCCCGACTGACAAAGTGTTATGCCGTTGTCGGTTTGATTTACTTCAATGCCGAGGTAGTAGCACAGAAGTCCCAAATCGGTCATTTTGAACAGCCTCTTCATCTCTTCTTTAAACCTCATAATCTCCTTCGAACTCGATCCAGTAATGATCAAGTCGTCCACGTAAACGCCCACAATCAGTCTGTTCTTCGCATCTCCCCTCGTGTACACAGCATGTTCAGAGTTGCTTCTTCTGAACCCGAGTGCCGTTAGACTTTTGTCAAGCTTCAAATTCCATGCTCGTGGTGCTTGCTTAAGTCCGTAGAGAGCTTTGTTCAGCTTCAAGACTTTCTCGGCTTGCTCCTTGGATTGAAAACCCGGTGGTTGAGAGACATAAACCTCCTCCTTAATGTCTCCGTTCAAGAACGCCGTTTTCACATCCATGTGGTGAATTTCCCATCCACCGTTTGCTGCCAACGCAAGAAGTAGTCGTATAGTCTCCATACGAGCTACTGGGGCAAAGACTTCTTCGTAGTCGATGCCTTGTTTTTGAACATACCCTTTCGCCACAAGTCGTGCTTTGTGTTTTACGACTTCTCCCTTGGAATCCTTCTTTACCTTGAAGATCCACTTTAAACCGATTGCTCGATGACCCTTTGGCAAATCGGTGAGTTCCCAAGTGTTGTTGTCTTCAATGGATTTCAGCTCTTCCTGCATAGCAGTTCTCCAATGTTCATCTCCCGTCGCTTCTTCATAGCTTTCGGGTTCTTCAGCTGTTGTGTACAGTAACAACTCATTCATCTGTATTGGCTCAGTTCGAGCATAGATCTCATCAATGCTCCTCATCTTCGGCACCCTGCCGTCTTCTTCATCTTCAGTATCAGGTGAGGCTTCCTGATTATTCGCATCAATCGTGTTCGAGCTTTGAGGTATGGTCATAGCTTCTTCCTCCATTGTCGTATTGTCGGTATCGACTTCTTCGACTTCAAAAGTTATCCACTCCGACTTATCTTTCTTAATGTTCTGGTGTTCTTCCCACTCCCAATGTTTGTCTTCTTGAAAAACCACATCTCTGCTTACATGAATCTTCTTTTCGACCGGATCATAGCACCTGTATGCCTTGGTGCCTGGTTCCGAGCCAAGATAGATCATCCGTCGGCTCCGGTCGTCTAGCTTCTTGAGATAAGTGGATGGCTTCACATGGGCTAAGCATCCGAAGACCCTTAGATGCTCGACATTAGGTTTTCTTCCCGACCATTGTTCATATGGAGTGACTCCATCCAGTGATCGCGTGGTCGCACGATTTAGCAGATAGACGGCATGTCTTACTGCTTCTGCCCAAAATCTCCCGGGCAGAAATCGGCTCTTCAGCAGACTTCGTGCCGTTTCGACCACGGTTCGGTTTCTTCTTTCTACGACTCCGTTTTGTTGAGGCGAGTACGGAGCCGTGAAGAACCTTGCAATGCCCTTCTCTTCACAGATTGAGTCAAACTCTTTTGCGAGAAATTCTCCTCCTCGATCAGACCTGACCGCTTTTACCCTCTTGTCGACTTCGTTTTCGGCAAGAGCAATAAACCTCCGAAAATTCGACTTTGCCTCATCCTTGCTCTTCTGCATGTACACCCACATGGCTCTAGAGTAGTCGTCCATGACTAGCATGAAGTACTGGTTTCCAGCGTCGGTGCGGGGTGTGATCGGTCCGCATAAGTCGACGTGAACCAGCTCGAGTGGTTGTGAGGCTCTAAACTTTGTTTGCTGTGGGAAGCTGCTACGAGTTTGTTTCGCCACCAGACAACCTTCGCAGACTTGCTCTGGGTGGTCGATTGTCGGTAATCCGACCACCATCTCTTTTCCTGCCATCGCTCTGAGACTTTGGAAGTTTATATGACCAAATCTCTCATGCCACAACCAGGCGGGATCTTCAATTGTGGTCTTCAAACACTTCTGCTTGCATGTTTCGATCTTGATCTTGTACAAACGGTTCACAGTCCGTTGTACCTTCATCAGCAGACGTTCGCTGTGGTCGAACACCTTCAGATAGTTGCCTTTGAGCTCAATTCGACAATCTTCTTCAGTCAATTGTCCAAGACTTATGATGTTGCTCCGAAGACTCGGTATGTAATATACATCCGAGAGCTTTCTTCGACTTCCATCTTTGCATTGCATCAGGATTGTGCCTCTCCCTTTTATCTGAACAGTAGAGCCGTCTCCGAACTGTACTTTTCCGAGCACACTCTTATTTAATTCGTAAAACATCGAGTACGTACCCGTCATGTGGTTGCTGGCTCCGTTGTCGAGATACCAGTCTGCCGTCCGCTCTTGAGTCTGCTCTCCTTTCTCCAACAGACTCGGAAACACTTTCTCCTCGTTTAATAGAACCATTGTCGGTTCGTCTGCAGTGCAGAGCGACAACAGCAATGTCGGCTCTTTGTGCTCATCCGTTTGAGCCAGGTTTGCTTCCTCTACTTTCTTCTTACTCCGGCAATTCGCAGCATAGTGACCATACTTCTTGCAGTTATGGCACTGGATGTGGCTCCGACATTCGGCTGCGTAGTGCCCAAACTTCTCGCACGTGTAGCACTGGACATCAGACTTGTCGGTCTGACGGTCGCCGCCTCCACGACCACCTCCTCGACCACTTCGTCCACGACCTTTGTGATCGAAGCCTCGACCTCGTCCATGAGATGCACCGCGGCCGGTCGATGTGCCACGACCACGACCACGACCGCCCCTTGATGTCGATTCTCCTCGGTTCTTCGTGTCTTCCTTTACAAACAATGCTTGTTGGTTGTAAGGCCCTTGTCCTTCATTGTCGGCTTGATAACTCTTCAGAAGCTGCTCGTGTGCTTTGAGCGCTCCAGTTACCTCCTCAACCTTCATCTTAGAGAGGTCTTGCGAGTACGTGAGTGTAGTTACGACCGAGAGAAACTTCTCTGGTAGTACTCGTAGATACTTCTTCACCGCCACCTCGTCTTTCAAGTCGTCGCCGAGAGATTTGATCTCGTTTACAACTTCGTTAAACTTCCCAGAGAACTCCTCCACAGTCTGGTTCTTTCCCATCTTCAATGATTCAAACTCACTCCTCAATGTTTGAAGTCGAACTTCCTTCACTCGATCTACTCCTTGGTGCATTATCTGCAGAGTAGTCCAGACGTCTTTCGCCGTCTCCTTGCCGACTAGCTGCCACATCATCGAGTCGGGCACAGCTTGATAGATCGCTGCCATCGCCATCTTGTCGAGACGATCATCGAGGACCATGTCCTTCTCCTTCGGTTCAACCGCACCCCAGACTCCCTGTGCGATCATGTTGACCTTCATCTTCATCGCCCAGATCGGGTAATTATCCGAACTGAGGATCGGGTACTGCAGCGACACGCTTTCCTTCATCTTTGAAGCCTCCGCCATGGTTCACCGAGGCTCTGATACCAACTGTTGTAAGGTCTTACGACCTCCCAGGACCTTTTACGACCGGTTAGAGTCGTTTACGACCGGTGAGAATCAAATACGATCGGTTCAGAGTACTTACGACCAATTCCGAACGCCTCAATCTCCTCCGATCGCTTTCTCAATGTGGTCGTAAAAACACTGTAGCAATTACGACCACTCCTCCTTATCGAGCGCTGTCTTCCTCCAGCCGCTCTCGAAAATACCGTGATCGTAAATCTTTACGAACACGCAGTGATGCTGGCGATCACCGTTCACCGTAGTCGAACACCCTTTCGACTACGTTCACTTCCTTCAACGTGATCGGAGTCGCTTCCGATCACGTACTAGCCTTCTCGGCGTAGTCGCTGCTCCTTACGACCACCTTCACCGTGGTCGTAGCCTTCTTCAACGTAGTCGAAGAATCACTGTTCCTTTGCCGTGATCGTAGCACCTCTCGATCACGCCTGCTGGAACTTTGCCGTGGTCGTAACTCCTCCCGATCACGCTTGCGGTGATCGTGAGTACTTCCGACCACGTCTTGCGCCAATCACACGATAAACACAAAGCTTTGTGTTTCTCCCTCTTTTTGGTATTTTCTCAATGGCTTGGTACTTCGAATACATGGCTCTAAGCCTCTTTTTATACCCGGCTGTCCTACTTCAACACGGGTTCTCAACACCTACTCCGACTCTGATTCTAATATGACTTCGACTAGGTTTCCACCTACGACTCTGAATTGCGGTTGCAATTCGACTTCGATTACACCCAAATTTTGTACATGACTCTAAAACAAGATTATTTACAACATTGCCTGTTTGGTTTCCTGGTGCATGTCATTTGCCAGACCAGTGGGAGTTGCCATCATGCATGCAGCGTTGGAAAGGTGACCAATGGCAGCGACTCCTTTGGCAGGAAGGCGCGCTATTGATCAACCAGCAGTGATGCCCATACTAAACAAACAACAGTCATGCGACCTTTGTTCTTCGCAGTTCCCAGTTTATACATACTGGTATACACTTTATTAGTTAAATATCACGCAAGTGTGGCCGTCTTGACGAGAGGTAGAATATTCGGAAAACTACTAGCATCGGCGTGTGGTACTGTTGGGTTGATCTCTTGGCTAACGACTTCCGAGATTTCAGGGAGGCCTCCGCCTCCACTCGCGCGTCTTGATCGGGGGCGCTACCAACCTACTTGGTTTCGGTCCCAGTCACCTAGCGCCACATAAAAACAAGGGTTTTCAGCAGGGCTAGGTTACGCGCAGAGCTAGGCCACGAAAACCGGACGAAGACCGGAACTTCTCCTTCCCCGTCCACGGCATCAGCTTCTCCGACGCCGGCCGACCACCTCTACGCCGTCAGCCACCTCAGTATCACCGCGCCACCGACCACCTTTCCTATGGCTTCTTCGAGTTCGGGTATGTGACGCTTCCGCTCTAATGTTTTAACTAGGTGTTCATGATTTGATCTAGGGATTAAAGTTTTATGTTGATGTTTAGACTTAGAACTATTTACAGGTACAAGCTTCAATTCGCCTTTGAGCTTTCATGCTCAGGGGCGGAGGCAGCTATGTGGCAAGGTTTGGCAGCCGCCATACCTACAAAAGACTAGTATGTATTATGTATATATACGTGAAAATAAAACACATCAATACATCATGTACTGCTGTACTACTAGCCGATTGGCTGCTCCGAGCCTCCGACTGTTCGTATTCCCGAAAGGTCGAAACCGATCAGAACTCCCCTCGCGGTCTGGGCCCTTTTTGCCTTTAAACGCTAGCTCCATCCCTCAGCCTAAAAAATCTCCGATCCAAATCTTCCAATTCCAAGTTCCCATCCAAATCATCCAATACGTGCAGGGCAGGAGGTAATCATCCAAATCATTCAAACGCTATCTCCGATCCAAATCATCCAATACGTGCGTGCGGCCGGTGTCCGCGGCGAACTACAAGTCCTTTCAATTCGTGGGCGCTCGGGACCGCGAGCAAGCAAGGAGCGAGGCAGCGAGCGCGTGTTTGGTCGTGTACTTTCGGGTTTTGCTGTTTCGGTGTAGTGAAACGGTTGCCGATTTACCGTGATTCATCGGGGTCGGGAGGGGTGCCGCGCGCGTGCAGAGGCGGCGACCGGCGAGGCGGCAACTCGGCGCCGACGCGGTAGCCGGCCGGACAACGGCTGCCGGTTGCGAGTCTTGAGTACAATTGTACAACGAATCAACATCAACGATGGCACCACCAAAGAAGAAGAGCAAATACGTAATGAAAGGTATTTTCTAATTTAGATTGTAATTAGATCACCTTTTCATGTTAATTAATTTACCTAGGCTGTACATCATCACGCACGGACGTTGGACGTACTGAGTACTGACGTACGGTTGGTCTAGTTAACATAGATGATAAATTGGTGATCAATTATCTATGTAATCTTCATTTAGTGAGGTATTTTAAGTGCCAATGCTTTACTTTTGGATTTCTGTTATATTTGCTGATCACAAAGTAATATATATATTTATATAATGTTCTAGTGAGCCCTTGCATAGTTTTGATATGTTTAACCTTTATAAACCTGCCACACCTGAAAATTATTTCTGCCTTCGCCACTGTTCATGCTGGCTTTTACTTGCTTCCTTTTTGCGTTCTGTTCCACGCTTATCGCCTGGTAAGTCGAGTCTCTTTCTTCTTTTTGAAAGCGTGGTTAGTCGAGTCTTGATCCCACATCAGCGTAGACAATGACAACGCCACTGCTTGGCTCGAACGCAAGCATTGTATTCGTCCGGTCAGTCAACTTGTGTTGTCAGCTGTGTGACGCCAGAGCAAGCTTTTCTTCTTGTTGGCATCTTGTGTGTTGTGTGAAAGAAAGAAAAGCATATTATTATTCTTCCTCAGGCTTAGCGGAGCCTGGGTCCTATCAATTATTTTTGCCGACACCCTATCAACAACACTACATTTCCTCCTCTCTTCTCTACCCAACTTTCCCCGAAAATCTTTCGCTGCACCATTGTTGTCCAATAGCCAGCGTGTGGCCACACGGAGCAACAAGAGCCGGTACGTACATACTTACAACTATGGCACGAATTTATTCTTGATTTTCCATGAACATAGTTCGTGAGTGGAATTTTCAGATATCTGAGATACTATCTTGGCAGCAGCAACTAACTTGTACTTCTATTTCACTTGCCTCAGCGTGCTTCACCTCGACCTTGGCCGCTTTGTCTTAGCCGAACTTTACTTTCACCTCGATGGCATCTCCTTGACTAGAAGCTCCCCCTAACTCAACGAACTCACTTCGACGAGCTCTAACACGCTTCGATTGCTTGGACTCGGCGTGGTTCACTTTGACCTCGAAGACTTTTGCCTCAACCACCTTACACCCACCCTCCAGGGTCGGGTCTCCAATAAGCACTAACTTCTCTTTTTTAGATGGGAGACTCTGATGTTCCTGCCGTCCCGATTAGGCCCGAGAGACTCTGATATTCCCGCCAACCCATCCAGGCCTAGGAGACTCTGATGTTCCTACCGCCCTGACTAGACTCGGGAGACTCTGATGTTCCTGCCACCCCGACCAGGCCTGGGACTCCGATGTTCCTAACAGTAGACACTAATGTTCCCGCTTTCCATACTGCATTCAGGTGTGCCTGTTTTGCGATTCTTGTCTATTGACAGTAGCTGACTTCAGCAAGGCCATAAAGAACTTCAAAGAACGTGCTTCTGGTTTCTAAGAACGTGCTTCTGGTTTCTACAAGAAGTTGCGGGCAACATGTCTTGAGGTGTATGTTACTAAAACATTGGGTGGAATTATGAGTATGAATGATCTTGTAATTTGATCTTCTGTTTGTTGCAAATAGCTACTTCCTATAATTGAAGGATAATTGTATTTGTTATATAACTCTAATATCTATGTATGATTAATCTGCACATGATAATTTGACTCTACCGAAATAAGTGATAGAGATCCTTCTTTTTTCTTTTGATTACTGTGAGATTTTTTAGAATTTTTTTACGATTATTGTGGGATTTTTTGCCTCAAAACAAATAAGGTGCCTTCAATATTACCAGTTATTTTTATTTATATAGATCGTATTATCTGGGTTTTATGTGAGATGCATTTCCGGCATGCGTACAACACCACCTTTTGCGCTCCTAGCATCTTGATTTGTTCTCGTAGTACATAATGCATATTTCACATTTACTGGTCCCATCTTTGCTTTGTTGCAATAACTTTTTTACTCAAGGCATGCATGAATATATGTTTTCTTCCTAATTATCATCCAAATTTGTGACCTTTGGATTAGAGATCAAGGGGTCCTTGTTTTTAAAGGGAAGATATTTTTTTCAAGGGGGAGGGGGTAGAATTCAAGGGAAGGAGGGAGAATTCATGACCATTGGATTTCTAATCTAATGATCCTAAATCTGGATAATAATTAAGAAGAAAACATCCGGATGACGTTTAACAAAACCCTTTTTTGTTTTAGTTTGTGTGTTTAACAGGTTGCTAATTCTATTTATGTTTTAAACAGCTTTCCGTTTGCCTGATTGGTGGGCCGATCTCTCTAATGCAACCTGTGAGCTCGCAGAAAAAATTACATGGTCTGCTTTTACATGAGGCGTTGGTGAAAACCTACATGGTCTGCTTTACAACTATTGGTGGGCTCCATAATTAATTGGTACATGCATGCTTTTGCTGCAATTATTTGCGCGTGGGCTCTTCTCATCTGATATTGCGAAACAGAAGTACTAGTGCGAAGAGACATGGCAGCCACATGACTCCACCACCACTCCCACCAGTGTATTATGCTAGAGGATTATTCTCCATGTCTGCACGGCTGATGCTAATACGCCGCGCAAACTATTTGTAGCAACATGTGGTTTCTTTTGCTTTGTTCTAGCATCAAGGAGAAAAGAGACATCTTCGAACTTGCTGTGCGCCCATTTCCGTAAGCCCCATCTTCTCCGGGAGCAGACAGAGCAGAGACATTCCATAGGAAACAGGGAGCAATGGCTGAGTCTGCTTTTACTGCTGTGGCTGGGAGCGTGAGCAACATCGCTGTTCAGGAGACCACATTATTATGTGGAGTGACCACTGAAGTGGAGTTCATGAAAGATGAGCTGAAGCGGCTGCAGTGCTTCCTTAAGGACGCTGATGACAAGAGGAGGTCAGGAAATGCAAGTGTTGCTAACTGGGTGAGCCAGATCAGGGATGCAGCATATGAGGCTGAGAATATCATCGAAGTTGCGGAGTACATGCAGAAGAGAAACAGGATCAAGAAGGGCTTCCTTTTTAGATAATGGTAGATTAAACAACCGGCTTCTTCCTTCAAAAAGGAATCAGGCCCCAAGTTCAACACAAAAGAATACCACACAACAGCTGACCAAAACAACCAAGATAACACAAACCAGTTTTTAACCAAAGACTAAACACTCAGTCTAAGGGCACAAGGCCAACCAAAAAAAGCTGAACAAAGCAGAGCCGCAGTCTCTAACTTCCGGCACCCTTGGAAAATAAACTTCTTCAAGACTTCACTCCTTTGTAAAAGCCCCCACTGCCGCAGCCAATGCGTTACTCTGAACATGACCTTGCGTAGTTGAATCCTGGGTGCCATTTCAACGTATGCTCGCTTACCGAGCGACTTGATTACCTTTCATAAAATTGGTGTTGAAATTCAACGAATAAAAAGGAAGATAATTGAGTACATGAGAGTGCAAACCGTCTGAAAATTGTTGAGTTGGGTAATACTTCAATAGAGAATGGTCATGTTAACGATGAATTTCCTCAAGATTACCATCTCATGCATCAAACGTTTGAAGATGATGTTGTCATTGTTGGTTTTGAGGAAGAGTGCAAGGAAATAGTGGAAAAGCTAGTTGACCAAAAGAGCAAGCTTAGTGTTATCTCCATAGTTGCCATGGGTGGGGCGGGAAAAACTACACTCGCCAGAAAAGTCTATAATTCATCTAGAATTAAAGAGCAGTTTGTCATAGTTGCTTGGGCCACTGTATCTCAAAAGTTCAAGGGCATTGATTTACTGAAGGACATTATGAAACAAATAATGGGGGTCAGGGATGAGTCCAGAGCAATTGATCAGATGCAGGAGTATGATGTGGGAAAGAAGATCCATGAATTTCTATTGCACAAAAGATACTTAGTAGTGCTTGATGATGTGTGGACTACAGATACATGGAACCAAATAAATAGAAGCGTTAAAGTCTTTCCAGATGCAAATAACGGTAGTAGAGTACTGTTAACCACACGAAAGGAAGAGGTTGCAAATCATATTCAAATGCCAACCCATGTCCATGATCTGAAGCTCTTGGATGAAGAGAAAAGTTGGGAGCTTTTTAGTAGCAAAGCTTTGCCGTCATACAAAAGTTCTACGATTTGTAATCTAGATGAGTTTGAAGAACTAGGGAGAAAGCTTGCAAAGAAATGTAATGGCTTACCACTTGTGCTTGCAGTTCTAGGGGGTTATCTATCAAAGAATCTAAATATAGAAGCATGGTCGGATGTGCTTTTGAGTTGGACATCAACGGAAGATGGGCAAGTGATAGGAGAGATACTAGCTCGCAGTTACAATGACTTGCCGAGTCATTATATAAAATCTTGCTTCCTCTATCTTGCTACTTTCCCTGAGGATTATGTTATATATGTGTCGGATCTTATCGAATTATGGATAGCTGAGTGCTTCATTCCACATACACCAAAGCACAAACAGGAAGAAACAACACGCAAGTTTGTAACTGAGTTAGCTCAAAGAAGCTTGGTCCAAGTAGTTAGGAAAAGCAGAGCACATAGATGGATCGACAGAATAAGGATTCATGACATTTTACGTGACTGGTGCATAGAAGAAGCAAGACAATATGGTGTTCTTGATGTCATTGACAAAATTGCAGGTCAAGCTTTATCTCCGCTCTTTGTATATTGCAATGTATTTCCCAGTATGTTGATTTCTTGCTGACATATGGATTTACTCCAAAAAAATTGTAGGTCAAGCTGGTGCATCATCATCCAATACAATGAGATCCTATCGTTCTTCTTTTCAGAACTTCTGTAATGATAAGATTTTCCAGGCAACACCTAATATCCGAACTCTGCTTGGCTTTGGACTTCCATCAATGTCCCTACCTAAGCTGAGGTTTCTGAGAGTTCTTCATATACAAAATTCAAGGCTAGAGAATTTCTCTAGGGCAATTGGTGGCTGCACTCACCTAAGGTGTCTCAGGTTGAGAAACTGTGGAGAGGTCACGCTCCCTTCTTCAATTGGACAACTCCTTTACTTGCAAACTATAGATCTGAGAGGCACAAGATTGGACACGTTGGTACCAAACTCCCTGTGGGCTATTCCTGGTCTAAGGCATGTTTACCTTGAAGGGGCGTTTTCTCCACCAAGGAGTGTCAAACAAAAAAAGCTTCAGACCTTATGTTTATGTCCTCTGGTTGCTGATGATAAATATTTCCGGAGTGACATGGTGACGTTTTTGGGCCAAATGACTAAACTAACTGACTTGTACTTGATCGTGAGACCCATGCCAGCGGAGATGATTAAAATATTGGCAAAAAACATGCCTCATCTGATTGATATTTGTCTTGATAAATTCAATGTGGTCGATAAGTTTCCTGAGAGCCATCTCCTCCCACAGAGTCTACGGAGGCTCACTCTGGATGCTAACGTCATTAAAGAAGACCCGATGCCGATCCTAGAGAAGCTTCCCTGTCTTGTGGTACTGCGGTTGGCTGGCTATGAAGGCCGGATTGTGTCCTACTCCACCCAAGGATTCCCTCGGCTGGAAGAGTTGTACCTTGAGCGGTTTTCCAGTGAGGAGTGGAGGATAGAGGTCGGGGCAATGCCAAGGCTCTCCACACTGTCATTTCATTATTGCAACAAGATGAGTAAGCTCCCCGAGGGGTTGCTGCACCTACCGTCCCTCAAGGAGCTAAGTCTGGAGCTCATGTCCCAGATTTCTCAAGATGATAGCACTTGCCAAGAGCTGCAGCGAAAAGGATGCAAGGTTGGTAACTATGTCCCGTCCCCTGCTTGTCATTCTTTCACTTTCTTTGATTTGACTAGTATTTGCGTTCACGACTTTTAAGTGTGTCATACAAATATTTGCAGTGCATGGAAACAAGCAGCAATATGCTCAATGAATGCCATTTAACTTATTTGTGACTTTCTCTACGTTGTTACCTTGTTTGTTTGGCGAATTTACTGGTTGGGTTCATTTTTTTTTGTCATAACTGGGATCATTTTCTTTTGGCGAAATTTGCTCTATGTCATATATCTATCTACTATATACTAATTGGAAGCTCCTCTAGAGTTCTTGATCACGTTAATCCTATGAGGTAAAATGTGGCTAGAAATTTCTACATTAACCAGAAAATTCTTGAAATTCCCATGTTACTAAAAAAACATCCTGACCATCTATTGGTGTATTATACGGTGTAGATTAGTTATGGTTATTACCATGATTTACCGAAATGTGCACAACTCATGCTGTCAAAGCTATATCGTGATGAAAAATGTTAATGCATATGTCTCCTAGCCGTCTACATCATGGACTCGTGTAGAAGTTGGGAAGCTTCACGCATCTAGGCAAGACACTGCTCAAATTAATCCATATTGGAAATTAATGCTCTTTACTTTTGGAAATTAAACAGAAGTTAAAAAAATCCTAAATTCCTAATAGTTCATATGAGCATATTGATCTCCCCACACCACAGTACGCTCAAATTAATCCATATTGCTTCCAGACTGAAAATTTTAAAACAATTAGATAAAAGGGAAAACAATAGAGATTCGTACGTTAATAAGAAGAAAAGAAAACATTTGCCCATCTATTCATTTTTTTAACAGGTATAATCTTGAGCTTAACAAGCATGTTACGTCTAATGTCCTCGTATAGAAAGACATACTTAATCGGACACGAAAAAATGATGCAACACACAACCAAATCATAACTCGGAAAGAAGACATGGCCAAACAAAAACCATAATTACCAAGAACATAATCCGCATGGAGGAGAGGAAAAAAATGATGCCACACACGGCCTCCACAAATTTATAAGATTGATGGGCTCTGAATTCTTGATGGAGCTGGATTTGGTGCTCGTTATATAACTTGCATGTATGTATGGCATGAAGTATATACTATCGGAGATCGATTCCTCCCCATAATTTTGGGAGAGATAAAAGCTAGAAATTCCCATATTAATCCATAAGAAGAAAAATAGCTAGGAATCATTCATCTATAACAAAGACCTGCCCAAATCAACATCAAGTGGCAGAATGCACGTGTGTACAAACTACTACATTAGCAAGTAGAAAGTAGGCCGTTCCCGAGGTCAATAAAACATTTTTTTAGATTCACACGAGAAAGTTTAGATACAAAGCTCATCATAATGTTAAAGATAAATTTTGAATTAAAGGTGAATCCATGATTAAACTATACTTGGAAACAAAGTTAAGTCAAATTCGGAATTGCTTTTAATAAACATAAATTCAGATTAAAAGTATAATTTGGTGTTATATAACTTCGTATTTGGAACTTAAAGTATACCCAAATAAAGTTAATTAGAAATTAAATTTAATGTAAAATAAAATATCTATTGGATTTACATAGAAATTACATGTGTTTTGTAAAATTACTAGTGTACGTAGGTGCGCGATCGGTTGATGCAGCAAGTCAACTTTAAAAATTCCAAAAAATATTCTCCATGTACTTCTCAATTTACTTATGTATAAAATTTTAATTTCAATTTCACTCGGAGTCAAGAGTAACAAAAATGAGAAAATTCTCACAAATGATAAATAAAAAGAAAAGGGGAAAAAAAGGAAAAGAATGACAAAAATGAAGTCTGAAGTTGAAATTTTAAAGGGCGCTACAATACTCCATAGACTACATCATCAATTTTTTCAGAATTTTTCATATTGGTTTGATACTTCAACCAATGATGGGTTGCATGATTACACCCTAAGGTGGTTGCACTTAATGTGTTGTATATAGCTGATCTAACGTATAGGTTCGATACAAATTAGAATCTAGGGACGACGTGTCATTTTTAAAGTATAACTCTGAATGGAAGTCGCATAGGCAAGAATTAAAGAATAAATTTGGAATATATATATATATATATATATATATATATATATATATATATATATATATATATATAGAGAGAGAGAGAGAGAGAGAGAGAGAGAGAGAGAGAGAGAGAAATTCAGAGTATATATTAATGTTGGAATAAATACCGAAACAAAGCTAAATTTTTCACTGAAATTATAAATTCAGTATAGTTCCATTTAAAAATCAATATAGAAAACTTTCAAAGTTGTCTACAGAAATTCTATACATAAATATAAAATAGTTCCATATTAACAGTAAATTAGAATTTCTATGTTTTCCAATATTCTATTTTACTCATGCATTCATTTTGTATTTCCATGTTTTCATGTTCCTATAGATTTTTTTGTTACTGCGTTCCAAACATGTCACATCAAAGTAAGGCAATCAAAACACTATTTTACAAACATATAATGATTTTTAGACTTTAAAAAGAAAAAATACACATCTTCTAATTTGCTTGCACGTGCAGGCACATGGGTTGAAGACTAGTTGGTCAAATCTAGAATTCAAAACTACCTTATTGTGAACATGCCACTGCTTTATGGGGGGTTTTGTCTTAAAATGCCACTTCCGTCACATTCCGTTGGCCAGCCGGCTCATCAACGCTCTTGACCGGTATAAAATGACTATGCTACCCTCAGTGGTACAATTCATAAAAGGGAAATGCAATTGGACAGTGGAGGGAATAGCTGGTGCCAAAAATTTTAGTTGGCCAGCAGATTGGTCGGAAACTTGGAAAGGTTGGCACCAAAAAAATACCAGATAGCAAACTGCAATCATCACTTGATTAGTAGCGCATAACCTTCAATAAACATGCCTTAGACATAACAAAATACTCCCAAGGATTCTGACATCACAAAATACATCTCAAGTAGTACATCATCTAACTTAACATACACGTTTGTGGTTTGTAATTTGACGTCACAAAATACTCCCAAGGTTCCTGACATTACGAAGTAGATCACATTGTCTGATCTAACAGCACATAACACATAAATTCAAGCAGTTGCTAGTGGTTGGACAGATTTTTTAGTAACTCTAAGTGGCTTGATTCCAGGGTTGAATAATAGATGCAGCTGTTGATGGTGTGGCTGCACTGTTGCTTGGTGTGGCTCAATTTGTACGAATCTTGAGCATCATCCTTGGACCATATTTCCGAGCAGTACAACATAAATAAATCAGAACATTTCAACATTTTTCAACATGCATGTGTTGGAGGCTTTGCCTCAGAATCTGATGAAGTGAGTTGGAGAGAAGCGCGTAGGGGAGAGGAGTGAGATAGAGAGACAGCCAGGGGCATTTACCGTCATTTTGTAAACAATCTGACATGGCTTTCTCATGGTCATGGCTGGCCAATAGAATGTGACGGGAGTGTCATTTCAAGAAGAAAAGTCCCAAAGCAGTGGTATATTGACAATAAGACAGTTTTGGATAGCATTTTTAGAATTTCAGGTTTGGCCGATGGCATACAACAAATTTTCCTATGAATTCGATAAATTGGTGTCATTCTCTTGTATGCTTTACGCAGGTGATAAATTGGAATCAACAACCTTGATGAATGCACGAGTCGAAGATTTCTGCAGGATGTGTCAGGGACTCCTCGATTATCCTTCATGGATGCATTCGTCTTCCTTTATAAACTATGGTTTTTTTAATTATCTCCGGTATGTTCGCGTGTTGGCCGTTAATATACTGCATTCTATTTGCTTCTATGTAATAATAAAAATAATAAACACGGAGCGCAGAACCTGTGCTTCATGGTGACTAGTTGAGTGCTCGTGTGTTGCTATGGAATAAAAACATTCAACAGACATGGATATATAAGGGAAACACATATCTGACATTTCATGAAATATTAACAAAGGAAAACATTTGATGTTGGATTGATTTTTAACAAACAAAAAAATATTGTTGTAGCCTCCCAATTTTTTTATTAAAAGAAGATAAAGGTAAGTTATCACTTCAGTATGTTCATCCTAACTCTTTTAACATGTATGTCTTACTTTGAAAATGCTAGTTCACATCATACTCTAGAGGAAATAAAACAAATATAAATAGCAACAATAGCAGCAAAAAAAGAGTCAATGGAACTGGAGGTGCTCAGCATATTATGATACAAATAAACATCAAATCATCATCACACGTAGCAATATTCGCTTAACAGGAAGCTGTCATTGCCAATACTGAGATTCTAAGTACTTGAGTGTATGTGTATATGCGTGCATGTGTGAGAGCAGTATATCGCCCCCCACATAAACCAATGGAGAGAGAGGCAATCCTTGTAAACGTACTCAGATTTGATAAAATTATCACAACAACATCCAGTTCCTGTGTGTGTGCACATATGAACGTATGAATAGATATATAATTTCCTAGCAGACCGGTGGGAATCACATCAAGAAACAAAAAAAAAATTGTTGTAGCCTAGGCTACAACCACTATCTTCAACCACTGGATACGACCACAATCTTCAACCACTCACTATGACCACAGTCTTCGACCATTTGCTACAATCACAGCACCTCGACTACATCTCCGACCATACAGGTCTTCTAGCACCGAGGTTGACTGTAGCTACGACAATTAACCGTCAACCATTGTAGCTACGACCACTGGCTTCGACCACGGGCAACAACCACAGGCTACGATCACTGGCTACGACCACAAGATATGACCACCGTCTTTGACCACAGGCTACAACCACAGGCTAGGACCATGAGCTATGACCACTAGCTACGATCGCAGTGTTTGACCACAGTCTTTGACCACTCGCTACGACTATAGTCTTCGACCACTGGCTACAACAACCTCATATATAAAGACACCACCCTATTCACACAAAATCGTCTCACCAGACTTTTTTTTAACCTTTTTCATACAAAGAAATCTTACTAGACTACTAATATCTCTACATGTAGCTTTTACTTTCATGGCATACTCGAAGGTCATGAACCTATCTCCTCTCAAGTAGCATTGTAGAAGAACTGACAATGTTTTTAGAATAAAAGCTGGTCAGAGATAGAGGAGGCAAGATGATGCATACCCTCCAGCTTCATGGCCTAAGGTCATAGGGAAAACTGGAGTTTGCCCCTACATGAATTCAAGCAAAATCACACAAAGTTAGCCACTGATCTATGCATGTCTACATCACCATTTCCCAATCAGAAAACATAAAACTATGAGAAAATTATAAGATGTGGAACCATGCACACCTTGGCCTCCCAGAATTAGATATTGGTGTGGCAGAGCGCAATGTAGAGGATCTTGACGCGCAACTCCATGGCCTACGGTAGCACCACCTCCACCTCCTCGATTGACAGCGGCTTCTCGACCTCCCATGCCATCATGGTTGCAAGCACGGATCCAAGAACCAAACTGATTAGCCCTTACTCACATCAATTTCTGAGTTTCTTTACACAAATATTAAATTTAGAGGAACTAATTTTTAGAGGTTTTGATGAACTATTCTTAGAACAACCGAAAAGATCCAAAAGATTATTCGGAAAAGAAGATGAAGAAGAAAGAGGGTTCAAGAAACTATAGAGACAACGAGCGAACCTTTGCACTTGATCACCTACCCGGTGGCCGCCATTCCTCTCCCACCACAAGAACAAATCGATCACTCCAGAGAGCTAAAAAAAAGTGACCTTTTTGTTGTCATGATCGCGATCGGTCTTGCGGATTTCCACGGTGGTGTTGAAGCCGCCCCTCGTCCGCATCCACTGACATCTTATAGCCCTTGTGGCAGACCTTCGCCTGCTCGTTCGGCCGATGAGACATCCTCACCTTGCCTCCGCTGCCTCCCCAAACCCTAGAGAAAGGGAAGCCAAAGAAGAAGATGATGGTGGTCGCTAGATTTGGCGACGGCGCAGGGAATGGGAGAAAATATCAGAGAGCAGAAACATCAGGGAGGGAACAAGCGGAAAGGTGGGGAAGGAGTCAGATGATGAGGAGGGAATAGGGAGGAGGAGGAGTGGGGGGGAGGGGGAGGAGGCGGCGGCGAGCAAATGCGGTGGGGAGGAGGAAGCGGGAAGATGGGAGAGAAGGCGGTGGGCAGATGCGGTGGGGGAGGTGGTGACGAGGGGATGCAGCAGTGGGAGTTGACGAGAGAATGGACAGTTTGTGAGCGTAGTGGGGAGCGATTTGGAAAGCGACAGTTTGCAGCTATGTATATTTGATCGGACGGCTAGGGAGAGTCGAGGTAGAATGGACAGCTGCAGAGGGCTGAGAAAGAACGCACCAACGACCACCAACTCACATTTATAAGTAGTAGAGATACTGTCAGAATTACTTGTAGATTGAGATTTCCAAATACAACGTTTGTGCTGCTAACACCGCTGTGTTAATTACATAATCTCTTTGCATGATTTTTGGTTGAAAAATAACTGGTTTGGCATCACCGAAATAGTTATGTAGTTACGTATGAACCAAAGGGGTTGCTGTTGCCGTTAGAGGCCAGTAATCACATTCCCATATCATCCTCTAGTCATTTTTGCTTGGCTCACATGACTCCACGACTCACGAGCAACATAGAGCCATAGAGATCGGCCTAAGAACAAACTTTCTATCTTACCAGTGACTACAGCTGATTGCAACAAGGCAATTCCAATAAGTATTGCTGATTGCACGAGGTTTAGATGTACGTATGCACATATGAGACAAACAAACTTCAAAATCATGTTTATTTTGCGAAACTGATGAATACTGACAATCGGGTCATTAGCTTGCTGGCATGAATACTCTATCGTTATAGCACGAGTGACGCAGGGCAGGTCAGATGTCTAGATTCAAATCATCATTTGATTTTTCAGTTCATGTCTTCCTTTCCTCTCCTCTCCTCTCCTCGCCTTGCCTCGCCTACCCAGGCAATATGGCGGATCCTCCTGGTGCACCTTGTAGAACCCGGCTGTCAGACATCCGTGATTATCTTAGCCCATGTGAGTTGATGGCATAGTAATTGCAGGGGAGCATAGTAGCCAGACGTGCTAGCAGCGCTACAAAACCATAGAAAAGTATCTATTATTCTCATCTCACTAAATGAATGAAGAGGAACTCTAGATATACAGTAAATTTGCAGCCATTTCATTGAAACTAGACAATTGCGCGGTTAAATACTAAAATGCAAACCCTTATGTCTATAAATAGAGTTTTATTTTCTAGACGGTTATAATTCTTATGATTGGAAGCATAGTTGTATTTCTTATAAAATTGTAATATTTGTGTAAATCTTTCTCTCTTTTTCTCTGTTAATTTATGAATTTCTAGCCTCCTAGAGCAAATGGGCAAGCATCTTTTAACCTTGTTTTAATAAGATAGTAGAAGACACATATGCTTATTTAATGGTATCGAAGACAAAACTTACACCAATTCATTGCAGGGGTGGATCCACTATGGGTCATGGGTGTTCAGCTGAACACCCAAATTTTTTGACAAAAAATCTAGTATATATGAGGTATAATACATGTATATATATATAGTTGGGCTAAATTAGCTGTTTATATTCACATTTCGACCCGACAGGCCGAGAGAAACGCAGCCTGCCAGACCGCGACCGCGCGTGAAGCCCAGGCCATCTTCTGTCGCGCGTGAAGCGCCGCCCTGGTCCCGGTCCCCCCTCCCGACCTCCCCCCGATCCCATTCGCATATCGCGCGAAGCCGCGGAGGCGCGGACCCTAACCCTAGCCTCGCCGCCTCCGCTCCGCTCCGCCTCGCCACGACGCCGCCTCTGCCCTCCGCTCCGCCTCACCGCCTCCGCCCTCCGCTCCTCCGGCGACCGCCTCGCCGCCTCCGCCCTCCGGCTCCGCTCCGCCTTGCCGCGGCGCCGCCTCCACCCTCCACCTCGCCGCCTCCGCTCCGCCTCGCCGCCAGGGCCGGTCCTAGGATTTTAGGGGCCCGGGGCGAAACTAGAAATAGGGGCCTTAGTATAAATATTTAAATATAAATCTACATACACACACACACACACATATATATATATATCTAATTTTACCAACAAACACTTAATTAAAGAAAAATTCACATCAAAGAGTTCATAGATATTACCTTAAAATTTCTTCTAACATTTCTAGATGCAAAGTCATTGATGATGGTATTGATATCAATCTCATCCAATAATTTCTTTTCAATACATAAAGTTGCCAAACCGTTTAACCTTTCTTGAGACATTGTTGACCTTAAATGATTCTTCAACAATTTCAACTTTGAAAAGCTTCTTTCAGCTGATGCCACAGTCACAGGCATAGTAAATAAAATCCGATAAGCAATAGAAATATTAGGATAACAATCCGCTTCTCTGACAAACTCAAAGATCTCCATAGCAGACATTGGTTTATCTGATAAAGTCAATTGCATAACACTTAACTCAGAAATTAGATCATTTAACTCAACATCAGAGGAACCATCTAGAGAGAAAGTTTCTGCAAATTTTGTACAACATTCTTTTAATTCAGTTCGATCCAATGACTTCAATGTTGTTGAACTCATTAAAAATCCAAATATACTTCCGAATGTTTGGAGTTCTTGAAATCTACTTTTCAATGAATTGATTGCCATATCAACCATAACAAAAAATAATTAACTTCAAATTCCTTCTCAGCTTGCAAAACTGCTTCATCACAATCAATTTCATCAAACTGTTTCTTCCTAAGAACACACCGCTTAACTGGAAATGATGGCTCTACATTCATTTGAGCTGCAATATCTTTGGCAATGATCATACTCAAAGCAAACCCTTCATTTCTATAAGTATTAAAGTATTTAACCATGCCTTCTATTTGTTGCATGTATATACTCTACATAGTATATGGGGGGGCCCTGGATTTTGGGGGCCCGGGGCGACCGCCCCTCTCGCTCCCCCTCAGGGCCGGCCCTGCTCACCGCCTCCGTCCTCCGCTCCGCCGGTGACCGCTCCGCCTCGCCTCCTCCGCCCTTCGCTCCGCCGGCGACCGCGCCTCGCCGCCTCCGCCCTCCGGCTAGATCTGGGCGCCTCGCTTGTGCCGGTTTGCTTCCCGGAGCCGGACCAGTTCACCGCCTCCCCGTCCTTCTGCGCCGGCATCGCCACCGCCGAGGAGTACGCTGTACGCGGCCGTCGTTGGGAAGTGGGAACGAGTCAGTCACCACCCTGGACTCCGCCTGCGGCCCGATCTGTCCCCGCCGGCCCTCTGCCTCCTACTTCAACAAGGCTGGCCGCTGTTTTTTTTCTGAGTTTGGGTTTGACATGTCTGGCACGCATATTGCTGACAATCGTTATCTCACCTATTTCTTAATTGGGGCAGCTGAAATGGATCTGGATTGGGCTATTTGGGCACTGTAAGGGAGTTACTATATCAGAGAGGGTATTCTAGCTTATGATGAATCATATGGTTTGATATCATGGGATTGATGTACAACTAGAAACCCCAGATTTATTAAAAGGATCAATTCTCTGCAATCACCATTTCAAGGTTTGCACCTCACCTATCTCAGTAGTCAGTATTATTCTTACCTAGCAACATTGTCAGAAACAACTTTTGAGATATTCAGAATTGTGCTATTTGTTATACATTTTGATATGAAACCTTCTTTTGCTGAACCAATACATAGGCCTTCGCATATTTCATTATTTGGATAGGACCTAATGGAGTCTTCAACAGATTACTATTCCGATTGTTGAATTGTTGCCAGAAATTTGATGGCATGAGTTCTAGATCAATTAGCAGTATGTATGAATTGATTTAACCCTCAAACTGATCATAAAATGTAGCTTCTAAAGAAAACACTTTGATAAAACATATAGACAGGCTGGTTTGCAAGAAATTAAGCAAAACTGAACTCCATGGAATGTAAAAATCCACTAAATTTTGATCATGCCGATCTGTAGTGAGCTTTTGCAATTGTTTTGTAATTTCTTTATATTATTTGACATGTTATCCCTAGTACGAACAATTGTATATTAATTATTATTACTGTAGATCTTTATATTTTGTACTAAAAATATTTTTATAACTTCGAACACCCATTCCAAAATTCCTGCGTCCGCCACTGATTCATTGTACGTCGTAGTTGAACAGCCACTGGTCAAGGTGCGATTATATTAGCCCTTTAAAAGTACATTTTGTGCAAGACTTAACAAAGAAAGATTAAGCTAAACATATGAGTGTTAGCAACCGTTTACATGCTCATACTTGCACTCCTAGTCTCTCGGCACGCCCTGCATCTTACGTGAGTCTGCTGGCTAGTGTGTGTGTATGTGCACGTAAGTGCTTCCCTATACATGCATGTACACACACAAGAGATCGACTTTTTTTTTTGCATATATAGCGTGTTTTGCACCCATATTTACAAAAATAGCCGTATGCACGCAACAATGACAAAAATGGCGCTTTTGTCGTCCGGTCATCAGGCGGCAGCACCCTACAGCTAACACGTAGACTACCGGAGCCTGGCCACTGTGCGGCAAGCACTTGCTGCCTAGCCACCGTGCGGATGCGCACCTACCACTCGACCACCATGCCGCAAGTGGCCTGCCGCCCCTCCACCATACGGCAAGTAATTAAGCCGGCTTAGTTACCTGTCTAAATTAGTATTTTATATGTCATATTTTTTTCAAATTTTTAAATATAGTAAATGAGCTCGAAAAATTATAAAATTTTATATGCAGCCTTCTAACATAACGTACTTCATTGTGTAATTACCGCACCTGCACAGTAACGGCTATAACAAATGAATTAAATGCTTCTGAACTAACTATTAAATTTGCAACATGGTACTATTGCCATTATAAATGTGGTAGTTCTGCTCTCCAGTAGTTTCATTTTTCATAAAGCGGTACCACCGCTTCCCTTTCAGGACCAAAACTAGGCACCTCTGGAAACAACATACCACCTACTAAAATTTAGTACTTCCCATGTGTGGTAGTACCACTCAAAATTTGAGGTCATATTGCGATGCGGTAGTACCGCCAATTAAACTCTGGTACTACCGTTTTTAGAGGAGCAAACATGCTCCAAAAGTGTCTTTCTAGAAAATACATACCGCCAACTAAAAATCGGTCCAACCGGGGTGCGGTAGTACCACACTATCTTCTCGGTCATACTGCAGTGCGGTAGTACCATATTGATACCTTTGTTTTGGTTCATGATATTGATCTTCATGTTAATCCATAACATGCATCTCTAGGTTGTCACATTCGTCACTGGGACTAAACCTATTAAACATTTGATAAGCATATTATTTACGTATTCATATTTTGTCATTAATTACCAAAACAATTTTTAGAATCCTAGATACTTTCAATCATTCGGCAGAAAATTTAGCCCAACACTCACTTTTGTTTTTACTAACTTACCTTCCGCGGTAGAAAAACTGAAGAATAGTGTTAAGCTCACCCGATAGACCAAAGGTCCTAGGATTTTACCCTAGCCCATATTCGGCCAAGAAGATAAGGCAAGGCGGCTGGGCCTCGGTCGTCCAAAACTGCCCGGTTCATCAGTTTAGCAATAAACTGTCTGGCTTTTTCCGGTTCAATTGTGTGAACGGTTTTTGAAGAAAACCGAGACACTAAATCTTCTAGTTCATAACAAGTATAGAGGCTTCTACAAGGATCACAACAATATACTAATACACAACTTGTGCTACAGCTTAACACATCCGGCAACTAATCCAGGGAGGGGATGATACTAGATGCTACAACTTGTCCAATGTGTCTGAATGAAGTAGAAACAGTACAGCATCTCTTTCTTCAATGTGAATTTGCAAAAAATTGCTGGTACATCTAAGTATTAATCTTCTATAACAGGAGGAAATCAACATTGTTCACATCCTATTCAAGGGGACAATGGAACTATGGACAGAAAGTTTAAGCGCAAGTCTGTTGAAAGAACATGATGTTTGGCGACAAAGGTTCTGGAAGAGGGCTGAGTAGTTGACTATGTGCTCTCGAGTCACGAGACTGCCAATAATGTATTTGTTTAATTCCCCCCTCCAGAAGCAGTTGTATGTATTATCTCAAAAATTCTGAAAAACTATTTTCGATATAATGCTTTACTGCAATGGGTAGCATCTCCAGCCACCTGTGGAGGTTCTAAAAAAAGAACTTGCTGAAGCCTGAAGTTAACAATTTGACATACAGCCACTCTGTTTTTTTTTAACTACAGCCGCTCTGGTTTTGCCGCACAGCTGAGTCTCATTTTCTTTCTTTCTCCATAAAAAAAACTACTTTGTTGCTGACAATGCAGGCCCTTGCTATTCTCTGTACCTCGTTGCCAACATCGGTGGGCAACCTCAGGTGGTCAGGTGGATCGATTGCTGCAGAGGAACTGTTGACTAGTTTGCAAATATTGCCACATCAAAAGCTACCCCTCAGGATCAGGATTGTACCCAATAGAATGCAATGCCTTTGCCGCTTCTCAGCTTAAGGTGCAGGGCAGGAATATTTGGAGAAGGGAAAGCCCTATGACCTCAAGCGAAGAACCTGGGTTTGAAGCTTGGGCGGAGCCTGCGTCCTTTACTTTTTCTGGGCTGCGACTACTACACTTATATTGCTATCGTTCTAGTATATTGTGCTACAATTCTGGTTGTTTATGTCACTGTAGTATATGTTGCATTTCAGTGGTTGATATTGCTTAAGCTGTCACATGCGCATTCGTACTACATCAGAAACTGTCTGAAAATGCACTTGCTTGTATGCTGCAGAAATCTTAAGGTAGGTACTAAATAGGAACGAGACGCATTACTCGCTTCTTTTTTTCTTTTTGAATGCCAAATTCTCGTAGCCAGGTATTTTGTGCATGTATAATCAAGTAACATTAGGAACGAGATGTATATAACCGAAGAATATGCAAACAGCCAATGGCATGTACATCTGAATTTAACACTTCACAGCACAGCAGGCGTTCGTCTACTGCCAATGGCTACAGCCCACTGCAGTGACATCAAAAGATTTCATGCAGCGGATAACATCGTCGAGCACTCCAAATCCAAAGCACTGCCTCCGCCAAATGCTGGACGCCGACGGCCCAGGCCGGCGCACGTCGTTGGCACGGCCGTTGCACCCCCCGGAACGCGTCAACTGTGAAGGAACCGGTCACCCCCATGTTTCTGCTGATCAGGATCGAGTTCTCCAGGTTCGGGTCGTCGGTGACGACGGTCGGTATCTCCGACCTGTCGTCGAGGAAGCAGATGGGGCTTCCCTTCACCTTGTCGCTCTCCGTCAGCGGGAAAGCCCCGCAGCATGAGTCTCCGAGGAAGAGGGCGCGGCCGTCGAGCCGCTTCACTGGCTACCAGTGCCGGAAGCCCGAGGCGTCGCACTCCAGTAACTACCGTGCCTATTCTCCATGAGCAGCCTCCCGTCGCGCTCCATCAGAGAGCGTCTCACGTCCTTGTAGTCCTAGGTCCTGGTGAGCTGCATTTCAGACCTGAACGGATGCAGCTCATCGCCGGCGTGGTCATGGACTGAGATTATTTACAAACTTGTGTTGCAATACCATCAACAATTAAACAACTCTATTCAATTTAGTGCCAAGTATTACTCCTTGAAGTTAATTTAACATATTACGATGGTCTATCACGTCTCGATCATGTATGTGCATATGGTTATCAATGTCTAGCTAGTTGATGCAATTGCATGGATGTCCCCTATTCGAATCCGACCTAAATAGATCACGGCTCGATTTGAATTTGTATTCTATTCGAATAAGGCTCAAGTTATATGGAAGCGCATATGGTTTGACCACTATCCAATTCAAATTCTGATAACTTTGCGTTTGGGGAGAGATTGAGAGAGAGGTATTAGGCCAGTCTCAGTGGAGGTTTCATGTCCCAGTTTTCAACACATCCATATTTTGGAAACAGTGCAGAAGAGTTTCATCCCCATAAAACTCTCTCTACTCCCATGAAACCTTTATCATCTCTCTGTTCATCAATACAGTGCCATGTCAGCGTATTTAATACCCATGAAACTCCATGAAACCCCCACTGAGACTGGCCTTAGGACAGTCCCAATGGGACATTGATGGTGGTTTCTATCCCAATTAAATTCACTGACAGATCAGCATTTTGATGATGTGGCAATGTAATTAACAAAGAGAGAGAAGGAAAAATGAAGGAATCGTTTCTTCTACTAGGAACGATGTGTTCACTAGTATCGATGCTCGAAGAAACCGGTGAAATCGCGATGGGGAGACTTCGGTCGTTTCTATCTCCGGGCGCGCGGATCCCGTACGCCGCCGTCGACGCCTCCGCGCCCCCGCGCTTTTCCTTCTCCCTCCCGCGCTTTTCCTTCTCCTTCGCGCGCGCCCGCGCTTCTCCTCCTACTGCTCCCGCCTGCGCGGGCTCGATATCCACATCCGCTGAAACCCTAGCCTCCAGGCGTTGGCGGCGCTCGGCCGCTCGCCCGGCTCCACCACCGCGCGCCCGCCTCGGCTCTCCCACGTCGCCACCGGCGGCCTCGCCCGTGTCGCCACCGCGCGCTCGTCTCGGCCCCGCGTCGCATCCGGCCCTGCGCGCCCGCGTCGCCTCCGGCCCTACGCACCCGCGTCGCCTCCGGCCCCGCCCGCCCGCGTCGCCCGCCTCCAAGGCGACTGCGCGCCCGCTTCAGCTCGCCCGCGTCGCCCGCCTCCGAGTCGACTATGGCGCCCGGCTCCTCCACCGCGCGCAATCCTTCCCCAATCTCTTGGCAGCAATGGATCCTGCGGCACCTGGTTCTGCATCCTCTGCTCAAGTTGCCGGTTTTCCTACATGGTGGACAGCGTCATCTCTTGGGGCCTTCTTCGGCCATGAATCAACTACTAGTGAAGGGTACGGTGCTGTAATATTCAAGATTTCATATTTATCTTGTACCTGTTAACATGAGAATTGGAATCTGGTGTTGTGGTACTGGACATTAGCTTTAGTGAATATCTCAATTTAGTAACTGGTTATTAACAGATAATGTGTTTCTAGAATTGAACATATTCTTTATTATTGGTCCAAGCAATGGCCCCAATTCAACATCTGTTTCAGTGAAGATCTGAATATAGTTCTTGAATAGTGACATATAGTATGGTTCTTGAATATAGTTCTTGAATACTAACATATAATATGGTTTTGTAATACAACATATCCTTTATTATTGGTCCAAGCAATGACACCAATTCAACAAACAGTACTTTGTTTTTGTTATTGTCTTGTATTTGTTTTTTATAGAGTTCTTTGAATAGTAGAAGGTATATGGTTCTTCCATATATAGTTCTTTGCCAATCTTCTGCCTACATGTTTGACATCTATTTGCCAATTTTTTCAGGATGTACCCGCCACGTGGGTTTACCAATCTTATGTAGTCAAACCATCCTAATGGAAATAATTGTCCTGAAAATTTCCATTTTGTTGGCAGTACGGCAACCCAGCCGCCAAATTCTCCAATTGGCCCTAGTTCTAGAGGAACTATGTCTGGTGGAAGCCCCCCTGTGCATGAAGTAAATGCAAAAGAGAAGGAAACAATCGATGTTGATGTGGATGAAAGTACCGAGGATGTTAGGACCGACAAGCGCCTGCCATGGATGAAAGATGAAGACATTAGATTGGTAAGCCACATCCTTTCTGTACTTTGACTTTGGATTATAGGAAGAAGGCTAACTAGTTCTAATATTTGAAATTCTGCTATCTTTCTAAATGCAGGCCTCTGCTTGGTTGCATAACTCAAAGGACCCCGTAGATGGAAATGACAGGAAGTCAGATCAATATTGGACTGCTGTTACTGAAGAATACAACAAAACCACAGAGAGATCTCGCAGGAGGAACCGAAACCAAATGAAAATCCGTTGGGATCGTGTCAAGAAACCAGTCATTGAGTTTCATGGATGTTGGGTACGAACCACAAAAGTATACAGAAGTGGCATGAGTGATGACCAACTGATGGAGCTTGCTGAGAAGCTCTATGCTTCTGAACATGGAGACAAAGATTTCAAGTTGAAGCATATATGGAAGGTTGTTCGATATGATATGAAGTGGTTTGCATATGTCAAAAAAATGGAAGGGGAAAAAGAAAAGGACAAGGGTGCAGGTACTAAGGCAGCACAAGTGGTGAATCTGGAAGAGAGTCCTAGCATTCATCCTATGGGTCATAAAAGAGCAAAGGATGAGCGCCCTTAAAACTTTTACATAGCTTTAGTAAATAGGACTCAGACCTTAAATTGTGACCAGTCTAACTAAGGTTTCTACAGTCGTATGCTCTGATATCAGCTCTGTCGGACCCCAAGTTTACTAACCTGGAATCCTCTGTGATTACACTGCATTATTCTCTGGATCAGTAGATAATGCTCACAGATACAATGCTGCATCATTTCATACATGACAAAACCATACATTACAATACCAGAGTTCAAATAGACCGCGTCGGGTCGAGGTTACAACAGAGCCGTCAAGCCAAATGTCTCACAATACATAAAGAGCGGAAGCGGAAGCGTACATAAGCGTAGGGGCACAACTTGCCACAGGCAAGCGACTGGGTCAACCTGAGTACCACCGGTATTAATCAGGGACCTGACTAATAACGGAGGCACCCACCAAAATTAGCCTGGTCAACTGGACTGAGGCGAGAGGCAAGACTACCGAAGCCTAATCTAATATCCACCCTCTTCATTGCCTTCGGCCTCCTGATCCTCATAGTAAGCGTAGTACTCTTGATTCACAGCTTCTGAAAGGGGGGTTAAGAGTGAGAATGAGCACAAACAACCGTGCTCCGCGAGCCAACACACAGAATGCATATAAATATAGATGCAAGGCTAAACAAGGATGGCTCAGGTTCTTTTATTTGCTTAAAGTGACTTTTGTAATAATCATATTTAAAATCCCTATGACTTAGCATTTTACAAAACATGCTTTAAGGAGTTTGAATTTGTGCAGAAATTATAGCGGGGTTGGTTCCATCCACCAATTTCATGGTTCCATCCACCAATGCTTAATTTTTGAGTAACAGGTTACTTCCACCTTATTACCAACACTGGAGTACATCCCTCCAGGAAAAATTACCAAAATCAGGTTACATCCACCTGACAGTTTTCTTATTCCCAACCATTAAAAGCTTTTGAAATAGAATTAACTCGAGTGAGTTCCCATGTCCGCCCTTGACTGTGGGCACGGCTATTCGAACAGTTTTACACTCTGCAGAGGTTGTACACTTTCACCACAAGAGATGAATTATCCTAATAGCCAACATGCTTCCTTAGGCATGAGACCCAGATAATTTATCACAAAGCCTTTACCTTACTCCGATCTAGCCAGACACCACCCGCTGAGGTTTCACCGCTGAAGGGTTACATCCACCACAGTCAGAAGCCCCCTCTTGCGCCGTATGAGTACAGTAAATCCCTGTGCCTCACTGTGAGTAAACCAGTACACCCTGGCACCCACTTTCCACTGGTGATATCTGAACTAAACCCTTGCAAGTTAATCAGCTAGGTCGTACCCATTATAGATTTGTGGTTGTACTGTTTTACACCGGGAGGTCATCACAAGATTCAGTCCTTAATCTGTCCAGGCGGTTCTTACCACAAACCTCGGGTTCTCGTGCTACTTCCGCACCAACCACTCTTACCACCCGCCCAGACAGGTTTAGCAGATTTTTAGGGTTTTGAGAAGCATATCACAATTTAACATAAATATTCAGCCATGTACATCCCATGACTGTCCCAAAACTAATTTTTCATGAGTAAAGAATGATTATCAGGGCCACTAGTGCCCTGGACTTGACATGTCCAGCATGGCAATAATATGACTTATAACTATCATAGTTATATTTTATCTCTAGGGCGACAAGGATCATGTGTGTTCAAATGTTACTGCTGGGGTATCTTAATATTGGGTAGACTTATGGTTGTTAGCTACCTTGAGAGTGACATACTTTTGCATATAAAGTAACGCATGCAATTTTGATAATTTAAAGAAACATAATTTTACATAAAATGTAGGATCAACATGATCAAAGTGTTGACTCGCCTGGATCGAAAGCTTGGGGGTCTTGTGCTGCTTCAAGCGGGGGCTCGTTTGCGTCTTCGAACTCTACTCGGACAGGAGAACCGGAAAAACAACACGAACTGTGAAAGAAAATAAATACCAACTTAAAATAAAACCAACCTCAAATTAACTCAAAACTGAACCAAAAACAGAACCAATAGATAGATCTCAATTTTAGAAAAATTTAGAAATTGGTTTCATTAAATTTGGAGTTAGGGTTAACAAGTTATAGCATTTTAAAGTTTAAATCCTTGAAAAATCCGAAAAATAGGAAAAAGAGAGGGAAGGTATATCGCTGACTGGTGGGGCCCGAGAGGTAATAATGGCGCTCGGGTGGGCACTGCAGCTCCACAGCCGACAGGCGGGCCCGCGCTTAATTGCAGCATTATTGCCCCGTTAACCGGTTAGTTTAGGACATATTTAATGGTGGGTTAGAGCAGCATTTAAAGGAGTTAACTTATTGCTTAGTCGGCTGCTCTGCTCTGGCTCGTTCCGACCGCGAGGGAGGCGGAGCATCGCCGGCGGCGGAGGGGGCACGGAGGCGCGGTGGGCTGGCCAAAACGGATCACCCTCCCCAGTGCGTCCCTCAGGTGAACGGGAGTCGGCCGGACTTGGCCAGGTGATCGGCGGCGAGCGGTTAGGGCGGCGGCGGAGGCAGGGGAAACGGGCGGCGGCGGCTCGGGCTATGGGAATCCTTGGGGGTTCTTGCTCGGAGAGCATCCTTGGGGGTTCTTGAGTTCACCTGGGGCGGTAGCCGAGGCCGGGATGGGGCAGAGTGGGCCGGCGGCGAGGGATGGCTTGGTGACGAGGTGGATGACGGCGGCGGCTCGCTGGGAGGGGCGGCGGGGTCCGGCGAGGTGGGGAGGGCGTTCACGGGGTCCCAGTGATGCTTCACACGCAAGGAATTGGCCCGGGGCTCGGTGGTTTGCCGACGAGGATCCGACGCCGGAGGTGGAGGGGAGGGACGTCGCCGGCGGCCTGCGAAGCGAGAGAGAGCGATTAGGCCGGGGAGAATGGAGAGGGAGAGGAAGGAAACTCAGGGGAAAGCTCAGGAGGTTCCGGCGTTGACCGGTGATGCTTGGCGACGGGGTTTTGCCGGCGGCACACACGGCAGGGGAGGTGGTGGAGTGGAGGTGCTCCGGCGGGATGTGTGGTGAGGCGGTCGGCGCCTCTTATAGCGCTGGGGGGCAAGGCGTAGTGGCGCGGGACTGCGGTGGCATTAGCGCCGTGCGGCCACAGGGCGGGTGCAGCAACCGGGGCTATCGCGACGCGAATGAAGGCAGGGAGTGTCACTCGGTCCGTCGGGCGCAAGGGGATGAGGCGTGGCGTAGGGGCAGCCGGGCGAGGACGACGCGACGGGCGTGACCCGGGGAGGACTACGGCGGCGCAGCGCACTGGTGGGGGCCGGGGAGCGGCGTGCACGGCGGGCGGAGCTGAAATCGAGGCGAGGCAACGTGCCCAAATCGCTGCTGTTGTCAGGCGCAGATGGCATGGTTGTCGTCATAGCATTCAATCGCCGTCGCAGGTTGGTGGAGGAAGGCGACAAGCTGCCTCTCGGCCAGAGGAGGAGGCGTGCTGTGGCCATGATGGAGGAGGGAGTAGCTTTGCCACCAGGAAGAAGGGAAGAATGGGGAAGGCTGGGATGGCTTGGAGGAAATGGATGGCTAAGATTTGCTGAAAAAAATCCCTTTAATAACATATACATATTTATTTTCTCCTCTCTTTAAAATATTAAAGCATACCTTAATTTCCTAAATCTTTTAAGTTTTTTGAGATACTTTTCAGGTTCTAGATTTTTAAAAGATTAATTTGTTTCATTCTTTTGGAGATGAAACAAGACTTTCAATTTAAGTTATTTAAGCTCAACTTAAATTTTCTTTTGAAAACCAAAAGGAATAACCAACAGGGGATAAATGTTTTTTTTTAAATTTCATTAACATAGGTTTGAATTTTACATAAGCTTCAAGGCTTGAAAATGGGGTGTTACAAAAGATGTCCATACGCATGGAAGGGGATGTATACCCGTGGTGATCATGGTGTCCCTACGGTTATTCTAGAGGCAGTTGCTTCACACGATCGTTGGATATGGCATGCCTTCTTTGGTGTTGCTGGATCAAACAATGATATCAACGTCCTTAACCAGTCAGATTTGTTTGTCCAGCAGTTGAGAGGAGAAGCTCCTAAGGTGCAGTACTATGTCAATGGAAGGCAATATAATACTGGTTATTACCTAGCGGACGGCATATATCCAGAGTGGGCTGTTTTCGTTAAGTCCATACGTAACCCACAGTCAGATAAGCATAAATTGTTTGCACAAATGCAAGAAGGGGCACGGAAGGATGTTGAATGCGCATTTGGTATTTTGCAATCACGCTTTTGTATTTTGCGTCGTCCAGCACGGCTATATGAGCAAGGGGATCTTAGAGAATATCATGCTTGCTTGTATAATCCTCCACAACATGATAATTGAAGATGAGAAGGATATAGAGCAATTTTCACTTGATTTGAATGAGGAAGCGAGTATGTCGAATGTTCAAGCACCTACTATCTCTCATGGAGAAAACCCGGAGATGGAAGAAGTGCTACAAAGAAATACCATTATTCATGATAGAGGAACATACAAAAACCTTCAATCTGATTTGATTGAACATATATGGCACAAGTTTGGAAATTCAAATTAATTAGGTACATATATTGTTTTATGATAATGTTCATTCAAAATAATGTTACCTCAATGTTGTTACTGTTGTAGTGTATTATTTGTGCAGTATATGTTCTTGGACCTGTGTATGCTGTTGATAGTGGTTCAAATGTGATTCATATTAATCTCTTGTACAATATTTTTTTCTTATAGGCAAATGGACATGGACTTTTTGCTGTATGGAGGATGGATGGTGGCTGACTCGTGTGGAGTGCTCCAGCTAGAAGAAATGTGATCTTGTTCTGCTGCTTCAAGGATGGATGAAATTTTGCTACGTGGATTATGTCATTTGCTCCTCATATAAAACATCTACCCTATAAACTAGTATCTGTTTTTTTCAGCATGAACTTAAAGTCGTTTAGCCTGGAAGCTTAAACTTCAATTATATATTTTATTGCTATTTTCATTATGTGCTGAATGCTGTTTGTGTGTTGATTAAATTTCACTTTATATGGCCACGTGAAAGCTACATATATTCTTGCCACAATTGAGCACACCTCTCTTAAACAGCATGCAAGAGATAATTAAATTTTTATCTACATAGAAACTACATTAGAAACCATGCATTGGAAGGGGTTGGGTCTAAAAGACAATTTATTGCTCTCTCTCTCTCCTTAAGAAACTACTACTAGACACTATCCATTGGGACTGCCCTAACGGGGAGAAAAGGCCTTTGCCTCTAGCTTTGTAAATACCCATCAAAACTTTAAATAGAGCCTTTTGGGCACCGTTGAGAGGGTTGCAGTCGACTCGGAGGCGGGCGACGCGGGCGAGCTGAAGCGGGCGCGCGGTCGCCGCGGTCGCCTCGGAGGCGGGCGACGCGGGCGGGCGGGGCCGGAGGCGACGCTGGAGGGCGGGGCCAGAGGCGACCCGGCCGCGCAAGGCCGGAGGCGACGCAGGCACGCATGGCCGGATGCGACGCGGGGCCGAGACAAGCGCACGGTGGCGACACGGGCGAGGCCGCCGGTGGCGACGTGGGAGAGCCGAGGCGGGCACGCGGTGGTGGAGCCGGCCGAGCGGCCGAGCGCCGCCAACGCCTGGAGGCTAGGGTTTCAGCGGATGTGGATATCAGGCCCACGCAGGCGGGAGAAGTAGGAGGAGAAGCGCGAGCGCGCGTGAAGGAGAAGGAAAAGCGCGGGAGGGAGAAGGAAAAGCGCGGGGGCGCGGAGGCGTCGACGGCGGCGTACGGGATCCGCACGCCCGGAGATAGTAACGACCGAAGTCTCCCCATCGTGATTTCACCGGTTTCTTCGAGCATCGATACTAGTGAACACGTCGTTCCTAGTAGAAGAAACGATTCCTTCATTTTTCCTTCTCTCTCTTTGTTAATTACATTGCCACATCATCAAAATGCTGATCTGTCAGTGAATTTAATTGGGATAGAAACCACCATCAATGTCCCATTGGGACTGCCCTTATGGGCCACCTGTGGACAGAGCTGCTTCTTTATTGAGGTGGACCTGGTCCACAGGACTGCCCTGAATGGTTTACCGGTGGATTCTATAGTACATCAAATCTGCGCTAGATCGGTGGAAGATAAGATGAGAACCAATTCCACAGCAATAGCATGGGTGATGGCACAGAGCGTGGGGGTCAAACCCATGTTTCTTGTCAAAAGTTCTTGGCCTCTCCGTCCCATTCGGCCGAGCGTGACGATTTCCTACCAATGAAGGACTCACGTCCGACAAAGTTGTCGTACAAAGCTCAAAAAAAAAAAAGCAGTAGTCAAACTACAACGAAGTACAAACAGACAGGGGGGGGGGGTAGTGTAAACTGAGCTTCCACTAACATTTATATTGGTAGGATTCTGTAATATGAACGATCGAGGGGGGTAATTGAAATAGAGGTCGGTATAGCGACAGTAAAGGCGAAGATATACATGCGAATTTACGCTGGAAGTGAAACTTAATAGTCTAGGATTTTTGTTATGTCAAAGTAATTGCAAAAGAACTAGATCTCCAAACTACAGTGCTCGCAAGCTGCAAATATAGTCATGAATTCATCGGCAACGAAACTAATCCATATATGTGTCTTAAACATGATATTAGTGACAAGGCTAGACAGCAACAAAGCAATTCACAAATTCACTGGTATGGCAACTATGTGCAATTTAGCCCCTCTTCATGTAGTGAACTTTGAGGATAGCTTCAACCAAAAGTTAGCAGTAGAATGAAAAATCACAATATGGACAATTGATACAATGATTTACATGAAAAATCTCCTCTAACTGAGAGAAGTAAAAAAACCATGGGACCGCACGGTCCCTCTAAATCTTCCACTATAAACGATAATGAGTATAAAAAGTCTTCTCTAAAAATGTAGAGGTACATCAGAGCAGCAACAACATCAACATGGTAGCTATAACCTTGATACACCAACAATAGCAACAACACTAAAGCAAGAGCCGACAAGAACTAGCACTTTCAGCTGAAACAGAGTGACAGCAATTTGTCCCCTTCAGAGTTCAGCTCACACCGAGCAAACCATTTCAGCTAAATTGGCAAAAATGTAGATCAACAAGTCCTCAACAAACTGACAAAGTTTCAGCTAAATTGGACATCATTTGACATTTTGACCCCTCATACTGAGCATCCACCAAGACTGCACACGGCTGAATCTGCTACTAACAGAGCTATCAAACTCTCTGTCAAATTTCTCCCTCAAATTTGGTACTCCACTAACCAAACTCAATCCAACCATACCAATCAAAGAGCTACAAGTGTATAGAACGAACTGACCAAAATTGGAGCTGATCCAACCACGTTTGCCCCTCTAACCAAAGACTTAATAGAGATTGCGTAGGACACATCAATCAGGAAAGATTTACTTCACCTTCCTCTCCACCTCTCTTTGTCTCTCTTTGGTTGTTCTAATGGCTGCCCTCGCTCACACCCTCATTGTAGCAGCAGCTGGAGCTTTCTCTCATAGAGGCAAGAGGTGTCTAGGGTTTTTTGTGTGTTCTCTCCTCTCTCAAGGAAGCATCTCAACCATTGGTCAAGAAGCAAATCAACAGACCAAAAGTGCTAGGCTTGTGGATTGCAGTTGAGTGCCTCTTCACCTCCATGTGGATGGACAAAGCCCAACAATTAGAAGTGAGGATTACAACCCCAGTATTCATCTCATGTCTAGCTGCATGACAGCATAATTCTCTGCCCATATGTGCAAAGTTAAACTAACAAACCTCAAATTCAATCAAATTTGGTGCAGCTGCATGTAAACCGTAAAGTTGCTACTACTCCTGTACAATTTATATCATAGCGTCACATTGCCTGCTCAAGTTCAACTGGTGAGGTTGGTCACATTGCCTGCTCTAGTTCAATTGTCATAATGTTTTTGTTTTTGTGAGAACTTTTAGCAGTAATCTTTTTCTTAGCGATTGTAAACTACCTATCATTGATTTTTATTATATAATGGATTTTGATTTCTAATATATATATATATATATTGAATTCATTATATTATTTTTTTTTCTCAAATTAGAATATTTTTGTAATTTTAATTATTCATAAAACCAAATTAAATATTTTTCACTTGGAATTAAAAATAAATGCTAATTTTCTTTGACTTTTATTGAAAATTTGCATATTTTTGAATTGCACTTCTATAGACTTTCTTTTTTTAGTTTTATGTTAGAATTCATTTGTAAATCTAGTTGTTAATTTTTATTTCAAATTTAGGTTATTTCTTAAAGTATTTGATATGGAATTTTTCTTTAATCTCAAATTTATTTTTATTTAATTTAGAATTTTAGTTTTACATTAGATACAAATCCAACCTCTAATTTTCATCTAATTTCTACTCCGAATTTTAGTTACCTAGTGGTTTTTATTTGGAGCTCGTATTAAAATCAAATTGTTAATTTCCTTTTATTTTTCATTCCAAAATTATCTTTTTTCTTTCTTTCTTTTTTTTAATTTCAATTTTTAGTTTTAGAATAGAATTTGGATACACATCCAACTACTAATTTTCATCTAATTTTTTCACTTTGAATTTCAGCTATGTATGGGTTTTAATTTGGAGTTCATATGAAAAATCACATTGTTAATTTCCTGTTATTCTTAATTCCGAATTTCTATTAATTTTTGTTGTTATTTTTTATGTCAATTTTAGGTTAGAATTTGAGTATGCTTCCCCAAAAAATGAATCTCACCCCCGTAAAAACAACGGACTATATATCATTAGGATCTAGTATATGCTCCTAGAAAGAAAGAGTCTGCAATATGACTCTACATTTGCAGAACATGTCCAAAAATAAACTATTTCCATAGTTCCTTCTGCATTTTTGTTAGGCTATCGTTGGTGCAATAATACGATTGCTGGTCAAAGAAACAGAGCCAGAGCAGCATGTACTTCACAACAGCAACACAATGTGACCTAACCAGCACCGAAGGCACATGCACAACGCGAAGCATGGGAGACATCTCAATTCTCCAAGGAAACAAATTAACCTGCAACGCTGAACTTGCTTTGATCCTTTGGGTAACTTGTCAAATGTTGTTGCGTGCAGCACAATATGTGACCCATACCTGAACATTTTCCGTGCCATCATCCCACCGCTCGGGGGGACGTTGGACCTGTCGCCCATCCTCACGTTCTTGATCCTAAATGCCTTCTCCAGCACCGCCGCGTCGCTTCGGATGGAGCTCCCCAACCCAGCGACATCAAGCAGTGCTTCTTCATCCGGCTTGGCGCACCCCGACCTCATCGCAAATAAGAGGAAATGGATGCAGAGAATCCACTCCGGAAGATCGCAGGAAAAAGACGATGCTCGCTAGGCCTCTACTCTGTCAGTGCCTTGTTGCTAGAGATTACGGTTTGCATCGGACGAAATCCTTGCAATCACCTGGGCATCCTACACAATTCGGCCATCAAATTAACGTGAACGCTCATTCGGCGTGAGGAATTCTTTTGCTTGTGCTGCTTAAAAAGTGTTGCTTTGGTGCAGAATTTTTTTTCACGTGTAAGGATTGTGGAAAGATTGATTTCTTTTTTCTTGTCCGTGAAGAAATTAGTGGGCCATCTAGTTTAAGACTTTAAGTAATAATATTTAATAGCTGCTATAGTTTTACTTAATTAGGACCCACTTGATTAAGGCCTGATGTTTGCTTTTTATGAGAATTTTTAGTTTTTTCTCCTATTTCTTAACAACTCTAAAATATCTTTCATCGATTTTTAGTAATAAATAGGTGCTAATTAAATTTCTGCACGTGAAGTAATAACTAAGGACTAAAGTCTGAACATGCATGCTCTAGGCAGCTGCGTTAACCTGAGCTTCGTGTTCTGTTCGTGTCCTGTTAGCGTAAGCTATGGAGTTCACCAATTAATGGCTCTACTGACAAGCCTGCGATTCCAAATGAAGAACATTGTAATTAATCTACCTAGCGGAGTTTCCACGTACAATTGCTCGGCAAGATACTCCTCTGTAATATATTGTATTTGTTATATAACTCTATTGCCTTTGAAAAATATGGTTGTATTTATTACACAGTTATAATAGTTATAATATCTATATATGATTAATTTACAATGTTATAATATGTAAACGAAAAGAAACAGGGCGTTCTCCCTTTATTCAGGAAAAGAAATTCAAACAAAAGGGAGAATAGTTGAGGCTGTGTCCTGGACTAGGTTCACCGTGCAAGCACTTCTGATGTTACAGTTCTGCTCCTTATAATTTCGCTTGGAGCAAGATTTCCAATCTCAATAAAAAGAGCTAATTTTCTCCTGGCTGAACACAGTTTGATCAGGCTTTATGAGCTTTGTAAGCTATCCTGATTCCAGATAGAAACACATTCAGCAGAGTGGAGATTGTACAGTTTGTGTCTTTGTGCTTCTAATAATTTTGGGGTTAAGTGTTAAAGCGTGCAACGATTGGTAGTGAATCCGAAGGGCAGGGTACCTTACAATTCACATTCTACAAATGCGATCTGATCAAAGAAGTTGGCTATAAAACAGCAGAAACATGTAGTGTCGTAGTGATCCATTGGATTGTAACTTTATTGTTGAGGGATCAACCATTAGAGTAGATAATCAGTACGGTCACTACAAGAAATTTGAGTATCAGTGACGAATATAGTTATGATGAGAAACAAAAATGTCATAGATTATCTATCATTCCGCGACGATTCAAGTGATTTCGTCATTAATATGCGGGACGGTACCTTCGATGCCTAGTTTTGTGACGAAAACAAATATTTGTCACAGAATATATAGAAAACCATGATGATTGTTTATATTCGTCATAAAAGAAATTATTATTTGTGACGATTTATTGGATGACGAGAAAAGTATTGTCAAAAAAAAGTTAAGGCGAATGGGGCCATTGTGAAGTACTAGCCATGACCCAACGGCAGCTAGCATACATTCTTCATTATTGAAATGAGAAAATAAAATGTTAACAACTATCTACACTTGGACTTAAAAGCGTTTATCAAGTCTTCTTTGTGATTTGTTCCGCCCTGCTTCAGACGGACTGGCCTTCTATTTCGACGAAAGGCGATGAATCCAAGGCACATTTCTTAATCTTGCTGCACTCATGTTGATCTGCTAGCGTAAATTTTGACAACACTGTGCTTACGTCGATGTGGTTGCACATGTTCTCGGTTACTGTCTGTAACCCTTTCAGATTGTACCGATCCGCTACAACCAAATCCATAACCATCACTTCTACCTCCGACATCTTCGTCTTGTCTCTGGCAATGAGTCAGTGTATATAAAATGTAGCAGAGCCTCAAATGCTTCCGGGTGCATGTTGATGATGTGTATGTGGGTGGTGTCTTCTACCTCAATCGGGCCAAAGAAATCCGCCTTAACAATGATGATTGGGAGATGAGCACGGATCTGTGTGCGGCAAACACCATGCCACTAACCTCAAAATCAATGTCCGGCCCCTCCTTTGTCTCGAGGAGGCAGCCAAGATCCACTTGCAGCCCAGACAGCTGAGCCCTCACGTTAGGTGGTTCCTGCAGATCAGACGGCGGCACCCTTGCCCTCACGATGGATGGTTCCTACTTTTGCAAACCAGAAGGTGGCGGCTCCCTCTTGATGGATGGTTCCGGCAGGTCAAACGGTGACTGGTTCCATGTCGAATCCCGATTTAGCCAATCTAGAATCTTTTGTGAAACAACTGTACTATTCTCTATATCAGTAGATATTGCTCAAAGATACATCACTGAATCATTTTATACATGGCATAAACCATACCATACACTAATGTTTCATTCATCAGAGTTCAAATAGACTGCATTCGGTCAAGTTTATAGTAAGGACCAATCAAGCTAAATGAATATGTTACATAAATGCAGAAGTGAAGTGAAAACAAAAGATGAGAGCACATCTCATCATAGACAAGAGACTGGGGTAAGTTGTGTGCAACCGTTATTAACCAAATACTTAGATAATATTGGAGCACGCAAACACCAACTTAGTCAGTATGACTAGGGTAAAACCTAGACTACTAGAGACTATCTTAATCTCCTCCATCTCCTTTAACATCAGCTCCTGGGCATCATAGTATGCGTAATGTCCTTGATCCATAGTTTATAAGGGATTTTGTGAGCGAGGATAAGCACAAGCAACAATACTTCGCTAGCAAACACACAATATAAAATATTTATACATGCAAGGTTTAACAAAGGTGAGCTCGGATTATTTTATTTGTTAAAGGCAATATTTTAAAACTACAATTCTTAGAAAATTTTATGACTTAGCATTTTTCTTAAACCATATTTTATTAAATAGAGTGAAAGTGTACAATATTTGTAATGGTACAGATTTCATCTGCTTGTTACATGGTTCCATCCGTCATATACTATTTTTTTATTACTAGGGCTACATCCACCCAATTATCAACATTGGGTTATATTCACGTAGGTGGCTCTACGTGAGGCCCACGAGAGCTGCGCACCTTAGCCCACCACAAATCCGCCTCTCCCAACAACTGCTAAGAGGTGAACAACACCTTATCCTGGGAAGTGAGCTTCATGGTGTCGAATTTCTTGTTTATGTAACAAAGCCAGTCGTCTGCCTTCACTAGCTCCAATCCACTGAAAGTCTGCAAACCCAAGCACTACCACTCCCTCATTGTCATATATACGAGGAGCAGGAGGAGTGGCGCCTGGACAGGCACAGCTGTAGCAGTCACCGCTGTGCCGCCATAACCTGATTGGGAAGCATCGCCGGAAGAGCGGTCTGTAACAACATGACCAGGCTCTGCACCTAAGTTGAAAGTTAATGTACCTCACTCTGAGAAGCAGTCGCTGCCGAAGAGGAAGGGGCACTAGCTTGCCTAGAGTAGGATCCGCTGGTGGGGGTAGAGTGGATGCATCAGAAGCTGAGTTCACCGATGATGAGGTCTGACCTTGGTTTTCTGGATCATTAGTACGTTCATGTACCTGTTCCATGTACTCCTACACCCCAAGCACTGGCACGCCTAGCCAAAGGCATACTATTGCATGGAAATAGAAGATTGGAACAGTGACATAGAATAATGATAAGATAAAGGGAATGGCAATCGGATATGGAATCAGGGTAATATCCCAGTGGCCAGATATGCATGCATGAATGAATTAACTCAAAGCCCCGTGTAAGTGCAAAATATTTTTTTCCAGAAACTACAGCCTGAGCTCTCAAACCAACTATAGCACCCCACATATAGCCAATCTGGGATACTACTATAGAACATCATCACCAAAGTAAAAAAAATAAAAAAACAACAAAAGAAATTGTGAGAAAATTAAACTTTAAGAATACTTCATTAGAAAATCGGCAAAAGCTGAAATAAAGGTTTTAACATAGGACCGCTCCACTTCCAATTTAATGTAGAATAAATAAAATGGAATAATTAGTGGCAAGCCATAGTACTGAAAACTTGAATGCTCCTACCCATGCATGATATTATCACTCCACTGGCCTTTTACTTGAGAATGGAAAGAGCAAGTATGAGATTTGAAAATCTCAGTAAGTACCCAACAACAATCACAAGCAAAATATGAAATAGACAAGTAATGTAAGCAAGTAATTGACACTCGTCAAGGCAATGCAAATTATATTATTGAAAACACTAATAGGAAACAGAATAGAGGTAACATGAATAGTGAAATTAAGGATAATTGTTATTTAGCAAGTTATGGTAAAGGAAATCCAAATTTTATATTTTTCACTTGGAATAAAAAATGCTAATTTTCTTTGACTTTTATTTAAAATTTGCATATTTTTGGATTGCACTCCTCATATACTTCCTTTTTTTAGTTTTATGTTAGAATTCATTCATAAATCTAGTTGCTAATTTTTACTTCAAATTTAGGTTATTTCTTAAAGTATTTGATTTGGACTCTTTCTTTAATCTCAAATTTATTTTAATTTAATTTAGAATTTTAGTTTTACATTAGATACAAATCCAACCTCTAATTTTCATCTAATTTCTACCCCAAATTTTTGTTATCTAGTGGTTTTTATTTGGAGTTCGTATTAAAATCAAATTGTTACTTTCCTTTTATTTTTCATTCCAAAATTATGTTATTTTTTCTGTCCTTTTTTTATTTAATTTCAATTTTTAGTTTTAGTTTAGAATTCGGATACACATCCAACTACTAATTTTCATCTAATTTTTTACTTTGAATTTCAGTTGTGTATGGGTTTTTTTACTTTGGAGTTCATATGAAAAATCACATTGTTAATTTCCTTTTATTCTTAATCCCGAATTTCTATTAATTTTTGTTGCTATTTTTTATGTCAATTTTAGGTTAGAATTCGAGTATGCTTCCCTAAAAATGAATCTCACCCCCCCTAAAAACAATGGACTATAAAACATTAGGATCTAGTATATACTCCTAGAAAGAAAAAGTCTGCAATATGACTCTGCACTTGCAGAACATATCCAAAAATAAATTATTTCCATCGTTTCCTCTGCATTTTTGTTAGGCTATTGTTGGTGCAATAATACGATCGCTGGTGAAAGAAACGGAGCCAGAGCAGCGTGTACTTCACGATAGCAGCACAATGTGACCCGATGAGCATCGATGGCAGTGGCACATGCATGGCGCGAATCATGGGCGGCATCTCAGTTCTCGAAGGAAACAAATTAATCTGCAATGCTGAACTTGCTTTGATCCTTTGGCTAACTTGTCAAATGTTGTTGCGTGTAGCACAATATGTGACCCGTACTTGAACATTTTCCGCGGCATCAGGGCATGTCCAATGATGACTTATGAGCTAGCTCTAAACATATTATTTCATATTTTAATAGAAGAGAGAGAAAAGCTAGCTCTTGATCAAGAGCTAGTCTCATACACACATTCCAAGATTATATGAGGATGTCATGTGGGACTATTCATGTTATGAGCTATGTGCTAAAAGTTAATATCATTGGAGGAGTTAGCTTAGAGCTAGTAACTAGATCATACCATTGTACATGCCCTCATACCGCCGCTCGGGGGGACGCTGGACCTGTCGCCCATCTTCGCGTTCCTGGTCCTAAACGCCTTCTCCAGCACCGCTGCGGCACTTCCGACACAGCTCTCCAACCCAGCGGCATCAAGCAGTGCTTCTTCATCCGGCTCGGCGCTGCGTTAACCTGAACTTCGAGTTCTGTTCGTGTCCTGTTAGCGTAAGCAATGGAGTTCACCAATTACTGGCTCTACTAACAAGCCTGCAATTCCAAATGAAGAACATTGTAATTAATCTACCTAGCGGAGTTTTCCGTATAATTGCTCGGCTAGATACTCCTTTGTAATATATTGTACTTGTTATATAACTCTATTGCCTTTAAAAAAATATGGTTGTATTTGTTACACGGTTATAATAATTGTAATATCTTTATATGATTAATTTACAATGTTATAATATGTAAACAAAAAGAAACAGGGTGTTCTCCCTTTATTCAGGAAAAGAAATCCAAACCAAAGGGAGAATAGTTGAGGCTGTGTCCTGGACTAGGTTCACCGTGCAAGCACTTCTGATGTTACAGCTCTGCTCCTAATAATTTCGCTTGGAGCAGGATTTCCAATCTCAATAAAAAGAGCTAATTTTCTCCTGGCTGAACACAGTTTGATCAGGCTTTATGAGCTTTGTAAGCTATCCTGATTCCAGATAGAAACACGTTCTGCAGAGTGGAGATTGTACAGTTTGTGGCTTTGTGCTTCTAATAATTTTGGGGTTAAGTGTTAAAGCGTGCAACGATTGGTAGTGAATCCGAAGGGCAGGGTACCTTACAACTCACATTCTACAAATGCGATCTGATCAAAGAAGTTGGCTATAAAACAGCAGAAACATGTAGTGTCGTAGTGATCCATTGGATTGTAACTTTATTGTTGAGGGATCAACCATTAGAGTAGATAATCAGTACGGACACTAACGAATGAAGCAACACAAATTCAGAAAAAGCTATGATGCTAAGACCCCGCCTAAAGGAAGGTATTAATCGTTGGGGCTTCTTTTGTTATGCCATTACTTGCCGTGATGTTATCATCATTACTGAAAAGGTAAAGTCCGAAGCCTGCTCAAAAGCTGGGTAGAGCTCTGAGTCACAAGACATTCTTGCCGTGGTGTGATGCCCTTCCCCTCCTCTCGCTTCTTTGCTCCGCATTGCTTTCTCGTCTCGTCTCGAGTAGGGACGACGAGGAGGAGGAGCCAGATCGAGATCGAGAGCAGAGCAGCGTCCGGGTCAGATCTGGGTGAATCCAATCCAATACAAAATCTCCTGCGCCCGCGCCTGCATGAATTGAGCAGGCAGCCAGGCAGCCATGCGGATGCGGGTGCTCCCGGCGTCGTGTTCCTTCTCCTCGGAGGCGGCCTCCTCCTCCGCCAACGCTGCCGTCGCCGCCCCACCGCCACCTTCTGCTTCTGCTCCTCCGACTCGGACTCGGACAAGCACTAGAACGGAGGAGGAGCTCTACCTCAACATCTACGACATCTCCCCCATCAACCACTGCCTCTACTGGTTCGGCCTCGGCATCTTCTACTCAGGCATCGAAGGTCTCTCTCTCTCTGTGTGTTCTGAAACCGCAAGATATGCTTGCTGCTACCAGACAGTTCGGACTACAGTAGTAATTCCATGAGTTGCTGCTGCGCTCTCACTTCTCTACTGTCGCTTGTGAAAACCAGGGATCTAAATGTAATTACCAAATTATTGCGAGCTGTTTTGCCGGGGGTGACACGTGGATAGTCTCCCTGGCTAGGAAGTCCCTCAACTTTAATATACAGCAGATAGTATTCCATGAGTTGCTGCTGCGCTCTCACTTCTCTACTGTCACTTGTCTGCCTCCCTGTCGCACCTGTTCCATGCTGTTGCTGAATTTCATTCCTTTTTTTTATTTTACCTCCGTTCTGGAGTAATTTCTTTCATTCGGACTACAGCTCTCGCACTTTCTAGGTAGCAAGGACTAGTACTACTTGTCTGCAACTGCCTCCCTATAAAATTATGCTTGCTTGGGGAGGAATGGAATGGATCCTTAGAGCAACTCCAGCAGAGCCTCTACTTGAGCTCTCAAACCTCATATTTGAGGGCTTGAGGTAAAAATAGAGGTCCAGCAGGGCCCCTACTAGAGTCCTCAAATTTGAGGAGCCCCTCAAATCACCCTCCCACCCCTCATTCCTAGGGGCTCCCCCCTCACCCCTCATTTTCCTGTTTTTTTCCCGCACCGTGAAAATTCCCCGCCCGCCTCTTCCTTTCCCGTCCGCCGAATCTCCCCCCGCCTGCATCTTTCCCCGCCGCCTCCCTCCCCGCCTGCATCTTTCCCCGCCGCCTCCCTCGCCCGCCCGCCTCCTCCGCCTCCCCGCCTCTTTCCCCTCCCCGCCTCTTTCCCCTGCCTCCCCGCTCTCCTCCGCCCGCCTCTTTCGTCGTCGCCCGAGAGCCGCTCCCCCGAGAGCCGCCGACACCTCCGACGCCGCCTCGGATCCGGCCGCTGGGCCTCAGATCCGGTAGCTCCGCCACCGGATCTGGGGCGTAGAACCCCGAATCCGGCACGGGGATGACGACGTCGGCGGTGGGGGCGGGGGACTCCTCGGCGAGCTCGCGGCCGAAGGCGTTGCGGCGCTCGTGGACAGCGTGCCCGAAGACGACGGAGACGCCTGGAGACGGCGGGGTGAGGGAGAGAATGAGGAGTGGGTCCCATGTGTCAGTTGCAATGAAATGGATTTGAGGGCTTAAATTTGAGGGGTGCTGTTGGAGTAGATGCAAAAAACAGGGCCCTCAAAAGTAGGAGGAGCCCTCAAATGAAAAGTAGGGGCCCTGTTTTGAGTAGTATTGCTGGAGTTGCTCTTACATCCTAGTCCTAGTACGGCTGCAACACTGACTTTTCGTTTCTTTCTCTCCATTGTATCAACTGGACCTGGCTACCTATTCTTTCCAGGACATTTCCCCACAATTCAGCACACCTTGCCAACCTTCTTTACCTATAACTTTGCTATTGTTCGAGAACTTAGTTCCCTACATATACTAGGTACACGACCTTAGTTTCCGGTCTGCGCTAAGTTTGCCAGTGATTCGCCAATAGGAGATCAGGGATTGTGTCTTCCACTGTTACTACTAAGTTGGGAGTTGAAACGGCACAAGTGCGCCGTTCCCAATGTCTAGACTGTCCAATGGCAAATTCGGACAATCTACAAATTCCATGGCCCTGATCAATATGGCTTCAGCTTCTGGCTTCAGCTTATTTTTGCACTATTCATAAATTTCGTCTTTTTCTGAACTTTTGGCCTTTTTTTTAGTTTTTTTACCGGTTCTTTTTTTCCTCGTATTTGTTTACATTATACGTGATGGGATAATATGTTTTTTCTATTTTTAAATTTTTTTTAAATTTAATTATGGTAAAATAAGCCTCTGTCAGCTACTCAGCTACAGTGTTTTTTTCAGTCAGCTACAGTGTTTTCAGCCATAAGCCATGAGGCTTTCAGCCGAACCGATCACCACCATGGATTTGTGTCTTCCACGAAGAATTGGTTTCCACGGACAAAGATCAGTCAATGCTCAACCTCAGCTGGCATGTCAACTAAATACAGTTTTGCGTCTTGCTTTATGTTACAAATAATCTTAACTTCAAGTCCAATATGTAGTAGAGTCCGTCTCCATGTATAACTCAAGTTGAAGTTATATCTAACTTAAAATCCGAATACGTATACAAGTAGGAGAGTTTAGCCTATATATTGAGAAGCTTGTAACCAGTTTTTAGTACGAGAAAAAAGGGGAGCAAGTAAGAGAATAAAGAAATTCAGAAATTCTATTGTGTTCTATCAGATTATTTGTGATATGTGCATTTTCTCCTGGAATAAAGTTAATACTTTATTTTTACTGGATCGACCTGTATCACACACACTCACTTATTTAGCACATTTGGTATAATATGTATGTTTGGGCAGTGTTTAGGCTCTTGGCTCAGATAGCAGGTTGTACGGCTTAGGGTTCTAGTATTGTAGGTTTTATTTGAAGACTCATATCTTTTTGACCTTAATAAGGTTTCATTTTTAGCCTGCCCTAATTTGTTTGGGACAAAAGACTTTGTTGTTATTGTAGTATAATATGTATGTTTTATAGTCCATCTCCTTTTAGTCCTTTTGAGCTGCTCCAGAGCAAGGGCTGGAAAACTCTTCTATGCATCACAACTTTGTTACCTTCCGTAGCTGTAGTATTTCGAGCATTCCAATTTTCTTGGTCAACTGACATTCACATCCATTGTGTTCTGAGGCCTTGTGCACAAGATTTTCTTCTCAAACTGCTCATGGCATCGTTGGCCGTAGAGTTCCTTCGGTTGTTTTTGCAATTATATATAAGTTTGACATCTGGGGCCAGCCACTTAAAGATTCCAATAATATTTGACAGTGCATGGCATGGAGTATGGGTTTGGTGCCCATGTATACCCAACCAGCGGAGTCTTCCAAGTAGAGCCGAAAAGCTGTCCTGGCTTTAGAGCAAGTCTTATAACAAAGCCTTCAGCTGACTGTATGGATACTTACAGTCCACTTATCAGCCTACTCATATAGTAGTTACAGCCAGCTGAAGGCTGTATGATCTGCCCCTTCCTCTCACAAAGTTTCTTGGTTCTTGTGCTTCAGCTGGCTGTAAACTTACAGCCCACCTCTCTTCTCTCTCCTCCTCTCTCTCCTCCACCTCAGCATACAGCCAGCTTACAGCCTCTTATAATACTTGCTCTTATCTTCAGACGATCAGTGTGTGTCGGTACCACTGATATGTCCCGTGCGGAAGTCCGCAATTTCATAGAGAATCTTGCAGAGGATTATCATGGGGACACTTATCATTTGATTGCGAAGAACTGTAATCATTTTACAGCTGACGTCTGCGAACGTTTGACCGGAAAGCCAATTCCTGGCTGGGTGAACCGACTCGCCAGATTAGGTTAGATCTTACAAACCAATCTCATAATCTGATGCTCCTTAATGATGATGATTCTGAACTATTGCTGGCTTCGCATTGTTGAAATCACAGGTTCTTTCTGCAACTGCGTACTGCCCATTGTTGAAATCTCAGGTTCTTTCTGCAACTGCGTACTGCCTGAAAGCATCCATGTTTCTGCGGTCAGAGATGTAACCGCACACCCCGGATTTTCTGGTATTTTTTCCTGCTTTCCTCTCTCTACATGTGTGCGCGCGCCATTGTTTTGTTCCTAAGGCCCTGTTTGGATCCCATGATCTAAAGTTTAGTTGTCTAAAGTTTTGAACTAAACTTTAGTTGGCTAAACTTTAGCCACTAAACTTTAGTCGAATGTCCTGTTTGGATCCTGTACTAATGGATAGGACTAAAGTTTCAAAAAGACCATACTACCTCTTCTCGTTTCATGCGTCAGCCATTAAATGGGAGGTGAGATGCAACATGCAAGGATAAACACGTATTTGTGCCTAAGAACCCAAAACTTTAGACCACTTTAGGCCCTGTTTGGATCCCTCCATCTAAAGTTTAGTTACTAAAGTTTAGGTCTAAAGTCTCCAAACAGGTGGTCTAAAGTTAGATCTAAACTTTAGCTAACCCCTAAAAAATACTTTAGACCATTAGTCCACCAAAGTGAACTAAAGTGGTCTAAAGTTTTGGGTTCTTAGGCACAAAGACGTGTTTACCCATGCATGTTGGTCTCTCACCTCCCATTTAATGGCTGACGCACGAAACGAGGAGAGGTAGTATGGTCTTTTTAAAACTTTAATCCTATCTATTAGTACAGGATCCAAACAGGACCTTCGACTAAAGTTTAGTGGCTAAAGTTTAGCCAACTAAAGTTTAGTCCAAAATTTTAGACAACTAAACTTTAGACCATGGGATCCAAACAGGGCCTTAGTTCACTTTGGTGGACTAATGGTCTAAAGTGTTTTTTAGGGATTAGCTAAAGTTTAGATCTAATTTTAGACCACCTGTTTGGAGACTTTAGATCTAAACTTTAGTGACTAAACTTTAGATAGAGGGATCCAAATAGGGCCTAAGTAGATCCATTTTTAGACTGCTTAGATGTAACCACTTCCAAACTCAATACTATTTGACTACAGGTGTTTCCTTTTTTTTAGCTGCTCCTATCAGCTGCATTGCATTAAGTGGCTCTACTCAAATCATTTCAATGCTTGATATTATCCTTAAGCTAGCTTGTCTTACAATTTGATAGCGATCATGAACCAAGTTAGAGTTATTAGGAAATTATTTAATTTAGTTTACTCTTTTCTCTCAAGTTGAATTAGTACAGACATTTTCCTCTTGATGTCTTATGTAATCTGCAACCTGAAACTATAAGCTTTAGGGCCTTTTTGGAAGAGGGGGGTTGCTCTAGAAATTTTTAGGATTTAGTTCAAATCCTAAGGATTTGGACCAAATCCTCTCTTTCCAAACAGGCCCCTAAATGTCCTATGTGCTTGAGTTTCTTTTTAACATTTCAAAAGTTGTACCAAAAATTGGTTAAGTTTCTGTGTGCCACATCCATCCTCCAATAGTCAACATCAATTCTTGACATACATTGCTTGACTAATCTGAATCACATCATACCCTGAAATCTACCACCACTCCTTCATCCACATATACTTAAATGCTTCGACGGTTCACTTTCCTCCCATTACTTGTTAAATCCTGATTGCTACTGAAATTGAAAATGCTTATCAAGGGACAAGGTAATTTAAGATACAACAGTGCAACAACTGTCGTAGTCTCCTGTATATACTATATATTCCGAACTGGTACTATATGCTAATGGCTATATATGTTCAATCATATTTCAATGATTCGATCAGTCCACATCTGGTAAAACCTAGTCTAGGAGTACATACATTTAATTATTGTTTGCATTTTCTGAGTTTTTGTAACAATAAAAAAAACAAAAGCAAATATATATATATATATATAATAATAAATACATAAGGGCAGTCCCAATGGAAGAAACTAACACGATTTCCATAGCACAAGAAATCATCTATAGAAACTATCTTCCACAGTGAAGGTGTCTTCGAGTAATAATTATTTTCTCTTTCTCTCTCCCAACTCTATCTTCTTCCTCCAATGAGAGTGTGCCACGAGCCCCCTAGAAACTGGTGGTTTCTTCCCAATGGCGATTTCATAGTTTCTTGGTGCATTGGGTGGAGTGAAGACCTGATTTCTTCATGAGGAAACCGTTTCTAGGATTTGTGCTCTCTTTCATCATTAATTACGTTGCCATGTCAGCATTTTGCCTACGTGGCAAGTCATTTAATGAGGATAGAAACCATCATCAATACACCATTGGGACTGCTCTAAAAGCAAATAATTATAAATCTTAAATAGAGGGAATTCTTCTAATCTCTTGGTTGCGCCGTCTTTCTCCTCCCCAGGTATCTCTTCCTCTCAATCTTCTTCTCTCTCCTAGACACCCCAATCTCTCTCTCCTCCGTTTGTGGCCGCATGAGACTGCATGGGACTGCATGACGCCGGCGTCGTGGGCTGCGGTGGTGGCAGCGCCGGCGGCCGGCGGTGAGGTTCATGCGGCGGCGCTGCGTCGCACATCCGCATGCGACGGTAGTGGCGGCGGCCCGGCGAGGGTTGGCGTCGGTGGCAGCGCGGGCAGCCAGCCGGCGCGCAGTGGCGCCACGCCCTCTTGCCTACGCACGCACTGCGCTACACTCGCACGCACACGTGCGCCTGCATGCCCGCGCGGCCATGGCGACGTCGGCGGCGGTGGCGGCAACCAGCGGTCGACCGGCGCTCGGCAGCGGCGTCGCACGCCCGCATGCACTCGCCCGCACGCGACCGCTCGCTCCAGCAGCCATGGCCGTGGCGGCGGCGGTGAGAGGCGCTACGGCGGCGATGGCGGCAGCCAACGGCCGGCCGGCGCCCAGTGTTGGCAGCGGCGACGCACACTCAGCCGCACACGCGCGTACACGCTGTATCCGAGCCTTGCTGCGCCCATGTCCTCGCGGTGTCCGGAGGCAGACGCGTCCGAACGTGAGTTCGCTTGGCCGAACTCGCGTTCGCGCTGCCGAACTCGTGTTTGTGCGGCCGAACGACCGTTCGTATGACCGAACGACTATTTCTTTCCAGTCAAATCTATCACTTGTCATTTTTGTATCAATTTATCATATCTGATCGGTTGTCCTTCGTATCACTTTGTAGGTTCTCACGCAGCTGTTGAGGGAGCAGCAAGGCAGTTGCGTCTCTCGGCTCCATCGTGCAGCGTGTCCGTCGAGCGTGCTCAAGGCAAGTACCTCGCGGCCGTAACCTGTTTCTTTCGCACTCTATGTCTCATATTTACCTGTTGCCTTAGCGTGATTATTGATCGTTACATTATATTGTTGCCTATCATAAGTCGTTGTAGTTTAGTATATGTTCATATGATGAGGTAGATAGTAATAAATGCTTGTAATTAGTATGTTGTTAACCGTAGAATTCTTATGCGATTAGGATTGTAACAAACATTTAAATGGTAATTAGGGTTGCATTGAATCATGCTCAAATTTAAGGTTAACCACTAGTAATATTTAACATTGGCCGGTTATTGATATGTCTTGCATCTGTGCTCTTTAATTGCTAATATTATTCGTGAACTGTCGTTGATTTAGTTATTACACATTAACTTGACTAATGACCAATTATCACCTAATAAAATGGTTTGTTTGACAACCCTTGTATGACTCCAGTTAGGAACCTCCTTATCGACAGATCTTGTTTTCATCATCATGTATCACCAATCTTGTCTCTAGCCTCATCGTATCAAACCCTTACTCTCATAACCTTACCCTAATTCAATCACAACTTTTTAATTATATCATGGATAATTCGCTAAATAACAAACTAAAGGTTATCACGCCGGGGCTACCCACATATAGGGGTCATTTCCACCCAACCTGGTAATGTACGGGGGGCCGTACATTCTCGTTACACAAGATATTACACCCCGTCTGCGGTTATACAGTCGAGGACAAGGTTGTGCCTCGCTATTCTCGTATAACCAGGTATGTGGGAGGAGGTCGCCGGCACCCTTGCTCTAACTTATCACATAACAAATATCTTTAATACACAGTTCTCATAATATCTGTCTTCCGCTTACGACAGTATTTCCGATATCAGTTGTCCATTGCTTGCCTTATGTACATTGCTTACTTGTCATGCTTACTCTTTATTTCATATGGTTGCATTACCTGTCTTACTTTTGAGTTGCGACCGTTGTTGGGTACTTGCTAAGATTTCTAAATCTCACGCTTGCTCTTTCCCTCTCAGGTAAAAGGCCAGTTGATTGATAGCAGTATGCATGGGTGGGAGCACTCGAATTTCAGCACTGTGGCTTACCACAAGTTTTTCCATTTACTTTATGTGTCATTTGATTAGAAGTGGACCGTCCCATATTTCAAACATTATTACAACTTCCGTTGATTATCTAATAAAGTACTTTAAAGGTTTTAATTTGTGTATGAATTTCTATTATTGTCTTTTATTATTACTTTTATTTCTTGGCAATGACGTTCTATAGTAGTATTCCACCTTGACTATATGTGGGGTGCTACAGTTTTCTCCATGTGATCGATGTGAAAGCAGTACTACATACTACATGGTGTTAGTTTGTGATTGACAAGATGCTATTGCTCCAGATGATGGTTTGGAGTCGATTGCGTCAATTGTTGATGATAGCGACGTGGATGATCTAGATCACCTTCTAACAACACCAAACAGCGACGTTCTATCTTCAAAAGACTAATTGTCTCTGTTCTCCATGAATAGCATTATATTTTGGATTGTTTGGTCAGAATCAGACGCGGGTGCTTTAGTAGTAATGATGATCTCTTGCCAATGGTGGTGGCAGGGCCTGGTGATCATCTGCGGTCAAACCTTGAAGTCTAGTAAAGTTGGCATGATTGATGGATGTTGCTGTTATCTTGTGATTTAATCTGTCTAATTGTGGCGAAGGCCAAGTTAACCAACATGTGATGGTTGCGTGCATAATTGTAACCCTTGTTTCGAGTGGAGAGGACAGGAGTGGTGGTGTTCAGCTTGCAGAAGTGTTAAGAGAGGGGTGTGATGTATATGTTGTAACTAGTTGGTGGAGAATGGTGTGTTATTTGATTAGGGAGGGGGCTTGTTTTGCCGTTTATGCTAATTAATGGTGCGTGTAATTTATAGTTGTTTAGTGTTGTACAAATGGTTTTGAGCTGTGGAGTTCAATAGCTGGGCGTCTGTCTTGTTAATTTGATGTATGCAAATTGATTCGGCTCATATGTGCCTCTGGATTGATTTGGAGCATTTTTACAGTATATTTTTCTACTAGTAGAAATTAAATCTAACTATTGATTTATAAGGGTATAATAATGACGCTAGCGACCACGCTCACCAGCATGATACTCATGTAGTTTCCCAGTGAGATGGACGCCATGCATACCGAGCTGTTGAAGCTCTTGACGCTGTCCACCGCCTACCCGTTGATGAACACCTCCAACACCTCAATCAAAGCGAACTGCGGCACCTGCCTCAGACGCTCGACCTCGACTACGCTTGCCACCACTATCGTCGCCATGCCAATCACGAGCCCGACACCCATGTGCTGCAGCTTGGTCGGCCCCTACGGGTTGCCGGACAGCCAGGACATGACGGGCACCAGCACGCGCCGGTTGATGGCAATGAACACCAGCACGCTGAGGATGCTGACATGCTCGTGGTTGGCTCATGGAACGACCCGATGTTGGTGTTCATGGTAGTGCCCTGCTCCACGAACAGTGACGCCATCTGGGTGAACACCACCAAGTAAACAATGGTGCATAGCTAGATGGGCAACATCTTAAGGGTGCACTTCACTTCATCTGTGTCACCGTGCAGAGCCTCCACGAGTTCTTCATATTCTCTGGCACGCAGAAGCCCTCTCCGATGATCGTCACTGCCTTGTCAAGAAACCTCCACACCACACAAGCCACAAATGCAGATTAATTAGATGTCACAACTCGACGCTTAACAATTCGATGCTTGAATCGAATAGAAATACCATTATTCGAGAGAGATCTTTACCTGAGTTCGTTGCTTTGAAGGATCTTTCGAATGTCAGAGATCTTAGACTTGTCGCTCTCCACCTCATAGAGCAACTCGCGGCGGGGCACCTCCGTGTGCCACTTGCGGAACACAGCGACGAACACCTGCGCAATGCGGGTCAGCGGGTTGTCGCTCGGCTTGAAGTGCCTTGGTGAGTCCTTCGCAATTTTACCCATTTGGATATTCTACTGCTAGTAGTGTGAGTGATAGTATAACTAAATCCTAACTAATATGAACCATTGAATTGCAAAGATTTGAACGTCACATATTACAAGTACTAGTATACTAGTAGTACTAATTAAGCTAGCAGCTAGCTCCCTGCTTGCTGCCGATAACTAAAGTCTAGCTAATCGATGGATATAGATCGCGCAAGGAGGCATGCATTCATGCGTATATCTAGATAGAAGCACAATATGTGTTACATTCATTCACATTCTCTCTTTCTTGATTTTTTATTTGACCCTATTATGACACCTTACTTTCAAAAGTAGCTATATGCGTCACGAATTTACAAGTCTAGCCTCCTAACCAATCACGGAAGAACCAGTGTGTGACACGAGCCTCCTACTGTACCACCACAGCAGCACCCCCAGCACGGCACAGTTTGGCTGGGCACGACAGGTGACGGGATTCACGAAGGTGCCGCGTCACCCTACCATGGCAGAGACCATGAAAGGTGTCGTTTCAGGTTCCTGCCACGGTCAGGTGGCATAGAACCTTTGTGGGTCCTGCCACCTACCGCACCGGGCCAACCTGTGCCGCACTCGCCGGCGGTGTCATGGTGGTTGGATGCTGCCATGGTCATATGGCATGGTAAGAGTCACGCGTTGGTCGTTGGTTCTTCCACGCTTGACAAGGGGCTAGATTTATAGTTTCACTTCAAATAGGGCCAACTTCGAAATAAAAGTGACACAATAGAGCCAAATTAAAAAAAATCTCTTTCTTTCTATATGTTAAAACAAAGGATATAGATTAAACTTTTGGGAGGAAATATTTGTTACTTATATTTTTAATCAACATCTCCAATAATAGAGACAATATTTGTATATACATTAATACAATTAAAAGAATGCAAATTATAGTGGATATTATAGGCAAGTTTGTTCCTGTGCGTGGATCGCTTGAGTTCAATTTTATCCTAGCATCTCACATCTTAATTTTATACAAGAGTTTCACAATTATACATGCATACATATCACAGTGCAAATCAATTTCATGTGTACTTTTATTGATCAAGAAAAATTATTGGGTTTGATTTGTTAATCATAAGAAGGGTCCACCTAATTAAGAGCTAGGTGCTTTTTTAAGAATATCTAGCAATTATTCTCATTTATCATGTAACATCCATTGTTTATAGATTACTACACATAATTAGGGTACACCAAATTAAATGTAAAATGTTTCCTTTTATTTTCGGGAGAATTTCAATAATTTTTCTCTTTTCTATCAGCTGATATAATCAACCATCTTATGCTTTTATTGTCTGATAGATAATACCTAACAGTTAATATAGTTCAACTTTAATTAGAATCCACTACATCGATAATGATTCTAGAAAAAAGCAAAGTTGGTAAGTGTGCATGTAGAATAGATCTTGTCTTTTTTTATTTCTCCTTTTTTCTTGCGGAGTGCCACTTTTTTCTTATTTTCCTTATGCATGGCTTTTACTTATTTATTTTGCACGTCAATACCCTTCTTTTCCTCTCGTACGTGAATTTTAGTGCAAGTCATCTAGAATTCTTTTTATTTATTGGGTTTATCTAGAATATATAATGGGTAGTTTTGTCTTATAAAATTTCTTATTTTATCTAAGACATCCACTGATGATTATTTACTGACCATAATAAGGGTCCACCAAATTGAGGAAGGTCCGTTCTTTTATTATTTCTAGCTTATTTCTCCTTTTTAGTAAATGTAAAACTCATGTGATTGACTTTTAGCATATAATAGATAGATTTTGTTTTTTCAGAGATTTACTTTGCAATTCATATGGAAATCAAATAGCTGCCTTTTGTTTTCTTCCCTGAATTTTAGTTATTTTGAATTATACTTGATATGGACTTCTTTTTAATTTTCTTATTTTTATTTAATTATTATTATGAATTTTAGTTATTTATGGATGTTACTTGAGATGTCGTATGGAAATCAAATTGATTTTGGTTAATTTGGATTGCACTTGATACATGATTCTTTTTTTTTATATGAGCTATTCTGACTTGGGTCCATGAGATAGATAGCTAGATTTTTCTAGTTTAACAAATTTTAATATTTTTAAAATTTAGGTTTCATATTTGTTTACAAATCAAATATCTAATCATCCTTAATTTTTATTCTAAATTTGAAAGTTTTGGATTGTACTTGTCAAGGATTTATTTTTAGTTTTAGGGTGGAATTCATATAAAAAACTAATTTCTATTTTCTTTTAATTATTGGTTTGAATTTAGATTTTTAGGGGTTTAGTTTGAAATTCATATGAAAATCAAATTACTAATTTTATTTTATTTTTATTCTGAATTTTAGTTAATTTATATTGTACTTGACATGAAATCTTTCTTTTAATTTGCTATTTTTTGTTTAACTATTATTATGAATTTTAGTTATTTATACATGTTAGTATGGAAGTTGTATGGAAATCAAATTCCTAATTTTTATTTATTCTTAATTATGAATTTCTCTTAGTTTGGATTGTGCTTGACTTGGACTCTTTCTTTTAATCTGAACCATTATAATTTTGACCCACCAAAATTAAGGGCTAGATGTTTTGCTTTTTTGTGAGAATTTTTAGTATATTTCTCTTTTTCTTAGCAACTCTAAAAGATCTATCATCGACTTTTAGTAATAAATAGATTTGGTCAAAATCACAATCAGATGGACACGTCTCGCTAATATGAGACAAGGAAAATCAACTTAGAGTCGAATTAAAAAAATTCAAGTAACTAACAAATAGCAAAACTGAAAAAGTTTTTGCCATCTGTTTATCGTCCTCTCCTTGATACACTTTGTAGCAACCAAAAGAGTAGCCAGGTCGTACCCAAAAAAAAAGAGTAGCCAGGTGGACGCGCCAAGTGACGTGGTCGTAGAATTCAAAGATAAGAGTTTGCGCGTGAAAGATCAGAAAGGGTCCAAGGCTGTTCTGTTTTTTCTGGCTCCTCCTCTTGTGCTTAAAAAGCCTTAGCCTAAAACAGAGTAGGAAAGCAGAGCTCCGGGATCAGTTCCAACACCGAACAGTCCAAAATCAATAAAGCAAACGATTCGTAGCTCTCTTTAATGTGCTGGCTCCATCCGGAAGGGCATGTTCCTTTTGGCTACGGTTTATAGCTTTTAGCTGCGGCTTGTGACTTTTAGGCTGTTCGTGCGAGGGATTACGGAGTAACATAAACTCACGTGTGGTTTTTACCGATATAAATGAAGTCGGTATAGTATGTATTACAATTAACTAGTAGATTCTATCTTGAGAAAATACTCTGTTTAAAAACTAGTTACTGTAAAAAAAGTCGAACGACTGTTTTTAGAAGCTGAAAAAAACAGAACCTAAATCCATCTCGTCCTGAACATCTCCCATTACAGTGGGCCACTCCGAGCCCATTCCAGTCCAGTTAAAGGCCCATCAAAGCCCACAGTAAAGTTCGTCGGGTAATGCACGTGTACGGAACTCGTTTTGCTCCTGCACGAAACGCGGAAATCCTAAATGATAGTCAAGCGATAAATCGGTCGTTTATTCACTGCAATCCAAATGCAAATACAGTATTTTTTTTTCTTTACAATTTTACCAACCCCCCCCCCCCCAACCCACCATGCCCAATGATAAAATGGCAATCGTATACTTCACCGCTCTACGTATAATCCCAATCAATAGCCAACGTATTACCAGATGTACGTGCATGCGTATCGGTACGCCATATCGCCTAGTCACCACCACCAACACGGTGTCAATCAAGTTACAAATCCAAGTCAAGCACGAGCCTCATTGACGTCAAACGCCCGCCTCATCTTTAATTCCGAATTTTTCTTTTTCTTTAATTTAAGCCGTTATAACTTAGATTTATCAAATTAAAGGCTACATATTTTATTTTTTTAAAGAATTTTTAATATATTTCTCTTTTTTTAGTAACTCTAAAAGACATATTATATACTTTTAGTAATAAATAGATAGATGAATAGTGATTGCTGAAAAAAGACGAAGACAAAGTTAACTGAAAAGCGAAAAAAAACGGGTCATGCTCCTCACAACGCGCTGACCCAAAGAACAACTCGTCATATGCAACAACATACTCAGATGTGCCCCGCTCGCTTGGGTTGAAAAGCTGTGCCTTATGACTAAGATTGCACTATAGTGGCTGAAATTTTACTGTAGCTGAAGGTGACTTATTTGGCGTAATTAAATTTTAAAAAATTAAAAATAGAAAAAATATGCTAGCTCATTATGGACAACACTAACGAATACGGGAAAAAAGAACGGGAAAAAACTCAAAAAAGTCAAAAGTTCAGAAAAAGATGAATTTATGAATAGTGAAAAATAAGTCAGAAGCTGAAGCCGAAACGAGCAGGGCTAAAACGGTTCCTCTTCTACTGTGGGGTGGGTCTTCTGATGTTTTGAGGCGGCAGCCATGCCAAAAGCTCAAAGCTCTCGAATTACAAATCGTGGCACGCGAAGCGCCATCTGCATGCAGTGCTCCTGATCTTGGTGTCTGTCACCTCTCTGCCCTCGAGTCATCTCGGCGTCTGGATTGATTGAGGGCTGAGGTGGTGCATGCCGCATGCGTTGGAGGCAGCCACCAGTAATGCAGCCGGGCCACTTCCCAACCGTCCTGCGCCATATTTCCATAGATTGTATTGAAGCGGAGATGGTAAAGAATGACACAACCAGGGAGGAAGATGTCCAAAAGCAACCTAAAAGCCAATCCCAACTCTGCATCTACATCTAATTGAGGTATCATGTATCGCATCTTCCAATCTCTCGATAACATCTGTTTTCCATGCATGCCTTTTCATATTTCTATCCAGCTGATTCTGACGATATATAATTCTCCAAGAGGTTCTCAATGGTTGCTGTTTACATTTTTCTTTTTTCATGTTATAAGGGTTGAGTACAGATTTTCCTGACCACCATAAAATTAAAAAACATACGAATATTTACAAAATAGTGTTAAATCGATATTTTTTTAGTAAAAATCCTCAGTGTTGAATCAAATGGATATGCATAGTTTATTTTTTGTACAGATCTAATCAAGCAAGAATACTTCTCATTTTGGGTGATATTCTGCTGGTGTAGTAGTTTACCCAAATCTGTTATGTTGTTGTCTTGGCGAACCTTTTTTTGTTTTGGAAATAGGTTTTCGCACCCGATGCACGGGATGGAACTTAGGTCGAGTGGATCACATGCCCGTGCCTAACAACCCAAACAAACTGATACGTACAAGCGCAAACATTTGGCTCTGCAGTGTTCAACTATCTCTCGCTAAATGTCATGGCTGACTAGCTGAATGTCCATACGTTGTCACGAATCGAAAAAAATCATATTACTCTAGCATGTCAAACCATCGCCCCCAAGATCCACCTGCGCCACGCCGTTGACTCCGTCAAGGCTCCCAGCCAAGCTCTGCCCTATTCTGCGTCGCCCCTCTTCTATCATGCTTGGCCTATGCTACGTCTTCAGCTTCGCTGCTTTACAAAGATCGGTGAGTGGCAAGCATCCAAGCTAAATTCACCCTCTTCTCCCCTTCTCTACAATTCTATCATAATTTAGTAAGTAAACCCAATCCAACCATCACAAACAAACTTAAGACCAAACTGCACCACATCGACCAAGCAACCGAGTGAAATCATCAAGATCATGACTCCCCTTTCCATCATTAAATTCTATTTTTTAAAAACTACAGGCAAAACTTTGAAAATGGCAATTGTTTATTGAAAAGATTTGTGCAACACTGATATGAGAGCAAAGGAACCTTGGCAGAGATTTTTTTTTTAATGTATCTTTACTGGTCATTTACTTATTGACTATGTATGCATCCAACACATCAAATTTAGAGGCAAATTGGTACCAAATCATGTGATTCCAGATATCTAATTCAAAACAACCACACAATGGTAGCATCTACGACAAGGACAAGAAAAATAAGATATGTTGTACAAATCTAAATATTAGTGAGGGGAGAAGATGGAGGATTACCTCGGTGTCGTGGAGCTGTGCTTGGGGAGGATGGCTCGAAATCGCAGGTGACACCAATGCTCAGAGATCCAGAGGACGGTGGCACACCCTCTAGATCCAAAAGGAGGTGGGCTGGGGCAGCCTCCCAATCTAGAGAGAGACGGACCAACGCTTGTGGACAAGGTGGCAACCGGAGGGGGGTGTCAATAGGAGTTAGTGGGGCGGCACTTATGGATGAGATACCAGCCGGAGGAGGTAAAGGGCGATGGCGGGTCAAAACCCTATTTGCGAAGGATGTAGGGATGGCAAGGGCGGTCGTTGGCGGCGCAGAGGGCAGAGACCCGAGGCGGAGACGGAAGGGAGGAGGCGGGACTCCTCAAGAGGAGGTCGAGGACGGCGCCGGTGGGAGGAGGCCGAGGTCACGTGGGCTCACGAAACCCTAATAGCCTCTTTGGGTCAAGTGTGGCTGTGGTTGGCTGTGGAGGGGACAAATGAGGTTGGGAGACCGGAGTCCAGCTTTTTATACCTGGTACACGGGGTAATTTCTTCCAACTTCAGTGACAATCAAGAAATCCCATCCTGCAAAAGCCACAGAAGGTGGTGGAAGCGTGTGAAGAGGATGGATTGGGTAGGTGGATGGCATTGTAGGTAATTGTTTTTAACTTTAAGGGAGTACTTTTCTAGCAGTGGCGGAGTCAGGATTTTAACGATGGAGGTGCGAACTTAAGACGCATCGTTCCAACACCAGTTGAAATGATATAGTACAGAAGTTCAAATGTGACAAATTATATATTCATGCTACAACCAACATCACAAAATATTTTGAGAAAATTACAACTTGATATAATGTTCCTTCATGCTTTGAAAACAATTGATGATAGCATCATCTCTAACTTGTCAAAAGAACTCGCGCTCAATGTATGTTACTAAGCAATCATTCGAGTATACAACTGCATCTGTAAATGTGAATCTATTTCATGGCAATGCGGAAGTGACTACAGTAGATTTGTTATAGTCTAGCACAATAGCACTAAAGAACTGGTAATGTCACTATTTCAATTTATCTTATTTGACATTGAAAATTGGTCTTAGTAAAATGAGTCTGCCCTTCTAGTGGGCTTACACAATATAACTTGTTCTTAACAGTTTAATCATCTTAGTAAAATTTGCAGATGCACTGATGTAGTGGGGTTATCAACGCACGCTATATTGCCATGGTATAACATATCAATTATTATTTATCAAAACCTACAATCTGAAAATTGAAAAAATGGAAACATTTTGGAGAAATTTGAGGGGGTTAATTAATACCACTTGGCCTAATGGCCTCGCCTTCGGAGGGTCTCGGATCGAGCAGGAAGGCCGAAGACGGTGCCCGGGCGCCGATGAACAACACGTGCAGCAGCAACACAACCTTGATGCCCCGCCATGGCTTCCTCCCTGCACGCAAATCCCCTGCTCCCGATCGGACCAGACCTCGGATCCCCGATCCCCATCAAAAATCACAACCCAATCGAACCAAACAGCCACCAAGGAGGGCACGAACCGTGATGCTGGGAGCCTGGGACTGGGAGACCTAGAGAGGGCCCGGATGCCCGCGTAGGAAGCGCAGCACACAACGGCGGCGATGTCGCGATGAGCTACAGCTACCGCTACGCCCGCGGCGGTGCGGCCTGCGAGCTAGTAGGGCACAAAAGGGTCTCTAGGGCAAGCCGATAGCAAGGACTGCGAGCCTGTTCTTTATGGCTACGGTTTGTGGTTTTTGGACTGTTCATGCGAGAGATTACAGAGTAACAGAAACTTACGTATGGTTTTTGCCGATATAAATGAAGTCGGTATATTATGTACTACAAAAAGATACTTCGTTTAAAAGCTAGTTACTGTAGAAAAACCGAAAAACAGCTTTTAAAAACCGAAAAGAATAGGCCCTGCATCGCGTCTGGCCAGGCCGCCGATGGATATGTCAAACTAGTTACTAGTACCTGACCATTGATGGTTGATGCGGTCTGAGTAAGCGCCGAAGTGAAAATTAGAATTCAGAAGATGGTCTGGAAGGCTGATGGCACTTCCGCACTTGGGCCGCTTGACTAGTTGACTTGGGCTGGATGGCGTTTCGCACTTATCTGGCGTTGCAACATGATTTATTGCCAACTCCAGCCTACTCAGTTGGTCAAAACTTCACAGATAATGTGAAGAGAATCAAAACTTCACAGATAATGTGAAGAGAAGACGTGTTAGACCCAACTTCAGAGGATAGCGACATACAATCGCTCCACCAGTTAATATTGGAAAACGCTATTTTCGCGTGACTTGTCGTAGAGAACTTGGCTATCGGTGCACCAGTTAATTTTGTTTGTCCTTTCATATTGGAAAAACGCTATTTTCGCATGACTTGTCGCAGAGAACTTGGCTATCGGTGCACCAGTCGAGTCTCGATTCCACACCTGCTTAACCTTTGTTTGCAGCAGCATCACTGGGCAACGGCATCGCGAAAGTTTGTTAAGCTTGTATCGAATGCAACCATACTTTTTCACCGAAACATCACCATTGGTTAGTCACATCGTCCAGTCGGCCATCTCGTGTGTTGTGTCACTGACTCCAGAGCAAGCTTTTCTTATTTTGGATTTAGTTTCTGATTTTATTTTTTATTATTTTTACATTTCATCTTTTTTATTTTTTTTAAATTTTTTTGTTGGGGTTTCTTTTTCCCGTATTCCTTTGTATTGTCCATGATAGCCTAACCTGGTTTTTCTGTTTTAAATTTTTTTAATTTAATTACATCAAATAAGCTACCATCAGTTACAGTGCAATTTCAATCATAAGCTATATTTTTTCAGTCTAACTGTGCAGGCTGTAAATTTGAGGACAAATTTATTACTTTGGCTTAGTATAATCGCTATTTTCGCCATAATCCACAAACTGGTGTATATCATCTATTTTGCCTTAGGAGAAAACGTATACATCACAAATAAACAAAGATAATATGGGAGAATTTTTAAATTTCTCTATTATCTTAGTTGCTCCCCCCGATTAAACTGATTACAAGTATTCTTAATATATAGGCTAATACTCTTCTACTAACATATATATTTATACTTCACGTAAGACTCAACTTCAACTCGTATAACACACGGAGACGGACTCTACTACATCTCGAACTCTAAGCTAAGATTATTTCTAACAATCTCCCCCTAATCTTGACTCAATATATTCTAGTTTTATTCTCAATGCATTATGAACTACCAACCACGCCTTCATATGAAGCGTTCTACATATAAGCTACATGTAGGAGCTCAACTTAACTAGCACGAATCCATCCGGATGCAAAGTTTCTAAAACATTGAGGCGGTCGGTCTGAACTACGACTTACCCAACTTATACTTGACACAGAATGGTGACACATCTCCTCAACGTTTTGGACTCATCTCCATGTACTAGAGTTTGGACGGCGAACACATCTTCTCAACGTCCAACACTCCTTGAGCTCTCATGTACACTTTCATCTTGATTGCTTAGGTGGCAAAATTACTCATTGTGAGCATCGGATAATGCAGTGAAACAATGGAACTCATCTTCACCATCATATTAGATGATGCCTCGTCGCCAATGACAACACTTCCCGAAGAACGTGACATGATCTTAGACATAGATAAAAAATTCAGGCTACCTTGAAGTGACTCTTGGACCAAGGGGACCTAGAGAACAAATATATTTCGTAAGTCTGATCATGTCTGGCTCAGGAATTTTGTTGTTGTTGACATGATTGCCGCTTGCTCCTTGGATGAGTTATTTTGAGCTGTGGTTTATGGCTTAAATTTTTGAATTATAACTGTCCGCGAGAGGCAGTACGCAAAGGATAATAGTTGCATGTGATTTTGGCCCGTAAAGCTGAACTTAGTACACTTTTTACTACAATCTTTCTGTTAACCCCGTCTTAAAACCGCACTGTTTAAAAGCTAATTACTGTAACATAAGCTATAAGCCTGAAAAAACACATCCTTGTCTTTTCGCTTTGCTTCGCCTCATGCTTTTTTTACTGCACCGTCTGGTCGCAAGCCCCGCTCGTTTCGGCTTGAGCTTATGGCTTCTAACTTATTTTGCACTATTCATAAATTTCGTCTTTTCCTATACTTTTGGCTTATTTTAAGATTTTTTGCCGGTTCTTTTTTCTCGTATTTGTTTGGATTATACGTGATAGGCTAACATGTTTTTTCTATTTTAATTTTTAAATTTAATTATGCTAAATAAGCTTCTGTCAGCTACAATGTTTTTTAGTTGGCTGCAGTGTTTTTCAGCCATAAGTCACTCAAAAAAAGCTCTTTTTTAGCCAGCTGCAGTGTTTTTTGTCAGTTCTTTTTTCCCGTATTCGTTTGCATTGTCTGTGATGGGCTAACATGTTTTTTCTATTTTTAAAATTTTTAAATTTAGTTACGCTAAATAATCTACTATCGACTACAGTGTAATTTCAATCAGATATAGTATAATTTTAATCATAAACTAGTTTATTTTAATCCAGCTGAGCGGCACCTAAATCCCACGTGGGATCAGAGCCGGACTTTGAGTTGCGACGGACGTGTTTTCTACTGCGCTGCTGGTTCACACGGACCGAGATGACACGACAACTTGTGCTTGGCTTCTTGGAGACGCTGGACCGAAACGTTCGAATCTTTCTAGCATAGGTGAACGTTTGTCTTGGCGCAAGAAACCAATGCTGCTATTTTTTTTCTCTTTCCTGACGTCTCAAGGAATTAAAGTGCCGCTAAATTGGATTAAAATAAATTAGTTTATAATTGAAATTATACTGTAGCTAGCTGGAATTACCCTGTACCTGATGATGGCTTATTTGGCGTAACTAAATTTAAAAAATTTAAAAATGGTAAAAACATATTATCTCATTATGAACAATGCAAACGAATACAGGAAAAAAGACCTAGCAAAAAAGCTAAAAAAACAGAAAAAAATAAAATTTAGAAATAATAAGAAATAAACCAGAAGCTCAAATCGAAATATGGAGGGGTCTAAGTTCTCCCTTGCGCTGCCGAGGGAAAAGTTCGCGTTGTGCTTTGCCTCGAGAGCACTGCTGCAGCCTGTCTTCTATCTCTCCCCTGGATGCTAGAAACGTCTCTGTCGCTGGCTTGTTGAACTGGACACAGCAATAAAGAAGTCTTCTCCCCTTTCTTTCGCTAGCACTTTTCACCGGACCAACGAAACCTTTCCCTCCGGAGAGGTGCACCAAGACGCACCGGGACCGAGCGCCCCAAATACGCAGAAACGGAATAGTCGAGATGGTTTTTTTACAGCAACTCGGTTCCGATATCAATTATTAAATTTGTTCTAAAAGAAAACACATATCGTAAATAAATTGAGAGAACACAGAAACATTTTTGAATTTCTCTATCTTTTTTTGCTTCTCAGATTAAATTGATTATAAGCATCCTTAATATATATAGACTAATATTTCCCTACAAACATACGTATTTGGACTTCAAGTAGGACTCAACTTCAACTCATGTAACACGCGAAGACGAACTCTACTACATCTCAGATTCTAAGTTAAGATTATTTCTAACACTATTGTTAAGCCTATTTGATGCGCGAGAATCTTACAGGAATTTTATATAAAGAGAAACATGCACCCTCGCGTGATGCTGCGTTACAACCATGGCCTATCAAACAAATGTTGCTGTACAGTATCAAGGCGTGTGACTGTATGTATGAGTGAGATGGAGCTTGCTGTTTCCTGATGCTCTACTTTCTTTGCCGCGAAGCAACAAACTCGATACCATCTTATGGCCAATCAGTCAATTTACTGACGTCCGGTGTGTTGCTGCGTATGGTCGTCCTGACGAGAGGTGAGCACTGGCGTCCCGTGTCAGCTTTGATTTGCTTGCCAGCAGTCAGATTGACTTTGATATGCTTGCTTGCCTTTTGCGCTCCAATCCATTTTAGATTCGCAGCTATCGATTATTGCTCTTCCTCCTTAGGGTCCTATCAATTATTGCCGACACCCAAACAATAACACTGCATTTCCTCCTCTTTTCTCAACACAACTTTCACCAGAAATCTGTCGCTGCACCATTATTCTATCAACAGGACACCATGGCCACGGAACAACAGGAGGTACGTACTTACAACTATTGCATGAATTTTGTTGTTCTTGATTTTCCATGAACATAGTTCAGAAGTGAAATCTTCAGATATCTGAAGTTCTGAACCACCTTGAGATACTATCCTTGGCAGCAGCCACTATGACGTTCTAAGCTGGTCCAGAAGCTCCACCACACACAAGAACAGAGCAGGAGATGGATGGAATCATGGTGAGCACTGCCACGGGGGTGATGAACTCACTCCTCGACAAGCTCACCACGCTTCAAGGTGACGAGTACAAGCTGCAGAAAGGCATGAAGCGCGATATCACCTTCCTGAAGGATGAGCTGAGCAGCATGAACGCTCTATTAGAGAAGCTGGCCGACACGGAGGTGCTTGACCCACAGCAGCAGGAGTGGAGGAATCAAGTGAGGGAGATGGCTTACGACATCGAGGATTGTATCGACAAGTACACGCACCAGCTCCACCATGAGCCAGAAAAACCTAGTGGCATCATGGGATTCTTCCTCAGCTTCATCGAAAAAGTGAAGAAGCTGGGAGCTCGCCATGAGATTGTCGAACAGATTCAAGAGATCAAGGCTCGCGTAATTGAGGCAAGCCATCGACGCAAGAGGTACAAGCCTGATGTGGGGGATAACTCAAGTAGTACCAACGTTGTGCCGATCGACCCTCGGTTGCCTGCCCTCTATTCTGAAGCATCTGATCTTGTTGGTATTGATGTTCCGAGGAATGAGCTCATCGAGTTGGTGAATGATGGGGCAGAGCAGTTGAAGGTGGTCTCAATTGTTGGGTTTGGAGGATTAGGCAAAACTACTCTCGCTAACCAAGTATATAAAAAAATTGGTGGCCAATTTGATTGCCAGGCTTTTGTCTCAGTGTCCCAAAAACCCAATGCAAGGAAGATCTTACATAGCATACTCTCTCAAATCAACAAGCAAGAGTATACAGGTACTGAATCAGGGGATGAGATATGGCTCATTAATGCACTAAGGGATTTCCTAAATGATAAGAGGTATGCCCTGGTTTCATATTACAAGTTGTCCTAGGATTCAAACATTATTTTGTATTCCAAGTCATTCTACCTTCATTTAATTGTAACATTGTGCTCGTAATTTAGGGACCTCTTGTGCAAAGACATCTTAAATAGGACTAGTGGCCATTTTGCCTATCATCATAATCCTTATGCAATGAGCTATAATTCTTTATAATATGTGGCCAATTGAATATTTATGTTTAATATAAATTTATTTGGACTGGCATGATAAAATACTCAGCATTCTTTCCATGAACATACATATATGTAATTAGCTCAACTTTGAAACATTATTTTTAGCTACCAACTATGAGATTTACTTTTCATATTATCTCCCATATGTATTTAATCAACATGATTCAATTGAACAATAATCTCTCTCATTTGATAGGTACTTTATTGTAATTGATGACATATGGAGTACCCAAGCATGGAAGATTATTAAATGTGCCTTGCTTGAGAATACTTGTGGTAGTAGAATACTAGTGACAACAAGAATTGCAACTGTAGCCAAGTCATGTTGCTCCCCTCACCACGATCTTATATATGAATTGAGGCCACTAAGTGAAGCTGACTCAGAAAGTTTATTCTTTAGAAGAATATTTGGCTTAGAATACATATGCCCACTTCAACTGAAAGAGGTTTCTACTAAAATTATAAGAAAGTGTGGTGGTCTACCACTGGCAATCATTACAATGTCTAGTTTGTTGACAACTAAATCACCTGTAAGAGAAGAATGGGTAACAGTCCTTAGTTCGATTGGTTCATGACTAGAGAAAAATTTTGATGTGAAGGAAATGAAGAAGATACTATCTTTGAGTTACAACAACCTTCCTCTCCAGTTAAGAACTTGTTTATTATATCTAAGTATGTTTCCAGAAGATTATGAAATCAAAAGGCATCGTATAGTAAGTAGGTGGATAGCAGAAGGATTTGTCAAGGTTGATGGTGGGAGAAATTTAATTGAGGAAGGGGAATGTTATTTTAATGAACTTATAAACAGAAGTATGATCCAACCAGTCAATATGAGGTATGATGGTCAAGCAAGGACATGCCGTGTGCATGATATGATTCTTGATCTCATTATATCCAAAGCAGATGAAGAAAATTTTATCACTTTCACTACTGACCAAACACATAAGTTGGTGTCACAAAATAAAATCCGACGACTGTCACTTGACTACCGCAGCCAAGAAAATGAGATAGCGATGTCATCGATGGTCACTACTCATGTTCGATCCCTTGGCATATTTGGATATTCTGTACAAATGCCTCCTATTTCAGACCTGCATGCTCTGAGAGTGCTAGATATAGAGAGCAATGAGAACTTAGGAAATTGTGATCTTGGAAATATTGGGAAGCTAATTCAATTGAGGTACCTACGGATTCAAGCATTTGACATTATAAAACTCCCGGAACAAATAGGTGAGCTACAACATTTGGAAACATTGGATGTACATCATACTGAGATAAGAGAATTGCCCGCAAGTATTGTTAAACTGCGAAGGTTGAAATGGTTGCGTGCTAAGGATGTGAAGTTGCCAGATGGGGTGGGGAACATGCAAGCTCTAGAGGAACTATCAGGAGTAAATGTGCACGCTGAAAGCTCAATAAATTCTTTGCAGGAGTTGGGCAGTTTGGCCAAATTAAGAACTCTTAAGCTAGTGTTCCACATTAGTGACTCACACAGTGATAAAATGATGTACGCAGATATCTTGGCTTCATCGCTTCGCAAACTCTGTAGCTCAAACCTTAGATGTTTGCACTTTTACCGGGCTAAACCTAATACTGCTGACATCCCTTTGGATTCTTGGTCCCCACCTCCTCATCTCCTGCGCGAATTACGCATCAATGTTTGTTGTTTCCAGGCAATTCCAGAGTGGATGGCCTCTCTATCCAACCTCACCATGCTACACATATGGGTTAATCAAGTGACACAGGAAACCCTCCAGATCCTTGGGGACTTGCCCACCTTGCTAAAGCTGGTTTTACAATCAAAAGGAGTTGACCCTAAGGAAAGTCTCATTGTATGCAACAACAGATTCAGATGTCTAAAGGTCCTTCTCTTTTGGTGTTGTATCACGGGCTTGACGTTCGAAGTTGGAGCCATGCCAAAGCTCGAAGAACTCTTGTTTAGCGTCAAAGCACGTGAGGTGCAATCTGCATATGGCGATCTCAGTCTTGGAATCCACCCTCTCTCTGCCCTTAGGATCCTCCATGTCAACATTGATGGTGAGGATACGAGGGTTGAAGAGGTGGAGGCGTTGGAGGCTGCCATCACGAATGCAGCCAGTCTACTTCCCAACCGTCCCAAACCATCTTTTTTTCGTTGGCATGTAGGAATAATAAAGCATGCTGGGAGGACGAGGACACGAAGAAACATGAAGAGATCTACACAGAGAGCTTAGAAGCCCAGCCCAGTTGTGCATCTACATCTGTTACATCTAATTAAGGTATTATTAATTATATATGCTCGTCCAACCTCGAGAAGCTCATGTGTGATGACATGCACGAGATTTTCTTTTTTTCTTCCCAATCTCCTTAACCAATCAAAAAAAACTGCTCATCTATGAGCCGTTCAAAAAAAACTGCTCATCTGACCATATTCTTCTTCTGACACTAGTAACGTTAAAAAAAAACAGAAGCCATTTTAATTGGTTTGTGATGTTTGAAGAAGATGGTTGTCGCTGCTCAGTCCTCACTGGAGAACACAAACTAAAATTTTTCTTGTGCACTAAATATCAGTTAAGAAAATGCTTATATACTTGTTTACTCCAACATTTAGTTTTGTTTCGGTGAACCTGTCCATGTGAACCAGCAATTAGACCATCCATGGTGCATATATATACGAAATATGTACGTGTTGGTGCACAACTCCTTTGGTCCTTGTATATCAAGCAATACCATGTCCACGTCGTCAAACAGTTATGATAATGTGTGTTTAACAAATTCCTAAACTGTATAAGTTACATGCTACAGTACGGTTTCTATTTATTTCGCTACACCGTGTCATGCATGTTTCGAGACAGCAATACAAGATGTGCTACCCCTGACTTCTGGGTCAATTTTCTCAGGTTTCATTTCCTTTACCTGGCGAAGCTCAACTGTTGCTCCTCGTGCCAAGTTTGAAACCAAAATGGCTCTTGTTGTCATGTGATATGATGTCCCTCTTTTCTTGCAGAATGAAATCTTGTGTCAAGTCGACAAGACAGCAGGCTGAGCTGGCCTGAAATGATATTAACCTATTCAATTGTTTTCAGATCACAACTGTTGCTGAAGTGAATCGGGTTTACTATGATGTTGGCTCCAAATTTGTCAGCACTTTCTTCCTGCTGCATTGAGTGGAATTGGAACCATGAGCTGTCTCTATGCAACAGAGTGCTCAATCTGTTTGCTACTTTGCAGTTTTTGGGTTCCATGTAGAAGGTTTCTATATATTTTTTCGAGTACAAGCTTCTATATTGTTCATCCACTTGATTCCGTGTGACGAGAACATATCAGAAACTTGAACCGCATTATGTTCTGCTACTGCTTTAGAACTCTATGTAATCATTTTTCATATGTTTGATCAGTTCAGTATGCACTAAGCTTTTGTTCCAGGGAATAACTGTGCATAACAAATGTACTAAACTTATCGAACTAACCTCCATGTAGCTATCCAAATACTAAGGTTTCGTTAAAAGTTTGAAACGTAGTAACCACACATCGATTTTATCGACATTTGAGAACTTTGATCTATCAGATACTTGTGACTGAGAGAACATAATCTTAGGGTGTGTTTGGTTCGTGGATGGAGGTTGTATCGTATATCCTGACTGAGTGGATGCAGGCTGAGTGAAATCGTATTTCAGAAAAAGAAGATGTTTGGTGAGGTTGCATGAGCGGATGCAAAAAACCTGGAGATGCTGTTTGGTTGCATGTATGAGCGGATGCAGTCTACCAAACCTGAGAGGCTGACACGTGGGACCGCATAAGATACACTGCATCAACCCATCCAGGATGGCCAGTGAAGCTCATTTTGAGCGTATCCACCCATCCAGGATGAGGACGTATTTTTGCATCCGCTCATACAGGCTGCATCCACTCATACAGGCAACCAAACAGGCTCTTTCTCAGATTATACGAATCCACCCAGCCAGAACGAAGGAGATTCAGGCAACCAAACACACCCTTAATACTCAGTCCCCCCACCCCTCCTTCACCACCAACGGTGACCTCACCGCCACGCCACATCGCCGTCTTCCTCTCTCCCTCACCACCACCCGTTCAACTTAACACTCAGCGCAATGTTGCCTTGCTGTGCCTCCCTCCGTCGCCACACACCGCTCTCTGCCACCACCAACACCCTCCGCTGCCGAACCACCGCCTCCCAAACCTCCCCTATATCTGGTGGGCACGTTGAGCCCCCTGTCAGCCGTTGCATGAGAGAGAGGGAGGGAGAGCGAGCGAGAGAGAGAGACAAACTAAGAAGAAGATGTGGTGGAGATGGTAGCCGGAAAGACAGGTACCAAGGGCACGAGCTCTTGGGCTGGCCCACTGACTGTCTTCCCCTCTTCCTTTTCTTCTCTCAGTCTGACCATTTCTTTCCTTCTTCCCACTTCGACGCTGCAAGACCAGCGAGACCAGAAGCAAGAATTGAAATGTGAGTCATATATTTGATCTTTGCTCTGCACGAAATATACTTGCATTCGAATCACCGCGTGCTAGATGTGAACCCCGTTTGATCATACATTCATACCCCTCCCTGTTTTCCTTTTCCTTTTGGCGCTGGATGATATGATACCCTGAAAGGCTGGAAGCACACCGCATGAACCACCAAATCATTTGGCAAGAAAAGCCTTTTGGTGCGTGTTTTCCGGTGAAATGGTGAATAAGTGGCTTGGATTTGGCGATTTTCTGCTCCGGGGAACAAGAACCTAGCGCAGATCTTTGTTTGTTGGCGCGTTCTGATCACGCCCGTAACCTGTTCGACAAATTTTCTCACCCGGCCTTTCTGTTGGAACCAGTGCGTGCGTGCGTGCATCACTTTCTTCCCTAGCATCCTTGGCCAACAACACCAACTAGCTAGCAAGTCGTTACTCAAGTCCAATAATGCGCGTTCGTCTTGTTTTAGGCTTATCGCGTGGTTGCCCAAGTCTTGGTTCCACACCTGCGTCGCCTTTCTTTAATAGCAGCACCGCGCGCGAAACTTCGGATTGACCGTTCCTAAGCGCTACAATTCTACCATGGGTGGCTGATTAGTTAAAGAGTTAATCATCACACAGAACTCATCGTCACATGATATTCGTCCGGCCGGCCACGTTCTGTCCCTAGAGAAGCTTTTCTCAATGGCAAAGTCCCAGGGATCATTACACATCGCCAACTTCTGCATACGATCCATGTTTGCTAATTGTGTCCTCAATTTGCATGTCCGTGGACACTGAAATTAACTGCATGACATTTTTCTGACACAGCCAAAAATGATATTATAACTGACACGAAGTAAAGATCTACGTTTTACAATATGTTTCAGCAAAGACACGATTTTTCAATGTTCTATAAAAAAATGTCACAAAATTACAGTGTTCTATAGCCTATTTTACCCCGTACAAAAATGCACTCACAACCAATTGCTAAACTGAACATCCTGGTCGGCCCACTGGAACACACTTCTGATTTCCTTGATAGAAGATGTAAATTTTTAGGTTCGACATGTTGGGAAACCTGGTCCGGGTCTATAAGCCCAGCCCATTGGTGGGGACCCTCCCTATTAGTCTATAAATAGGGGGTCCTCATTGTCATATCTTGTACCTTGTGAGAAGAAAGTAAAAAAGAAAACAATTCCCCCTCATCTGTTGTATTCAATCTATTATTGTATTACATTATCTTGTGTTTTGATCTGTTTCTTTGCATAATAGGAATCGATCGGACTGGACTCACCAGCAACGATTCCTCAACACGTTATCAGCACGAATTGCTCTGGTGGATCAAAGGTAATCGTCGAGCACTTGTAGATTGAATTGTGTATTGCTATCTATATCGCTTTAAATTCAGCAAAATTTTCGCTTTCTAGATTAATTTCTACGGTGCAAATCCGCTCTAATCTACCGCGAGCAGACTTGAAGTCGCTGGCACAATATCGATCGGTAGCGATCGGTAGATTGCATGAAAGAGTAGATGTTGATTGCACTGCAGATTGAAAAGAAAAAATTGCATACGCATCATCGGCCATCGGGCCGCCAGTGCGCGTCGCCCAAATGCGACTGCACCACCAGCCGTCATACCACCGTTCGGCCACCGCCGGCATGGAGCCATGCCGCCACCGATCTAGAGCCATCTCCGCCACACGAGTAGCCGGCCGCAGCATAGCGCCGCTCCCGCCCGAGCGCCGCCGCTCCCATGCGCCACTAGCTCAAAGCCACCGCTGGATAGCACCGCCGCCACCGCTCCCGAGTGCATCCGAGCCATCGCGCCCGCATGCGCCGCCGCTCCCATGTGTCACCTCTCCCGGGCGCCACCCGCACACGCCGCTGCCGCTCAGCCTCACACGCGTCATCTCTGGCTCAGCTGCCGCTCGCCTGCATGGCATGCCTCGCCACATCGCGTGCCCCCCCACGGGCCGCCAGTGGCTCCCTAGCCGCAACCAACCCCGCATCGGTCGCCGCCTCGTGCGCACCACTGGCTCCACTCGGCATGGAGCAGCGCTGCCGCTCGGTGAGCCACCGCCGCCGACTACTCAGCCGCCGTCGAGTCACACCTCGCATGGGCCGCCGGCTCCTGGCATGCCCGTCGCCATTCATCCTCGAGCCATCGCTGCCTCACGCTCCTGCACAAGCACTGTCTGCATGCGCCGCACGAGTCGCTGGCCACACGTGCCGACACCCGATCCACCGCCCGCCTGTGCCGCTGCTACTGCACGAGCCACGGCCTCCCGCGCTACCGCTCCAGCACAAGCCCCAGCCGAATGCGACGTCGCCGTCATGTGTGAACAGGGATAGGGTTTTCCCTACCCCTCCCCACCTTTTTTTAGTTAGCCGGCCGTGGGCCATGGCTGGGTTGGGCCAAAGAAAGAAAAAGCAAAAAAGAGGGGGGCAGGCTGGCACCCGAAATTTTGCAAAAGGCCCTTCGAATTCTGGAAATTACGAGAGGGTCCTCAAAACATTCAGACAGGTCCCAGATTTTGCAAATAAGCCCCAAAATATTAGAACATTACGCTACAATTTTTTTTCAGAACTAAAAATTAGCAGATAAGCCCTCAAAAATTACAGAATTCACTGAACATTCAGATTCCAACATAAAAGGTCCTGGAAAATTCAAATTTTAATTTTTTTTTGCATTTGAAGCATGTTTAGCAATTTTATTATTACTTTCTATGTTTTCTATATTTATTTACTGTTTGATTAATCGTAATTTTTAAATTACCTTTAATCACTAAAATCAATAGTAAAATTATAGAAAATGCATAGAAAATTCTGAAACATTACAAGAATCCTTTTGTACCATTGTCCAATTTATTTTATGCACATTTACCTACAGTAAATTTATACATTCTTTTTATGCACATGTAGATGACAGGCATCACGAACTGGGAGTTCGAGGAACTGGCCCAACATGGCCAAAGTTACTTGACTTGGACATCTGATGTCGAGATCGTACTTGGAGCCAGGAAGCTCTGCACTGCTATTGGGATTGGTTCACCACATGATGCCAAACCCACACCTAATAGGAATGATCAGGCACTTCACTTCCTCAGGCACCACCTCTGTCTCACTCTCAAGAATTAGTACATGGCAGAGAAGAGCGCGCTAGCATTATGAACTGCACTTAAGAAGCAATTCGAGAAAGTGAAGCACACCATTCTTCCTCAGGCAGAGTAAGAGTGTATTCGGATGAGGTTTGTCGATTTCAAAATGGTCGGGGAGTACAACTCTACTCTGCACAGAATTTGTACCAATCTTTAACTTTGTGGTAGGCAGGTCACAGATAAGCAGAAGATTGAGAAGACCTTCACCTTCCACCCCAATGCAGTGCAGTTTGCACGTAACTATCGTCAAGACGGCTACAAGGAGTACATTGAATTGATTGATATTATGCAGGTTGCAGAGGCTCATGATGAAGTTCTCTGTATGAACTTTATCGCATAGCCATCTGGGAGCTCCGTTGGCCGTGATGCCAATGCTGGGAGCTACAAGGTGTGGAAGCCTATAATGAAGAAAAAGGGAAGTTCTCTGTATGAACTTTATTCTGTGTTGAATGTAATCCGCCAGCTGCCTCTTTATGCAAATAGAGTGATGATCAATCTTTTACTCTAAACTTTAGTATCTGAGTTCCATTTCGAAGGCTTCTGTATTCTTCTGGCATTTGTTTGATGTAATGAAGACATATTAGAAACTTGAACAGAAATATGTTCTGTTACAACTAGTCTATATAAAAAGTTTAAATTTCATTCTGTTTGATACATATGCACGTACGTGGAATTACAGGTATTGCTTAACAACATTTGTCAAGGGATAGTCAACACATATGACGAATTATGTAAGAAGGTTCAGGATATTGTGTAATGAACCATTGTCAAATTTATGGAGTTGGAATTTGAATTTTACATAGTTTGCATTTTTCAGATGTTTCTGTCAGGGAAACCGTTTAGACCGCTGGGCATTGGTGGTTAGACTGGCCGACCGCTCGGCCAGATCGCTGGGTGGTATGACGGATCTGAAAGGTTATTTTGGGAAATAGGTCTTGGTTAAATTGAATTATGTTTGGTCACTGCATTTATGTTGAATGAAGTATGTTTTGACTAATGTGAATTATTGTGAAGAACTTATGTCTGAAAATAATTTCTTTATCTTTGAATGTGCAGAAAAGTTTTGAGTCAACCATGGTCAACGGCGAGAATTAGAGCTAGCTCATGGAGGAGCCAAGGCCCATAATGCTTAAGGATGCCAGATGAGATGGTTGTGCTTAAGCAGCGCACGAGGAAGGCAGGAAATATTGAAGGAAAGGTTCGAACAATGGTTTTACCAACTGGCTTGTCGGTCTAAGTGAGGAGTGGTCCGGTGTAACCAGAATGGAACAGACATACCGATGTGTGGTAAACTATTGATGCACCTACACGTGATAAGTATGGTGATTAGTTGCACGCTATGAAAGTGACTGGGTCAAGGAATAGTATTTTGGTAAGGAGGCCAAATACCAGAAACCATGTGGATCAAAATCGTGATGCTTGAGAGATCGGTTTAGGTCAAGGAAACGCTGAGGAGGTCAAGTTGATCAAAGTTCTCGACTTAGCGGATTTGAACTCATGTGCTTTGAAAAGCGTGCATGGGTTAAGTGTGTGAGTAAAATCGGTTTCTGAAATATTCTAATAGGTAGTATCCATTAGATTAGATGTGGGCTGGTTACCTCATCTATTTAATGGATTAGGGTTAGAGAAGAGTGAGTGTTGTGATGTGCTCTCTTGTTCTTCATATGAAGTGGTTGTAAAACCTTCATCATCAAGTAACAATAGATCAACTTTATTCATCAATCATGATGATTTCTTGTTTTGGTTAATTTACTCTATTTTTATTGGTTTTGATCCCTTCTCTCCCCTTCTTGATCTTGTGTGCCAAAGATATATAAGTGATATAGATGACTCATAGAGATCATATCCCATCTATCTAGGCATCAAGTCTTGCAAGATTTTGAAATTGCCCGGTTTTTCTTGAATTTGATCCCATCTTGATGTTTGATGGTCTGAGATTTTTGCTTCGAATCTTTGGTTGAAGGTTTTGGGAGTTGTACCGTTCTTGGTCTTGACTTGGGTTGATTTTCTGTTCTGGAAATAGGTGAGGGGCAGACTGCTCCTTGGCCTAGTCAAACTGGCCACGATCAAACCACCATTGCTAATCTAGTCAGACCATCGGGTGCATAGCGGTTAGACCGCCCACCGGTCAGACTGCACCCACTGTGGCGGTCAGATCGGTGAGGTGCTGAAAGCCGCCTCTCTTGTGTTTTTAATGTTGTTGCTTTAATTCTGATCTTCATAATTTTGTAGCTACTGTAGTGAAGAATTTGTGAGGACTTAGGGAAATTTTGTGAGGCACCATTTGTGTGGTTAGTCAAGTTGATACTTTGTTCCAAATGGCTTATAAGCTAGGGTTTATGGCTTTGTTTGTGTGTATTGTGACTGCAAAAGTAAGGTAGCGGCTATTAGCTTTGTAACACCCCAGATTAGCAAAAGTCTAAGATATTACCTACAACCATTATCGTTATCAATTTAAACTAACAAGCAAGTATTAATGACATTAGTTATCAAGGATCAACATTCCACATGTAATTAAATATAAATTTTAGCAATATGATAGAACATAAATTTAACTTAATACAAACCAAAGAATTCCCAAAAGCATCATAAATAAGTCTAAACTAAAGAATGCATCATCTAGCAATATTATGAACCATAAGGAACAGAGGAAAACCACAAATTATCCTGTTATTACAATGAATGATACTAAATTGTTCTTGACCGAAGAGTTATAAAGTGCAACAAACCATGTCCTACATCCCCCATGCATGTTGCGTTCAACGTTCACCTAAAATATCAAATAAGCAAGGATGAGTCCACAACTCAACAAGTACAAAGTAGAATAATAAATAAGGTAAGCATCATTTTATCAATTTCATCTTAATTCACCATTATCTCTTTATCACATGCTTGATTCATTGAGTTTCACACATATGCCTCTTCTTTTCCAATTATCTTTTTCGTGAATGCAACACTTACAACTCAGCTCCTCTTCTGCATATACCAATATAACTGAGTGTTCACCCGTTGATGACACACCCTTGCACTGTCCTTTTTAATACAGAGTCTCATCTCCAATCCCGTAGAGTGCCTATCGAAGTATGTCTTTACAACATGAACTCTCACTATGCCCTTTTTTATATAGGGTCTCACCTCCACTCACATAGATTGCCTACCTGGTAGGTCTTTGCAACACTGATGCTCACATGCAATGCAATAATTATCTCTTTTCAATAGTTAATCAACAACATTGATCAATTGACATAATTATCATTGTAACCATGAACATATATGATCAATTTAAGAACAAGTACATCATATGAATCATCATGGCAAGTAATTTATTAAACAAACAACAAGTTCAAACACTTGAATATCATTCTACCATACACTTTTCTTAATTGCGACGACCAGAATGATTTGAAGGTGACAACACACCTGAAACTACTCCTCCGACATTAAATACTCAATTTCAATACCAGCTATAATAATACAAGACAACACTTAATCTTCACTGCTCATACGCGCTTCCCAAATCTACCATTTTCCCCTTTACCAGATAGTCCCTCTTGTTGTCCCTGTGCTAAAAATACCATAACTCTCAATTCTCACATCATAAAATAGCAAAACATATTAGTTCTAGAATCTATACAAAATTCACATCATAAAATAGCAAAACATATTAGTTCTAGAATCTATACAAAATTCCCTACGTTTACTTAGATGGCCAAATTTTCATATTAAATAATCTAAATGCCCGTTTTTAACCTAGAAGACAGATCTGCCATCTTCTGGACAACAGATTTAATAATTTTACACCTTTTAATCTATATGTGCAAATATATTAAACAATGATATTTTCAAAACCTACAGAAAATTATCTACCACTTCCTAGCTATTTCTAAAATTTAATTCTAGCATTAAATTAGTCAAATTAATATTTTTCCACAACTGCGTCCAATAGCAACCTGATACTGAACAATAGTCTCTCAAAATTCATAACTTCTAACCTACTTATACGATTCTCTAGAAACTTTAATAAGTTACGATTCCTCCCTTCCAAATTTTTTTTTAATTTTTTCTTTCTCCTTGACGCTGCACTTTATCTCTCTAGATCGCGCCCTGCAGCTGCCTCTCTCTCTAACAATGCGCACTGTTGATCCGTAGCAACGTGGCTCCAGCATGTGTACGGGGGAGCGCTGGTTCGCATGCATACATCCATGCAAGCCTCAGCTCCACTTAACTAGTCGGCAGGTGGCCTTGGCACGTAACGAGAGCAGCGCGCAGGCAATGAAGGGCCGACAGCGCAGCGGCTAGTGCTGGGCGAAGGCGCCGCGCGCCGGCGCGTGGCACGATGGTGTTCTTGCGCGAGTGAACAACCGCAGCGAAATTGCTGGCGACGCGGCGCGTGATGGATGGCGCCTGGGGAATGGATGGCGACGTGATAGATATCTGTTGGCGATGGGGAAGTGGCTAAGAGCAAGTTTAATAAGGCTGATTGTGCTAGCTACAAAGGAATCCATGTCAGCATAGTTCAACGTGGAAGGGAGAGAAAAGGAGAGAGAGAGCCAAGCCGGCTCCTATGCAAGAGTCGGGCTATAGCACAGGAAAAGAGGCGTTATCTATACATGTACCCATAGGACTAACTGCTACACCCATGCATGTATTAAATGATTTAGTGCTCTTGTGGAGACAACTTATAGCCAGCTTATTGTATGAGTTAGATGCATCATTATCTTTTGATGACATGGAAATGTATTAGAGGTAGCAGCTATCTATACTATTAAACTTGCTCTAATGGCGATTGCAACGGCGCGAAATTTTGGCGATTGACATATGGCGGTGCCCCCGGCGAAAGGAGAATAGGCAAAGGGCCTGTTATTTTCGACCGAAACTAGCGGTTTTTAAATTTTATTATACTATCTAACTTTCAAATAGGGTATTTTTTAAGATGGAGTCTACAAGTTAATTATACTACATGTTAAAAGTTTAACATCTATATTAACTAAAATCGCAAGTGAGTATATCTCTCTCCATAATCTCTGTCGCAAACAGCTAAAATTCAAAAATTTAGTCAAAAGCCATAAGCCGCAGCTGCGCCAAACAAACCCAAAGAGTTCTAGGGCTTCACGGGTCTGGGTTTTTTTTTCTCCACAACTTCTTTTATCACAATATGAGATCAAATCTGATTCCAAGTATAACTCTTTCACATATTTTTTTAATTACACATATGTCCTTAAGAGATAGTTTCTAGATATTACAAGCTTCTTATGAGAAAATAAAAAAGTAAAAAGTTTAGAAAAATTAAAAAATACTACTAAATCTTTTGAAATAATACAAATGAATAAGCAAAAACAAAAACCAAAAAAATAAAATTTAAAAATAAAAAAGTTAAAACCATTTAGAGTGAGGCTCAGTCTCCATCCCACAGCTGCGTAACCCCTGTTTGCAGCAACATCATTGGGCAACGACATCGCGAAAATTTGTTAATCTTGTATCAAACGCAACCATACTTATTCACCCAAACATCACCCTTGAATAGTCACGTCGTCCGGTCGGCCATATTGTGTTGTGTCACTGACTCCAGAGTCCAGAGCAAGCTTTTCTTCTCGTTGGCAGGACTAAAATTGAGGAAAGCATTATTGCTTTGGCTTATCGCTTAGGAAATAGTCCACAAACTGGTGCATATCATCTATAATTCCACTGTTAAGCCTTCTTGAAACGCGAGAATTTTATAGGAATTTCCTATAGGAATCCTGAGCTACAACCATGGCCTACCAAACAAATGTTGCTGTACAGTATTAAGGCGTGTGACTGTACGTACGAGTGAGTTGGAGCTTGTAGTTGTTTCCTGATGCTCTTACCTTTGTTGCGAAGCAACAAACTCGATACCTAGCATCTCCTTATGGCCAATATGCAGTCAACTTACTGACTTCCGTTGTGTTGCACACGTATGGTCGTCCTGACGAGAGGTGAGGTTAAGTATGAAAAAAAATTACTAGCACTGGCGTGCGATATCAGCTTTGACTTGCCTGCCAGCTTTGACATTTTCAGATTGGCAGCTATCAATTATTGCTCTTTCTTAGAGTCCTATCAATTTTTATTGCCTACACCCAAGCAATAACACTGCATTTCCTCCTTTCTTTCTCAACACAACTTTCACCAGAAATCTTTCGCTGCACCATTATTCTATCAACAGGAGACCATGGCCACGGAACAACAGGAGGTACGTACTTACAACTATTGCATGAATTTTGTTCTTCTTGATTTTCCATGAACATAGTTCAGAAGTGAAATCTTTAGAGATCTGAACCACCCTGATATACTGTCCTTGGCAGCAGCAACTGGCTTTTACTTCTGCTTCACTCACGCAGTGACGCAGCCACAAGCCACCATGACGTTCTAAGCTGGTCCAGAAGCTCCACCAAACACAAGAACAGAGCAGGAGATGGATGGAATCATGGTGAGCACTGCCACAGGGGTGATGAACTCACTCCTTGACAAGCTCACCAAGCTGCTGGGTGACGAGTACAAGTTGCAGAAAAGTGTGAAGCGCGACATCACCTTCCTGAAGGATGAGCTGAGCAGCATGAACGCTCTCTTAGAGAAACTAGTCGATACGGAGGTGCTTGACCCACAGCAGAAGGAGTGGAGGAACCAAGTGAGGGAGATGGCCTATGACATCGAGGATTTTATCGACAGGTACATGCACCAGTTACACCACGAACCGGAAAAACCTAGTGGCATCATAGGATTCTTCCTCAGTTCCATCGAAAAAGTGAACAAGCTGGGAGCTCGCCACGAGGTTGTAGAGCAAATTCAAGAGATCAAGGCTCGCGTAATTGAGGCAAGCCATCGGCGCAAGAGATACAAGCCTGATGTGGGGGATAACTCAGGTAGTACCAACGTTGTGCCGATCGACCCTCGGCTACCTGCCCTCTATGCTGAGGCATCCAGCCTCGTCGGTATTGATGTTCCAAGGGATAAACTCATCAAGTTGGTGAACAATGGGGAGGAGCAGTTGAAGGTGGTCTCAATTGTGGGGTTTGGAGGATTAGGCAAAACTACTCTCGCTAACCAAGTATATCAAAAGCTTGGCAAACAATTTGATTGCCAGGCTTTTGTTTCAGTGTCCCAAAAACCCAATACGAGAAAGATTTTACAGAACATACTCTCTCAGATCAACATGCAAGGCTATGCAAGTACTAAACCAGGGGATGAGGAACAACTTATTAATGCACTAAGGGGTTTCCTCAAGGACAAGAGGTATGCTTTCTGTTTCATATTGCAAGTCATTCTAGGATTCATTTTTTGTTTTGTATTCTAACGCATTTTACCTGTGAGAGAAATTTATCACAATGTTTCTATCAGATGCCCTTAATTCATTTGTAACATTATCTCCATAATTAATAGACATCTTGTGCAAAGTCATTTTAAATAGACTATTGATTATTTTAACACTCATCTTAATTCTTACGCAATGAGTTATAGTTCTTCATAATGTGAGATGAATTGAACATCTAAGTTTAAAAATAATTTTATTTAGACTATCATGATTAAATACTCTTAACGCTTTTTTCCATGAATATTTATGTAATTAGGTCGACATTGAAACATTACTTTTGGCTACCAGCTATGTGATTTCCTTTTCATATTATCTCATGTACGTATTTAATCGACATAATTCAATTTAACCAAAGTCCCTCTCATTTGATAGGTACTTTATTGTAATTGATGACATATGGAGTACCCAAGCATGGAAGATTATGATATGTGCCTTGCTTGAGAATACCTGTGGTAGCAGGATACTAGTGACGACAAGAATTGCAAATGTTGCCAAGTCATGTTGCTTCCCTCGCCTCGATCTTGTGTATGAACTAAGTCCACTAAGTGAAGCTGACTCAAAAAGCTTATTCTTTAGAAGAATATTTGGCTCAGAAGACATATGCCCTCTTCAACTGAAAGAAGTTTCTACTGAAATTATAAGAAAGTGTGGTGGTCTACCAGTGGCAATCATCACAATGTCTAGTTTGCTGACCACTAAATCACTTGCAAGAGAAGAATGGGTAACAGTCCTTAGTTCGATTGGTTCAGGACTAGAAAAAAATTCTGATGTGGAGGAAATGAAGAAGATACTATCTTTGAGTTACAACGACCTTCCTGTCCAGTTAAGAACTTGCTTATTATATCTAAGTATGTTTCCAGAAGATTATATAATTTGGAGGCATCGTATAGTAAGTAGGTAGATAGCAGAAGGATTTGTCAAGGTTGATGGTGGGAGAAATTTAAGGGAGGAAGGGGAATGTTATTTTAATGAACTTATAAGCAGAAGTATGATCCAACTAGTCAATACGAGGTATGATGGTCAAGCAACAGCATGCCGTGTGCATGATATGATTCTTGATCTCATTATATCCAAGGCAGTTGAAGAAAATTTTGTTACTTTCATTGGTGATCAAACACATATGTTGATGTCACAAAATAAGATCCGGCGACTATCACTTGACTACCGCGGGCAAGAAAATGAGATAGCAATGTCATCCATGGTCACTGCTCATGTTCGATCCCTTGGCATATTTGTTTATTCTATACAAATGCTTTCTATTTCAGACTGGCATGCTCTGAGAGTGCTAGATATAGAGAGCAGTCGGAAGCTAGAAAATTGTGACCTAAGAAATATTGGGAAGCTATCTCAGTTGAGGTACCTACGAATTGAAACACGTGGCATTACAAATCTTCCAGAACAAATAGGTGAGCTACAACATTTGGAAACATTGGATCTACATGGTACTGATATAAGAGAATTGCCGGCAAGTATTGTTAAACTGCAAAGGTTGAAAAGTTTACATGCTAATGATGTAAAGTTGCCGGATGGGGTGGGGAACATGCAAGCTCTAGAGGAACTATCAAGAGTATGTGTGTACGAAGAAAGCTCAGTAAATTCTTTGCAGGAGTTGGGCAATTTGACCAAATTGAGAACTCTTAAGCTAGTTTTCAACATTAGTGACTCACACAGTGATAAAATGATGTACGCAGATATCTTGGCTTCGTCGCTTTGCAAACTATTTAGTTCAAACCTTAGATGTTTGCACGTTTTAAGGGATGTTTCCAGTTCTGCTGACATCCCTTTGGATTCATTGTCCCCACCTCCTCATCTCATGCGGGAACTAGACATCAAAGTTTGCTGTATCTTGGGGATTCCAGCGTGGATGGCCTCACTGGCCAATCTCACCCTGCTATGCATCAAGGTTAATCAAGTGACACAGGAAACCCTCCAGATCCTTGGGGACTTGCCTGCCTTGCTATATCTGGAGTTACAATCAGAAGGAGTTGACCCAAAGGAAAGGTTCATTGTATGCAACAACAGATTCAGATGTGTAAAGGTCTTCTACTTCGAGTGTTATATCACAGGCCTGATGTTCGAAGCTGGAGCCATGCCAAAGCTCAAAGATCTCTGGATTCAAATCAGAGCACGTGAGGTGCAATCTGCATGTGGCGATCTCGGTCTTGGAGTCTACCACCTCTCTGCCCTCGGTAGACTCTTTGTCAATATTGATTGTGAGGGTGCGAGGGTTGAAGAGGTGGAGGCATTGGAAACTGTCATCAGGAATGCAGCCAGTCTACTTCCCAATTGTCCCACACCACATTTCGGCAGATTGAACACAGGAAATTCAACTACAAGCAGAAAGCCCGGTTCTGCATCTTAGGTATGATCAAGTATAAGCTCATCCAATCCTCCGAGATGCTCATGTACGCTGTTAATTCAACTAGACAATGATGTACATGCATGAGCCCAATCGCCTTAGCCAAGCAAAAATACTGCTCATCTATGAGCCGTTCAAAAAAAAAATACTGCTAATCTGACCATATTCTTTTTCTGATAGTAGTGACTTTCGATTGTGTCTTGACAAAAGCTACTCACTGGAGAAAATGTTTTTATACTTGTTTACTCAAACATTTAGTTTTGTATCGGTGAACCTATCCATGTGAACCAGCAATTAGACCATCCATGGTACATATATAAAATATGTGCGTCTTGGTGCACAGCTCCTTTCGTTCTTTTATATTGAGCAATGCCATGTCCATGTCATCAAACAATTATGATAATATGTGTTTAACAAACACTTAAACTGTATAAGTTACACTGCTACAGTATCGATTCTATTTATTTCGTTACACCCAGTTATGCATGTTTCGAGAAAGCAATACGAGATTTACTACCCCTAACTTCTGGTTCAATTTTCTCAGGTTTTGTTTCCTTTACATGGCGAAGCTCAACTATTGTTCCTGCCAAGTTTTAAATCAAAATGGCTCTTGTGGCCATATGATATGATGATTTTTTTTCTTACAGAATGAAATCTCGTGTCAGGTCATCAAGACAGCAGGCTGAGCTGGCCTGAAATGAGATTCGCCTGTTCAATTGTTTTTAGATCACAACTATTGCTGAAGTAAATGGAGTTACTCACTAGAATATCCAAGGTTACTCATTGTGCTATTGGATCAAAATTTGTTATCACTTTCCTCCGGCTGCATTGAGTGGACTTGAAACGAGCTATCTCTCTGTGCAATAGAGTGCTCAATCTGTTTGCTACTTCGAAGTTTTTGGGTTCCATTTAGAAGGTTTCTATATTATTGTTTCTTTTTTCGAGAACAAGCTTCTATTTGTTCTGAACATGCACTTGATTCCATGTAACGAGAACATATCAGAAACTTGAACCGCATTATGTTATGCTTCTGCTTTAGAAATTTATGTAATCATTTTTCATATGTTTGATCAGTACAGTATGCACTAAGCTTTTGTTCTAGGGGATAACTGTGCATAACAACTGTACGTGCTTGGGCTGGCCTTGCACTAAACTTATCTCACCTCCATGTAGCTACCCAAATACTAAGGTTTCATTACAAGTTTGAAACATAGTAACCTCACATCGATTTATAGAAATTTTGAGCAACGTTGCTCTGCTTCTGCTCCCTTAACCTAGGAGAACTTTGATCTATCAGATGCTGTGACTGTGAGAACATAATCGTGGAACATCCAAATTCCATGGTTGCATAAATGTTTCCTTGTCAGTTTAATTAATCACAATAGAGCACTGAAGGCATCAGGCAAGCATGACCAATAACTGTACTCTTAAAAAAAGAGCGTTTCAGCTGTTTTCCAATCTAAATACGCATGCGGTAGTTCAGCACACTGTATCATGACACTTGCTGTTATACGTGGGACCATGTGAGAAGGTCTACGATATTGTGCGATGAACTATATATTGCCAAGTTTGTTGAGTTGGAATTTGAATTTTACATAGTTTGCATTCTTCATTGGGTTTTGTCAGAAAAAACCGGTCTGACCGCTGGGTGCCACCAATCAGACCGTCAAGTAGTATGACTCGGGTTTTAATGACGGTTGCATTTTTTAAAAGAGAGTTATTTTGCACTGGGCTCAACCGGTCTGACCGGTCCTGGTTGGCAGTCTGGTCCTATTTGGCAGTCAGACCGAACCTGAAGTATTATGGCATACTTCCTCAGCTGCATTAAGAAAGTGAAGAAGTTGGGAGCTCACCATGATATTGTTGAGCAGATTCAAGAGCTAAGGCTCGCATAACTGAGATTGGTACATTAATTATTTTTAATTATTTTTAGTTATTATCTAGCATAACTGAATTTTAGTTAGAATATATTTATGTGAGGCCGAGCTTGATATATACAATTATATTTCAATCTCACTTTTAATTAAACCTACTTTTGAATTTTCAGCTCTAACGGCATGCTAATGATTTTAATACCATTTATACAAAAACTATATCTTAATAGGACCTCCAACAAGCATATGGATTTCAAATACAAATATTGATTGGCTTTATATATAACCTCTATTTCGATCTAAGTTATCTCTTAGGGGAAGGTCGTTAATTAAAGTGGATACTTCAATTTAAATCCTAGCAACATATTAATTAATCCACTTATTCTAATTAGCCTTTTTTACCCTACGTAACCTTGATTATTATATATATTTACAAAAACTACATTTTAGCATACCTTTACTTTAAGCATGTGGTTTAATTCAAGTGACAGAGGCATATCGGCTAATTATCTTATCTGAACTCAATTGTCATAAGGCTTGCCATGATATTTAGAATATATAATTAATTTATATTCCTCATTGCTTAAACCTACACTAATTATTATTAACTTACAAATCTTTGTTGGTGTGCAATTATTCAAAATTTAATCCCTAAAAATTTTTATTTCCATATATCCGGATTCTAAATTTATAATTAAAATATTTTATCTGTATTTCTATTTGAAACTAAATTATTTTTCACCATATTTTTATTTGTATTCTAGAATTAATCACATACACATACTTATTAGTGACTACATTGTATAGCTTTTAATTATATGGGCCTACCTATCATATGATTGCACAAAGAAATGGAGCAACACAGGAGACAAAGGAAGCCCTCGAGCTAAAACAAAGGAAGGCATGGGGCGATAGCGCACAGCTCTTGGCAATGGTGGTGGCGAGGGGCGGCCAAGGAGACAGTGGCGACCAAAAAAATGGGGCACCGGAGGGGCTACGAAGCAAGGGAAGCGACATCACGAGTCGGGGTGGGGCAGAGGTAGCTCAGCAAGGCTCAAGGTGGCCGGGTGCGGTGAGGAAATAGGGCAGCGGCAGCCGAAGGGAGAGGAGAAGAAAAGGAGGAGAGCACGAGCATATAGGGGGGAGAGTATAACTCACCGAGGTAGTCGGAGTGGCCGAAGAGAGGCCGAGGCGAGACGGTGGCTGCGCAATGAGGTTACCGTGGAGGCGGCGCCTACTACTCTCATGATCGTCTATTTCTACCTTGCGTTTTATAACATAGTACAATAAACAATGACCTACTACTTATTAACCTACTCAACAGGATTCAGAAGTACTATGTCAATGCATTTGCGCCCCCCCCCCCCTCTAGGTAGGACTTGGGTTGTGTCGTGCTGGCCCACCTCACCTCTAGCCAAGCCCAGACACGGCCCAAAGCCTACATGCCACCCTAGCCTAGCCCTAAGTCACTATAGATGGCAAAGGTGGTGGCCGCCATCTTCATTCCTCTCGTGCCATCACATTTTCTTCAGATTTCTACAATAGCTGGCCAATTCACAAGCAAAGTTCTATCAATCCGTGTTTCTATTAGAGATGTTGTACATCCACGGATCCACCTAAGATTTTCCAAAATTGAAATTACAAATAGACACAAATAAAAGGACTAAATGGAGGGTTAACAATAGACCTAACTCACATGGCAAGCAGCCATGTTCGCAGCACCCAAAAAATTGGGGGCAAAACCCAAATATTGCTGAACTACTAGCCAATTACATGTTACCAATGCCCAAATTTCTACAAAATACAGCGCATCCCCACTCCCAAGTCCCAATTGTGTAAATCGCAGATTATCGTCCTGTAATTTCCCAATCACCCACTGAAATTTAATGAATTGAAAAGGGATTAGGAACAGGATTTCAGCCCACTCACCAGTACTTGACGGCCTTGCTGCTTGCACCTGAACATCGTCGGTCTGAACTAGCACAAGACCAGCAAAACTGCCTGTTGTCCGGTTGTCAATCTTGTTGTGCTCAAGTGCTCAGTCTAGTATAAATAAAGAAGGGCAAATGCCACTTACTGTGAACAGGAACATGAGAAGCAACCAATAGGCTGTTGCTGGCCAGTACCTGCAAATGAACAATCCCATCAGATAAAGATTAGTATGTATGCTTTTATTAAGACTGGTGTATGGAATGTAATATATTTGTGAATTCTGCTAAAATCAGATATACAATATAAGGACAAATATACAACAAACAGCATAAATGGTGATTCTAGTGATGATTCCTAATTAGCCTGTATTATAGAACAAACAACAATCCTAAGCGTCCTTGTCAGTATACACTTGATTCCAACAGGTGCACCAAGAACAATCGCGCCAAATGCATTTAGGAATGCTCCTGCCAGACAGCAGTGTGTAACATAAGAAAGAAGAAATGGAAGGGGGAAAGATAAGCAGATCATAAGTATCTCACTTGTGACTGTTATTCCAAAATAGTAAATCGGCTTATGTTACTAGGTAGTGAGAACTGGATACTGAATCAGATCTCCAGCATTAAGTTTTTTTATTCGTTTTTGTAATGCATTCAACATGGATTAATGATGCGTGTAATCCTAAGAGTTGTACAGACCAAAGTGCAAACGCAGCAAAGAACAGAACCAACCCACGGGCAAGCCAAGCAATCCTCGCGCAGCCGCCTTAAGAAACTGCAATTAAAGAAACCCAATCACCCCATCAAAATCGGAAGAAACAGCAGATCGCACCGAGCAGTGTTTGGGATCTGCGCGGAGCAAACTGAACACCGCGATGACAAGCGGCGCTTCACGGACCTAGAGAAAAGCATAGTACGGGTCAGAAGATAGGAGAGGGAAGGGAGCAGAAGATACGTGGTAGGCGGCGCTGAGGTGAGGAGAGGGGGGAAGTGATCGTACCACGAGGAGGCGGAGTGCGAGTGAGGGGTCAGAGACGAGGGCGCCGCGGCCAGCGAGGCCTGCCAAGCAGAGCGCGTGGGCGGCCGCAGGGGTAAAGGCGCTGATCTGGGTGGCCTCCGCGCCCATGGCAGGGCCATGCCTAAGGAATCTACTGGCTGGGCGCGACGGCGGCACGGGCGTCTTTCCGGCAGTGGCAATGTGGCTTATGGCCGTATGGGTCGTGAGTCTGAAGCACACCGCGCAGACCCCCTTGGGCCTTGGCCCCCGCCAGGGGCTGCGGCGCCTTCGCCAGCTCCTCCTCCCGCGCCGGAACCGCCGCGGGGGGCGCCCACATCGGCGCATCGGGCACCTCCGCCGCGTGCACCACGCCTGGGAACAGCTCCGAGTAGTACGCGAGCACCGACTCCCGCTCCGCCAGCTCGGACTCCTCCGCCGCGAGACGCGCGGGGCGCCGCACCTCCTCCCTCCGCGCCGCCAACGCGCGGGAGGTGGAGCAGCAGCCGGTGAGGCAGAGGAGGCGGTGGCGACCGCCACCGTGCCAGGCCCGGCTGGGCCGGTTTTGTAGGTCCGATACGGCCCTTCGTCCGTACCGTGTCAACATGGCCCACCATATGGCGCTTAGACCAGGCTGGCACGAAAACGCCCAACTTGACCTTTGCCCCCCTCCCCCACGGCTACGCATTTCCTTGTATTGAATTACTATTGAATTAAGGCCCGCATTTCCTTGTATTGAAAACCACCAGCCATGAAAACTGCTCTCAGTTGTCGGCATCGAACTCCGCTGATCAATCCAGCTTCGTCCACAGTCCCCATATACCCCTCCTCTCATGTCCAACTTTGCACGCGCGCCCGCGCACACACGGAGGGAGAGGTTGGCCACTCCTAAAAATGTAATGTTGCAAGAAAGGTTATTTATTATTTTGAAGTCTCATTTCAATCACTCCAAAAGGATGAAAAGAAAATATGTATCCCATTGTCCTGCCGATAGAAACTTTACGCTGCCACCTGTCCATCTTCTAGGTGTGCACCTGGTGCCTCTCAATCCTGCAATGCCATGAGCACTGAGCAAAGACTTCGCTGTCATCGGAAATCCAATTGATAGAGTAGGATTCAGTGTGGCACAACATTGCCGATCACTACTAAAGCTAAAGCTCGCATGCTTGGCAATAAGAAGACTGAAGACCTCGGTGAGGCACCAAACGCGTGGATGTTTCAATTTGATTCTCTCTACTAGCTTTGAAGGTTTATTTGAGCAGAGTTGAATGAGTCCATCTTATGTGAGCTGCATTTATTTGTGTGTGGGCTCTTCTCAGCTGATGCTTGCAAACTGCAGTGCTATTGCAAAGTTGGATGGGTCCATCTGACGTGACCTGAATACGGATGGCAGCCACATGACTACTGGTTATGGAGGGCAAGACCTTTCTTAATTCATCCTGTGAGCATCAACCAAACAAGAACAAATACAAAATCAAACATTACTTGCAGCCCAAACCAAACCATAATTTACACAATCACAACTGCATTCTGACAACATCTCGAAGAGCAGAGACAAGGTCCATCGGTACATACCACATTTTGAGCATCAACTACATTGGATTGATGATCAGTGTAGATTTCTTTAACCTGTGAATCTTCCTTCTCATCCTGTCAATGAATAAACACATAAGCAAAAAGATAAAGACGCAAGGCAAAGGACTAAATAGACAATCATCAAATCACTTCGAAACTGTGTAATTGTACAGAAAATATTAATCACATCATTTTGTTTACAGGTCAATTGCCTCTACCTAACTACCTTCCTGTTTCTGAAGCAAATAGGTAGAACGGTGTTAACAAGACTAACCCATTAATCCTTTGTCCTCTTAGAGGGCAATAAAAACAAGATATTTATTTCCCTCTCTATGCTGCAGACAGGGCACCTCCACTTTACTATGCGAAATTCCTCACATAATAAAAATTGTGTGCCAACTGAATACAAAAGCTTATCTTAGCCTTTGATAACTTCCAACATTTAATCCCACCCATGATCTATACCAGCTACCGTTGATATATAGTTGACGCTTCTTTTGCTCGCCGTATATATCTCGCTAGCCGCTCGCCGTGGACGTTGTAAAATCCTAGGCACTCGCCTAGTTGGTCAAGGCAAGACGAGCCTCCACGGCGATGCCTTTGCGACTCCATGACAACCATGCATGCATCAGACATTTGAGAATGTTTCTAGGGTTATTCAGAAAGGTGCTGATTCCAGGACTTGTGTCTCGGCTCACATTCTCATTAGCCAGATACTCGGCTCTTCTAAGGCCCCGTTTGGCAGAGCTCTAGCTCTAGGAAATCTATAGATTTCCTAGAGCTGGTCATCTGTAGCTCTAGAAAATCCTGGATCTAGAGTTGCAGGCATGTTAAGTGCATTTACATGACTCATTTCATTTATATTATATATTAAATAAAAATATTTAAATCACTTTAATTTAGTCAACAAACTACAGATCCAACATAGATCTCGGAGCTAGAGCTGTACCAAACGGGGCCTAAGTTTCAGTTTCGTTGCTAATGTAACTTGCAAATATCTTCTGTCGTAACTGGTAATTAACATGGGCATTACTTTTCTATCTGGAGCTTATCCAAAGTTAGATGCATTGATATGTTAATTTTGTAGGCAATTTTTTTATTAGTAGTATTTAATATTTCGGAAATAAAAAATGTAGGAAATGTGGCCTAGAAATAGAAAAGTAGAAAGGACGCTCTCGCCAACCACGTCCCTCTCCGGAACGACGCCCACCTAATGACGTAAAATTTTTGCTTTTTAGCCCAAAATTTTAAAGTTTTTTACATATGGACTCCTGGAGAAAAGATTTGCAAAAATGGACCCCTAGCACGGCGCCAATGCACATGGCGCCCATGGTACACGTGACGGCGCCATATTCGTTGGCGCCGTGAGTGGACACGTAGGATCCACGGTGGCATATCACGGCGCCAATGAACATGGCGCCGTCACGTGTACCCACGGCGCTAACGGTCGTGGCGCCGTTTCCTGGGACTTAAGCCCGTGCGCAGCCCCCGGCCCCTCACCACCCCTCAGTGCTCTGCTCGAACAGACCGAGCAGAGAACAGCCGCCGCCGCCCGTCTCTCCCCTCCCCAAATCCATCCCAATCCATCGATTTTTTCGCGATTTTGCTTCCAAACCGAGCAAGCAAGGTGAGCTCCCTCTCCTCCTTTGATTTGTTGCAGTAGATATGGATTATTTGAGGTACATTTCGTAGGGCAAAATTTGAAACCCTAGATGAAATTAGTTGGATTTAGTTCGGTTTTAGGTTCGATTCGCAATAGATATGCGTAATGTATTAGTAATAATGTGTATAGATCCGTTTCTAGATTGAAATTAGTTGGATTAGGGTTTGATTTGGGTAACTAGCTAACCTAGGGTTAGAAACGAGAAAAATTATAAATCTTATTCATTTCGCATTTTAGGTTGTCATGGGCTTCACTCGTTTGCCACCTCCATCCGGTGTTCCCGTGCCGATGTGTTATTGCGGCGATCCTTGCAAAGTGGAAAGGTCGGATGATCCGGATACATATAGGCAGAGGTACTGGATGTGCGCCAACTGGGCGTTTGATCCGCCACGTGCCGCCGTTGTCCTCGGCAAGATGGTATGCTATATTGTCGATTCATCGAATTCGTATTAATTCTGTTGGTTTAACGAATGCGTACATTTGCAGGAGCCTCCACCGCTTTGTGATTTTGAGCAGTGGATCGACACTGCGATCGCTGAGGATGACAAACAATATCTTGACGCCAATAAGAAGTGGGATGAAGAACGAAAGGAGAGGTGGGAAAGGGAGAAGAAACAGGAGGAGGCCGCGAGGGAACACCGTGAGGAGGAGCGTAGGAGGGCTGCGGCAAAGCGCAAGGGAGAAAGGCAGAAGAAGCTAGAGAGAGCGCGGCGTGCCAAGGCAGCCCTTGAGCAGTACCCTGATGCTCAGAGGAAGGGAAAGTGGCCTCGATGCACTCAGTAGGTTATTTTAATGTTTGATGTATGGGGACGTATGTATTTTCTGAAAATTTATAAACTATGTATGTGGACTATGTATGTATGTGGATGTATGCACTCAGTATGTTATTTTGGGCTGTGCTTATTCATTTGGTGAATGTCAATTAGTATTGTATGTGCGGATGGAACGAAACAACTAGGCCAAGCTTGCACTTATAAAGCAAGTGTAGTAATAAAGGCGCCAAACAACCTGGCGCTGTATGAAAGTGTCACGGCGCCAACCACTAGGGCGCCGAGATATTGGAGTACGGCGCACAAAATTTTGGCGCCATACTTTGGCGCCAAAGGTGCAGGCGCCGTTCTTCAGTACCTTGGCGCCAGAGTCTTTGGCGCCGTTATACGCAAACCTACAGAAAAAACAGCAAAGAGCTGTCTGTTTCTGCATATAAACACATGCACACATATACATACATTCACATATAAAACACATACGCATAACTCTCAATAAAGTCTCAAATCATATATACATACATATATTGACGCCAATACACATACACATACATATATACACACATACATCGTCACGCACACATATAAAATACACATACACATACACACAACTCTCATCATCATGGGTTGGAGGACACAGTATGGGAATCATCGTGAGCTTGCCGCGGTGCTCTCTGTCGTAGAACTCGTCCACCAGCCGGTACCTCGCCATCCTGTGCATTCAAAATTACGTTAGTGATAAAAATAACAAAATATCTAAAAATTATGCTCTCTAGACCTGACGATGCTAACCTGAGTGGAACGACGTTGACACGTCCGTGAATTGTGACCCATTAGACCACACATACCGCAGTGTGTCTCCTGTGGGTCCTCAACGAAGGGATTTGCCCTACCCCTCTTGGTGCGACCAGGTATCCGATCCATGTCCATCTTGTACCTTGACCGCTTCCTGCTGCCCCTCTTGTGCCAACGTAACCCCGCGTCCGCTATGTACCTGGGACCCGAGTAAAGTGGCCACTCGCTTTCATCACGATATGGCTCGAACCGTGGTCCGCATCACAGCCAATAGACATGCGGTCACCAACGGCACAACTATGTACATGCGGTCACCAACGGCACAAGCGAGTTGTCCGCATCACAGCCAATAGAAATCAACAACGTTCCCTCATACTTGCCCAACAGGAACGTCCCATCAATTGACAGAATAGGCCTACAATGTTTGAAAGCCTCGACATACTGACCAAAGCACCAGAATGCTCGAAAAAAAATCTGTCTTCCATTAACCCATACATCGGGCTTAGGCACGTACTCATACTGCATTCCTGCATTGGCCGCTTTCATTGTGTTCAACATGGCCGGCAAACGCTCATACGCCTCCTCCCAATCACCATAAATCAACTTCAAAGCACGTTGTTGCGCCCTCCATGCTTTCCCATACTTGATTGTGTAGTGCCACTTTAGTTTAACGGCCTCTATCACTGCTGCCACGCGCATCGTCGGCATGTGCTTTATCATGGGGTACAGGCGGGTTGCAATGAACCGAGAAGTCAACTGACGATGTTTCTGGCTGGGCACAGAAGACCCACAGCTGTGCGGTCCATCCACAGTTGTAATCTTAAACCTCTCCGTATCCTTCACCTTCCTGGCACAGACTTTCCATGCACACCCTGTGCTCTCACATTTGATGGTGTACCGACGTTTGGCGTATGAGTTCTTAACCCGGTATGGACGGTTGTGCACGATTGAGTACTCTTTCAACCACATCTTCAATGCCGACATATCCTCAAAGACATGACCCTTCTGAATTATGATACTAGCCCCAGGCCTAGGTACGTCCCTCTGCATTTGCCCTCCATCCGCGACAGCCCTATGTGCGTTGCTCAGGTCATTATAATCGGACACTAGTGGATCACGGCCAGGAAACATTCTTCTCAACATCTCAATTTCGCTAGACGTCAAACCTGTGACTGGTCTGTCATCATCTGAGTCCACAGCCCTCGCATCCTCATAATCAGCCTCGTCTCCTGCAAGCTGTACATCCACCCTGTTAGATGCTACACAAACCATGGGTTCCTCAAACACTGTCTCCTCGTCGAATCCACCAACAAAGCGGTCATCGACATCCTCAGAGTCAGCTTCTACATGAGTCAATGGAACCTCACATACTTGAGCCGAGGATACAACTTGCACCTCGACCTCTTCATGATCTGGTGACCCAACCAACGGTGAGTCATTGGGATCCAATGCAGCCCTAGGAGGCGATTGATCTCTCACCACCCTCTGCACAAACAAGTCAGGTGCTCTGACCTCTGAGTCCAAAACAATGGCCACATAGTTATCCCATTCACCGTCGCTGCCAATCGAAACCAATCTCTTTATACGCGGCCCCTTTGACGACCCAACATCAATCAATCCTTGCATAGCGACATCACCATGCTCATCTGTCCATCCCAACCTCTCTTTCAAGCGATAAATGACCTCACCATACGACGGACGTGAACTAAATAGCAATGTGGTCTCTTCCATGCCCTCCAAATCAACACCCCCATTGTCATTTCTCTTCACAGTACCACCATGGTGCAAAGTCACAACCTTATCCATCTATAGCACAACAAACAAACATATCTCAGTCATTATGTACAATAATCAAACCCTAGAAACGGATCTATACACATTATTGCTAATACATTACGCATATCTATTGCGAATCGAACCTAAAACCGAGCCAAATCCAACTAATTTCATCTAGGGTTTCAACTTTTGCCCTACGAAATGTACCTCAAATAATCCATATCTACTGCAACAAATCAAAGGAGGAGAGGGAGCTCACCTTGCTTGCTCGGTTTGGAAGCAAAATCGCGAAGAAAATCGATGGATTGGGGTGGATTTTGAGGGGGGGAGAGAGGGGCGGCGGCGGAGGCTGCTCTCTGCTCGGTCTGTTCAAACAGAGGAGTGGAGTGAGGGGGCCGGGGGCTGCGCTCGGTGTTAAGTCCCAGGAAACGGCGCCACGACCGTTAGCGCCGCGTATACACGTCACGGCGCCATGTTCTGTGGCGCCGTTCTTTGCCACCGTGGATCCTACGTGTCCACTCACGGCGCCAACGAATATGGCGCCGTCACGTGTACCATGGGCGCCATGTGCATTGGCGTCGTGCTAGGGGTCCATTTTTGCAAATCTTTTCTCCAGGGGTCCATATGTAAAAAACTTTTAAATTTTGGGCTAAAAAGCAAAAATTTTACCCTAATGACCGGATCAAAACTGGTCCCTCTTCACGCATCCCATACCAGTTCGAGTTTCTTTTTTCCCTCTCTCTGTCCGCAAGTAGATTCTTCTTGATTTTTTTTGCCTGTTTTTATTTGATCCCATGGCCCATCAGCTAGGCCAATAATTGCATGGTTATACGTTGACCATGGATAATAAACAAAACCCACAAGCAGCTAGGCCAATAATTGGTTATACGTTGACCACGGATAAATAAACAAAACCCACAAGCAGCTCACGTCTTGCAACGTAAGAGCAAGTCTTATAATACAGCCTTCAACTGGCTGTATAGATGCTTACAGCCCACTTATCAGCCCACTCATATAGTAGTTATAGCCAGCTGAAGGCTGTATGACCTACCCCTTTCTCTCACAAAGTTTCTTGAGCAAGTTCAATAATGGTCTTATAGTCAAGCTAGTCAGCATTTTTGCTGATGTGGAGGAGAGAGATGAGAGCTTGGCTCTCATGCAAGCAACAAGCTGGGCACGGGAGCCTATGCAGTGGTGGGCTCAGATGATAAATGTATGTGAGGAGGAATAGGAAAGAGAATGTGAGACATGGTACCACATAATAATAAAAACTTTTTGTAGACAAATAGAAGACAAATTATTGTATAACTTAGCTCTTATAACTTGACTTATAGCTAAACACTTGGCTCTATTATTGGATTTGCTCTAAGCTTACAGCCCACCTCTCTTCTCTCTTCTCCACCTTAGCATACAGCTAGCTTACAGTATCTTATAATACTTGCTCTAACTATCATCTCGCCTACAGGTAGGTGAAAATTATTCGTCTCAGGCCGCCAGCTCCATTAATGCCAATATTCTCTAGTGCCGACCGGCCCAATGGATGATGCCATCCACCAAGCCTAACTGAACAAACACAATAATCGACAATATAAAAGCACATTAAACAAGTAGCTCACATTATCCCAATTTTTGGATACTTTTGTGTTGATTATAAGGCATCCATAACAAATCACTGAAGCGATCACTGTTAGCCATTTTATCAACCAGCAAAGAACGTTCATTATCAGCAAGTTTTGTCATCAGTTGCATTTAAAATGAGCAATTTAGTTGGTAAACTACTTTGATGGCACAAATTATCAAGCTTCAATAAAACTACCTGTTGTACACAAAAATTCTAGAATTCATTCACATTTCTTGAATTTGTATACAAAATGACCCCTGATTGGAGCTCAATATATATATCAGCTTTGAATTTGTATACACAATAGTTTTCTTTTTAAAAAAACATTCTCAGTTCTTCATATTTGGAACACTAAACACCATCTCAAGTACCTTAATCGAGATGTCCTTCGATCAAGGAAATACAAACACACAACACTCTAATCCCCAAATAGTAAAATTATCATCCAGTTCGCTTACTGTCTTTCTCTGCAGCAGAGAGGACAAACAAGAACAGGCACAAGCTGGAGTGGTAATTCGAGCACCATGTGCACTGTACTACGTAGCTAGGACGTGAGGAATCATTATTATTAGCCAGATCTGCCTCAAAGTTGCCGTTTGACTGCAGCCTTCTGCTGGCATGCGTGAGTTGACGTCTGGGAACTGTTTATATAAATACTATTAGAGTTATTTTTTTAAAAAAAATTAGTTTTTATATGTTTATTTTTATAAATCTACCTTTCTTTTTGAGTTCGACAGCCACGATAGATAATACGTATTACCTGCTACACTAAAGAAGCTCGGCAGGTGCTACCTACAGGAGTTAACTTAAGTCACACAACCCACACAAGTCACGAGTTCAAACCCGAAAAATCATAGTGAAAAATCCACACAAATAATGCACCCCAACCTCAATAGTAGGAATCGAACTTTATTTTTCAGATAGAGATACAATGTGCCTCCCCGTTAGCCTATCATACTATTGGCCAAAACAAAAAATTTTAACTATACTCTTCCCGCAATAAGAAGAATTTGTGATCGACTAGCGTTTCATTGACTAGGGTTTGTACATTTTTTCAGGTGCTTTGATTGACTAGGGTTTGTCCTGGAGAGTTGTCCCATGTATGGCAAGATTTTCAATCATTTAAGGCAAATTGCAGAGTTGATTGGAAATATGCAGACAACTTGTACTGAAATCTTGGCTATGTGTAATTTTGCCCAATTTGATTCATAAATTTGTACAAATAGGTCCATCTGTAATTCTGTATTGCGGCATCTTGCCTTGCAGAATGATTGACAAGAACTTGCAAAGATGATTTATGTGTAGATTTCTTTATGTGCCTCCATGCACAAAATCTGTGTGTAGTTTTGTACCTTCACGAACAATCAGTCAAAACAATTGTGCAGTTTTGTGTCTTCCTAATTGATGCTTATCAATCGGCTAGGTCAAAATAATTGAAATTTTATGGTAAATTCCTCCCTCTCTTTTTTCCTTCAAAACTTACATTTCTTATACAAATACAAAGAAGTAAGACGCAGATACAAATGAAGTAGTATAACCAGAGGTCACATGATCTACTTGCCTTCAATCCTCCCTCTTATGGTTTTTGGAGCCACCCTATTAGCCAAAGTCAAAGGTAGCTGCATATTATTCTAAGAGAATCAAGAGTAGAATTTAGAAAATGAGAATCTGGAACTCTATCAAACAGGTTATACATTGTGCTTATACGTAATCCATTATCAAGTAAAAGACATTTCAATTAAAATATAAATATTTAAATTCTAAACCACAATACGAATGGATATTTAAACATGATATTTAAATTCTAAACCACAGGTAGGAGTGGGTGAGATGGGGCTTGCATGCTGTGCTCTTGGATCGAATCAGTAAAATAATTGGACCCACTTCCCTGGCTAAGAACCAAGTACAGTTCATTAGATTTAATCATCTACATCTGTGCTTAGGGCATCTCCAATGGTTATAGCTAGCAACTAACTATAAGACTTCCACATCATCTATATAGTACACACTAAAGTTAGCATTCTAAAGAACTATCTATAAGGATAGCTATTTGATGCTTACATGCACACACAGAATTTATGGAGGATGCCTCGTTTGGCGCTATAGACTATCTCTAGAGCTGTAGAGAGCTGCGTTCTCTTTCTTCATTTAATATCTTCCACGTAGGACAGTTGATGACATGGACTCTCTTGTAGATAGCTGCTATAGACCCATTGGAGATGCCCTTAGAGCAAGTTTAATAGTATAGATAGCTGCTACCTCCAATACATTTACATGTCATCAAAAGATAATGATGCAGCTAACTCATACAATAAGCTGGCTATAAGTTGTCTCCACAAGAGCTCTCAATCATTTAATACATACATGGGTATTGATAATTTAATACATGCATGAGTATAGCAGTTAGTTCTATTGGTACATGCATGGATAACGCCTCTTTTCCTGTGCTATAGCCTGACTCTTGCATGGGAGCCGGCTTGGCTCTCTCTCTCCTTTTCTCTCTCCTCCACATAGGACTATGCTGACATGGATTCCCTTGTAGCTAGCACAGTCAGTCTTATTAAACTTGCTCTTAGTATTAACAACGGCAAGTAGGGAGTGGTAATTCGTGCCCCATGTGCACTGCACTACGTAGCTAGCTGTAAAAAAGTATTTTTCCCACTCCACAATTTATCTATTGGAAGCACAGAGGATCGAGCCTGCCTTAATTACTTCCAGGCTGGCTAGCTCGCGAGGTATCATTATATTAGCCAGATCTGCCTCAAAGCTGCCGTTTGACTGCAGCCATCTGCTGGCATGCGTGTGTTGCGTCTTGGGACTGTTTATATAAATAGGGCCGTAGCTATTTTTATTATAAATTTGATGTATAGTATCTATTTTTATAAATCTAACTCTCTTTTTAAACTCAACAATCACAATAGATGACATGTGTCACCTATCATATTTTAAGAGCTCGACAGGTGCTACCGAGCTACAAGAATCATTGAATCAACTTAAGTCACACAACCCACACAAGTCACGAGTTCAAATCCAGAAAAATAAGTGAAAAATTCACACAAATATTGCACCCCAATTATAATAGTAGAACCGAACTCTAGTTATTAGCTAGAGAGATAAGGTCCCTCACCGTTAGTCTATCCTACTATTTGCCAAAACCAAAAAAAATTGACTACTCTTCCCTTAATGAGAAGAATTTGTGTCCGAAAGAGTAATAGTATACATCCTTCAAACTATATGCTCATACGTAAATCCATTATCATGTAAATACATTTCAATTAAAATATGAATATTTAAATTCTAAATCACAATTAGAATGGATATTTAAACATGATATTTAAATTCTAAACCATAATTCGGAGTGGGTGAGATGGGGCTTGTATGCGGTGCTCTTGGATCGAATCAGTAAAATAATTTGACCCACTTCCCTGGCTAAGAACCCAGTACTGTTCATTAGATTTAATCATCTACATCTGTGCTTAATATTAACAACGGCAAGTTGTTGTAATTCGTGCCCCATGTGCACTGCACTACGTAGCTAGCTGTAAAAAAGATTTTTTTCCCCTCCACGTCATTTATATTAGCTTTTAAAATATAATTTTCTACGATAAATAAATTTTTATAGTGCCTAATATTTAAATAGGTATGTTTTTAAGACGAAATCTACTAGTCGATTACAGTACATACTATAATGACTTTATTTATATCAGCCAAAATCTTACGTGAGTTTCTCTCTCTTCATACAATTCTCTACAAACTATTACTATTTGTAAACTAAAACTAAAATCTACAGTAAAAACCACTATAAATGGATCTAATTGGAAGCAGAGATAATCGAGCTTTATTTAATACGTCCTGGCCAGCTAGGACGTGAGGGATCATTATATTAGCCAGGTCTGCCTCAAAGGAGACAAGCTTTAAATATGTCAGTGCACATATACTCTGAAGATACAAATATATACTCACTTTGTCTAAGTTTATAAGACATATTTTCTTTAGACACATAAATCAAAGAGATATAAAAATGGCTAGATTACCCCTAATTATTTCAAAGCACTATGTTCATGCATGCATATAGAGAGTAGTAAATAAAGCTGCATATTTACTAGGAGTATAAAGAGAACATCACACTAATTTTACATTGGAATATGAAATACGCTATATATTTATGGACAATGCTATTCAAAAAATACACCTTATAAATTTAGACGGAGAGAGTACCTCGCAAGAAGACAAGCTTTACACGGATATTGTTGATATAGTGCAACAATATGCTTCTAGAACAGCACTAAAAATGAAAGGAAAATAAAGACTTTCAAGGGTATTAATATCCACAAAGATTTACCAAAATTATCACCAACTGTTAGCAACTTATGAACTCAGTCAAGATAACAAATTCGTGAGCTCAGTTCTTCCTCCATATCTACCACTTTTAGGAGCAGCTAAGCACTATAAGTTCTACAGTATTATCATAGCAAATACAGAAGGAAACTCAAAATGAAACAAGTTGTTTCCTGCCTCTAGAAAACATATTACATTGTCAACAAGGACATGTTGTGCAATCACTCCTGCGTTATCATCCTAAGCAAGGGCATGTGGCCATTATCAAATACAAGATAGTGTGAAGTCCTCAAATGAAATATGTACTATAAAGTAGTGTGCCTACTAGAACTCACCACCTATTTCAGATCTAATTCAAACAGCGTTGTGGATCAAACATGAAGTAGTTTTATATTCACTAGACCAAAGTAGACAAGACACTTTTAGAAAATTAGAGGATAAGTACCATCACGTAGAAAGAGAAGGAAATACACTGTCTATTGCCCTACCAAGAATTCACCATCTTACTACCATAACCTTCAGTCACTGCCGCCACGCTCGAGTCATCCCTCTGTACCTCGACTGTCACCCCTTGACATGGTCATTAATGCCTTCTTACATTCCCCTGAGCATTATGGACATTATTCCAGCCACTGCCGTTTCTGTGTCTCGACCGACCTAACACCACCCTACTCCTTGACCACCGCAATGCTCCATTCGAGGAAGCACCAAGCTCAAGGTGCCACCCACCACTGACCTTTCCCCTTGCAGCCCCGAACACGGCCAAAGCCTCCCAAGCTCCCCCGCCCTATCCACGTGCTGAAACCCAAGCAGACGCCTCTCCTATGCCGAATCGCCATAGCCCATCTATAAAAGGGCCCAAGTCCCTTCCGGTGAACCACACTGGTGCCCAGGTAAGCCATCAACCACCTAAATCACTTCGTCGATCATCCCAGAATTCCCCAAGTAAGCCACAAATTCAGTTCTTCTCGTGTAGTCAATTTCATTTCAATTAGTTTGCTCAGTAGCTCCCTTGTGTCCCTAGTAATCACACTGAAGCACCGCCATAGCCTTCCTTGCCCCATGCCATGTTGGCACTTATCGCCACCGCACGACCAAAGGACCTCACTGTGGACAGCCTGTTACAGACCTCTGCAACCCAAACCCTCACCACCCTAGCCACCCATAGATGGTTATGTCACCGCCAATCGCACTGATAGACACCCCCGTAGCTCAGGTGCCATGGAAGTCCGTCGCGAGCCATTCTCCGTCGCCAAGCTTCCACAGAGCTTCCTAAGTTGTGCTATGCCCAAAAATGTATTCCCCTTAGTCCCTTGAGTCCATCCATGCCATCGGTTACCCTCGAAAACCACTGCAGCCCCACCAATTGCTGTTGCAAAAACCAGCTCGGTTCAGTCGCTACAGTAACCGTGAGATGAAGAAGATGAACAGTGTTGGGCTGGGCCGAACACTATTCACCACAGTCGCTACAGTAACCGTGAGATGAAGAAGATGAATAGTGTTGGGCTGGGCCGAATAGTATTCACCACTATTCATTTTGATTTATCTGTAGCAAAACCAAACCTGGATGAATAGTAAAACCTAGATACTGTTCACACTCGACCCATCATGAACAGTAGCCAACCCACAGTGAACAGTAAAACCCATTAATATTCAAATAAAAATCCGAAATACATATTTACATCCGTTTCAACCTCACGAAGCCTATTTTCAACTCCGTTTAGTCTAAAGAGGCTCCGATAAAATCCTAGCCAACCCAGATGACCTGTCTAGTACTGTTTTCACCGTTATTGTTCATCCCAAAATCCAAAATTCATATACATAGTCATTTTGATTGTCTTGAACCTATCTACACCATTCCCAACTCTGTTTCATCATCATAAACTATGATAAAGCTCAAAACCACCCAGAAAATATTCTGACCCCAAACCCAGTATTTTTCATGCCTGTAGCTATTCGCAGAAACCCATGTAACACCTATATACTTTTTTGACTGTCTCAAGCTCACCTAGCCCAATTTGTAACTTCGTCTAGCCAAACCAAGTATCGCCTAAACCCTATCCACCAAACCTATTTTCTTTATATCTTTTTGTTTATTTTATTATATTTTGTTCCCAGCTTGCATTCTGCGCTAGTATTCGGACCCAACAAGTTGGTCAACAAAAGAGCTGTAAGAACAATTAAAGAAATCAGTGTCCAATTTGAAGACTGCAGTAAAATACTTAGAGACTATGGATAAAGAGATAAGTCACATTTTTGTGATCATTTTAACCTACATTCCTTTAATTATTTAATTATTAGTATCTTCATATCTCTTATTTACACACTGTTATTTCATGTACAATAAATGTTTAGAATGACATGATCTTTAACTATGTCCTACCACTGGAAAAGCTATATTTTATTTGATGGCCATATTCACCTTGACAAGCTTTAGTAATAGTAAATATATTAATTAAATATCTATGGTAGATTAGGAACTCAATTATTTCATACTACTAAGTGACATGGCACTTTGCCGGTAGAATTGCAAAAGTGGTTCTAGGGTAAGGAGGCATCATGGGAAGCCACTGGATGGTCGGGTTCCATGACCTTGCCCTAGGGAGGAGGCTTGTACTAGATGGGTGGCAGGCAGTGTTGTAGAGCACTGGGGATTTGGGTTGTGGATGGAAGTTTCCTCAATGAAAAGTAAGGACTAGAACCTTATACTAAGTAAAGAACATAGTGATCACTCAATCACAAGTTTTGATTCGTCAAACCTAGTCTAGTAGCTGTTCAACTCAATTGAATATCCACTGGGGGTAGGAGTGAAGTGGCATGGTATTGGAATGGTAAAACCACAATCAACAACAGTAGGTCCTCCCAAATTGAGCGGGAGCGTTTGAATTAGCTAGTGGATACCCGAGTTTGTTTGGTACATAATCTACTGGGTAGAGGCTATATAAAGAGATGAGCAGTGAAAAAACCTTGTTTTCTTAACTCAGTCATAAGGGTTAAGAAATCTTGTGGGTAAAGCTGAACAATTCTACAGAATTAATTATAAATGGGTGATTCTAGTAACAAGGCATAAGTAGCTTTGGTGAGATTTTAAGTTGGTAATTGAAATATTTGAACCCATTTTTCATTAAGAAGTCAGGCTCTTGTCTTTTGTGTTCAAAATGTTTACAAATAAAATTGCATCCACAAATACCATAATAAAACCATTTTATCCCCATCTCTTGAAAATATCTGCAAGTAGTTATATAGCGTTTCTCCATGTGACTTGTTGAGTATGGTTGGTTGTACTCAATCTTGCTATATTTTCCACCACAACTGATATCAGAAGAAGAAAGGATATTTCAAGGCTTCGTGTTAGGGTTACAACCGCACTAAGTAGTCATGTGGAAATTTTCTTCGGTTCTTCTGAATGTAAGTTCAAGTTTTGGGTTTGGATGCCCTTATAGTTTCTAAAGTTGATCGACAGGCCATATTTTAACCAACTTAACCCTTTTAAAATGTTCATGAGTGGGCATGATACTCCTTTTGTCCGTAACTGAACTCCTGGGCTATTGCGGCACATACGGCTACCCTGTTCCCAAAAATGGGGCTGTTACAAAAATCAGATGCTTGAACTAAGCAGGATATAGTACACATCACACTCGCTTATAACTTACAACCCTCTCAGATTTCAAAGATACATCGATGCTATCTAAAATAGTGTCCCTTTCTTCCAAAAAATACTAATATCTTTCCTCTAGTATAGCCCCAAAGGCCCAAAGCAATCACACTTCGAAAAGAAGATAACATAAGAGAATGCACCCATCAACAAATGGGGCTACGTAAAAAGATAAAATATTGCACCTAACACAAGAGAATGCATCCATCTGATCTCCAACAAAAGAAAAGATTCCCACACAAGCAAGAAGAGATCGGTTACCCTAAATCTTGGCCAGCAGAGGAGGAGCGCAACCCAAGACTTTCACCCAAAAAATTTGAGATTTGATGCGACTTGGGATTTTCCTCCCTTTGGGATGCGGGTGGGGATGCAGTGGCAGCACGTGGGAGTCAGAGGAGGAGGCAGACGCAATGGTGGTGCTACAGGGAAGGAGATCTGGGGAGGAGGGAACACAGCGACAGATGGTGATGGAGATCGAGGAGGAGGGGAACATGACAACAGAGGTCAAGGGTGGGGGCGATGGACATGCCGACGTACACCACAGACTACTCAACCCAAACAGCCAAACCACACAAAACTTGTAGTTTCAACCCTTATGAAATCGAAAATACTCCACCCAAACCAATCCAAACCAACCTAGTTCACAAGCAAACCTGACCCAGATCAAACCATTTTGCCCCTCAACCCATATGAATCTTACACCCATTCCTTAAACCCAACTCACTGAACCTATTTGAATCCAACCCATTACCAGGCCTAATGACACATGTGGATAGCAATAGCAGCCAGGATCATGACGAGAGGTGGCAGGCACATGGGCGGCAGCTGTGGCCTCGTGGTGAGCTAAGACAAACCAAAAACTTATGAAATTTTGGAATTTCCTTGAATTATAGTTGAATTCAAATTATTTTCCAATTTGGAAGTCTCTAACCAAAATGCACATTCCGCTTTCAAATTTCCACTTTCTTTAGTTACTGGCGCCCCTCTGAAATGCTACCTTCACCCTCATTTTTTACGCCACAGGGCATGCTCCCGTTCGCTCGCCGCTGTTCACACCACTGCTGCCAGTGCCATCAACTCTGTACCACGTATCACCGAGCCACTAACAACCCCACTACAAACCATAGACCCGTCCATCCATGTGCTCTGGGCAATTTGAACTTGCCCTGCCACCATCCGCCTACTCCCTCTCATGGTCGACATGCCGCCCTGCATCTTTGACCACTGCAACTCATTGGTCGAGGAGACTCAAAGCCTAAGGCACCACATTACTTGCCAACCTTCCTCTTGCCACAGCCAAACCCTGTTAAAATCCCTCGCACCATCCCTCATTGGCCACGCGCCAGCACCATAGCCACAACTCCACTGCTTCCACCACCTTTCCCATCCTATAAAGACTGACTAGCTCCTCTGCTAGCTCCTAAAGCTACCACATTGACCATCATACACTTCCTCTTTGTCTCCAATCAGTGCACGCTGCCGTCACGGAAAGAGTAGAGGTAAAGCCCTAAATTCCAATTCACCTCATGCCTTGATTAGAACTCGATTGCTCCCGTCTGTAGCACCACTAGCCCACCACGAACACGAAGATGAACTCACCGTAGCACTCCTAAACCCCTTGAACCTGATTGATAGATGCCACCACCACTTAATCCACCTCACCACAAATAGCCAAGCACAGGTCACAAGAACCAAAATTGTCGCTGCCCCTAGCTTCCATAATTAGCATAGAAGCCTCAACACTCATGCTATTGTCTAGGGCACATCGAAGCCGTTGTTGTGCCATGGTAGAAGCCCGTGAAGCTCTTATTGTCACCAACCCAAACCACAGCCTCCCAAACCTCGATAACGCCCAAAATGGAAACCCGTGGCCACTAGAAACCCAATGGTGCACGCAATCACCATCGGCGCCCTTCGCCGGCGTGTAATCGCTCTCAATTTTATAAACTGTCGCAAGGTGCCCTGTAGCATTTTGAGGTTGAAGACAACCTAGAGTAGGCCTTGGGCCAGGCCGTCCTAAGCCACAGGCCAAAGCCTACTAGGCCAAGTCGCCAGCCGAGCACCACTGTAGCAGCCACTGTTCATGACCCGACCCGTTACTGTTCCTAAACCCAATCCATTACTGTTTAGAAATCAAATCCATTTACTATTTCAGACTCGATACTGTTAAATATTCGATCCGTTATGAACAGTACAACCCGTTACTATTCACCCAAAATCCAATAAACATATATATATATATAGTCATTTCGACCATTTCAAACCTATTTAAACCATTTCTAGATCTGTTTCACCATCCCAGACTCCGATAAAACCCTAACCAGCCCAAATGCTACTCTGACTTAGGCCCGATATAGTTTAGACCTATTACTATTCGCGGAAAGCCCACGAGCACCTATATATCCATTTCGACTGTCTCGATCCCATCTAATCCATTTCCAACTCCGTTCAGCTAAACCAAGCACTGTTTAAACCCCAACCATCTAAAACCATTTTCTTTATGTCTTGTCTGGCTATTTTATTGCATTTTGTTCCCTTCTTTCATTTTACAAAGCAAAAGCTTATTTGCATTCGTTTTTCTACGCTAGTATCATGTTCTTTACTCAGCACAAAGTTCTAGTCCTTACTTTTTACCAATGAGATAGCTATCCACAAACCAATAATACAGTGCACCACGGCACTACAACCACTTCAATCCAAGCCTCTTCCCTGGGGTAAGGTCGTGGACTCCAACCATCTCATGGCTTTCCACGCTTCATCCTTTACCCTAGTATCAGTTTGTAATTCTACCGGCAAGACGCCAAATCTCTTAGTAGTATGAAACATTTGAATTTCTATCCAACAATAGTATATTTTATAGTAATTTACTAGTACTAAGACTTGTTAAGGTGAATATGGCCATTGAATAAAATGGGGCTTCTCTAGTGGTAGGACATAGCTAAATTATCATATCATTTCAAACATTTATTTTAAATAAATAATAGCGCGTAAATGAGGGATAATGAAAGTACTAATCATTAAATAATTAAAGAATGTAGGTTCAATATGATAAAAAATATGTGACTTACCACTTTATCCATAGTATCTTATTAGTTTACTGTAGGCTTTAGGTTATATACCGACTACTTTACTTGCTCATGTAGTTCTTCCATTAACCAGCTTGTTGAATAGTGACCGCTCAACCATAAGTTTTTGACTTATCAAACCTAGTCTAATAGCTACTCGAATCAATTGAATATCTACATGGTGTTGGTGTTCCAAAAGTGAAAATGCCCACATATAAGGGGGATGGTATGAAAGTGGTAAAACCATACTTAACAACAATAGGAGCACACAGAGTTGGGAGGCACTTTTCCATTGGCCAGTGGAATGTCGGTTGTGTGTGGCCACAGCCCTACCAGGTAGAAGCTATATAAAGAGTAGAGCAGTGAAAAGTCTTGTTTTCTCAGCTCAGTCATGAGGGTTACAGAATCTTGTGGGTAAAGCTAGACAACTCTGTAGAGTCAAAATAAGAAATGGTAGTTGAATATGACATGCTTCTGGTAAATGAAGCTGTGTTTTATAAGTGACTCCAATAATAAGGCATAAGTTGCTTTAATAATGCTTCAATCAAGCAATTAACTTGTTTCAACCCCATTTCCCTTAAAAAGATAAAGTTTATTGTTTTGTGTTCAAAATTGTGTACAAATAAAACCGCATCGCAAATTTCTTAATGAAACTATTATATCCCCATCTTTTGAGAATCCTGCCAAGTAGTTAAATAATATTTCCCTGTGTGGCTTGTTGAGTACAATTGGTTGTACTCAATCTTGTTTTATTTCCCACCAAAACACATACCAGAAGAAGAATGGGTGTTTTAAGTTTTTATGTTAGGGTTACGACCGCACTCAAGCATTCATGTGGGAATTTTCTTCGATTCTTCTTAATGTAAGTTAAGCTTTGGGCTTGAATACCCGTTAAATTTCTAAAGTTAACCGTTAGGTAATATTATAGTCAAGTTAACTCTTTTAAAATATTCATAAGCAAGCACGATATTCCTTCTGTCCGCAACTGATCTCTTAGGCTGTTGTGGGACGTATGACGGCCCTATTCTTAAAAATGGGACTATTACACGAGCGACGCCGGGATGAGGAGCCAAGGGTGGCTGACAGCGTGCGAAAAGAGGGCAGCGGCATCCTTGCAGTGAGTGATGCTGGGGACAAGGAGCCAAGGGGCACCAACGATATGTTTGGGCTTGTGATTTAGGTTTTGTTCGTTGCATCATTGGCGTGAGTTCTAGTTTGGATCACAATATGGACGCTGAGCCAAAGTGGTTGGCGAGAGCATCCTTCCTAGTTTCCTAATTCCTATTCTACATTTCCTACATTTTTCATTTCTAAATATTAATTATTATTAATAAAAAAATTCGTTTTGTAGGCTACATCAGCATTTATGTATTGCCAGTTAACTCTTGCAAATATCCTCTAAAACTTACTCTTTATTCTAAGTCTTTGTTACCTCATTCCGAAGATACTAGGGAAAAGTTGGGACCCACATTGTATTGTGGTGCCTGAGTCCTAATTATGATTTGTTTTGTAATGGTGCTCCAAACTAGCTTATGACTTATGATTTATGGCTTACGACTTCCCTCAAACAAATAAACATGATAGTTTCTCTGCTATCATTTCGAAGTAGCTTATCGGGACAACCTTTTTAGATGATTTATCAGCTTATCGGCATTTGGATCATTTACACAAGTGCTCGTGTTAGGGCCAAAAACCATAAGCTGCAGCAATAAGTCATGAGCTATAGATGAAAATGAACCCACCTAAGTTTAGGGTCCATACTTTCAGAAATAGGACATAGTAATAGTACCATGAAAACTATTGCCTAATTGGACTTATCAATATGTCTCACGAGAAGACGAGAGTCGGTGTGTATGAGGACCATCATGCCTCAAGGGCCCTTGCCTTTCAAAGTCTAAATAGCAACACCTCATATTCCTCCTATTGTTGGTTGTCGAGAAGTCGAGGCATGCTGCATATGCCAAACTTCGGCCTTTGGGTATTGTTACAATGGCCCCTATGCCTACGCCCACTAGCTCTGGAGGTAGCTGACAAGCCTGGTGGCCTACGGGGGTCCATTTGGTGACAAAGTCCTCTAGTATTTACGATTTCATCATGGTACACACGACGTAGGTGATCGAGAAGGGGCTAGGTCAATTGCCCACTTGCCGATGCGGCCTTTGGATTCCTTGTTTAGTAGCATCTCCCCGAGGGGGAACGATGAGGGCATGGTGATGTTGTGGACCATGAAGTAATGGCGTAGCTTGCACAAAGCCATGAGCAAGGCATAAGCCAGCTTCTCTAGCTTGGTATAGTGTCTTTGCTCCTTGGAGGTCTTTGGAGACATAGTAAACCGACTGCTGAGCAAATCCCTCCTCTAGTACGAGCACCGCGTTGACCGCTTGGGGCATTGTGGAGAGGTATAATAGTATTAGAGCCTCTGGTGTTGGACACATGAGCCTAGGAGGCTCGACAAGGTACTCCTTCAAGTCCTAGAAGGCCTGTGCGCACTCGTCGGTCCACTAAAAATTGCTTGAGCTGCGATGCATCTTGAAGAAGGGTAGTGCTCACTCCATCACCCTTGAAATGAAACAACTAAGGGCAGCTAGATGATTCGCAAGCCTTTGGACCTCCTAAACAATCTTGGGAGTGTCCATGGATAGTACAGCGTCGATCTTGTCGGCGTTAGCTTAGATTTCTCTTCCCAATACAAGGAAATTGAGCAACTTGCTAGCCCAAACTCCGAAGATGCACTTCTCTAGGGTAAGCTTTAGGCCCACCTGTTAGAGGTTGTCCAATGTTTTCTTGAAGTCTGCATCATGGATGTCGCCCGAAGGCTCTTAATGGCCACGTCTTTGATGTAGGCCTCGATGTTGGAACCCAGCTATGACATTAGGGTGAGCGTGATGAGTCTGGTGAAGGTGGGCACCGGCATTTTTTAGCCTGAAGGGCATCTTGACAAAGTAGTACATCCCGTTGGGGACTATGAAGCTTGTCTTTGGCACGTCCTCCTTTGCCATGTGTATCTGGTGATAGTAGGAGTATGCATTGAGAAAGCTCATTATCTCGCATCCCGCTGTCGCATCCACTAGCTGGTCAATACACGACAACGAGTAGTTGTCCTTAGGGAAGCTTTGTTGAGGTTAGTGAAATCGACGCACATACGTCAAGTTCCGTTGGCCTTTTTCACCAGCACTAGGTTGGCGAGCCAGTCGGGGTGGACCACTCCTCTGATGATGCCAGAGGCCCTTAGCTTGGCCACCTCCACCTTGGCAGCCTCTTGTCTATCGAGCGACATTCACTGCATTCGTTATTTGACTAGCTTCGTGTTAGGGCGCATCGCTAACTTGTGTTTGATGATGGAGCGGTCTACCCCAGTGATGTCATTAGGTGACCATGTGAAGACGTCTACATTCTTGTAAGCATGGCCATTAGGTTTTGCTCAACTTCGGAGGTAAGGCCGCCTCTGACCGATATCTGCTTCAATGGGTCCTCTAGGTGAAGCAGCACCCTCTTCACCTCGTCGTCTAACCTTGACTTCAACATCCATCCTAGGGCAGAGGGAGTTGGCGCCACAGAGGGAGGCACAGTGCCTTTGCTTATGGTGTGTACCTTCCGATGTGCACTTTGGATGCCCACTTCGATTTGTCATGTGAGGTCCGAATTGCCAAGCACTGTGATGACTCCACGGTAGCCCAGGAGCTTCATGCATAGATAGTTGTTGTGTTGAATCACGCCAAATGTGTTGAGGGTAGCCTTTCCTAGAATGGCGTTGTAGGGATACTGGAGGTCTACTTCATCGAAGTTGATGACTCCATGTCTGATTTGCTCGCCTTGTCAAAGGCTACCTCGAGCGCTATTTGTCATAGCGCATTGACTAGCTGTCCGCCTAAGCCCTACGGGGGTATGCCTGGTGGCTCCAACCTGCTTCATGGGAGGCCCATCTGATCAAAGGCGCCGATGAACAAGAGGTTTGTGGAGCCGCCTCTGTCGACTAGGACTCACTAAACATCATAGCCCGCAATGCTGGCTGTGTTTACCAAGGGGTCTTGATGGGGGAAGTATACCCCGAATGCATCGTCTACCTTAAAAGTGATGTCTACTTGGGCCCATTCTGGGACCACTTGTGCGGGGTATGCATCAATGTGATGGATCTAGCGTGCGTAGGAACTTTGCAGTCTCTCGAAGGGGAATTCGAGGAATGACCTACCCATGATGACATTCATCACCCTGTGGGGCTGACTTCAGGGCCCTAGATTCACAGCACGGCTAGAGGCGGTTGAACGAGGGGTGCCTCCAGGGGCTACTTTACATACACCACCGCCTATGTCCTTGTGTCTTGGGCACGCTCCCTAGTTATGCATTCGTGAAACACCATGATGGAAGGGCAATCATGAGTGAGGTGACCTTCTCGACCATGCACTTCGCACCATGGTCCTACTGGTGCTAGTCTTCGCAGCCCTGGCCCTTTCCATGCCCGTGGCTTCTCTGACCACGACCGCAACCTCCAGGGGCAGTGCTCTCCTTAGCTCCTCCTTCAATGCTGATGACGTATCTGGACCATGTTACCCTTCACTTCTTGTGGTTTTATTCCTCTTTTTGAGCCATGGGGTGATCTTGGCTCCGGAGGCGGTCGACATGACATCTATCTCACATCGCATCGCATCTTCTTCTGCCCTGGCATACTCCTTCATCTTATCAAAGAGCTTGGCCACCATTTTTATAGGCTTTCGTGCATTGTACTCGATGAGTGGGCCCTTTTAGAGGCCTCAAATGGTCATGTCATTGACGTCCTTCACCTGGCAGTGAACCTTCACAAAGTGTCGAAAGTAGGCCCACAACTTCTCTCCCAGTGCCTATCTCATCGTGAAGATATGGTCGACTTTGACCCGCTCTATGTAGTTGCCTTGGAAGTTGTTATGCATGAGGTCCTTGATCTGCTCCCATGCATATATGTAGCTGGGGATGATGATAAAAAATTAGAAGAGCACAACTCCCTAAAGTGTAAGTGGCAAACCCTTTGCCTTCATCGAGTCATCTCCTCCCGTTGCCTCGATGGCTATCTTGTAAACACACAAAAATTCATGAGGGTCGATGTCACCCTTGTATGGCTCCACTGTGGGCATCTTGAAATCTTTCGTACAAGCACTTCGCTATAGACCTGTGAAGAGGGGGGACTCGAGGTCCACTCGCTGAGGTGCGCTAAGACTCTAGCGCTAGCTTTGCAGTTCTCTGTCTCCTCGGTAGCCACCTCTGCTGCCGCTACGATGGGCGTCGGCTGACTTTGATTTTCCTACATCTCGCACATGGCCCTCCACAGATCTGCTAGTTCTCACTGTAGTGTTCCACAGATTGCTTTAAGGATGCCTCTGCCCACGTTTAGCATGAGGGGAGGGATGCCCTCCACCCCTACGTGGTGACGGCGATGGTGTCGATGCCAGCGGAGGTCCCCACTTGGGCAGTGTGAGCCCCATCGTCCCGGTTGGTCGCCATAGCCGGATCCTCCATTGGTGATGCCTCCTGCCCCGTTGTTGGCACTGTTGCCGAAGGACCTCCCTTACCTATTGTGGATCCACTCGCCATTGTGCTAGTGTGTCATCGCCATGGGACGGGGGGCCTTCGTGGACCGACTCCCTTGCTCTTGCCATGGTGGTTTCAGTGATAGTGCTTCTATTTTGCTTCGGGGTCGATGTCACCGCCTTTTTGGGGTCGATGTCATCACCTTCAGTGTTATTGCGTCTGAACGCTCTTACCTCAGCTCACAACTTCTACGCCGATCTTGAAGGACAATGCCAACTATTGTGGTTACAAACCAAACAGTAAGCAAGGGGCTATAGGGAGGCCACAAAGGAGCTACCCAAAGCTTTATAAACTATGGAGAGCATATGTAAGATCACGAATAGGGCATAGGGATCTCTTCTTGGAAAAATGAGTTCCTCCCCCCTCATGGTGCAAAGGCACATATTTATAGCCATGAGGAAGTTATGTACATAAATGCCCCTATCTGTATCTACACTTGTAGGGGTAAATATGCCATTTTCCTAGTTTATAGGTACATAAATGCCCCTATCTGGGTCTATACTTGCAGAGGTAAATAGGTCATTTTCTTAGCTTATAGGCCCTTTTTGGGATAGCTAGATGGTCTCTTGGTGCATATGGGTCAACTGGGCCAAGGTGGGGGCCATGCCCCCAACATTTCTCTCTCTTGGGCTTCGTGTCCTTTTCTTCTTTTTCTTGTGGTGCTTGCTTTCGCTCGGGTTTGATGATGGACTTTGTGCTTTGGATTACTGCTCTACTGGTCGGCGCGACACGAGACACGCTACTCTGTCTACTGTACCGAGGGAATGGGCATGACTGTTGCGATCTTGCGCTGGTTTGAAGGCCTCGGAACAACTCATGCAAGACACACCGGGACCGAGGAAAGAAAACACGCTCTACTTGTTTGCACTTGGACCACAGGGAAAAAAATGAAGGATAGACATGTGCGCTATCTCAGAACCGAGGACCAAAAACCTGTTGTGCTTCTACTGTCTTTGTTTCGCCGCTTGGCTTTGACTCCGGCTTGGAGACGAAAAACGAGCTGTTTAGGTCTCGGATTCGATGAAAAATTATTACAATGTTGATGTCGTGCGTGCCGCCCTAGGAATTGGGATCACTCTTCCTGAGGCAGTGGATCAAGATTAAGGGCCTGTTTTTTGTAGCTGCGGCTTATGGCTTTTAGCTGCGGCTTGTGGCTTTTGGTTGTTTATATGAGAGATTACAGAGTAACTGAAATTCACGTGTGGCTTTTACTGATATAAATGAAGTCGGTATAGTATGTGTTACAATTAACTAGTAGACCCCATCTTGAAAAGACACTTTGTTTAAAAGTTAGTTATGGTAGAAAAGCCAAAAGCTGAAGTCAAAAGCCACAAAAGAACAGGCCCTCAATCTGGTGTGCTAATACTACTTGCTATAAAACGTATGGTAAAAATAGAAGATGAAAAGAACATGATACGAGGATTTAACGTGAAAAATCCTTGTGAGAAAAACCACAGACACATAAATGCGAAATTCACTATATGAGGAGAGATTACAATGAGACCCTTGCTCTTCCTATTGACTACTATGGTGTATATATATAGGGTGAAGGAAATGAGTCCTATATAGAGAGAAAACTGAATTAGTGTCGGTTGTTACTTGTTGGAACTACATCTGATACAGCATGTGCATAGCCTTGGTACCGGTTATAACACGTCTGGCATATCCTACATGGATACGATGTGAAATCGGATCAACTTCAATACTTGATGTAAGAATTACTATGCAATTAAGGCCCACAACACATTTACTTGTATTGAAAACCACCAGTCCTGAAAACTGCTATCAGTTGTCGGCATCAAACTCCGCTGATCAATCCAGCTTTGTCCACAGTTTTCGTACAGCCTCCACCCAACATACCCCTCCTCTAATGGCCAATTTTGCAGAGACAGAGGTTGGCCACTCCTAACAATGTAATGTTGCAAGAAAGGTTTTTTATTATTTTGAAATCTCATCTCAGTCACCCCAAAAGAACGAAAAGGAAATATGCATCTTATTGTCCAGCCAATAAAAACTTAACGCTGCCACCTGTCGATCTTCTAGGTGTGCACCTGATGCCTCTAAAGTGAACGATTAGGCTTATAGCTTCTAAAGTGAACGATTAGGCTTACATGATGCAGTAATTGTGCCAGGAACGTCCTAAGTTCATTTTCCATTGGCCAATTTATATACCACTGGTTGAGAATTTTGCTGTTCTAGTGTTACGCATGGTCAGAATAAGAATGCTTACTTGCAGGTCATTGAGCCCTCTCTACAAGGATGTACATGCTTGACGAATGTCATTCAGGTGTGCCTGTTTTGTGGTTCTTGTCTATTGACAGTAGCTGATTGCAGCAAGGCGATAAAGAACTTTGAAGAATGTTGGTTACTGATTTCTGCAAGAAGTTGCGGGCTACGTGTCTGGAGGTGTAAGTTACTAAAACATTGGGTGGCATTACGAGTATGAATGATCTTGTAATTTCATCTTCCGTTTGTTGCAATTGCATTATCTGGGTTTTGTCCTCCTAGCATCTTGATTTGTTCTTGTAGTATATAATGTATATTTCACATGTTCTGTTCTCATGTTTGCTTCGTTGCAGTAACTTTTTCACTCGAGGCATGAACGAATATATTTTCATTTTAGTTTGTGTGTTTAACAGGCTGCTAACTCTATTTAAGTTTTAAACAGTTTTCAGTTTGCCTGATTGTTCGGCCTATCTCTCTAATGCAACATGTGAGCTCGCAGAAAAAAAATTACATGGTCTGCTTTTACAGGAGGCATTGGTGAAAACTGCATGTCTGCTTTACAATTATTGGTGGGCTTCATAATTAGACCTTATTTATATTGACTTGTAAAAACTGATTTTTTATAATATCTAACTTTTAAATGGAATATCTTTTCATTGTGAGATTACTAATCGATTGTAGTACACAGTACAACAATTTTGTCTATATCGGCCTAAATTGCATGTAAGTGTCTTTATAAATTTCTTTATAAATTATTATTATTTATAAGTTAAAACTAAAAAGCCTAAACTTTTCTACAAATTATTATTATTATTAAGTTAAAACTAAAATACTACGTGAACGGGCCCTGAGACGAGCACATGCATAGTTAGATGAGCACATACATGCACGCACATGGTCTGCATTTATTTTCAAACAGCGGTAGTACTGCAAAGTTGAATGGAACCATCTTACGTGACCTGAAGAGAGATGGCAGCCACATGACTCTTACCACCTATGTATTATTGACTGGTTATATATGGAGGGCAAGGCCCCTGTTCAACCTTGTGAGCATCGCACGGAAAACCTGTTTCCTGTCTCAGGCGGCAGCTCCGACTCCGACGCCGGAGGGAAATTGTGCTAGAGGATCACGGCTGGTGCTAATACGCCGCGCAAACTGAAGTTAGCACTTCTTGGAGCTTCTTCCTTTGCATCTTCAATCTTGCATCGTGTGACATTATCTATTTGTAGTAACATGTGGTTTCTTCTGCTTTGTTCTAGCATCAAGGAGAAAAGAGACATCTTCGACCTTGCTGTGCACCCATTTCCATAAGCCCCATCTTCTCCGGGAGCAGACAGAGCAGAGACATTCCATAGCAAACAGGGAGCAATGGCTCAGAATGTTGTTTCTGCCGTGGTTGGGAACGTCAGCAACCTTGCTGTTCAGGAGACCACATTGTTATGTGGAGTGACCGTTGAAGTGGGGCTTTTGAAAGATGAGCTCAAGCGGTTGCAGTCCTTCCTTAGGGACGCTGATGACAAGAGGAGGTCAGGAAACGAAAGAGTGGCTACCTGGGTCAGCCAGATCAGAGATACAGCATATGAGGCTGAGAATGTAATCGAAGTTGCAGAGTACATGGAGAAGAGAAACAGGTTGAAGAAGGGCTTCATGGGTGCCATGTCAAGGTATGCTCGCTTACCAAGTGACTTGATTAGACTTCATAAAGTCGGTGTTGAAATTCAACGTATAAGAAGGAAGATTAGTGAGATATTTGACAGTGCAAACCGTTTGAATATTGATTTGGATAACACTGTTACAGAGAAGGATCATGTTGAGGATGAGTTTCCACAAAATTTTGAAGATGATGTTTCCATTGTTGGTTTTGAGGATGAGTATAAGGAAATAGTGGAAAAATTAGTTGAGCGGGAGAGCAAGCTTAGTGTTGTCTCCATAGTTGCCATGGGTGGGGCAGGAAAAACTACACTCGCTAGAAAAGTCTATACTTCATCTAGAATCAAAGGTCACTTTGGCACAGCAGTAGCTTGGGTTACTGTATCTCAAAAGTTTAAGGGCATTGATTTACTAAGGGATATTATGAAACAAATAATGGGGGACAAGGATGAGTCCAGAGCAATTGATGAGATGCAGGAGTATGAGGTGGGAAAGAAGATCCATGATTTTCTATTGGGCAAAACATATTTAGTTGTGCTTGATGATGTGTGGGAAACAGATACGTGGAACCAAATAAATAGAAGGGTTAAAGTATTTCCAGATGCAAATAACGGTAGTAGAGTACTGTTAACCACACGAAAGGAAGATGTTGCAACTCATATTGAAATGCCAACCCATGTTCATGATCTGAAGCTCTTGGATCATGATAAAAGTTGGGAACTTTTTAGTAGCAAAGCTTTACCATTATATAAAAAGTCCACAATATGTAATCTGGATGAGTTTGAAGAATGGGGGGAAAGCTTGCAAAGAAATGTAATGGCTTACCACTTGCGCTTGCAGTTCTGGGGGGTTATCTGTCAAAGAATCTTAAAATAGAAGCATGGTCGGATGTACTTTTGAGTTGGACATCAACAAAAGATGGGCAGATGATGGGAGATATCCTAGCTCGCAGTTACAATGACTTGCCGAGTGATCATTATTTAAAATATTGTTTCCTCTATATTGCTGCTTTCCCTGAGGATTATAATATACCAGTGTCACATCTTATCGAATTATGGATAGCTGAGTGCTTCATTCCACATACACCAAAGCACAAACTGGAAGAGACAACACGTAAGTATGTAACTGAGTTAGCTCAAAGAAGCTTGGTCCAAGTTGTTAGCAAAAGCAGGGCACACAGATGGATCGACAAAATAAGGATTCATGATATTTTACGTGACTGGTGCATAGAAAAAGCAAGACAAGATGGTGATCTTGATGTCATTGACAAAATTGCAGGTCAAGCTTCATCTCCGCTCTTTGTATATTGCAATGTATTTCCCAGTATGTTGATTTCTTGCTGACATACGGATTTACTCTGAAAAAAAATTGCAGGTCAAGCTGGTGCATCATCATCCAATACCATGAGATCCTATCGTTTTTCTTTTCAGAACTACTGCAATGATAAGATTTTCCAGGAAACACCTATTCTCCGAACTCTGCTTGGCTTTGGACTTCCATCAATGTCTCTACCTATGCTGAGGTTCCTGAGAGTTCTTCATGTAGAAAAGTCAAGCCTAAAGAATTTCTCTACGGCAATTGGTGGCTGCACTTACCTAAGGTGTCTCAGGTTGAGAGAGTGTGAAGCGGTCACGCTCCCTTCTTCAATTGGAGAACTCCTTTACTTGCAAACTATAGATCTGAGAGACACCAAATTGGACACGTTAGTACCAAACTCCCTGTGGGCTATCCCTGCTCTAAGGCATGTTTACCTTAGTAGGGCGTTTTCTCCACCAAGGATTGTCCAACAGAAAGAGCTCCAGACCTTCTGTTTATATATTCCACGTGGTTATAGTAAATATTTCCGGAGTGACATGGTGACGTTTTTGGGCCAAATGACTGAACTAACTGCCTTGTACTTGGTCGTGAGACCCCTGCCAAAGGAGATGTTTAAAATATTGGGAAAAAACATGCCTCACCTGGTTGATGTTTATCTTGACCATTTCCAATGGCTCGATAAGTTTCCTGAGAGCCATCTCTTCCCACAAAGTCTACGGAACCTCACTCTGATTGCTAACAACATTAAAGAAGACCCGATGCCAACCCTGGAGAAGCTTCCTTGTCTTGTGAAACTGTCCTTGGGTGGCTATGAAGGCAGGATTATGTCCTGCTCCACCCAAGGGTTCCCTCGGCTGGAAGAGTTGGAACTTTCGCAGTTTACCACTATGTCGGAGTGGAGGATAGAGGTCGGGGCAATGCCAAGGCTCTCCGAACTGACATTTCGTCTGTGCCACGAGATGAGTAAGCTCCCCGAGGGGTTGCGGGACTTGCCGTCCCTCAAGAAGCTACATCTACGTTACATGTCCCAGATTTCTGGAGACGACAGCACTTGTATAAAGCTGCAGGAGAAAGGATGCAAGGTTGGTAACTATATGCCCCCTCCTCTGCTTGTCATTCTTTCATTTTTCTTTTATTTGACTAGTATTTGCGTTCAGGACTTTTAAGTCTCACATACAAATATTTGCCGTGCATGGAAACAAGTAGCAATATGCTCAATAAATGACATTTAACTTATTTTTGACTTTCTCTACGTTGCTACCTTGTTTGTTTGGCGAATTTACTTGGGTTCATTTTTTTGTCATAACTGGGATCATTTTCTTTTGGCGAAATTTGCTCTAGGTCATATATCTATCTACTATATACTAATTGGAAGCTCCTCTAGAATTCTTGATCATGTTAATCCTATGAGGTAAAATGCCTAGAAATTTCTACATTAACCAGAAAATTCTTGAAATTCCCATATTACTAAAAAAGAAAACATCCTGACCATCTATTGGTGTAATATACGGTGTAGATTAGTTATGGATATTACCATGGTTTACTGAAACGCGCACAACTCATGCAGTCAAAGCTATATCGCGATGAAAAAGGTTAATGCATATGTCTCCTCCGTCTACATCACGGACTCGTGTCTTCAAACCAAAACCAATCAAAATGCACGTTTAGAAGAAAAAAAAAGACGGACGACGAGGACCTGGGAAGCTTCACGCATCTAGGCAAGACACTGCCAACCTTGCCTAGTAGCATCTTCCCTTCCAATTAATGCTCTTTAATTTTGGAAATTCAACAGAAGTTAAAAAAAATCCTAAATTCCTAATAGTTCATAGGAGCATATTGATCTCCCACACCACAGTACGCTCAAATTAATCCGTATTGCCTCTAGACTGAAAATTTTAGGACAATTAGATAAAAGGGAAAACAATAGAAATTTGTACGTTAATCAGAAGAAAAGAAAACATTTTCCCATCTATTTATTTTTTAACAGGTATAATCTTGAGCTTAACAAACATGTTACGTCTAGTGTCCTCGTATAGAAAGACATACTTAATCGGACATGAAAAAATGATGCAACACACAACCAAATCATAACTCGGAAAGAAGACATGGCCAAACAAAACCATAATTACCAAGAAATTACCAAGAACATAATACACATGGAGGAGAGGAAAAAAGTGATGCCACACACGGCCTCCATAAATTTGTAAGATTGATGGGCTCTGAATTCTTGATGGAGCTGGATTTGGTGCTTGTTATATAACTTGCATGTATGTATGGCATGAAGTATATACTATCGGAGATCAATTCCTCCCCATAATTTTCGGAGAGATAAAAGCTAGAAATTCCCATATTAATCCATAAGAAGAAAAATAGCTAGGAATCATCCATCTATAACAAAGACCTGCTCAAATCAACATCAAGTGGCAGAATGCACGTGTGTACAAACTACTACATTAGCAAGTAGAAAGTAGGCCATTCCGGAGGTGACAAAAACATTTTTGTAGATTCACACGAGAAAGTTCAGATACAAAGCTCATCATAATGTTAAAGATAAATTTCGAATTAAAGGTGAATCCAGGATTAAACTTTATTTGGAAACAAAGTTAAGTCAAATTCGGAATTACTTTTAATAAACATAAATTTAGAATAAAAGTATAATTTTGGTGTTATATAACTTCATATTTGGAACTTAAAGTATATCCAAATAAAGTTAATTAGAAATTAAATTTATGTAAAATAAAATTATCTATTGGATTTACATAAAAACTGCATGTGTTTTGTAAATTACGTGTATGTAGGTGCGCGATCGGTTGATGCTGCAAGTCAACTTTAAAAATTCCAAAAAAAATATTATCCATGTACTTCTCAATTTACTTATGTATAAAATTTTAATTTCAATTTCACTCGGAGTCAGGAGTAACAAAAATGAGAAAATTCTCACAAATGATAAATAAAAAGAAAAGGGGGAAAAGGAAAAGAAAGACAAAATGAAGTCTGAAGTTGAAATTTTGAAGGGCGCTACAGTACTCCATAGACTAAATCATCAATTTTTTTAGAATTTTTCATATTGATTTGATGTTTCAACCAATGATGGGTTGCATGATTACACCCTAAGGTGGTTGCACCTTAATGTGTTGTATATAGCTGATCTAACGTACAGGTTCGATAAAAATTAGAATCTAGGGACGACATGTCATTTTTAAAGTATAACTCTGAATTGAAGTCACATAGGCAAGAATTAAAGAATAAATTTGGAATAGAGAGAGAGAGAGAGAGAGAGAAATTCATAGCATATATTAATGTTAGAATAAATACCGAAACAAAGCTAAATTTTCACTAAAATTATAAATTCAGTATAGTTCAATTTAAAAAATCAATATAGAAAACTTTCAAAGTTGTCTACTGAAATTCTATGCATAAATATACAATAGTTCCATATTAACAGTAAACTAGAATTTCTATTTTTTTTCAATATTCTATTTTACTCATGCATTCATTTTGTATTTCCATGTTTTAATGTTCCTATAGATTTTTTTGTTACTGCGTTCCAAACATGTCACATCAAAGTAAGGCAATCAAAACACTATTTTACTAACATATAATGATTTTTAGACTTTAAAAAGAAAAACATGCACATCTTCTAATTTGCTTGCACGTGCAGGCTCATGGGTTGAAGACTAGTTGGTCAAATCTAGAATTCAAAACTACCTTATTGTGAACATGCCACTGCTTTATAGGGGTTTTGGTCTCAAAATGCCACTTCCGTCACGTTCCATTGGCTAGCCGGCTAACCAAAGCTCTTGACCAGTACAAAATGCTATGCTACCCTCAGTGGTACAATTCATGAAAGGGAAATGCCATTGGACAGTGGAGGGAATAGTTGGTGCCAAAAATTTTAGTTGGCCAGCAAATTGGTCGGAAACTTGGAAAGGTTGGCACCAAAAAAAAATACCAGATAGCAAACTGCAATCATCACTTGATTAGTAGCGCATAACCTTCAATAAACATGCCTTAGACATAACAAAAATACTCCCAAGGATTCTGACATCACAAAGTACGTACATCTCAAGTAGTACATCATCTAACTTAACATACACGTTTGTGGTTTGTAATTTGACATCACAAAATACTCCAAGGTTCCTGACATTACAAAGTAGATCACATTGTCTGATCTAACATCACGTAACATATAAATTCAAGCAGTTGCTGGTGGTTAGACAGATTTCTTAGTAACTCTAGGTGGCTTCCACGGTTGAATGGTAGATGCAGCTGTTGATGGTGTGGCTGCCCTGTTGCTTGGCGTGGCACCATCTATACGAATCTTGAGCATCACTACATGAAACACTACACAGTTTGCAGTTCATCCTTGGAACACAATTCTTAGCACTACAACATAAATAAATCAGAACGTTTCAACATTTTCAACATGCATGAGCTGGAGGCTTGGAGTTGGAGCTTTGCCTGAAAATCTGATGAAGTGAGTTGGAGAGAAGTGAGTAGGAGAGAGGAGTGAGAATGAAGACAGCCAGGGTCATTTATCGTCATTTTGAAAACAATCTGACATGGCTTTCTAATGACTGGCCAACTGAATGTGACCGGAGTGACATTTCGAGAAGAAAACTCACAAAGCAGTGTCATATTCACAATAAGGCAGTTTTGGATGGCATTTTTTAGAATCACAGCTTGACCGATGGCAAACAGCAAATTTTCCTATCAATTCTATAACTTGGTGCTATTCTCTTGTATGCTTTACGCAGGTGACGGGGATTGCACTATGACAGTCCTCTGGTTGTGGCTCAACCTTGATGCATGGACGAGTTGAAGATTTCTGCAGGATGTGTCAGGGACTATCCTTTATGCATGCATTTGTCTTCCTTTGTAAACTATCGTTTGTTTTTTAATCAAGTATCTCCGGTGTGTGTGCGTGTTGGCTGTTAATATACTACGTTCTGTTTGCTATCATTTCCTCTCCAATAGTTGCTCAGCTTTTTCAGCTGAGATTTGAAGCGAGAGCACATGCAGCTAGCTCTTTGCCTTGCTGCATCTGCAAGTGTTTTTTTTATGAGGTGGGCCTCCACTTAGTGCTAAGTGGGCTTACCGGCTCTGAAAGGTAGCGCAAGTCTACACCACCTCACCGTGTGGACTGCAGGACTGGGCTGCCGGGGATGTGCATGTCCAGACCTCACCGGCGACATACACACCACCTTGTTCCTCCTTCGGCTTCGCCATTGGTAACAGATATCTGCCATCGATGCTGCCGGTGACATATTTGAACCCTACATGTTTACATATGTCTGATTATGATTTGTTCGTGCTAGCAGTCTGAACTTGAACCCTATGCACCTAGCTTACTTGTAAGTTGTAATGTAACTAACGTTGGATGGAGCAGAACCTAGACATGAACAGAAGATTTCTCTGTATATGGTATATCTTTGTTCTAGTATCTAAAGATGCAGCTAAAACTTATCAGCTGAACGAACTTGTAAAAACCATTTTTCTTTCGTGAAACTTACGAACAGTAGAAATCTGATAGTTAACTTGGTGACAAGACTGAAGTGTATATATCACAAATCATCCTTTGCTTGTCCCGTCAGGCATTTCTTGCGTTGGGTTGTTCTCCAACTCACCGGCCGATTGCTGACTTTCTGTGTTTTGATTTGTCTTTGAGCAAATGAGCAGTACCCAGAGAACAACCTTACATGCATTTCTATCAGGCTAACTCATGGCAAGAAAATGTTGTGGCAGACTTGCTGTACATGTAAACTTCTCCGTTCCCCACTTGATTTTCTTTCAGACGTGTGACGACAGCTAGTTGCTAATTTCTAACAGTGCGCTAGATGGAATGACAGTGCAAATATTTTCACATGTAAGGCAAATTAGGTATGTATATTTTCATTGCCATCATTAGAAAAAAAACATGTGGAATGACAACTTACGGATATCATGAGAATTAAGACGTAGGTACATTATATTCCTGGTGTCTCCCAATCCTAAGGCTTTTAGGCGACGGGTGAATGCGAGATGACAAGCAGCTAGCATTTCAGCACTCGGTAGGCTGGTCTGTTTGTCTGCACAGAACATGCGCGCACTTTCCACATGTAAAACGAGCTTGGATCAGTCCAGATCGAGGCTGCAATCTCACGTGCTCCATTAATCACATGGCTCTTCATTTGTGGGCTTTATCTTTAAATATTCCAAAATATGAAAAATATTTCCGAAGTGATTTGGCAAAACTTTTGGGCCAAATGACAACTCGTAACCTTCCACTTGGACTTGAGATCCATTCCTGCAGAGATGATTAAAACATTCGCAAACATTGCCTCATCTGGTTGACATTTACCTCCCTGAGAGCCGACTGTTTCCACGAAGCATGCCAGAGCTTGTTCTGAATGCTGAGGTCTTGAAAGAAGACCCGATGCCGATCCCGGCGAAGCTTTCCTGTCTCATGGTGCTTCGGTTCCAGGGATATGAATGCCGGATCATGTCTTGCTCTACCCATGGTTCCCGCGGCTGCAAGAAGTATAAGTAAATTGCCTATCTTTCCTCATCAGTTTAAGTTTTTGGGTGGACTGGTTGATGCATGAAACTCAATATGGTATCAGAGTAAAGAGGCCTCGAGTTCAAGACCTGCCTAACGCAATTAAAACAAATAATTGCAACCCACTTCTATTCCACGTATTAGGCCTAAGGGAGTCTAAATGTGAGGGGAAGTGTTGAGGTATAAGTAAATTGTCTATCTTTTCTTATTAGCTTAAACTTTTGGGTGAACTGGTTAGTGTATGAAACTCAATAGGAACTTAAAGTGGTTTTCCATTGAGTGGAGGATGGAGGTCGGGGCAATGCCAAAGCTCTCCAACCTGACTCTTCGCCTCTGCGAGGAGATTAGGAAGCTCCCCGAGGGGGTGTTGAACCTGCCTTTCCTCAAGGAGCTGAAATTGGAGGGCGTGCGTTAAGATTTCTAGCGACGAAAGTATTTACCAAGAGCTGCCTGCAGATGAAAGGGTGCGAGGTCAGTAACTAGGTTTTTTTCTCCTCCTTTCGTGTTGTTTTTTTTTCTCGAGAATGCAGGAGGTTTGCATCTCAATCATTAAGAAGGGTAGAGTTACAAAATGGCGTGAAAGCCACGATGGTCTGGGCGACTAAAACTGAGAGGGATAAAGATAGAGAGAAACTAGACTAAGCCAGTGAAGAAAGCTACCCTGGAATCGAAATGGACAACAGTGTCTTTTAGCTTGGATGTTTTGGCGGACGACCAAACCAAAAAAACCCCTGTTTAATTCGCTGCAGGACTTCGTCAATGTTCAGACTACTTTGATCATACCATATTCTATTCCTCTCCTTCTAGATCATCCAGATGACTAGAATGATCAGTGCATCTATTCCTTTTCACTTGGGACTAGGTGCCAATTCCCTGATAGTGGGCTTGCATGGTCTGCTCAGTGAACATGTAAGAGGTGCAGAGAGAGAGACACGTAAACACTCGGTGCCAAATTTGTTTAACCACTGAGCAAAGGATAAGAAGGTGATTGATCGTCTTGGCCTCCTGATCGCAGAAAATGCAAAATGATGGCTCTGGTAAGTTGTGCTTTGTCATCCTTGAAAAAGTCCAAACACGCCACTTTAGAGCAAGCGATATGAACTTTTTTGCTTTCAAAGGGGCAGCAAACTTCCAAAGCTCATGGGCGCAAGGGAGTAAAGTGGTGCCCTGGCACAAGGCCTTGTAGGCCGATTTCAGGGAGTATCGACCGTCAGTTGACCACCTCCAGGTGACCTCCTCTGCTACCTGATTAAGAAGTGAGCTCAAAGTAAGGACCTCACGGATGTCTTGCGAGTTGAATGTCCCCTATAAGTCTGTCAACCAGCTGTGATTCTGCGGAGCCTCGTCGATGAGAGTTTGTGCTTTACGAGAGTTCTTCACCATAAATCAGACTGTCGGAGCAAGCTCGTGAATACTTTGTCCTTGAACCCATCTTTCTATCCAAAAAAAGTTGACAAACCATCCCCCAGGTGAGTGGTCGTTGAAGCATTGAAGAAATCCTGCACTGTAGAGTTTTCCGGCACCCTAACTTTTTTTAGAAAACGGAATATAACCATATTCTGGCCTTGATCATTTCACTTGAATGACTATAGCCAATCAGTATCAAAACAAAACAAACTGACCACACTCCACCAAACGGTGGTACACAACCACTTTAGCACAAAACAAAAACCACAAGGACTTAACCACAGAATCAAACCAAAAACCAAAAGGACCTAATCCCTCAATCTAAGACAAACATTCCATCCAAACTTGCTGAAAAACTCCATCACCAATCTCTCAAGTCTTGTACAACCTTTTAAGAGTGCCCTTCTCGCTTCCTCTTTAGACAGTTGCGACCAGCTTCTGATCCAGTAAGTCCCCCTGAAAATGACCTGCACAAAAAAGTGAGTATTGATCCTTTTGAAAACGGCGTCGTTTCTATTCAACCACAGAGCCCAGCAAAAAGCTGCTAAACCCACTAGAATCTGATTTCTAAGTTTTATAGAAAAACTTCTAAACCAAGAACCAAACATTAAATCAACATTAGCAGGTGGCTGAATTCCAAAAGTAATGACTATCACGTTCCAACAAAATGAGCCACATGGCACTCGAAAAAAAGATGCTGAATACTCTCCCTAGCGGAACAAAAATAGCATTTGGTACTTCCTTGCCACTTTCTTTTTGCAAGATTATCTTTTGTTAAAATAACTCCTTTATACAAAAACCAAAGAAACACTTTGATTTTAAGCGGTATCTTTGTTTTCCAGAATAAAAACTCTCCTGGAATACCTTCTCTTACCATGAGATCATTGTACACCCAAATTCGTCCTGGGTCAGTCCGTGCCAGTCACTCCCAGCGCGTGAGGAGAGCAATGCCAGCTAGATTAAGGTCTGTGATTCCCAATCCTCCATGCTCAAATGGACGACAAACCTGCTGCCAGTTCACAAGGCAATGTCCTCCCTTTGCCAGCTTGTCTTCGGTCCAAAGGAAAGCATAACGTGTCTTATCAACTGCTTTGATTACCCAATCGGGGAGAGCCAAGGAAAGAAGATGGTAGATGACCATGGATGTTAACACAGCTTTGACGACGACAAGTCTTTCCTACCCTTGAGAGTAGATGCACTTTCCAGGGTGGGGTTCTTGTTTGAAATTTGTCAATGTATGGCTGGATGTCTCTTCGACGCAGCTTGCCGGAAGTGAGGGGCACTCCAAGGTAACTGATAGGGTAGTTTGTAGCATTGCATCCGAAAACCTCTTTAGCAGCATCAAGATCCTCTTGTGTGCAACCAATAGGTATCAGAAAGGATTCGCTCATATTCATCCAGAGCCCTGTAGCTGATCCGGAAAAGCAATAGAATCTCTTTAGTAGCAATAAGGTCTTGAGGCGTCGGGGAGATGAAGAGTATTACATCATCCGCATACAAGGAGAATTGTCTCGGCAGGGAATGTGAGGACGTTACAATCTGCATTCGCATTGCTGTGTTGAGCAGTCTGGTGAGCACATCCATGACAATGACAAAGAGCAATGGTGATAGAGGGTCGCCATGGCATACTCGTCCAAAATGATGGATTTTTGGCCAGGTTTGCCATTTAACAACACTTGGGTAGAAGCCGTGGAAAGCAGGATTGAACTCTAGTCCCTCTAGTGAATGCCGAAGCCCCATTTGCTTACAATTTTAAGAAGGAACGGCCATAACAGGCTATCGAATGCTTTGGCAATGTCGAGTTTGAGAAGAATTTGGCTTTCCCTTTTCTGCCACGCAATGTCTTGACTGCATCATGTACGAACTTGTAGTTGTCTTGAATCGTTCATCCCTTGATGAAGGCACTTTGGCTATAATCGACCAATTTATCCATTTGGGACATTTCTTTTAATTTGCTATTTTTTGTTTAATTATTATTATGAATTTTAGTTATTTATAGATGTTAGTATGGAAGTCGTATGGAAATCAAATTGCTAATTTTTATTTATTCTTAATTATAAATTTCTCTTAGTTTGGATTGTGTTTGACTTGAACTCTTTCTTTTAATCTAAACCATTATAATTTTAATCCATCAAATTAAGGACTAGATGTTTTGCTTTTTTTTGTGAGAGTTTCTAGTATATTTCTCTTTTTCTTAGCAACTCTAAAAGACCTATTATCAACTTTTAGTAATAAATAGATTTGGTCAAAATCACAATCAGATGCACACGTCTCGCTAATCTGAGACATGGAAAATCAACTTAGAGTTGAATTAAAAAAATTCAAGTAACTAACAAATAGCAAAACTGAAAAAGTTTTTACCATCTGTTAATCGTCCTCTCATTGATGCAGTGTAGCAACCAAAAGAGTAGCCAGGTCGTCTAAAAAAAAAGAGTAACCAGGTGGACGCGCCAAGTGACGTGGTCGTAGAATTTAAAGTCAAAGATAAGAGTTTTCGCGTGAAAGATCAGAAAGGGTCCAAGGCTGTTCTGTTTTTTCTGGCTCCTCCTCTTGTGCTAAAAAAGCCTTAGGCTAAAACAGAGTAGGAAAGCAGAGCTCCGGGATCAGTTCCAACACCGAACAGTCTAAAATCAGCAAAGCAAACGATCGTAGCTCTCTTTAATGTGCCTGTTCTTTTCGGCTGCGGTTTTTGACTATTTGCGGTACATATTACGGAGAGACATATACTCATTTGCGATTTTGGCTGGTACAGATGTTGGGCTTTTAACATGTAAATCGTTTAACTTGTAGACCTCATCTTAAGAAAATACTCCGTTTGAAAGTTAGGTATTGTAACAAAAAGCCAAAAGTCGCTGGCTTGTGAGAAAATACTCCGTTTGAAAGTTAAGAAAATACTCCGTTTGAAAGCTAGATAGTGTCTACTAGTTAATTGTAGTACATAATTTACTGATTTCATTTATATCGGCAAAAATCGCACGTGAGTTTCTGTTATTCTGTAATCTCTCATACAAACAGCCTAAAAGTCACAAGCCGCAGCTAAAAAGAACAGACCCAAAGAACAGAAATCCATCTCCTCCTGAACATCTCCCAATACAGTGGGCCACTCGGAGCCCATTCCAGTCCAGTTTAAAGGCCCATCAAAGCCCACGGTAAACTTTGTCAGTTAATGCACGTGTACGGACCTCGTTTTGCTCCTGCACGAAACGTGGAAATCCTAAATGATAGTGAAGCGATAAATCGGTCATTTATTCACTGCTATCCAAATGCAAATGCAGTGTTTTTTTCTTTACAATTTTACCAACCCACCATGCCCAATGATAAAATGGCAATCGTATACTTCACCGCTCTACGTATAATCCCCATCAATAGCCCACGTATTACCAGATGTACGTACATGGGTATCGGTACGCCATGTCGCCTAGTCACCACCACCAACACGGTGTCAATCAAGTTACAAATCCAAGTCAAGCACGAGCCGTATTGACGTCAAACGCCCGCCTCACCTTTAATTCCGAATTTTTCTTTTTTAAATTTAAGCCATTATAACTGAGATATATTAAATTTAAGTTTAGATGTTTTGTTTTTTTATAAGAATTTCTAATATATTTTTTCTTAGTAACTCTAAAAGACATATTATCGACTTTTAGTAATAAATAGATAGATGAATAGTGATTATTGAAAAAAAAAGATGAAAACAAAGTTAACCGAAAAGCGAAAAAGGACAGGCCATGCTCCTCACAACGCGCTGACCCAAAGAACAACTCGTCATATGCAACAACATACTCAAGTCATCTCAGCCCTCAAGTCATCTCAGCGTCTGGATTGATTTGAGGGGGTGTGAGGACTTAGGAGGTGCATGCGTTGGAGGCAGCCACCACAAATGCAGCCGGGCTACTTCCCAACGGTCCTGCACCATATTTCCATAGATTGTATTGAAGCGGAGATGGTAAAGGGCCTATTTTTTTCGGCTACGATTTATAATTTTTGGTTAAATTTTTTGAATTTTGGCTGTTTATGGTACAGATTACGGAAAGACAGATACTCACTTGCGATTTTAGCTGGTACAAATATTGTGATTTTAACATATAGATCGTTTAACTTGTAGACCCCGTCTTGAGAAAATACTCCGTTTGAAAGTTAGGTACTATAGCAAAAATCAAAAACCGTCAGCTTTTAAGTTGACTTAAAGAACAGACCCAAAGAATAACACAACTAGGGAGGAAGATGTCCAAAAGCAACCTAAAAGCCCAGCCCAACTCTGCATCTACATCTCTACCCCTCTATAATACACCAAAATTTTCTTTACTAAATCCACCCCCCTCAACCACCCCCACAGTCATGCCTAATCTAAGTCCACCCAGATTTGTGTACCAAAGTAATCCAACTTCATACAAATGAATGACATGGATCTCTCCTCAAGCCTTCTTCTCTTACTCATTGAAGATCATAAGCCCAAAATCATCCGGATCATGCACATCATTGAACCCAGAACCCCACCCCGCGCCCACGCATACGCCCCCGACGCTGCCTCCCCACGTCTCTCCCCCGCAAGCAAAGCTCCACCTCCCCACGTCTCTCCCTCCCCCAATCACTCCTCCTCCGACGATCCTCCAGAACAATCTTCTCTTACTACAGCTCAGTCTGGCTAAACAAATCACCAATTCCCATCCAATTTATCAGAATAATTCACTAGAACACCAATCTGTGACCATCCAAAGTACATGAAACCCAATCCACTCCTCAAAAAGCACTAAACTTCCCTCAATTTAGCTCCTAAGGGATCGAATCTCCCAACACGACCATCCAATTGACGCCACGGGATCGGAATTTGATCCGAGAAACGCAGCAAGGGACCACGTACCGGCGTGCCGGTGACGACGGCGAGCCGGCGAAGCGCAGACGCGGGGAGGGCGACGAAGGATGTGAGCCCCCCAAACTCGCCGCCCGCAGACGAGGAGGGGAAGCGGAGCACGCAGGCCCTGAGGCGCACCGGCTCCGGCGGCGGTGGGGGCGCCCGGTGGCTGTACCCGGGGAGCGAATCGAGGAGCGCCTGCGTGGAGGCGAGCACCAGCGGCTTCCTCTGCGCCCGCCTCTCCACCATGGCCGCGACCATGGGGAGGGAGAAGAGAGAGACCACTTGACTTGAACAAACGAAGTGTCGACGACGGGCCTATTCTTTCTTTTTTTTAAGCTTCTGCCTACTGCTTTTGATTTTTTGTAATAGTAACTAGCATTTTAAAGAAATATATATTTAAAATAGAGTCTACTAATTAATTATAGTATGTGTTGTACCGATTTTATTTATATCGGTAAAAACTGTATGTGAGTTTCTATTACTTCGTAATCTCTCACATAAATAGCTTAAAAGTCACAAGTCACAACCAAAATCTATAAATCTCAGCCAAAAATAACAGACCCGAACGCCTTAGAGTGGAGGAAGTTCTAACAAATTGTCAGAGTTTGAGGTCCGCACGAATCATATCCTACTGTAGATGCCACCATTAAAAAAAATTGTAACTAATGCCGCCATTAGTAGATCATCAGATTGATCACAAATAGAAACAGTATCACTTGGATTTGAAAAGGAATAACGAAAAAGAAATAGCAGGAGACCTCCACTGGCACATTCTGAACAAGATCATCAGATTGAATTTAAACCCGATTTTTTGGAGAAACGTCATCAAAATCAAGCCACTTTGCACATTTCTATTCAGTTCAGTTTTTTGTTTTGGAAATCAGAACCCCACCCCGCGCCCACGCACACGCCCTGACGCTGCCTCCCCACGTCTCTCCCCCGCAAGCAAAGCTCCACCTCCCCACGTCTCTCCCTCCCCCAATCCCTCCTCCTCCGACGATCTACTGTACTTAAATTGCCTACTGTACTGCAAATTTGGTTTGTGCTTCCATTGACCTGTACTGCAATGTGGATTACTACAAATCATTTGAGCACCCTATTGCCGGATGCGCTACACTGTCTAGCCTACTTTTGCTTTTTCACTTACCCACAGTATATGTACTGTTTGTGTTACAGACAAAAGAAGAAGAAGAGGAATAAGTGAACATTGCCGATACTACAACTCAATAACTTGTCCTAATGGACCGGACAAAAGGAGGCCAACGCGTATTGCAACGGATTAATAGCAATTGCAACGGTAACTTCCAGTATTGCGGTGTCAATATTGCCTGGAGGACGCACAGCACACTCAAGGTTCAAAATCCTAATTAAGCTTGCTGACAATAGCACATGCAACTTCACAAAGCAAAGTGGCACCGCTGAGTTACTGCGTACGGCATCTTTGCTTATTTGGGATGAGGTTGCAATGACAAAACGTCAAGCTGTCGAGTGTCTTGATAGGTCCCTACAGGATATTATGGATTGTTCTTTGGGGAAAGGTTGTGGTATTTGGTGGAGATTTTAGGCATGTCTTCCTGTGGTAACACGTGGGACAAGAGCACAGGTAACAGATGCTACGCTGCAGAGATCATATTTATGGGACAATATAAGGAAGACACGATTGTCACGTAACATGAGAGCTCAATCTGACCCATGGTTTTCAGATTACCTACTCAGAATTGGAAATGGCACCGAAGAGACGATTGGAGATGATTATGTACGCCTACCAGATGATATTGTAATTGGATATACAGACGACGAAGATTTAGTAAACGAACTCATTCAGGAAATCTTTCCATCACTTGAGGAAAATGCAAGATCAACAGCTTATATGAGCACACGTGCCATTCTTTCTACCAAAAATGCACATGTAGATAAGCTAAATGCAAAAATGATCGACAAGTTTCCAGGTGAGGAAAAGTTTTTTCATAGCTTCGACTCTGTCGATGACGATTCAAGAAATAACTACCCTATTGACTTCCTAAACTCCATCACTCCAAATGGTCTGCCTCCACATGAGCTCAAAGTGAAAATCCACTGCCCTGTGATCCTTCTCCGCAATCTAGATCCTAACCACGGATTGTGCAATGGAACAAGACTCATGGTTAGAGCATTCCAAAACAATGCAATTGATGCAGAAATAGTTGGTGGCCACCATGCAGGCAAGTGGGTGTTCATTCCTAGAATCCCTATGGCTCCGTCCGACGATATCTCACTTCCTTTCAAGTTCAAGCGGAAACAATTCCCGATCCGCCTGAGTTTTGCAATGACCATAAACAAAGCGCAAGGCCAAACCATCCCAAATGTTGGCATCTACCTTCCAGAGCCTGTTTTCTCACATGGACAGCTTTATGTCGCACTATCAAGGGGTGTATCAAGACAAACGACAAGAATTTTGGCCAAACCAAAGAAAGAAGTAGATGCCTCAGGGAAGAGCACCAAAAATATTGTGTATAAAGACGTCCTAGCATGGTGATGTGGTAAGTAAATAGTCCACAAACACCTATTTCCTTACTGTGTTTCATATTTCTTTATGTGACAAAAATGTTTGTTTTCTTTGTAGCCTCAAGTTTAAACAATGTGGGGATGGAGAAAGTCGTCGGTGGGTGAGTCCAATGATGTTGTCGCCTCCTCAAAGGATCAGTCGTTATGTGACATTCATTATGTGACAAAAATATTTGGTTATACAATATATGAGACGTGAATCTTAATGAATCTGATTGTTCGTTTTATTTTTTTCAAATTTTATCTTGTTTTGTATTTTACCGTAGCGTTAGCACGGGCACACTACTAGTCTAATTAAGGCATCATGTATCGCATCTTCCAATCTCTCGATAACATCTGTTTTCCATGCTTTCCTTTGCATATTTCTATCCAGCTGATTCTCACGATATATATAATTCTCCAAGAGGTTCTCAATGGTTGATGTTTACATTTTTCTTTTTTCATGTTATAAGGGTTGAGTACATATTTCCTGACCACCATAAAATTAAAAAACATATTACACTACTACAGAAAGCCTCATAGTAGACGCCTCATCACAGACGGTTTTGTGAAACCGTCTCTGATGAACACTATTACAGACGGTTGTAATTAGAAGGCCGTCTGTGGTATTTGTGGCGGGAAAATGGATTATCACAGGCGGTTTTTACCGAAGTATCACAGACGGTCTGTATTAAAAACCGTCTGTAATAATCCCAGATTATCACAGACGGTTTTTAATAAAAAAACCGTCTGTGATAAGCTAGTTATCACAGACGGTTTTCAATCAAAAACCGTCTGTGATAATTCACAGACGGTTTGTAGTTAAAAACCGTCTGTGGTAATGGCTAAGGCATTTATTGCGCTGCTCAGACCGCATTTGTCTTCATTTAGATCCAGATCTAGCCACTGGTGCGCACTTTTTCACTCGGGAGGAAGCTAGGCGATTTCAGGCCAGTTAATTTGGTGGGAAGAGGCAGAGATTGAGCTTTGAATATTCAGTCTTTCCTGGTTGCTCTAGATATGGTTAGTAATGTAATTTATTTTTTCTTTAAATATTGCATTACAATTTAGGTCTAAGTAATCCATTAGTGGTTATTGAAGATGGTTAATTTGCAAAATTGTTGGTTATATAATAGCTGTTGTGTTTGTAATATGAATTGAGCTAGCAAATTAAGTCTCAATATAATAAATGTGGCCCGTATATATGTAGTTATAATTAGTTAATCTAGATTTTAATACTAAGTTGTTATATATGTACGTAACGTAGGACCGAAGCTGGATGTATGCCGCGAGCCGTGTGACTGAAGAGTACATTAATGGCGTTTCTGCTTTTATAAGAGCCGCCGAGGAGGATATGTTTAATAAGGGGGTGGAATATATGTGCTGTCCATGCACTAACTGCGAGAATTTGAAGATGTTTAAGAACCGAGGGCAAATTGTAGCGCACTTGATTCGGAGGGGTTTCAAAAAGGATTATACGTGTTGGACCAGTCATGGCGAAGTGAATGATCATATGCCGCCGGATGACATCGTCGGTGAAGTGAATGATATGCCCCCGGATGACATCGCCGGCGAAGTGAATGATATGCCCCCGGATGACATCGCCGGTGAAGTGAATGACATGCCGCCGGTTGATATCGATTGTGGCTCGGATTCGGATAGGTTGCACGATGATAATCTGGATCAGATGCTTCGCGATGTAGAAGAGAACTATGATGAGAGAGAGTATGTTAAATTCCGTGGCTTGATGGAGGACTCAGAGAAATCTTTGTACACGAGCTGCAAGTACACGAGGTTGTCGGCCGTGCTTGAACTGTTGAAATTGAAGGCAAGCAACGGTTGGTCCGACAAGAGTTTCACGGCGCTGCTAGGTCTTTTAGCGAACATGCTTCCGGAGGGAAATGAGTTGCCTAAAACCACGTATAAAGCCAAGAAGGTTCTTTGTCCGTTGGGAATGGAAGTAGAAAGAATACATGCATGCCCGAACGATTGTATCCTCTACCGTAAAGAGTATGCAAACATGCATGTATGTCCGGTGTGCAACGCATCCCGATACAAACGTAACAATCAATCAGATGATGGCGAGGGAACAGAGGCGAAGAAAGGACCTCCTGCTAAGGTGGCATGGTATTTTCCTATAATTCCCCGTTTGAAAAGGTTTTTTGCAAATCCAAAGGAGGCAAAACTGCTGCGTTGGCACTCGGAGGAGCGCAAGAATGATGGAATGATAAGACACCTTGCTGATTCCGCGCAGTGGAGAAACATCGATAGGAGTTTTGCAGAGTTCGGTGTAGAACCAAGGAATATAAGGTTTGGACTGAGTACAGATGGAATGAATCCTTTCAGTAGCATGAGCAGCCGACATAGCACATGGCCCGTGACTCTCTGCATCTATAACTTTCCTCCTTGGTTGTGTATGAAGCGAAAGTACATTTTGCTGTCGATACTTATCCAAGGGCCAAAACAACCTGGGAATGATATCGATGTGTTCCTAGCACCGTTGGTGGAGGATCTAAAAGTACTGTGGAACGAAGGGGTACAGGTATGGGATGCATACAAACGAGAGAACTTCACTCTGCGCTCCTTATTGTTCTGCACCATAAATGATTATCCTGCCCTTGGTAACCTATCAGGCCATAGTACAAAAGGTGCCAAAGCTTGTACTCACTGTTTAGATGGTACCGAGAGTGTGTGGCTGAGACACTCACGCAAAACCGTCTACATGCGTCACCGCCGGTTCCTTCGGAGGGCTCACCCATACCGCAAGATGAAGCAACAATTTGACGGAGAGAAGGAAGACGGTTCAGCTCCAAGGCATTTGAGGGGACACGAGGTTTATGATATGGTTAATGATTTAGATGTTGTCCTCGGAAAGGGACGTAAATTGAGGGCTCATGAGAAGAACACCTGGAAGAAGAGATCAATATTTTGGGACTTACCTTATTGGGAGTACCTAGATGTTCGGCACTGCATCGACGTCATGCACGTAGAAAAGAATGTGTGCGACAGCTTGATTGGTCTCTTACTGAACATCCGTGATAAAACAAAGGATGGCGTCAACGCACGGCTTGACTTGGCTGACATGGACATCAGGCCTGAGTTAGCACCGACATGCACTGATAATGGACGAACGTACCTTCCCCCTGCGTGTTACACTCTGTCCAAGGCTGAGAAAAAAGAACTGTGCCAGTGCTTGCATGGTGTCAAAGTTCCGTCTGGTTACTCTGGCAACGTGAAGAAACTTGTTTCGATGCAAGATTTGAAGTTAAATGGCATGAAGTCTCATGATTGTCATGTGCTGATGACACAGATGCTCCCTATTGCAATTAGAAATATTTTGCCGATCAAAGTCTGAGAGACAATCATGAGGCTATGTTATTTCTTTAACACAATTGCTCAGAAGGTCATCGATCCCGAAGGACTAGATGCTCTGCAGGACGAGGTGGTGATGACTCTATGTCACCTTGAAATGTATTTCCCTCCTTCGTTTTTCGATATCATGGTCCATCTCATTGTTCACGTTGTGTGGGAGATAAAAATGTGCGGGCCCGTGTTCCTACGTAGCATGTACCCATTTGAGAGGTTCATGGGAATTCTCAAGTCCTACGTACGGAATCGTTCTCGGCCGGAGGGCAGCATCGTCGAAGGTTATGCAAGCGAAGAGGTCATTGAGTTTTGTGTCGATTATATGGCTCAGATTCAACCTATAGGTGTCCCTCAATCTCGTCATGAGGGGAGGCTGAAGGGTCTCGGAACTATCGGAAGGAAAGCAATCACTCCAGATATGGACACGTATACTCAAGCTCATTTCATGGTGTTGCAACACATGACTGAAGTGGCGACTTATGTCAACCAGCACAAGGATGTGCTTCGGCAACAGAATCCAGAGCGGCCGGATGTTTGGATCATGAGGCAACACAACCGTTGGTTCAACCAATGGTTGAAGGAGCAAATCGCTAGGAGCTCGCCGAGTGAGACGCTGACATGGTTGGCAAAAGGGCCAACATTTACAGTTGTGACATGGCAAGGATATGACATAAATGGGTACACATTCTATACGCAGTCTCAGGATGTCAAGAGCACTAACCAGAACAGCGGTGTCCGCATAGATGCATTCAGTACCGATGGGTCGAGAAACTCGTACTATGGCTTCGTAGAAGAGATTTGGGAGCTCAACTATGTGGTTTTCAAGATCCCCTTATTTCGCTGCCGTTGGGTGCATCTCCCACAGGTGAAGGTTGACAAGTACGGTGTCACGACCGTGGACCTCCAACGTGTCGGGTACAAAGACGAACCATTCGTACTCGCCAATCAAGTTGTTCAAGTTTTCTATGTAACCGACCCGTCAAATAAGAAACGCCATGTATTCATGGAAAAAGGAGAATTGTTGGAGTGGAGAATGTAGTGGACGAGGAGGAATACAATCAATTTGACGAGTTACCTCCTTTTGGAAATGGCATAAGGGTCGACGATGAACAACGCGACGAAACTAGTTACGTACGCATTGATCATGATGAAGGGCTAATTTTTAAAGGAAATAAGCAAGTACAATAAGAATGTATATGTGAAAATGTGTGATGTAGTCAATTTTGAGATGTATATGTGAAAATGTGTGATGTAGTCAATTTTGAGATGTATATGTGAAAATGTGTGATGTAGTCAATTTTGAGATGTATATGTGAAAATGTGTGATGTAGTCAATTTTCAGATGTATATGTGAAAATGTGTGATGTAGTCAATTTTGAGATGTATATGTGAAAATGTGTGATGTAGTCAATTTTCAGATGTGTATGTGAAAATGTGTGACAAAAATGAATGCAGATTGAGAAAATGTGTAAATGAATGCAGCTGGTAGGTAGTTGATCATGAATGCAGATGGTTGGCTAGCTGTTGATTATGAATGACTACAGTCGGGCATAGGCTTATCACAGACGGTTCTAAGTTTAGAACCGTCTGTGATAAGCCTACTATCTCAGACGGTTCTAAACGTAGAACCGTCTGTGATAGTATGCTTATTACAGACGGTTCTAAACTTCGAACCGTCTGTGATATTCATATCACAGACGGTTCTAAGTTTAGAACCGTCTGTAATAATCCGCTATATATACCCGTGTCTAGGGTTTTCCGTGTATTCTGCAGTTATTCTATATCTAAATCCCGATCTGCCTCCCCAGAGCCCGTCGTCGCCGCTGCCTCCCCGAGCCCGTCGTCGCCTCCTCCTCCTCCTCCGTCGTCGTCGCCTCCTCCTCCTCCTCCTCCGTCGTCGCCACCGCCTCCCCGAGCCCGTCGTCGCCTCCTCCTCCTCCTCCGTCGTCGTCGCCTCCTCCTCCTCCTCCTCCGTCGTCGCCGCCGCCTCCCCGAGCCCGTCGTCGCCTCCTCCTCCTCCTCCGTCGTCGTCGCCTCCTCCTCCTCCTCCTCCGTCGTCGCCGGCCGCCTCCCCGAGCTCGGGGCCTCCTCCTCCTCCGTCGCCGCCGCCTCCTCCTCCTCCTCCGTCGCCAAAACCCTAAGGTCATCAAATCCCTCCCCGAGCTTCATGCTTACTGTTAGGGTTTAGGGTTGATGCTTGATACTTCATACTGAGTGTTAGGGTTTAGGGCTTACTGTTATATGCATACTGTTATGTATATGGTTAGTTGCTTACTGTTATGTATATGGTTAGTTGCTTACTGTTATGTATATGGTTAGTTGCTTACTGTTATATGCTTACTGTTATGTATATGGTTAGTTGCTTACTGTTATATATATGGTTAGTTGCTTACTGTTATATATATGGTTAGTTGCTTACTGTTATATGCTTACTGTTATTGATTCTATTATTGATGCTTGTTGCTTGTTGCTTCATATCGCTACCATTATATATGTATATATGTAGGTATGTATATGTATATGTATGTATATACACATATATATGTATTGTAATCAATCAAGGAAGAGTATATATATGATCAAAGGGCATGAAGCAAGTGACACACTCTAGTGTATCAGGTTCAATGAACCGGGTACACTAGTTTGTGTCATTTGCTTCATAGAACTTTGTTTAGAGACCTTGTAGTAATAATATATGCCACATAGACATTCAAAGGGCATGAAGCAAGTGACCCCCTCCCTTCTCCCCCTTCCCTCTACTCCTCTCCTCTCTTCCTAACATTGAGCAAAAGATACATTGACCATTTGGGTGGAAAGAAATACATTGTGTCGTCAGGCTCATGACTGCCAATTTGAAGCATAGCATAGCATCCGAGGCACAACCGATGTAACTAGGATGTGCCTCGGCTATGCTATGCTTCGAATTGGCAGTCATGCGCCTGACGAAACAGTTTATCTTTCCACCAAAATGCTCCATGTAACTAGTTTGTGTCATTTGCTTCATAGAACTATGTTTAGGGACTTTGCTATTTGGTTGATAGTATTAGCAACTAAAGTAGGTGCTAAGATAGGCCTTCCAGGGGCAAAAAATTCAGGGCAATTTTATGACAAAAGTTCAAAAAAAAGACATTCCCAGATTCCTAGGTGAGCAGCCGACATAGCCGACTTCTTCGGTAAGCGACTATCCATCTGCTTCTTCCCACTCCTCTTCATCTCTGGTCTCTGGACCACGTACGCCAGTAGCGATGATTCAGTTAGATGAATCATCGCTACTGGCGTACGTGATCCAGAGACCAGAGATGAAGAGGAGTGGGAAGAAGCAGATGGATAGTCGCTCAGCGAAGAAGTCGGCTATGTCGGCTGCTCACCGAAGAATCTGAATGCTTTTTTTTGCACTTTTGTAATGAAAGTGACATGAACTTTGTTTAGGGACTTTGCTATTTGGTTTATAATCACAGACGGTTTTTAATGAAAAACCGTCTGTGATATCGCATAATCACAGACGGTTCGAAAACCGTCTGTGATAACTTGGATTATCACTGACCCATAATTTCAGACGGTTCAGAAAACCGTCTGTGATGACGTTTCTGAACCGTCTGTAATGTCGATTTCTGTAGTAGTGTTAATATTTACAAAATAGTGTTAAATCAACATTTTTTAGTAAAAATCCTCAGTGTTGAATCAAATGAATATACATAGTTTATTTTTTGTACAGATCTAATCAAGCAAGAATTCTTCTCATTTTGGGTGATATTCTGCTGGTGTGGTAGTTTACTCAAATCTGTTATGTTGTTGTCTTGGCGAACCTTTTTTGTTTTGGAAATAGGTTTTCGCACCCGATGCACGGGATGGAACTTAGGTCGAGATCCCTCAAGAGCTGCGCAACTGTTCCAACCTTGTGATCATGTCCCTGACTCAAAACCGACTACAGGGGGAAATCCCTGCTGCTCTTGGGTCACTCTCTCAGCTTCAACTCTTTGATCTTAGCTATAACAATTTCGTAGGAGGCATTCCACCGTCCTTTGGTAACCTCTCCTTGCTTGTGATTATATCACTTTATCACGACAATCTGGAGGGAACCATCCCTGAGGGTCTTTCCCACTTGGCCCATCTCCAGCACATACAAGTGGGTAGGAACAATCTCTCAGGCGAAATTCCACCACTGTTCTTCAACATATCATCTCTTCAATATTTTGGTTTCGGATCGAACAAACTGCAAGGCAGCCTACCACCTGATGCAGGCACCAACCTGCCGAACCTAACAGCGTTTCATGTGGGCAACAACCGCCTGTCTGGAAAAGTGCCAAGTTCCCTCGCTAATGCCACTAACATGCAAGTGCTAAGTGTTGCTCGAAACAGCTTTCAAGGGAGGATGGCCGCCGAGATAGGGAAGCTATGCCCAATTCGTGTCGAGTTAGGTAGCAACAGGCTGCAAGCTGACGACACTGAGGGTTGGGAGTTCCTGAGATTTTTCACAAACTGCACCCGTCTCCAGCTTATAGATCTCAATAACAACATCCTAGGGGGTGTACTTCCGGGTTACATAGCTAACTTCTCAAGGCAGATCCAATGGCTAAGCATAGCCGAAAACCGGATCTCTGGGGTAATCCCTCCAGGTATCGGAAACCTTGATAGCCTTGACGACCTAGAATTTTTAGGGAATAATCTGCATGGTGTTATTCCTGAGGACATTGGAAGACTTCATAACCTGAAGTTATTGTGGCTGCAAGAGAATCGCCTATCAGGACATATACCGTCGTCCTTCGGCAACCTCACACAAATGCTCGTTCTTGATTTGTCGAGCAATCAACTCGATGGTCCCATTCCTAAGAGCCTCGGGAACTTGCAAAGGTTAACTTCTCTGAACTTGTCCTCGAATAGGCTTGCTGGGCCTATCCCTTATGAAATCTTCAGCCTTTCATCATTGACAAATTTCCTGGCGTTGTCTGGTAACTATCTGTCCGGTATTCTTCCTCCACAAGTTGGTAGCCTCAAACATGCGGCAACTCTGGATCTATCAAGAAACAATTTATCAGGAAGCATACCAGAAGCACTTGGCGACTGCGGAAGCTTAGTGTACTTAGCTTTGGACAGTAACTCCTTCACGGGGAGCATCCCTAAGTCACTCGGTAATTTGAGAGGCTTGAGCGTACTGAATCTCACAAGGAATGCTCTTTCCAGCAGCATCCCTCAAGAGTTGGGCAAGATCATCGGGTTACAGCAGCTATATCTGGCACATAACAACCTGTCGGGGAGCATTCCACGACTTCTTGAGAACTTAAGTGCTTTGATTGAGCTAGACCTCTCCTTTAACCATCTGGATGGTGAGGTGCCTTCACGCAGTGTGTTCGCTAACACGAGTAGATTCTCAATAGTTGGAAACGATGCGCTTTGTGGTGGAGTTCCAGAACTGAAATTGCATCCATGTCAGGTCAAGGCGCATAAGCAGAGACATCACTTGCTGCTTAGGATTCTGCTTCCTGTCATTGGCACTATTATCTGCCTATCTCTGCTATTGTTTGTGTTCTTTCTGTTCAACGGGAAAATAATACCGGAAAAGATGAAAAGTGCAGGCCTCCCCGTGTTGAGTGACAAGTATCCCAGAGTTTCGTACCTTGAGCTGTTTGAAGCCACAGATGGCTTTGCACCTGCCAATCTGATAGGTGCCGGAACATATGGTTCCGTGTATAAAGGAAATTTGTCTCTTCCATCTGTCAGGAATGCTGCTGTAGCTGTGAAAGTGTTCGCTCTTCACCAAATTGGTTCTTCCAGAAGTTTCTTGGCAGAATGTGAGGCTCTCAGACGAGTGAAACATCGGAACTTGATAGATATTATCACCTGCTGCTCTAGCATTGACTCCAGAGGCAACGACTTCCGAGCTCTTGTGTTTGAGTTCATGCCTAACTACAGCCTTGACAGATGGTTGCATCCGAGAACAGATGAGCAGTGGCACAAGTTGAGTCTTGTGCAGCTGTTGAACATAGCGGTTGATGTTGCAGATGCGCTAGACTATCTTCACAATAATAGTCGGCCATCAGTAATCCACTGTGATTTGAAGCCAAACAACTGTTGGCTGAACGCCTGCTAATGCCAATGTTTTCTATGTTTCCGGATGAGCTGCACACACACACTAGAACACAGGGATGTGTTTCCGGACGAGCAAAAAACTCAATAGAACACAGGAGCAACAAATGGTTTTTTTGGCGTTGCAGAACGTTACGACATTTCTGATTTTTCTTCCCTTTATTTAGCAATCAACAGAGAGTAACTGACATGCCACTACTAGCTGCATGCTTAGCAGTTATAAAACGTACAGAGTAATTGACATGCACTACATGCAAATAACTACATGAGAAAACTGAAAACTGACATGCAGATATGAAGACATGAATACTTGCGGACTAAAAACGCCCATGCACATGAAGAGAAAAAACTGACTGGAATGCAGATTAACTAGATTATCTAACATTACTCCCCCTAATCTAGTTGATGTTGATGTCGACGATGCCGAGCTTCGAGCGCAGGTGCAGAAATCTCACCCTGCAAAGTGATTTTGTCAATATATCTGCTAGCTGATCGTCGGTGTGGATCTTTTGGATGGCAACTTGGCCACCCTCGACGCACTCTCGGATGAAGTGAAAGCGCGTTTCGATGTGCTTGCTCCGGCCATGGAAGACCGGATTTTTGCACAATTGAATCGCCGACTGATTGTCGATGTAGATTGTCGCGGCGCCGACGTCTCGCCCATAGAAGTTGCCGATCAGCCGCCTGAGCCAGATTCCCTGGCATGCCGCCGCTGAGGCCGCGATGTACTCGGCCTCGCACGACGATAGCGCCACCACTGGCTGCTTTTGTGACTGCCACGACACAGGCGCGTTGCCGAGGCAGAACAAAATGCCGGAGGTGCTCTTGCGATCATCCACGTCGCCGGCCATGTCCGCGTCGCTGTACCCCTTGAGCTCGATGTCATTGTGCCCCTTGGTGTAGCAAAGGCCAAAGTGGAGCGTACCAGCGACATAACGAAGTAGATGCTTGACGGCGCTCAGGTGTTCCGTCGTTGGGTTCGCCATGAACCTGCTCACATACCCGACCGCGAAGCTGATATCCGGCCGGGTGTGGACCAAGTACCGGAGGCTGCCAACCACACTACGGTAGAACGTAGGATCAACTGGTGGATTGGAGCTCTCCTTACTCAGTTTAAGACGTGCCTCCATGGGCACTTGCACGGCATTGCAGCCGGCCATGCCGGCCTTGTCCAGGAGCTTTGTCGCATACGCAGCTTGGCTCATGGTGATCTTCCCAGGCAGCTGCTTGACATCAATGCCGAGATAGTAGCTCAACTGCCCGAGGTCGCTCATCTTGAACGAGCGCTTCATTTCCTCCTTGAACGACTCGATCTCAGCTTGGTCGGCGCCAGTGAGAATCAAATCGTCAACATACACGCCCAGGAGCACACGTCCTTGCCCCTCGCCGCGTGTGTACACCCCGTGCTCTTCCTCGCAACGCGTGAACCCGAGCGCCACCAGCGTGCGGTCGAGCTTGGCGTTCCACGCTCGAGGAGCTTGTCGTAGGCCGTATAGTGCTTTGTGCAGCCGTAGTACTTGCCGCTCTCGCCCGGCGATCATGAATCCCGGCGGTTGAGTGACGTAGACCTCCTCCATGAGGTCACCGTTCAGGAACGCAGACTTGACGTCGAGATGGTGGAGCGCCCAGCCCTCATGCGCTGCCACTGCTGCCAGTGCGCGTACAGAGTCGAGCCGTGCCACTGGTGCAAACACCTCATCGAAGTCCACGCCAGCGCGTTGTACGTACCCCTTAGCCACCAGCCGCGCCTTGTGCCGAACCACCGCCCCTTGCGCATCCTTCTTGAGCTTGAACACCCATTTGAGGCCAATCGGGCGGTGTCCGGCCGGGAGATCCACAGCCTCCCACGTGCCATTGTCCTCAATGGCCGCCATCTCCTCTTCCATCGCGGCACGCCACGCCGGATCAGTGGCTGCCTCATCGTAGGAGGTGGGCTCCTCGGTCGCAACGAGGAGCCACTCGTCGGGGTCCAGTACGCGTGGCTCGGCAGTGTTGATGCAATTGTCCACCGTGCGGAAACGCCGCGGCGCGCCATTGTCACTATGGTCGAGACCCGACGGGATGTGCGACGGTGGAGTGCAATGCTCGACTTGAGCACCACCGGTGTCGTGGGTAGCGTTCATGGGCGTTTGAGGTGACGCCCCAGCTTCCTCTTCTTCCTCCAGGGACGGGACCGCAGGGGATACAGGAGCGTTCGGCTCACCGCCGCCCAAGACATCGCTGACCGTGTACTCCACGGTGAACGTCTCAGGGCTGGCGTCGCCGTTCGCCTCCCAATTCCACCCTTTGGTCTCATCGAACACCACGTCGCGAGTCACATGGAGCCGCCCGCCCACCGGATCGTACACCCGGTAGCCTTTGGAGCCCGGCTCGTACCCGACGAAAACCATCTTCACGCTCCGGTCGTCAAGCTTCGCGGCGTGCGGGCGTGTAACCTTGACGTGAGCAAGGCAACCGAATGTGCGCATGAAATGCACAGACGGTTTCTTGCCATGCCAAGCTTCATAAGGCGTCATCCCGGTGACGCTCTTTGTTGGAGACCTGTTCAAAATGAACACAGCCGTGCTCACCGCCTCCCCCCAGAATGTACTGGGCACCTTCTTTGCCTTGAGCAGGCATCGCGCCATAGCCATGACAGTCTGGTTTCGGCGCTCCACGACGCCGTTCTGTTGCGGGGAGTACGGCGCCGTGAGTTGCCGGTGCACACCTTTCTCCGCGCAGTACTCACCGAAGGTCACGGACGTGAACTCGCCACCACGATCAGTACGTAGCGCGCGCAGCTTCCGCCCGGTCTCGACCTCGACGCCGGCTTGAAACTTCTTGATCGCACCGGCCGCCCCGTCCTTGCTTGACAACAGCACTAGCCACATATAGCGACTAGCATCGTCAACGAGAAGGAGGAAGTAGCGTTTGCCACCGTGCGTCGCTGGCGTGACAGGCCCGCATAGATCTCCATGTACGAGATCAAGCCGGCCCTTCGCGCGGTACTTGGCCTCCAGAGGGAATGGCGAGCGCCGTTGCTTGCCGACAAGGCACGCGTCACACAGCTGGTCGACATGATCCAGCAGTGGAAGCCCACGCACCATGTCGCCACGCCCAAGTTTCTTCAACCCGTCGAAACTCAGGTGGCCGAACCGCTCATGCCAGCGCCACGCATCGTCGTTGGCGTGTGCCAGGAGCGAGATCGGTTGAGCGAGCGTGAGGGGGATCTTGTACAGTCGATTCGCCGATCGCCGTACCTTGGCGAGAAGCTCCCTCCTCGGATCGCGCACCCGCAGTACGCCGTCCTCGATCAACACTTGGCACCCGACCTCGTCGAGTTGTCCCAAGCTGATGATGTTGCTGCGCAGACGTGGGATAAAGTACACGTCCGACAGCATACGATGGCGTCCACCCCGTGCCGCGAACATGATCGTGCCGCGCCCGAGGATGTCCACCATTGATCCATCGCCGAACTTTACCGTGCCCGTGATGTCGCGGTTCAGCTCGGAGAAGGCCGCGTCGTTTCCCGTCATATGGTTTGACGCGCCCGTGTCGAGGTACCACACGCCGTCGTCCTGGCCGCCGGTGTGATTGTTGGTGTCACCCAACTGCACCGTCGCACGTTCTTCGTTGAGGAAGACCCGACCGCCGACGTGCACAGGTGCGGCGCGCTCTTGGAGGCACGCGGGCACCGGTGAAAGAGAGGCCACCTGGGCCATCAACAGGGACGGCTCATCGTCGCCGCCCTCCTCCACCAGCAGCGCTGCGGCCGCCGCCTCGTCTCTCTTCTTCTTCCGGCATTCCCGGGCCCAATGCCCAGTTTTCCCGCAGTACTTGCACGTATTCTTGTCGATGACCTTGCCGTCACCGCCCTTGCGTGCGTCGTCGGTACCGCGCTTGGGTGGCTGCGCGCCGCGCCGTGGCGGGACCAAGCCGCCGTTTGTACCACTTCCGCTGGCGCCAGCGCCGCCGAAGCGCACACCCTCCTTGTCGCGCTTGCGTAGGCGACGTATGAGGTCCTCCTCCTTTGACGAGAGAAGTAGCCGGGAGCCGAGTTCTACAGCCGCTGCCCGCGCGTCGAGCCGCTGCTCCACGGACCGAAGACGGCCCGTGACCTCCTCGATGGACAAGTCGTTGATGTTGAGCAGCGTCTCGATGGAGATTGCGACCTGCATGAATTTATCAGGGACCACCTGCAGCATCTTGCGCACGACCTCGCCTTCGGTGATGTGGTCGCCGAGAAGCCGCAGATTATTGGTGAGGCCCGTGATTCGCATCGAGAAGTCATCGATGGCCTCCCCTTCCTTGAATGCAATATTGTTGAAGTCGCGTCGGAGTTTCTGCGCGTTCGCCTCACGCACGCGCTCGACGCCCATCCGCATGACCTTGACAGCTTCCCACGCCTCCTGCGCGGAGTCCTTATTGCCGATCGAGGCCAGCATCTCCGGCGGGACAGCTCGTGCAATCGCTGCTAACGCCAGCCGATCCACGCTGTACTCTGCGTCGCCGGGTTCGATTGCTCCCCACAAACCTTGCGCCTGCAGGTTGATGCGCATGAGCATCGCCCACTCCGGGTAGTTGGTCTTGGTCAGCATCGGATATTGTACCGACGCCGACGCTTCCTTGACCACGCGCTCGATGACGACCTCGCGCTCCCGACCATGCTGTTGTCGCGGACGGCGAGGACCACGTGATGGCGACCGAAGGCGATCCCGCCGCGGAGGAGTGATCGACCCTCGTCCCACCGGAGCTGACATGGCCACCAAGATCCTGAACGGAGCTCTGATACCAATTGTTGGCTGAACGCCTGCTAATGCCAATGTTTTCTATGTTTCCGGATGAGCTGCACACACACACTAGAACACAGGGATGTGTTTCCGGACGAGCAAAAAACTCAATAGAACACAGGAGCAACAAATGGTTTTTTTGGCGTTGCAGAACGTTACGACATTTCTGATTTTTCTTCCCTTTATTTAGCAATCAACAGAGAGTAACTGACATGCCACTACTAGCTGCATGCTTAGCAGTTATAAAACGTACAGAGTAATTGACATGCACTACATGCAAATAACTACATGAGAAAACTGAAAACTGACATGCAGATATGAAGACATGAATACTTGCGGACTAAAAACGCCCATGCACATGAAGAGAAAAAACTGACTGGAATGCAGATTAACTAGATTATCTAACAACAACATCCTCCTTGGCAGTGACTGGACCGCTTATGTTGCCGACTTTGGGCTTTCAAAGCTGCTTGGTGAGAACATGGACTAATCCGGTTTGAATTCTGGGAGCTCTATTGGGATAAGAGGAACTATAGGTTATGTTGCTCCAGGTAGTTTCACTATTCTCAATTCTTAACAAACTGAACTTCCTCGATTTTATTCCCCTTTTGTATCTTAGTACTAAGATACTATCATCGTGCATTCATTCATGCAGAATATGGATCAGGAGGGCGTGTGTCGATTGCTTGTGATGCTTACAGCTTTGGGATTACTCTGCTAGAGATGTTCACAGGGAGGGCACCGACTGATAGCATGTTCAGAGAAGGGTTGACTCTGCACTTGTTTGCTGAGATGGCATTTCCTGACAAGATATCAGAAATCTTGGACCCAACTCTGTTACAGCTGCAGCCTTATGATAATGACCAAAGGTCGGACAACATATTGGCTTGCTTAGCTTCTGTTATAAGAGTCGGCGTCTCGTGCTCAAAGGAAACCCCATCAGAAAGAATGAGCACGAAAAATGCTGTCTCTGAGCTGCACAGAATCAGAGAGGTGGTAATGGAATCCTCTGCCAAGGAATGCCCTTCGAACTAAACACCCAGTGTCCTTCTTTTTCTCAGTCACACTCTATTGAACAGTTCTGTTGTAATATCTATACAGAATGCAATACAAGTTTCCCTTGAGGAAATGTAGTACAGTTTCACCACATATATAACGACAGTCTGAGATAGCCATAGAGCAGAATGAATCTGTCAAGCAAAATGGACACCATTAGACATGTAAGCAAGCTAGGCAATTTGCATGTAGATGTAATATTAAAAAAGTTAATCATGTTTTCATGTATGTAACAATCCGGGTACAGATGACATAATCTAATTTACAATAAGGATATAAAATCGTTTGCTCTTGCTTCCCATAAAACAAAGGGAAGATGGTAAAGAGACTCAATGATATTATAGAACTGATGTTCTGTACAAGCCTCTTTTCAATTTAATACCTAAATGATGTGCGGCCCAACCAAATGGCACAACACATCAAATGGACAAATATGTGCACGGACCTCTATATAACTCCAAAATACATAAACCTCAGAATTGTCCATATCCCATGTCCACATCTGTATGGGCAGCTACTGAAATGAGTTCACACACCATGAAACTAAAATCGACGGTCCTCCCGTCGAACTCTGTTTGTATCAGAGACCATGTCCATCATCATTTTCTCTGGAGAGTCCTCCCAGTTGCCAAAAGTTTTTGAGGTCAACCTGAAAGAAACGGAAAAGATTATGAACATTTCAACAGTGGCATACTTAACAGTGAAGGATTCAAGTTCGCTCCGAGTAGCACCTTTCTTCGCTGCTCTCAGAAAATATCCTCCCTCTTCTTGTACACAACCTGTTGCCGATTCATTGTTTCTCCCCCAAGGCACTATACTTCAACATCATGTATTGAAGCCTCAACAGGTAAATAACCCTACATTAAAAGAAATGGAGGAATATCATAATCTGCTTTTGGTAGCATTTTCGGATTAGAGGCCAGGTTTTTGTCTTAGGCAAGGCCAGATGGTATCGGTAAGAAAGTTTCGAGTTTAACATTTCATAAAATCTTTATTTGAAGCCGCATACTGCTGCTGCAGCCTACAATACCTTGGAAGGAAAGTGCTCTTGTTCCCTACCAAAGTGAAACTGTGACATCTCGGCCCCTATAGAATTAGGTCTATAATGATCCATATATGTGTGTGCACATAATAGTGTGGGTTAGTCCCACCTTGCTAGCTTAGTTTGAGAAGTACTAACATATAAACCTAGGGCTTCCAATGTTAGTAACCCTCGGTTAACCGTTTTACGCGAAGCGAGGATGAAAGTGCAAGCGGGTTGCTACGTATGCATGGCCTATCCAGAATGGGGTTAGACTTAAGCTGGTTTGGACCCTAGGGCGTTACAAATGGTATCAAAGCCGACCCTATCGATTACATGAGCGCGTGCGGGTCAGGGGCGCAGGCATATGGTGCGTGGCGAGTGTGAGCCCGGAGTGGATACACGGTATGGCATATGTGCCGGCACTGAACGTACGGACATGTGCCAAGAGGGGAGGTTATGATTATTTGCCCCAATGTGGGTATGTTGGGCGGACGACAAGGATGTCGGGTCCTTTAAGGGGGTGTTTGTGACACCTCGGCCCCTATAAAATTAGGCTCATCATGGCCCATATGTGTGTGTGCACATAAGGATGTGGATTAGTCCCATCTTACTAGCTTAGTTTGAGAAGTACTAACATATAAGTCTAGAGTTTCCAATGGTAGTAACCTCGGTTAACCGTTTTGCACGAAGCGAGGACGAAAGTGCAAGCGAGTTGCTACGTGTGCGTGGCCTATTCAGAATAGGGTTAGGGCTAAACCAGTTTGAATCCTAGGGCGTTACAAAAACCTTTACAACCTATAAAGCAAATTACATGGCGACTGAGTGGCTTATTTGTACCAATTGCTAACAAGATGTGGTTTATGATTTGTTAACTCTTTTTGGAAGAGTGCAGAAGCACCACACAACTGCAAATTGTCCATTTATCCCTATTTTATGGCTTCCTTTGGAACTATTGAGACCTTTTCTGTTTTGCTACTTTTTGGCTAAACTAACTAATTAACAATCTGTAGCACTCTACATAACCATATGGGATACTACTATGGAACGCCATCGCTAAAGTGAAGAATAAATAAGAACAACAAAAGAAATCACAAAGAATTTAAAATTTTATTAACACTTTAATAGAAAACCAACGGAAGCTGGAATAAATGTTTAAAACATGGGACCGGTCCACTTCTAACCAAATAAAGAACGAATGAAACAACGAAACAGTGGCAAACCATGGTGCTGAAAACTCAAGTGCTCCCACCCATGCATGATGCTATCACTCCACTGGCCTTTTACCTGAGACTGAAAAGAGCAAGCGTGAGATTTGGAAATCTCAACAAGTACCCAACAACGGTCGCAACACAGTGAGTAAAGACAAGAAATGCAACCACGTGAAATAAAGGCAAGCATGACAAGTAAGCCATGGACATGAGGCAACCAATGAACAACTGATATCGAAAATACTGTCATGAATAAAAGACGGATATTATGAGAATTGTGTATTAAAGATATTTGTTATGTGACAAGTTATAGCAAGGGTGCCGGCGACCTCATCCCACATACCCGGTTATACGAGAATAGCCAGGCACAACCTTGTCCTCGACTGTATAATCGCATACGGGGTGTAATATCCTGTGTAACGAGAATGTATAGCCCCCCATACGTTACCAGGTTGAGTGGAAATGACCCCTATATGTGGGTAGTCTCGGCGTGATAACCCTTAGTTTGTTATTTAGCGAATTGTCCATGATATAATTAGAGAGTTGTGATTGAATTAATGTAAAGTTACGAGGGTAACGATTTAATACAATGAGACCGAAGAGACGGATTAGTGATACTAGGTGATAAAGTAACCGATACATCATGGACAGATTATATAGAACAAAATTAAGGTAACTAAGAGATGGTGAGGAGAATGCTATAATAAAGTTATGAGAAGTGAAAAGATATGCTAGGGTAACTTTAGAGAAGTCTTCATCTAGAAAGATCATCTCATTTCCAATTGTTACGCCATATGCTAAACCAACAGGCTTTGGCTTCACGTCATACACCCTTATCTGAGGATGTAGGTGGCAAGTTTAGAGTCACAGTAAGGTGCTACCAGATGTAGCAAAAAAGGAAATGATCAGCATGTCATACCAGATGGCGGAATCATGCGGAATATTGGATATGTGAGAGCATAAGAACCCAGAGCTACAATAGAAAGTGTCTTTGTTCTCAAAGCCCTTAGTCAATACACCAATCCCCCATCTTCGATCAGCCTCAACATTCTCGCCACCACCATTAGAGAATGCTGAGAGTAGAATTAGCATTGCTCCATTATACCCCTCAACAAAAGACCAAAATCGGCTTAGCTCTTTTCCATGAACCGATGACCTGCAGACATGTACTGGGTCAAGGAACCAAATTATAAATTTATAAAGCGAAGTCATAGTAGAATTTGGAAAAAAATGACCTGTTATCAATAAAAATTTACAACCTTGTACAGGAAAACTAGCTTACAGAGATAATCATAAGAATAAATGTCATTGGAGCAAGAAGTAACCTATAAAGAAGACCATTCCAATGACAGATGCTGACATAGACTTTTCACTCAATGTGGCAGCCGGTGCACCGTGGTGGGAGGGAAGGAGATGGCATGGGGAAGGGATGGAAGGAGGGAGTGCGGGGAGGAGTGGGGAGGCCTTGGTGGGCGTGGACGTGCGGTGATGATGACGTGACGGGGCAGCAGGGCATGGGCAAGGGCGTGGGCACGAGTGTGACTCGATGGCATGACGCACTGTACAGTGGCAACAGTAATATTACTTATGATTAACAGCAAAAATACTTGTAACTCAGTGACTAATAGTAAAATTACTTGTGAGTGTCGAACCGGCCCAGTACAGCCACTCTTCGTGCCGTATCTGGGTCGAAGAGCATGCACGTGAGCTGGCATGGCACGATAATGTAACACCTGGGCCGGCTTAGCCTAGCCCGGCCCATCTCGTAACACCATAAGAGAGAGAGCTAGAAGGGGGAGGAAGCAAAAGCTGATTTGCTTCCCTCCCCATGTGCTCACCTGAGTGCCGCCACCTTCCCTCATGCGTCGCCGCCGCTCAGTCGTGCCCTTGTCTAGCGTCGCTCGTCGCCCGCACATGCGCTGTCGTTGCCCAGCCGCTAGCACCTTCGTCCTTTGGCCAAACCACCGCTGTGTGCTGCCGTCGCCCAGCCGCTAGCGCCTCCGCCCTTCGGCCAAACCACCACTACGTACCGCCGTTGCCTAGCTTTGTGCGCCAGCGTCGTCGCCTTCTTCCCCTACGCGCATGCTACTATCAACTAGCTACCGGTGCCACCGATCCTCAGGCTGCACCTCACTGTCCCCTTGCTGCCGACGACGCCCCGCACATGCCGTGTGTTGCTATCGCCTGCGCGCCGCTGTCGGTAGCCATTGGCATCGTTGTCCCCTGTGCTCTGCCCTTAGCCGCCTCCCCACTGCACGCGGCTCCCCATCGGGTCAGCCTTAACTCCTAGGGCCGAGCTGTGCTGGGGCCGGTTACTGCTACACCGCGTAGGGAGAAGAAGAGGGGAGAGCCGGCCAGTTGAGGGAAGAGGAGGAGGGGAGGAACTAGCTAACTGGGTGGAGGAAGGGAGAAGAAAGTTAGCCGAGAGGAAAGAAAAAGGAGAAGCCGGCCGTGAGAAAAGGGAGGAAGAAAAGAAAGAAGAAGAGAAGAAGGGAGCATCGACCGGAGAAAAAAAGGAAGAGGAAGAAGAAAGGAAAAAAGAAGAAAGAGGGGGAAAACCAAAAAAAAAGAGAAGGGAAGCCTGATCCAACGCTTGATCCATCAGATCTGGCCAAGAAGCGACAGGTAGTGCCCTGATCTAGTTGTTAGGGGATATGGTAATACCTCGAAACCTTTTCCCTACTTATTCATCGATTATTGCATAAGTTAATATGCCGGTTACTAGGATTGATTCATCTGGCTATCGAGGTATCGTTTATTAATATGAGTGCCTGGACGGTGGAATCAGTGCCGCCACTGTTGATCTGGTTGATCCGTGGCGGGAGAGGGAAAGAGTGGATGGAGAGAAGTGTTGACGTTAGCGAGTACTGGAGTAATAGTAGCATCTAGAAATATTAGCTAGTAGATGATAAATTGAAATTAGGTTAATTAGTGTAACTGATTGAAGAGAGAAGGATTAACAAAAACAAAGAATAGAGGCCTTGCATTTTCAGCCCTAAAGTGAGCAAAGAGAGATTAAGTGGGTAGAATTTGATCCGCGAGTGTAAATGATGAAATTGCTAAATTTTCGGATTGGTTAAGCACCGGGACAATGAGAAGTTGCCTAGTGGGACAGAAATTGGATATATCGGGTTGTGCATAAGAGCGATGTCATTTGCTCGTATATGAATGTATTGCATTATCAATGACTTGGAATGGTTAATGCTTGTTCAGGTGGTTGTTCGAGTCTGGTGTCATCCACACACCGTCTGCTAGGTTAACAGGTAAGTGCATGGTAGAATAGTGAATTGTAGTGAATACCTGCTATTCGTGTTTCCATGCCATGATCTATAGTATTCATGAGTGATGTACATGATTACGTGTTAATCATACCTTGATGAGTGCTGCTTATGATTAGATGTCAATATTGAGAGCATGTTGCATCACACATTGCACTTATTCACAGACAACAAGACCTACTCGGTAGGTACTCCATGGGAGTGGAGTTTGGATCCTCGTATAAACAAGGACGGGGATTGAGTGGTTCATCGACGGGTGAACACTCTGCTATACCGGCATAAGCTACAATTACAAATGCATCGCATTGCATTGCATGAAAGTAACAAAGAAAGTGATACAGATACGGAGGTCATGATTTATAGTTCATCGACGTGGAGTTCATTTACAGTTTACAGTTATGAACTTGATTTACAGTTTGTAGTTATGGATTGGATTTATAGTTTACAATCATGGAGTTGATTTACAGCTTGCAGTCATGGAATTGATTAAATTGCTAAATTGATGTTACTATTTTATCGTGTGCTTGCTGAGTCTTTGGACTCACGCTTGTTTGTTGTTGTTTTTTTAGGGAAATCTAGATTGACGGCATGCATGGAATGGGAATAGTTCTTTTTGCACTGCACATATGGAATAACAGCTTAGTCTTACACTGAGCATTTATGTTTAATCTAGTGTTAAGTCTTTTGTGGCTCGCCGTTTGGTGTAGTTGCTTGCGAGCCCGTGTTGGTGGGTCTCCATGGTCGTGGAGCCCAAAGGCTGCTTATGTGATGGTTTTTGCAATATGAAGTTAGTTGGTTTATTGCGATCATTCTATATTCATTTGCTGTTTGCTCCCTGTTGATAATCATAAAAACGGGGGAGGTGCTGCTAAAAGTTTTATTAGCAACACTCTTTTGAAATGGTGAGTGTGGGGTGGTAGCATCTTGGGCCCTAGGGAGGGTCGGGGTGTTACAGTTGGTATCAGAGCGGGCGTTAAGTCCGTTGTGAAGTTAAATTGACAATGTAGTTTAATTATTTCATTAAACATGGCCTAGACCTAATAATGAAACAAATTGGGAGATCCTTGTCGAGCAGTTCAAGGCGAAGTATTACCCCGATTCTTTTGTGGAGAGATGGAGGTCACCCTATCGACCTTTGTGCAAGGAAAGATGACCATAGCTGAATACGAGGCGGGGGTTCAATAATCCGATCTGTTTCATACCATTAGTCGCAAGCGATGACCTTGAAAAGGCCAAAAGGTTCCGTCAAGGGCTCAATTATGAGTTCCGGCATGTTATAGGAGCTACCATACCACGTGACTTTAGGTCTGTGGTAGAACAGGCCAGAAGGATGGAGATGAAGATGTAGCTTACTAAAGGATTTCAACCCTCTGGTGGTCTGAATGCTTTTGGTGGTGACCAGAAGAGGGGCTTTAGTGAGAAGGGTGGGTCATCTCAACGGCCCGCTCCTAAGAAGTCTAGGTAAAGTCAGCGTCCCTCATAGTCATCCAGGTTTAAGTCATCGAAGTCATTTTCTCCGGCACCACTAGTATTGCGTCCTTTCCCAGGGCAGGGCATGATTTGCTTCAAGTGTGGTGGTGGGCACTGTGCTGTCGAATGTACCTAGATGGGAGAATGTCGACACTGTGACTGACTGGGCCACATGGAGAAGGTCTGTTGTCAGAATACCTCTAGCATCATCAAGTGGGAGCCGCTATCATCGTCATCAAACGCTTCGTCTCGAGGGTCATTTCAGGTTTTGTAACAGCCCAGCTGTTTATTTCAAAATTTTCAGTAAAAAAATATAATAAAATAAAATCTAATTTAGCTGATCCTGGACTAGTGCGATTAACACAGAGGGTTTCGAAGATGTTATCCCAGGATCCGACAGGTTTTAGCAGCTGCCCCTACGACTCAGCCTCCTCTTTCTTGGGCACCACTTGCCAGGTACTACTAGCATCCTGCACCGACCCCTCCAGTTCAGCATGTTGCACTGCCTTCAGTTTTGATATCGCCACAGGACAAGGTCGGTACTTCGGTTGTCGCAACGCCACCCGGAGTTTACTTGTTGCCTGCCGCTGAGTCCGTTGGTTGGCCTGACGTGGTGACAGGTACCCTGTTAGTATATTCATATGATGCCCTTGTTCTTTTCGACTTTAGCACTACTTACTCCTTTGTATCTCGTGAGTTCGTTAGAAAGGCATAGTTGAGTATGCAACAGATTTCGCAGTCAATTTTAGTCAGTTTTCCAGGGGTATTATTGCTAGCACCATAGTGTGTCCTGGTTGTGTGATCTCAATAGATAGCGAGGATTTCATTACCAACCTCATGGTTATTCAGATAGAGCCTTTTGAAGAGAGATTAAGCAGGTAGAACTTGATCCACGAGTGTAAATGATGAAATTGCTAAATTTTCAGATTGGTTAAGCACCAGGACAATGGGAGGTTGCACTAGGACAATATATCAGGTTGTGCGTAAGAGTAATGTCATTAGCTCGTATATAAATGTATTGCATTAGCAATGACTTGGAATGGTTAATGCTTGTTCAGGTAGCGGTTCAAGCTGGTGCCGTCCACGCATCGTCCGCTAGGTTAACAAGCAAGTGTATGGTAGAACAGTGAATTGTGGTGAATGCCAGCTATTCATGTTTCCATGCCATGATCTATAGAGTGATGTACATGATTATGTGCCAATCATACCTTGATGAGTGCTGTTTATGATTAAATACTAACATTGAGAGCATGTTGCATCACGCATTGCACTCATTCACAGACAACATGACCTACTTTGGTAGGTACTCTACGGGAGTGGAGTTGGATTACCGTATAAAAGAGGATGGGGATTGAGTGGTTCATCGACAGGTGAACACTCCGCTATACCAGTATAAGCTATAGTTACAGATGCATCGCGTTGCATTGCATGAAAGTGGCAGAGAAAATGATACAGATACAAAGGTCATGATTTATAGTTCACCGACAATATAACATTTTTCTATTTTTTTCTCATTTTATCAGAAAAAAGTAACAGCCGCTACAGCATAATTTCAGCCAAAAGCCACAGCCAGAAGCTTAGCCAAAAGCTAGCTGCTAACGGCTTGGTTCAGCCCAGCTTTGGCTATGGTTTATCACTTTTTGCTACAATAACTAGCTTTCAAATAGTATATTTTTTCAAAGTGGGATCTACTATATCAGTTAAAATCGGATGTGACTGTTTCTCTCTTTGTAATCTCTCTTGTTAACAGACAAAATTCAAAATTTTAAACAAAAAACCATAAATCATAGCCCAAAAGAACCTACTCGTTTTGGTGCAATCTTGCTTATCTTTAGAAAATGTAAGAACTTTTGACCAAGATCCACACGATATTTAGATGGAATAGGTTCCTAGGAGTCTATGTAAGGTGTGTGCAAAGCTTTATCTCTTTTAGTTGAAGGTTTTGGAAGTTGCACTATTCTTAGTCTTGACTCGGGTTGATTTTCTGTTTTGGAAACAAGTGAGCAGACAGACTGCTCCTTGGTCCGGTCAAACTGGCTACCAGTCAGACCACCGAGTGCACAAAGTTAGACAGCCTAGGTCACAATAGTTAGACAGCCTAGGTCAGAACAGTGAGGTGCTGAAGGCTAGATATCTTGGGTTTTTAAGATTGTTGCTTTAAGTCTAGATTGTTAATTCAGATTTTTGTAACATTGTAGCTACTATAGTGAATAATTTATAAAAACTCTAGAAAAAAATTTTAAGACAGCGTGGGTAGTTTTGAGTCTCCATTCACACATGTGTAACCCTTTTGTTTGTTTGCAGCAGCAGCATTATTGGGCATCGACATCGCGAAATTTTGTTAAGCTTCTATCGAACGCAACCATACTTTTTCACCGAAACATCACCGTTGGGTAGTCACATCGTCCGGTCGGCCATCCCGTGTGTTGTGTCACTGACTCCAGAGCAAACTTTTCTTCACGTTGGCCGGTCTAAATTTGAGGAAACATTTATTGCTTTGTCTTAGTAATCCCTTAGGATCAACTCGGCTTCGGCTTCTGACTTCTGACTTATTTTGCATTATTCATAAATTTCGTCTTTTTCTGAACTTTTGGCTTTTTGTTGAGCTTTTTTGCCGGTTCTTTTTTTCCCGTATTTGTTTGTATTATACGTAATGGGCTAACATATTTTTTATATATTTAAATTTTTTTAAATTTAATTATGCTAAATAAGCCTCTGTCAGCTATAGTGCGTTTTTTCAGCCAGCTACAGTGTTTTCAGCCATAAGCCATGAGCTTTTCAGCCGAACCGATCACCACCAGTCCGCCCACTTGTGCATATCAACTCTGCCCGCTAGTTTCATTTAGTTTTTGATCTCTCATTTTAATTCACTATTTTTTAATTTTATTTTATTTAGCCTTTTGTTTTAAGATTTTTTTGTTTTTTGTATTCCTTTGTATTATCCGTGATAGACTAATTTATTTTTAAAAAAATTTTAAATTAAATTACGTCAAAAAAGCTACCAGAAATTATATTACTAAATAAGTTAGCTACAGTGAAAAAAAGTCATAAGTCACTCAAAAAAACCAAGTTGTACAGAGCCGTTACTGTTAAGTCTATTTGGAACATGAGAATCTTATAGGAATTTCGTAGGAAGAGAAACATGCACCCTCGCTTGGTGTGAGGTTTATATGGAATTCCCATAGGAATCCTGCGTTACAACCATGGCCTACCAATTTTTAATGTTGCTGTACAGTAGTAAGGCGTGTGATTGTATGTATGAGTGAGATGGAGCTTGTAGTTGTTTCCTGATGCTCTACCTTCTCCCTATGGCCAATCTGCAGTCAACTTACTGACGTCCCCGGTGTGTTGCACAAGTATGCCAGTATGGTCGTCCTGACGAGAGGTGAGGACGAGAGGTGAGGACTAGTATGAAAAAAAACTACTAGCACTGTCGTCCGGTATCAGATTTGATTTGCCTGCCAGCTTTCACATTGGCTTTGATTTGCCTGCCAGCTTTCACATTGCTTGTCTTCTGCGCTCCAATCCATTTTCAGATTGGCAGCTATCAATTATTATTGCCGACACCCAAACAATAACACTGCATTTTCTCCTCTTTTCTCAACACAACTTTCACCAGAAATCTTTCGCTGCACCATTATTCGATCAACCGGAGACCATGGCCACGGAACAACAGGAGGTACGTACTTACAACTATTGCATAAATTTTGTTCTTCTTGATTTTCCATGAACATAGTTCAGAAGTGAAATCTTCAGAGATCTGGACCACCCTGAGATACTGTCTTTGGCAGCAGCCACCATGACGTATTGACGTTCTAAGCTGGTCCAGAAGCTCCACCACACACAAGAATAGAGCAGGAGATGGATGGAATCATGGTGAGCGCTGCCACAGGGGTGATGAACTCACTCCTTGACAAGCTCACCACGCTTCCGGGTGACGAGTACAAGCTGCAGAAAGGCATGAAGGACAACATCACCTTCCTGAAGGATGAGCTGAGCAGCATGAACGCTCTCTTAGAGAAGCTGGCCAACACGGAGGCGCTTGACCCACAGGAGAAGGAGTGGAGGAATCAAGTGAGGGAGATGGCCTACGACATCGAGGATTGTATCGATAAGTACATGCACCAGCTCCAACACGAGCCAGAAAAACCTAGTGGCATCATGGGATTCTTCCTCAGCTTCATCGAAAAAGTGAAGAAGCTAGGAGCTCGCCATGAGATTGTAGAGCAGATTCAAGAGATCAAGGATCGCATAATTGAGGCAGGCCATCGACGCAAGAGGTACAAGCCCGATGTGGGGGATAACTCAGGTAGTACCAACGTTGTGCCGATCGACCCTCGGTTGCCTGCCCTGTATGCTGAGGCATCCGATCTTGTTGGTATTGATGTTCCAAGGGATAAACTCATCGAGTTGGTGAACGATGGGGAGGGGCAGTTGAAGGTGGTCTCAATTGTCGGGTTTGGAGGATTAGGCAAAACTACTCTTGCCAACCAAATATATCAAAAAGTTCGTGAACAATTTGATTGCCAGGCTTTTGTGTCAGTGTCTCAAAAACCTGATACAAGAAAGATTTTGCAGAACATACTCTCCCAGATCAACAAGCCAAAGGGTGAGGAAGGGCTCACTAAGGATGAGAATTGGCTCATTAATGCACTAAGGGATTTCCTGAAGGACAAGAGGTATGTTCTCTGTTTCATATTGCAAGGATTCAAATTTTGTTTTATATTCTAACGCATTGTCCCTATGAGACAAATTTATCACAATCTTTCCATCAGATGCCCTTAATTTATTTGTAGCATTATCTCTGTAATTCATAGACATCTTGTGCAAAGTCATTTTAAATAGGACTATCGATCATTTTAACACTCATCTTAATTCTTATGCAATGAGCTATAGTTCTTCATAATGTGAGATGAACTGAATATCTATGTTCAAAAAGATGTCTATATAGACTGTCATGATGAAATACTCTTAACGTTTTTCCATGAACATTTATATATGTAATTAGGTCGACCTTGAAACGTTACTTTTGGCTACTAGCTATGTGATTTCCTTTTCATATTATCTCATGTACGTATTTAATAGACATAATTCAACTGAACCAAAGTCTCTTTCATTTGATAGGTACTTTATTGTAATTGATGACATATGGAGTACCCAAGCATGGAAGATTATTAAATGTGCCTTGATTGAGAATACTAGTGGTAGCAGGATACTAGTGACGACTAGAAATGCAAATGTTGCCAGGTCATGTTGCTTCCCTCACTATGATCTTGTGTATGAACTAAGTCCACTAAGTGAAGCTGACTCAAAAAGTTTATTCTTTAGAAGAATATTTGGCTCAGAAGACATATGCCCTCTTCAACTGAAAGAAGTTTCTTCTGAAATTATAAGGAAGTGTGGTGGTCTACCATTGGCAATCATTACAATGTCTAGTTTGTTGACAACTAAATCACCTGCAAAAGAAGAATGGGAAATGGTACTTCGTTCGATTGGTTCAGGACTAGAGAAAAATCCCGATGTGGAGGAAATGAACAAGATACTATCTTTGAGTTACAACGACCTTCCTCTCCAGCTAAGAACTTGCTTATTATATCTAGGTATGTTTCCAGAAGATTATGAGATTGAAAGGCATCGTATAGTAAGTAGGTGGATAGCAGAAGGATTTGTCAAGGTTGATGGTGGGAGGAATTTAAGGGAGGAAGGGGAGTGCTATTTTAATGAACTTACAAACAGAAGTATGATCCAACCAGTCAATATGTATTATGGTCAAGCAATGGCATGCCGTGTGCATGATATGATCCTTGATCTCATTATATCCAAGGCAGTTGAAGAAAATTTTATCACATTCACTGGTGACCAAACGCATATGTTGTTGTCACAAAATAAAATCCGACGACTGTCACTTGACTACCACGGCCAAGAAAATGAGAGAGCGATGTCATCCATGGTTACTACTCATGTTCGATCCCTTGGCATATTTGGATATTCTGTACAAATGCCTCCTATTTCAGATTTGGATGCTCTGAGAGTACTAGATATAGCGAGCAGTGAGAAGTTGGAAAATTGTTATCTTAGAAATATTGGGAAGCTAATTCAGTTGAGGTACCTACGGATTGAAGCATTTGGCATTACAGATCTTCCAGAACAAATAGGTGAGCTACAGCATTTGGAAACATTGGATCTACTTCGTACTGGGATAAGAGAATTGCCAGCAAGTATTGCTAAACTGCGAACGTTGAAGAGTTTGCATGCTAATAGTGCAAAGTTGCCGGATGGGGTGGGGAACATGCAATCTCTAGAGGAAATATCACGACTGAGTGTGTTTGAACAAAGCTCAATAAATTCTTTGCAGGAGTTGGGCAGTTTGACCAAATTGAGAACTCTTATTCTAGTTTGGCACATTGGTGACTCACACAGTGATAAAATGGTGTACGAAGATATCTTGGCTTCGACGCTTCGCAAACTCTGTAGTTCAAACCTTAGATGTTTGGCCATTGTACAGGACCATTTTAGGTTTACTGACATCCCTTTTGATTCAGTGTCCCTACCTCCTCATCTCCTGCGGGAATTACACATCAGTGGTTCTCGTCTCCCGGGGATTCCAAAGTGGGTGGCCTCGCTGTCCAACCTCACCCACTTAAGCATCAGGGTTAATCAAGTGACACAGGAAATCCTCCAGATCCTTGGTGACTTGCCCGCCTTGTTATATCTAGACTTATTTGATGGAGGACTTAGCTCTAAGGAAAGGCTCACTGTATGCAACAACAGATTCAGTTGTCTAAAGGCCTTCCGCTTGTTGTGTTTGATCATGGGCCTGATGTTCGAAGCTGGAGCCATGCCAAAGCTCGAAGAACTCGATTTTGATATCAGAGCACGTGGGGTGCAATCTGTATGTGGCGATCTCGGTCTTGGAATCCACCACCTCTCCGCCCTCAAGAAGCTCAATGTCCATATTGATTGTGAGGGTGCGAGGGTTGAAGAGGCGGAGGCGGTGGAGGCTGCCATCAGGAATGCAGCCAGTCTACTTCCCAAAGCCCATCTATATTTGAAAAGATATACAGAAGGAAAGATGGTAAAGGATGAAGCATGCCGGGAGGAAGAGGCCCACGAGGAGGACACGAAGCAACATGAAGATATCCCCTTGGAGAGCTTAGAAGCCTAGCCCAGTTGTGCATCTGCATCTGCTGCATCTAATTAAGGTATTATTAATTATATATGCTTGTCCAATCCTCTGAGATACTCATCTATGCTATTAAATCAACTAGAGAGTGTTGTACATGGGATTGTATTTCTGTTTATTCCTCATCGCCTTAACCAAGCAAACAATATGATACTATGTGTTTAAGAAACTCCTAAATCTTATAGGTCACACTGCTACAGTACCAAATTGTGACACCCAGTCATGTTTTGAAAGGCTTTGCTACATAGATAAGAGCATTCCCATCTTACGGTTCACCAGATCAGTATAATAATTCCATACAACATCTCCAAAAGTTTTTGCACATATGTGTAACATTACAAAGTATAAGTGGCGACATCCAAAAAAGCATTTAAAATTTCTTATTTTATCAACAAATTCAACAAACCTTGAGTACTAATACATCATACACATTATAAGACATCAATATGTTTGAAAAGTGGTGTAGAAATTCCAACACGATTGAATCTAATTTCAAAAAAAGAAGTTATACTGTTGCAGCATTCTAAAATTATAGATGCAACAATCAACAATGGTGTTTGCAATATTTTTCACAAAAAATTATGCAAACAAATAAGCTGCAAAACTCTAGAAAAACTTGAAAAAAATTCATGCCATCTTAATAATCAATTAAATAAATTTGCAGACTTGTTTAGTTTACGGCATGCTATGTTTCAAAACTTGCTCAAAACTCCCTAAAATAAACAAATCCATAGTGCTACAAATACTACAACATTAAAAAAAAATAAATACAATATTTTTGCTACCAAAGATGCAACATTCAAAAATAAATACAACATTTTGCAACCAAAGATGCAACAAATCATGTACACATATGCTACAGAACTAAAATACAAAAAAATCTTAAAAGCAAAATGTGATATTGCAACAATAGGAAATGCTTCCTGCAGCAATAGAGACAAGGGTCTGCAACAAATTGAGGAAAAGACCTACAAAAACTAACTGGAGGAGCACATGCATCGCCGGCAGTGCGAAGCCAAGCTCAAAGCAACAGCGACAACAGGAGGTCAGTCCGATGCTTCGCTGATTAGCCCAGATCTGGTGAAGTTGAGCCTACCTGATGCTTCGTCGCTGGCTGTGCTGCTAGTCCTTGGCTCCCTTCCCCACGGTCCTTCACTTGCCGTCTATCACTATCTAGCACGTTGTCTTGACCTCGCCAATGTGAAGTCGCCAATGTGAAGTGGAAGGAGAGGGAGCTTGGAGGACATGGCGATAGTGATAACAAGAAGTCCTTAAGGAGTGCGTGCAGGATTAGAGAATTGGGAAGAAGTAGAGGGAGGAAGGTGTGAGAGGAGAGGAGCTTTTGTCGCGACAGCAAGTCAGCAAGTCTTTATGGAAGTAGGCAGAGTTAGTTTAAGAGCAAGTACAATAGTATAGCTAACTAGTGGCTATAACACTTGTCTATTTCATCTATAGCCTTCAAAAAAATAGTTCATATAATAAGGTAGCTATTACAATAACTATTTAGCCCCACGTGTAAAAGAGTGAAATGCATATTTTTACGTGCTATAGCTAGCTGTAATTTAGTAGCCAGCTTCCTTCTCTCTCTTCCTTTCTCTCTCTGCCACGTAAGATTTAGTTGATATTATATTTATTATAACTTGCTGACTAAGCCTTATTGTACCTGCTCTAAGGAGAAAGCAAGAAGTACGCAGATAGACACACGGAGCGAAGCGACATCAGTGTCCGTTATTTTAATCCTATCATGAGGCGTCCGATGCATTTAGTCCGTCCGGACACACGGACGGAACTGCATTACCCTGTTCTGAAACAGGCACACGAGATTCCACCGTGGATAAAACATTCTAGATAAGATTGCATCACTCAAAGGACAATAAGGAGAGCCATCATCTATCACCCGCAAAATAAACAAGCGTGATATTGCTTCAATGATCACAGAATGCGGTCTCTTCTAATATTTCTGGATGCATACTTGTAAAGTCATTGATAGTGTCACCATCAACTCATCTACTCATTTTCTTTTATTTTTTTGGCCTTTTTCGCTTACAAATAAATACTTTCTATACAACATCTCAGTATCCTATACAAACTAATATAAGAATTGGTTTAGACAAAGAACAAAAACACCTGGGTGTTGATGATTGAGTAGAAGCCAGAGCAATAACAAGAAAGTTTATGAAAAAGTTGCTGAAAAAACAAAATGCACATCATCTTCAGAAAATTAGTGCAAAGGTTGAACTTAGAATTGGGTCAACTGTAGGAAATCCAAAATCTTAGCATGAACACTTACCAAAATTCTGAATGCTGTCTTTAACCCTCTCTCAAGCCTAATGGAGATTTTTAGAACAGAAGGGAAACAAACGTTGCAAGAAATTCTCTATGTCGTGCAGATGTTGCATCGGAGTGGTGTTCAACTGTGAAGCAGGAAAGTCCCGAACACATACCATTCCTGCAAAAGCAATTTGAGGGAATCTTCAGTGAAATTGCAGCGTTCCTCTCCTCCTCCACTAATGGCGTTGACCTGGGAAAACGTACAACACGAGGCAGACGGTGGCGGCGGCATTCGTTTTGGTGAAAGAGGAGAGCAGTCATCGAGTAGAACGTGAAGTTGCGTTCATTTTCTGTTGCAAGTAACAAGGAGAGATGGGAATTGTTTATGGTTTGGTTAAGGAACGAATTTGTATTAAGGTTGGAGGAGGTCCGCACGGTGAATTGATGGTGGATTGGACTGAGTGTATCACAAGCTGAACGAATTCAGATTCATGCGGTAAAGTGATCGCACGAATTGAGGTTCGTACGATAGGTTGGACCGAACGAACTCAAAATAACGTCGAACGATTTTACGTTCGTTCGGGCTCAACTGAAAAGGACTTACAACGGAGGAAAAGGACCTAATTTGGTTTGAGGCATTGTCGATGAGGTATGAACAGTGGTTGGTCTGGATGAATACTGACAGGTCATGATGAATAGAGTTGAGCCGGGATAGGGTGGTTCGATAGCGTAAGGCTAGCAGTGATGAATATATACATGAACAGTGCGTACACAGTGTGAACACTGATGAAAACCGGTCTGGTATGGCAGGATGCGATTTGCGTGCGCGGTAAGGGCCAAGCAGGAGCTATCAGCTGCAGGTGAAGCGGCACGAAGCTAGCAGATGCGTGGCAGCGGCAACGGCGTCATGGCGTTCGTCATGGGAGTCGCTGATGTCAATGTTTGCAGCAGCATTCCAAACGTGCATGGCATGGCGCGGCGCGGTGTGCGCGTCAGCGAGGCCTGGCTGGTATGCAAGGCGACGGCGGCCAGGGCAGTTTGGGGTGGCGAGCTTAGTGATGCAGTGGCAGCGTGGACCGAATTTTTTCTATTTAAGCCATTTTTTTGAAAAATATTCACATTTAGACCCCTGGTGGTTTTAATTCCGTTTTTGGACCCAGGGGGTCGGCGCCGTGATCCACGGCGCCGAGGTAACACGTCTCGGCGCCGTGGACCACGGCTCCGAGGTGCCAGGCCCGCGCCAGCCTGGTGGCCTGCGTGGCGCTGACGTGGCAGAACCTCGGCGCCGTAGATCGTGGCTCCGAGCTCGGAGCCGTGGGTCGTGGCGCCGACCTCGGAGCCGTGAGTCGTGGCGCCGAACTCGGAGCCGTGGGTCGTGGCGCCGAGATGCCTGCCACGTGGCGCCGAGCTCCCTGCCACGTCTGGACACACTCGGCGTCTAGGGTTTGCACCGATCAGGCTTTACGTTGTCGCAAAAAGAATTACTAGTTGTATTTTTTATTTTGATTATTTAATTTTAGTAATATTATGTAATATATTTATTTATTTATAGAGAAAAAAATACGACATATGTTTTGAAAATTCGTTATGTTGCAGATGATACATGTAGGAAATTTGTTGTAGATTTTTTTAAAATATTATGGTACGTTGGTAATGGTTTTTGAAACATAAAATTTTGATGTGGAGTACAATTTAATGAAAATTTTTTTGAGCACAAATGTGATATGAACAATTAGACGAAACGAATGAAAGTGATATTGAACACGTGGGAATGAGTGCAAGAACTGTAATGATTATAAGTTTTGTTAATTTTGTAGTTGTGAATTACAAAACAATCTGATGAAATTGTAAAAAAAGTTTATGTTGATTGGCTCGTTGTAGATGCATAAAAAAAATATGGTAATTTTTTTAGGAACGATTGTGCGTAGAACGGTCGATATATAAAATGGTAAGTGACTTTTAAGGTTTGGTATGTTTTAAGGGTTTGCAATTCCCGTGGTTTTTGCAAGGTTGGTAATTTTGTAGTTGTAATATGGGAACGAATTTGATGAAGTCGTAATAAAAGTTTATGTTCATTGCAAGTTGGACATGCAAACCAAATTATGCTAAATTTTTTTGCCGAAGGATTGAGCGTAGAAATATCGATGCATATAGTGGTAAGTGATATTTCGAAGGTTAGTGATATTTTCACATGGCAGGCATGTGGCATGTGTGCAACTCTGTACTTCTAATGTTCAGAATTCCACCACTAGTCCTAACATGCATGCCTTAGGGAAAATAACTTGCTGGGTCTATTACATTTTGTCTACTGGGTGTAGCGTGGTTGTTTCCCCTTTTTGTCACGCCCTGAAGATGGCTCCGCTGCATCCTTCTTCCTGTCACTCTTGGTCTTGAGAGCTGCCTCCCGAGCTTGAAGCTCCTCCTCCTGACGCTTGATGGCAGCTTCACGCAGACTTAACTGCTCTCGCCTCCTTTGCAGCTCATCCTCCTTGCCCTTCAGACGGATTTGGTCCACCCTCACGCGGCGCTCTTGCTCAAGCCGCATCTGTCGTTCCACCTCGCGAGCCTGAGTCATCTTGACCAAGTATTGTGCTTTGTTTTCCACCTCCACTGCCCGGTTATGTGGCCATGCCGGCGACACCCGATCCACCCATTCGATGAACCTGCAAGCCTATGTGTGGCGTGGTAGATGTCATCGATCAAGTTGAAAAAAGATAACGAGAAACAAATGATTTAGTTGTGGTCGTTACCACGAAGTCGTCATCCATGTCAGGACATTTGAAGAACCTACGGCCGTATTTGGCTCGTTGTACTCGATCAGTCCAGACTCCCAACATCGTCCTAAAGCCGCAATGGCACTTCGGGCGCTCATGCCACTCCGGCACTCCAAATGGGTCGGACCTCCAGGAAGACATTGTTGTGTAGTAGTATTGTGATGCCTTGAGGAGGAGATGTGGTATGGAAGACATAGGAGGGAGGCCTTTATATAGGCAGGTTATCTGGTGCAGTGGGCATAGTCCATGGAGTGGATCTTTTCGCTTTTCCAGTGTAGCAATAAATGGCCCTATGTAGGCTTTTCAGAGACTATAGTCTCGTAATAAATACATAGTTCGTAGCCTTTTCAGAGATGGGACCATTCAAAGCCTACAAGGCTAAAGACCTATGCCCCTATATGTGTACAGGCCTACTCCTTTACTATGTGACACAGTGACTTGGCAATAATGGTAGAGGTTAACTGCCGATGCTTCTGTTTGAGCTCTGCTTCGGCACAAGTGTGTGGGCCAACACAGCAATTACGGGAAAAGGCTAAAGTGTGGCTCGACACTTACTGGGATGATCCTGAGGGGCCGCCACAACATCATCAGTCCGACATTCAACTCGAACTGGTTGAGAACTCGGAACCTCGTTCGGGGCAGATAGAGCATCGGGCACCTCAGGCTCTTCTTCCACATCCACCGCAAGATCCGGTAACGGAGGGTCAAAGGGTGCCTGATCACCTAGTTCTGGTGAATAACCGTGAGGGGTGGGATCAATGGACACCTTCCGCACAACAAGGTCCAAACATTTTAACTCATTCCGCATAACCAATTTGACATATTTGTCCCACTCATCCTCACAACCAATTAAGATCAACCGCCTGAGAATTATGTCTTTCGAACCGAAGTGAAGTAACCCCTCAACTGTGATGCTCTCCTCGTTTCCATGACAATGTAGCTCCTCCCGAGCCCTAGCTACCAACTCACTAAACGACGGCCGATCACTGAATATCAGAGGCACCCTTTGCATTTCAACAAATCGAACATTTCCATAATCATCACTTGTCACACTGCCTCCATGATATATGGTGACTAGGTTGTCCATCTAGTTCATACATAAAACCAAACTAATAAGTACCTTGAATCGAAATCGGATACAGAATTTAGGCGCGCTGTAACAAGGTAATACTACAATCCCATCCAAATCATACACTACGAACAAGGTAATACCACATCATTATCTGTTGCAACCCCAAAGTTCAAGAATGATAAAACCTATCCTAGCCTAGAACATCACAGCAACACAACACATTTCTATAGCACCACGGCCTAGCCATATCGCCACATTTCTAGACAGTGGATGGGCCTACAGAGTTCAGGCCTAGAGATGTGAGTAGGCAGAGGCAGTCCAACCCATGAGCCTTGAGGCTTGAGCCCATCCATGTTTCACTGGAGACGACACTTGAGCGATCCGGTAGCACCAGACGGCATACAACAAACCAGGAAGCAAACCACGCGACGCGCCCTCTTTGCTATGCTAGGCCGTGGCGACCGCGGCAGATCAGGCCCACGCACATTTCTATGAGCCATATCGCCGACTCCACTACTCCATACAATCCTTCCATTCTACGGCACCATTGCCCAAGCTACAACCTAAGTATCACACACACATTCATAGCTAGCTAAAAAAAATCTAAGCCCCGCGCAAGATTACGAAACTACAACGAACATTTTGGAGGAGAAGTCATCACCTTGAGGCACTTGTAGCGGTCGCTCTCTGGCCTCTTCGTCAACAGCGGCGAGGAGGACGTCGGACGGCCGGCCGAGGTGGTCGAGGAGGGGAGGCGGGCGGCCGCGGCGGGGAGGACGCGCGTGCGGGGAGGGGAGGCGCGCGGGCGGCCGCGGCGGGGAGGACGGCCGGCCGGAGAGGACGTCGAACGGCCGGCAGTCGCGGTCGAGGAGGGTGGCGGGCGCCGCGGCGGGGAGGATGCGCGTGCGGGAAGGCGCGCGGGCGGCCGCGGCGTGGAGGTCGTCGGACGGGCGCCCGAGGCGGTCGACGAGGGGAGCCGGGCGGCCGCGGCGGGGAGGTCGTCGGACGGGCGCACGAGGCGGTCGACGAGGGGAGCCGGGCGGCCGCGGCGGGGAGGACGCGCGTGCGGGGAGGGGAGGCGCACGGGCGGTCGAGGAGGGGAGCCGGGCGGCCATGCGGGGAGGGGAGGCGCGCGGGCGGCCGCAGCGGGGACGCAGGCGGACGGGCGGGGAGGGGAGCGGAGGTGGCGGGGAGTGAAATGAACGGACGGCCGCGTGCTCGGTGCCCTGTTCAGAAGCCGCATGCTCAGCGCCAAGATCCACGGCGCCGACCTCGGAGCCACGGCCCACGGCGCCGAGCTCGGCGCCACGATTCACGGCGCCGACCTCGGAGCCACGATCCACGGCGCCGAGGTCCTGCCAGGTCGGCGCCACGCAGGCCGGCACGCTGGCGCGGGCCTGGCACCTCGGAGCCGTGGTCCACGGCGCCGAGACGTGTTAACTCGGCGCCGTGGGTCACGGCGCCGACCCCCTGGGTCCAAAAACGGAATTAAAATCACCAGGGGTCTAAATGTGAATATTTTTCAAAAAAAGGGCTTAAATAGAAAAAATTCGGTAGCGTGGAACTAGGCGGGGCAGGGCAGGGCGGCGGCCACGCTCTGGCACGACAGTGCGGGCGCGCACTGGTAGGGACGGCGTCGGCATGGGCCAGCACAGTGCTCTGGCAGGCAGGCTGATGCGCTGTGGGCTTGGCCTAGATGGCTATGGGTTAGGGCAGGCAAGTCGAGGTTTGATTGGGCCATAGCGCGGCCAGAGAGATGGGCCGGCCCAGTGGGGAGAGAAGGAGATGGACCGGCTGGCTGGCGGACAAAGGATGGACCGGCCCAGGGAGAAATTTAAAGATTTTGATTTTAGGATTTTAATTCCAGGGTTTTCAGCAATGGTTTTCAAGAGAGAAATAAATTGAGATAATTCAAATAAATAACAGAAAAGGCAAGAAAATTTTATGGATTGGTTTTTGTGGCCTTAGTTTTAAAATGTTTACAAAATTTGGGCTGTTACAGTGCACATGATTTTTTTTGCATAATGTTGTCTCTGTTGGCCCATATAAAGCAGATGGGAAGGGACAAGAAGCTGCGTGCTGTGGGTGAAACAGTTTATGGCAGTCAGATCACATCGCTTTAGCCACCAATCTAAATGGTCGACGATATGGTTGTAATTTCTTTCCAGCACACAGTTCACTCCAGTGCCGAATAGCAGTCCTGGGATTGGGAAGCATTAGGATGTATCATGTAACAATCATTGGAGGTGCTTCTTAACACACATTGGGAATCATGGCACGTCATTGTGTATTTCAGCCAAGAATCTAGCAAAATTTTCTTTTTCTTCCCTTTTCTTATTTTTCCTTTTCCTAATTTTATTCTCTTTTACCTCTTTTCTTTTCCTTTTCCTTCGTTTTCTCTTTCCTTCCTCCTTTTCTTTTTTCTTTTCTCCCCTTCCTTTCTTTCCCCTGCTTTTGCTTCTCTTTCTCTTCTCCTATGCACCCAATGGTGAGCTCAATGCCCGACGCCGCCACCTCCTCCTCTCTCTCTCACTACCCTACTTTCTCTCTCTCCTCTCTTTCTCTTCCTTTCTCTCTCCCCATGCTCTGATGTCCCCACTTGGAGCCGTCATCGTCGTGCACCGCTGTCGAGCTCTAGTAGTCTATCGACTTTGCCCTTGGCTTGATCATCAACCCCAATCCCTTCCCCCCATCCTTGGGTCTCCTTCCCTACCTCCCTGGCTTACCAAACATTGCTGCCTCCCTCTGTGCATGCCCCCATTGCCCACTGTCAGCAGCAATCCTATCGCCCATCGCGACCTCCTCCTCTTCTCTTGTCCCTCCTCCACTTTGTCTCCTCTCTTTCTCTTCCTTTCTCTCTCTCCCCCATGCTCTGATGTTGCCACCGCCTAGTGCCACCATCATCATGCGCCACTGCCGATCTTCGGTACTCTACTAGCCTTGCCCCTAGCTGAATTCACAAACCAAGTCCCTTCCTCCCGTTCTCTATCCTCTCCTCTGGTCTCATCCCCCTCCCTCCCTGGCTTACCTGACATTGCCGCCTTCCTCTATGTGACATGACTGCTCCTTGCCAATGGTGAGCCCGCTGCCCAATGCCACCATAACCTCCTCCTCTTCTCTCTCTTGCTCTTTCTTTCTCTCTCTTCCCCCATGCTCTGATGCAACCACCACCTGGTGCTTCTGTCATCATGCACCACTGTCGAGCTTTGGTAGTCTACCAGCCTAGCCCACCGCCGGCGCAACGGCCGACCCAGCCCCACGAGCGACGATCGACCCCACCGCCGGCGCAACGGTCGACCCCGCCCCACAAGCGACGATCGACCCCACCGTCGGCGCAACGGCCGACCCCGCCCTACGAGCGACGTTCGGCTCCGCCGCTGGTGTGACGGTCGACACCGTCAGCACCGACCGGGTAGTCGGGGGCGGTAACGTTAGCTTCCATGTTGGCATGGCTGCCATCCCTACACCCGGTACGGGAGCGGCGAGCGGTTCTGGCGGCAACGTGGGCCTCGTCACCGACTTCGGAGTCTACCACGCCGCCGCATCGGGCAATGCGGGAGCGCAGGCCGTAGTCGCCGCTGTCCCGGCAGCGCGATCAGGTGCGTCGACCGCCCCGGCTGCGCTAACAGTGGAAAACGCCTTGTTGACGGCCATCGGCACGCTCCAGCGGGAGTTAGCGGACCTCTGGGGAGTCGTGCGGGACATGCAAGAGGCTCGGAGTCAGCAGACCCCACCGGTGGTCGCGCCGGAGCCCACACCAGAACGGGCAGATAGCCGCGATACCCCCACCTCCAGCCGCATCCTGCTACGTCGACACGGATCAGCTCTTTGCTGTCAAGCAAAAACCCTCAGAAAAGCTCCGCGAGTACTTCAAGCGCTTTGCGAAGGTCCGCAACCAGGTCAAGGATGTCAACAAGACAATCATCATCAATGCGGCAGTACAGGGCCTCCGCCCGGGGCCGCTGGCCGAATACAACGCGTGGAAACCAATCAAGACAGTGGTGAAGCTATTTGGCAAGATGGAAGAGTACGCCAGAGCGGAGGAAGATGTGCGGCGGCGCCAAGGCGACGACTCCGACACCAATCAGGCGGAGGGCACGGCGAAGAGCGGAGACTCGCCGAAGGAAGGCTCCTCGCAGGGCAAGCGCAAGCATGAGACATCGAAGGACGCCCCCGAGCACAAGGATGCCCAGCACAAGGACTCATCGAGCGACAAGCCTAAGCGCGGTCAACAGAAGCCTCGGAGAGCCCGCTACATCTTCGACGTCGAGGGTGGCTCCGAAGACAACACCCCCGCCGGCCGCGGCGGCAGGGCTCGCCGGGGCCGGGGGCGGGGGTGCGGCCGGGGTCGCAATGATAGGGCCCGCGCAGAATACGACGACCAGCACCTCGGCCAATGGTGCGAGGTACATGGTCGAGGCAACCACGACACGCGTGCATACACCTCCATCGCGGCACTTCGGCAAAGCGTCGCCAGGGATAGAAACCCCGAGGTGCGGCTGCCCATCGTGGCCCACGTCCAATAACCCCTGGAAGGCCCCGTGCAGATCCAGGATCAGGGGTTGCACCCTCAGGAGAGCCCCCTGCGGATCCAAGCCCACGTGCAGCACCCTCAGGAGGGCCCCCTGCAGATCCAAGCCCCGGAGGGAGCCTAGCGCAGGGTTATCAACGTCATCTCGGGGGGCTCCTCGCTAGAGTTCGCCTTGGCGCGGCAGCGGAAGGCCTACACGCAGAGGCTACATCACGTGGCGGCATACCCGGCGCAGGCACCGCCAGACTAGGCGCAACACGAAATTACCTTCACTCCCACTGACGCCAAGGGTGTGGAGTTCCCCCACCAAGACCCCCTGGTCATCCAGGTCGCCATCGCAGGATGCGATGTCAAGCGTGTCCTAGTCGATGGAGGAAGTTCCATGAACATTCTGTTCACCACGGCCTTCGACTAGATGGGAATCCCCCGAAGTCGCTTGGCCCCCTCGGGAATCCCGCTGCAGGGCTTCGAAGGTCAGCCCCTGACGGCGCTGGGCCAGACATGCCTACAGGTCTCTTTTGGCCAGGACAACAACGTGAGGAGCGAAGACGTCACCTTCGACGTCGTCGATATCCCGTACCCCTACAATGCCATATTGGGGCGGCCAACCCTCAATTCCTTCGGAGCAGTCCCACACCACGACTTCTTATGCATGAAGCTCCCAGGCCCGCGGGGTATCATCACCACCCACGGCGATCAGGATGTGGCTTGGCGCATAGAGATCGGTACCCGAGGCCCACACCGCGAGGATCAATGGGATCCTTAGAGTGGGTAGGACAGCACAAGTGCTCTCGGCGGCTCCAAGAAGCACCCTGACGGGCTCCCACGTGGGCCGCTCCAGCAGTAGAGGCTCCCGGCGTGCCGTACCTCGATGCCGTGTCAACGGCACTCGCTGCCATTCCCGCCCTCGAGCGATTAGTGGTTAGTACTCTGTCTTGTACTCGCTCACCCGCGCAAACGAGAATTCAATAAAGTTCACCGTTCGCGCACGCACTCTCCATGAGTATAAACAAAGACACGCGTTCGCGCGCGCACTCTCCGTGAGTATAAACAAAGACACGCGTTCACGCGCGCACTCTCCGTGAGTATAAACAAAGACACGCGTTCGCGCGTGCACTCTCCGTGAGTATAAACAAAGACACACGTTCGCGCACGCACTCTCCGTGAGTATAAACAAAGACACACGTTCGCGCGCGCGCACTCTCTCTGAGTATAAACAAAGACACGCGTTCGTGTGCGCACTCTCCCTGAGTATAAATAAAGACACGCGTTCGCGCGCGCACTCTCCGTGAGTATAAACAAAGACGCGTGGGGGACGCCTCCGTGCGCACTCTACGGAGTATAAATAAGACGTAGCGTCGAGGTCCGCCTCCGCATGCGCTCTACGGAGTATAAATAAGATGTAGCGTCGAGGTCCGCCTCCGCCCACACTCTACGGAGTATAAATAAGACGTAGCGTCGAGGTCCGCCTCCGCACGCACTCTACAGAGTATAAATAAGACGCGGATGTTGTCCCTGCGCACTCTACTGAGTATAAACAAGACGCGGATGTTCCTGCGCACGTGTGGGTATTGCCCCTACGCGTACTCTCCGGAGTATAAATAAGACGTGGTTGATGTTCCCACGCACTCTACGGAGTATAAACAAGACGCGGATGTTGTCCCTGCGCACTTTACAGAGTATAAACAAGACACAAATGTTCCCACGCACGTGTGGGCGTTGTCCCTACGCGTACTCTCCGGAGTATAAATAAGACGTGTTTGATGTTCCCACGCACTCTACGGAATATAAACAACACGTGGTTCATGTTCCCGCGCACTCTACGAAACATAGATAAGACGCAGTAGAGGCTTGCCTCCACAGCGCACTCCACAGAGTGTAAACGGAGCCGATCAGACTGTCGGGTGCATAGCAGTTAGACCGCCCGTCGATCTGACCGCACCCACTGTGGCGGCCAAACCGATGAGGCCGCTGAAAGCTGCCTCTTTTGTGCTTTTATGATTGTTGCTTTAATTCTAGGCTTTCAATTCTGATCTTAATAACTTTGTAGCTACTGTAGTGAAAAATTTGTGAGGCAACATTCACGTGGTTAGTCAAGTTGATACTCTACTCCAAAGGACTTATAAGCTAGGGCTTATGGCTTTTTTGTGTGTATTATTACTGCAAGAGCACGATAACGGTTGTTAACTTTTGTGAGTTAAAAAATAAGATAAAATAGTAAAAAATTAAAAATTAAAGAACATCACTAAATCTTTTGAAACAGTATAAAAAATAAAAAAAATAAAAACTAAATTTTAGAAAAATAAAAAGCTAAAACTGTGTAGAGCGAACCAGTCTCCATTCCATACCTGCATATCCTTTGTTTGCAGCAGCATCATTGGTAGTGACATCGCAAAAGTTTGTTAAGCTTGTATCAAACGCAACTATACTTTTTCACCGCAACATCACCCTTGTTTAGTCACATCGTCCGGTCAGCCATCTTGTGTGTTGTGTCAGTGTCACTGGCTCCGGAGCAAGCTTTTCTTCCCGTCGGCAGGAAAGAATTATTGCTTTGGCTTGTATAATCGCTTAGACCATAGTCCACAAACTGGTGCTTATCATCTATAATTCTACTGTTAAGCCTTTTTGAAACGCGAGAATCTTGAAAGGAATTTCCAATAGGAATCCTACGTTACAACCATGGCCTACCAAACAAATGTTGCTATACAGTATTAAGGCGTGTGTATGTATGAGTGAGAATGTGAGATGGAGGTTGTTTCCTGATGCCCTCGATCTTCTTTGTTACAAAGCAACAAACTACTTGTTTCAAACAGTTTTAGTTTTTGATTTTTCTGTTTTTCGGTTTATTTAAGTTAGAAACTATTTAAAATACACCGACTTCTAATTTTAGCTTTTTTGTCTTTTCTTTTTACCTTTATTCCTTTGCATTGTCTGTACCGATATAACGGTTTTTTATTTCTATTTTTTCTTATTTTTTCTCAAAAAAACTAATAGCCGCTACAACGTAATTTCAGCCAAATGCCACAACCAAAAGCTAGTTGCTAACGGCTGGGTTCGGCCCAGCTTTGGCCTTGGCTTATCACTTTTTGTTATAGTAACTAGCTTCAAATGGTGCATTTTTTTCAAGACGGGGTCTACTAGTCGACTGTAGTACACATTATACCGACTTCAGCTATATCGATTAAAATCATATGCGACTGTCTCGCTCTTCGTAATCTCTCTTGAGAACAGATAGAATTCAAAACTTTAAACCAAAAGCTATAAGCCATAGCCTAAAAACTCCATCCATTTTGGTGCAATCTTGCTTATCTTTGGAAAATGTAAGAACTTTGACCAAATTCCACATGATATTTGGATGGAATAGGTTCCTATGACCCTAAGCAAGATATGTACAAATTTTAATCTCTTTTGGTTGAAGGTTTTAAGAATTGCACCAATCTTGATCTTCACTCAGGTTGATTTTCTGTTTTGGAAACAAGTGAGCAGTCAGATCGCTCCTTAGCCCGGTCAAATCGACCGCCAGTCAGACCATCGGGTGCACAACGGTTAGATAGCCTAGGTTAGAACGGTCTTGGTTGAATTGAATTATGTCTCGTCACTATATTTATGTTGAATGAAGTATGTTTTGACTAACGTGGGTTAGTTGTGAAGAACTTGTACGTGGAAATGATTTCTTTATCTTTAGATGTGCAAGGAAGTTTGGAGTTAACCATGGTCAACGGCGAGGATCAGAGCTAGCTCATAGAGGAGCCGAGGCCCATAACAGTCAAGGATGCCAAGTGAGATGATTGAGCTTAAGGATGGCATAAGGAAGGCAGGAAATATTAAAGGAAAGGTTTAAGTGACTAGTTGTACCAAGTGGTTTGGTCGGTCTAAGTGAGGAGTGGTCTGGTGTAATCGAAATGGGAGAGACTTACCGATGCATGGTATGTTATTGGTGCACCTACATGTGACAGGCACTGTGATTGCTTGCAAGCTACAAAAGTGACTAGGCCAAGGAAGCATATTTTAGTAAGGACGCCAAATTCTAGAAACCATGTGGATCAAAACTACGGCGCTTCAGAGAGTGATTTAGATCAAGGAAATGCTAAGGTGATCAAGTTGATCAAGGGTTCTTGACTTAGCTGATTTGAGCTCATGTGCTTTGACAAATGTGCATGAGTTAAGTGTGTGAATAAAATCCATTTCCTAAATATGCTAGTGAATAATATGCATTAGATTAGATGTGGGCTGTTTGCCTCATCTATTTAATGGGTTAAGGTTAGAGAAGAGCAAGTGATATGATATGCTCTCTTGTCCTCTGTATGGAGTGGTTGTAAAACCTTCATCATCAAGTAGCAATCGATTAACTTTGTTCATCAATCATGGTGATTTCTATTTCTTGGTTCGAGAGTTTTTGCTTTGAATATTTGGGAGAAATAATTTCCTGTGACACATGAAACTCATATAAAGCCGTCTTGACTATCCTCTACACACAAGTCATATCTTAAGATTTTGGAGTTTGCTCGATTTTAATGTAATCTTGCTTATCTTTGGGAAATGCAAGAACTTTGACTAAGCTCCACGCGATATTTGGATGGAATAGGTTCAAGGACCCTAAGCAAGGTGTGTGCAAAGCTTTATCTCTTTTGGTTGAAGGTTTTCGGAGTTACACCGTTCTTGGTCTTGACTCAAGTTAATTTTCTGTTATAGAAATAGGTGAGTAGTCAGACTGCTCGTTGGCCTGGTCAAGCCGGCCACCAGTCAGACTGTCATTGTCAAGCCGATCAGATCGTCGGGCGCATAGCGATTAGACCGCCTGCCGATTTGATTGCACCCACTGTGGCGGCTAGACCGATGAGGTGCAGAAAGCTACCTCTTTTGTGTTTTTATGATTGTTGCTTTAATTCTAGGCTTTCACTTATGATCTTAATAACTTTGTAGCTACTGTAGTGAAAAATTTGTGAGGCAACATCGCGTGGTTAGTCAAGTTGATACTCTTCTCCAAAGGACTTATGTGCTAGGGCTTATAGCTTTTTGTGTATATTGTTACTGCAAAAGTACCGTAACGACTGTTAGTTTCTGTGAGTCAAAAAATGAGAAAAAATAGTAAAAAATAAAAACTAAAGAACACAACTAAATCTTTTAGAACGATGCAACAGAATAAAAAAAATAAAAAACTAAATTTTAGAAAATAAAAAGCTAAGACCGTTTAGAACAAACCAGTCTCCATTCCACACCTACATAACCTTTGTTTGCAGCAGCATCATTGGTAGTGACATCGCAAAAGTTTCTTAAGCTTTATCAAACGCAACTACTTTTTCACCGCAACATCACCCTTGTTTAGTCACATCGTCCGGTCGGCCATCTTGGAGCTGTTTGGTTCGCGGATGAACTCAGCCTGGTTCGCATGGGAGGAGTCTGGCTCCCAGTGGTCAGACCCAATGTATGCAAGAGCGTGGCGTATGGTTGTCTGTTTGCACGAGCCAGGCTGTCTCGAAAATCTGTTTGGTTGCTTGCATGAGGACGAATTGCATGGGATAAAAATATATAAATAATTATCATCACGACATTTATTATGGACAACTATTATCTTATAGCTCTTAGTTTATTTTATTACTCCTTAATATTAATCGAAATATGTTAATATCATTTAATATGTGCTAATAATGCATTAATAACGTCATTAGATGGCTAATTACCTGCACCGCGCGAGCCTGACCCGGCAGAAACGGCCGATTTCTGCGTTCCTCCAGAGCCTGGCCGCGGGGGTCTCCCTGCATGCGTAGAGCCTGGCCCGACAGATACACGAACCAAACAAACGTCTGTTCTCGTACGAGCAAAACCTGGCTGAGAGCTGGTGCTTGCAACCAAACTCACCCCTTGTGTGTTGTGTCACTGACTCCGGAGCAAGCTTTTCTTGTCGTTGGCAGGACTAACTGAGGAAAGAATTATTGCTTTGGCTTGTATAATCGCTTAGACCATAGTTCATAACTAGTGCATATCATCTATAATTCTACTGTTAAGCCTTTTTGAAACGCGAGAATCTTAAAGGAATTTCCAATAGGAATCCTACGTTACAACCATGGCCTACCAAACAAATATTGCTGTACAGTATTAAGGCGTGTCTATGTATGAGTGAGATGGAGGTTGTTACCTGATGCTCTCACCTTCTTTGTTACAGAAGCAACAAACTTCTTGCTTCAAACTGTTTTAGTTTTTGATTTTTTTTGTCTTTCGATTTATTTAAGTTAGAAATCATTTGAAACACACCGACTTCTAATTTTAGCTTTTTTTATCTTTTCTTTTACCATTATTCATTTGCATTGTCCGTGACGATATAACGATTTTTTTCTATTTTTTCTTATTTTTCTCAGAAAAAAACTAATAACCGCTATAATGTAATTTTAGCCAAAAGCCACAACCAAAAACTAGTTGCTAACAGCTAGGTTTGGTCCAACTTTGGCTTTGGCTTATCACTTTTTGCTATAGTAACTAACTTTCAAACGGTGCATTTTTGAAGACGGGGTCTACTAGTCGACTGTAATACACATTGTACCGACTTCAGCTATATCAATTAAAATCGTATGCAACTGTCTCGCTCTTCGTAATCTCTCTTAAGAACAGCCAACATTCAAAATTTTAAACCAAAAGCTATAAGCCATAGCAAAAAAAAACCCCACCCATATTGGTACAATCTTACTTATCTTTGGAAAATGTAAGAACTTTGACTAAAATCTACATGATATTTGGATGGAATAGGTTCAGAGGACCCTAAGTAAGGTATGTGCAAAATTTTATCTCTTTTGGCTGAAGGTTTTAGGAGTTGCACCAATCTTGATCTTCACTCAGGTTGATTTTCTGTTTTGGAAACAGGTGAGCAGTCACATCGCTCTTTAGCCTGGTCAAATCAGCCGTCAGACCGCTGGGTGCACAACGGTCAGATAGCCTAGGTTAGAACGGTGAGGTGCTGAAAGCTGCATATACTGGGTTTTTGAGGCTGTTGTTTTAATTCTAGATTGTTAATTCAGATTTTTATACCTTTGTAGTTATTATAGGGAAGAATTTATGAATATTTGGACAAAATTTGTGATGCACTGTTCGCTTGGATAGGCGAGTCTTCGTTCCACACATGCCTAACCTATTTGTTTGTTGGGAGTGTCTATTTGTCATTCGACTATTTTTTCCTTGTAAATTAGTCAGATTTTGAACCATGTGACAAAACAACTAGGGTATTTAATCAAAAAAAATTTGACTGTGCTTCTGAATATACAAAACAAGTAGTGATATTTGACTTAACAAATTAGTTAAGCCTATTAAGAAAAAGAATCATAAAAGCAAACAAAACATCTTGGAAAATCCAATTTTAAAACCCAACTATCCTTGTAAATGAACAAAATCATTATGAATACTTAACCTAACAAATTAGGTAAGCCTATTAAGAAAATATTTAGAGAATGTAACAAAACAACTAAAAAATTTAATCAAACAAAACTTGACTATGCTTTTGAGCATACAAAACCAGTAGTGATACTTGACCTAACAAATTAGTTAAGCCTATTAAGAAAAAGATTCAGAAAAGTAATGTATCCTGCTTCTTTAATTAACAAATAAACATTGGGTTGTGATAGTACGTACTCTGTATTAAGATATGCTTCTAATAAAAAGTTTAGAAAACCAAACAAAACATCTTGGAAAATTTAATCAAACATAGCATTTAAACCAAACAAAACATTCGGGAGAAACCATAAGCGGAAAATAATGGAGCCATGTATATAGCGGTTGATCTCAAGTGAACTCATTTAAGGGAAGCTCTTGATCCAGCAGACATGCTAGCATTTTGCACCATCTACTCACACTTGGCGAACTTAATTGTACACCAATTAGAACTGGAAGAGTTTCACGAGTAGTAGATTGATTCATGCATAGGTACAGACACGTTAGCTGCACATGCAATTACGTGGGTGTAGTGTGCCATATTGTACATACAGAACAACATATATAGCATGCGATATATATGTAGCGAAACAAGTATATGTGTGAGACATGGCGTCACGCATGCATGCGATGACGAAGGCTTACGCAATGCATACATAGCGAGCTTATTGCTAGCTGCTACGCACTCATGTACAGTTTTACCTCTATCAGATTGGACTATACTAAACGGGTTCGGACGTCTAATCAACAACAAAATTATGGATTTGATCAGAACATGAGTCCTAAAGCAAAATGAGCGGTCTAAAATCTGACTGATTTTAATTAAAAAAACACCCACCTAAGCTTTAGCACTTTCGTTGTTTGTTTGCAGCAGCAGCATCGTTGGGCATCGACATCGCGAACATTTGTTCAGCTTCTATCGAACGCAACCATACTTTTTCACCGAAACATCACCCTTGGGCCCCGCTCGGTCGGCTGGTCGGCCATCCTGTGTGTTGTGTCACTAGGGGTGAAAACAGGTCGGGTTAATCCCGACCGATCCGGCACCGAATCCGATTGGTACCGAATCCGACTAGTACCGAATCCGGAGAAAAAAATATGGGTTAGGATATGGTAACAGCAATATCCGTCCGAATCCGAATATCCGTCCGAATCCGATATGTCTTCAAGTTTGATTTCACGTTAGTGCTACTATTTGATGTTTTATTTTCTTTTGCAATGGTAAAATAAAATCTTCCACATCAGCTATGTGCGTCCTAGTCCATTTACTGCACTGCATGCATTCCTTATAAACAAGTAGAGGTGCAGGCGAATTGGGTTAATCCCGACCGATCCGGCACCGAATCCGGAGAAAAAATATGGGTTAGGATATGGTAACAACAATATCCGACCGAATCCGACCCGTTTTCACCCCTATGTGTCACTGACTCCAGAGCAAGCTTTTCTTTTCGTTGGCAGGACTAAAATTGAGGAAACATTTATTGCTTTGGCTTAGTATAATCCCTTAGGCCATAGTCCGCATACTCGTGCATATCAACTCTAATTCTACTGTTAAGCCTACTTGGAACGCAAGAACTTTATAGGAATTTTGTAGAAGAGAAACATGCACCCTCGCTTGATGCGAGGTTTAAACGGAATTCCCATAGGATCCTGCGTTACAACCATGGCCTACCAAACAAATGTTGCTGTACAGAATCAAGGCGTGTGACTGTATGTATGAGTGAGATGGAGGCATGGAGCTTGTAGTTTTTTTTTCATGATGCTCTACCTTCTTTGTTGCGAAGCAACAAACTCGATACCTAACATCTCCCTATGGCCAATCTGCAGACAACTTACTGACGTCCGGTGTGTTGCACAAGTATGGTCGTCCTCACGAGAGGTGAGGACTAGTATGAAAAAAAACTACTAGTACTGGCGTGCGGTATCAAAAAAAAATCTTTTCTTAGTTTTACCAAAAAAACCTGTTCCTTTTTGTTGTGAATATTATTTTGATTCTCTACGAGATTCATTCTTAATACCGTACATATCCGTATGGTATCTCCCAAATATCTAATCTAATCCACGGACTTTTGCGCAAAAGGAAGGGTATCAGAGATTTGATGTGACGTATCAGAAAAACTGTAATATGATCTCGGGTACTTGCTTCAAAAGTTTTATTTAATCAGTTCCCTTTCATCAGTATGCATGTAAGTGACAATATTAGCGACAGTCTTGTAGCATTCATTCAGAATATGGGCTTGCATCGGTGTATTCTTTTCTTCAAATTGTGCGCTAGTGCTTGACCCTATGATTAGTCACTATTATTTGTCGGACAGATTAAATTGTGTTCGCAATGGCAGGCGGGCGACCATCAGACGACGGTACAAGAACCAGGACAACGTTGACGACGAACCACGGGACAAGCAAAGTAAGCGCTGCTAACTAATTACCAGAAGAAATTGTGCGATTTGGTGTTTGCATGATTATAGAATCAATGCTGCATTTCAATCATTACATGCTAGATCAGAGCTCTTGCCAGTGGGTTACGACTTAAGAGCATAGGTCGATCTAGTATTGGTTTCCTGATGCGAGATCATTCTGCCCGTAAGCTGTTCGGTACACAGAGCTCTTGCCTGTTTGGTTTCCTGGTGCATGTCATTTGCCAGACCAGTGGGAGTCGCCATCATGCATGCAGCGTTGGAAAGGTGACCAATGGCAGCGACTCCTTTGGCAGGAAGGCGCGCTATTGATCACTCAGCAGTGATGTCCATACTAAACAAACATCAGTCATGCGACCTTTGTTCTTCGCAGTTCCCAGTTTATACATACAGCTGGTATACAGTTGATTAGTTAAATATCACGCAAGTATGGCCGTCTTGACGAGAGGTAGAATACTCGGAAAACTACTAGCATCGGCGTCTGGTTCAAGCTTCAATTTGCCTTTGAGCTTTCATGCTGGGCTTTACTTGCTTCCTTTTTGCGTTCTGTTCCACGCTTATCGCCTGGTAACTGGTAAGTCGAGTCTCTTTTCTTCTTTTTGAAAGCGTGGTTGGTTGAGTCTTGATCCCACATCAGCATAGCCAATGACATCGCCACAGCTTGGCTCGAACGCAAGCATTGTATTCGTCCGGTCAGTCAACTTGTGTGTTGTCAGCTATGTGACCCCAGACAAACAAACTTCTTTTTTGCAGGTTATTCACTCAATTTCGCACTGGCTTCGTACCTGGGCTTTACTCCAGCATACCGCTTCGCAGGATATGGTTGTAGCGGCCTCACAGTTCTTGGAGACGGTGGCCACGGAGTGTTTTACCCAGGCACATGGATGGCGGTCTAGTCTTCGGATTGATAGCCATTAGTGATTCCCTTTTATTTCCTCTTTTTTGTAAGGCTGTGTGTCGTAAGGCAGAGGCCGGGAGGATTTCAAGTTGATGTATCACCTTGATGTAACAATCTTGAAATCAATAAAACTTCCCATTTCAAAAAAAAAATGTGACCCCAGAGCAAGCTTTTCTTCTCGTTGGCATCTTGTGTGTTGTTTGAAAGAAAGAAAAGCATATTATTATTCTTCCTCAGGCTTAGCGGGGCCTGGGTCCTATCAATTATTCTTGCCGACACCTTAGCAACAACACTGCATTTCCTCCTCTCTTCTCTACCCAACTTTCCCCGAAAATCTTTCGCTGCACCATTGTTGTCCATTAGCCAGCGTGTGGCCACACGGAGCAACAAGAGCCGGTACGTACATACTTACAACTATGGCACGAATTTGTTCTTGATTTTCCATGAACATAGTTCGTGAGTGGAATTTTCAGATATCTGATATTCTATCCTTGGCAGCAGCAACTAACTTGTACTTCTATTTCACTTTCCTCGCCGTGCTTCACCTCGGCCTTGGCCACTTTTCCTCAGCCGAACTTTACTTTCACCTCGATGGCATCTCCTTGACTAGAAACTCCCTCTAGCTCAACGAACTCATCTCGACGAGCTCCAACACGCCTCGATTGCTTAGACTCGGCGTGGATCACTTTGGCCTCGAAGACTTTTGCCTCAGCAGCCTTACACGCACCCTCTAGGGTCAGATCTCCAACAAGCACGGGTGTGTTTGGTTGCTAGGATGGAGTGGGATGGGATGAGATAGGGATGGGATGAGATGATTCCACAAAAAAAGTGAAACCACATGATCCAGCATCTAAGAAGAATATTCTCTAAATTTGCACAGGTTCATCCCACTTTGGACCATTCCATCCCACCCCATCCCTCAAACCAAACACATGGATAGGCTTGGTCAAAGGGACCATCCCATTCTATCCCACCCCATCCCAACAACCAAACACACCCTAACTTCTCTTTTTCAGATAGGAGACTCAGATGTTCCTACCATCCCGATTAGACCCAAGAGACACTGATATTCCCGCCACCCCATCCAGGCCAAGGAGACTGATGTTCCTGCCGCCCTGACCAGACCCGGGAGACTGATGTTCCCGCCACCCCGACCAGCCTGGGACTCCGATGTTCCTAACAGTAGACACTGATGTTCCTGCTTTCCATGCTGCATTCGGGTGTGCCTGTTTTGCTATTCTTGTCTATTGACAGTAGCTGATTTTAGCAAGGCCATAAAGAACTTCAAAGAACGTGGTTACTGGTTTCTACAAGAAGTTGCGGGCAACATGTCTCGAGGTGTATGTTAGTAATGTTACTAACATTGGGTGGAATTATGAGTATGAATGATCTTGTAATTTCATCTTCCGTTTGTTGCAAATAGCTACTTCCTATAATTGAAGGATATTGTATTTGTTATATAACTCTAATATCTATGTATAATTAATCTACACATGATAATTTGGCCCTACCGAAATAAGTGATAGAGATATATCCTTCTCATTTTCTGTTGATTAATGTGAGATCTTTTAGAATTTTTTTATGATTATTGTGGGATTTTTTTGCCTCAAAACAAATAAGGTGCCTTCAATATCACCGGTTATTTTTATTTATATAGACCGTATTATCTGGGTTTTATGTGAGATGCATTTCCGGCATGCGTACAAACCACCTTTTGCGCTCCTAGCATCTTGATTTGTTCTTGTAGTACATAATGCATATTTCACATTTGCTGGTCGTTGCAATAACTTTTTTTACTCAAGGCATGCCTGAATATATTTTTCGTTTTAGTTTGTGTGTTTAACAGGTTGCTAATTCTATTTATGTTTTAAACAGCTTTCGGTTTGCCTGCTTGGTGGGCCCACCTCTCTAATACAACCTGTAAGCTCGCAGAAAAAATTACATGGTCTGCTTTTACATGAGGCGTTGGTGAAAACCTACATGGTCTGCTTTACAACTATTGGTGGGCTCTATAATTAGATGTGCACATGCATGCTTTTGCTGCAATTATTTGCGCGTGGGCTCTTCTCATCTGATATTGCGAAACAGCAGTACTAGTGCGAAGTTGAATGGGTCCATCTAACGTGACCTGAAGAGACATGGCAGCCCACCAGTGTACTATGCTAGAGGATTATTCTCCATGTCTGCACGGCTGATGCTAATACGCCGTGCAAACTATTTGTAGCAACATGTGGTTTCTTTTGCTTTGTTCTAGCATCAAAGAGAAAAGAGACATCTTCGACCTTGCTGTGCACCCATTTCCATAAGCCCCATCTTCTCCGGGAGCAGACAGAGCATAGACATTCCATAGGAAACAGGGAGCAATGGCTGAGTCTGCTTTTACTGCTGTGGCTGGGAGCGTGAGCAACATCGCTGTTCAGGAGACCACATTATTATGTGGAGTGACCACTGAAGTGGAGTTCATGAAAGATGAGCTGAAGCGGCTGCAGTGCTTCCTTAAGGACGCTGATGCCAAGAGGAGGTCAGGAAATGCAAGTGTTGCTAACTGGGTGAGCCAGATCAGGGATGCAGCATATGAGGCTGAGAATGTCATCGAAGTTGCAGAGTACATGGAGAAGAGAAACAGGTTGAAGGAGGGCTTCATGGGTGCCATTTCAAGGTATGCTCGGTTACCAAGTGACTTGATTACACTTCATAAAGTCAGTGTTGAAATTCAAACGTATAAGAAGGAAGATTAGTGAGATATTTGACAGTGCAAACCGTTTGAAAATTGATTTGAATAACACTGTTATAGAGAAGGATCATGTTGAGGATGAGTTTCCACAAAATTTTGAAGATGATGTTTTCATTGTTGGTTTTGAGGATGAGTATAAGGAAATAGTGGAAAAATTAGTTGAGCGGGAGAGCAAGCTTAGTGTTGTCTCCATAGTTGCCATGGGTGGGGCGGGAAAAACTACACTCGCCAGAAAAGTCTATAGTTCGTCTAGAATTAAAGAGCAGTTTGTCACAGTTGCTTGGGTCACTGTATCTCAAAAGTTTAAGGGCATTGATTTACTAAGGGATATTATGAAACAAATAACAGGAAACAAATAACAGGGGACAGGGATGAGTCCAGAGCAATTGATCAGATGTAGGAGTATGATGTGGGAAAGAAGATCCATGATTTTCTATTGCACAAAAGATACTTAGTCGTGCTTGATGATGTGTGGGAAACAGATACGTGGAACCAAATAAATAGAATGGTTAAAGTACTTCCAGATGCAAATAACGGTAGTAGAGTACTGTTAACCACACGAAAGGAAGATGTTGCGAATCATATTCAAATGCCAACCCATGTTCATGATCTGAAGCTCTTGGATGAAGAGAGTAGTTGGGAACTTTTTAGTAGCAAAGCTTTGCCGTCATACAAAAGGTCTGCGATTTGTAATCTGGACGAGTTTGAAGAACTAGGGAAAAAGCTTGCAAAGAAATGTAATGGCTTACCACTTGTGCTTGCAGTTCTAGGGGGTTATCTATCAAAGAATCTTAATATAGAAGCATGGTCGAATGTGCTTTTGAGTTGGACATCAACAAAAGATAGGCAGATGATGCGAGAGATCCTAGCTCACAGTTACAATGACCTGTCGAGTCATTATACGAAATCCTGTTTCCTCTATCTTGCTGCTTTCCCTGAGGATTATGTTATAGATGTGTGGTTTCTTATCCAATTATGGATAGCTGAGTGCTTCATTCCACATACACCAAACCACAAACTGGAAGAAACAGCACGCAAGTATGTAACTGAGTTAGCTCAAAGAAATTTGGTCCAAGTTGTTTACAAAAGCACGCCACATAGATGGATCAACCATATAAGGATTCATGATATTTTACGTGACTGGTGCATAGAAGAAGCAAGACAAGATGGTGCTCTTGGTGTCATTGACAAAATTGCAGGTCAAGCTTCATCTCCGCTCTTTGTATATTGTAATGTATTTCCCAATATGTTGATTTCTTGTTGACATACGGATTTACTCAAAAAAAATTGCAGGTCAAGCTAGTGCATTATCATCCAGTACCATGACATCATATCGTTCTTCTTTTCAGAACTTTTGCAATGATAAGATTTTCCAGGAAACACCTAATCTTCGAACTCTGCTTGGATTTGGACTTCCATCAATGTCCCTACCTAAGCTGAGGTTCCTAAGAGTTCTTCATGTAGAAAAGTCAACCGTGAAGAATTTCTCTAGGGTAATTGGTGGCTGCACTCACCTAAGGTGTCTCAGGTTGAGAAGTTGTACAGAGGTTACGCTCCCTTCGTCAATTGGACAACTCCTTTACTTGCAAACTATAGATCTGATTGGCACCAAATTGGAAACGTTAGTACCAAACTCCCTGTGGGCTATCCCTTCTCTAAGGTATGTTTTCCTTGGTAGGGCGTTTTCTCCACCAAGGAGTGCCCAACAGAAAGAGCTCCATACCTTATGTTTAAGTCCTCCAGATGATGATAGTAAATATTTTCGGAGTGACATGGTGACGTTTTTGGGCCAAATGACTGAACTCACTGCCTTGGACTTGCGCGTGAGACTCATGCCAGCGGAGATGATTAAAATATTGACAAAAAGCATGCCTCACCTGGTTGATGTTTATCTTTATAAATTCGATGTGCTCGATAAGTTCCCTGAGAGCCATCTCCTCCCACAATGTCTACGGAGGCTCCTTCTGTTTGCTGGTGTCATTAAAGAAGACCCGATGCCGATCCTGGAGAAGCTTCCTTGTCTTGTGATACTATTGTTGAGTGGCTATGAAGGTTGGATTGTGTCCTGCTCCACCAAAGGGTTCCCTCGGCTGGAATTGGTGACACTTGAGCACTTTTCCATTGTGGAGTGGAGGATAGAGGTCGGGGCAATGCCAAGGCTCTCCGAACTAACATTTGAGGAGTGCAACAAGATGAGTAAGGTCCCCGAGGGGTTGCTGCACCTGCCGTCCCTCAAGGAGCTACATCTGGTGTTCATGTCCCAGATTGCTGGAGACGACAGCACTTGCAAAGAGCTGCAGCGGAAAGGATGCAAGGTTGGTAACTATGTTCCCTCCTCTACTTGTCATTCTTTCATTTTCTTTGATTTGACTGGTATTTGCATTCAGGACTTTGTGTCTCATACAAATATTTGCAGTACATGGATACAAGCAGCAATATGCTCAGTAAATGGCATTTAGCTTATTTTTTTACTTTCCCTACGTTGCTATCTTGTTTGTTGTTTGGCAAATTTATTGGTTGGGTTCATTTTTTTGTCATAACTGGGATCATTTTCTTTTGGCGAAAATTGCTCTATGTCATATATCTATCTACTATAAACTAATTGGAAGCACCTCTAGAATTCTTGATCATGTTAATCCTATGAGGTAAAATGGCTAGAAATTTCTACATTAACCAGAAAATTCTTGAAATTCCCATATTACTAAAAAAGAAAACATCTTGACCATCTATTGGTGTAATATACGGTGTAGATTAGTTACGGATATTACCATGGTTTACTGAAACGCACATAACTCATGCAATCAAAGCTATATCGCGATGAAAAAGGTTAATGCATATGTCTCCTAGCCGTCTACATCACGGACTCGTGTCTTCAAACCAAAACCAATCAAAATGAAAGAGTAATGCACGTCTAGAAAAAAAAGACGGACGACACTCCCTTCTAATTAAAGCTCTTTAATTTTGGAAATTCAATAGAAGTAAAAAATCCTAAATTCCTAATAGTTCACATGAGCATATTGATCTCGATCCCCACACCACAGTACGCTCAAATTAATCCATATTGCTTCCAGATAGAAAATTTTAGGACAATTAGATAAAAGGGAAAACAATAGAAATTCGTACGTTAATCAGAAGAGAAGAAAACATTTGCCCATCTATACATTTTTTAACAGGTATAATCTTGAGCTTAACAAACATGTTACGTCTAATGTCCTCGTATAGAAAGACATACTTAATCGGACATGAAAAAATGATGCACCACACAACCAAATCATAACTCGGAAAGAAGACATGGCCAAACAAAACTATAATTACCAAGAACATAATACGCATGGAGGAGAGGAAAAAATTGATGCCACACACGGCCTCCACAAATTTATAAGATTCATGGGCTCTGAATTCTTGATGGAGCTGGATTTGGTGCTCGTTATATAACTTGCATGTATGTATGGCATGAAGTTATTATCAGAGATCGATTCCTCCCCATAATTTTGGGAGAGATAAAAGCTAGAAATTCCCATATTAACCCATAAGAAGAAAAATAGCTAGGAATCATCCATCTATATCAAAGACCTGCTCAAATCAACATCAAGTGGCAGAATGCACGTGTGTACAAACTACTACATTAGCAAGTAGAAAGTAGGCCGTTCCCGAGGTCACTAAAACATTTTTGCATATTCACACCAGATAGTTCAGATACAAAGCTCATCATAATGTTAAAGATAAAATTTCGAATTAAAGGTGAATCCAGGATTAAACTATATTTGGAAACAAAGTTAAGTCAAATTCAGAATTACTTTTAATAAACATAAATTCAGAATAAAAGTATAATTTGGTGTTATATAACTTCATATTTAGAACTTAAAGTATATCCAAATAAAGTTAATTAGAAATTAAATTTAATGTAAAATAAAAATATCTATTGGATTTACATAAAAATTACATGTGTTTTGTAAAATTACTAGTGTATGTAGGTGTGCGATCGGTTGATGCAGTAGGTCAACTTTAAAAATTCCAAAAAATATTCTCTATGTACTTCTCAATTTACTTATGTATAAAATTTTAATTTCAATTTCACTCGGAGTCAAGAGTAACAAAAATAAGAGAATTCTCACAAATGATAAATAAAAAGGAAAGGGGAAAAAAGGAAAAGAATCACATAATGAAGTCTGAAGTTGAAATTTTAAAGGGCGCTACAATACTCCATAGACTACATCATCAATTTTTTTTCAGAATTGTTCATATTTATTTGGTGCTTCAACCAATGATGGGTTGCATGATTACGCGCTAAGGTGGTTGCACTTAATGTGTTGTATATAGCTGATCTAATTTACAGGTTCGATACAAATTAGAATCTAGGGACGACGTGTCATTTTTAAAGTATAACTCTGAATTGAAGTCGCATAGGCAAGAATTAAAGAATAAATTTGGAATATATATATATATATATATATATATATATATATATATATATATATATATATATATATATATATATAGAGAGAGAGAGAGAGAGAGAGAGAGAGAGAAATTTACAGTATATATTAATGTTGGAATAAATACCGAAACAAAGCTAATTTTTCACTAAAATTATAAATTCAGTATAATTCCATTTAAAAAATCAATATAGAAAACTTTAAAAGTTGTCTACTGAAATTCTATACATAAATATACAATAGTTCCATATTAACATAAATTAGAATTTCTATGTTTTCCAATATTCTATTTTACTCATGCATTCATTTTGTATCTCCATGTTTTCATGTTCCTATAGATTTTTTTGTTACTGCATTCCAAACATGTCACATCAAAGTAAGGCAATCAAAAAACTATTTTACTAACATATAATGATTTTTAGACTTTAAAAAGAAAAAAATACACATCTTCTAATTTGCTTGCACATGCAGGCACATGGGTTGAAGACTAGTTGGTCAAATCTAGAATTCAAAACTACCTTATTGTGAATATGCCATTGCTTTATGGGGTTTTTGTCTTAAAATGCCACTCCCGTCACATTCCGTTGGCCAGCCGGCTCATTAACGCTCTTGACCAGTACAAAATGACTATGCTACCCTCAGTTGTACAATTCATGAAAGGGAAATGCCGTTGGGCAGTGGAGGTGGCCAGCAGATTGATCGAAAACTTGGAAAGGTTGGCACAAAAAAAATACCAGATAGCAAACTGCAATCATCACTTGATTAGTAGCGCATAACCTGCAATAAACATGCCTTAGACATAACAAAAATACTCCCAAGGATTCTGACATCACAAAGTACGTACATCTCAAGTAGTACATCATCTAACTTAACATACACGTTTGTTGTTTGTAACTTGACGTCACAAAGTACTCCAAGGTTCCTGACATTAGAAAGTAGATCGCATTGTCTGATCTGACAGCACATAACACATAAATTCAAGCAGTTGCTAGTGGTTGGACACATTTCTTTAGTAACTCTAGGTGGCTTCCAGGGTTGAATGGTAGATGCAGCTGTTGATGGTGTGGCTACCTTGTTGCTTGGCGTGGCTCTATCTACGCGAATCTTGAGCATCAGTATATGAAACACTAAGCAGTTCAAAGTTCATCCCTGGACCACAATTCTGAGCAGTACAACATAAATAAATAAGAACATTTCAACATTTTCAACATGCATGTGCTGGAGGCTTGGAGTTGGGAGGCTTTGCCTCAGAATTTGATGAAGTGAGTTGGAGAGAAGCGAGTAGGAGAGACGAGTGAGAGAGAGAGAGAGAGAGAGAGACAACCAGGGGCATTTACCGTCATTTTGAAAACAATATGACATGGCTTTCTAATGGTTGGCCAACGGAGTGGAGTGGCATTTTTTTGGAGAAGAAAACTCACAAAACAGTGGCATATTCACATGAAGGCAGTATTGGATGGCATTTTTAGAATTATAGGTTTGAGTGACCGATGGCATACAACAAATTTTCCTATCAATTCCATAACTTGGTGCTATTCTCTTGTATGCTTTACGCAGGTGACAAGGGAATTTTAATCCTCTGGTTGTGGCTCAACCTTGATGCATGCACGAGTCGAAGATTTCTGCAGGATGTGTCAGGGAATCTCGATTATCCTGCTTGCATGCATTTGTCTTCCTTTGTAAAGTATGGTTTGTTTTTTTAATCGAGTATCTCCGGTGTGTTTGCGTGTTGGCCATTAATTATACTGCATTCTGTTTGCTTTTATGTAATAATAATGAACACGAAGCGTAGAACCTGTGCTTCATGGTAATACTGCCAGTATTTCGTGTAGTTTGAGATTTCCAAATACAAACATTTGTGCCGTTAACCTCTATATTAATTACATATATAATCTCTTGGCATGATTTTTGGTTGAAAAATAACTGGTTTGTCATCACCGAAATAGTCATGTAATTATCTTACGTATGAACCAAATGGATTGCTATTGCCGTTTTGCCGTTGGAGACCAGTAATCCCATTCCCATATCGTCCTTTGCCATAGAGATCGCCCTAAGAACAAGCTATCTTACTGTGACTACAGCTGATTGCACACAAGGCAACACAAATGTTCCAATAAGTATGGGAGGTGCTTCTCTGCATCACTATTTTAAAGTTACATAAATATTATTACCTCTTACCTCGCTTTAAAATTTGTATACGTTGTATTGAGGGGATGATGCATAAAAGCATTATTCAATAAGCGGCCCGGCCCAACAACGACAGGGCTGGATCAGATGCATGGGCCATGACCCCTGAGGGCCGCACGGACTATCACACAAACGTCTCCTCGCACATCTCCTTCCATGCACAACTGCACCAACCGACCCCATCTCTCCGACGAAAGTGCTTTACCAAGAGCTACCTGCAGAGCCCGCTCAAAGAAAAAAAAAAGAGCTGCCTGCAGAGGAAAGGGTGTGGCGTCGGTAACTAGGTTTCCCCCTCCTTTTGTGTTGTTTTAGAAATCCTTGTAGACACTAGAAGAAACTGGGCGCAACTATTTGGAGGTGTCAAAAGGATCATTAGTTTCTTCTTTAAAAAATGGTTATATGTTTTCTTCTTTGAATTAAACACATGCTCCACTTATAAACAATGCAGTTCCTTACTTTTTTTTCTTCTTTTGCATGTAAATCTGTTTTTTTTACTTTGCTACATTAGTATAATATATGTACTGTAGGAGCCTCTCCTACTGTTTTCATAAAAAACAGTGAACTTGAATTTTTTTGCTGTCCTATATTGATATCTCTTTCAACCTTTGAATACCCTTCACACTTTGTTCAGTCATGAAAAAACGGTCGCCTAGGGTGCTAACTTTCAGTCGGCTGGCACATGGCTCTACACTACTGCAATGTTTCATTTTTTCAGCTTATATCTTATAACTTATGGTTTATGGTTTTTCTGAATAAATAAATGGAACAGATTCTTTGCCTTTTTTGAAGTAGCTTATCAAAATAGTTTTTTCATAATATATAATTGGTATTCAGTTTATTCGCACAAATGCGCATATTAGGACCAAATATAACACAAGATGATCAGAGTTATATTGTGGGCCATGAAGTGCAGCGCGATGTGGTTGTCGCATGTTGCCCCTGCCCGACCCATCTTCCTATTTGGGCCTTTGAAGACCATGCTGTCATCATTTGGTCTCGCATTCTTATTTCAGTTCAACGAAGTACCAGTGTACCACTTGCTGCTCAGGAGTAACGCACTTGATCCAGTACTTTATGCAAAAGATTTTGCAGTTTGCTTCCTCTGGAAACAATTTTTATCAAATATCAGTCGGCAGCCACAACGAGGCAGAATCACGTTACTTCTGTGCTTCAAGTTCAAGATATATCTACCATTGTTCAAGTATCCATGACAAATTTTCAATTGGCATCCAGGTTTTTTTTTTGCTCACCTCTATGGCTCTATTACCAACAACATTCATTGTTGGCATTTGGCAGTCTAACAAGATTGACAGAGAGCTTCCACACCTTACCTCCCCAGGGGCGGATCTATAGTTCATGGGTGTTCAACTGAACACCCAAATTTTTTGACAAAAAATCTAGTATATATAAGATATAATACATATGTATATATTTAGTTGGGTCAAAATAGCTATATTTGCAACCATGAATCAGCCCACAGACGCCTAGGCCTTGCCCATTTTTCCGCGTGTCCGGCCGCGATCGGCCCACCGGCCACCCCCCAAACCCCACCCCCACCCCCCGTCCCGTCCCATTCGCGAATCCGCGCGACCGGCCGCCTCCGCCTCCGCGCGACCGGCCGCCAACCGTTGTCCGCACTGCGCCTCCGTAATCCGCACCGGACTTCGGCTTCGTCCGGGACTACCGCCGCGTCTTCTACCAGGGTAACCTCTAACCTACCTGCAGCTCGCCCAAATCCGCGCGGTAGTCAGGTAACTTTAATGATATGATGATAGCCAGTTAACTTTAGTGATATGATGATAGCCAGTTAACTTTAGTGATATGATAATTGTACTCAATGAAAATGTGACAAGTAATTCTCCGTTTTTTGCGAAAATGTCTTTTGGTTTTTTCAAAATTACGCACTTGTCCTTGATTTTTTTAGAAAAACTTTTTTACGAATTGTCGTCTCTTTTACTTCGGTCCACATGGTAGCTAACGTGGCATAGTACCGCGCTTACGCTGCTAGTAAATTCGACTTGCCCACCGATCAGCTGATTGTGGAATCTCGGTGGCCCTTCCAGCCCGATAAAGAAGGTAGACCATGATGAAAAATTACTTCAATTAATATGCTTTCTTAATACGATAGCCTCTCTAGTACTATTGGAAAAAAAAAGAATTATCACTTTTTGCAACCGTACGGATCATAATTCATGAACTTTGACCATTGGGTATATTCACATCATTATAAGTTTTTTTTTCTGCGTGGACGTAAACTATCTACGTTTTCTCTCTCCAAATTCTGCGCTTGCGGGTCCAGCGTGAAAAGAAGAATGCCGAGAGTTGTATGGTCCAGGTTTCCTAACGTTCAATAGCAGTTGTTTACTAGTCAAGTCAACCAGTATATACGTCGATCAGGCTGCAGTTATATTTCCACCAACATTATCTTATACTCCCCCTATTATTAGCGGGGGGAAGCGCGAGCGGACGCTCGCCCACGTCAGCCCGTGAGCGCGCTGCGGCTGGCGCGTGGCCGGAAAATTTCGGTAAGGTCAGAGGAGCGGTTTTTTGCGAAAAAGTTCCTCCATTTTTTCGAAATTACGTAAAGGTCCTTTTTCCTCGCGAAAAGATCCCTGGCAGGTTTTTTAAAACGTTTTTTTGCGAAAACACCCCTCCACTTCACCGAAATTTTGTGTACTTTGCAGGATTGCGCCCCGCGGTTTCTAAATTACGTACAGGTCCTCGTTTAGTTACGTACAGGCTCTCGCTTTTTTACGAAAAAGACCTTTGGCCTTTTCGAAAATACACATATGCCCTCGATTTTTTTAAAAAAGTCCTCACAAATTATCGCCTCTTTTACTTCGGTATACACGGTGGCTGGCGCGGCGTGGCGCCGCGCCTATGAGGCTAGTTGGTTTGGTTATCTGTGGATTTTCAATGTGTAGTCTATAACCCAATCTAATATAGTTGTGCCAAGTGCTAACTAGTTTCCTTCTCCATGATGTCACTTGGTTCGCTTACTGGTCAATGATACTCTCTCCAATAACAAAAGGAAATCATTTTTAATATCAAGTGCTATTTCTGCTGCAGCAGGACGTTGAGCTTGCGGCAACAGGATAGCTGCAGTGTGGATTTGAGATCGAATTACTCCAATAAATTCGACATGCCCACGCATCAAATGCTTGTGGAACCTTGGTGGCCCTTCCAGCTAGGGCTATAAAGGAATTGAGCTCGAGCGAGCCTAGCCTTCTAAGCTCAAACTCAATAAAAACTCGAGCCGAACTCAAGCGAGTCTGAGTTAGGGTCTTAACCTGGAGCTTGATTTGAGCTCGAGCTTAAGCTTGGCTTGAATATGCTTAGTAATAGTTAAAATAATTTAATATGTACTAATTTTCAATAATAATAAAAACTTAAGCTCGAGTTCGTTCGAGTTAGCTCGATAACAGTAAAAAGTAATTCAACATACTCTAATTTTCAACAATAAAAAAGGTTGAGCTCAAGGTTGGCTCAAGTAAGCTCGGTAAAAGTTAGTATGTATCTAAAACTATAAGAAAAGCTCAAGACTCGCGAGCTTTTTTATGGCTGTTGGTGTATGCATATCACAATATTGAACTGCAATATGTTTGTGTATGTATATCACAATATTGAACTGCAATATGTTTGTGTATATATGTATATCTGAGAATTTGTTTCACTTCTATTGATCAATGATAACGTGCATGGCATACTACAGGCATAGGCATTACATCGTACATTCCTTGATAGTTAATTTCCTGAACTATCCACTTGTTTCTTAATCACAGTCCAATAGCCATTTGCCATTTTAGTAAATCAGAGAGTACTCGTCGATTTGGTTTCTTGATGTTGTACTGACTACTCAATCAGTTACGAATGTGGTACAAACTGGGTTCTGGTCATTGGCCACATGGATCCCATGGCCAGCAACCTTTATCAGAGATTTTTGTCTTTGCTTGGATGGGTTCTGAATGGTGGGATTCCAATCCAATGCATGTGAATTTTAACTGAATTACGTCAAAGTCCCACCACTCTGAACTGCACTATGCAAGTATGCACGGTTCTTAGTCTCCCAGCCAATTAGCTTCTTTCTTTCTTTCATTGGAATTTTCATTGTCATTTCACAAGGCAATGCAGAGTTCAGTTGGTAACAACTGGCAAGACTAAGATTGCAAACACACGAGCGGAGCGGTGAATCTAACATATGCCTCTAGATATTCTGCGTGTAATGTAATCTCCGAAGTGGAAATGGTACATCTGCGCATGCAGCTGGAGTATCATGCAATTCAAATTGACGGGCCGGCCAAAGTTAGATTCAAATTGACGCCGTCCATCCCACGTTGGTTGAAGGAAGAGGTCACGTAGTTGCTCGGCTGATCAATCGTTAGTTATCCACCACGGTCCCCCATTAAACTCCAATGAACGTCTCCTCTCATTTATGATTTCTGCCCCGCTTCGACCGGCGACGACCAAGCAGCATGGCTGGTCTCCACCTGCTTATCTAAGCAGCGGGCAATTCGGCTGGCACATATGTATGCCTGTTGTGGGACACTAGCACTGGCGTCTGGTGCTCAGCTTTGTTATTCTTCCTTCCAGCTTTCAGACAGCGGGCAATTTACCAAGCGGACGGTCATGACCACGGAACAACAGTAGGTACATTACGAGTATGGCATGAATTTTGCTCTTGATTTTCCATGAACGTAGTTATATTTGGTGCACTTGGTTGTTTGCAGTCTTCAGAGTTCTGAATCTAAGCTGTCCTTGGCAGCAGCAACTAACTTCTACTACCCACAAGCCAACTTGAGGTTCTGAGCTGGCCCAGAAGCTTCACCACGCGCAGGAACAGAGCAGGAGATGGATGGAATTGTTAGAGATATATGTATAGTTTGTTATTCCCCATTGTTATAAGGGGTTCTTTGCATATTTCCCACCTGTACTTTGTGTATATATACCGGCCCATTGGCCTCATATGAATACAAGCGCTATTCATAACATGGTATCAGAGCCAAAATTAGGGTTTTGACTTACCTAGGGTTCCGTGCGCCTGTGTGCCGCCCGCTCGGCCTTCACGGCCTCTTCCATCGCCGCCTGTCGGCCTCCTCCGCCGTATCGCCGTCGCGCGGCTGCTCCTCCTCCCTCCGCCGCCGGCCGCTCCCTCCAAGCCGCCGCTCTTCTCCGCCCGAGGCGGCCGTCGGTCGTCGTCGCCGACTCCCGCAGCCGTTGTCGTCGGCCGCCTTCGTCGTCGCCGGGCGGGCCTCCGCCGTCTCCTCCCACGCTGGACGTCGCTGCCGGCCCGCCGCCACCGACGGACTGTCTCCGGCCTGCCGCCCCCGGTTCCTCTGCCGGCCTGATGGACGCGCCTCTCCTGGCCGCCAGCTGACCCGCCGCCGGCCCCACGCTTGCCGGCCGCCACCCGGCTCGCTCCGCCGACGACTCCGCGTGCGCTCCCCGCTGCCGTCCAGAGTTGGTGAAGGCCCTGCCGCCGTCGGTGTCCTCCGCGCCGGCCGCTCCCGCGCCGGCCGTCTCCCGCGCCGGCCGTCCTCCGCGCCGGCCGCTCCCGCGCCGGCCGTCTCCCGCGCCGGCCGTCTCCCGCGCCGGCCGTCTCCCGCGCCGGCCGCTCCCGCGCCGGCCGTCTCCCGCGCCGGCCGCTCCCGCGCTGCCGGCCTGCCGCCGACCGCCGCTCCGCCTCCCGGTCAGCCCGCCGCCGACCCGCCTCCTGGTCGCCCCTCTGGCTGCCGATTGGATCGGTTGTCTCAGTAGCTTCCTTTAGAAGCTAAGGAAAGGTAGCTTCCGAAAGAAGCCAAAAAAAAAAGAGCAAAAAAAAAAAAAAAGAAGAAGAAGCAAAAAAAAAAAAAACGTTGATCTAACCGCTGCGCCGTCCAGCGCCGCCTGTTAGACTTCGTTACCTTGGTCGCCGCGCCGTCCAGCGCCGCCTACCAATGGGCACCGTTTCCCTCCCTCGCTGGCCACACTCGTTTGAGTTACGCGCAGAGGAGACTCGTTTGAGTGGTGCTGGTCTGATACCACTCCCCTCTGTGCTCGCCGCTCGTCCGCCTGCTACACTGCCTCCTCCAGCGGCTACCACAGGTGGTGGTGGCCGTCCTCTGTCTGGAGGTGGCCGTCCTCACTGTTCCTACTGCGACAAGGATGGCCACACTGAGTCCCAGTGCTACAAGAAGAAGCGGCATCTTTCACGCCGTTCTTCTACTGGCACTAGTGCTTCTACGACGACGTCTGCCTCGACTTCTTCAGCAGCTTTTCTCACCGAGCAGGAGATAGCCAGACTTCGATGCCTACTTGCCGCTTCAGGTTCTCCCTCGACAGGTTCTGCAGGTTCTGCTACTGACTCTTCGGGCACTGAGAGACCACCTCCTACACAGTCAGGCACCTCCCCGTGGATTCTTGATTCTGGAGCATCTTTTCACATGACTCCTGATCCTTCCACTCTGTCTTCTATTACACCTCTTGATTCTCCTGTCAGTGTTCTTACTGCTGATGGTACATCTCTTTCTGTCTCTGGTCGAGGATCCCTTAGCAACTCATCCTTTCATGTTCCTTCTGTTGCTCATGTTCCTCGCCTTACCTTACAGCTTCTTTCTGCTGGGCAGATTACTGACCTTGGTTATCGGGTCATTCTCGACTCAGACTCTTGTTGTGTTCAGGATCGCCACACGGGAGCTCTGGTTGGTTCTGGCCCTCGGCGCCGTGACTCACAGCGTCTCTGGGAGCTTGACTGGCTTCATCTTCCTTCCGCTGCCCCCACCGCTGCCAGTCTCTCCGCTTCTGCCACTTCGTCTACTGGCTCTTTCCAGCAGTGGCATCACCGTCTTGGCCATCTGTGTGGATCCCGTCTGTCGTCCTTAGTTCGTCGTGGTCTTCTGGGGTCTGTCTCAGGAGACGTATCTTTAGATTGTCAGGGCTGTAAGTTAGGTAAACAGATTCAGCTTCCTTATCCTCATAGTGAGTCTGTGTCTCAGCGTCCTTTTGATCTTGTTCATTCAGACGTTTGGGGTCCGGCTCCCTTTGTTTCGAAAGGGGGTCATCGTTATTATATTATTTTTATAGATGATTTCTCTCGCCACACATGGATATATTTCATGTCCTCTCGTAGTGAGGCCTTGCCTATCTATAAACAATTTGCCACTATGATACACACTCAGTTCTCCACTCCTATTCGTGTCCTTCGTGCTGACTCTGCTGGCGAGTACCTCTCTCGTCACCTGCGCAGCTTCCTTGCTGAGCAGGGCACTCTTGCTCAGTTCTCTTGTCCTGGTGCTCATGCTCAGAATGGTGTCGCTGAGCGCAAGCATCGGCACCTCCTTGAGACGGCTCGTGCTCTGATGATCGCCGCCTCTACTCCACCTCACTTTTGGGCCGAGGCTGTTTCCACTGCCACCTATCTCGTCAACATCCAGCCCTCTTCTGCTCTTAAGGGTGCGATCCCTGCTGAGCGTCTCTGTGGTCTTCTTCCTGACTACTCTGACCTTCATATGTTTGGCTGCGTTTGCTACGTTCTCCTCGCCCCTCGAGAACGCACCAAACTGACCGCTCAGTCTGTTGAGTGTGTCTTTCTGGGATACAGTGCCGAGCACAAAGGCTATCGGTGTTGGGATCCTGTTGGTCGTCGGATGCGGGTTTCTCGGGATGTGACGTTCGACGAGTCTCGTCCATTCTACCCACGTCCTGCCTCTCCTTCGGCTTCCTCTGTAGAGCCTCTGTCTTTCTTGACCTTTCCAGATACACCTATATCTGTTTTGCCCTCGTCCATCTGTTCCACTGAGTCTCCACATATTCCCCCTGTGGCCTCTTCACCGTTGTCGCCACCTGTGTCGTCTCCTACGACTCCGCAGGTTCCTCCCACTACAGTTCCTCCTCCCCTTATCGTCTACACTCGTCGACCTCGCATTGAGGATCTTCCAGATGAGCATTCTTCTTCTGATGTTCCATCTTCTTCTGATGCTCCATCGTCCCCTGATGGGTCATCTTCTCCTCGCTACGCTCTCCGCGATCGCCAGTCGATTCGGCCTCCTGCCCGTTTTTCCTTTGCTGGTGCAGCTACTCGTGAGCCTGTCTCCTACCGGGATGCTGTTACTCACCCTGAGTGGCAGCTTGCCATGGCCGAGGAGATTGCTGCCCTCGAGCGTACTGGTACTTGGGATCTTGTTCCTTGTCCATCTCATTCTCATCCCATCACTTGTAAGTGGGTCTATAAGATTAAGACTCGCTCTGATGGCTCTCTTGAGCGCTATAAGGCGCGTCTTGTTGCTCGTGGTTTCCAGCAGGAGCATGGTGTTGACTACGACGAGACTTTTGCTCCTGTGGCTCACATGACCACTGTTCGCACTCTTCTTTCGGTGGCGTCTGTTCGCCACTGGTCTGTTTCTCAGCTTGATGTCAAGAATGCCTTTCTTAATGGCGAGTTGCGTGAGGAGGTCTACATGCATCCGCCACCTGGGTATTCTGTTCCTGAGGGCATGGTCTGTCGCCTTCGTCGCTCTCTCTATGGCCTTAAGCAAGCCCCTCGTGCTTGGTTTGAGCGCTTCTCCTCTGTGGTCACTGCTGCTGGCTTTTCAGCTAGTGATCATGATCCTGCGCTCTTTGTCCACACTTCGTCTCGTGGTCGGACTCTTCTTCTCCTGTATGTTGATGATATGATCATTACGGGAGATGATTCTGAGTACATTGCCTTTGTCAAGGCTTGTCTTAGTGAGTAGTTCCTTATGTCGGATCTTGGTCCTCTTCGTTACTTCCTTGGGATTGAGGTTACTTCCACTCCAGATGGTTTCTTTATGTCCCAAGCGAAATATATTCAGGATCTTCTTGATCGCGCCTCTCTCACTGATCAGCGTACTGTTGAGACTCCTATGGAGCTCAATGTTCACCTCCGACTCTCTGATGGCGAGCCTCTTTCTGATCCGACTCGCTATCGTCATCTTGTTGGGAGTCTTGTCTACCTTGCTGTTACTCGTCCGGATATCACTTATCCAGTTCATATTCTGAGTCAGTTTGTTTCCGCTCCCACTCAGGTCCACTACAGCCACCTTCTTCGAGTTCTGCGATACCTTCGCGGGACTATCTCTCGCCGTCTCTTCTTTCCACGTTCCAGTTCGTTACAGCTTCAGGCCTATTCGGATGCTACTTGGGCCAGCGATCCCTCTGACCGCCGGTCTATCTCTGCTTACTGTGTTTTTCTTGGTGGTTCTCTTATTGCCTGGAAGACGAAGAAACAGACTGCAGTGTCCCGTTCGAGTGCAGAGGCTGAGTTGCGAGCTATGGCTCTCTTGACAGCAGAGATTACTTGGCTACGGTGGTTACTTGAGGATTTTGGTGTTTCTGTCACTACACCGACCCCTCTCTTGTCAGACAGTACAGGTGCTATCAGTATTGCTCGTGATCCTATGAAGCATGAGCTCACCAAGCATATTGGTGTGGATGCTTCTTTCATGAGGTCTTGTGTGCATGATCAGGTGATTACTCTTCAGTATGTGCCTTCAGAGCTTCAGATAGCGGATTTCTTCACAAAGGCCCAGACTCGAGCACAGCATAGCTTCTACCTCTCCAAACTCAGTGTTGTTGATCCACCATGAGTTTGAGGGGGGGTGTTAGAGATATATGTATAGTTTGTTATTCCCCATTGTTATAAGGGGTTCTTTGCATATTTCCCACCTGTACTTTGTGTATATATACCGGCCCATTGGCCTCATATGAATACAAGCGCTATTCATAACAGGAATCATGGTGATCGCTGCCACGGGGGTGATGAACTCACTCCTCACCAAGCTCACCACACTGCCGTGTGAGGAGTACAAGCTGCAGAAGGGTGTGAAGCGTGACATCACCTTCCTGAAGGATGAACTGAGCAGCATGAACGCTCTGTTAGAGAAGCTGGCTGAGACGGAGGTGCTTGACCCACAGCAGCAGGAGTGGAGGAACCAAGTGAGGAAGATGGCCTATGATATCGAGGACTGCATCGATGAGTATATGCATCGGCTCCACCAGGATCCGGGCAAATCCAGCGGTATCAAGGGGTTGTTTCGCAAGACGATCAAGAAAGTGAAGAAGCTGGGAGCTTGTCATGAGATCGCTGAGCAGATAAAAGAACTAAAGACTCGCATCGTCGAGGCAAGCCAGCGACGTGAGAGGTACAAGCTTGATGTGGGGGATAACTCAGGTGGTACCAACATTGTGTCCATCGACCCTCGGTTGCCGGCCCTCTACGCTAAGGCATCCGACCTTGTCGGTATTGATGTTCCGAGGGAGGAGCTTATCGAGTTGGTGAATGATGGGGAGGAGCAGTTGAAGGTGGTCGCAATTGTGGGGTTTGGAGGATTAGGCAAAACTACTCTTGCTAACCAAGTATATTAGAAAGTTGGTGAACAATTTAAATGCAAGGCTTTTGTATCATTATCCCAAACACCCGATATGAGAAAGATTTTACGGAACATACTCTCTCAGGTCAACAAGCAAGTCTATGCTTGTACTGAATCAGGGGATGAGGAACAACTTATTAATGCACTAAGTGGTTTCCTGAAGGACAAGAGGTATGCTCTCTGTTTCATATTGCAAGTCATCCTAGGATTCAAATTTTGTTTTTGTATTCTAACGCATTCTACCTATGAGACAAATTTATCACAATCTTTCTATCAGATGACCTTAATTTATTTGTAACATTATCTCCATGATTCATAGATATCTTATGCAAAGTCATTTTAAATAGGACTATTGATCATTTTAACACTCATCTTAATCCTTATGCAATAAGATATAGTTCTTCATAATGTGAGATGAATTGAATATCTAAGTTTAAATAGAATTTTATTTGGACTACCATGATGAAATACTCTTAACGTTTTTTCCATGAACATATATGTAATTAGGTCAACACTGAAATATTACTTTTGGCTACCAGCTATGTGATTTCCTTTTCATATTATCTCCTATATGTATTTAATCGACATAATTCAACTGAACCAAAGTCTCTCTCATTTGATAGATACTTTATTGTAATTGATGACATATGGAGTACCCAAGCATGGAAGTTTATTAAATGTGCCTTGCTTGAGAATACTTGTGGTAGCAGGATACTAGTGACGACAAGAATTGCAAATGTTGCCAAGTCATGTTGCTTCCCTCGCCTCAATCTTGTGTATGAACTAAGTCCACTAAGTGAAGCTGACTCAAAAAGTTTATTCTTTAGAAAAATATTTGGCTCAGAAGACATATGCCCTCTTCAACTAAAAGAAGTTTCTACTGAAATTATAAGAAAGTGTGGTGGTCTACCACTGGCAATCATTACAATGCCTAGTTTGTTGACTACTAAGTCACCTGCAAGAGAAGAATGGGTAACGGTCCTCAGTTCGATTGGTTCAGGACTAGAAAAAAATTCTGATGTGGAGGAAATGAAGAAGATACTATGTTTGAGTTACAACGACCTTCCTCATGAGTTAAGAACTTGCTTATTATATCTAAGTATGTTTCCAGAAGATTATATAATCTGGAGGGATCGTTTGATAAGTAGGTGGATAGCAGAAGGATTTGTCAAGGTTGATGGTGGGAGAAATTTAAAGGAAGAAGGGGAACGCTATTTTAATGAGCTTATAAATAGAAGTATGATCCAACCAGAAGTTATCTAGTATGATGGTCAAGCACAGGCATGTCGTGTGCATGATATGATTCTTGATCTCATTATATCCAAGGCAGTTAAAGAAAATTTTATCACTTTCACTGGTGACCAATCACACATGTTGGTGTCGCAAAATAAAATCCGACGGCTGTCACTTGACTACCGCAGCCATGAAATTGACATAGCGATGCCATCCATTGTTACTACTCATGTTCGATCCCTTGGCATATTTGGATATTCTTTACAAATGCCTCCTATTTCAAACTTGCATGCTCTGAGAGTGCTAGATATAGAGAGCAGTGAGAAGTTGCAAAATTGTGATCTTGGAAATATTGGGAAGCTAATTCAGTTGAGGTACCTACGGATTGAAGCACGTGGCATTACAAATCTTCCAGAACAAATGGGTGAGCTACAACATTTGGAAACATTGGATCTACGTCGTACTGAGATAAGAGAATTGCCAACAAGTATTGTTAAACTGCAAAGGTTAAAAAGTTTACATGCTAATGGTGCAAGGTTGCCGGATGGGGTGGGGAACATGCAAGCTCTAGAGGAACTATCACGAATAGTTGTGTGCGAAGGAAGCTCAGTCAATTTTTTGCAGGAGTTGGGCAGTTTGACCAAATTGAGAACTCTTCGGCTAGTTTTCAACATTAACGACTCACACAGTGATAAAATGATGTACGCAGATATCTTGGCTTCGTCGCTTCGCAAACTCTGTAGTTCAAACCTTAGATGTTTGCACGTTTCTAGTTCTGCTGACATCCCTTTGGATTCATTGTCCCCACATCCTCATCTCCTGCAGGAATTACAAATCCCAACCTCACCTGATCTCCAGGGGATTCCAAAGTGGATGGCCTTGCTATCCAACCTCACTGTGCTACGCATCAAGGTTAATCAAGTGACACAGGAAACCCTCCAGATCATTGGGGACTTGCCCGCATTGCTATGTCTAGAGTTACGATCAGGAGTTGACCCTAAGGAAAGGTTCATTGCATGCAACAAGGGATTCAGATGTCTAAAGGTCTTCCGCTTGTGGTGTTGCACCATGGGCCTGATGTTCGAAGCTGAAGCCATGCTAAAGCTCGAAGAATTCGAGTGTTGTATCATGGGCCTGATGTTCGAAGCTGGAGCCATGCCAAAGCTCAAAGATCTCTGGATTCAAATCAGAGCACGTGATGTGCAATCCGCATGTGGTGATCTCGGTCTTGGAGTCCACCACCTCTCTGCCCTCAGTAGACTCTTTGTCATTATTGATTGTGAGTGTGCGAGGGTTGAAGAGGTGGAGGCGTTGGAGGCTGCCATCAGGAATGCCGCCAGTCTACTTCCCGACCATCCCACACCACATTTCGGCAGATCGAACATAGGAAATTCAACTACAAGCAGAAAGCCTGGTTCTGCATCTAATTAAGGTATTATCAATTATAAGCTCATCCGATCCTCCGAGACGCTCCTGTACGCTGTTAATTCAACTAGAGAATGATGTACATGCATGACATTTACTTTGTCTTCTTCCCAATCGCTGTGAGCCGTTAAAAAAATACTGCTCATATGACCATATTCTTCTTTTGACACTAGTGACTCTGTTTCGTCTAGGCAAAAGCAGGTGCCATTTTAATTGGTTTGTGATTTTTGAAGAGGATGGTTGTCGCTGCTCACTGGAGAACACAAACTAAAATTTTCCTTGTGCACTAAATACCTGTTAAGAAAATGTTTGTATAGCATGTGAACTAGCAATTAAACCTTTGGTCCTCCAATTAGTAAAGATAAAGATGGTTCACACCTCCTTTGGTCCTTTTATATTGAGCAATGCCATGTCCACGTCATCAAACAATTATGATAATATGTGTTTAACAAACTCCTAAATTGTGTAAGTTACACTGCTACAGTACCGATCCTATTTATTTCGTTACCACCAGTCATGCACAGCAGGCTGAGCTGGCCTAAAATGAGATTCGCCTGTTCAATTGTTTTTAGATCACAACTGTTGCTGAAGTGAATCAAGTTACTCACTTGAATATCCGGAGTTACTAATTGTGCTGTTGGCTCCAAATTTTTTAGGACTTTCTTCCGGCTGCATTGAGTGGACTTGAAACCATGAGCAGCCTCTCCGTGCAATAGAGTGCTCAATCTGTTCGCTACTTTGAAGTTTTTGGGTTCGATGTAGAAGGTTTCTATATTATTGTTTCTTTTTTCGAGAACAAGCTTCTTTGTTCATGCACTTGATTCCATGTAACGAGAACATGTCAGAAACTTGAACCGCATTATGTTCTGCAACTGTTTTAGAAATTTATGTAATCATTTTTCATATGTTTGATCAGTTCAACATGCACTAAGCTCTTGTTCCAGGGGATAACTGTGCATAACAAATGTACGTGCTTGGGTTGGCCTTGAACTAAACTTATCGAACTGACCTCCATGTAGCTATCCAAATACTATGGTTTCGTTAAAAGTTTAAAATGTAGTAACCACACATCAATTTTTGCTCTGCTTCTGCTGCCTTAACCTGCGAGAACTTTGATCTATCAGATGCTGTGACTGTAAGAACATAATCTTGGAACATCCATGTAGCACCCGGCAAAAACAATCTCTAACCGTTTCTCTCTCCTGTTATCTATCTCTGATCTAACCTATCCCGTTTCAACCTCTCTCACGTCTCTTATCTCTCTCTCCTGTTTCCATCTTTTCCTCTCTCTCGTACTCCATGCACTGCATGCGGCGGCCGGCGGCGGCGCTCGGCCCGGCAGCGGCGTGCGACGTGACGGCGGCGACGGCGTGGCGCGGCCACGTGCGGCCGCACGCGCGCGCATGCGCCATGGCGACGGCGTCCGGCAGGAGGAGCGGCGCACGGCCAGACGGCGGCGCGGCCTAGCGGCAACAGAGCCGAAAGACGACTCGTAAGCAGCACGGACGGCGACCGTCCATGTGGAAGCCAGTCTTCGTTCTCAGGCTCATGCTGTCTCGCAGCGCTTCTTCGTCCTCGCTTGCTTTGCGCGATGATTATTGATTCGGTCGAGGAGCAACACCGGATGGAAAGTCGACGATGCCACCATAAGGAGTTCGCGGCCGCGCGGATGGAAAGAAGCCAGCACATCTCCACGGTCTGTCTGTCGGCGTGCCACCGGTGCACTAGTCATCACGCGCAAGTCCTAGGCCATCACACGGTCTTCGATCTCCTCCGTCATGGCTCCTCGGTCTTCGATTGTCATGCTTGGTCCTTGCGTCAACAAATCAACGCAGCAGCACCTCAAATCTTGCTTCGTCCCTTCCTCAGTCAAGTCACGGCCACCACCAACTGATCTGAAGTGATCTCACGGGAAGAAAAGTCCAAGCACAAAATTGATTCACGTCACATCAAAGCATCACTACGCATTGAGTTGAATGAGTGCTGATAGAAGGCAATTATTCTACTCTGTTCAGCCGTATGCAAATTGATATTGGTGGTATTAATTAATCAAGATAGCATTAATTGAGGAAGATTGATTGAGTCTATAGATTCAAGTTCGCATGTGGCTTTTGAGAAAGCGTTGGTGCAGTCGCGCATTCTAGATTCTTCATGCATGGTGTTCATTAAATGTGCTCAAGGCAAGTACCTCGTGGGTGTGATCTTTCTGTTTCGCATATTATGTGGTTCCAAATTATTTGTCATATTGTCATTGAGCTTAATTATCATATCACTCATACTTCTTGGCTAATATCATATCACTAACGATACCTGGCTAATACCATTAAGGTTACCTGGCCAATTTTTATGCCGTTAAAGTTACCTGGCTATTCGCATATCACCAAAGCTTGGTGGTGATCGGTTCGGCTGAAAGCCTCATGGCTTATGGCTGAAAACACTGTAGCTGGCTGAAAAAAACACTGTAGCTGACAGAGGCTTATTTACCATAATTAAATTTAAAAAAAAATTAAAAATAGAAAAAACATATTAGCCCATCACGTATAATGTAAACAAATACGAGGAAAAAAGAACCGGTAAAAAAACTCAAAAAAAGCCAAAAGTTCAGAAAAAAACGAAATTTATGAATAGTGCAAAAATAAGCTGAAGCCAGAAGCTGAAGCCATATTGATCAGGGCCAGTACTGATCAATATCATATCACTAATTCTATCTGGTTATTATCATATCGCTCGTGTTTGCCTGATTATAGATTTTAATACTGTATTTATACCATGATGTTCTAGGTTAATTTATTTCACCTGCTTTTATGTTTATTAGAATTCCCAGTTAAGATGCCCTACAATTAATGATTTTAATTAGTGTTTCAGAATTTATGCTTAAATCGTTAACGGGGGGCATATGAACATGTTTAACTTAGGTTTAAATTGTTGACACTCTTTTTATATTAAGACTACTATGCTTTAGTTTCTTAATATTATGTTTGGATAGTTGTATGATGTTGTATTTGAGCCATGAATGATGTATGTATTAAACATGTTAATCTGACTAATAATCACTTCTCACATAATAAAACTTGATTGGTTGATAACCCTGCGTGAGCTATATTATAATACCTCTTTAGGTTAATCCCTATATCACTATCATCTTATCATTATCGCACATCGCCCTCATATTAGAAACTGTCTTTCTATTTTCAACTCTAGCACATCTTTTCACTTCTCATAACTTTATTATAGCTTTATCCTTGCCATCTCTTAGTTTCCTTAAGTTCATACTATTTAATCTGTCCATGATGTATTAGCTACCTTATCACCAATCCCATCTCTCTGGTCTCATTGTATTAAATCATTACCCTCATAATTTTACCTTAAATCATCCATGACTCCCTAACTATATTATGGATAATTCGCTAAATAAAGAACCAAGGGTTATCACGCCTGGACTACCCACATATAGGGGTTGTTTCCACCCAACCTGGTAACGTACGGGGGCCGTACATTCTCGTTACACAGGATATTACACCCCGTCTGCGGTTATGCGGTCAAGGACAAGGTTGTGCCTGGCTATTCTCGTATAACCGGGTATGTGGGATGAGGTTGCCGGCACCCTTGCTATAACTTGTCACATAACAACTATCTTTAATACACAGTCTCCATGATATTCATCTCCCATTTATGACAGTATCTCTGATATCAGTTGTGCGTTGCTTTCATCTTGTACCCGTTGTTTACTAGTGATGCTTGTGCTTTATTTCACTTGGTTGCATTACTTGTCTTTACTCTTGTGTTGCGACCGTTGTTGGGTGCTTGCTGAGATTTCCAAATCTCACGCTTGCTCTTTTCAGTCTCAGGTAAAATGCCAGCGGAGTGATAGCATCATGCATGGGTGGGAGCACTCGAGTTTTCAGCACCATGGTTTACCACTGTTTTGTTGTTTCATTCATTCTTATTTTGGTTAGAAGTAGACCGGTCCCATGTTTTAAATATTTATTCCAACTTCCGTTGGTTCTTTATTAAAGTGTTAATAAAGTTCTAAACTCTTTGTAATTTCCTTTGTTGTTCTTATTTATTCTTCACTTTGGCAATGACGTTCTATACTGGTATCCCATATGGTTATGTGGGGTGCTACAATCCAAATTCCATGGTTGCATAAATGCTATCTTGTCAGTTTAATTAATCACAATAGAGCACTGAAGGCATCGAGCATGCGTGACCAATAACATAGGAAGTGATTGGGTATATGTCCTCCCGTGTACTCTTAAAAAATGTGTTTCAGCTGTTTTCCAATCTAAATATGCATGCAGTAATTCGGCACTCACTGCATTATGATGCATCATTTTTTTATCTTCTGTGCGAAGTTAGTTGTGCTCTTTGTGCGAGTGGCCCGACAGACAAGTACGAGAGAGCAAAAACAAGGCATGCGATTGCTATATGTTAGTCACTATCACTATTACACAAAAGGTCATCACAGACGATTCAAAAACGTCATTATAGACGGTTTCGTGAACCATCTAAGTTTATAGGTCAGTAATAATATGAGGTCATCACATGCAGACTATCACGGACGTTTTTTTAGTAAAAACCGTCTGTGATAGTTGACTATCACAAACGGTTTTTAATACAAATCGTCTGTGATATATAATATATCATAGATGGTTTGTAGTTGAAAATGTCTATGATAATTTATATATCACAAATGGTTTCTACTAAAAAAACCATTTGTAGTAGTAAACTAACACAAACAGTTACAAGTTAATAACCGTCTGTGATATTCTTTTTTTGTTCCTAAATCTATTTTTGTTTGTTAGCTAGCCTTAGGAAATGCTAGCCATGCCCTCTTCAACAGAGTATATATACATCCAATTCACATTCATTCATTTCAAAAACAGGAACATCCATTTCACAAATCAACTAACAGAAATAAAGTAAATTATCCATTCATGAACAAATACACACATGAATAATTAAGCTCAATCTTCTAGTGAAATTCATTCTACATTGTGGAACTCTCCATTTTCTTTTATGACTTTAGATATTAAGAAGTATGCACATTGTCCTCAAATATGTTTGAGGTCGGTCTGTTCCAATGGAGTTATAGCGATGGACGGAACCTGTCGGTAAGAAGATCAATGTCGTGCATACATATATAAATTAAAGTATGAAATAGTTATCGCAAGATTGACAGACCTCAATATTGTTCTTTGCGGAACCGATGAGTAGTTGCATGTTGTAGCAAACAAAGAATACATAGGTATTGTTGCTTGGTGGCTACTGGTGGCACTGCAAAAATAGAATTTGTTAGCTCGAGAGGCATTACTACGAAGTGTTATATAGGATTAATATGTACTAACGAATACCAAAAAAATCTAGAATGTGTCGTAGGGCGTCGATCCCTCCTTTGGATTTCCATACCTTTGCAACGTATGTGACAAACGACCTACGTGATTCCAAAAAGTTAGCCTTAGTCATTGCGAAGGAAGGAAAGACTATAATAGAGTTATCTATAGAGGAAATGTGTTTACCTGTCGATTACTTGTTGGACAACTGTGTAGTCGGTTTTGTTCTTCTTTAGGGAATCAAGGTATATTATCTTATTCCATTTTGGTATAATTACAATTAAAATCTAGTGGAACCTACATAGGTATATTATGGTCATTAAACCTAAGTTTGTGTTACTTATAAAGTACAAATAAACAAGTATAGCCACTAGTGCAGCACTTACCCCTGGTTGTAAGGCATAAGTATGAATTCTTTGTCACGGTGAGCCTCCAATGTCTTCATCATGTAATTCTTGATGAAAGATGCATCCTCCTTGATGATATCCATGGAGACTATGGGTGGGTCAAAAAAACCAACCGGTGATTTTCTTAATCTGGCTTCAATCACCATGTATATATATACACACATAAAAGCAATGAGTTATATACGACATTTATTGGCATTACATAAATGTAGATTGAGTGTCCAGCATCGAATGAGTGAGCCGTCGAGTGTGAAGAGAAAAAATAAGTCCTCGAAGTTTACCGTGAAGATACAATCATGAATATTATGCTGCAAATGATGCGGCATGAACTTGACATTGACACCTGAGTGTCGTTGTTCCTTCGGCTTGCTGTCCTGTTCCATGTAATACATATATAATCTCTGGCAAGATAGTCCTAGAGTTAGGAGGCGCTCTTTTGGGACGACCAACGGCTCACCTAGTACAAATTTTAGAGCCAACGGGAAGTAGGAGATCTCATTATCTGTCTTTTTTGGTTTGCCCTTGCCGCCTTGGCTGTAGGTTGACTTCACGATAATAGACTAGGCATGAGATGTAGATGCACTACGCTCTTGCTGCATCTGTGCAGGTAGCGTTGGTACAGATCACACCTGTGGAATTGGCACCGGTGCAGATAGCTCATGTGGACTTGGCACTGGTGCAGGTAGCTCAAGTGGACTTGGCACCGATGTAGATGGCTCTCGTGGATTTGGCACCAGTGCAGATAGCTCAAGTGGACTTGGCACCAGTGCAGATGGCTCTTGTGGACTTGGCACAGGTGCAGGAGCCTCTAGGAAAATGTTGCTCTTGGGCCACTGGATAAATGTTCCGATGGCTTACCCTAGAGTCATGACCTTGTCGTTGGGGGGGCATCTGTAGCGAGACGACCTCGAAATTGGTATGAACACCACCGTCCACATTCACTTTTGCAATACCTGGCACTAGATATACACTGTGCACCAAGGCCTCGAGCCCAGATGGATACGCCTAGCCCCAAGCAGTGTACAAGGCAAATGAGGTATATCTCACTTGGAGCTTGCACTTCGTAGCCATCTACATAACGATACAAAATTAGCTACTCCAACAGACCTATCAATGGATCGAGCATGCCAGAGATAATAATTATTACTAGGATATCATCGACAAGAAATCGGTGATCGTTTTTCGATATAGGGTTAGACGCGCAGCTATTCCGACAGTTGGGGAGCTACCTAGCATAGGAGCGGCGGGGGCTTCGTGCTGATTTTTCCTATACCTTTGCATCTCATCTCTGACCAACATTTGCATCTCATCTTTGATTTTTGCCATAGCGTCCTCTCGTAGCTGTGCCTCACCCTCGGCTTTGGCTCTCTTCCAACTTTGATAAGCTTCGGAGTCCTCTGGGAAGCTATATTTCCAAGGAACATAAAGACCAAGGCCTTTCGTGCGACCCGGGTGCTCATTATTTCCTAGGGCAGTGGAGAGTAAATCTCTCTCCCAACTACCTCAAATGAGCCTTGGAAAGATTCTACACTCAGTGTTCGCAAGCGGTGGGACACTTCCTCATCTGTGGGGTTTCTAAAGGAGATGGCCCCGATGACATGGTAGATGACCTCACTCTTATCTAGTTTTGGGTGTACTCATCAGAGATCCCAGCAAATGGTAGGAAGGTCTCCCGCAGGATTGCCTGCTCGTCCTCATGCCTCCATTGTGGGATTTTACCTGCATACCCAGCGGTGCCGAGTTTGTGGGGGTGTGTGTGTTTTGCCTGGAGGTTCTTGTGCGCAACACTTTCACTCCTAAATTATCTGTCATCTTCATTGCCACAAACTCTTGCCATTGCGGTTCTAGGAATGGATACTTATGGAAGGGAATCACATCCTTCTCCATGTATTACTTGACAAGCAGGCTCTTGAAGTTCTTCCACGCTTTGCATGCCGCTAGCAACACATGTCATCGCACAGAGGCCTGGTGTTCTTCTAGGATCTCGAATGATTGAAAAACTTCCGTTAGCAGCTGACTTTTCCGATCTTTGGTCACCTTCTTCCACGAAATGAACATGATCTCAATCTGTTCCCATGCAACTATTCTGACTATTATTCGGAATGCAAACACTGCTTGGCGAGAATTGAGAGTGTCCCCAGATGCATCGACATCCATGATGCTAAATTAGCCCTTGGGTTTTTTCGATAGTCCTCTTCCTTTTCAGGATTTTTCAAAGGATGGTGCATCACACCATCCGGTGATGATGTTGAAGAATGAGTGGGTGACATCTTCAAAAGATAATAGAAGTGAGCAATTCTTGGTGAATTTAGAATATGATCATATATTTATGTGCCAATTTCTCTAATCAGTCAAGCTTTGAACTCTAGACTACCTTACCGAATATCCTAAGACAAGCAACAATAACTTGACAATGAACTAGAGAGAGATATCCAAAGTATCCTGAAATTGAATTTTGTGGACTCGGTTTGATAGCTCAATGATGAGAATGGTCATATACTGAAATTGAATTATTCAAACTTGAGCTCTAAAGTATTGCTTTTGCTGTCATTTTGATTTTCAGTCTTGCAGTCAATTACTTTTGAATGTGCTTAGATATATTTGCTCTGTGATCTCTAAAATTCAGAATATATGCTTCTTTTGTTAGCCAATTAGGCTTATTTTGTCATTTAAATGCTAGTGGAATTATGATTTTAAACAATAATATTTTACTAGAATAAAACATGAATTCATGCTAAAACCACATTAATTACAACAATCCAAAAAACTAAGCGCATATACAGCAAAGCATATATCCAAAGACATGATAAAAACATAAAGATCAAACTATTATCTCTCAACATGAACAATGTAATCAAGCCAAAATACAATATGCTAAACTGAGCATAAGCATGAGCATTTTGTAATTAACATAATCCACAGATTAAGAAGTGAGTTTTGCTCTCAGTTTGAGGAGTTGCTCAAGTTAAAACCTGGCCTTCTCACCCTTGTCAACAGATCATATATCAAAGGGACTAACTCCTCAGTATTTTGCTAGTTTGATACTCTAAAATTACCTCAGTAAAGTAATAGAATCAAGTGCCAGATTTAAAAATCAACTACCAGATTTTAAGCACACGATAGAATGAAGAACAACTATTGCAATGTCAACAATAGTGCTACGACAACAACAGAAACAAACACCAGAGATGTGCTACGACAGTAATAGTAGTAATAACTGAATCTAACAATATTTTGTCCAAAACAGTAGTGATTTATACTTAACCAAGTAAGAAACAAGTAATGATAAATCAGTACTAGCATAATACTCTCTCGTTAGTCACAGTGATCTTAATATGATAAGTTATCCTCATCGAGCATTCACAATGCCCACATTCTATTATGCAAAGTCTCCCAGTGCTAGCATTTATGAGGAGGGCCACCGGAGTCGGGGGAGGCGATGACGGGCTTGAGGGAGGCGGCGACGGTGTCAGGAGAGGCTGCAATGCTCAGGGGAGGCTGCGATAGCGTCGGGGGGAGGCGGCGATGGGCTCAAGAGAAGGAGGAGGAGGATGGCTACTGCCTCGGGGGAGGAAGGCCACTGGAGTTAGGGGAGGAGGAAGAGGACGACGACGGCCTCGGGAGAGGAGTGCCTCTGGAGTCGGGGGAGGAGAGGAGGAGGGCGCCGGGCTACGGAGGAGGAGGGCGACAGGATCGGGGTGAGGTGGCGGCGTTAATGGGTAGTATAGTGGGGACAAACTTTAGTACGCAATATATAGGAGAATAATCACAGATGATTCTATTTAAGAACTGTCTATGATATTTATTATCACATACGGTTCTTATTGAAAACCATTTGTAATAACAAAACATCACATACAATTTTAATATAGAACCGTCTGTGAATATTTATATCATAGACAATTTTACTTTAAAACCATATGTGATGTTCCCTACTTACATTCACATATATACGACACATTCTCATATACATAAATGCAAATTCACACATATATTGCACATTGTCATATACATAAATGTAAATTCACATATATATATATGACTCATTCTCATATACATAAATGCAAATTCACATATATATCACACATCCTCAAATACATAAATACAAATTCACACATATATATATCACACATTCTTATATACATATATGCAAATTCACACACACACACACACACACACACATATATCACACATTTTCATATACATATATAAATGTAAATATAGAACATATGACACATAAATATTTTATTCATCATTCCACTTGCTTATTTTTTTTAAAAAAGTTAGCCCCTCATGATGATCAACGCTTATGTAGCTACTTTCACCATGTTCTTCCTCTACCCTTATGTCGTTTCCCAAAGGAGGAAACTCATCAAATTAATTATATTCTTCCTCGTCCACTACATTCTCAACTTCAACAATTCTTCTTTTTCTATGAAGAACTATGTGGCACTTCTTATTTGCTTGGAAATCTCCCCTATATGTGGGTAACTCTAGGACAGGTAACTGTGATATTGTTAACATGTTATATGAGATACTGATCAAAGATAGAGGTAACAGGAACTGTGGAAATAAGGTTAATTGTTATATAGCAAGTTATGGCAGTGGTACTGGCGATTACTTCCCACATACCCAATTATACGAGAGTAGTCAGGCACAACAGTGTCCTCAACTGTATAACCGCAGACGGGGGTGTAATATCCTAAGTAGCAAAAGTGTACAGCCCCCATACGTTATCAAGTGGGTGGAAATCTCCCCTATATGTGGGTAAGCTCATGTCAGGTAACTGTGATATTGTTAACAGGTTATATGGTAAGACTTTAAGGGAACTAAAGGAATGTTAAGATATGGTTATGATAAGTGAAAGGATTTGCTAAAGGTTTGAAATGGAGAAACATTAGATCATTATAGATGGTGATATGAAATGATAACATGGCGATAACGGTCTAGAAATTATTCTAAAAGAGTTATTATAATATAGCTCACATAAGGGTTGATAACCAACTAAGTTTTATTACGTGATAAGTGATTATTAGTCATCTTAACAATTATTAATATATATGTATCGGTCATGACTTACATAAGAAATCATATCAGAAACACATCATGATATTGGAAGGACAACATAGATGCTTGATGATATTAAAAGATCGCTAGTGGTTTGAACCTAAGTGTACAACATGATCATCCTATCCCATCAACGATTTAAGCATGAATACTAAAACAGTAATTAAAAGCATGAATCTAGTCCATTATTAACTGAGTATCCTAATAAATCTAAAAGCATGTGAAACAAGATAACCTAGAATATCATGGAATAAATACAGTATTGTAAGTCTAGAACCAGGCAAACACTAATAATATGATAATAACAAGGCAAGCATCAGTAATATGATAACAATCAGACAAACATTGATGATGTTATAATATATAGGCAAGGTTTAGTAATATGATAATAGCTAGGTAACTTTAGTGATTTGATAATAGCCAGGTGATTCCAGTGATACGATAATAGCCAAGTAATTTTAGTGATATGATATTAACTAGGTAGCTTTAGTGATATGATATTAGTCAGTAACTTTACTGATATGATGATAGCCAGTTAACTTTAGTGATATGATGATAGCCAGTTAACTTTAGTGATATGATAATTGTACTCAATAGAAAGGTGACAAGTAATCCTCAGTTTTTTGTGAAAAAGTCCTTTGATTTTTTTGAAATTACGCACCTGTCCTCGATTTTTTAGAAAAACTTCTCCACAAATTATTATCTTTTTTACTTTGGTTCACATGGTAGCTAACGTGACGTAGCGTCGCGCTTACACTGCTAGTAAATTCGACTTGCCCACCGATCAGCTGCTTGTGGAATCTCGGTGGCCCTTCCAGCCCGATAAAGAAGGTAGACCGTGTTGAAAAATTACTTCAATTAATATGGTTTCTTAGTACGATAGCCTCTCTAGTACTATTGGGAAAAAAAAAGAATTATCACTTTTGCGACCGTACGGAATAATTCATGAACTTTGACCATTGGGTGCATTCACATCAGTATAAGTTTTTTTTTGTGCGTGGACGTCAACTATGTACGTTTTTTCTCTCCAAATTCTGCGCTTGTGGGTCCCCTGACAGAGAGCGTGAAAAGAATAATGCCGAGAGTTGTATGGCCCAGGTTTCCTAACGTTCAATAGCAAGCTGTTTATACTAGTCAAGTCAACCAGTATATACGACGATCAGGCTGGAGTTATACTTCCACCAGCATTATCTTATTGGTTTGGTTATCTGTGGATTTTCAATATGTAGGGTCTGTTCTTTTTAGCTGGAGCTTATGGTTTTTGACTACGGTTTGTAATTTTTAGACTGTTTGTATGAGAGATTATAGAATAACAGAAACTCACATACAGCTTTTGCCGATATAAATGAAGTCGGTAAAGTATGTACTACAATTAACTAGTAGATTCTATCTTAAAAAGATAATCCATTTAAAAGCTAGTTACTGTAGAAAAGCTGAAAAGCAGTTTTTAGAAGCTGAGAAGAACAGGGCCGTAGTCTATAACCCAACCAAATATAATTGTGCCAAGTGCTAACTAGTTTCCTTCTCCATGATGTCACTTGGTTCGCTTACTGGTCAATGATACTCTCTCCAATAACAAAAGGAAATCATTTTTAATATCAAGTGCTATTTCTGCAGCAGCAGGAGGTTGAGCTTGCGGCAACAGGATAGCTGCAGTGTGGATTTGAGATCGAATTACTCCAATAAATTCGTCATGCCCACCGATCAAATGCTTGTGGAACCTTGGTGGCCCTTCCAGCTAGGGCTATAAAGGAACTGAGCTCGAGCGAGCATGACCTTCTAAGCTCGAACTCAGTAGAAACTCGAGCTGAACTCAAGCGAGCCTGAGTTAGGGTTTTAATCTGGAGCTTGACTTGAGCTCGAGCTTAAGCTCGGCTTGAATATGCTTAGTAATAGTTAAAATAATTTAATATGTACTAATTTTCAATAATAAGAAAAAACTTAAGCTCGAGTTCGGTTCGAGTTAGCTCAATAACAGTAAAAAGTAATTCAACATACACTAATTTTCAACAATAAAAAAACTTGAGCTCAAGGTCGGCTCAAATAAGCTCGGTAAGAGTTAGTATGTATCTAGAGCTGTAAGAAAATCTCGAGACTCGCGAGCTTTTGTATGGCTGTTTGTGTATGTATATCACAATATTGAACTGCAATATGTTTGTGCATGTATATCTAAGAATTTGTTTCACTTCCATTGATCAATGATAACGTACGTGGCATACTACAGGCATAGGCATTACATCGTACATTCCTTGATAGTTAATTTCCTGAACTATCCACTTGTTTCTTAATCACAGTCCAATAGCCATTTACCATTTTAGTAAATCAGAGAGTACTCGTCGATTTGGTTTCTTGATGCTGTACTGGCTACTCAGTCAGTTAGGAATGTGGTACAAACTGGGTTCTGGTCATTGGCCACATGGATCCCATGGCCAGCAATCTCCGAAGTGCAAATGGTATACATCTGCTCATGCTGCTGGAGTATCATGCAAGCCAAATTGACGGGCCGGCCAAAGTAGCGCCGTCCATCCCACGTTGGTATCGGCTCTCTCTCACGTCGTTGAAGGAAGAGGTCACGTCGTTGCTCGGCTGATCAATCTTTAGTTATTCATCACGGAACCCCCATTACACTCCAATGAACGGGTCCAAGGCGCGTCGACCGGTCTTTAGTTATGCTTTAGTTATTCATATCGTTCGACCGGTCTCCCGCTTCTCTCCTCCACTTATGCTTTCTGCCCCGCTTCGACCGGCGACGACCAAGCAGCCTAGCCTGTCTCCACCTGCTTTTCTAAGCAGCGGGCAATTTGGCTGGCACATATGTATGCTCAGCATTAATCTTCCTTCCAGCTTTCAGACAGGTCAATTTAGCAAGCGGAAGGTCATGGCCACGGAACAACAGTAGGTACATTACGACTATGGCATGAATTTTGCTCTTGGTTTTCTATGAATTTAAGCTGTCCTTGGCAGCAGCAACTAACTTCTAATACCCCACTCATGCAGCCACAAGCCAACCTGAGGTTCTGAGCTGGTCTACAAGCTTCGCCACGCACAGGAACAGAGCAAGAGATGGATGGAATCATGGTGAGCGCTGCCACGGGGGTGATGAACTCCCTCCTCACCAAGCTCACCACGCTGTTGGGTGAGGAGTACAAGGTGCAAAAGGGCATTAAGCGAGACATCACCTTCCTGAAGGATGAGCTGAGCAGCATGAACGCTCTCTTAGAGAAACTGGCTGAGACGGAGCTGCTTGACCCACAGCAGAAGGAGTGGAGGAACCAAGTGAGGGAGATGGCCTACGATATCGAGAACTGCATCGATGAGTATATGCATCGGCTCCACCAGGACCCAGGCGAATCCAGCGGTATCAAGGGGTTGCTTTGCAAGACGATCAAGAAAGTGAAGAAGCTGGGAGCTTGTCCTAAGATTGCTGAGCAAATAAAAGAACTAAAGACTCGCATTGTCGAGGCAAGCGAGCGACGTGACAGGTACAGGCTTGATGCGGTCCTCGACTCTGGCAACACTGGTGTTGTGCCAATCGACCCTCGGTTGCCTGCCCTCTATGCTGAGGCATCCGACCTTGTTGGTATTGATGTTCTGAGGGAGAAGCTCATCAAGTTGGTGAACGATGGGGAGGAGCAGTTGAAGGTGGTCTCAATTGTGGGGCTTGGAGGATTAGGCAAAACTACTCTCGCCAACCAAATATATAAAAAAGTTGGTGAACAATTTGGTTGTCGGGCTTTTGTATCGGTGTCCCAAAATCCTGATGTAAGGAAGATTTTACGAACCATTCTCTCTCAATTTAAGAAGCAAGAGTATGACAACGCCAACTCAGGGGATGAGGAGTGGATCATAAATGCACTAAGGGATTTCCTCAAGGACAAGAGGTATCAAAGTTTAAATATAATTTTCGTTAAATCAGCATAAAATAATCTGTTCTTCCGTTAACATATAAATTTATCAGCGAACGAGCAGTGGCTTGCAACGTTAAGCTACAAGATATGTGAATTACATTTCATATCAAGTCATGCATTTTTGCCATCAACATGATTAATTTGTTTTTGAAGGAAAACAGAAAGAAAAAGAAAAGAGAAAGAGAAAGAACTTAAGTCAAATTGAACTGTGATTCTCTTTCATTTGGTAGGTACTTCATTGTAATCGATGATATATGGAGTACTCAGGCATGGAAGATTATCAAATGCGCTTTGCTGGAGAATGCTTGTGGTAGCAGAATAATAGTGACAACAAGAATTGCTACAGTTGCCAAGTCATGTTGCTCCCCTCGCCATGATGTTATATATGAACTAAAGCCACTAAGTGAAGCTGACTCTAAGAGTTTGTTCTTTAGAAGAATTTTTGGCTCTGAAGACTGGTGCCCTCCTCACCTTAATGAAGTTTCAATTGGAATCATTAAAAAGTGTGGTGGTTTACCATTAGCAATAATTACTATATCGAGTTTATTGACTACAAAATCAAACAGGAGAGAAGAGTGGGTTAGCATTTGGAATTCAATTGGTTCAGGAGTTGAGAAAAACTCTGATGTGGAAGAAATGAATGGAATTTTATCTCTTAGTTACAATGATCTTCCTCGCCATTTAAAGACATGCTTATTATATCTAAGCATGTATCCAGAGGATTATGAGATCACGATGCATCAGATTGTAAGGAGGTGGATAGCAGAAGGTTTCGTCAAGGTTGATGGAGGGAGAAATTTAAGGGAGGAAGGGGAATGCTATTTTAATGAACTTATAAATAGAAGTATGATCCAACCAGTACTTCTCAGTCATGATGGTCAAGCGCTGACATGTCGTGTTCATGATATGATTCTTGAGGTCATTATGTCCAAGGCAGTTGAAGAAAGTTTTATCAGTTTTTTGGGTGATCAAACACATATGCTGGTATCGCAAGATAAAGTTCGCCGACTCTCACTTGACTACCGTGGCCAAGAAAATGTGACGTTGATGTCATCAATGACTACTTCTCATGTTCGATCCCTTAGCATATTTGGATATTCTAAACAAATGCCTCCTATTTCAGACTTTCAGGCCTTGAGAGTTGTTGATCTCGAAGGTTGTGAGAAATTGGAAAATTGTTATCTGAGAAACATTGGGAAGTTGTTTCAGTTGAGGTACCTACGGATTAATGCAAGGACCATTACACGGCTTCCAGAACAAATAGGGGAGCTACAATTTTTGGAAACATTGCATCTACAGCGTACTGGTATAACAAAATTGCCGGCAAGCATTGTTAATCTGCAACGGTTGAAATGGTTAATTGTTGACCATATAAAATTGCCCGATGGAGTTGGGAATATGCAAGCTCTAGAGGGACTGGGGAGTGTAGTTGTGGCCAACGAAAGTTCAATAAATTCTTTGCAGAGTTTGGGCAGTTTGACAAAATTGAGAAGGCTTTATCTTGTTTGGCGCGTTAGCGACTCATGCAGTGACAAAACAAGATGCGCTGACAGCTTGGTTTCGTCGCTAGGCAAACTCTGTAGCTCCAACCTTCAAGTTTTGTACGTGGACGGTTTTGGTGCTGTTCATTATCCTAAGGTCTCGTTGGATTCTTGGTCCCCACCGCCTCATCTCCGACCACTCGAAAACGCATCTACCAGGTTCCGACCAAGGACAACGTGATAGTAAATGGCTTTTGAACGGCGACACAAAGGTCGTAAACTTGATTTCCGGCTTCCAACCGCTGACAATGTGGTCGTAAAACTTCCAGCCGGTATCAACGTGGTCGTAGAGTCTTTTGCTGACTTCCGACCATGACCAATGTAGAGACCGACCACTTGAAAAGGCTTGAGACATTGCAGAATCAGCACAATATGGTCGTAAAAGCTTCCGACCACTAATTAAGTGCCTCCTATGACTACCAAGTCGATCGCCTACGACTACCAAGTCATAGAGACTCTGTTGAACACCAAGTTGTAAGTCCGACTACGTCTACCAAGTCGTAAATGACCCTTTCGACCACATTGTTGTAAGCCTAACTGCCGAGCATGTCACAAAGGCTTAAATCCCAATAGAAAGAGCTATTCTCAGATTAAACGAACAATCAGATTCATTAAGAAAATATTCTTTATTTTCCAAAGAAAGTAGAAAAAAGATATAAAAAATGTGCAGAGGACATAAATTTTCATGGCGCTACGGTAAAATACAAAACAAGATTCATTAAGATTCATGTCTCATATATTGTATAACCAAATATTTTTGTCACCAAGACACAAGCTATGACCATCGCTAGCTTGCCACGACCACATACAACTCGCTATGACTTTACCGCTCAAAGTCTATGACCTCATCCCAAGTCGTTCCGACCGATCGAAATGATGAACCAACAAATTCACGAGGTCTACGACTTCACCACGAAGCCATACGACCGATTTCAAGATGTCTACGACCACGTTCAAGCCTCTCAGGCACAACCGACCGCCTACGAGTACTTCTGACCGAGTCCAATGCCAGTCCGACCGCATACGACCGCCTTCAACCGTGTCTGTGGCTTGTCCGACCACAACTGATCGCTTCTGACCACTTCCGAGCGCATCCGATCACATCCGATCGTGTCCGTCTGCGATCCGACCACGTTCGACCGCCTCACAACGTGGTAGAAGTCCGCCGACTTTCCACGTGGTCGTAGTCGAGGTCTGTCGATTATCGACCGCACCAGTCGAAGCCTCGACCACCGACTTCCTCTCGCGCTAACGTGGTCATAAGGTACCGACTTCTCAACGTGGTCGTACGATCGAGCTCCGACTTCTGACTGCCGTAGTCGTAGCTTCGACTTACGACCTCAGACCATGGCCAACGTGCCCAACCTACAAAAAGGGCACCAGTGTCAGTTCCAATCCACTGGGAAACCACCGAAAATTACTGCTTACCAAAAATTTACACAGGTATTTATGCACTTTTAATATACACTGAGAACCTGAAGATCCACCTCTTGTATTATAATTATGTCAAACAATCAAAAGGCAAAGGAAAAATTCACCTCTGCGTGACCAATTGAAAAGGAGCTTGAACCTTCCAACAAAGGTAGTAAGATTGACTGCACATCACTGGGTGCCTTGTCGATGTCTTCGAACACAATCCAAAACCCTCTTATAATGGCCTGTGTCCCATAAGATGGTAAGGATAAATATACACGTACAGACCTGTGTAAGAGAACCAGGAGCCCATTTGAATTCACCAGGTTTTTCTGTGCAAATGTAGCTTCCTATTAAGGTCCTGCCATCCATTTGCTCGTGTCCATGTGGATAAAAAGTACTGCAAATATAATTAGTAATTAGCACTAAGTACAGATATGAATAGAAGAGTAGCAGTGTTATCAGGATGACTTGATTAGTTCCAAAAGTGCCAAGAAGATGTAGTTTCCACTGGACAAAATGAAATGAAAGAACACTTTCATTCAAGTCATTATGAAAGGTGCAAATCATGGGTTTGACTAAACTGAACTACTCAACGACAAAACGGGAAGTTCAGCTGACTATTGCAGGAAAGCAATATTTCTATGAGGTTATTATGGAAAGCTGGCCTTCATGAAACCAGATTGACAAGGAAACTTTCCCTGACCCTGCAGACCAACACTGGTCCATTGCATCTAGCAACCATTCACAGGTTTCATTCTCCATCCTTGGAAAATTTCCATGTTAACAATTTGATCTGAACTCATAGTGAGATCAGAGTTCAACCAACCTTTTCTTCCACTCTGGGACTATTGGAACTGTTGTCTTGTCATGACCTAATCGTCTAACTGAAATCTGGTTACACATGCTTTTGTGGAATACAAAGCCCACCATGTATGAAGCAAACTTCAATTCAGAAAATATTAAACAACAGAATGCTATACCAAACATTATAATGGTATAGTATGATATGCAACAGTGTTCAATGTTGTGATAAATATTCCATTTATACACTTAGCGTGTAGCCAATTAGCCATACAACCCTATCAATTGGACTGAACCTTCCGAGTATATTTTTAGCTTGCACAAAATCTTCTAGCAGAGTTCCTAAACATAGTTTATAACAGTTGTAAATCATAAAATATATACCTCGATTCCCACCAATCTGTGCCAACTTGTTAATAATTGCAGTTTTCCCAGCGCCAACAGGACCATAGAGAAGAATAGGCCACTTCTGGCTAACTGCCATCGAAGCCACCTCATAACTCTGTCGCATAGTAGCAGTGAGCACAAACGGGCTAACAAAGAAAAACAATTCAAAATTAGTATAAAAGCAAGACCCCTATCACTTGCTTTCAGAACCACCATGAGTATTTGTATTGCACACCATCTTAAATCCAATCCAACATTAAAATGTGAATTGTCAACTAAATTATAATCAGCAGTACTATATACAAGGTCTAAAAAGCAAGACCAGTCCCATTGTTCACAAAATACTCCGGGCTCCAACTCCAGAAACCGATATGATACTTGTGTAGCATCAAGGAACAAATGTAGACCCTGAAAATAAACAACATTAATCATGTCATGACGATGATAAAATGACAAATTTCATATATTACTATATTAGGCTATTACCAGAGATTGCTTCTCAACAGTGCAAGTCAAAATTTTAATGCCAAATGATAACCACATAAAAATAGGGAAATAATGATTTCCTACTTAAAATAGCAGGTCAAAACATTGGCGGCAGGACATGTGTCAAACTGGAAAGTATAAAAAAATAAAACAGTAGACATTCCAGAAGCCCCATCAACCTAAAAGGCTAAACACATCAAACCAACAAAATAATTGCTATCTTAATAAAAATCAAAATTTAGCAACAATAGTTGCTAAATCCTAAGTACACAATCAAGATCAGATACGAGATTAGCAAGACTGCTTCCTAGTACATAAATGTGAGCAAATTGCTATAGAATTCCACTGGAAAACATCTCATTCGATGAAACATTAAGAAAATTACCGCTTACCAAAAGAATTCCCAAATTGTGCTCCTTGGATCGATGATAGCCCAACATATCTTCCCTTCCCCAGACCAACTACAAAAAGAAATAAATCCTTAGAATGGTATATATATAATAATTTGTTATCCTCGGATTGGTAAATAACATGCAAACTCCAGATTAGTAAACAACAGCGCCACAATGAGGAAAGTATAGTGCAGTTGAGATGATTGTGTTACCAGTGTTTTAGAGCTAAACAACTGAATTTCTGTTACTCAAATACCTTAAATATTTGTTTGAAGGAAAGCCTTAATTATATGATTATATTATCAAATAAACACCTCATTTTATAACTTTCAAGCATTTTTTAGGCGGCTATAACTTTCAACTTTAGCCAACTCGATTCGTATTAGATTAATCCTCCAGAACACAAGGCCTTGTAGGATATAGCACATAAATAGAACTCATTTTTTACCTGTAAATGTGTGATCAGCATCGTGAGAAGAGCATATGACCCAATTCCACCTGTATAGACCTACCAAAAAGGGTGAAATGATCATCAGAAATGTAGACGAACCCAAAAATTTTAAATAACTACTTTTTTATTATGGAATGAAGATATTACTTGTTTTTAGTCTAACTGTACCTCATTGAGCTCTCTTTGATGAAGGAAAACCTTCAGAATCATACACAAAAGTCTTAAAGCAGGCAACTTCTTGACAGCATCCTACAGTACAAATTGGAAAAGATAATTCCCTGAGTCTGAAGGAAAGGTAGATGATCCAGATTCCAAAGTATATATGATCATCTATCATAGATTAGCTTCAACAGAGTATAGAGTACAGACTGCCTTTCATAATTGGAGTAACTAATAATTCCTTTGAACAATTACCTTGATGAAGTCTGCTGCCTGCGGTCCACCATCAACATCAAAGCTGAAAAAGAAAAAAGGAAGGTGGGGCTAGCTGACGATGTCATCGCCGGCCTCCCGCTGCCGGGACTTGTTACCTTTCTTGGCTTCCTCCTCCGCGGCGCCTGATACGGCCGCCATGAGAAGGGCGCATACGGCCGCGGTGGCGGCGAGGGCAAGGAGGGGACTCATCTGCGGAGGCGGTGTCAGTGGCGTCTTGAGCAGGGCGAGGGCGACGGTGGCCGGGTGGAAGGAGCAGGAGAGAGGAGGGCGCCGCGATCGAGGAGTGGCGGAGAGCGTATCCGAGGGTGGGGGACGGGGTGGGAAGGAGGAGGCGGCAGCGCGGGGTAGGAAGGAGGAGGCGAGGGCAGATCGGAGGAGCGGGGAGGAGGCGGCGGCGCAGGGCGGGGGGAGGAGGAGGCGGCGGCGGATCGATCTCCTCGTCCCTGGCTGGAGCCCTGGCGGCGCGCGTCCTCGTCCCTGGCTGGATGGCTGGATGAGTGATGAGGTTTGGTCCCAGCAATCTGATCCGTTGGATCTGAGTGAGTAAGAGAAAGACAAGGTTAGATGGGATCTTGTCCCTTCATTTCAAACGTTGGTTGGGTTTGGTGGTAAATTTTTGGGTGTACTTAGGATAGCTAATGACTGTGTTGTACAATTTTCTGTGTGGCTTTAGGATTGTTTTTTAGCTGCATTATATGTGGTAGAGATAATGGAACGAGGTTCCGGCCTCTACACTCCGAAGAGGTGTACACAGCCAAGAAACAGGACATGCGACCGCTATATATAGTACTTGTCCCTATGATTAGTCACTACATTTGTCGGACAGATTAAATTGTGTTCACAATGGCCGGCGGACGACCATCAGACGACGGTACAAAGAACCAGGACAATGCTGACGACGAACCACGGGACAAACGAAGTAAGCGCTACGAACTTACCAGAAGAAATTGTGCGATTTGGTGTTTGCATGATTATAGAATCTGTGCTGCATTTCAATCACTATGTGCTAGATCAGAGCTCTTGCTTGTGGGTTATGACTTAAAAGCATAGGTCTAGTGTTGGTTTCCTGATGCGTGTTCACTCTGCCCGCAAGCTGTTCGGTAAATGTCTGACCCAAACAAGGTTGGTGTGTATGCACCATTTCTGACTTACAATTACTTGTGGTGGGAGTCACCATTATGCATGCAGTTGAGTCAGATTAGCAGCGATTCCTTTGGCAGGAAGGCGCGCTATTGATCACTCTGCAGTGATGCCCATACTGAACAAACAACAGTCATGCGACCTTTGTTCTTCGCATTTCCCAGTTTATACATACTGGTATACACTTGATTAGTTAAATATCACGCAAGTATGGCCGTCTTGACGAGAGGTAGATTAATAAAGATGGTTGTAAAATCAAGCAAATGGAATGATGAAGGTGTAAACTTTTGGAAGAACAAAGGTATGATGGGATCAAACATGTGGTACCATAGAGCAGGTGGACTCGAAGACGGTACAAACATATGGTATAAAAAGATGTATGAACAGAAGATGTTAACTAAACTACACAATGAAGTAGCTCTTAAGTGGAGGGTTCGGGTAGGCTAGCATGGACATTGACACGCACATGCGGTGATGGGCATGAGCCCTTGTGGTGGAGATACTTCCAAAGGTGGGATGAAAAACACAAAAAAAGTAAAAACAACAAACAGGTAGAGCCGATTCTGTGCGAGTTCTTAGAGCAGCACAGTGACTAGCGGATAAGAGTCAAAGTGAAAATTATTGAATTAAGGTGACTCATATCAGCCTTTTAGGATTTGAAAAGATATGCTATAAAGAGTTGTAGATGAATCCTTTTAGGATTAGAACTTCTACTACTATTTGGATTATGATTGCTACTCTATATTAAAGAATGGCCAAGATGGACTATATAAACTATGGGGTGATCATGGAAAGGAACCAAGCAACCAAACAGTTAAGCCTACTCATCCATAGCAGAGAGCATACAAGAGGATTAAAGGTTAGGATATTTTTTAGCACTAGATTTTTGTATAGGGTAAGGATTCGAAGATCCTAAAAGATTCGAGATGGTTGTGAGTGAGCGGCAATCTCTTATACTCCTTTGAGGTTGTGTTTAAAGAATTTGCGGTCGGCTTCATCAAATTTCTCTCTCGTTATGGCTGCTATAACATCATTATTTTGGTTCTTTCTACGAGATTTGTTTTTTTCTTTTTGATACCGTGTATGCTTGTACTGTATTTCATAAACTCTTATTCAGAGGCTACTACATATAAGAAATGATATTAGAGTGTAACATGTGCTGTTAATGCTTTAGAAATTTGAAAAGCCCCAAAAATTCAAAAGGATTTTTTTCCAAAATTTTTGCTTATTTTTTTGAGTGAAATCTGAAAACTTTCCCTTTTGGGAAAGTTTCCTCCGCCGCCGCTTTCCTTTTTCGGCAATCCGTTTTTCCCGTTTCTTTGGCGCCTTTCACCTCTCCCCGTTTACCCCTCCGGCTGGCGCCCCGCTCGTCTCCCGCTTTCTTCTTTTCCCGAGCGCCTCCCCGCTCCCCTTTCCTTTGGCGCCGCCTCCCTCCGTTCCCCTCTCAGCTGGCGGCCCAGCCCTTCCCTGCTTTCTCCCGCGCGCGTACGCCAGCGCCTGCACCTGCCCTCGCACCGCCTCTGCATCCGCCTCCGCACCCGCGGTCTTGCCCGTGCCCGCGCACCCCGCCGACCCCCGGTCCGAAAGAACCTCTGCCTCCCGCGCCCGTGCTGACTTCTCCGTCGTCGGGTCCCCGCTTGCCAGACCCACTCCCCGCTCCCTCCCTCTCGCCGGCGCCGCACTCCCTCCCCGCCTTCTCCCTCGCGTGCGCCCGAGCCCGAGCTACGCCCGCGCCGCCCCTGGCTTCTCGCGTGTGCGCTGCGCCTGCGCTCGCCCAGCACCGCCTCTCCGCGCCCGCGCCCCCGCGACCGCCTTGGTTCGATTTGGTGGACGCCTTTGCGCCACGTCGCCGCCTCTGCTTCAGCCCCACCGGCCAGTGGCCGCCTCCTCCCTTCTTCCGCAAGCCCCGTCGTCGCCCAGGTCGCCCGGTCACCTGCTCCCCCTCCCGTCGCCTCACCATTACACTCCCTGCAGGGCCGGACGTCATCCCATTGCGCGGAGGAGACCCGCCAACAACTCCTCTGTCCCCTGTTGACCCCGGCGCTGCGCCCGTTTGCTTCCTCTCCACGGGTCCCTCCCCATCCGCCGAGGTATAAAAACCCCTCTCCTCTTCCCTTCGCGCTCCCTTGCGCTCTAAGTCTCCCCACCACCCCCACTGACCTCCTGCCCCTCCAGAGCACCTCCACGCGCAGCCGATTGGGATCCCTCCGCTCCGAACGCCGCTTTTCCCCTCCCCTGAGCCGGTGAGCCGTCCACCCGGTCCTTCTAATCCCGACCGCCCCGTTTCGATTCCCTGTTACTCTAGCACCCTCAAAGCACCACAAAGCCATCCCCGAGCCCCACTCCCCATTAGCATTTCCGTGGAGCTCTCCCACCATACGCCGCCACCGGCCGAGAGCCCCTCCCGTGGCCAGCCCCAACCGGAGCTCCCCAGCTTGGGCAAGCCGCACCACCGTGATCCTCATACCCCCGAGATGCTCAAACCGCTTCCCACTTCGCCAAGGAGTCGCCGGAGAGACCGGGAGCCGCCGTGGAGGCCGCCACCTTCTCTCCTGCCTCCGGCCGCCACCACCCATGCTCCCGTTTCCCCAAGGCCCCAAATGGAACCACCTCACCGAGGGCTTCCCGTTGGTGCCCTCCACCTCCGCCAAGGACCCTCGCCGTCGCCGGGGACTGGAGGTACTCGCGCCTCTGTTCTTCTCGGGTGCGAGCAGCGGGGGGGTTGAAGACGATACCCCCCCCCCCCCCCCCCCGGCGTGGACGCATCTCCGTCGTCCGCACCACCGTTGTCGTCTGGTCTCAGCCGTCGGATGGCCTTGCCCTGTGGCCGTCCGATCCCACTAAAGATCTTCCACCGCGACCGCCCGATTCGGATCTCCCTCCGCAGACGTTCGATTCCGCCCCGCTCCGATCCAAACCACCCACTCCCTCGCCATCCTTGCCGTCCGCGCCAGCCACGCGTCGTCCATCCTCTCCGGGCGCGCGCGCAGATGGGCCGCGCCTCGGCCTGCCAGGCCGCGCCGCGCGTGGGCCGCGCCGGCCGTTCGGCCGTGTGGGCCGTCCCCTCGCCCGGGCCGCACAGTAACCCGGCCGGCTTTCTACTGTTCATCCGATTTTCTATCAATTTATCAATTTCCAAAATCCAGAAAAATCCAAATAAATCCTAGAAAATCACAGAAAATCCCAAAAATTCCCAAATTTCACCACTTTGCTCCAAATGATATTCCAGACCCATTGGTGATCTCCATTTCCACAAATTCCTCCCAGATAAATTCCTAAAATTCCATTTGAAGGATTTATGCATTTTACTCCTTTTTAAATAGATTATTTTTCCTCGCTTGATTAGTCTCAAGCTGGATTTATGTTATTTTCAGTGTTTGCGCTAGTGTCGGAGATTCCGGAAGCTCAAGTGCAGTCGCAGGATCCAGAAGCTTCTACGTTTGAGCAAACTGAGACCATCCGGATTCACGGCAAGTCACAAGTCCTTGACCATGTTGGAATCCCATGCCTTTTAAATTATGCTATTATGTTATTTGCATTGAGCTAATTCCGAAATGTTAATTTAAAATAAAATAAAATGTTTAGAATGACATGTTATGTAGATAAACCTACCACCGACAAATGCCATGTTAAACTTGTAGCCATGCCTTTGTAACCCTAGAAATAATTATCTGTTAATCTAGATAATTGTAGGTTATTATTATCATGCAAAGTCTTACACTAATAAGGCTGTGGCTGTGGAGCCAATAGAATTTGGAAAACCCGACTCTAAGGTAGGGTGGTATGGGACACCGTATCTTAGAGCGGAGAGTGCCGGCGTGCACAAGGTAGGGTAAAGGGGAGTGGAAACCGCAAGACGGTCCTCGCCAATCTTTTACCCTAGGTTTGGAGAAGGGTAAGGGTGAGTGGGAAACCGCGGGACGGTCTACGCCCACCGCTTACCTCAGTTTGGGTCGCGGGCCTGGCGAGGTTGCGGACCATGTGAAAATATAAGGACTAAAACCCTTACGCTGAGCAAATGTCACAGTGATCGCTCAACCACAGGAGTTGACTTGTCAACACTTGTCTAGTAGCTGCTCAACTCGATTGAAACTCTACAGGAGGTTTAGCAGTGAGGTTAGGTGAGCCGCGTTATGGGTGCCTAACAACGGTAGAGTTCACTCGAAGCGGACACTGTTTTCTCTTGTGTGGGTGTGTGTGTGTGTGTGTGTGGGATCCAGACCCGAGTGAATTCTACCGGGTAGAGCCTATATAAAGAGTTGAGCAGTGAAACGACCTGGCTTCCTTAACTCAGTCATGAGGGTTAAGGGATCGTGTGGGTAAAGCTGAGCAAACTCTGCAGAGTCAAATAAATGGTATTCGAATACGCCGTGCTCCCGGTTATTGGAGCTGTGTCACTTGGGTGATTCCAGCCGCGAAGCTTAAGTAGTTTTGTACATACTTTAACTTGGTTAAGTTGGTTAATGAACTCTTCGTGAAAACCCCTAAGATCTTGAGAAGTAGTTTTGGGCCGTTTTATCAAAATGTTTGCAAATAAAACTGCACCCACTCAAAAGTAATAAACCAAGTATACTCCCTTCCTTTGTTGATCCATGCAAGTAGTAAGTTAGGGTTTCCCTTGTGATTTGCTGAGTACGGGGTCGGAGTACTCAGGCTTGCTAAATGCCACAGATACCAGAAGGAAAAGAAGGCAATTCAAGATTTCGTGTTGGAAAGGTCTTCCCGTCGAGGACCCATGGCTTTAGGTCTTCGCCGCGCTCAAGCGGATTCTGGAGTTTTTGTGATGTAAGTATACTTTGGGCTTGCACGCCCCGCTGTCGAAAAAGGGATGCTAATCCATATGTAAAATATATGCTGGACTTTTGTTGTAAGCATGCAATGGTATACTCTTGCGCGACACTTCATAACTGTTCATGCGTGAATAGTTGCGAGGTGCCGTGTCCGTACGCGCCCCTGGAAACGGGGGCGTTACAAAATTTTTGTAATCATGTTTGATTGGTATGCCATTGAAAAAGGGATCCTGATTCACCCGACGTCTATTTCTTAGAGGGCTATAGGTTGCCCGCATAGTGCTCAGCCTAGCTCATGGATGCAGCATCTCTCTTTTTCATGTTGAGCGTACGAGTGAGCTAGACCCAGCTAATGACATGATTATTATCAAGTGGTTAGCATGCATTAAGGTTCTTTAGCATAAATGTACAGCCCTACTATACTAAAAGGAGGTGTGTATCAAGAGCAAACGAGACTTCACAATGCTCCTATTTTACCGTTTCTAAAATCAAAGAATTTCAACCAAATGCCACTCCGTCGTTTTGCTCTGTAGAGCATTCCGTCCAGCATCATCCTAGCCAAGGTCTGGCAAGATGGATGCATAAGATGCAATGGGATCAGTGGTGTTGGCGACGACACAGGTTTTCTGGCGGGGTGCACATCAGCACATGCACACGACCGGTACGGGTGGCAGCAGTGACGCGGTTGGTTGGTAGGAGGACGTACGAGGCAGTGTGCGACGGTGGACCCGGTATCCACTCTAATTGTGGTTTAAAATTTTTATTACGATTTTTTTGGACTTGGACTCGTGACTTGTATAGTTGTGTGCCTTAAGTTAATTTCACTAGCCACATGTTCCCACCATCTAAAAAACCTTTTATTTTGACAAATAATATTTTTGAATATTTTATGTTCAATATGCATACATGCCTCGAAGTTTCATCGATTCCTCATTGATATGGGAATTATTTAGTTTTTTGGTCAATTAGCGTCACGTTTTTGCAAATCTGGCTCTTGTGCTAATTTTTTTTGCATATCTAGTCTTCTCCCGGAGTGCGGAAGAGCGGCGAGCAAAGCGTGCCCCTCTCGTGCCCCCAGAGCGTGGAATGTGCCTCTCGTGCCACCGGGCTGCGGAACACGTGTGCACGTACCAGTTTTTATTCAGCCACACGTGCGCGCGTTCATTTCTAGTCTGCATGCATGTGCGTTCCACGGCCCGGTGGCTCGAGAGGCACGTTCCACACTCCAGGGGCATGGGAGGAGCTTGCATCGCACCCTGCTTCTTCCGCACTTTGAGAGAGATATAGATATGCAAAAAAATTTGCATGGAAGCCAGATTTGCAAAAATATGGTGCTAGGGGGCCAAACCAAATAATTCGTTGTTACCCACTGTTAGTCCGAAGCATGGATGCGTGATGAACATCTTATTTCTATACCTCTTTGCGTTCCATGTTTCTTCTAGTTGGAAATTTTTAGTCCTCAAAGCTAAGGAAATATGTTCTACCCAACTGGTTCTTATTATGACACACAGATAAAAAATATAATGCTCCCTCAGTCCTCTAATATAAGTAAAATTCATTGTACATATAGACACAAGAATACTCTCTCCCATGTACAAATCTCCTTTATTATCCCCAATAACTATCAAACCAACCAAAGCACGATACTCCCAATAGTATAAGTAAAGTTCATCCTACACATAAACCAAAAAACCCCTCTCACATATGAATCCCCTTTATTGTCCTCAACAACCACCAAACAAACCAAAACAATGTATAAATCTCCTTTATTGTCCTCAACAACCACCAAACAAACCAAAACAATGTATAAATCTCCTTTATTGTCCTCAACAACCACTAAACTACAATACTTTTCTCTCTCCTGTAATATAAGTAAAGTTTATCATGCACATGGACCAAGGAGATATTGAATTTAATAAAAAATTAATATCATTAGACTATGTAATATATCTCTATTAAATGACATAATATAACTATTTATTTATTTTTCAGCATTAAAGCATGAATATATAATAAAAATATTGCAATAACTACCCATTTAATATCTGCAATAAAGTTATACTATAAAACACGTCTCCCAACAATAAAGATTTGTTGTGGAACAGAGGTAGTGGAAAAGTGACCGCTTTCCCACCTCTTCTTCTCCCCTTGCAGTTTCCTTCCCCCAAAGCGGCAGAGCAAGAATCCTTAGTCCGTTTCCCAATTTAAAGATTATGTTCCAACACCTACCAGCTCTTGCAGCAGTGCGATCGGCTGGGACTTGGGAGAGCTCTATGAACATTTGCCAGGGAACAACAGGTGATTTGTTTTTTTGCTTTCTTGATTTCTGATGAACATTTGGCACATCTGGGGTTTTGCAATCTTTAGGAATCTGAGCTTGCAGTATCTATGTCGCAGTTGAGAGCCGTACTGTGTAAATGGTGAAGATCCTTGGCAACAAACAAGGGTCGTTGCTGTGTTACCAAGTACTAGCTCTACTAAGCCCCATTCCACTCGAGGCAACAAATTGATTGAGAAGTTGCGGCTCGTGCAAGAACAGAGCAAGGGATGGATGGAATCATGGTGAGCGCTGCCACGGGGGTGATGAACTCCCTCCTCGACAAGCTCACCACGCTGCTGGGTGAGGAGTACAAGCTGCAGAAGGGCATGAAGTGCGACATCACCTTCCTGAAGGACGAGCTGAGCAGCATGAACGCTCTGTTACAGAAGTTGGCTGAGAAGGAGGAGCTTGACCCGCAGATGAAGGAATGGAGGAACCAGGTGAGAGAGATGGCCTATGACATCGAGGATTGCATCGATGACTACATGCGCAGGCTCCACAACGAGCCGAACAAAGTAGGTGGCATCAAGGGCTTCATCCTCGAGAGCATCAATAGATTGAAAAATCTGGGAGATCACCATGGGATTTCTGACCAAATTGAAGAACTAAAAGTCCGCATCACCGAGACAAACAAACGACGGGAGAGGTACAAGGTTGATGAAGTGGTCAGTGCTGGTAGTGCCAATGTGGTACCCATCGACCCTCGGGTGCATGTCCTCTATGAAGAGGCCACTAATCTTGTTGGAATTGATGGTCCAAGGGATAAACTTATCAAGTTAATGGTTGATGATAGGGAGATGCAGTTGAAGGTGGTGTCCATTGTTGGGCTTGGAGGATTAGGAAAGACCACTCTTGCTAACCAGGTGTACCAAAACCTTAGCGGCCACTTTGAACATCGGGCTTTTGTGTCAATGTCCAGAATTCCTGATATGACAAAAATATTACAGACTATACTCTTTCAGATTAAGAAGCAAGAGTGCGATGACATCAAATCATGGGATGAGGCACGGCTCATCAATGAACTCAGGCAATTCCTTGAAGATAAGAGGTACCTATAGCTGAAGATAACCTAATCAAAAATTAAAATTTCTTAATTAACTATCTTGAAATTATCTACATAGATTCATGTTTCATCAATGTTCATATTTATTAGTACAGAGATAGGTTTGATCTGCTAGCTACAAGAATTGCTTTTCACAATTATTTTTATTTTGAATATTAAACCTGCTGAAGATAATGGCCTAGGCCAATTGGATCCTAACCCTCTTTCATTCGACAGGTACTTTGTTGTAATTGATGACATATGGGATGCTCGAGCATGGAGGAACATCAAATGTGCTTTACCTGATAGCAATTGTAGTAGTAGAATAATGACAACAACAAGAATTATTAGTATTGCCCAGTCATGCTGCCTCCATAGCCATGATCATGTGCACGAAATAAGTCCGCTCAGCAAAGCTGATTCTGAAGGTTTATTTTTCAAAAGAACTTTTAAATCTGAAGATGGATGTCCTCCTCAGCTTAAAGATGTTTCCATTGAGATCGTGAGAAGGTGCGGTGGTCTACCATTGGCAATCATTACTATGGCCAGTTTATTGAGTAATAGATCATACAGAAGAGAAGAGTGGATGACTGTTCGGGATTCTATTGGTTTAGGACTTGAGAAACATCATAGTGTGGAAGACATGAACATGATATTATCTTTGAGTTATGTTGATCTTCCTTACTATCTAAGGACTTGTTTGTTGTACCTTAGCATTTTTCCAGAGGACTATGTGATTAAAAGGGGCCGATTAATAAAGAGGTGGATAGCGGAAGGATTCATCAAAGCTGCAGGTGGGATAACTTTAGAGGAAGAAGGAGAATGCTATTTTAATGAACTTATAAACAGAAGTATGATCCAACCAGTTGGCATCAAGTACAATGGTCAAGTGAGGGCATGCCGAGTCCATGATATGATTCTTGATCTTATTATATATAAGGCGAAGGAAGAAAACTTTGTCACTTTGATCAACCAAAAGGATGTAAGGGTACCCGAATGTAAGGTTCGCCGACTCTCGCTCGACTATTGTTACCAAAAATGCACTACAGTATCATCAATGGATAAGTTTTTTGAGGAGAAATCATCCATGGTTATTTCTCAAACTCGATCCCTTAATATCTTTGGATACTCTCAGCAGATACCTCTTCTTTCGAACTTCAGAGCTCTAAGAGTGATTGACATAGAAGGCCTATTAACCGGGGATTATCTGATGAATATTGGAGAATTACTACAATTGAGATACCTACGACTTTCAGCAGGATCTATTACAGAGCTTCCGGAAAAGATTGGGCAGCTACAATTGTTGGAGACATTGGATGTAAAAGAAACCGATATAAGAGAACTGCCAGCAAGAATTGTTCAGTTGCAAAAGTTGAAACATTTACTTGTTCGTGATGTAAAGTTGCCTGCCGGAATTGGCAACATGCGATCTCTCGAGAAACTGTCACAATTACGTGTTGATGATAGTTGTTCATTTACTTCTTTGCTGGAGTTGGGCAGTTTAACCAATCTGAGATTTCTTGGTCTGTTTTGGCGCATCAGTAATTCCCACAGTGATAAAAGAATATACACAGACAATTTGGTCTCGTCCCTGTGCAAAATTGGCAGATCCAACCTTCGCTTTTTAAGTGTTCGTAGTGAATATGATGGCGGTTCCTGTGAATTTACATTTGATTCTTGGTCCCCACCTCCTCAACGCCTTCAGGAATTGACCTTGTACCCAAACTGCTATGTCTGCAAAATTCCAAGGTGGATGGCCTCACTGGCTAACCTCGCCTACATAGAAATTGAGATTAATCCAGTGGAACAGGAGGCTCTTGACATCTTTGGAAGATTGCCTGCCCTGCTATTTCTTGAGTTGTCCACAAAAAGGATGGTTCCCAGAGGACTTACAATTGGCAGAGGTATGTTCCATTGTCTAAAGGTGTTCCACTTGTACTGTCAGGATATTGAGACAGGGCTGATGTTCGAAGCTGGAGCTATGCTGAACATTGAAAGGCTTGGACTTCCGTTCAGAGCACACAGAGCACAATCTACATGTGGCGCTTATGATCTCAGCATTCACCACCTGTCTACTCTGCAACATCTCAATGTCAGGATTAGTTGCAAGGGAGCAGATGCAGCGGGGGTGGCAGCGTTGGAGGCAGCCATTAGGGATGCAGCCAGTCTGCTTCCCAACCATCCCTTACCATATTTCAGTAGATATTATGAGAACGAGATGGTATATGATAACAGGGAGGAGCAGAGCAAAGAGCAGGCTCCGTTGTACGCATGTATGCCTGATCATTATCAATATTTTGTTCAAGGAAATCTTGGTGATATGGAGTGTCATCGTCTAGAATCCAGTTGCACCATCTGCTAATGGGCCCAATGCTGCTTCGTATCACATCCTCCTCAAAGTACTGAAGCATGCCACTATCACCTGATTATTTACTGCATTAGAATGAGTAGCAAATTTCCTAGCCAGACTTCATTATTGGGGAATTCGCTTATGAATTATCATTCTTGCAACCATGTTGGGCCTATGGGTACTCATCCTTGTTTTATCCTGTAGTACTTTAATATATGCCATGTGATGTCTATCTAATTCCAAAATGCCAAATTTTCAGTCAAACGCTTTTCTACCATGTTTGAAGCTGCAATAGTTTACTGAAACTATTTGTTTTTGTATTTTGGGAACCTGCAAACTGGTACTTATAACTGACAAGAAGTAAACATGTGTATCTTTGTGTGCAACGGTCTGTTGTTACATGCATAAGTTACAGTACGAAACTAACAACGCTGTTTGCTAATTTACTTACATGAAGTCATGGGATAGCAGTACTAGATTTGCCCCGACTTCTGGCTCTTATATTGTATCTCCATCACTTGCAGAATCAGATTACAGTGCTGATGTGAATTAAGTTTGAAAGGTGCTTTAACCTTGAGACCCCGACCAGTACTACAATGTAATATCCGAGGACTGAAAGTTATTGAATTGTCAGTTCAGTTCCAGTACATTACTGTACGGATTTCATTTTGTTCCTGCAAGTCGAGTGGGAGAAGATAGTAATGAAAAAAAATAGTAGTCCTGCTATATATTGTGTGGAGTTGAAATCTGTAGTGGCTCTATTAGTATGGAACCTCGAGTGCATAATTTAGGAGGCTTGTATATCCTCAAAATCTTATTTGATGTAATGGTAATTAACATATCGATAACTTCAATTATAGTATGTTTGTGCATTATTACCAAGGATTGTTTTCACTTGCATTGATAAATAAAACATCGATAAGGGATCCGAAGGTACTCTTGGTCAGTTAAAGTACAGTAACTGATTGGACAGTCAGATGTGTTTTCAGTATTTTGTTCCTGCAATCGAGTTGGAGAAGACAATAAAGAACAAGAAACAACCTGGAGTCCCATATACAGGTAGGGTGGGCACTTACCAGGCTTCGATCTAGCGAGCCGTGAGCACCCCGGGGAATCCGGCCTCCCCTGCCATGGATGCACTGTGCCTCTGTCCGGGCGGCTGGTTGGAGGAGGACGGAGGTTGAAGACGACGAGCAGTGGCGGATCTTGGGCATGGTCGCCTGGATGCGCCACGCCGCCACTGGGAGCAACACCAATGGCCTCCGGCCCAATGACCAATGTGATGCTCTACGTTTCCATGAGAGGTGACCCAAGCCCAATGACCGAATATCTGTGCGTTAGCCTTTGTTTCATCCTTCCAGTCAATCGTATGTTTGCATCCCACATTTCTTCAGGCCACAACCAAGCCCAGAAAGTGCTCCCGTTTGTTTTTTTTTTCATAGGCTGGGATTGGAATTAGCGTAAGAATATTTATTGTTTCAAGATTTTAAAATTTCTCATGCAAAAATTGTAATTTTTTAGGTCATTCAGAAGCATCTTTATGTATGGTTTGTGAAGTTAACGAGACAATTGAAGCTTATGAATTTGATTTTGGGCATCTAATTGAATTGGCATTGATATTATCAGTGTCAACGACAACAATTGAGAGAGCATTTTTAGCAATAAATATTATTTATTTTTTGATAAATGGTTAAATAATTTAATGGTGTACTACATCGAGTGTGAGATATTTAAAACAATTTATGATAACATAATTACCTGATGGTTTCAAGGTTTCAAATCTTGAAGAATGAACTTGCTTCGTAGTCGTAGATTAGTATCTTAGCGGTATGTTTTGATTCTTTTTCAATATTAATTTTTTGTACGATATATGATTGTGACGCTAGTCAACGTTTTTTTTATCTTACAGAGTATTATTTTGGTGTGAATTATACTTTTATCATCGCAAAATATCTACATAGGCAAAATATCTGTGTATTGGACTTCAAAATTTCTTTTGGTTTAAAACTAGTGTGATTGTCAATTTCTTCCGTACATATTGACTTGTCTATGATATGTTAGCTATGGTCAGTCTTGCTTAGGCTAGATTTTTTTTTCTAGCTCCATCCCTGCCTATATATGTATTGTTGAAATCTCTAGTGTCTCTATGCAAAACAATGCTTAATTTATTACTCTGTCGAATGGAGTGATGGAACGGCATGGGGTCTTCCTCTTGTTACTGACCACATTGTTGTCATGCCCAACCATGCACCTTTATATGAAAATTTTAGGGATCAACCAGTGGCGGATCCAGGAAATTTTTTTGGAGGGGCTGAAGTACCTTCAGCTCGACCTCAGCCCCTTCTACATTATACATCCATGGCTAAAAATTTAGGGGGGGCTCCAAGGGTCCGGTAACGATAGGGGGGCTCGAGCCCCCCCCCCCCCGCGCCCCACCACTGGATCCGCCGCTGGGGTCAGCCAACCATGCACCTTTATATGAAAATTTTAGGAGGCCCCTAAAATTTCCAAGCTTTTAAGCCTCCAAGCCAATCCATCTTTGAATTTGTAAATAAACTATTTTTTTATTTAATTTGCAGAAATATGCCTCGAATTAATTCTTCTGTAGAAATAACCCACAGTTGCGCTACGGATGCGCGACTAGATCCAGTTGCAGCGCGGTAACACAAAATTGTTAACGTGGCAGGTAACCTGCGGTACAATCGCTGGGTCGTGAAGCATCTGAAGCTTAGTCGTGCTTCGATGGTGCGACTAGGGTTTATCAAAAAAACAGAGGTGCGACTGTGTTGTGGACTTTTTTTTTGAAATAATATCTTTCTGCCACTAACTCTATTTGTATGGTATATTATTTTGTGAAGCCTAATGGCAAAAATTAGACTAATTTATCGCATCCCAACTGTTGTGGCTATGGACCGATCTAAAGTAAGCTGGCTTGTCTCTCTTTTTTGCCAAAGTTGTATATATACATGGCCATAAGAGCAAGTACAATAGTATAGCCAACTAGTAGCTATAACACTTGTCCATTTCATCTATAGCCTTCAAAAAAATAGTTCATACAATAAGGTAGCTATTACAATAACTATTTGGCCCCACGTGTAAGAGAGTGAAATGCATATTTTTACGTGCTATAGCTAGCTGTAATTTAGTAGCCAACTTCCTTCTCTCTCTTCCTTTCTCTCTCTGCCACGTAAGATTTGGTTGATATTATATTTGCTATAGCCTGCTGACTAAGCCTTAGGGCATCTCCAATGGTTATAGCTAGCAACTAACTATAAGACTTCCACATCATCTATATAGTACACACTAAAGCTAGCATTCTAAAGAACTATCTATAAGGATAGCTATTTGATGCTTACATGCACACACAGAATTTATAGAGGCTGCCTCGTTTGGCGTTATAGACTAGTGCTTAGGGCGTCCGCAATGGTAATAGCTAGTACTAGCTATATAGTCAGCTGACGTGGAGGTGAGAGACAAAAGCAAAGACTATTTTATACTGTTGGACCCACATGCTCCTCTCTCATGTTCTTGGACTACGTGAAATAGATCAGCTATTTGCTTGTCGCTAGTGACTACTCTCTCTCCTACTTTTTTCTTGCCACATCAGATCTAGCTAACTAAATAGCCAGCTGTTGGAGACGCCCTTAAGGAAGAGCTGGCTCGATTTTTTTTTGCATACTCTCTTTCCTCCACATAGGATATATGCTGATGTGTACATACATATAGCTAGCTGACTCAGACCATTGGAGATGCCCTACCTGCTCTAAGGTCTGATTACAATAATATCTCCATGATGACCTATTATGCTAGAGATGTAGGTGTCTTTTTATATGTCTTATTTGGCCTCTTGATGTAGTAGGCCAAATATATGTAGGTTAGGGCCACCCCTACAACACCAACCGATATACAATCTGTCACATCCAAGCAAGCCTATTAGCATGAACCTGCTATCTCATCAATATCATTCAGAGTAATGCGTTATATATCGATAACTCAGCACAACCCTTTTCACAACTCTAAATACTTATGATCTATCTCCAAATTCTGAACACTGCCTAACAAACTCAACCATCTTCACTGGTCGACCAGGTTTACACATTGAGCCAAACTAATATGCCATGAATAACCAACATGACACAAATTTGTTTCACCCCAGCATAGAACCCAAATTTGTTGATATCTATAAGATATAGTATGCCATTTTTTAGAGGCAATGTGCCATAGATTAGCAAAAGGCAAGATGTATGTAAGATTGCCATGTTGGCAGCATCTTTAGCAACCCAGCATTACAGGAATTTTTCAGCTTCTAAAATTTGTTTTTTGGCTTTTCTACAATAACTAGTTTTTAAACAAGTGTCTTTTCAAGATAGGTCTATAAGTCGATTGTAGTATACACTGTAGCGACTTCATTTATATCGGCTAAAATTACACATAAGTTTTTCTTACTCCATACTCTCTCACAAACAGCCTAAAAGTCATAAGTCGCAGCCAAAAGTCATAAACCGAAACTAAAAAGAACAGGCCCTGTGACTGGTGGCTTTTGACTTCGGCTGTGAATAGTAACAGTTGATAGAGAAACTGTGAGAGAGCACATAGTAAGAGAAATCGCCATGGGGATTTGACCGAAAAGACACTCTGTTTGAAATATAGTTACTGTAGAAAATATTTTACTATAGAAAAGCCAAAAGTTGAAGCAAAAAAAAAAAGAGCCCATATTCCTCTAGTTACTGTGCTCGATAATATGGTTGGTCACTAGAGTGGCTTGTTGTAGGCCTGGGAGGCATCAGGATCACTCGTGCAACAATGTGTACTTTTTCCAGTAGCAAGTGACTCTCTTATCCGAAATGAACAGGGCGATCAAGTTTTGGCGGCAGCAGGGAAATTGTAGTTTCTACACAACGCGCAGCAGGGTGAGGCTCTAGCGGGTGCACGAGACCTACGCTTTGGTCTGTACAACTTCAAACAAGAACAGGGTCGGTTTGACCGAGACAAGTAAAAACAGGGTCCAACCGGTAAGTAGAATAGACTGCAAAGTACAAATACAAAAAGAACGCATGATAGGACCTTGAGCTCAATCACTAGGTCACGCGGGTGTCCTGCCATAACTTTTAAAATGGTGGGATTAATATACGCGTATTTTCAGTTTTTCACTACCAACTGAGCCTTGCACATCTTAGGGTCTGTTTGAGAGAGCTTCACCAGCTCCAGATCCACCTAGACCCACCAGATTCACCTGGATCCACCGTGGAGCAGCTCCATCGGGATCTGGGATTCGTCAAAGTGTTTGGTACAGCTCCACCTCCCTCTCTATCTCACTTCCACCTGGGCCCCACGCGTCAGGGGGCAAAGTGAAAAAAAGGATCCACGGGCTTCCTTCTTCTTCCTCCGGCTCGGACGCGAGGAAAAAAAAGAATCCACGAGCGTGCGAGGGTGCGGCCCCGGCCGGCGCAGGCGCGGCAAGACGCAGCGCAGGACGCGGCGGGACGAAGTGAGCGCGGTGGCGGGTTGTCGGGGCTGGCTCCCGCGAGGCGGCGCCGTCGGGCGAGGCGCACGGCGGCAGCCATGGCCACGGCCGGGCCAGGCGAGGCGCACGGCGGCAGCCATGGCCACGGCCGGGCCAGGCGAGGTGCATAGCGGCAGCCATGGCCTCGGCCGGGCGTGGGCGCGGCCATGGCAGGGGCCCATCTCGTGGCGGTGGCATGCGGCGAGGGCTAGCCGGCCATGGTGTGGGCGGCGGCGGAGAAGCGGCGCGCGGCGAGGGAAGGCTCTGGTCGGCGACGGGAAGAAGAAAGAAAAAATTAGAACGAACCGATATCTTGTGTAACCAGTGGCAGTGGGTAATTTTCCCCAACTCCACCAACTTGAGTTTGGTGGAGCACCCCTTGAGGTGCTCCACCAATTTGGTGGATCTGGAGCCAGATCCATGGTTTTGGTGAAGCAGATCCACGGTGGAGCTGCTGGAGCTAGAACTGTTTGGCTAGCAAAATTGAATCCGGATCTATTTTTCGTGGATCTGGAGCTGGTGGAGCTCTCCCAAACAGGCCCTTAACCAACACTTGCAAGCAATCCAGTAATTAGGTAAGCTTGCTGCATTCTACACCAAACAAACTCTAAACATATGAAGCAGCATGCTAGCCTGATAGTGTTAGTTTTATTAACGGAAAAGTGCCCCGTGTAATTTATTGAATTAATTGTCATTATTATTATAAAAAACCGAGTTGGTGATTATACGTCCATTCTCTTTCAATCGCTCTATTCTCTTAACTTATCACCATTCTTCACTTTTCAACCGACCAAAGCAACTCTCTTCTATAGTACGATTCTCTATATATTCAATGAGTTCCGTTGCAACGTACAGATATGTAACTAGTAATTATAAAAGATCTAGTATGATGATTGCTAGATTTAAAGTATTAGAATTATTGGGTTTTAAATCTTTCTTGTCTTCCTTTGCATGATGTATGTGTTAAATAAATAATTTGCTATCTTTAATTATATTGCATGCAAGGTGTTAATCCTTGATAGCGGTTGGCACATAAATGCATGGCACATGCAATTAGCTGCATATAGGTGATTAGAGCATCTGCAATGGGTCTATAGCAGCTCTCTACAAGAGAGTCCATGTCATCAACTGTCCTACGTGGAAGATATTAAATGAAGAAAGAGAACGCAGCTCTCTACAGCTCTAGAGATAGTCTATAGCGCCAAACGAGGCAGCCTCCATAAATTCTGTGTGTGCATGTAAACATCAAATAGCTATCCTTATAGATAGTTCTTTAGAATGCTAACTTTAGTGTGTACTATATAGATGATGTGGAAGTTTTATAGTTAGTTGCTAGTTATAACCATTGGAGATGCCCTTAGTGTGTGCTGGTTGCACTCATAGGGGCGCATAAAAAGGTACGGCTGCCTGTGCAAAAAGGAGCGGCTGCATGCACGCCTGTTCACATGCACGCGTTGCCGAACGCATTAGCCGGCACTTGTTCATTGGCTATAAGGGCATCTTCAATGGTTATAGCTAGCAACTAACTATAAGACTTTCACACCATTTATATAGTACACACTATATAAAGAACTATCTATAAGGATAGCTATTTGATGCTTACATACACACACAACATTTATAGAGGCTGCCTCGTTTTGCGTTATAGACTGTGCTTAAAGAAGAGCTGGCTCGGTTTTTTTTGCATACTCTCTTTCCTCCACATAGGATATATGCTGATGTGTACATGCATATAGCTAGCTGACTCAGACCATTGGAGATGCCCTAAGGATATGTACAATACAATATACTTATATATAAATGTTTAAAAAGAGAATATAGCCACATCATCAAGTACTCAGGCAAAAGTTATTTCCTTCAATGCAAACATCTCTTCCATGAATGTTTAGATGCTATATTATCTATTAATTAGATTCAGTTATACACATAAGCAGCTGCTAAGCACCGATGCTTATTTAAGCATTGATACTTTAAAATAAGCACCTTATCTATCCTATGTGGTAAGAAAAAACAATTTTTCCTTGCTAAGCATCTCTCTAAGCATCTGCATTGTACATGCTCTAAAAGGAAGGCTGCTTTGTTATTTGAAGTAGCAGCGCATGGATCTAAACAGCCAAAGGATAATACGTGTGCACACATACAATTGAGAGGGCTAATTCTTTGATCATCAAAAGAATACTGAAAAGAAAAGTGTTGTGGCTACAGACCAAACAGAGAGAGAGATGGTAGTGGAGAGTGATGAGGATAAGTGTAATGGCCTGGGTCCTCCCCATGGCTTACTCATATATATATATATATACACATGAGGAGTGCTTTTACAGTTATACCCTTACATCTGATTATCCCCTCTGGGGGCAGCTATGTCATTACACATGGCCTATTCTGGGCCTTATAATCTCCTACCAGGCCTGCTGGGTTTAGGTGGGGGCCACCCCTACGACAGGAGCCTCTCATGGTGAAGGGCTTCACAGGGCCGAAGCCATGTCGTCGAGTCCTTTGGCCCCCTCTGTCCCCTGCGACCTGTGAATTCCTCCAAGCTTGTGGTTGGGGAGCCTGAAGTCTGGGATGGTGGTAGCGGAGGGTGGCGCCAAGTCAAAGTAGACGCGCGCGCTCCGTCCCCTACCCTTCGAACGGGTGGCAGCGAAGCTGGCGCCTAGTCAAAGTAGACGCGCGCGCTCCGTCCCCTACCCTTCGAACGGGTGGCAGCGAAGCTGGCGCCTAGTCGAAGTAGACGCGCGCGCGCTCCGTCCCCTACCCTTCGAACGGGTGGCAGCGAAGCTGGCGCCTAGTCGAAGTAGACGCGCGCGCTCCGTCCCCTACCCTTCGAACGGGTGGCAGCGATGCTGGCGCCTAGTCGAAGTAGACGCGCGCGCTCCGTCCCCTACCCTTCGAACGGGTGGCAGCGAAGCTGGCGCCTAGTCGAAGTAGACGCGCGCGCTCCGTCCCCTACCCTTCGAACGGGTGGCAGCGAAGCTGGCGCCCAAGTCGAAGTAGACGCGCGCGCTCCGTCCCCTACCCTTCGAACGGGTGGCAGCGAAGCTGGCGCCTAGTCGAAGTAGACGCGCGCGCTCCGTCCCCTACCCTTCGAACGGGTGGCAGCGAAGCTGGCGCCCAAGTCGAAGTAGACGCGCGCGCTCCGTCCCCTACCCTTCGAACGGGTGGCAGCGAAGCTGGCGCCTAGTCGAAGTAGACGCGTGCGCTCCGTCCCCTACCCTTCGAACGGGTGGCAGCGAAGCTGGCGCCCAAGTCAAAGTAGACGCGCGCGCTCCGTCCCCTACCCTTCGAACGGGCGCCGGTATGGTTGCGCTCCGGGGCTGTTGTGACCTTGTAGTCTCGTAGTGCGCTTTTAATGGCGGCTGGAATTACGCCGACGCCTGGCCTGGCAGAAGTCAGGCTGTCGCGTCGTGCAGTCTGCCATGCTGCAGGTGGGGCACGTGGCGACTCACGACTGGTGCGTCGTGGGATGTGAGCGGTTCCGTGACCGCGGCCGTTCGCCTCATCCCCCGAGAAGTTGGACGCGTGTTGAAGATGTAGGGGCGTTGTGCGCTGCTTGGCCACCTACCAGGCGCGGCCCTCTAGGTCCCGGCGGTTCTTCTTTCCAAATCTTGGACAGCCGAATCACTGGGAATTTGATCCGTCTGTGCGTTGAGCCACAAGGCAGGCGAGCGGCCTTTATAAGGTGCTAGTGTTAAGGTGGAGGCACCCTTTCTTGTTTTGCTTTTTGATCTGCCGCTTCGCTTGCGCCCGTGCTAATTGTCACGCCAGTTGCTCCTTTGCATGCTTCTTCTTCTTCCCTTGTCGCGAAGAGCGATGGCTAGCCATGACGACACCACCTACCACCCCCGCAGCGGTTCCTTGCCTAGCCAGGGCGAGGTGACCCATCCTTCCCAAGAGTACTGTAGGGGCCCAGATATTACAATCCGGATTCCTCTGTGATTTACTGCACTATTCCCTGGATCAGTAGATAGTGCTCACAGTTACAGAAATGAATATCAAAATACATATCATACGGAAGCGTAAATATAATAGCAGACTTACTCATGGGCCGATTAGGCCGAAATCATGAAATTGCAGCAGCGGAAGAACGAAGCACGCAAGTGGGACCTTCAGGACATGCCCACAGGCAGCCAACTGGAGGTTCGCGACCTAGCCCTTGACATCTTCATCTTCTCGCCAGCTTGTCCAATCTTGTTGCTGAGGCGAGGTGATTTGATTTCCTGATTCTGAATTTTGTCGCAAAAGCGAGCGTGAGCACTCCGACCCCGTGCTCCGCGAGCCAATACACAGAATGCAATTAAATAGTATGCATGGCTTATCAAAGGAAGGCTCGGGTTATTTTATTTTTGCGTAGAGTGCTTTTGAATACAATTACTTAAAAATCCCTAAGACCTAGCAGTTTGAACCAAATCATAATGTACAAGGAAATGCATTATTAATATCGATTCAGATTCCATCCACCGTTACATGGCATCTGCACCATATAGCAATTTCTTCAGCGTTATAGCCGCTTAACTTACCACTGGGACGACACCCAGGACAATTCCAAACCAGGGCAGTCCTTCGCCCTTCAAGTTTCCCATTCCCAGTTTCCAATGTTTTTAAAACAGAACTATATCCAGTTAAGTTCCCATGTCCGCCCATGACCGTGGGCACGGCTATTCGAATAGTTTTAGACTCTGCAGAGTTTGTACACTTTCACCACAAGAGACAATCAACTCGTTGCCCCACATGATTCCTTAGACGTGTGGTCGAGCAGACCATCACAGTGACTTTTCAAAGTATCTAGTCCCTTTTGTCATCTCACCTTATGGGCTGCTCCCACTTGCGGTGGGTCCCATCTATGCACGGGATGTTCCCCACGGATACTAGCGTACGGGCTCCACTCCCCTCTGCGCTAGCACGACTGGGAAACGTCACCCTCCACTCGGTGTCCCTTTAGGCCTTCTCTTGCCCTTGCGTATCCACTTCTATCCACTGCCAGTGAGATGATTCCAGGGGTTTCGATAAATTTACTTAGCCAAGTTGTAGTTTACAGACTTGTGGTTGTACTGTTTTACACGGGTTGTCATGACGAGATTCAGTCCTTAGTATTATCTGAGCGGTTCTACCACACTCCACAATTTTGTGCATTCCTTCGCACCACATACCAGCCCCCAAACCATCCGCTCAGATATTAAAGCAAATTGAGAGTCTTTGGGAATATAAAATAACCATATCCAACATACACCAGTCATTATCACCATGACTGCCCAACCAACTTTTCTCATGATTAAAAAGCGATGCTTGGGCGCTCTCGCGCCCATGAGTACCTAAACAATACTACGCATGGCATACAATTACGGACTTATTTTCGAAAGGGTATTATTATAATTTTTGCTAGGGCGACAAGGTTCTCGACTTCAAATATTCCAACGGAGGGGTAATATTAATTCAAGGCACACAATGGAATATAACTAGAGTCTAAAATTAACATGTATTTGCATATAAACAACCGCATGCAATTTGATAATTTAAAGCAAAGTAATTTGCAGAAATGTAGGTTCAACATGATCAAAGTGTTGACTCGCCTGGCGCGGTTTACCGCGATCTTGAGCTCACACAATGCTTTCTTGAGCTTCGGTCTCTATCTTCACTTTGAGCTTGACATCGTTTGATCCGCTGGATCTTCAGGACTCCGATATCTAATTACGTGCTAAATAACTGAATACAAATAAAGGCAAATAACTCAAAAGATCCAAATAAATCCAAATACTTTAAATGGTCAATTTACTTTAAATTATGCATTTATTATGGTTTGAGAATAGGAGGATAATTCGGCTTAGTGTGTTGCAAACACAGCAGTAGCTGGGTTTGAGTGAGAGAACGAGTTATTTGAATAGCTTTACCGTGGGGGAAAATTTTAGGATAATAAGGGATCATAAGTGAGGAAGTATCTACAGGGATTATTTACTTTGGAAAAGAAGGGGCCAAACATAGCCGATTGGAGAAAGACGAGGTTCGATCTTTTTATTAATAACCTCTTTTATTATTTTTGTATTTATCAATGAAGTTCCATGAGTTAGGGTAGACCTATGCATCTATGTATGAGCCTAGCTGAGTAGATATTCCTTGCAGCTTAGGTTATGGTGAATGCAAACTGGACTGATGGATGAGATCTGTACTTATTCTATAAACCTTTTAGTCGAAGGTATTATAACATTTGGAGATCTTTATTAAGTTTCTAGACCAATCTCTGATATAGGCTTTCACTATTAATTAGATTAAGATAAATAGCAAGGGCTCAATATCTATTCTTATAGGGTAATTAATTAGAATTTAAATCTCTAATAATCCCCTTTTCATATTTTATGTATCTTCATTCATAGCTACGCTAATTTTAAGTTGAATTAGGATCCACTCATATGAGTCCTGACATTAGGGCCTTCTAATTAGTAATCCAATTTCAGTACTTATGACATCATTAACCATTAATTAATCCTCTGTCTGAACTAATGAGCTTGTTTATATTCAAATTAATCTTATAGTTTATACTTTTAGCAATTCGAGATGTATAATTTTAGGTTGTGCTAACATTACCTTTTAATATGCCGAATGGTGAGATTATGTTAATTACAAATGACCTAGGGATTTTAATAGACATGCCAACATGAATTTAACTAAAGATGCCCTTTGGGTTAGGCATCATAGATATCTTACGTACATTTTGTTACCATTATTACTTTTGTTATTTATTTATCTAGGACCGAGCACGCCATACCAGGTTACACTTTAATATCAATATTCGATTAAATCTACGGTTGATATTTATTTATTGATGACACGCTAGTGATGACTATTATTTACATAGCTACACTAGGTAGGTTACTTTTAATCATCTGATAACCTAGGGGTGTTTTGCTGTAACACATGTATATTATTATGACCTCTTATTTATATACTCATATAGGTGCTTACATATGCATTTACTTAGAATGTCTCTACCCTTTAGTTGTTACTTGGTTTAGGTTTCTCATTATTTAACAGTAAAAGATTATCCTAGTTGCTAGGGTTAAAGACAATATTTTATGGCCTAACTTTGCAAATGGTTAGTTTCTACATCATCCTTTAGTGTGCAAGGGTTCATGATTTACATGTGTAGTAGACTTCTATTTGATAGGTTATCATTCCATGTGAGCATTTACCTAAATTATACTCCTACTAACTCCTTTTTAATTACTATCAAGGGTATTCTTTTTATTTAAAGCCTTGTTGTTATAGTTTTAATATAACATCCAATTTATTTTTCTTAACTCTAACTTGAATGTATTTTTATATGAGATTCTTATTAACCTTGGACATTAAGCATACATATCCTTTACTAATGCCCTAACCAAGGATTAGTCTTTTAGACATGTATTCAAACATATTAATTACCCATATAAGAACTAATCCAGATTTAAATCTTACATAACCTCTTTTATATCCTAAGTTGTTTTTCTTTATTAATGTCTTAACAATCACTAATTAGCTTTGGACTAAATAACAAGGGCACTTAATTGCTCATATGTGGTAATTAATCAAATATTAAATCTTAAATAACATTAGTTATATCCTAATAAAATTTATTGACTCCCACGGATTAATTCCAATTTAAAATCTCAAATAGTTTATTTACCTTCTAATTAATTTTTATAGCTTCTCTAAATCATTTCCTACTTTTCCCATAATTTTTCCTAAATTTTCCTAAACTGAAATGAATATTAAAAGCAAAAAGGAAAAAGGGGGAAAGAAATGCGCTGGGAGAGAATCGAACGCGCGACCTCTCTGGAGAATGAGTTCGCAGCCGACGCAGGTGACCAATCGAGCAGCCGCTCGCTTGCGACAATGAGAGGGGGCAATTTAAATGAGGGGTGCACTGAGGTTGGCCCGAAACGGAGGAGGTTGGCGCCGGCGGAAGGCAGCGTTGCCGGCGGCAGACGGCGGCCGGAGCGGCGAGGGCAGCCGACAAAATGGATTCCCAGGGAGCTGTTGAGGCCGGTGGATGAGGCGGCGCGGCTCGAGGTGGCGCTAGGAAGGGGCAGCGGCACCGAGAGCGACCGGCGGCGAGGTAGAAAAGAGGCGCCGGCAGCCGGGAAGGAGAGGGAAGGGGGCGGCGAGCGCGTGAGCGGGAGGGAGACACCATGAAGCTTACCCAACGGTCGGCAGGAGTGGAGAGACTCCGAGGTGGCTTGGCGGCGTGAGCCCGGGGCGGCGGCGAGGAGGCGCACGGTGCTGGCGGCTTGGAGAGGGGGAGAGGCTCCGGCGATGGTCGGAGAAGATCCGGGGCACCGAGGAGTCGCTCCCACCGCCAGGAATCAGAGCGAAATCGACCGAGGAGGGAATGGCGCAGTCGGCGGCGGTTTCGGCCGGCGATGGGGAAGATGGCCGTTGCGCGAGCTCTGGCGGCAAAGGAAGAAGGGGGGGGGGTAAAGGAGGAAGGGGAGTGGCGTGGGGGCAACAGGAGGAGCCACTGGCTCTTATAGTCGCGGGGATGGGGAAGCTTCAGCGGACACGACGCGGGGCAAGTGAGGACGCGACGGGAGGAGCAGGGCGCCGTGCGCGTGCAGGCGGGGCCGGGGCAGGTGCAGTGGCGTGGGCGGCGACGTGGGTGAAAGAGGGCTGAGGAGGCGTGCATGGATGCCACGGGGCGGAGGAATGCTGGGCGCTGCAGAGCGGAGGGCGACGGGAGCAGGCGCCGCTGACGCAAGGAGGGCGACGGGAGCTCCCTCGGTCAGAAAAAGCAGAGGGGAGGAGAAAAGAAAGGAGGAGGCAGGCGCTCCGCACGGGGAGAGAGAGGAGAGGCGAGCGTGGGAAGGGCCCGCTGGCAGGGAGAGGAGGCGCGGGAGCATGCGGGGCTACCGGCAGGGAGAGCGGGGCGAAGGCGGGGCCCGCGTGGCGGTGGAAGAAGGCGGGAGCGGCCGAGATGGCCCGGGGGAACGCACGGCGGATCCGGGCCGCACGCGTGGCGAGATCGGGGAGGTGTTGGCGGGATTCGCGGCAGATCCGAGCCGTCCATGTGTCGGCCGGATGGAAGGGAGGGAATTTTTATTTTCATTTGTATTTTCTTTATTTTCCGAAAGGCATAGGAAATTCAATTAAGCTCCGAAAAATATGAAATAAACTCCAAAAATTCAAGAAAAATACACAGAAGTTCCTGATGACATTTTGGACTTAATAAAAAAAATATTTCCAACTAATGTTGGTATTTACTTTACTGGCTTCCATTGTTTTTTTTCCATGCCATTATTTGCACATTCCTTTTTAGGGCATTATTAATCCACGTCTTTGTCTCTTATGAAGTCTTAAATTTTTAGAACCTCCACCAAATTCAGGAAAACATCGTAAAATCCAAATTCAAATCGAACATATTGCAAAAATAATTCAAGAAATTCCTATGTTCAAATTTTAAATTTTTGGGATGTTACAAGTACAAACTGGTGCCGCGGGGGAGCTCGCGCGCCAACAAGTGGTGGAACGCGATGGAGCACTCGGGAGGCTCCTGCTCCCGTGTGCTGGGGAAGAGCCGCATGACGGAAGGGACGCTGCAGCGACTCATGGATGAGGGGAAGATCGTGGATCGCAATGGGGCTCGCTTACCCCGCCGGGACGAGACGGAGCCGAAGCCCGGGGCCCTGGAGGCAATTGTTTTCGTCGCGTTCTTCGATGCCGGCCTTCGGATGCCCTCCACGTTGTTTGTGGGCGAAGTCCTGCGGGCCTACCAGTTGGAGCTAGCCCAGCTGACGCCCCACGCGATACTCCGCCTAGCTGTCTTCACGTGGGCGATGCGGACAGAGGGGTGGCGCCCCAGCGCAAGCTTATTCGCCACCCTGCACGATGCACACTGTCGACCCAGAAAGGTTGGCGGGGCGGTGTCCAACTTCGACGGTGTGGACTTCGTGCTCCGGGCGTCCTGCGCGACGTTGTTCCCTGTGCCAGCCTCGCCAGGGCAGTGGGCGTCCGGCTGGACGCGGTGGTGGTTCTATTACACCGTGACCGACAAGAGCAGAATGCAGTGTCGAGGTGGGCCGATCTCGTTTAACAGCACGCCGAGTCTGAAGGCGGAGATTGACGACACGCGAAAGCTACAGAGCCTCGTCGGTGTCGCCCGTCGAATGAGCGTGCGCGACCTAGCCGAGGAGTTCACGATGCATGGGGCGGCGCCACTCTCCTGCCGGGGGAAGTATGTTGTGCCGAATGGCCCCCGCGAGGACGGGTTCGATCCATGTGTGTCTCGGGTGCTTCCGCCCTCCGCCCCTTGTAAGTCGCCCATCGCGCCATTGTATCTGTTTGGCTTCCGCCTAACTGACGTGATCTCCTGCGCAGTGGCTCGGCTAGAAGATGCGGAGCGCGCGGTTGCGGCGCTCCTTGGCCCGTACACGCTTAAGGAGCACCGGGCTCGCGAGGCCGCGGTCAAGGCGGCTAAGCAGGGGCGGATAAACCGCACCTGCGAGGCTGTAGGCATTGCCGTGCCCGAGCGCGTGGTGCCGGAAGAGCTTCCCGCCGGGACTCCAGGCGCTCAGGACGGTGATAGCCCTACGGGGGGGCTGTCTTCGCGACGCCGGGCCCGTTCCCTGGCTGCCGTATGCAACCCGGCAGCCCCCCCGGCGGCTAGCCCAGCTGAGACGGGGCGTGCGACCGGCGGTGGGCCTGGCCATACTGCTTCGGAGGGGCGCACCGCCACGGATCCCCCGGCACCTTCTGCCGACGCCCACGAGCCCGTGCTCGGGCTCGCGGCCATCGCTGAGTTGGAACCCGTAAACCCGGGGGGTGGCGTCGTTCCTGGCGAGCAAACCACGGGGGACGGTGCGTTATCAACCGTAGCGGCCGATGTGGGCGTGCCCCCTACAGAGGAAACCGTGGGGGCGATGGTGACCAGAGCTGGTTCTGCCGCGGAAGAATCGCCTGTGCCGCCGCAGGCGAAACGCCCTCGGACGCAGTCCCCGCCGCCAACGAGGGGTCGATACGCTGTTGCGGGGCCTTGCCGCGGGATTACGGCGACTGGCGCGGCCGAGAAGACCTTCTCCCCAACCGTCGAGGCGCCCGCCTCCCCCTGGGTGGTCGACCCGGCGCCACTTCCTACCGTGACGAGGGGCGCAGGAGGTAGGTGTGAGTCCCTTTCTTCACCTAACTTCGCGAGACTCTCTCTGATCTGCTCGCTCATTCTGCCGACATCAGGCGAGACGACGTCTCCTGTACGTGGCGAAGGATCGAGCAGCGGAGGTATGCGTGAAGTCGGGAGCCTCGTGCAGGATGCCCCGCAGGTGTCCACTGTTGCTGATGTGGCCGCGATAAATCCTGGTGTGTTGGGGCCGGGGCTCGCTCGCTCGGACTTCCTCCCTCGCCCGGAGATATTTGCGACCTCACCGCCGCCGCCGAGCGTGCCGACAACGGCCTCAACCGAGAGGTGCTGTCGTCATGCGCGGGGGACCTCCTAGCGCTCGCGTTGCAGGCCTCCGAGATGAGGGTAAGTATGTGCGCTTCAGCTTGTAAGGTACTGCTAGACGCCTGCTGACTTGTTGTTTCTGTCAGACGCTTGCCCTCAGCCGGTCCTTTGACGAGGCCCGCGTTCGGGAGCGGAGGGCTCTGGAAGCCAGCCTCCGCGAAGCAAACACTGCTCTCGCCGCGAAGGATGAAGAACTTCGCGCGCTGGAGGACGCCCTGGTGGCCGCACAACTCGCGGCCACGGAAGCTCGGAGCGCCGCGGCTGGGGAGCGCGCCGCCTTCGTGCAGCAGATCGCCGTCCTAGAAGGGGAGAACGCCCAGCTGGCGGAGTCTGCTACCGAGAACCGCCTTGCCTTGGAAAATGCGTCCATGTCGGCATGGCGGGCCATGGAGTCTCTGAACTAGGCCCTTCGAGATCTGTGCGTCCGAGTGCCGGATACTACGCACAGGCCGGAGGCCCTGTCGGAGACGCTCGGGCTGATCGAGGAGGGGGCCGGCGTTGCTCTTCGTGTCGCCAGAACCTTTGGCGAGCACTGCAGCTATGTTGGTGCGTGCTTCGCCCTCGCCCTGCTTCATACTCGTGGGTGTAGGCATACCCATGAGCTAGCGAATCCTCAACTGGATCCTCCCGACCGACCAGAGGTTATGTCGGACGCCATCCGCTCCATCGGGCCTAGCCTGCAGAACTTCCACCAACGGATCTGGGGCCGCTTCGGGGAAGGTGCAGCGAGAGTCGCCGTGCAGCAGACGTTGCATGGGGAGGGGGACCTCCTCCAGTGGCTTGAAGGGGTCCTTCAGCGCCGCGGCGACGACGACGCGGGCTCGTCCGCACCGCGCCAAGGCTGAGCGGTTGGTCGGGTGGGGCAGGGGGATGATGTACTGGTTCTTACGCTTGTGACCATGTAACCCCTTTGCTTTTTCAATGGAACCAAGTAGTACTTTATGCTTGGTGTTACCTGCCGCCGAACGCGGAGGGCAGGTCTGCGCATCTCGTTTATACTCCGTGGAGTGGCGCGTGTGGAGGCGAATCTCGACGCTACGATTTCCTTTATAGTCCGGAGACTCGCGCGTGCGGAGGCGGGCCTCGACGCTACGTACTATTTAAAGTCCGTGGACTGGTGCGTGCGGAGGCGAACCCTCGACGCTACGACTTGCTTTATAGTCCGGAGACTCGCGCGTGCGGAGCTAGGCTCGACGCTACGTCTTATTTAAAGTCCGTGGACTAGTGCGTGCGGAGCTAGGCTCGACGCTACGTCTTCTTTATAGTCCGGGGACTCGCGCGCGCGGAGCTAGGCTCGACGCTACGTCTTATTTAAAGTCCGTGGACTAGTGCGTGCGGAGCTAGGCTCGACGCTACGTCTTCTTTATAGTCCGGGGACTCGCGCGTGCGGAGCTAGGCTCGACGCTACGTCTTATTTAAAGTCCGTGGACTAGTGCGTGCGGAGCTAGGCTCGACGCTACGTCTTCTTTATAGTCCGGGGACTCGCGCGTGCGGAGCTAGGCTCGACGCTACGTCTTATTTAAAGTCCGTGGACTAGTGCGTGCGGAGCTAGGCTCGACGCTACGTCTTCTTTATACTCCGTAGAGTCCGCGCGGAGGCGTCCCCCCGCTGCATCTTATTTATACTCCGTAGAGTGCGTGCGGAGCTAGGCTCGACGCTACGTCTTATTTAAAGTCCGTGGACTGGTGCGTGCGGAGCTAGGCTCGACGCTACGTCTTATTTATAGTCCGCAGACTCTCGCGTGCGGAGCTAGGCTCGACGCTACGTCTTATTTAAAGTTCATGGACTGGTGCGTGCGGAGCTAGGCTCGACGCTACGTCTTATTTATAGTCCGCAGACTCTCGCGTGCGGAGCTAGGCTCGACGCTACGTCTTATTTATAGTCCGTGGACTGGTGCGTGCAAAGCTAGGCTCGACGCTACGTCTTATTTATAGTCCGCAGACTCTCGCGTGCGGAGCTAGGCTCGACGCTACGTCTTATTTAAAGTCCGTGGACTGGTGCGTGCGGAGCTAGGCTCGATGCTACGTCTTATTTATAGTCCGCAGACTCTCGCGTGCGGAGCTAGGCTCGACGCTACGTCTTATTTAAAGTCCATGGACTGGTGCGTGCGGAGCTAGGCTCGACGCTACGTCTTATTTATAGTCCGCAGACTCTCGCGTGCGGAGGCGGACCTCGACGCTACATCTTATTTAAAGTCCGTGGACTTTGTTCTGCTCAGCGCGGACAGGGGATGCTCTGGGAACAGCAACCTTTATTGAACTCCCGTTTGCGCGGGCGAGCATCGCCTAACAACGGGCTGGTGGCTCTACGCCTGCTGTCCTGCTTCTAGGCGTAGTACCACCGCAACCTGTCCGCGTTCCATGTGTGCCGGAAGGCTTGTCCTTCGAGCGTGGCGAGGCGGTACGCCCCCTTCGGCAATGCCTCCGTTACGATGTACGGGCCTTCCCACTTGGACTCCAGCTTGCCAACGGTTTCCGCCTGGAGCGCCACTCTGAGGACGAGATCCCCAGGCTTGAACCCCCGCGGGCATATAGAGCGGTCCCGAGTACGCATTGTCTGCCGCGCGTACTTCTCGACATGGTGGGCTGCGTCTGCCCGTATCCCGTCGAGGAGGTCCAAGGACACACGGTGCTCCTCTTCGGGTGCTTGGACGAGGACCCTTCGCGAGCCGGCCTTGATTTCCTCGGGCGTCACCGCTTCGTCACCGAAAAGGAGCTTAAACGGCGTGAATCCCGTCGGGCGCGTTACCGTTGTGCGAAGCGACCAGAGAACACTGTGAAGCTCGCCTGGCCACTTGCCCTTCGGCAATCCAACCAGGCGCTTTTTGATGGCGGCAGAAATGGCGCCATTTGCCCGTTCGACCGCCCCGTTGGACTGGGGATGCCCTACCGAGGTGAATCGGAGGGTGATGCCCATGCTGTCACAATAATCTTTGAAGAGGGCGGCGTCGAACTGCAGGCCATTGTCGACCGTGAGCTCCTGAGGCACACCGAAGCGACATATGATGTTTTGCCATAGGAAGCGCTGTATGGCCGCAGAAGTTACTTTGGCCAGAGCGATCGCTTCCGGCCATCTGGAGAAATACTCCAGCGCGACTACCACGAACCGGAGGTCCCCTGGAGCTCGGGCAAGTGGTCCTACTATATCGAGACCCCAGCGCGCCAGTGGCCACACCGGGGGAATTGGGTTGAGGCTTGTCGGGGCCCTGCGGATGATGCGCGCCATCCACTGGCACCCTTGGCACCGACGAACGAGGTCCTGGGCGTCGGTGATGGCAGTCGGCCAGTAGAAGCCTTGTCTGAACGCCTTGTCGACTAATGACCTCGGCGCCAGGTGGGATCCGCATACGCCCGCGTGGATTTCCACCAAGAGTTCCTTTCCTTCCTCAGTCGAGAGGCAGCGCAGGAGCGGCGCGCAAACCCCTTTCTTGTAGAGTGTCCCTTCGAACACCTGGAAGGACCGTGCGCGGTGCTGCAATCGTCGCAGCTCGGCAGGGTCCTCCGGCTCGGCGAGGCCTTGTAAGAAATTGAAAATGGGCTCTCGCCAATCTCCTGGCCGATCAATGCGGTGGACAAGTGCCGTGTCCCGGTTGTCCTGCGCGATGGCCGCCTTTGCTAACACCTCGTAGAATGCCCCCTCGGGGGGGGGGGGGCAGTTGCTGGCTGGCCGCCTTGGCGAGGGCGTCGGCTTGCTCATTCTCCGCCCGGGGGATGGCCTTGACGGTGACACCCAAAAAGTGCCTTTCCCTCGCCCGTACCGCCGCGAGGTACTTGGCCAACTCAGGGTCCTTGGCTTGATATGACTTGTCCACATGGCCGGCCACCAAGCGCAAGTCGGTGCGGACCAACACTCGTCTCGCGCCGACTGCCTTGAGCTTCGCCAGGCCAAAGAGCAGTGCCTCGTATTCAGCCGTGTTGTTGGTGGCGGAGAAGGCAAGGCGCGCCGAGTACAGCAAACGCTGTCCCTCGGGCGTGATGATCACCGCCCCTACGCCCGCGCCGGCGACGCTGTAAGCTCCGTCGATTGTAAGCGTCCAGACGGGATCATCGTGCGTCTGGCCGGGTTGGGCCGGCGGGGTCCATTCGGCGAGAAAATCCGCCAGGACTTGGGATTTAATTGCCGTCCGCGAAGCATACGTCAAGGAGAAGGGAGCGAGCTCGGCGGCCCATTTACCGATACGCCCTGTGGACTCCTTGTTGTGTAGCATCTCTGCCAGGGGGAATGAGGAAGGCACTGTGATCGGGTGAGCCAGAAAATAATGCCGAAGCTTCCTGGAGGCCATGACCAGCGCGTAGGCGAGCTTCTCAAGCTCCGTGTATCTTGTCTTGGCGCCTTGAAGGGCTTCGGAGACAAAGTAGACGGGCCGCTGCATGGCGCCTTCCTCTAAGACGAGGACGGCGCTGACCGCGGTAGCTGACGCGGCCAGATAGAGCAGGAGGGGAGCCTCTGGTGCTGGGGCGACCAGAGTGGGGAGGCTTGCCAGGTGCTGCTTGAGCTCGTTGAAGGCCTTCGCGCAGTCTCCGTCCCAACGAAATCCATCGCACCCGCGGAGTGTCTTGAAAAACGGCAGGCCCCGCTCCGCCGCCCTGGATAGGAAGCGGCTTAATGCTGTCATGCGGCCCGCCAGCCTCTGGACCTGCCTCGTTGTCTTGGGCGGCTCCATACCCAGGATGGCGTCTACTTTGTCGGGGTTCGCCTGGATGCCCCGCCCGGACACGAGGAAACCTAGGAGTTTGCCCGCCTGTACCCCGAAGACACACTTGTCGGGGTTGAGCTTGATGCCCGCCTTCCGGAGGTTGTCAAAGGTCTCCTGGAGGTCCCGGCCGTGTAGAGCGAGTTGCCGAGTTTTGACCACCACGTCATCGACATAGGCTTCGACGTTCCTCCCGAGCTGGGCGGCCAGGGCAATGGCGACGAGGCGGGTGAAGGTAGCGCCTGCGTTCTTCAAGCCAAAGGGCATTCTGACGAAGCAGAACGTCCCAAGTGGTGTGATGAAACTGGTCTTCTCCTCGTCGTCTTCGGCCATGTATACCTGGTGGTAGCCGGAATAGGCGTCCAGGAAACTCATGAGTTCGCACCCAGCAGTGGCGTCAACCAGCCGATCGATGCGCGGCAAGGGGTAGTTGTCCTTCGGGCACGCCTTGTTGAGTGTCGTGAAGTCGATGCACATGCGCCAGGCCCCGCTGGCCTTTTTGACTAGCACCGGGTTAGCGAGCCATTCTGGATGGTGGACCTCGCGGATGACCCCGGCGCGAATAAGCTTCGCCACCTCTGCTTTGGCCGCCTGCTGCCGATCCATCGACATACGCCGGAGCCTTTGCTTGACCGGCTTGGCGTCGGGGCGGACCGCCAAACGATGCTGGATTACCGCTCGGTCTACGCCCTTGATGTCCTCCGGGGACCATGCGAAGATGTCAATGTTGTTCTGAAGCACTCGGAGGAGCTCCCGTTCGACCCCCGGTGGGAGCCCCTCGCCAATGGACACAAACTGCCCCTCCGCCTGGAGCGGCACCTTCTTGACGCCGCCTTCGGGCCGAGGCTTGGGCGTCTACCCGGGAGCGGAGGGCCCATCACCGGGCGCGCCGGAGAGGGCATGCACCGGGCGATGCGAGACGCGGCTGCCGCCTTCGGCACGTCTGTCCAGGTCCTGGTCGCCGAAGATGGTGATGACACCCTCCGGGCCCGGGAGCTTTACACACAAAAAGGCGTGGTGCGGGATTGCCTCGAAAGAGTTGATGGCGGGTCGCCCCAGTATGGCGTTGTAGGGGTGCGGGATATCCACGACATCGAAGGTGACATGCTCGGTCCGAATGTTACCTTTGTTGCCCTCCTGACGGAAAGTGACAGGAAGGGACACGTGCCCCAGGGCCTGCAGCGGTTGACCCCCGAAGCCTTGAAGTGGAGCTCCTGGCTGCTCCAGCCGGCTTCGGGGGATTGCCATGCGGTCGAGGGCTTCTGCGAATAAGATGTTCGCGGAGCTTCCCCCGTCGACAAGGACGCGCCTGACTTCACAGCATGCTATGTGGGCCTGGATGACTAGAGGATCTTGGTGAGGGTACTCCACGCCCCTGGCGTCGTTCAAGTCGAAGGTGATGTTGCGGGGGCGGCAACCACAGTTGCGGCTGCTCCCCGGGGGCTTTTGAAGAGGAGCCTCCGGTGATGACGTTGACGGTGTGATGCTGCGCGCCCTCCGTTGCGGTGGCCCGTATGGGGCTATCCCTTGGGTGCCCCACGTGGGCTTCGGCGAGGGGCCGAGGAGGCGGAGCCCGAGATCCGGCCGTCACCCTCCGCAGCTCCATCACCGCGATGCATGCCCTTGTGTAATGATCGTCGTAGCCGTGTACCTCGCACCACTTGCCATAGTGCAGGAGCTCTTGCTCTGCGTGGGGTTGGCCGCCGTAGTCGAATCCGCCCTTCGATCCCTGGTCTCCCCTCCGTGAGGCGGGGTCGGGTCCTTGGCGGGCACTCTCGGTGGCGAGGACATGGTGGGCCGCCTGCGACCGGCGCTGGCGGCGCCGAGGTTTAGGTCTGCACCGTGAAGAGCCTTCCTGTACCTCGGCCTCACTGCCTCGGGGAGGGCCTCCTCGGGGCTTTCGGCTACGGCCCGGCTTCGAGGAGGGACCACCCGCCCCGACCTCGCGCGGGGGGCGCTCCTCACGGGCGAGGCCGAGGGCGGTGATGCTGCGTCTTCGCGCATCCTCCTCCGCCCGCGCATACTCGTCCATTTTGTCGAAGAGCTTGGCAACTGTCGTGATTGGCCTCCGCGCGTTGTATTCGGCCATCGGGCCCGGGCGAAGGACCTGTATGGCTGCATTAACGACTGTGGTTTCATTAACATCGTTTACCTGGCCTCGAATCTTGGCGAAGCGCTTGAAGTTGCCCCGGAGCGTCTCCGAGGGTCCTTGCTTCACAGCGAAGAGTTGGTCCGCATCGATTCGCTCGACATGATGTCCTTGAAAGTTGCTACGAAGCCGGTCGCGAAGCTGCTCCCACGCGTAGATGGAGCCCGGCTCTATGGTAAAAAACCAAGAGAGCGCCACTCCGTGCAGTGCGAGGGGGAGTCCCTTCGCCTTCGCGGTGTCGTCTCCGCCCGCGGCCTCGATCGCGGTTTCGTACACGCGCACGAACTCGCGAGGATCCGTGTCGCCTTTGTACGGGTCGGTGATGCGAGGGAACTTGAAGTCTTCGGACCACGCCGCCTGCTGTAGCCCCGCCGAAAGCGGGGATTCCGGATCTACGCGTCTCAGCGGGACACGGCTAGACGTGGGGGCTTCGCGGCTGTCCACCTTCTCTGGCGTGAGCTCGGACGCGACTACTGGCGCGACCTGCTGGCTCCGAGCCTCTTGTATATCTCGGACGGCTCCGCGAAGGTCCCCTTGTTCCCGCTGGAACGCGTTGAGGGCTGCTAGTAGGGCGCTTTCCACCGCAGGTGTCGTTGGGGCCACCGGAACGCCCAGTGGACGGGCCGGTGCAGGGACCATCGCCTCACGACCTCCAGATCCGCCGAATGGTTCGTTGCGGCTACCCCCGGCCGTCGGATCCGCGCTACCGGCAAGGGTGGCGAGGGCTATCGTTGCAGTGCCAGCGACGGGGTTGGATGTCGTCGTAGCGGCGCTGGCGGGGTCGGTCGTTGCCGCGCGGGCGTCGACGCCCGCGACCATGGCGCGTACGCCGCCGCCAACTCCTTCGGCGGCCGATGCCGAAGCCCTGGTGTTCACGCGCTGCTTCGACCCATCCGTCTTCTTTCCCTTCGCCGCCGCTGGTGGAGCTTTTTTCGGTGCCATCTTTTTCCTTCGGTCTTCAGGCTTGTCTTCGTCCTCCCCACGGACGGCGCCAACTGTTGTGGCTACAGACCAAACAGAGAGAGAGATGGTAGTGGAGAGTGATGAGGATAAGTGTAATGGCCTGGGTCCTCCCCATGGCTTACTCATATATATATATACACATGAGGAGTGTTTTTACAGTTATACCCTTACATCTGATTATCCCCTCTGGGGGCAGCTATGTCATTACACATGGCCTATTCTGGGCCTTATAATCTCCTACCAGGCCTGCTGGGTTTAGGTGGGGGCCACCCCTACGACAAAAAGATAGAGAAAAAAAAGACTTACTATAAGGAAAAAATCTTCTACAATATGAATCAAAGTATATTCATGCATATTTAAGGTTAAACAAAATAGTGTTGTAAATTTTAGCTTCCGCTTACAGATAGTTCAGCTAAAACTTGAAACTAATAAATTCGAGAGGCAATACTTGTATGCTCGCCATTTACGAAAAAATTCTGGTAAAAAAAATCTCAATATATTAACACATAAACTTTGTAAGAGAAAAACAAGCTCTGGATATACAATTCCCCACTATGTCATGCATGGCCGATCAATCAATGAATGCGAGTAAAAGAGAGGGTACGAAGGCTTGTTTCGGTTCATTTCAACTTCTGTGAGTTTAGGTGGTAAACTGGTAGGGAAACCATGCATGTGCCAAATCATTTTACAGAATGTACTTGTACTGACACGATGATATATATGGTCTATTTTGGGCCAATGAATTGGACATGTTATATATATACACACACCAAAGGTGATCACACAAAGGAAGTGAGTTGAGCTCTTCAGTACTTGTAAGGTGGTACGTAGCACTATGGATCGAGTGCAAAAGATTTCTTTTTTTGCTTTGGAGACATGGATATATAGTTAGGCAAAACCGTGAAACCACGCATGCATGTACGTAGGCTTGGAATGCACAGTGAATGCATGTAATACTGTTAGATCATATGACTAGATCTAAGATATTTATGATAATGAATAATTGACAATATTGCTTAGTGTTGTTATGCGAGGCATGTGACGTGTGTGAATTAATGTTGGTCAAGTTGGGAAGAATTTGTTCTGAAAAAAATATTGGTTTGGTCTTTGTATGTACAAGATAACTCAGAGGTGGTCCTGGTCTATGGTGAGGACCGGGAGGTGGCTTGGTGCGAAGTTATGGTCTAGAAGGTCAAGGATGCCAGAGGAAATGGTCGAGCTCAAGTTGGAGCGCGTGGAGACCAAAGGTTAATGATGCATATTGGAGCTATGGAGGTACGGTTGGGAGGCTGTGATATGTGACAGTGAAAAATCTGTGTTAGAGAAGGGTTTCGAATCTCTTCAAAAGTAGTGGATCAAAAGTCTGAATGAAAAAAATAAGGCCTGGCCTGGATGGGAGTTTGTATTGGAGTTGTATTCGGCTAGGTGTGCTGGCCGAGAGTAGGTACCGTATTGGACTGAAGTCGGCTTTCGTGCGTACAAACAAAAGCATGGCTGCATGCATGCTGGCCGTGGGGGTTGTAATTAGTTGATAGCTAATTAGGTTTTGTGGAGACGCTTTTGGGGCCATCGTACAGATGAATAAAAAGTGGTCGACGACGGCTTTTGATCCGTATTGGTTTATGGCTGAAAAGTACTGTAGCACTATAGCTATAGTAGCTGAAAAAGGTGATTATTTGGTGGTTTATGGCTGAAAAGGTGATCACTTGGTTTTTTTGGTGGCTTATGGCTGAAAAGTACTGTAGCTGGCTGAAAAAACATTGTAGCTGACAGATGCTTATTTAGCATAATTAAATTTAAAAAAATAAAAAATATGTTAGCCCATTACGTATAATACAAACAAATACGGGGAAAAAGAACAAGCAAAAAACTTAACAAAAAACTAAAAATTCAGAAAAAGACAAAATTTATGAATACTGAAAAATAATCCGGAAGCCAGAAGCTAAAACTTTTTTATCAACTACAAGTTTAGGTGGTAAACTGGTAGGGGAACCGTGCATGTGCCAAATCATTTTACAGGATGCATGTGCCAAATCATTTTACAGAATGTACTTGTACTGACAGCATCGTCGCGAGGACGGTAACCGGGTCCCACCTGCTCAGGATCGACGGCTGCTCGCAGACCAAGAAGGTCGGCACCGGCCAGCACATCTTCTCCAGAAAATTCGATATCGGTGACCGCGACTGGTATATCAGATATTACCCCAATGGCTACAGCCTGCAGCTCGGAGTATGCCGACTACATCTCTGTCTTTGTTGACGTCGCCGCCGGCTGTGACAGGAATGTCACCGGTCATTCCAAGTTCAGTTTGCTTGACCAAGCTGGGAAAGAAGTGTCGTCGTATAGCCACACTGTCGGGACTCCGGATTTCCGAACCCGGACCCTCTGTGTATTACTGCACTAGTCCCAGATCAAAGCTAGTGCACACAGTTAAACAGAAATGAATACATAACCAGCAACGCTTTATTACAATATTAAAGAGTACAGACCGAAAGGTCTCATTATTACAATTGAGGTTTCAAGACCTCGCACACACGAAACACAGCGGAAGCAAATGATAAACTCGGGAACGACCCATCAATTCGCCACAGGCAATTGACTGGGGAAGCGCGACCTAGTCCTCCGGGAAGAATCCATCACAGCCACACGCGTAGCAGTAGTCGTAGTCACCTTCTTGAGCTTCAACTTCCTCTGAGATGTTATTTTTAAGTGTAGCATGTGAGTACATAAAGTACTCCGCAAGTCTTGGGAAAAATGCATAGATGCAAGGCTTAACAAAGGAGGGCCATATGGTTCTTTTGCACAAAGCAATATTTGAAAACTCAAATACTACTAGTTATTTTCGAAGGCAACAATTAATGAAGTAAATGTTTTAACAGAATTAACTTTCTAGTGAAGGTTCCAACTACCATCACTAGCTAACCAATTACCATTGGTCAAGTTTTAAACTGCGGGTTCCATCCACCCTCTCTGGCTCCATCCGCCAGGATTCCCTTCCGAGAGTTCCCTCCACCCTCGGAATACAAATCTTTTGTTTTTAAAACCAAAACCAGAAATCTACCATGTGAATGCATTCCTTGCCCGCCCTTGACCGTGGACACGGCTATTCGAATAGTTTTACACTCTGCAGAGGTTGTACAACTTTACCCACAAGAGATAAATTATCCTAAAGGTCAACACGCTTCCTTTGGCATGAGACCCAGATAAAATATCACAAAGCTTTTACCTTACTCTAATCTAGCTAGATACCACCCGCTGAGGTTTCACCGCAGGTAGGCTAACTGCCCGAACCGAAGCCCCCTCTTGCGCCGTATGAGTACAGTAAATCCCTGTCCCTCACTGTGAATAACCAGTCCATCCCTGGCATCCACTTTCCACTGGTGGCACCTAAACTAGACTATCATAAGTTAGTCAGCTAGGTCGTACCCATATAGACTTGTGGTTGTACGGTTAATGCTCAGTTTGGACAAACACAAGCGTCGGTCCTTAATTGACTAGGGTGGAACATACACTTAACAAGTTCTCGTGCTTACTGCACCAACCCAAACAGCCATCCACCCTAATCTGAACCAACTTTCACATTTTTATTTTATTTTAAAAACACAGTGACAACTCCAATTGCCACCTCCTTTACAAACACAAGGGTTTAATAATAAATCATAATTTCCCATTTTCAAGATTTTCCAAAGTTATTAGATAGCAAGACTAAGCATTAACCTACCATTCTAATATTCACAAAGATTAATAGTAATCTCATTATTGAGACAAAGGAAGTTCTAGGGTGACAAGGTACATGACAATCAATGTCAAACGAGGGCATAACAAAGTTGGAATAACTAATTCCTAAAGAATTGAAGTAATATTTTATGTAAATAGCAATGCATACAATTTAAAATAATTAAAACATTTTCAAAATCATAGGTTCAAGATGATCAAAGGAGACTTGCCTTCTTGCACGCTGTATGGACCTTCTTGCTGCGGGTCGGGAAAGTCTTCGGCAACGACGGGTTCTACGCGCGAAAAGACTGAACAAACAAAATAAACTCAAATAAAATCCAAATAAAATCTAAAAAATTATAAAATATACATTGACGGATAGGTTATGATTTTAGATGAATTTAGGAGAAAGAATCAACGGATTCGGAGTTCGTATGAGGGAGATCGAATATCTGAAAGTTTTGGACATCACATGAAATGATAACAACATCCGAGAATTACTTTTTGAATAGTACGGTGTCGGTTGGCTATAAGGTGGCTGGCGAATGGGCAAAATAGAATGCTGGCAATGAGACGAAGGTGGTGACACAGGTATGGTGGCGAGGAACGGCGGCAATCACCGGCGGTGAGGGAAACTCGACAGTGACGGCGTGGTAGCGACAACGGCAAGTTAGAGACCGTGTACGGCGACAACGACATAAGGTGTGGAGAGAAGAATAATTTTCGGGAAAGGGACAAGGAGAAGTAAGGTGAGCACAGCCTATAACACGGCGAGGCAAAGCTAGGAAAAATATCGGCTAAGCCGAAAACTCACCGGAGGCGACGCAATCGTCGTTTGAACAACGACGGTACCGAAACACGAAAAACTCAATATCTTCGTGCTCGGTAGAGCGAATCCAAAACCGTCTGAAACGTAGCCACCTGGGATAGTTTGGCACGTTTTGACGCGAATGGATTGCTGAAAGCATTCCCGGACAGGCAGGGATGCGAAGTGCCATTTGCGGCCATGGCAAGGTGTCGGGGTCAAAAATTTAGGAAAGGGTTTTGGACGAATGCAAGAGTGCACGGCGTAGAACGTGTCGAGGCCAACTCAACGGTGCAGACGGCTCGGCCAACTCAACGGTGCAGACGGCTCGGCCAACGGACTAGTGAAACGCGGTGGACAAGCTTTTATGTAGCCGACAGGCTGACATCGACATTCCGGGCAAACGGAGAGGAATTAACGTGCAAGACTTGCGGCGAAACGAAGAGTAGAGCGTGGGAAACGTGATGCTCACCTTGGTTTTGGTCGGGCATGCACGGACGGCCGGTGGCGACGCGAGGAACGACGACGCACTATGGCCCACGGTGGCGACGGTGCTCCGGCGAAGTTCCAGCGAAGGCGAGGTGAGCACCGTGTAGAACGCGACGAGGCGAATCCGGGGATGTGCTCAAAAGTGGCGGGGCTCCACCGGACGAGGCACAATAAGCCGAAGAACGCCGCTTGGAACACAAAAGAAAAACTCCGATTGCGCCCAAGAGAAGAGGAGTGGGGACTTGATATTTTCGGGGTTGAGTGAGGATGAGGAGAGGCTCACGGTGCTTCCTTTTATAGGCGTGGAGGTGGACCAGATGGGGAGATCCGTGAGGGAATGTCTTTTGGTGCCATGGCATATTCCCGCGAAATGGGCGCATGAAATTGGGGGCTAAGGCCAGGAATTGAATGCTCTTGATTAGAGGATTTGAATGCACTTTATGTCACGAAAAACCGTTGAGAAAATCAAAAGTTATTGGAGCTTAAAGAAGATGGCAAGAAACAGCCATGGCGCTCGCGTCTGTAACCATACGAACGAAGATTGAAGATGAATAGTGAGGAGAGATAAAATAATAAAAAAATAATAATTTTTTCCGAAAATAAAATAAATTCAAAAAAATCAGGAAAAATTCCACAAACATCCTTGGAACCCGAAAATACCAAATAAAATAATTTCAGATTTATTTGAAGTATATTGTAATCATTAAAAATATTTTTACTTTCTAAGCTTTAATTTAATCCAAATAAATTCCAAAATTCCAAAAATTTGAAAAGATGATAGAAATGGATAGATTGGAGTTTTTGATGAATTTAGAAATTTAAATGAGCTCAAACGGAATTAAAATGAAGAAATACAAGCGTTTGGAAGTTTGAGAGGAGAGAAAAAGAATAAACTGATTTTCTAGAATTATTTTTGAACTGAAATGACATCATCAAGGGAAATGATTTTCAGAGGAATTATATTTCTATGGAAAAAGGTATTTATGATGTTAGGGTGACGTCAGCGTAGATTTTGATTTTCTGGCCGAATTATTTTTCAACAGGAAAAAGGTTTTATTCACTGATAGGTGGGACCGGCTTTTGTGGACTGGGTCCGTTGACCGGGGAGAAGGCTGAGGTGGCACGCGGCTGGCGTAGCGCTTGCGTGGCTCACGGTTGCTAACGTGGCGCACAGGGACTGAGGGCATCGGTGGATGGCGGTGCTGCTGGGGTCGGTGAGGAGTGCACGAGAGGGAGGAGGACATGGGGAGTTAAGTGCACCTTGGCACGACACTCGGGAATGCTCGGTAGTAGCCGTCGACGAGGATGCAGGGGTGGCGAAGTGAGGGCGTTGGCGGCAGGGCTCTTCGGCGGTGGATTCACTCGGTGGAGGGGCGGGGATGCGCGCACAGGTGGAGGTTGAATGCGACTATCGGTTACACCAAAGTTAAGGTCGGCGCAAAGACGAGTAAAGAGGGAGATAAGCGGGGTTTAAAGTGGGGAAATGGTGGAGGTTGAATGCGGGAGTGATTAGGCTTTCAATGGTAGCAAATGCTCGGGCTAACGAGAAGAAATAGCCAAATTCAAGAGCTCAGGCGGGGCATTAATGGTGGCGGTGGAAGGTTGAAGAAGGCAAGGGGAAAGAAGAAGCTGACAGGCGGGGTTGGGCTGTCGGCGAGAGGGAAGAGAGAGGAGGAAGGAGTGGATGGTCGGATGAATGCCACGAGGCGAAAGAGAAATCAGGGCCATCGGATTAAAACAAAGGATTAAGTGAACGCCGTTGGCTTAGATTAAACCGGGCGAGGATGGATTGAATCAGGGAGCGACACGTGATGGCCAAGTAGAGAGGTTGAGGATTAAATTTGATTTAGATTTTGAAAAAAAAATTACATAAATCCAAATAAAGTTCAAATACTTTAAATTAATTAATTTAAAATTAAATTTTCCAGAGAGCGAAAAGTTGGGATGTTACACACACGGACGAACCACTGAATTTCTCGAATCTCATGAGCGGATCATGGATGCGCATCAAGCGGGAAGAACTCGAGAAGACGAAGCATCTTCTCAAGAACGACCGCTTCACCGTCCGATGCGACGTCACCGTCACGAATAACGTGCGCACTTGCCGTCTGTGATGATTGCATACGTGCCAAATAAGAACCGTATATATTATAGACGGTTTTAAATAAAAATTACATGTGATAATTTTACAGTTTCTATACGGTCCTTATTAAACTGTCTAGTATATTACAGATGGTTCTAGTCATTGCTAATAATATAAATGATCAAACTCGTGAAACCGTCTGTGATAAGACGTTCAATATAGCTTTTTTGTAGTAGTGGCTACATACAGATTCTTTTGAAAGTTTTAATTACCAGGTTACATCCTGTTTGGCTTCATGCTTATTTGTTCTAACTCATGTTTATATTCAGATATGCGTCTTGTTCTTATTTCTTCTAACCATATTTATGTACTTGTAGTATTCGAACATGCACATTACGTTGTGCTGTCATGCATGTCGGATGCCACTGCCAATTAAATTAGCTAGGTATTCGAGTTGTCCAGAAACGTTTTTGTGCAGTCTTATATCCAAACACACGTCGTCGCTGCTGCACGTTGTTGGCTTTTAATCTGCTTTGCCTTCTAGTAGTCTCCTCTTGAGCGTGTACAATGCCAGCTTCTTGCTGCATCCTTCAACCAAAATAGCAACTGTAGCAGTAGGTACCACTACTGTAAAAAAAGATCATCACAGATGGTTCAATAATGTTATCACAAATAATTTCATCAACCGTCTATATTTATAGGTCAGTAATAACACGAGGTCATCACAGACAACTTCAGAACTGTGTGTGATGCCCACTAGCACAGACGGTTTTTATTAAAAACCATCTGTGATTGTTGACTCTCACAGATGGCTTTTAGTAGAAATTGTCTGTGATATATGAGTTGAAGCCGTCTGTGATAGCCTACATCACAGGCAGTTTCAACTATAAGTTGAAACTATCTGTGTGATATTCTTTTGTTTCTTAAATCTATTTCTGTTTGTTGGCTAGCCTCAGGAAATGCTACCCATGCCCTCTGAAACAAGCAGAATCACAACATCCATTTCAGAAACAAGAACATCTATTTCACAAATCAATTAACTGAAATAAAATAAATTAACCATCTATGAACAAATACACACATGTACAATTAAGCTCGACCTGTTGTAGTTGAAGACCATGGACAAGTGAATCATAATGAACAAGATTAAATAACCTAATGAACCGTAAGAGAGGGGAGGGAACCGTAAGATGTACACGAACCCGAAACCCTAGCTAGCTATCCATCAATTTTGTAATTTCAGATCCAAACATCAAGGAAGAGAGGGGAGGGGATCGGATGGCGGTCGGATATCACCGGCAATGAAGGAGAGGTGACGGTAGTATCACTTTTGTGTCACGACGGTGACACTACCAAGATACTCTTACGACACTTACGATAAGTGTGCCTTATGCAGTGAACCGTGGTGTCACAACCGGAGGCGGAGGAGCTAGCTCACGGCGGTAGTCAACGTCGTCGAGGGGAGGATCGATGCAAGAATAAGCTAGTTAGGAGTGGATGAACTAGAAGCCAGTGGAACTCACGCGTGCTTGCCGATGGAAAGGGAGAGGGGGAGTAATTATAAGGAGCGAGAGGTGGGATGAACTGGTGCCTGTTATTCGATGCGGAGAGAATGGACGGATGAGATCGAAATCCTTGGGGGAGAAATCACAGATCGGTGACGTGGCATTATCACAGATGGTTTGTTACATGAACTGTCTGTGATAATTCACATATCAGAGACGGTTTGGTATAAGAACCATCTTTGATAATACATATATCAAAGACGGTTTGGTATATAAATCGTCTGTGATAATGCATACATCAGATACGGTTTGGTATATGAACCGTCTATGATAACGCTTAAAAATACGTGCCCCACTCCCGCCTGTTAATATTCTGATGCAAGCAACCCTTAAACTTCCACACGGTTCTTGCTTTATATGCAGTGTGGTGTACAATTCCTTGATATCACAAACTCAATTTCTTCTAAACTATCATCTCTCTCATCTTCTTCATCAGATTTCTCAATAATGACATCTAATATTCTTTTGATCTTCCTCTCATCTATCCATCATGAGTTGTTCGGCTGCAACCTTACACAAGCGACCAACAACTTACGTCTGGAGCAACTCATCCACTCACGCTCTGCTCTCCTTCCCTGAGTCGCTTCCATCCATCAGCTGGACCTCATCATCCGCCATTGACGGATGTGTCTCGTTGCTACTCAGAAAAAGGAAACCACCCTTAGCCTCATTCTTCTCTTCAATATGCGCAAAGCGGAAGAAGCACTTGCTATAGAGGAGAGACACATGGATAACCTTGCCGATCAAGCAAAAGTGGCCGATTCTGAGGAAACCTATCATGACATCCTCTTTCAGATTATAAGCCATGCTAATGATTTGCCCAGGCTAGGGCAGGAAGTGGAGAGGGCAAGAACAATCTTCACAGCATTAGAGAACGCAGTTGCTGATACTCTAACTCCAAAAGTAGAAGATGAAGCATATGAAGCCCAGAAGATTAAAATCTGGGAATCTCTTTTTTGGACTTTTGTAATAAATTTTACTTGAATTTGTCTTTTGTAAAAGTGACTGATCACACTTATCTGTTCCAGCTCAGTAGCTTTTGTAGTTCATATGACAAAGGTCAAAACACAGACAGTTGTAAATAAAATCCGTTTGTGATATTTCATAAACGATTCTAATTAAAAGCTGTCTGTGATAATGGACAAAACACAGACAGTTGTAAATAAAAACTATCTATGACACTTTATAGATGGTTGTAATTAAAAATCGTCTGTAATAATGGGAGATATCACAAATGGCTTTTAATTAGAACCGTTTATGATAGTTTCAGAGACAGTTTTCACCTTGAATCGCCTGTAATAATTAAAGTATAGATGGTTTCATATGAATCGTCTATGATGAGATGTCTAATTTAGTTTGTTTTATAGTAGTGTACACATTAATCTGAGCGTGTGCTAGGATATATGCCTGCAGCTTCTTGCAGAGTACGCCAGCCCTTTAAAGCTACACCAACTTTTTTTTAGAGAAGTCCTCGTATCACTTTGTCATCTTACAGTTAACCCTCTTGAGTGAAGCGAGTCGAAAGCCCCAAGCAAAATGCTATGTATGCACGTGCCTCCCACGTGGGTATAAGATGTTACAATATATGATCTCATTTTGGGTGATAAATAGCAGAATGGAGAGTAGAAGAACAAAGCAGCTGATCATAGGAGAGAATGATTCATGAATTAAGTCATACATATATGTAGATTTGTCCACCATAATCGACATGGTTGGCCTGATCAGCATATATAGGTCACTCCGGTGACTATGGTAGGCCTGTGAGGCATCGGGATCTCTCGTGTCACGTTGTCTTCGACTGGGGGACACTCATTTTGTCCGTTCAGAAGGAGACACGGCATGCTGGGGCATCGCATCTGTTTATCTCTTGAGCCCCCTGCAATTAGAGATTCTTGACTTTTGGTGCTGTCTAATGGTATTATATTGGTCTATGCAAACTTAATACTAGTGAAAATAGTGTCCGGTTGCAAAGATCTCACCGCTGGTATATTTTACTGTAAAATGTTGAGTTCAACATAATTATGTAAGACTATTTTCACTCGTAAGTCATAACATAATTATGAAGAAGAGCCACATGACTTGGTAATTCTAGCCTCGCCAACTAGTAAGCTCAGCATTACACAGACTTTGTAAGAGAAAAAACAAGCTCTGGATATACTATTCCCCATTATGTCCTGCATGGCCGATCAATCAATGAATGCGAGTAAAAGAGAGGGTACGAAGACTTGTTCGGTTCATTTCAACTTCTGTGAGTTTAGGTGGTAAACTGGTAGGGAAACCATGCATGTGCCAAATCATTTTACAGAATGTACTTGTACTGACACGATGATATATATGGTCTATTTTGGGCCAATGAATTTTTTCAACATACTCCTTTTTATGTACGTATATAAAGGTATTTACAAAATACGCTAAAAACTATAGACTCCCTTGCAATTTTTCGTGTGGTTCACATTAGAATATCTTATAATTAGTATATGAGTATACCTAAAGTGATAAAGGAGTATTTCAAATTTATTTAGGTGGTATATTAGAGGTGGGTGTAATTACACCAGGGAGTAAAAGGTATTTTTTCTATATATATATATATATATATATATATATATATATATATATATATATATATATATATATATATATATATATATATATATATATATATATATATATATATATATATATATATATATATATATATACCCACTTTGATAGTAATATGTATGGGAAACTCATGTCACATACCCGATACATTAAAGGGAAAATTTGTACGAAATAATCATTTCATATACCTTTTTACCATCTTATTATAACTAATTTTTAAATTAATTTACAAGTGATATTGATATGAACTAGCATGCAACGCTGGTTGGCACTAAATAGGTTGAAATATTAGGAAAGAAGGTGATTTGATAATTAATGAAAATTAAGAATGAAACACATATATGGAAACTATTTTTCCAATGCGAATTGTGTGGATTGACCTGCATGTATACACATGTAACGGCTTAGATACAGAATTAATGGATGAAATACCCACTAATTTTCCACGGATTGTAAAGCAATCGGACGGTTGTTAGTTTAGATGCCTAGGCACCATGGTGCTCTAGTTATTTTTACTCTATATATATATATACACACACACCAAAATTGATCACACTGAGTTGAGCTCTTCAGTTCTTGTAAGGTGGTACGTAGCACTATGGATCGAGTGCAAATTAAAGATTTTTTTTGTTTTGGAGACATGGATAGTTGGAGCAAAGCATTTCGTGAAACCACGCATGCATGCATGTACGTAGGCTTGGGATGCACAGTGAATGCATGTAATACTGTTAGACCATATGGCTAGATCTAGAATATTTATTATGATGAATAATTGACAATATTGCTTAGCGTTGTTATGTGAGGCATGTGGAGTGTGTGGATTAATATCGGTTAAGTTAGAAAGAACTTGTCCTAGGAAAAATATTGGTTTGGTCTTTGTATGTACAAGATAACTTGAAGGTGGTCCTGGTCTACGGTGAGGACCGGGAGGTGGCTTGGTGCGAAGTCATGATCTAGAGGGTGAAGGATGCCGGAGGAAACGGCCGAGCTCAAGTTGGAGCGCGTGGAGACCAAAGGTGAATGATGCATATTGGAGCTACGGAGGCACGATCGGGAGGCTACGACATATGACAAAGTGAAAAATCTGTGTTAAGAAAGAGTTTTGAATCCCTTAAAAAGTAGTGGGTCTGGATGAAAAAAAAAATAAGGCCTGGCCTGGATGGGAGTTTGTATTGGAGTTGTATTCGGCTAGGTGTGCTGGCCGACAGTAGGTACCGTATGTCCGTATTGGACTGAAGTCGGTTTTCGTGCGTGCAAACAAAAGGATGGCTGCATGCATGGTGGTCGTGGGGGTTGTAATTAGTTGATAGCTAATTAGGTTTTGTGGAGACGCTTTTGGGGCCATCGTACAGATGAATAAAAAGTGGTTGACGACGGCTTTTGATTCGTATTGGTTTTGATGAGTGCAAGGAGGTGATTGGAGATTATTCATGGCTGCATGTGCGATGGTGTTCCGGCTGTGAGGGTGTGATCATTTTGGTTTATTTTGAGTGGTTTATGGCTGAAAAGTACTGTAGCTGGTTGAAAAAACACTATAGCTGACAGAGACTTATTTAGCATAATTAAATTTAAAAAAAATTAAAAAATATAAAAAATATGTTAGTCCATTACGTATAATACAAACAAATACGGGAAAAAAGAATCGGCAAAAAAGCCCAACAACAAATCAAAAGTTTAGAAAAAGACGAAATTTATAAATAGTGAAAAATAAATCGGAAGCTAAAAGCTGAAGCCGAGATGATAACCAAGATCTTTGTGCAGGGAGACATCTTGAGGGTGCCATAACGAGTCACGTCGGCGCTTCATATATACGAGAGCTAGCATAAACGCCAGAATGAAGAGTTCCTTCCTCATTACTGCCTAGAGTTGATTTCTTGTACATGTACATCCATCTACTACTGCTGTGATAATGAATGGAATAGAGAGGTTTGGTTCTGTTGTTTTGCTTTGCATCGAGAGATTAATCTATAGTTGCTACAGTATTTCAAACAGTACTCGTTACAGTAGATCGTACTTTTGCTAGTGTCGTGCGCAGCTGCGAAATCTGGACACATGTGGACCTCTAAACACCCGAAAATTCCACTTTTGGCCCCTAAACCAAAAAAATTCCGTTTCTGGACCCCTTCCGACCGCGCGTTTCGCGAGATGGCGCCACGTGTCCCGGCCGGCCGCGCGACCGCCCGCTCCACCGCGCGACCGCGCGACCGCCGCCCGCCCGCGCTACCGCGCCTCCCGACCGCGCGTCCGCCCGCCGCCCGCGCAACCGCGCCGCCCGACCGCGCGTCCGCCCGCCCGGCCGCGCGACCGCGCCGCCCGGCCGCGCGTCCGCCCGCGCGACCACGCCGCCGACCGCGCGTCCGCCCGCCCGCCCGCGCGACCGCGCCGCCGACCGCGCGTCCGGGACACGTGGCACCAGCTCGCAAACGCGCGGTCGGGAGGGGTCCAGAAACGGAATTTTTTGATTTAGGGGCCAAAAGTGGAATTTCGGGTGTTTAGGGGTCCAAATGTGTCCAGATTTCCGCAGCTGCTGCAGTACATGAGAAAAAATTCCCTTTTTCTGTTTACTTTCTATAATTAGCAGGTAATAAAAAAAGGAAGACAACATATTTTAGGAAAAGCTTCCGTGAAGGATTGCAATCATTTATCTGCTCTAATTGATATCGATGATTTATAAAGACACAATTATTCCTATGGACCTTGGAAAATGCTCCCTCAGGGCCTGTTATTTTTCCTTCGAAACTTGCAGCTTTTGGCTTTTACTACAGTACATAACTTTCAAACGGAGTATTTTTTAAGACGGGATCTACAAGTTAAACGATCTATACGTTAAAAGCCCAACATCTATACCAACCAAAATCGTAAGTGAGTATCTGTCTCTCCGTAATCTGTACCATAAACAGCCAAAATTCAAAAATTTCAGCCAAAAGCCATAAGCAGTCGTTGCCAAACAGGCCTCTCTGTACTTCTGAACATTTGATTTGATGCAATGTTGGCATATCAAAAGGTTGAACTGCAACATGTTTCAGTACTATTTCTAAGTTGTTGGTTTAACCACTTTCAAGATCATTGTCTCGTAACTGACATAGAAAAACTTGCATAGCCCTTGTATATGCAACCTTTGCTCCGGTGGCAGAGAGAAGGGGGCGACCGGGGGTTGGCCCTCTCCAAGAAATTTGTAGACATATAATTAGGGTGCAATAATTAGTAGATACTGGACCATCTTAATTAACTTAATTGATAAATAAGTATCAAAGCCTGAAACCCTTTACGCACAACTAATGGACGACGTATGCTCTTAATGGACAACTGCGCAACACATTTTTTTGTTATGTCATCCATCTCCTGTATCTCATAGGTCTTGCTTTATTGGTAATTAGCCACAAACTATGAAGTTAGAATATCTTTCCAATTTCCACATCGCTGCATCAACGTCTCGGCTGCCCGACAACAGCGACGAGGAAGCAAGCAACAGGACTTGTTAGTAATCTTAATGAACGACAAATCATTGAAAACTAATGATATTTCAATGTTTCTTGTTCTTAGCTTTACTTATTGGTAAGCACATTATACCATATACAATATGCAAAAACTATATAGAGATGGAGTTCTATTTTCTTATGATTTTCCCCTTTTAGAAGCATACATCAATCTTTTGTATTTGGCAAACAAGAAAATGCAATACCTATTTTTTTATTGTCTCTTGTTGTGGTTACAGACCAAACAGAGAGAGAGAGAGAGAGTATGGTAGTGGAGAATTAGGTGAGTAATAGCTTGGGGTTCTCCCCATGGCTGGTATTGTATTCATCTACCCTCTTGGGGAGTGCTTTTACAATAGTACCCTTACATTTGAGTATCCCCCTCAGGGGCACTTATGTCATTATACATGTCCCATTTCGGGCCTTACAGCCTTCTAACAGGCCTACTGGGCTTAGGTGGGGGCCACCTCTACAACAGGAGCCTCTCATGGTGAAGGGCTTCATGGGCCGAAGCCATGCTGCCGAGCCCTTTGGCCCCCTCCGTCCCATCGGCCTGTGACCCTTAACGGACTAATACACCTTCCTTGTCGTTAGAACCGGCGTTCGCGCTGATGGTACGGGAGTCGGAGTGTCTTCCGCTCCCGGAGCTGCGTGGCCGCAAGGTCGAAGATACTAAGGAGGCTGAAGGCCTCGATGGAGCCGAGGTCAGGGCGGGGACAGACTCCGCGCCCCGGATCCTTGCGGGCGCGAGGTAGGGTTTGCTTCGCTTGTAAATGCGCTTTAATGATGCCCGGAATCGCGCCGGCCCTTATCTTGTCAGGGACAGACTGTCGCGGCCGTTCTGTCTATTGTGCGCTGGATGGGTGCACGCGGCAGGTTGTGATTGGAGCGTCGTGGGATGTCAGCGGTCACACGACCACGGCCGTTCGCCTCTTCCCCAGGGAAAGTGGACACGCGGCGGGAACGCATCAACGCGTCGCGCGCTGTCCACCCACCTACCGCCGCCTGTCGCGGCTGTCAGCGGTTGCACTGCCCGATCGTGGGTAGCCGAACCGCTGTAATTCCGCCGTTTGGTCTTCTGGTTGCGGGGGAGACGGGGGGGACTTTATAAGGTGTCACCGCGGGCATGCAAACGCTCCTCCTGGCTGCCTGCTTGCTTGTGCTTTGCTTTCCTCTCCGTTTCCGTGCGCGCCCCGCTGCTGCTTCCGCATCCACTCCTGCTCGTCGTCGTAGTGGGGAGGGAGAAATGGCCGCGCGCGACAACCGCCAGGCTGACGGTGGCACCGCCCGCGATGATCCTGCGCGGCTTCTTAGTGGGAGCGCATCGTCGAGCCAGCGCTGCCTGACGCCGCCAGCCGTGAATCGGTGCGAACGAGGAAACGCCTCGCACCCAGCGCTTTGAGCTTCCCGAGGCCAAAGAGTAACGCCTCGTACTCGGCCGTGTTGTTCGTAGTAGGAAATTCCAGGCGTGCTGAGTACAATAGGCGCTGCCCCTCAGGTGTGGTAATGACTGTGCCGACCCCTGCGCCCGCGACGCCATAAGCTCCGTCAGTGTTGAGCATCCACACCGGGTGTTCTGACTGGAGGACAGGCTGAGCTGGAGGGGTCCACTCCGCGAGGAAGTCCGCCAGAACTTGGGACTTGATCGCCGTTCGGGAGGCGTATGTTAAGGAGAATGGAGCAAGCTCGGCTGCCCATTTGCCGATTCGCCCCGTGGACTCCTTATTGTGCAGCATCTCCGCCAGGGGGAATGAGGATGGCACCGTTATCGGATGGGCCAGGAAGTAATGTCGGAGCTTTCTTAAGGCCATGACTAGCACATAAGCAAGCTTCTCGAGCTCCGTATACCGCGTCTTGGCGCCCTGAAGGGCTTCAGAGACAAAGTACACGGGTTGCTGGAGGGCGCCCTCTTCGAGGACAAGGACGGCGCTGACCGCCGTGGCCGAGACGGCAAGGTAGAGTAGGAGGGGAGCCTCTGGTGCTGGGGCCACCAGAGTGGGAAGGGTTGCGAGGTGTTTCTTGAGGTCGTCGAAGGCCTTTGCGCAGTCATCGTCCCAATGAAACCCGTCGCAACCGTGGAGAGTCTTGAAAAATGGCAAGCCCCGCTCCGCTGCCCTAGACAGGTTGCGACTCAGGGCTGCCATGCGGTCAGCCAGCCTCTGGACTTCCCTCGTCGTCTTGGGCGGTTCCATGCCTAGGATGGCGTCGACCTTGTCGGGTTCGCTTGAATGCCTCGCCCGGACACGAGGAAGCCCAAGAGCTTGCCCGCCTGCACGTCGAAAACACACTTGTCCGGATTGAGCTTGATGCCCGCCTTCCTGAGGTTGTCAAAGGTCTTCTGGAGATCCCGACCGTGGAAGGCGAGCTGCTTGGTTTTTACTACCACGTCATCCACGTAGGCCTCCACGTTCCTCCCGAGCTGGGCGACTAGGGCCAGCGCGACGAGGCGGGTGAAGGTTGCGCCCGCGTTCTTCAAGCCGAAGGGCATCCTGACGAAGCAGAAGGTCCCAACCGGCGTAATGAAGCTGGTTTTATCCTCGTCATCCTTGGCCATATAGATCTGATGGTAGCCGGAGTAGGCGTCCAAGAAGCTCATGAGCTCACACCCCGCGGTAGCGTCGACCAGTTGGTCTATGCGCGGCAAAGGGTAATCATCCTTCGGGCATACCTTGTTGAGAGCGGTAAAGTCGATGCACATACGCCAGGCACCGCTGGCCTTTTTGACCAGCACTGGATTGGCGAGCCAGTCCGGATGTTGGACCTCATGAATAACCCCCGCCCGAAGGAGCTTCGCCACCTCCACCTTGGCCGCTTGCTGCCGGTCCATGGACATACGATGAAGTTTTTGCTTGACCGGCTTGGCGTCAGTGCGGATCGCCAGGTTATGTTCGATGAGGGTGCGGTACACACCTTTGATATCCTCTGGGGACCATGCGAAGACGTCTGCGTTGGTGCAAAGAACCTGGAGCAAGTCTTGCTCTACCTCCGGCGGGAGGCCCTCGCCGATGGACACGAACTGTCCTTCCGCCTGGAGGGGCACTCTTTTGACTCCGCCCTCCGGGTCGGGCTTAGGTGTCCATCCTAGAGCGGATGGCGTGTCCGCCTGGCACTTGTCGGTGAGGACGTGCACCTTGCGGTGCAGGCTCGCAGCTTTGGTTTCAACACTCCTAGCCATGTCTTGGTCGCCGATGACGGTGATGATACCCCGCCGGCCTGGGAGCTTCATACACAAAAGGCGTAGTGCGGGACCGCCTCGAAGGAGTTGATGGCGGGCTGGCCTAGTATGGCGTTGTATGAGAATATCAACGCCAGAAATATGGCTGATGTTGAGGCAAACGCTAAGGCAAGGAACATTATAATCCAGGGCTTGAGTCGTAGTGAGTTTGACCGCATATCTCATCTTCCGTCCGCCTTCGATATTTGGGAGACCCTCGATGCTTACCATGAGGGCACCACCCAAATAAAGACGGTACGACAGGACCAGTTCAAGCGAGATTACAACAAGTTTAAAATGCTCGCTGGCGAGTCTCTCGATGAGTGTTTTGCGTGTTTTCACAAGATTCTGAGCAACCTCCGAGCGGTCGGTCTCACATACCCCGACTCGGATAACGCTCGACAAATGCTCGCCGCACTCGACCTTCGTGTTTGGGAGATGAAGGTGACTACCATCAAGGACACCACGGACCTCTCAACTTTGACTCTTGATGCGCTGTACTCGCGCCTCAAGACTCACGAGATTGACGTTGTCTCTCGTAAGTCAAAGTCACAGTCGATGGCCCTAGTCACCGATCCCAGTTCGGCTTCTGGTCTTTGTTCTGATTCGCTGTGTGGATTCTACCTTGCTGCTCTCTGTGACATAATTGATGATCAGTTAGAGCAGCTTACGGATGAGCAGTTAGCCCTCCTAGCTCGGAGATTCTCCCATGCTTACAAGAGGAGGAGGACGGAAAGAGGAGGACCCGTGATCTGCTTCGAGTGTGGTGGCCCCAACCACATTCGAGCGAACTGCCCCAAGCTGGGGAAGGGCAAAAGTGACTATGGCGGTTCGGGCAAGAACGACTACATCGAGAAGAACCGCAACAAGAAGCCCTCAGCTCCCGCACAAGGCAAGAAAAAGTTCCGCGACCTTGGCAAAGCCAAGAAGCTCTTCCACCACGTCCTCACCGCCTTCGACGACCTCGATCTCAGCGAGGTGGAGGGGTGGAGCGACGACGATGGAACGGATGAGCAAGAACCCAAGGGCGGCGATGACTTCTCTGGCATGTGCTTCATGGCCTTGAGGGCAAACTGAGCGATAGCGAGCTGTACTCCGACTCCGACAAGGTATCTCCCACCTACGACCAGCTTAATGATGCTTTTCTTAAGCTAGGTAGATTCCATGCTAGATCTAGAGCAAGGTGTAGCGAGTTGGAGAAGGAAGTAGATAGATTGTCACGGGAGCTTACTTCACTTACATCTGCTCCCTCCCGTGACGATTGTGATGTATGTTCTGCTTTGCTGGATGACATGGAGAAGCTAAGGACCTTACATGATAGTGTGTCCTTCGAGCTTGACATGATTAAGGTGGAGAACATTAGTCTTCTTGCTGAGCTTGAGATGAGTAGGGTAGTTCCTGTTTCAACTACTACTATTGAGACTAGTGCATGCACCTCATGTGAGGATAAGGACAACGCTTTTAGAAGTCTTTATACCATGTTGCTCGATCTGCCTGAGACTTGTGAAAACTGCAATAATTTGACGATGAACCTAAAACGGGCATATCATAAAATTGCTGAATTACAAGCTTTTCTTCTTGAGCCTATTGCTTCTTGTGTGAATTGTCCCAAGCTTACTGCTGAGCTTGAAGCTGTCTCCAAACAGTTTCAAGAATTAGTTGACGACAACAATAGATTAGCTCAAAATGCTTCTAAGGACCCTGTTAGCTCACCATGCATTAATTGTAACAAACTAAAATCTGACTTGATTGCATTGGATGAAAAATGTGTGAAGCTAACTAAGGACCTTCTAGAGAAGCCACTTTCTGCTTGTAATGTGATTGCTGAGAAGGGGGAGGAGCCCAAGGGTAAGGTGGAGACGCTTAGCGACGTGAACCAACTGGCTAGTAGTAGGACTGTCCCCTCAGAGTCGGATGTGCGTGCACAAACCATTCTTTCCTCTACTGTTGGTTCTTCTGCTCCCTTACCTTCTGCTGTCTCTTTTTCCCCTACTCTTCTTGCACCTCTCTATTTCGGGAGTGTCAGTATCTTATGAACACTCGAGAGAGATTTGTAGGAGGCAAGAAAAAGCTTAATCTTATTCTAGACCAATCCAAGATTTGCAGATTTAATCAGGGTCTAGGATATGATTTCTATGAGGACATGAGGAAGCATCCACCTGCCGTGCTTAGACTCATAGCACCAGGTGTGATCGAGACTGAGCCCAAGACCGAGAAAGTCAAATTTAAGTCAGCGGGCTTTGTCCAAGGGATTTCTGACAGCAAGGTGATTTCCCCTGCAGCTTCGGCCTCTCAGAAGGCGAAGCCTCACCGTGTTACTTCTAGCTCTCAGAAGGTGAAGTACCACTGCACCTTCTGTCAGAAGGATGGGCATTTGATCGATCGATGCTTCAGGCGCGCCAAGATCGCGCGTAGAGACCGTGTTCGTGATCTTAGTAAAGGAATGTGCGTAGGCTACGAAAGCAAAAAACAAAACTTTTTTACCACGCACACAAGGACATCATGCTTAAGGAGGGATCATGGATCGTTACCACTAGACGCGCAGCGCAGCGGAAGAAGAGTTGGAGAAGCCGATCCAACCACGCGCGTTGAGGTAGTAGTGGAATTAGCCGATCGTCCCGAACAAATCGTCTCCTCCACGCGATCAACCACACCACGAGAAGATCCAATCTGTAGGTTGTTGATGCCGATCAACACCGCAACGAGCAGTGCCTCCACCGGTATCCACACGTCCGGGGCTGGAACGCCGATCGCGAGTGTACTAGCACTCGTGAGCGGCCAGGGTTTGGCTCGGGAGGTGGCGGCTAGGGTTTTGCTAGAGGTTCACAGAAACGTGTGTTCCTCAGCCCCTCGTCTCCATATATATAGACCTCCTCACTTGGGCCTTGTGGACCGAGGCCCAATAGGAGTCTATTCGGATCTCTATCCAAATTGAGCCCACATCCGAATCATATTCGAATCAGTGTTCCAACCCGTTAAGCGTGCGACCCTGTAGGTTCACGTATACTTGGTCGCGACCCAGAAATGTCTTTCTGGTAACCCTGTTAATAGCGGCCTCTAGTAAGACATATTAACCCCAAAGTATACATAAAGATCATATCGGCTGAACCTGTAATGTTCTCATGTACGAATCCCTTTGCCTCACGATATAGATTGAGCTCAAGGCGAGAACTGTGTCATCCTCTTAATAGCTCAATCACTCTCTCGATTCCGTGATGGATTATAAACTTGTGATTGACTCCTCAATCACCTTGGCATGGCCATGCACTTTCATAATCCATTACATCGAGGGGCCCAGAGATATCTCTCCCATAAGGAGGGGCAAATTCTATCTTGATCATTCACATCCCACTACATGTTTCATGGCAAACCCGAACACTACTTTTATGACTACCCAGTTACGGAGTAGTGTTTAGTAGTCCCAAAATAAGCTACTACGCATGTTGGGAACCATGATGATCTCAAGTCTAAGGATTCCACATAAACACTACTTGAGACCAACTGATGACACATGGAATCTCTGCAGTGTTTCATGGCGAGTGTATCCAACATATGTTCACTAACACATGTCCATATTATTGATTTGGTATCACCATACCATGATCCATGAGACATGATCATCAATCAATACATATGCTGATCTTTGAATCATATTTGTTCCTCATGTGATATATGATCAGGAATCATTTAAAAATAGCAACATTTTAGCATTAAGAGTCTCATGAATAAGTCACATACTCATTGATCAATAATGACAATGTCTATTTCAAGGAACAAAGTAATGTATCATAAATATAGTATGTGATATACACAACATCTCCATGTTGCCTCTAGGGCATATCACTAACACTTAGGCGTATTCAGGGTCAGCCCCAGACCTTGAGTGCACCTAAGACCAACACGAGGTTTAGGCTTGCTTCTGTTGATGGGTTTGGGCAGCATCGATGACTTGGTTTTTCTGAGTTTTCTGGTTTTCGTCCTCATGCTCCCTTTGGTCGTGACTTTCGCCGTTTTGAGGGTAGATCTCGTTTTCCCCATTGAGATAGCTATCCGCGGCGTGATCAGCATGTTACCGGTGCTCCGACTCACTCTCCCGTAGCAGTCGACCCAGCAACAGCTTTCGGTCTACACGTAGACCTTCTGCTTCTTTAAGTGAAAGAGAGCGTATGGTAGATAGAGGTTAGTCGTGTTTGACTACTTCATCTGCTCGACGTGTTTACTCAGTATTGGGTGCCAAAATCACTCTTGATTTACCCCAGTACTGAGACTTACTCACTTGTTGACTCAGGTTCGCCGGGTAGGGAAGGGAAAGGTTTGGCTCGTAGACTCCGGGTGTTCACGACACATGACCGGAGACTCCCGTTGGTTTTCTTCCCTAGCCCATGCTCCAGGTGATGAGACGATTACCTTCGGAGACGCTTCATCTGGGCGCATCATCGCCAAAGGTACAGTGCGTGTTAATGATTCTTTCATTTTGAAAGATGTTGCTTTGGTTAGTAAGCTGTAGTATAATTTGCTTTCCATTTCTCAGCTTACCGATGACGGTTTCGAGGTGAGCTTTAAGAAAAACGCTTGCAAAATTCTTGATTCTTCGGGTAGTCTGGTTTGCGGGATTTCTCGTTTTGGAAGGATCTTTCGTGCTGATTTTTCTGAGTCTTCTGGTGATCCTCTCAGATGTTTAGTTGCTTCTGAGTCCCGTGACCTTTCTTTCTGGCATAGGAGACTTGGTCATATTGGATTTGACCATTTGACCCGAGTTAGCGGCCACGATCTCATTCGTGGTCCGCTGAAACTCAAGATGGTCAAAGATCTTGTTTGCGCTCTGTGCCGGCACGGCAAGATGGTTGCCGCTTCTCACCCTCCGGTCACAGTTACTATGACCGATGCACCAAGATAGCTGCTCCATATGGATACAGTTGGACCAGCTCGAGTGCAGTCAGCAGGAGGGAAGTTGTATGTTCTTGTTGTGGTCGATGACTTCTCGAGGTATTCTGGGTGTTTTTCTTAAACTCGAAGGATGAGACGTTTACACATTTTCGAGGTCTTTTCAGTAGGCTTCTGTTGAGCTCCCGGGTGCCTTACGAGCGATCCGCAGTGACAATGGCACGGAGTTCAGAATTCCTACTTCGAGAGATTCTGTGATGAGTCAGGTGTAGAGCACCAGTTCTCTTCTCCGCACGTCCCACAGCAGCATGGCGTCGTGGAGAGGAAGAACCGTACCTTGGTCGAGATGGCTAGGACAATGCTCGATGAGTACTCTACACCGCGGAAGTTTTGGGACGAGGCTATAGCCACCGCGTGCCATGTTTCAAATCGAGTTTTTCTTCGGGCACACTTGCACCGCACTTCTTATGAGTTGAGATATGGGCGAAATCCCAGTGTATCTCATTTTCGTGTGTTTGGTTGCAAGTGTTTTATTCTGAAGTCCGGGAACCTAGACAAGTTCGAGTCACGTCTTGTGACGGGATCTTTCTAGTTACTCGACTTCTTCGCGGGCTTATCGGGTTTAGAACTGCTAGTCTAGTAAAATGGTAGAGACCTGTGATGTGACCTTCGACGAGGCCAATCCGGGGACTAGGCCTGATATCTCATGTTCTTTAGAGCAGTCCGAGCCCATCTTTGTGGATGATGAGGATGATGGAGATGAGGGTTGTCTACCCGATCCAGTTCCTCATCCACCACTTGAGGTGTCTTCTTCCACTGCACCTCGAGGTGATCAGCCCATGCCTTCTGCCTCTTCTGGAGCTAGTGGCTCTGTTCCTACCTCTTCAGCTCACGAGGTAGAGGCCACTTCTTCTCATCCTGGACCTCCTCGACATATCCAGAAAACTCATCCTTCCGAGCAGATTATTGGAGACACCTCTTTGAGCGAGTCAATCGTTCGAAGTCTGGCATGTCATATTTCTGTCTCCATTCTGCCTTCATTGCCACCTTTGAGCCCAACAATGTTAGTCATGCTCTTTCCGACGAATCTTGGGTCAATGCCATGCATGAAGAGCTAGAAAATTTCGAGAGGAACAAGGTCTGGTCGCTTGTTGAGCCCCCTCGAGATCACAATGTCATTGGGACCAAGTGGGTATTCAAGAACAAGCAGAGTGAGGATGGGGTGGTTGTTCGAAACAAGCTAGACTGGTAGCTCAAGTGTTCTCCCAGGTTGAGGATCTAGATTTTGAGGAACCTTTGCCCCTGTAGCTAGACTTGAGGCCATTAGAATCCTGCTTGCTTTGCGGCTTCTAAGGGTTTCAAGTTTTACCAGATGGATGTCAAGAGTGCCTTCCTTAATGGCTTCATTGAGGAAGAAGTCTATGTGAGACAGCCTTCCGGTTTCGAGAACCCCAAATACCCAAACCATGTCTACAAGCTTCCAAAGCATTGGATGGACTTAAGCAGGGACCCTAGAGCTTGGTATGAGAGGCTTAAGTCCTATCTGTTGAGTCATGGTTTCGAGATGGGTAAGGTGGATAAGACCTTGTTCATTCACCGGCATGGCACCGACCTCTTGCTCGTCAAGATTTATGTGGATGACATCATCTTTCGCGGCTCTTCCAATGCTCTCGTTTCACAGTTCTCGGATGTCATGAGCACCGAGTTTGAGATGAGCATGATGGGTGAGTTGACCTTCTTCCTTGGCTTCCAGATCAAGCAGACTCGGGATGGTACTTTCTTGCATTAGGGCAAGTACACTCACGACCTCCTGAGACGCTTTGACATGAGTGATGGTAAGCCTGTGTCAACTCCCATGGCATCTTCCGCCACACTTGACCCAGATGAGGATGGCGAGCCAGTTGAACAGAAGGAGTATCGTAGCATGATTGGCTCTCTCTTGTACCTCACCGCCTCGAGACTGGACATACAATTTGCTGTGTGTCTTTGTGCTCGGTTTCAGGCTTCTCCTCGCGTATCTCACCGTCAGGCGGTGAAGCGCATCCTTCGGTACCTTCGAGCTACCATTGACTATGGTATCTCGTACTTTTTCTCTTCCTGTCTTTCCTTGAGAGCCTACTCGGATGCAGACTTTGCTGGCTGTAGGATAGATAGGAAGAGCACTTCGGGCACCTACCAATTCATTGGCACTTCTCTCGTTTCCTGGTCTTCGAGGAAGCAGTCCGGTGTTACACAGTCCACCGCAAAGGCCGAGTACGTTGCCTGACGCCAGTTGCTGCAGCCAGGTGCTGCAGCCAGGTGCTTTGGATGGTCTCGACCCTACGGGACTTTGGGTTAGTTATCGACAGTGTTTCACTCTTTTGTGATAACACTTCTGCGATTAACATTGCTAAGAACCCAGTGCAACATTCTCGGACTAAGCATATTGATATCCGATATCACTTCCTTCGAGACCATGTAGAGAAGGGTGACATCGTGCTCCAGTTTGTGGAGAGTGACCACCAGTTGGCTGATATCTTTACCAAGCCATTGGACAGCTCTAGGTTTTCAGCTCTGCGGGGAGAGCTTGGGGTGGTTTGTCCTTATGGACTGTTGTGAGGGGGAGCTTTGTGCTTTACTGTCTTACTGCTCTTAATTCTTTCTGATTGCATTGCATACGGGTGCATTGGGTTTAGTCCTTCTAGCATAGGTTAGAGTGTTTCTTGTCTATTGCTTAGATCTCTTATCTTGTGATTCTAGGATGCTGCTTATTAGCTGTTCTCTTCTCACTAGGTTGAGCTCACTCACTTCTTGTAGGTTCTAGCGAGGGTTGGGCCACCCTCGGGTAGACAGGGTACGTGTTTGCTCCTAGTTGTTAGTAGACCAGCTGATAGTCCTGGAGTCATATGGGGTAGATGAGAGTCAGTCTGAGCCATAGTTTCTCTATATATCTATGCTTTAAGGACTGCCTGTTTTGTTTTCTTGCCAGCTTCTCGTTTTATTGCTTTGGTTCAGGGGAGTTCATTTGGGAGCTTCTGGAGCTTAATTGACATAACTCAACTTGAACTAAAAGTTGCATCTCATGTTGAGGGGGAGCTGGATTTTCTTGCATTTTCAGCATTCTGCATTGTAATATAACTACATTGAGCCTTGATTATTATCCTTTATGACATGTTTACAATGCTTTACACCTTGCCATGACTTGTGCTTATTGCTAGATTTATCATGACTTCATATGTGTAGACTAGCTTTTGCCATGATAAGTTAATTAAAATTGCTCAACTTGAATTAAAACTTGTCATGCTAGCATTTGAGTCTAGTTTCTTTAGTTATCCTTTATGATTCATGCCATGTCAAATAGGCTGAGTTGAGCTTGAATCTTATTGAGCCTTAGATTGAGCTATTTTAGTCTCTTGATGAGCATGAGTTAGTACAACATGTTAAAAAGCAAAAAGATCTCTTTTGTGCGAAAAAACTGATCTCACCAATTCTTTCTCATGAGACGGCTTGCCATTGCACTAGGCATGAACTCAGGGGGAGTTTTGGATGACCAAGATATCTTCTTAAGCTTTTGCTTGGAGGTCGCATAAGGCTTGAGATCTAGCACATGACTAAACAAAAATTGGTTGGAAACAATCATGAGTTTCTCAAAGAAAAATATGTCATTGTGCTCAATTTGCTAAAATTCACAAGAACAAGTACTTAAACAAATGTTTCACTCTTGAGCTTGTAGCACTCTAATTGACTCAATACTAGCTTCTTGGTTCCGCTTAGCTTATTGACATGGTTTGCATCATCCTTGGATACCTCTAGCTAGACTTTGATCATGGATGACTTGACATGCTCAAATTGCACTAAATTTCAGATTGTCATATTTGGTTTAGCTGGCTTATATATATCCTTGTCATGATCTAGATAGCATTCTATTGAGTTATGGCTTGATGTAATACTTAATGGTCATTTGGATAATTCTCATGGCTCTAAATGCTTAGAATAATCAAACTTCAGCCATTTCATCCATTTCCATGTCTTTCTCTTCCTTGCATCCTTGATGTGTTTATTGCCAAAAGGGGGAGAATAGTGGTAGAAAAAGCCATTTTGGGAGCTTTGAGGAAAACTGTTCTTTCTTGTGCTCCTTGTGTCGACATGGTCATTAGCTTCATTTCCTTCCTTTGGACCATGTTTGACTTCTTTCTTGCATTTCAAACTCAACTTTGCGCTTTTTGGGTTTGTCAATATACTCATCAAGGGGGAGATTGAGAGACCATGTGGAGGTCATCCCATGTGTGTGATGAGTAATTGACATCGGTTTAGGAAAGTCGAGTTTGATTTGGTTGGTTCGGACCTTGACGTTGCATGGTGCAATCGGGCTCGGTCGGACTTGGTCAAACCTGGTCAAATGGTTAGGATGCATATTATGTCGATTGTCAGGTTTGGGCTATTTCATAATACATTTATGCTTACATGTATCGAGCGGTGCTATTTGATGTGTTTCTTGTCTGTGTTGGCTGCAGGACGTCGAGGCGGAGTCGTGGCGAGACACGAGGTGACCGGACTAGACACGGGCGGTGTCGAGGTCAGAACGGTCGAATGTGTCGAAGACGGCGGAGACTCGAGGTGGTTGCGAGGCTTGGACGACAAGGAACGGAAGCTTCCCGGAAGGTGCAGGAGGGGCGTTTGGTAAAACGCAAGGCTGCACAGGCGGGAGCGGGTTCCGTTGGATCTGGCGGGCGTAACGGGTTGAGACCCGTTAGCCAAGGGCTATAAAGGAGGGAGTGGCTGCATGCCCCCTCATGGCTTTGGGAGAGAGTTAGGGTTTCCATTGGTCAAAAGAGTCTTTAGGAGGTGGTTTTGCCTTTGCTCTTTAGTGGTTGGAAGTGGGTGAGAAGGGCAGGGCTGTGTCCCCTCTGTGTGTGTCTCCTTCGATGTGTTCTTGAGTCCCCTCTCTAGCAAGCATGCATGGGTGTGTTTCTTGAGACTAGAGATGGAGAGGGAGAGGATGAGTTGAGAATCCTTGTAATCATTCCTCTTGTTCTAATGTCCATGCATATCGGGACTCCTTTGTAATCATCTTTGATTTGGAATGGAAATCTGAAGTTTATTTTCCCTGTTCGTGGCCTCTGTTCTTCGTTTCCTCTTTTTAGTGATTTCTTGATTTTCTGTGTTTTGAGTTGTCTTTTGCTGGGAAGGCCCAAAATGGGTTGCTCTATGATGGGATAGTGCCTCAAGGTTATTTGATCGATTTTCCCAAGAGCAAATAGCATTTAATCTCAGATTTGGTTTTTGGGCTTCCTCTGTTCATCCTTTACCTTCTAGGGTTTTAGTGTATTTCTTGATTCCCTTCGTGAGATGGCATGAAACTTGGCATCTAGAGTCCTGAGGCTATTATTTAGCTATCCCCAAAGTTTCATGGCCAAAGAATCAAAGGTTGGGAAGTAATTTGGTTTTTGGCTCAGTTCTTGCAAGTTTTCATATTTTTACCATAATCTGAAATTCTTGTTTCTTGTTGCAATTCCTTCGTTACCCAAGTCTCTCTTGGTGTTTGGTTAGTTGTGATGCTCTGTGCCTAAAGGATTGGAAGATTTCCCTTGTTTTCTTAGATTTCAGAGGGTATGCAGTAATTTCAATGGTTCTGAATTTTCTGTTTTCAGCCTTTCCTGTGCTCAGTCCCGAAGTCCGGTCAGACCGGAGAAGGGATGATGGTCAGACCGGCGAAGGGGAGGCGGTCAGAACGGTTTCAGGGGACCGGTCAGACCGGCGGTATGCGGGCGGTCTGACCGGCCTCTGCACACCGGTCTGACCGGCCTATAGGGTTTGGCTGCCATTTTTGTTGGCTCTTCCTGGTTCTTTTCTCAGTTTATTTGTCTTGTCCTTTTTCGTCTGAGTTTTTGAGTTCCAGTGAGCTTTAGCAATTTCTTCTCTTAGCTTCACGTAGCTTTGGAAGAAGAAATTCGAAGTGGTACTTTTGAGGGGTCGTTTTTATAAGTCGACATTCACCCCCCCCCTCTGTCACCATTTCGGTCCAACAATCATTCATCCTCTCGGTTCTACACTAATCATCCACGATCATAAGCGGAAATTAATGAATGTCACCTTCTTAATTAGGAGATGTGCCACAATAAACAAGGGAAAAACTGTAAATCCATGAAAGTATGAGCACCCTTGTAATTCTGTAGAATCATGACGGCAGAAAAGTTCTTAACGGATCAACGCGACATATCTCCTCGAGGAAGCTAGCTTTGCACCGGGTTCTTAAGCGTTTGTACTTAGTGTTTGTAAAATCGTTCCTGAAGGTATCGAGTATCGACTAACCTCAAACTATGGCGTATGGTGAATATGTTGGGTTCTTAAGCGTTTGTACTTCAGTGTTTGTAAAATCGTTCGAAGGTATCGACTAACACCAAACTATGGCGTACGGTGAATAAGTTCTCAAGTGTTCGTACTTGGTCGTAGGTCTTACGTGTAGCACTATATTCATGTGAATTAATTGGAGCCCAAGTCAGTAAATTTGAGTAGTCGTATCTGGATTATTCTGGACTTCTTACAGTTAATCTTTATCTATACTTGGCCGCGTTATCTGGAAATCCTTAAAAGTCCATGATAAGTACCAGCATTAATTCGGTAAGCAAGAATGTACCAAACGTTGAAATAATCTCCCGCCTTCAAGGCGGAGCTCTCCGGCTTGACGGAGGACAAGACCGCCAGGCTGCACATCGATGGCATGGATTTCGGAGTGTTCAAGGCTTTGCTCCACTTCATATAAACCGACATGCTGCCTGAGATGAAGCACAAAGAGGCAGCAATGATGGCGCAAAGGTTACTTGCAGCGGCGGATAAATATAAATTGGAGAGGCTGGAGCTCATCTGCAAGGACATGCTATGCAAGTACATTGACATGAGCACCGTGGCCGCTACCCTGGCGTTGGCAGAGCAGCATCGTTGCCGCGCGCTTAAGCATGCGTGTGTGGAGTTCCTCGCTTCTCCTGGAAATCTGAAGTCGGCCATGGAAACTGATGGCTTTGAGCAGCTGAAAGCATGTTGCCTTTCTGTCATCATGGAACTCATCATGAAGCACGTGGTAGTATCCAAACTAGCTTAGTTGTAATGTCAAAGTAATTATGTTCATTGCATTTAGTAGAAACGATTAGTATGAAACAAAATATCCTTTTCCATTTGAAATATCTTGTGTACATTGCCTTATTTGTTGGCACTGTGGATGTCTTTTCTTTTACTTGTGTCCAATAATATCTATTTGGTCTGTACGACTAAAGGCACGTATAAACAGAGTTTTATGGAGAAGTGAAAACAGAGTTGAGTAGGTGTGTTGGATGTGCATGTAATTTCACTATTGAACCTTGCACTGTTGCACATCTTTACCTACTACTGAATTTGTGAATTTGATAGGATCAGGAATATGGTTTATATTTTTTCCATCCTAGCAAATAATTACTTTTGTGTATATTAGTGCTGAAATTTAAGAAAGTTTAAAATGATCTCCTAATTATTATGCATGTCTCCGAACTTCTAGTGTCATGCTTGACCGACTGATAATGAATAAACGTGAGTAAAGAGAGGGTTTGAAGAGTAGAGCGAGTTGTTTCATGTTTCAACATTTTGTGGACAAACTAAGATGGCAGAGGAACCATGTTTGTAACGAAATCACAGGAATGAATCGTCCTGACATGACGTGGTTAAATAAGTGCAGGCCAATATATATATCGGAGAAAAGATAGAAGGTAGGCATTCAGTTGTAGGCATTCAAAGAGAAGGCACCATGGATCAAATTCAGAAGGTTTTCCCCAGAGATCGTGCGAGCTAGGAAATTGCATGAAACGCTCCATGTATGTAGGCTTGAGAAGCATAGAGAATGTATGCGAAACATCAGTTGACATTGAGGCTGCAACGGTACGTACCACATTTTTAAACTTTTAGATTTGAAATTTCAATTAAAACTGGCACAAGTTATCTGACAATCAAGCCTCTAGTTCACTAGCTTAAGTATGTAAGGAGCCTATCTGACAATAATTGTAAGTGTCGTGTAGGGGGAACATAACGCTGGCTGAAAATCTACTAGTGGGATGATTTCTGGAACAGCCGCTTGATAGGCCAAAGTTGCCAGTGCATCTGCCTACGAACTACGACGTTGAGCGATATCGGAGAGCTTGCTTCATGGCATGCATGCATATGTGATAACCGCCGCTGGCCAGCAGCTTGATAGGCCGGAAGCAGCGAACCTCCTTAATTAAGTGAATGATTAGGATTTATACTTAATAATGACTAATTGGATTAGTTCAAGCGTACGTTTTTCAGAAAAAAAGTTCAAGACATACACTGCGTTGCTCAGGCCTGAACGCATACAACTGTAAATGGTCACAGCTATGATCATTTCGGCTTCAGCTTTTAGCTTCTAGCTTATTTCTCACTATTCATAAATTTCGTCTTTTTCTGAACTTTTGGCTTTTTGTTGAGCTTTTTGCCGGTTCTTTTTTTTCGTATTTGTTTGTATTATACGTAATGGGCTAACATATTTTTTATATTTTAATTTTTTTTAAATTTAATTATCCTAAATAAGCCTCTGTCAGCTACAGTGTTTTTTCAGCCAGTTACAGTGCTTTTCAGCCATAAGCCACTCAAAATAAGCCAAAATAATATAAGACTACTTGCACTCACAAGTTTACATCTGGCATGTATCTCTAACAAACATTTCCGCGCTCGTTAGGAAGAACTATATTGGTAAAGCTTCAGATCCAATTTATGTGGCACAAACTAGTAACCTCAACATTACACAGAAACTTGTAAAAAATTCTCTGCATAATATCTCCTCCTATGAGTCATGCATCGATGACTGATGAATGAACATGAGTAAAGAGCGGATACAAAGAGTATTTCAACTTTTATGAGTTAAAGGATTGTAGAGGATCCATGTGGCTATTTATTTTCACAAAATGAAATCTTACTGACACGACGATGCGGTCAAGTTCAGACCAATAAATTACAGATGGGATATAACAAAGGTGAGCACGCAAGAGAAGTGAGCTAACTTTGGCTGCTGTACAGGGGAAGGCACCACGGATCAATTGCAGAAGGCTTTTTCTCTCGGAGCCATGCCGATTTTGAGCAAAGGATTGCATGAAACCATTTGTGCATGTTGGCTTGGGAGGCATAGGGAATATATGTGAAACCGTCGTGACCATGGGTTTTGCAACGGTATGTGCCTTATTATAACTCTTAGACTTCCATTTTTTAATGAAAAATTAAAACAGTATAAGGCCTGATTTGAGCCTCTCATTTACTAGCGTAATGCCTTATGGAGTGCCAAAAATTGAGCATTGCAACTGGAGGTACAGAAGCGCCATCCAACAAAGTATCAGAGGGGTGCAATTTCAGTAACCTGCCACTTACATCACCAAATTTCAAGCATTTAGTCCAACTTGTTTTAAACAGTGGAGAGATATAGAGCAGCATAAGAATTTCACTCTTGAATAAATCCTCCTAATTTGAATGCCCCTAAAATGCTCGCATATGTGATAACCATATGCATAATAGGCAGTGCACGTGAAGTTCCTGGCTTCTGTGAATCTGATAGCAGCCATGGAAACTGATGGTGCTAAGCAGTTAAAAGCAAGTTGCCCTTAACTCATCAATTGGCATGAGAGAAAGGAAAGGGCTCCGTACGTGCTAGTCTTCTGACTAGCTTAGGCTTTTTTTTCTTTTGCTAAACTCAAACTTTCTGATTAAAAGAGATTTTTAGTTCAAATATCCTATCCATCCGAAGGGATTAGGTCATATCCTTATTTGTTAGGCACTATGGATGCATTTTCTTTTACTTGTGTCCAATAATATATATTTGGTCTGTACAACTAAAGACACGTATAAACAGAGTTTTATGCAGAACCGAAAATAGAGTTGAGTACGTGACGTGTATTTTAGCTACTGAATCTGATAGGACGGTCCCAGTGTCATGCATGACCGGCTGATCGTGAATAAACGTGAGTAAAAGAGAGGGTATGAAGATTAGATCGAGTTGTTTCATGTTTCAACATTTTGTGGACGAGCTAAGATGGCAGAGGAATCATGTGTGTAACGAAATCACAGGATTGAATCGTACTGACATGACGACGTGTTTAAATAAGTGCAGCCCATATGTGTGTGTGTGTGTGGTATATATATATATATATATATATATATATATATATATATATATATATATATATATATATATAATATATATATATATAATTTAAACATGTCGTCATGTCCCGGAATACTATCACCATTGCATCAACTACTAGAAAATTTTAAGCCAACACTAATTTATTTATGTAGCTGCGACCAGATACATTATAGCATTTTTAGCAATTACTTTAGCATAATAGTAGAGTCTAAACTATACTGACAAAAGGTGGTACAAGAAGTGTTACTGGTTCGTAAAATTATTCATGTGCTACTTTCATCCGTGCATGTAATGGGGAAGGCAGCATGGATCAATTGCAGAAGGCATTTTCTTTCAGAGCCATGCCGATTTTGAGGAAAGGATTGCATAAAACCATTTGTGCATGTTGGCTTGGGTGGCATAGGGAATATATGTGAAACCGTCATGCCGATGGGTTTTGCAATGGTATGTAACTCATTATAACTCTTAGACATGCATTTTTAATGGAAATTTGAACAACATTGGCCTGATTTGAGCCTCTTATTTACTAGTGTAATGCCCTGCGGAGTGCCAAATATTGAGCATGTTAACTGGAGGTACAGAAGCGCCGTCCAACACAGTTTGAGAGTGGTGTAATTTCAGTAACCTGTCACTTATATCATGAAATTTCAAGCGTTCAGTGCAACTTGTTTTAAAGAGTGAGAGATATAGAGCAGATTGAGAAGTTCGCGCTTGTAAGAATCCTACAGTGCGCGTGAAGTTCCTTCTTCTCCTGTGCGCTTGTAGAAATCCTCATAATAGACAGTGTTTCCTGAGATGAAGCACAAATAAAAGAACCTCAACCTCCCTTGTCAGCCTTGCATCTATTATTAGTGCATTCTGTATGGTAACTTGTTGAGTTGTTGCTCAATTACTATTATTTAGTAAGTAAGAAGAAAAAAGAAAAGCCCCGTGGTCATGGAAAAATGTCAATAAGACTAAAAGATGAGGAAGGCTTTTAACTAGGTTGCGAACCCCAGTTGGTTATCTATGAGCACACCTTGAGGATCCCACCTATGTGATATTTTCGTTTTCGCCACTGCTCTTAAATGGTTTCAGCCTTATCAGCCCATGTGCAAGTCTACTTTCATATTAGTTACGCTTTCGCAAGATATGTTTTTGATATTCACTATCTGTGGGTACTATCTACTGATATAGAGAATAGAACATGAATCACAGAGGGTTTCAGGTTGTAAATTTAGGGTTCGACATGATACTATTGTAGGTTCATCAAGAACTTCTCTAAGATCGTAAGACCAATGTCCGTCTCCATGTGTAACTCAAGTTAAAATTGTGTCCAACTTAAAGTCCGAATACGTATGCTAGTAGGAAATTATTAGCCCATATATTGAGGAGGCTTGTAGCCAATTTTATAAGAAAAGCAAGAAAAGGGGGAGCAAATAAGAGAATAGAAAAATTCAGAAATTCTCCTGTGTTCTCTCAGTTTATTTGCGATGTGTGTGTTTTCACCTGAATCATATTTTTAACAAGTGATATCAGAGTCATACAAGACCCGATCGGGAGGAAAACAATCCAGCAAAAACATTTGTGCGTCTCGCGCACGGCGTCTGCTCGTGAATCTCATGCAGTCCTCCTGAGGAAAAAAAGAAGCCACAAGAGCAATTCGCAAGGAGAGCTTTCATCGTCTCAGCGTCAGCCGAGAGCAAAACACAGAAAAAGTCATCGGCACGTCGCGTTTTTCCCTCGGTCTCGGCGTGTGCAAATTGCAGTAGAGCGCACGTCGTGCCGAGGCAGAAGAATACTGGCTCGATCCAAGCGGCACTAGGACAGCAACATCTGGCCCTCGTTCCCTAGTCCCAGAGCAAGCGCAACAGGAGAGAAGAAAAGAGAGAGCAGCGCCAGGTCTCTATTGACAGAAAAGGGAAAGGGTCTTAGAGCCAAGAAAGCAGCATGCCATTGCCGGTCCAGCCGACCAGGGAAACACATATGCCTTCGATGGCACAACCAGACGAACAAAGTGCTCAGCAATGATGAATCAACAGTGCTTTGATGAAGAGTTGAGTCAGGGACGTGAGAAGATGTGTCACCGTCCAAACTCAAGTAAGGTGAAAAGAAATCGGAACATGAGAAGATGTGTCACCGTTCTGTGTCAAGTATGAATTTAGTAAGTCGTAGTTGAGACCGACTGCCTCAATGTTCTAGAATCTTTGCATCCGGATGAACCTGTACCAGTTGAGTTCAGTTCCTACATGTAGCTTGCATGTAGAACGCTTCATGTGGAGGTGTGGTCGGTAGTTCATAATGCACTGAGACTAAAACTAGAGTATGCCGAGTCAAGATTAAGGGGGAGATTGTTAGAAATAATATTGACTTAGAGTTCAAGACGTAGTAGAATCCGTCTCTGTGCGTAACTCAAGTTGAAGTTGTGTCTAACTTAAAGTCCGAATACGTATGCTAATAGAAAATTATTAGCCTATATATTGAGGAGGCTTGTAGCCAATTTTGCAAGAGAAGCAAAGAAAAAAGGGGAGCAAATAAGAGAATAGAGAAATTCAAAAATTCTCCTGTGTTCTCTCGTTTATTTGCGATGTGTGCGTTTTCTTCGGAATAAAGTTTTAACACCTTCCATATCAGCTAGAAATAACCATAGACATCATCACTTTCACTAATGCATAATGTCTACTAGTGGGACCGATCAATAATAAATAACACCTCTCATGTTTCTCTCTCTCCCTTCTTCCTCCACCGACGGACTCTCTTCTCTCCCACCGATTGCCTCTCTCCCCTCTCTCTTATAGAAATATCATCGTCGGCCGCCCCATCCACCCTCACCAGCACCAGCGGCTTTCTTTCTACTAGATTTGGCCAGATCTGAGCTGGCAGCGCCCAGATCCAAACTGATTTGAGAAGATGCCAGTGGGATGGCGATGGGCGGCGAGGCATGGAGCGGCACGGTCGTGTGTGTGGAGCGACAAGGTGGTCCGGTGTGGAGCGGCGTGATGCGTGGGCAGCTCGACAGGCCAGCGTGGAGTGGCGCGGTGGCCTAATGTGGAGTGGTGCGGTGTCCCTGCATGGAATGGCGCGACGACTTCATGTGGAGTGGGTGCAACGGTGCTCGACGGGCTAACAGAGTGGCACGATAGCACAAATCGTAGTTGGTATTCTAATTAAATGTTAGGGTTTTGTTAAACATCATCAGGATGTTTTCTTTCTAACTATCATCCAGATTTAAGACTATTGGATTAGAGATCCAATGGCCATGAATTTCCCCTTCTCTTGAATTCTACGCCTCCCTCTTGAAAAAAATCTCCTCCCTTCAAAAATAAGGGGGCATTGATCTTTAATTCAAGGGTCATACATTTAGATGATAGTTAGAAAAAAAAACACCTGGGTGATACCTACACACTTCCTTAATGTTATGGATATTGCTGACTAGGACTCATGAGAGTGGCCCTAATACTGACCACGTGGTACCTAGTTTAGTTCTGCAGCTTCAAAGTTAAAGAACCCTTGTTCCATTCTCAAATTCCTACACAGAAACAATGGTAAAAGCAGTGATGCTCTACACTGATGTGTGCCTCGTCGGCATGCAGCACGGCAGCAAAATATGTTATGATGTATGTTTTCCCGTGATAACGAAAAAGTGCCACTGACCCAATCCACACCTATATATAGGTAGGTACACTAGTATCGACGACATGCATGTATCAACATGCCATTGAAATTTGCCTTCAATACGAAACTTGTTATTGAATTTCACATTGGTACAGTGCAAGTGGGTAGTTACGTACTTGCATTGGACCCTGAGTTTTTAGCCGTTTCGGCGTTTTTTTTAAACTGTATTTATAAGAATGATACTAGTCCCGCTGAATTTGCTGCCCGGGGGTTGACATGTGGTCTCGCCGCAGGGCCACCGTGCGGTGGCCTCCTCTACCACACGAAGCATTAGTTAGGGTAATTAGTGGTAATGTAATTGTATTTATGGATTTGTTTAGGTGCACTGTTTGTGTGATTTTTCTAGATATAGCAAATGTGCTCTAAAAATTACAAAATTTTATATAGAGCATTCCAATGCAGTGTACTTTATTGTGTTTTTTATAATTTTATCCATCTTGAATTTCACTCAAGAATTCATTTAATTAGACTGTTTAAGGTGTATTTAAATGAATTCTGAGAAAAATTCAGGATGAACAAAATTACAAAAAAATTACACAATCAAGTGCACCGTGTCTGAAGACTCCATATAAAATTTTATAATTTTTAGAGTTTATTTGCTATATCTAAAAAATCATATAAATAGTGTACCTAAATAAAATCTCTAATTATAATTATATTATCCTAATTACTCTAACTAATCCTCTGCCGCATGGTGGCCGGGCGACAGAGGCCATGTGTCACCTCCCGAGGCTACCGCACGGTCACCATGTGGTGGGTACACTATTTTTACAAATTCAGCATGACAACTGTCATTCTTATAAATACGGGTTCAAAAAACACCAAAACGGCCAAAAACTCTTGACCCTCGTTTACACCAGAAGTGCCATATCGTACTTGCGGATACGATCTAGTTTCACATATATATTGGACCTAGCTAAAGGAGAGAAGAACTTCATAGACGTAGTGCTAGCCCAGGACTTTGTTGTTCTGTGGAGGAGATAACATGCATGGATGGAATACGATTCTAGTCACTGTTGGGCTAGTGAGGACAAGGAGCTTTACTAGCACGGCCGTCTTGTAACATCCCATTTTAAAATTTGGTGTTAATGTAAATTCAAACCTATGTTAAAGAAATTAACAGGCTTTATTCTTAGTTGGCTCTTCCTTTTTGCTTTTCAAAAGAAAATTCATGAAGTGCAAAG